>CM048602.1:1551402-2897116 GCA_026413675.1 Populus pruinosa | reverse complement strand
TCCTCCTAGCTCTTAAGAAGATGGAGATGCAAACTATTAGAATCACAGAAACAGCTATCGGAACAATGGAAATGATGGTGATGACATTTCTCTTCATGCCCTTCTTTCCTAAAAACCAGAAATGAAATCTTATTTACACATGTTTAGGCTGAATAGATAGATTTGTCTAATAACTAACAAGTAGTAACAGAGTAAGTTAAGTAAATATCCAAAGGTTAACTTCTAAATTGCTGGGAATAGATCCTTAATTGAATCGAATCTTTAACAGCCTAAACCCACATACTCAAATTCAAAATAGTTGAAGAAAATTATTTCATCTAGTCATGCTTTAAGTTGTGCGCATACCTTGTGAAGTTGAAGCTGGTTGTGATGGAATTGAATTACTCGAAGGGTCATAGAAACGGTCTATCTCATACCTAAAATTACAGCTTGGATAAATAACTCTTCCTCCTTGTCTTGCATCACAACACTGTGGAATAAGTCCTGAAGCATTATACAGGCAATCCCTGCATTCCGAAGTGGATAAATCAGGAGTACACTGTACAAGTGCATGTATTGTTTGATAGTTTGGGGCAGCTATTTGACCCACTGCATACTTGTAACGAGAATCCCCTGCTGCTGCTTCATCTCTCAGCCTATCTAACAAGGTCATCCGTGACTGATTGAACCCGACTACATCAGAGACATTAACTCTATCATCATACACCCAAAAATAAGGTCCTCCTTCCAAGAGATTAAATATGGAGCGGTTTGTGTAGCGTACCATACAAGCATCTAACCCTCCAATTGCCTCCACAAAGTTTGGACAGAGTTTTACCAGGGAATCACTAGCATTTCTTATGCAACTGCGGCAGGAATCAGGACTGATATCCGGTTTACAAAGTGCAATTGAATAGACTGTGTCTGCGTCTTGGCCGTTGGAAAAGTTGTAAAAGCCATTGTTTATTTCAGTGTTGGTGTAGATAGAGGTGAGGAGTTGATTGAGATTTGCCTGGTAAGTACTGTTAGTGGTGTAGTTGCCCTTTCCTACACACTCTTTATATAACATCACAGGCTGGTCTGCTGGCTGCTGTGCCTTAGCTAGAGCCAGAACTTTCACGAACAGAAGACAGAGAGAAAAAAACAATCTGGAAGAAGCCATCGGTTTTTTTGGCTGCCTCTGAATCTGGTACAGTGATATGAAACGATCTTCCTAATTATTGAACGACCACGCGGCGGCCAACATCTGGGAATTATTCAAACTAAATCTGGCTTGTGCATACTTTAATTAAATATTGGAATTCTTCGAACTAAGTCTCAATAAGTTTGTCTTATAGATATGGTGGTATCCTCACCGAATCTGACAGGCTTCGAGATAAAATAAAGAATATTAACATAGAAACTCAAGACAAAATTGATTTAAATTAAATAGTAAAACCAATATTATTCAAGAACTAAAAATAATCATGCCAATTTTACATGCTTTATTTAATTTTATAAGATTTTAATTTAACTATCCTTTTAACTTACAATTAAGGGCTTTCCGGATATAAGAAGTGGATTCAATAATATTTTCTTGAATGTGGGGTGAGAGGGCTTTGTCAAATATTTATTTTTCTTAGGTTACCTCTATAATTTCCTTAATACCTCAGAAGAAAAGTTGTTTTCTCACCAAAGTTGAGAAAACTTGTTCCTTCAAACACATTGCCTATCACAAAAAGACTACAGATCGCTCACATGCAGTGTTGTTTGGTTTGAAGACTTGTCAATATGAATATTCTTAGAGAAACACATAATTGTTTGTCCACTTCCTCAAAAAACATAACTTGGAATGACAAGATTGCCCACAGCAGTGTTGGAAATTCAAAACCAAAAATATTATTTTATAATCAAATAAAATTTTTGAAATTCCGACATAATAATTGTTAAAATTAGAGGTCATTTTTTTCTTTTCATTTTTGCTACCTACACAATCTTTAATAATCAAATAAATTAAATCATAATCGTTGACCACACTCGTATATCTCCTTAATTAGCCCATCCCATGCCTTCAATGCTTCACTCATTTCTTTTGTCTTTTGTTTATACGTATATAGGTTAGTAAGTGTCTAGAACCAAAGAAAACATTAAGACACATATTATAGATTGGTCTAACACCAAATCAAGACTTTAAGCATAGCGTATCAACTCTTTCAATCATGATGTTTTTTTCTGTTATGTATCTGCTTTTTTTCTTCTTTTTTTTTTTGTATCTGCTTCTTTTTTTTATTCTTTTCAATATATCAACTTTTTCCAAAAAAAATATTAAGAGACGTATGTTGATTTACTTTGTAGTTTTTGAAAGTGATATCTATTTGTTCTTTTAAAGCTTATGAATTTCTTGTCAATAATTCACTCCAGCTCTTTTATTATTAGAGGTATTGATTACTTTTAAAAATAGTTTTTATTTAAAAATATATTAAAATAATTTTTTTATTTTTTAAAAATTATTAATATTAGCATATAAAAATATTTAAAAATATAAAAAAATTCAAATTTGACCAAACACATTCAAAACAGAATAGCAAATGGGGGCTAAGCAAACTCTATGCAACGTTTTAAGTTATGTGCAGGGATTTCGATAAAATTGAATTAATCATTCTAAATTAAATACAACGATCTCTATAAATATCATTTTAAATTACAGATTGACCATTGTAATGAGATCAGAAGGAATGGCAGAGATTTTATTTTCTAATAAATCTGCATATGAGTAACCGCTTTTCCTAACATGAACAAAAAGCATTTCCTGGAGCTTCACTGGTTTGTTCTGACCAGCACATTTCTTTCTCGTGATGACATACCGGTTCAGGAGTTGATACAGCCCTAGACTAAGGTTAAGGGTTGAGCTTGTTGATCTAAAAATTGTCAAGTTAACCCATATTATAATTTAAAAAACTCTAAAATAATATCCTTTCAAGATTTTTTTTTATTTAAATAAACAATGTCATTTTGGTATAAAAAATAAAAACAAACCCTACCAAATCAAATTTCAAGTCAGCAAGTCGCCGAATCAATTCAAGCGAGTAAGAATATGGATTGGCCCCGCAGGGTTAACTGGAGTTTGAAAACTAAAAGAACGAACTTTTTGAAGAAACTTGAGCTAAAAGCCCAACAACCATATAGATAATATATCACTAGAGCTTCCCAGTTCCCTCAAGCCTCATTGTTAATGCAAATGCAATCCCCTTGGAGTTATTTTGTCATACAATTGTTCCCATCACAAGAGGTATAATTTCATAAAGGAAATAAAGAAGAGATCCTTGATTCAAACACAATTTAATAACTCAGAACTGCTACAATACAATGCGTACAACAATCATCCTCATCAAAACAAAACTACCAGAAGTGAAAACAACGATTCTCAGAGAGAAACTTAAAAATAAATAAAAACTGTTTGTCCAATCAACGATAAATTTATATTTGTTGTGTCCATAATAAATACAGACTACAACTATATTTATTCTTTTAATCCGAGGAAGAAAGGGCTGCAAAATAAGAAAGTGAACATGATGTAGATGATTTGCTGTCTGTCAAGTGGCTCATACATGCTGTAAGGACCATAGAAGTAGCAATATCGGCAAAACGTTGGCAATGGTAGTTTGAACTATGGCCGATGTTTTAGCTGCAAAATGATCAGAAAATTGCATGTGATTAGAGCATTTTATCATAACTGAATTAAATTTGGAAGCAGTTAAAGTTTTACCATATTTGTTAACAGAACATATTCTGTAATGATTACTGCAGTACCTATTTTGGCCGCGGTACTGGCTCTTGGTGGCACTGCATCTGCTGTTGCTTGTAGTGGCGGTGGAAGGACTGAAAGTGGCGCTGGAGATGGTGGCGGCGTCGTGGCTACAAGATCATAGAAAGGGTCGTTTTCATATCGAAATTGACAGCTAGGTGAAATCACCCTCCCTCCTTGCTTCTTATAACAGCATCTTGGAATCAATTTGATAGCTTGATTCAGGCAAGCGCTGCATTGCTGCTCAGTCAAATCAGGAGTGCACTGAACAAGTGCATACATTTTTTCTTGAGAGTTTTCCGTGGTCTCATTTCCTGTTGCAAATTTTCTTCGTGAATCACCTAATGCTGCTAAATTAGTAAGGTTGTCTAACAAAACATTTAGCTTCTCATAGAACTCTTTTTCGTCGGTCACGTTATTCAAGTTGTACATCCAAAAGTAAGGCCCAAATTCCATAATGCCTGCTATGGAACGGTTTGAATACCTTAACATGCAATCATCATACCATATATAGGCCTCCTTTTGGTTTGGACAGAGTTGTGTAAGCACTTGGCTAGAATTAGTGATGCAACTTCGGCAGGTTTCGGGCTTTTTATCTCCTCTACAGAGTGAAATTGCGTTAACTTTGTCATTGTTTTTTTTTAGATTAACATAGGTGACCGAGTCAGTTTACACGCACCACGACTAATTCCACGGGTCCTGAAGTTAACGACCATGTAAGCCTCCAGTGACCATCATATGAGCAACTAAGAACTCGAACCTGAGACCACAGAGGGAGCAAACTCCTTGATCCCAAGTCCTTACCACTTGGCCACCATCTAGATGGTTACTTTGTCATTGTTTTGGCCATTAGAGTCGTTGTAAAACCCATAGTCGATTTTGGTATTGGAAGAGAAGGAGGAAAGCAGGTTATTGAGGTTTGATTTGTAGTCACTACTGTTAGTGAAGTTACCAGTTTCCGAACAAATGTGATAAAGTGGATCTGATTGTGCAATAGAGAGGACAAGGAGGTTAATGAAAATGGGACAAAAAAGGAAAAGCAATTTTGATGCTGCCATAGCCATTGCAGAACCTCACTTTCTCTTTGTGATTTTTATTGAGTGGCAGCAGGATTCCTTATAGTTTCATGCATGGCACAGGTACTGGGTGGGAAATCTCCGAGTAAAATGGTGACTTTCTGTTTGTCTATTCTCTACCCGCCTAATTTCTACGGAATAAATGGTCTGGTCCCCCATTTTTAATTTGAAAATCTTGCAAAGACTCGCGGAAGACTTGAACTCTTTGGCTATCACTAAAGGCAACAGACTCGGTCACATGGAACTCCTTGTTTGGTTTGAAGACTTGCCAACCTCAAAAACACTGAATTGCTTGTCGACTTCCTCAGTAAAAACTTGGACCTACAGCATTGAAATTTCAAAACATATAAGATAATAGGACCGGGTCAATGGTGGAGTCTCCCTTAGTATGTGTCCAATTTGGTACATATAATTCAGTTCAGTCCTTTATCTCAAATTTAGTCACATTTGGATCCTCTGTTCTCTCTCTCTCTCTCAATCCATATTCTTGAAAAAGTTAAAAAGTACTTTCCTTCTGTTCACTGAAAATTTTACCGATGTTGAAAAATTAAACCAAAATTTTAAGATTTTTACTTTATAATTCCTAAACTTGAAGGTTTTAGATGTGATAGTTTAACTTGTATTGATTGTATTGATGTAATATATTATTATTATTATATATATATTATTTAATATTTTACTATATCAATATTTTAAAAAATTATCATATTTTAAGTTCATAATTAATGTTTTAATTATTATTATTATAAAACATGTTAATAATGCAATGTAGTCCAGTGTGGGTAAATGATTTAGTAAATGTTAAGAGAGAGATTATATCGAGCTAGCATGATAAGGATTTTTTTTATATATAATAAACTTGAAATTTTTATATTTATATTTTTTAATATATTTTTTTGGTTGATAACAATAAAAGACAAGTGAAAAAGAATCTTTACGAAATTATGTGTTTTTGGTGTAGCATCGTAGTATTAAGCAGCCTGAAATTTTTATAAATAATAAGTTTAAAAAAATTGTTGTAAGCACTTTTTTTATGTAATTTAATTATTATTTAAAATTAAAATAAATTTATTATTATATTGAATTTTCTTGTAAGCAAATCATACAAAGTAGATGATTTTAAGATATAGAACTAATCGGGAAAATCATCCTTCATCATAATCCCACACGATGGAGTCAACACCTCATAGTTTATCAATTCAGACATTAAAAAAGCAAATAAAAAAAAGAGATGGTCATATTTTATCACTACAACATAAGATAACTTCTGTCAAAAAAATTTTTAGTAATATAGGATACCAAGTTTGGACCAAAATATATCAGCACCACCTATAGCTTTATTTATGCCGTCACATAATCATGTCAATTTTTTTGTGTGTGTTTATTTATACACATATTCATGCTCCTTTATTTATAAGTAATTCTATTGAAAATTTAACGACATCTACTTTATAAGTGGACATATTAAGTTATCAACTGTCTTATCCATTTCACAATCATTAACATGATATAATTCATTTATCTTATACTTTATTCTATATTATTTCAACCATAAATCAATCTCGAACTTATGTATACATATCTCACTTTTTGATAATTTCATCATGTCTATTTCACAGGAACTTAAAAATAAATAAAACTTAAATATAAATAGATGTTAAGAAAAAAAATATATTCAATCTCATATACCTATTAACTTGAATTACATAAAAAGAGAATGAAAAATCTAAACACATATCTTAAGCTTCTTCTTTCTTTCTTTTTTATCATGCACATGCTATGCTACCTTACTAAGTCTCTAATTAAATTCTTTTACTACCTATATATGCATTTTATTTTATTTTAATTGAAATTGATATCTAGTATAACACATGAGTATTTGATTTATACACACCATGAGAATTTATGCGCTTGCATAATAATATTTTATTTAAGAATTTCATTACATAAATCAGAACATAGATAGAACAATGTTATTAAAAAAAAAGAGATAATAAAAAAGATTTTTTAGTTTAGTTTACAAAATTAATTACATGTACAACAAAAGTTTTGAATCTTGAAGGCAACCCAACCTAACTTCTTGACCCACCGATACACGAAGGTCCTGCAACAAAGATTTATTAAGCATAAGTTAGCAAACATATTTTTTTTTTCCAAATATGTAACATAATTTTTTTTTTCCAAATATGTACAAAGGATACTCATTCTTCTTATCCAATCATATAGTTGATTTATAGTTTTCGTTACAAAAAAAGACTCAAAGAAATCAAAAACTCGTATTATCAAATTAAGAACAATTACATGACAAATTCAAAGTTTAATTAGTTAAAATAAACATAAAAAAACCTACAAAACACATCCCATAATAAAAACATGTAGAGGGACATAATAAAAAAAATAAATAATACAGCTTTAAATCAAAAATATATGTTGAATTGGATCTTATTTATTTGCTGAAAAGTAATTTCATTTTGAAAAATAAATTTCTAAAAAATGAATTATTTTTGATGTTTGGTAGTGTTATGAAAAATAATTGAAAAACATTTTCTAGCATTTTGTTATATTATAGAAAATAAGCTGGAAAATAACTTATTAATATTTTATTTTTTTTCAAGTTTATTAAAATAATGAGGAATAAATCTTACAAATTAAAAAGTTGAATGAGAATGAAATTGAAAAAAATTAATTTCATAAATTATCTCAAATAAAATAAATAATAATCAAAATAATGGAGATCAAATCTAACAAATAAAAAATAAAAAATTAAAAGATGATGAAATTAAAATAATAATAATTACAATTTCATAAATTATTTCAAATAAAATAAGTAATAATCAAAAGAATGGAGACCAAATTTGATAGATAAAAAATTTGACTTAAAAAATTAATGAGAGAAAAGCAAATAACAATCATAAAAATAAAGATCAAAATTAATATAAAAATCAAATTAAATCAAATGTTAAGGGATAAAATTAAAAAAAAAGATTCAAACAAAATATATATCGATCAAAGGTTTGATAATCAGATTTGATATAATCTATAAATAATATAATATTTCTAATTTTTTTATAAATTCTGAAAAGTATTTTTTACCCAAAATAAAAAAAAAAACACTTCCTTAAAAATCAAGTCAAATATTTCTTTAACTAAAAAATATTTTCCTTTAATTAACTTTTTTCATAACAAATAAACACAAAAATAATTTAAAAAATAATTTTTAAATAACTACTTTTCAATCAACAAATAAATAACAAACAAGATAGCCATAACCAAAGTGCTTGGCTTTTTTTTTTTGAATACAAAAACCCCAACTTCTACTAACGGACAGACTCTGTATAGGATTTCATGGATACCGAAATCTCTTTTGAATTGTGCAGCTGCTTGACTGTTCATAAGCTGCTGGATTTGATTGTTGATTGGAAAGGACTAAAATTAGAGTTTGGTTCCTTAGATTTATCAGATTATTAGATTTTCTTAAGCAAGTCAGTAAAAAAAAAAAAATTGGGACGTAGAACTTTATTATTTTTCAGCATTTTGTAGTTAATATAGGAAGGACACGAAATTCATTCATATTATCTTGTAAAAAGCTGAGAAAGTAATATAAGATTTTCTGCTAATTTATTTTACAAGCACGGTTAGAGATTGGATCTGGGAAGTTTATCTACCATGTTTTTAATTAAAAGAAGAATTCATCTTGGTTTCTTGCAGGGAAAAAGAAAAAAATGGAGAGAAATTAATTCTTCTAACAGTAAATATAATGCTCTGTTTTACCGCAGCAGCTTTTGCCATCTTACCATTTACCACCCACTAGCTTTTGTCATCTTACCATTTCTTTAAGGTAATTATTTTGTTATTTTCATTCCATGATCTATTTTTATTATTTAAATAAAATAAAATAATCTGAATTTGTTTTTTTTTTTTCATATGGTTCATGATATTAAAAGCTGGTATTATGTTTGTATCTAAAAGCGAGGAGTCTTCTTTTATATAATCAGAATAATTAAATTTGACATTTTTTTATTGTTATTTATGACTATATTTAATTTCTTTGAGATTCTTTTACTCGTATATGAATCATAATACTTTTTTCCTTGTTAAAGATTTTTTCTTCTGTTTTCAAATATTATCCACTAATAAAATAATTACTTTAAACAATATAATAGAATAATCAAAATCCTACAAACTTCATTTTTTATGCACTTTTTTTTATCTATTTTAATTTATCTTGAATTTTAATGAATACAAAACAACTTTTCAATAAAACTTACTTGTGTCCAAATAAAATACTTATAATTATTATAATATATTTTAAAAGATATGAAAAAAAAATATTAAACATTTATTCTAGATATAAATTTATTGTACTGTGAACCACTATAAACATAGATTATTTATATTGTAAACGACATTACAGCTCCTTAAAAGATATTGTTTTTTTTATGTTTATTTAAAATTTAATGTGGAGTTTGGCTAAACAACCAAATTTAATATTGTTGAGTCTGATTACGTAGCCAAACCAAGAGCATTGTGTTTGGCTAGACCTAAAACAAGACTCAAAAGTATAAGGTCGGTTTAGGCAATTGGACCTATAGGAAATGGGTTAATAAAAAAATAAAATCAATTAATATTTTTTTATTCAAATTAATATATTTTGATGTTTTTGTATTATTTTGATATAGTGATGTAAAAAATCAATTTAAAAAAATAAAAAACATTATCTCAATATATTTTTAAAAAATAACAATTATTTAATAAAATAATAAATAGCATATGGACCTACACTTCACAATGGATGAATAACAATTATCCTTTTAAATATAAAAATACTTGAATTTGAATTAAAAAAATGAAATATATTTGTATTATCACTTTCTTCAAATAAATTATATATATATATATATATATATATTGGAAAATAAAAAGGGAAAAAGTGAAAAGTGATCTTGATAGAGAGAAGTTTGGACTAATTCCTTTCCAATGTCACCGTGTATTTGAGGGAGTCAATTATTATTCTTTTGTCAATACCAAAATATCAGTTCACATGGAAGGCTTTATCGTGGCAATTACTCACAACTTGCATATCCCGCTGTCGATGGATCAAAATCGTCTTTTCCTTCTAGTTAGGTTAACAACACGGGAAGACAATGAATGCAATCACTATGGAAAGTTGACTTCTTCACTGGAACGGGATCCAATTCGGGCGTGCTGGACATGTGAAAATGGACCATCTAAACTCATTTGGATTGGCTAATTTTTAATTAAATGCTACAGGTTTTGATCAAACCTTTTCCTTTTATTAAAATTTATGTTATTAAACAAAGACCACTATTTGTTGTTCTTTTATTTTATGATTACTAAAGCATATGTTCTAAAGTTTCTTGTGTTTATAGTTCATAAGCTTCTAAAAAGATGAATTGTATTTTTATTTTTCAATAAACACTAACAGATCTCATATATATGCTGTGAGACATGCATAAAGTAGCAGGTTTGTCACTTTTGATAGAATCTCTAATTTCTATTGTTTTTCCACTGTGCTGGATTGTGAGGGAACTGAATTAAAATTTATTAACAAGTTCTCTTATGAAAGTAGTCTCAAGAGCATGCTTACAATTAATCATTTTATCTCTAATTTCTATTTTTTTTCCACTGTACTGGAATGTTTTGCTTAACCACTAACTTGGAATGTTTTTGGTTGCTTGGTTTTCTTTGGTTGTAATCATGCATGCAAATGTTTTGATGTTGAATGTGGTCTGTTGCTGACTTTTTGCTTGGTTTGCTCGATTTGGAATATGAAACTAAAAGCAATGCTACAATTTATTTTTGTTTAGAGAAACAAAAGGCTCAACAAAAAAAAGAAGCAAATTTGATAATGTCTAATTGGATTTTTTGAAATTTATTTATCAATGGGGTTGGTTTTATTTAAAAAAAAAAAAACCTAAAAAATGATTAAAAAACCTATAAAAAAACTAGATAAAAAATTGTTAAAGCCCAACTAAATATAGGCCCATTTAAAAACCAAAAACAAGTCCATTTCATAGGTTTGTAGTTTTACTGATTTTTCATGACAAAAAACCGATCCAGCTATATCAAACTGGTTCATGGTTCAATTTACGTCATATTAATCAAGAAATATCATATACTTATGATTTATAATTTACATGGTTCAATTTACGTCATATTAATCAAGAAATATCATATACTTATGATTTATAATTTAAAGAAACACTAAGAAAAGAGAATTTTTTTTTAATAACAACCACCTTACAAATCACTATTTATTTTAATAATTTTTTTATTTTTTATGTTAATAAAAAAAAATTGATTCCGCCTGCTAAAAGTGATTGGGAGTAAAGAATTGTTAAAATAAAAGAGTGTTTTGTATTATATCATTAATGTAATACAATTTTTAGCATTACACTTTCAAATAAGTGGTACCAGAGCAATCATTCCCCTTGTATTTTTTTAATTTTAGCATTCGGATCTTTAAAAATGAATGTATCATAAACGGGAATAATTAATTAGGTCCCTTATCACTAAGTTCCTTTTCTTTTCAAGTTTCCCTTGTATTCTCTCTTTCTTTGAGTTCCACTTACTTATGAGGCTGCCTTATATATAATTCTCTATATTATTATCAACAAAAAATAATAATTAGAGGAAGTGGGCAGGGACCGTGGTTTCATGAACTCTAATCGGTGGTAGCAGGAAGCACAAACTAGTTTTTAGTTGGTGAAGTGGAAGATGATTGAGCCTCTTGTCTATGCACTCTCCAATTTAGACAATCTATTTAAGATAAACTATGATGCATCCAAGATAAGCATAAAAAGTGTTCTTAACTAGGATGGGCAGCCAATTATTTTAATTTTAGTAAGAAATTATCTGGTTTAGAAAAAACCTACTTCACGTATGATTTGAAGTTCTATGTCATTGTTTAGACATTGAAACATGGATGTCATTACTTTGAACAAAAGGAGTTCATATTCATAGGACCATAAAACCCTGAAGTATATGAATGAGCATCAAATGTTGAGTCAGTCACCCACATGCTAAATGAGTGTCTTTTTTACGGGAGTTCATCTTTTTATTAAGGCACCAATTAGGCAACCTCAACAAAGAGCATGATGTTGTTAGTACAGGGGTTGCCCTACTTAGCACTATGCAAGATCAAGTGATGAGATTTGATGCTGTTTTAGAGCTTTACTCAGGTGACCCTTCATTCAAGTAGATTTATGTTTAGTTGATGGATTTAGGTAAGCGGGTGATTGTTCTATGTAGGAACATATCAGAACATCATTTATGAGTTTCACTATGAGGGACAATTTAGGTGTGACAAGATGCAAACCTTTGTGTCATCACGTTATTATTAGCCCAAGTTGTTAGGCTAGGTATCAAACTCTGTGAAGATATGTGCTGTTTATCAGTGTTCAAAGTGCCCTTAACAAATATTATATTGTTTACCCCATTAACAATTCCTAATGTTCCATGGTGCGAAAGAGGTGATAAAACATTGTGATACTAACTCTGCGAAATCTTCAACATAAGATAGTCCGCTACTAAATATGTGTTCAACCTTGGTTCAAAGCAAATAATGTTGGACACCAAGGATAACTTATTATATCATTATCAACTATAGAAGCTAATTATAAGACATTAGCTATGATAGCTCAGGAAAATATATACTTGGTTAATATAGTTAATGAAGGATCTTTATCAACCAAACAAATTATGACCCTATTACATCACATCGACATTAAAAGCCAAGTTGCAAATTTATTCACCAAAATGACCGGTCAGCACAAAATCTGAAGTGATCAGAAGAAGACTAAACATGATTGCTATACCAATGTTTAATTAGAGTATTCGTTGAGAGGGAGAGTTGAAGTGATTACTGACAAGATTTCTCTAGAAATATCTCTCCAGGATTGTTTTTTCTCCTACTTTCTAGATCTTTTTCCACACATGATTTATGCATCTACCAACTACTACATGTATTTTAAGAATTTAAAATTCTAGAGTTTTTGATAAATTGGTGTGAGAAACCAATATAAACAAGTATAAAAGAGAGGTCATTTCCTATTTTTTAAGTGTGTTTTGTATTACTGTGTATCATACCTTTTAACAAATATTTTTCAATTAAAATATAATAAAATGATATTTTTATTTTATTTTTATTATAAATATATCAAAATCATCATAAACACATTTTAAAAGAAAATATCAATTTGATATTTTTCAAAAAATTAAGGCATGATGTGTCATCATGAAAGGGAGTAAGTGTAGTGAGTTGTTAGAATTGAGGAATGTTTTGTATTATGTTATTAATATAATGTATTTGTGTCACTTCCAACACATGCTTCACTTAAATAAGATATTATCATATTGATGCGAATTATATAATACCATCAGTAACAAATCTCTTATGGATTCATCTATTTGAATGTTAATGTCTCTGGTTCTACAATACCATATTTGTTCATCAAAATATACGTAGTTTGTTCCTAAAATACTGTGTAGTTGGATGGGATCAAACGTGTCACAAACATGAAACCTAGTGAAGATCAAAGATCAAAGATCAAAACTCATCTATCAATGCAAGAGACCAAATATATGGTACTAATCTGAATAACATCAAAAACTTTGAACTGTAGAGTTTGAAGTAAAAAAAAAATTCTTTTGATACATTTTATGTCACAGACTTACTCTTGGATGCGATCTTTAAGTAACCACCCACTTCTGGGTGTTAAACTACTTGAGAGAGCCCGCCAACTCGAGGTCCAATAGATATCGCACACTTTTGTATGAGTTGGGGTGCACAATGATGCCTAGAAGATCAATCCTAATCCACTTTCGAGTTTGGAGTTGAGGCTTATTTACATCAAGCACTAGCGAGTTTTAAGCAAACTCACTAATCATGATTGAAACTCCATGATATGAAACTCCCAAATTCGAAGTGTTTTATACTAAAAAGCTAACCTTATATATTTTCCATTGCTTATTTTGGAGAAAATGCACTTTCTCTCCCTATCGAGGATATACTTCCGTAATTGAACCTTCATCGCCAGAATATGGCACAGAATTGGTCTTAGATTTATCTGCAAAAAATTCCTTGCTTGGAATTGACCCTTGATCTGTTCTACTATGGAGAAAAAATGCAGGCTCTTGAGGTAACGGTAAGGTAATCGAGTAACTATTGAGCATGAGAACTACTGTTGCCATTGTGGGCCTGGAAGCTGGATCTTCCTGGACACATAACAATCCAATGTGGATGCATCTAATTACCTCATTTCTTGAATATGTATCCGTCAGAGTTGGATCCATCACTTCCAAAGGTGTGCCATCTCTCCAATGTTTCCATACCTGAAAAAAATTGAGGGGTCAAAAGTTTCGATAACCTTACGCTCTTTTTTTTTTTTTCCAGGTTATCATCCCTGGTCTGGAATTAGTGGTGTTGTGGAAGAAAACTTCACTCACATAGCTCGCAAGGTCTGCAGCACCGCCAGTTTGATAGAAAGAACTGTTCTTCTTTCCAGATATAATTTCAAGAATTAAGACACCAAAGCTATAAGCATCAGACTTGACGGAGAACTGCCCATGCATTGCATATTCTGGAGACATATAGCCACTACAAAACCGAAACAGATAGACATGTTTAGAAAAGAAAAGGAAAAAAGAAATGAAACTAGTATGTCAACAATTATATAGGAATTAGATCTTTACTTACTATGTTCCAACAATTCTGTTGGTACATCCATGAGTTTGATCAACTCCGAAAATCCTAGCCATGCCGAAATCTGAAACTTTGGCGTTCATATCTCCATCAAGCAAAATATTACTAGCTTTAAGGTCACGATGTATAACTCTTAGCCTAGAGTCCTCGTGTAGATAAAGAATTCCTCGAGCAATTCCTCCTATTATTTTGTATCGTTTAGACCAATCCAGTAGCCCTTGCTTCTCTGGGTCTACAAATTCATGAAAATAAAAAAATTTCAGTCAGAGCATAGAGGATTATGTTCAAATGCAAGTACTCCTGATTTAGAAGAACTAATGAACGAACAAGCATTTATGCATTCCTTGTATCAAAGTGCAATTGATGAGCGTTTAATTAGAAAGTCCATACCAAATAAAAAGTAGTCGAGGCTTTTGTTTGGCACATATTCATAGACAAGAATTTTTTCATCTCCTTCCAAACAAAATCCAAACAACCTCACTAAATTCCTGTGTTGAAGCTTAGCTACCAAGATAACCTCATTCTTAAATTCCGCTGCACCTTGTCCTGAGCCTTTCGATAGCCTCTTCACAGCTATTGCTTGTCCATTAGGAAGTGTTCCCTGAGAATGCACTTGAAAAGATTGTTAAACAAGCACTACCGCGAACTTTCTTATATTCTAATGCAAGATCTTTTGGGTTCTTCAAACTTTAAATGCATTACAAATCGCTTGCTTACCTTGTAAACCTCACCAAATCCACCTTCACCTAACTTGTTATCAGCGGAGAAATTGTTTGTGGCATCTTGTATAGAACTCAAATCGAATTGTAATGACTCCACGTTTGTAATCTCATTTCCAACTGCACAACCAAGCAGATATCAATTGAGTATTCTGAAACTGTGTAAAACAGAGAAAGACATTGCATTTAGAAGAGGGGAAATGATTCTCAAAGTTGTTTACCATCATTTTCCTGTGCAGAATATTTACTGCTCTTCGCCCTTCTACTCAAGAAACAGAAACCCAGGCAGAAAAGCACAAGAGCAACAATAACTGGGATCAAAATGGCTATAATTAAAACTGTTGAGACACTGCCTTTTCCTGCATAAAGAAATATACATCGTTCAGAAACGCACAGTAATTTCACGCTACTTTTAACATTCATATACAAGCATATTCAAAAAGTAACGAAGTCAGGATCAACGACATAATATGTGAAGAAATATTTTTTTAAGGAACAAACGAGAATAAATTATTTCTAAAAATCAACAACATTTTTCTGGTCAAAACGCTATTTGCCTACCGCACTATGATAACCTAAAGTGAGAAGCAACTTTATGAAAAGCAGCTAAACCCTCTGTAACCCTTTGACATCCATCATCAATATCATTCCTTGTTAATTATCTCACCTTTTTTCCCTTTTAAATCTGACATAAAATGTCTAGCTAATGAGTTTATAAAAGATAAGTTGAAAGGGCAATGCATTTTGCTCCTTTAGAGAACCATAACTATTGATTCAGGTATTCGAAGCAATACCATTCTTTGAATGAGCTATGAATGTGGTTGAGAAGTACCAAGAGAAAGATAACAAAGATGAAGGAAGCACATGAAACCAAGCAGTAGCAGAATTTGAATGTACCAGAAGCTATGAAACCATTCCTTGTTGAGTTTGAAGAGTTTGTGCTAGAAAAGTTGCTACTGATGAGAGATATCCAACATTAGATTGAATTGATCCTCAGAGCCAACTTACCCAATCCAATACATTATAGGATGAGTCTAAGAAATAAGATAAGAGCCAAATTGACAAATCTACTATATTATAGGATGAGTCTAAGAAATAAAGTGATGGTCGGTGGAATCCTCCGTACAGAAATAATATTCTTAGATTTCTCAACACCAAAGTGACCAAGTGGTCTCGCGGTAATTGGTAAAATATTTTTTTCTCATTCCTATTCATGTGAGAATAACATTCAATAAACTTTTACTCATTTGATTATAATAAAGTAGTAAAACTCA
Organism: Populus pruinosa; assembly: GCA_026413675.1. NCBI lineage: Eukaryota > Viridiplantae > Streptophyta > Magnoliopsida > Malpighiales > Salicaceae > Populus > Populus pruinosa. The sequence continues at coordinate 2,880,560 of CM048602.1, read as the reverse complement.
TCTTATATAGTTTTAAAACATGAAATCAATAAATGATTTTAAACTAAATTAAAATTATTGTGCAATATGTAACAGGTATAGTTTTTTTTTTCAATCAAATAATTCGAAATTATTTGATAAATAAAAATAATATATATTACAAAAACTAAAACAAAAGGAGGATTCATTCTAGTCCTTCTCACATTTTTCTATTCACATTATAGTATAATGACTATTTTATCTCTCCTATAAATTATTATGTCTTTAGACTTTTTGGTATTTTCACAAAGTAAATTAGTCATTACTAATTTATTTAGGGGTATTTATGTCTATTCAATGTTTTAATAAAAATTAAAATATTCAAAATACCCCTAATAATAAGAAAAAAAATTTGTCTCGAGTAGGGATATTTAGATATTTTTGTTTTTTATATACATTAGAATTACACATATACTATAAGATATTGAATTCATTGTAGTAAAGGGCTTGAGTCTTTTAGCTTCGGTTTTTTTGATAATTGCAAGTTTGATTGAGGGTAGTAATGTAATTTATCATAATAATAATAATTTTATATTTTAAAAGCTACTGGCGCGTGGTAGAACCACCACACACTTTCGGTGACGCGTACAACGATTTTTCACTATCAAAAATAGGCTTTTGTCTTTTCAATTTATTATTTACTATCTTTTCATCCATTATAGGCGGCGCATATTTTTCAAATGTGACTGGTTTATCACCGGTGACTTTTTCTTTCTTTCTTTCTTCATTTCTCTCTCTTACCCAAGCAAATACTATATTGTCCTCATTGTTATTGTTATTTTAGATTTAAACCTTTAAGTTTTGATTGCTATTTTTTTTTGTCATTTTCTTTTCTTTTTTTTTTAAGTTTTGTTTGTTTATTTAACCATTGGTGCTTAATTTGTTTATGTAAAGTGTTTGGATTTGATCCTTCTACTTTAAATTTTTAATTTTTTTCATTTGTCTTTTTGTTAAAGTTTTTATAATTTTCAATTTTATCATTCAAATCAAGTTTATAATTTTTTTTTAATGATAATAATAATTTCAATTTGATCCCTTTTTCTTTTGATTTCTTATTGTTTTTCTTGACTCTTTTAACAAAAAATTTATAGTTTTTAATTTTATCCTTCAAATCAAGTTCATAGTTTTTTTTTTTAAGTAGTAGTAGTAGTAGTAGTAACAATAATAATTATAATAATAGTCATGGTAATATTGATAATAATGATGATGCTAATAAAAAATATAATTTTAATGTTGGTGGTGGTGGTGATAAAAATAGTAAACAACAATTAAATAAGTGATGATGATAATGATGATAATAGTTATGGTGGTGATAACAATAATATTGTTGTAGTTGTTGTTATTACTGCTGCTAATACTAATAATAATAATATGAGAGAAGAAGAAGAAAAATAGCAATAATAGTTGTTGTGATGATAGTGTTAACAACAAGAATAATAGCAATAATGATTGTGGTAATGGTTGTTAAAATAATAATAATAATAATATTAATAATAATGCTACTATTATTACTAATAATGATAATTTTAGCAAAAGTTGTGGTGATGGTAGTGATGATAATAATAATAATAAAAAAATATTATTACTAATAATGATAGTGATTGTGATTTTGATCCTTATTTTTTGAATTGCTATCTTTTAAAAAAATTTGTGAATTTATTTTTTAATTTTATCATTTAATTTTTAATTTTTTAAAATAAAACTTCATGATTTTTCTAGATTTGATGCTTTAAATTTAATGATTTGAGTCAAGAGTTCAAAAAGCTAACACATATTTTTGAAAGGCTTTATAATTCTTTTTATTTTTAATTGGGTTATTTCAATCATATAATTTGGACCATAAGTTAGTTTAATGAAATGTATCATGTTAGCTTAGTCCTAATTAATGTTTTAATTTATTTATCATAAACAGTTTTTTATATTTTTTTATCCATTTTTAGTATTTGAACATTATTTTTTTCAAAAACAAATGTAGCCCCACGGTGAAACTGAGATAGAACCTACTATATAATAAAAAAGATCTAATCAAATAAAAATAACTAAAAGTAAATTCTATATAAATTATAAATTAAATCAAAATTTTAAAATAATTGAATTTTAACTTTTTGTCTTACGATTTTAAGAATCAGATTCAACTAAATTTTACTTTAATTTTTCAAAGATAAATAATTTTGAATTTATTTAAATTTAATTTAATTAATAATTAAACCTAAAGATTAGATTAAACATCAAAATACATCATAAAAAAAAAAATAGGTATGCATACAAAATAATATAAGATATTAAACTAGCATGCAAACTAAAAAAACATTAAATGATATAAACAAATTAAATCGCACGCACTTCTTAATCCCATGTTAAACAATAAAACAAACAAAAAAAATAGTGATCGCAAGAGCTAATTTACCGTTTGCCCTTTAAGATAAGTTTTCCTCTCCTATTGGTGCAAAACGGTAGATGCAAATTTCTCCTAAGATTAAAAAATGATAATACTTAGTTTTGATGCATAAACTAACTTAAAAAAAAAAAAAACTAATTTACTTTCGTTGTGTTCAAAACTGGAATAACAGAAAAGATGAAATTAAGGGAAAATAACTCATAAAGAATATTTTTTATTTTATTTTGATAAACCAATAAAAAAATCTATGATAGGTATTAATTGGAATTTTGTCAACTTAATCAAGAGTTTTTTTAAATTAATTTTTCATTCATCTGCTATTAATTTTAAATATTTAAATGACTTTGAAGCTCATATACGACAAGACAATTGAAAAGGGCATTATCGACTTTACCTTTTCTTCTTGTCTCTGGAGCTGAAGCTGGAGGAGGAGATAGAGCCACAGGCGGAGGTGGCGGTGCAGCCTCAGCTGCTGCCGTTGCATTATAAAATTCATAAAGTTCATACCGAAAATTACAACTTGGAAATATGACCCTTCCTCCTTGCTTTCTATTACAGCAATTGCCTAATTTTGAAATAGCTCCCTCAAGACAACGGCTACAATCTGGAGTGGATAGATCTGGTGTACACTGCACAAGAGTGTATAATTTCTGGATCCCAGTATAGTTCACTTGTTGAACTGCAAACTTCTTAGCACCTGAAGGAGCAGATGCAGCCCGAGCAGCTATATCATTTATGGTGGTTGCTACTAGCTGGTTAAAACGATCAGGTTGGACTGTAACATTGTTTGGACTCATCATGAATAGGGTAAAGTCTTGGTCCACGGTAGAGAAGATGTTTCTATTTGAGTACCGCAATTCACACTCATCAAACCATATCATAGCTACTTTCTCAATTGGGCACCTTTCGAGGACGTCTTTGGCAGCAAAATTGACACAATTTCGACAAACACTGTTGCTAACATCACCACGGCAAAGAAACATGCCATAGACTGCATCAGGATCCTGTCCTGCAGAGACGTTGTAGAATCCATTGATGTTGTTGCGGGTTGCGTTTGATGAAAGTGAAGATAGGAGGAGATTTAAATTAGCCTGATAAGTGCTGTTCCTTGTGAAGGTGGTAGTGTTTGGGCAATTATTATATAGGAAAGTGGGATCCTGTGCTTGAGTGATAATAGCAAGGCTCAGCAAGGAGAGTAGGACTGTGGAGAATTTGAGAGAGTCCATTGTTTCGGTGATCAAGTTCTCTTGCTTGCAGATCGCATATGGGAAATATCATAGTTATATTTTATCAGATAAGAGGTTAAGTGGACATGGAGTGGGAAAAGCTTTAGCCAAAATGAAGACTGAAGTCAATGAAAACAGTAATGGCGCATTGATTGTATTGTAGAAGCCGTTGAAGGGTCAAATTTCTCGAAAATTGTTGGAGAAATTGGCAATAGATACTTGGATGGCGACAGGAGTGCTAAAGGCCACACGTCTTTCCTCATACCGCGTCATGGATAATACTGGTCAACAGGGAGGTCATCATCGTGGTCTCCTTTGCCGTGTTGTTCTGGTTTCCTTGAAATTTCTGTACCCTGTTTTTTTTCTTCTACGAGAGAGGATTGACACTTGCAACCATAGTTTTCAGATCGGCGCTAATTGTGGTTCAGGCAACGCCCCAAGTTACTTGAGTGTTGATGTTTCATTTTTCAAAAAATAAATAAATTTCTAATAATATTCTGAGTCACCGGTTTTTTAGTATCAAATCAACCCCATCCAACAAATATCCTGAATCACTGGTTTTTTTTATATAAAAAAAATAGAGTTTAATAACTATAATTAAAATTATCGGTCAATGATGGTTCATTTTGTGATGTTGGATCGCATGATTCAAACCGGTAATTAACTAATAAGAGTACCATTATGGATATATTAATATATGTATTTTAAATTAAAATAAACTAATAATAGTTTTTTCTAATTTGATTAAAACCCAATGAAACCATCTAGATGGTGGCAAGAAATTTACAATGTTGATTTTTCTAATTTGAATTTCAAATTGCTGTGGCGTGGGATATGGGTATCTATGATCATCACGTTGTGCGTATATGATTAATTATTCGTTGTGTGTATGTTTTACACGTTGGGAAATTGTTTGTCTTTTTGATGATGTCTAAATAGACTTTAGTAATTCGTAATTATTTAATAATTCACATCTTTTAGAGGGCAATTTTTTTTTTCGTGGTATCTTTAGATTGGTTTTTGAATTTAGGGATTATCTGCTTCTCACTGGTCTTGTTAAAGATGGACATCCAGGTTGGAAAAAGAGAATCCTCAAGATTTTTTTTTATGATCATAAAGCATCTAAATTGTTGTTTGGACTCTAGTCCTATTTTCAAACTAATTCATTATTTATTTTTTGAGTGTTGTTTTTTGCATTAAAATCTATATTTTAAAGTGCTTTTTAAATTTTTTGCCTAGAAAAAAATAAATTGATATTTTTAGATTTTTTGAATGATTTTAATAAGTTAATATAAAAAATATTATTTTAATATATTTTTAATTAAAAAATACTTTATCATATTGTTACAAAATTGTGTCATGCACAATAATTTCAATAGGAGCTTTGATTTTAATGTTATTCTTCTGTCAACGGGCTAGATTAATATTTTAGATGTAATAAATTAATCTGAGTAACCATGGGTTTTAAGCTGAAGACCCATTAAAATGCATAACTACGGAGAGAAACACACCATGAGCATAATATTTGGGAGGTAATTTTTTTTCTTATCTTTAACTTTGTTGTGCTATTTTAGGTTCTCTTGTAAATCTATAGTTTGTTGGAGTTTTGGGTATTTTTTTTTATGCTTCCCTGAGTTTTGTTTTTTTGTTTTTAACCATTTAAGATCACCCATAACAAAATATTATTAAATATCTTGATATCTTAAAAATTTGCTCATGAGTCTTGATGTTTATCTTATAGTAGCTAATAGGATGTTTGATTCTTATATTTGATAAAATTAAAGTTTGGTTTTGTAGATTGTTATACTAGTGATAGATAAATGTTAAATAAGATAACATCATTTAAATTATGACTATTGTCCATATACAACATTAAATAATATACTAAAAGGCCTTAGTATCACTGTTATTGTTTATAGACACAAAACATTATAGATTAAAGCAGTATAATGGTAACCCAACCATTAACACAAAAAGTTGTAGGAGCAACGAGAGAGGGGTGAGATTGTCTTTTCACTAGAGTTCATTTGCCATTAAAGAGATGGTTGAAAAGAAAATGATTGGTGCAAGTTTTGGTAGGGCTGTAAGTCATAGAAAGTGGGCGCCCAGTGATGGCACTACCCATGTATAGACACTTAATACTTAGGCTGCCCAACCTTTACGTGGTTAAACCAGAGTGCTAGTTAGCACTTGGACAACTCCAAAGTGTTAAACAGACTTCAGCACCACCTGGGGCTTGGATCTTGACAAAAGACCCATTAACTATATAAGCCCCAACATCAGGTGGCATTTGGGCACACCTGAGCGCCACCTAGCGCTCAAGTGGCTACAATGCGAGGGGTAGACCCAAGCGCCACCTGGTGCTTGGATCTTGATAAAAGACCCAATTAGCTTTGGCAGCCCAATCGCCACGTGGCGCAAGAGTAGCCCTAGCACCAAGTGGCGCTTCCCATTGTCATTCTAATTTTATTACTTATAATAAAAATAGTATTATTTATACCACAATTGATAATATTTTTAGTATTCATACTATTAATTACAAATAAAATAATAATATTTATAACACAAATAATACTATTTTTTATACAAATATTTTATATTTTAATAACAATAGTAATATTTTTTAACACAAATACTATTCATTAGACAAATAAAATTATTTTTGATATTGATACTTTTAATTATAATAAAACTAGAAATATTTATAACACAAATAAAACTATTTTTTATATTAATACTTTTAATTAAAATAAAAATAAAAATATTTATAACACAAATAATACTATTTTTATAGTAATCCTTTTAATTATGCTAAAAATTAAACAAATAATACTATTTTTTTATTGTAATCCTTTTAATTATAGTAAAAATTAAAATATTTAGAATCTTTTATCATGACTCAATAGAATTGGGTCATATCATACCCATTTAGCTGGGTATATGATGCTGGAGTCAAGGCAATCAGGTCTTACCTCAGACCTAAGATAATTAAGCCCTTTGCCATGACCTATGCACCATGTGGGGCTTAGGCACATTTAAGCACCATCTAAAGCTTGGGCGGCTCTAAAGCGTGGGGGCAAACCCAAATGTCACTTGATACTTGAATTTTGGTAAAGACCTGATTGATTATGGCAGCCTCAGCACCATGTGGTGCAATGGCAGCTCTAGCGCCACTTGACTCTTAAGCGGCTCTAATACAAGAGGCAAACCTAGGTGTCATCTGATACTTGGATTTGGACATGTCTGTGTCCAACCACTTGTGTTAATATAATAATATGTGTTATAAATATATTTTTTTTTGTTATGATTAATTCAAAGTGTTTAAATAAAAAATAATATTATTTATGTTATAAATATTATTATTTTTATTATAAATTAAAGTATTGATATAAAAAATATTATTATATGTTGTAATCATCTTTGAAATTCTCAATATAATTATTTATGTTATAAATTTTATTATAATTAACATTATTAATAAAATAATTAATAAATTTGAAAAAACAATTGTTATTAATATTAATAAAAATATTAATTTTTATATTATATATATTTTTACAATAATTTCTATGAAAATAAAAAGTGAATCCGTCGTGCAGCGCGGCGGACATCCAACTAGTATATAGACTAAGAAGTGTCTACACAATCATTTTTATATATCCTATGTCTTTGGAAACCTAAAAGTTAGTATAAGTTTAGTTAGTCTACTTCTATTTTTGTTGCCTTTCATGGACTGGAATAGTGAATCAAAATACTTTCAAATGCTAAACGTATATATAATAATGGCATTGGGTATTATAGCTCATTATACACATACCTACTAAATAAAATCACGGAAGCAATTTGATATTAGAAATTATTTGTGTAAAGGTTCCTATTTTCTAGGAATTATCTTTATCTTTAAAATCAAAGATTTCATTAATTTAGTTTTTTTAGGGGGAAAAGCATTGAAAATTATGTAATTAAATGGCTTAATGAAGATGTATTAATGTTAATAATTGTTTTGTGTAATATTAATTTTACTTTATTGACCATAAAATAAATTTATGAACTCTGGAAAACATTTATATTAAATTAAAGACACAATTTACTTACTTTGTTTTCTAAAGACTATCACTATCTTGATTTGATATCACTTTAATGCCTTCACTATCCTTTACCCAATAAGGATAGCTTATCTTAAGCTTCACCACAAATTTACTCATGACAACACCTCTTCTACACTTATAAAAAACTTTGATTTACTACATTATAAATTTTTACATTAAAAACCGTAATTAAATTTTTATTTAAAAAGATTTTAAATATTTTTTAAAACTTTTAAGAAATTCAATTATCTATTTTTTTTTCTTGATTTGTTTTGCAGGTTTTCTATGGTGTATTTAAGTGTACATGGTGAAAAACTATCAATAGAGGAGTAACAAAGTTACTGAAAAGTAAAATTGGGCAAAACTCTTAGTTATAGTTTTTTTTTAAAAAAAACTTTGATTATTTATCTTTTTCATCTATTTGTAGCTTTGTACAGAGTAACTATTATTTCATTTCATGTTGTGAAACTAAATCCCAAACAATTGTTCATTCATGCTATTAAAAAGTGTAGTGTTAAAGTATACTGGTTTATGATTTTCTTTTTTGCTTGAAATATAATTAAAAATGCCATGAGTTTGTTTTATTTATTTTGTTTTTTTAATTTTAAATATATGGAGAAATATGGAAATTTATTATAGCTGGTTCTAAAAAGTATGTTTGTAGCTGATCTTTCATATTTGAAATAAATAAAGAAAAGCCCATGGTTGATCAAGTTTATGAATTCCACATGATACCTTATGAGATTTGGAACGAAGACATACAAGTATATCGACAAATGCAAGTTGCATCCATCATCTTTAAATTGCTTAAATTTTGAAAAGACTTTGCTAAAGATTTCAGGTAAAAACAATTATGAAGTTTTTAATTGAAGAACTTATTACCCATTCAAGAGTAGAAGAAGAAGTAAAAACCAAGATAAATTTATTGAACTCAATGGTTTAAATGGTACCAAGATCACTTCACATGAAAACCCATCTCACATGCAAAAAGCCCATGAAAAATTTAGGACAAAGAACAAATATTTAAAAAAAAAAACTTATATAACTATCTAAGTGGTGGCCAAATGATAAGAACTTTGGACTAAAGGATTTACTTTCTTTGTGGTCTCAAATTCGAGTCCTTGGTTGCTCATATGATGACTACTGGAGGCTTACATGGTCGTTAACTTTAGGGCTAGTGAGATTAGTCATAGTACACACAAATTGGTCTGAACATCTACATTAATTTTTAAAATAAAAAAAGCCTTATGAAAACCATTTTCGCTCTAACCAAGCAAAAAATAATGGAACACATCCTAGCCACCATCAAATAATTGCAACCTTGTTTTGTTTGTGGTAAACCTAGGCATGGTGCTTGTCTTTATGAAAACATGGTTATGTTGTGCAAGCTAATGTTACCAAAAAGCCACTTATAGTTATGATTTCTGACATTAATATTCTTTAAGGCTTATATGAATGGTGGGTTTATATGGGAGCTAATATACATGTTTTTTATGATAAAAATTTCTTCATGACTTATATCATTTTAGACGAGAAAAAGAAAATCATGCTTATATGCTTGCAATATGCTAAATTCATGTTATTTTAATATAATATAAATATCTCTTTAATTACATGAGCACCATCCATTAACTATAAAAAAATTAAAATTAAATAAATTTCTTATAAAAAAAGATAAAAAAATAAAAATGAAACTACTATTAGGTTTTTTGATTTGCAATAATTTTTCTATACTATTTAGCTTTTATTATAATAAATAAAAAAATGTATTTTATAATCCATAAAAAAGAAAAAAGAGAAAAAAATCGCTTTAGGAAAATAAGCCCATGTGAAGTAAATAAACGGGATTCATGACCATTGATTCATAGGTGTACTATTAGAGCTACAAATATTTGGAACTCTGACAAAAGCCCAACCCTCGAGAGAGGATTAAAAGTATCAATTCATAGTAATGAACTAGTTGGATATCCGTGGGTTCAATTTTTATTTTTATAAAAAATATTAAAAATATTATATAATATAAAAAATATTTTTTAAAATTTTTTTAATTATTTTATTAATAATATTAATTATAATAAAAATAATAATATTTATCATATAAATTATTATATTAAGAATTCCAAAGATGATTACAACACAAATAATAATATTTTTTATATCAATACTTTGAGTTATAACAAAAATAATAATATTTATAATACAAACAATAATAGTTTTGATATGAATACTTTGAATTATAAAAGAAACAATAATATTTATAACACATATTATTATATTAAGAAAATTAATGTGGGGTTGAGCATAAATGCATCCAGCCCCAACATGGGATTGGGCGTAGTCGTGTCCAAACCAACATGGCGTTGGATGTGAACACGTCTAGCCCAACATGGGATTGAGTGTGAACGTGTCTAAGTCAAAGGATGGTTGAGTGCAGTCACGTCCAGGGCCAACTCGGGGTGCAAGCATGTCCAAACTCAATGTGAGGTTGGGAGCGAATACATCCAGGGCCAACATAGAGTTGGACGCAATCATGTCTAGACACAATATAAGATTAGGCGTGGATGCATTCAGGGCCACCAAGAAGGTGGACCCGGTCGCATCCAAACCCAACGTGGGTGTCTAGGTCCACCATGGAGGTGGTCACGGTTGCGTCTAGACCCAACATGAGGTTAGACATGCACACATCGAGGTCTAAGATGAAACGGACGCAGTCGCGTCCAGACCTAACATGTTATTACTACCACAAAAACCATATAGTTGATTTATGTCATAAATATTATAATTTTTATTATAATTGAATGTATTAATATTAAAAATAATATTATTTATTTTATAAATATTACTATTTCTATTATAGCTCAAAGCATTAATATAAAAAATATTATTATTTGTTGTACAAATATTTTTATTTTTATTATAATTAAAAGTAATAATATTTATTTTTATTGTATTTCAAAGTATTAATATAAAAAATATTATTATTTATGGTACAAAAATTATTATTTTTATTATCATTAAAAATATTAATATTAAAAAATATTATTATTTATGATTTCAGCATCACATCGGATTTAACCCAACACATAAGTAGGGTAGTCTAAACGCCAAGTCTCGCCACGTGGTGTGCAGGTTCAGCGGGGTGCCCTAGGCAAGGTAGTCTAAGCGCTGCTTCCCTCTCGACTTTGGATCTTAGCATCCTAAAAGTCTGTCTGTAGAAACAATCTAGGCCTGTATTCGGAGTTTCCCTCACTCGCCCTCGTATTATAAGATCATCTCACCTTGTGGTCGACGTCAGGAAAGTAATTCTCATGGGGCTGCCACCTATTGGCTGTGCTCTGGTGCTCGGACCTAACCCAATACAAGGACATGTCAGCTCCAATGCCAGGTGTTCGCACGTGGGATATGAGCATGGCTGACATTCAGAGCAACCCAACCAAAATTTGAAGTGACTATTTTTTCATTAACCATTCATTCAATGTCAAATGTATCCAATTGAAAAAACAATACTACCCCTCTCTTGCTAACCTTGTAACTTTTTGTGGCGAGTGTTAGGCTGCTTATTATATTATTTCAATCCATAATGCTTTGACTCTAGATAAATAGGAAGAGTAGCTCTAAATTCTTTTAATTTATTATATATTTTCATTGCTTTTCTGATTTTTTTTTTTTATATCACGCCATCGGAGCTGCAATGAAGTCTCCAATTGGGAGGAGACAATATGATTTAGGGGATAAAGCAAGCATACATAATATAAACTTAGATTTATTCATATTATATCAAACTCTTAGATACATATTATTTTTTCAAATACTCAAACGCTCGAATACTATTATCTTTATCTTTATCTATATTTTTATTATTATTGTAATTAACATATACTAACAGTCCGCTTAGAAACCATGAAATTGGTGTAGAATTTATTTCAATATTGTGCTTACTCATTTCTCATGTTTGGAAAGATAGAGATAATTCTAAATCTTCAGCATTATGTTTTCATTAAGCTTCCTCAGAGATATTGGCCTTTTTGCAACAAAGTAACAGGCCAGTTTACTAGGCTTTCTCCACACACTCAAAATCATAGTGGCAATCTAATTAACATTCACCACGGTGAGATGCCCGAAATTGTCATTTGATTCACTGTTGATGAAAACTTGTCAATGGGAAATTCCCATTTAGCCAGGGAAAATGCAGGTTTTTTTGGTGGGGGAAGAGCTATTAGTTCACTTCCCAATGCTAAAACCACAAATGACATTGTGGGCCTGTCTGCTGGATCTTCCTGCACACATAACAGCCCAATATGTATGCACGTCACAATTTCTATTGATGGGCTCCTTCCCATCAACAGAGGATCTGCAAATTCCATTTCTCTCGCTTCATTCCACAATCTCCATGCCTGTCAAATTGTCAATTTGCATTAAAAAAATTTCATAACGTTAATTATAGTTTTAAAGCCTCAATTTTTTATGAGAGGTTCAAAATTAATAGAATGGAAATCTTGATTGCAGTCGTTTATGGCACAAACATATGTTAAGAGTGTCTGGCCATGTTGTGTAAGGTAAAAGCCACTACTTCGTTTCCCACTTAGATCTCTAGCAGTATAACACCAAAGCTGAAGACATCCGATTTCGCTGAAAATAGTCCCTCCATTGCGTATTCAGGAGCCATATATCCGCTGTTTCACGAGTAAAAATTCCTATAAGTTATAGGATTTTAGGACCTAAATTGTCAACAAACATGAAAAAAACAATTGACGGTAGGAATAGAGGGCTTACATTGTTCCTACTACTCTTCTGGTGTAAGCGTTGTTCTGGTTTTCACCAAAAATTCTGGCCATGCCAAAATCTGAAGTCCTGGCAGTCATTTCATTGTCCAGCAGCACATTGCTAGTTTTCAGATCCCTGTGAATGATTCTAAGCCGGGAATCCTCATGAAGATAAAGAAGTCCTCTAGCAATGCCACTAATTATGTTGTAGCACGTCTCCCAATCAAGCTGTTCTCGTCTTTCCTCATCTGAAAGTGGAAATAGAAGAAACTTCAGCCTATTGACAATTTAAAATTCAAGAATTTAATGGCAAAAGAAATGAATGGAACAGACCAAAGATAAAGACATCAAGGCTTTTGTTAGGCATGAACTCATATATGAGCAATTTTTCCTCTCCTTCTATGCCACATCCTAATAGCTTCACAAGGTTTCGGTGTTGTAGTTTTGCAATTAGTTTGATTTCATTCTTGAACTCCGCTAATCCTTGCCATGAATTTCGTGACAACCTTTTAACAGCTATTTCCTTTCCATCTGTTAACACTCCCTGAGAAAACATTAAAAAAAAAAAACATAAATTTTGTCCCTTGAAGCAATATTTAAGCATCGTAAAACTGAATAAAGAATGGTTTGTGTATCTTTATAGTGGAGTGGAGCTAATTGTTGGGACAGGGCTGAATTTCAGTAGATCATGGCGACAAGGCCACTTTACAACTTACCTTATAAACAGCGCCAAACCCACCTTGTCCAAGCTTATTTGAATCGGAGAAGTTTCCTGTAGCTGCTTTTATAGTATCCAAGTCCATGAAATGCAGGTCCTCAGAACTTACGAACTGGCCTTCTTTTTTTGAGACGCCTCTAAGGTTCGCCAATTCCTGTAATAATGCTTGGTGACTTCTTTCCACGCCTGCCAAAGAATAAGAGATTTAAACTATCCTATAATAATTCTGCTGTCAATTTGGCCTATAGAAAAACTGCTGATCACTATTTACGTTACCTCTTTCTTTTCTTCTTTTATGTCTTAGGCAGACAATGGAAGATCCTATGACAATTGCAAGCACCGTTATAGGAATGAAGACAACACATGCAACCTTCCCCGCCTTCCATTTTCTTCCTGTTTTCCATAGATAAAGACTGTATGTAGTTCCAACTGCCCTCAAACGACATTTAATCTTCAAAAGTACACAGTAGAAATACGATGCTCTCTTACAGAAATTTATGAAAGACGTAATTCTCTTTTACAGTTTACTAGTTTGCTCCAAGTAAAAATTCTGTTTACGTACCTCTTGAAGTTGGGGACGACAAGTGCTTTGAGACGTTGTAGAATTGGTACAACTCAAATCTCACATTACAATTCCTACTAAGAACCATTCCACCTTTCCGTGAAGAACAGCATCCTTCCAAATCAGTTATAGCGGACTTCAAGCATTTCAAACACTCGTGTGGTCGGATATCCCTAGTGCACTGTACATGAGCAAATATGGTTTTGCTCCTGGAAAAGTTGATTTTCCCAGTTGCAAACATGTTGAAAGAATTGAAAGCGGCCTCATTTGACAGGTTAGTCATTAAGTGCTTCGAAAATTTTAAAAAATGAACCTGATCTAATACAGATTTCTCCTTAGAATCACGGTCTAGATACTTCCCTGCATAGACAGACAAGGAAGTCATATTCTGAAATGAGTAGTGAACTTGGCAAAGTTCATACCATATGATTGCTTCTCCGCGACTTATGCAATCATGAAAGATTTCCTTGCTTGCTTTCTCCACACAAGTCCGACAAGCACTTGAGTTGACATCACCTCTGCAAAGTGCTTGGCCGTAGACCTTGGCAGAGGCTTCTCCAAAAAAGGTGTGGTTAAAGCCTGTTAATGAAGTGATGGAAGGCAATCTCCGTAGGACAATCTTGAGGTTGTTCTCAAATGCACTCTTGCGAGTGTAGTTCAATGCATTATTGCAGCAAAATGTTTTAAGATGGACGTCTGGACCAGTATGGGTAGAGAGAACTGTAAACGGCATGATAAATAAAAACATGACTAAACGTGCATCTGAGCTTGTCATCCTGAACATTTTGAGCACGTTTACGAAATTTAGCCCAGAAAAAGGGGCTGGGAATAAGACGAGTCAAAAATTGCAAGGGCATTTCAATGTCGAGAGCAGCCTCTAGGCACTAGCTTTAATTTGGTTAGAGTGTTGAAAATTACAAAGAAAGTTCCGAGCAGAAGAAAAGAAATTGGCTTAAAACTATAAGCAATGGGACCGTTAAAGTTGCACTGATGGTGAGAAAAGACAATAACTGGAATAATCACTCAGAATACCTTTCGCCGTATTAATTGAAAATTTGCATGCCTGACCCTTGACCAAGAATAAATTAGTACACAACCAAAAACTCTTAAATATGGTCTACCTTTAATCCTGTTTAGTATGGCTTGTATTGCTACATTCTAAGTTCCATACATGGGGCCTTTTCCCAGATCCAGTTGAGTGTGGTACTATTGCTTCAGTATCGGCCAATTACCCCTAAAGGCTGTTATATATAACGTAGTATCCCATTTTCTCCTACAGTATGTGTGAGGAATAACATTTCAGCATTTCCAACAAAAAAAAAAAACAAACATTTCAGCATTTCAGCTCATGTGCTGCTAGGACTGGATGGACTCAGAATAAGGTTGAAAATTTGTCCAAATTGATAGAGAAAATTTCTTCTCTTTTATTCGAATTATAGATGTAAAATTTGTTATGTGTTTGCATTTTTCATCTTCATTGAACAACATTCTTTACTCAGTTCCATCCTAGCATATCCATTAAGAAAATTGCTCTTAATTATCGGTTAGATGCGCAGTCAAGAAATTTGATTAACAGAAAACGCAATCGGTTTATGCAACACAAAATGTGTAAGAAATTGAAGGAAGAAATAAAAGATAAAGAGAGTGTTTGCACGAAGGATTTGAGAACCTCTTCTATATTCAGCTTAAAAGAATAATAATGTATAGTATTATTTATATACAATTTACCTAACAAACTATGATAAAGAACAAACTATGATAAAGAGCCCTCAACTAATTAAGCAAAACAAAAAAGGAATAATATACAAGTAGTTCATTCAGTTACAACATGTTTGTGCTACTGGTGTGGTGCTAGCCATTCTGTTTATTTGTTACTTGGTTCATGTTGCATAGCATGCTGCTTATAATATTTGTGTTGCTGTTATTCTGCTAGTGTAGTGCTAGCCATTCTATTTATTTGTTGTTTTGATGCACACTGTATGACACGCTGTTGATGTGGTCTCTAATATCCCCCCAACATGATGGAGAATAGAGATTAACTATTCTCATGTTAGATAGATGTTGTTGTAAAATAGAAGAAGGAAGAGCTTTGGTAAAAATATCCGCTAGCTGACTTTGAGAAGCAATATGAGCAGTGGTGATGAGACCTTCTTGTATCTTGTCATGAATGAGATGGCAATCTAGTTCATTATACTTTGTCCATTCATGAAAGACTGGGTTTGCAACAATGTAAAGAGCAGCTTGGTTATCACAATAAAGTTGACGAGCTTGAGAATGAGAAATACAGAGATCTTGAAGGAGATATCGAAGCCAAGTTAATTCTGAGCAAGTGAAAGCTATAAAATGGTATTATGCCTCAACAAATGAGCAAGAGACAACATATTGTTTCTTGGATTTCCAAGAAATAAGAGAGTCTCCAAGAAATATGCAATAACCCAAGATTAATTTTCTAGTGTCAGGGTAGGGCAGAAAGCTCAATTAGAGTCACATAATGCTTTGAGTTGAATCTATCAGGAATAAGGCAATAAAATACCTTGTCTAGGTGTAGATTTAATGTAAGGAAGAACACGATAAGTTGTGGCTAGATGTATATTGGTAGGTGTATTCATATATTGACCGAAGACCTGGACAGGATAACAAATATCTGGCATAGTGATTGTGAGGGAAAAAAGGCGTCTAATAAGACGATAATATGAGCTGGGGTCTGATAAAAGAGCTCCAGAAGTTTTGTTGAGCTTAAAGTTCTGCTCAAGAGGCAGCTTGAGGGGTTTGTTGACCAAGGTTCCTAAATTAGCCAAAATATCTTAAGCATACTTCTTCTGACATGAATGAATACCTTTTGATGACCTAGCAACTTCCAGGCTAAAGAAGTAGCGTAAACATCCAAGATTTTTTATTTTAAATTGTTTGTGTAGGAAGGATTTAAGGGATGCGATGGAAGATGAATAATTTCTAGCAACAATTATATCATCAACATAAACTAGAGTCAGAATAAAAATATTAATTCAAATTTATTTTATTATATTTTATTTAATTACATAAAAATAAAAATGTACATACAAAAAAATAAAATAAAATAAATTTATTAGTTTATTCACTAACGCCAGACACGAGGATAAAAAATATTGATATAAATTTATTTTATTTTATTGAATTTTACTTTTATTTAACTACATAAAAAAATAAAAAAATTTGTGTATACGTAAAAATTAATTTATTTTATTTTTTTATTCAATAACGCTAGAGTCGGGAATACAAAAAACTAATTTAAATTTATTTGGTTTTTATAGCTACGTAATATTTACCAACATCAAAGTTGAAAATATTCGTAGTTAAATATTCACTAGCGCTAGAGTCAGGAATATTACACGCAAATTTTCTAGCGTAAACCAACAAAACATTAGCAATTTATGACAAAATCAGCAATGCAGCCTGCCTCAAACAGGACGTTTAAGGGATGATAATATCTTCCCTTTGCGTAACCAATCCCGTACCATAGAATATTTGTTGACCAGTTAGGATTCCTAGTAACCATAATACTAGGTGGTGACTCCTTAAAACAAATCATTCCCCATCAAAGGATAAGATGCTAAAAATCTATTCTTTTTCCAAACTAAAATTTTAAGGTCATCGCGATGTTGTTTAAAACCAAAAGCAATGAAAGAAAGAGAAAATTTGGAATACCATTGGCGTAAGGCTTGCTTGAGTTTATATAACTTTTGAGAAGCTTACAAACTTGATTGGTGCCGCCTACAGAATAACCAAACTGCTTGCGCATATATATTTCTTCTTTCGAGTCACCATGAAAAAATGCGTTGTTGACGTCAAATTGTAAAAGACACCATCCTTTGATTACTGCAATAAAGAGTAAAACCTTAACAATAACAAGCTTTGCAACAGGAAAAAAAGTCTTTGTGTAATCAATACCTACATTCTGTATGAAACCCTTGGCAACAAGTTTGGCTTTCAATCTCTCAATAGGACCATTAGCATGGAATTTAGTCTTGTAAACATATTTTCAGTCAATGGCTAATTTGTCGGGAGGTATGTTAGTGACAATCCAGGTGTGATTTTATTCCAAGAAAAATAATTCATAACTCATGGCTTTACACCAACCATGATGTTTTATGGCTTGGTTGTATGTGATAGGTTCAACATGAATAGAGATAGAACTAGAAAAAGCAGTGAATGATAGAGAACATTGTTTAAAAGAAATAAAGTTTGCCAAGGAGTAGAGATTACCAGTATTTGGAGTCTTAGACTTGGACAATGATTGAGAAGGCATAACAAGTGGGGACTAGTTGCAATGGAAGTCATGTAGATATTGTGGTGCTCTTATGACCTTGGTGGGAGCTGCATCCGGAGAGACACAAGGTAGGATAGTAGGAATGTGAGATGAAGAATCAAATGAGAAGTCTATTGTGGAGATGACAAAATCATTTACAGTTGGTGAGTTTATATGAGTATGTTGGAAGGAGCTAAATCATTGAGTGTATATTGAGAAGAGATGATAGGAAAATCAAGAGCGTCAGCTAAGGGCTTAGTGAAAACACATATTGTGTTATCAGATACATCAGTGGAAAGGTAAGGTAAGGAGTGAAATGGGAAAGTTGACTCATAGAAGGTGATATTCCTAGATATAAAGATGGTATTGGATTGGAGATCAAGCAATTTATAGCCTTTATGTTAAAAGGATATCTAAGAAAAACAGATATGCGACTACAAGAATCAAATTTCTTTATTTGACGGGAAAGAATGAAAGCAAAACAAAGAGAACCAAATACCCTCAAATATGCATAAATGGGTGATTTGTTGAATAAAAGTTCAAATGCTGTTTTGTTTTTTAGTAAGGGGCTAGGTATGCAATTAATGAGGTATATGACAGTAAGACACAATCACTTCAATATTGAAAAGGGAGATTGACTTGAAATCTTAAAGCTCGGGCTGAGGTATATGACAGTAAGACACAATCACTTCAATATTGAACAAGGAGATTGACTTGAAATCTTAAAGCTCGGGCAACATTAAGTAGGTGCTAGTGTTTGCATTCTACAATCCCATTTTGTTGAGGTGATTTGATACAGCTAGTTTGGTGAATGATGCTTTTGGGATGGAATAAATCTTTCATGTGAAATTCCCCTTCATTATCATTGCATAAAATTTTAATCTTGCAATTGAATTGGTTTTCAACTAGGTTGGTAAAGAATTTTATGTTATGTTTAGTGTCAGCTTTAGTGGGAAGGAGGTAAAACCATGTACTGCGAGTGAAATAATCAACCAAGGTCAAAAAAATATTTGAAACCATCATAGGAAGGGATGGACATGTCCTTAAAGATCGCAATGCTTAATTTCAAAAGGTTGTGAGGCATACTGCTTGTTATAGGAAAAAGACATAATCAATGAAATTTTGCTAAGGGACAAACATAACAAGGTTGTTTACTGATATTTGAGATGTTGTTCTTACTACAGGGTCTATGATTAAATACATAAAAAGGAAGGATGGATGTTCTAGACGACAATGCCACAAATTGGCAGTAGTGTTCTTATGCGAAACAGAAGTTGTAACAGAGTTTGTAGAAAAATAAGATAATGTATTGACCAGGAGAGAAGGGGAGACGTTGGTGTTAATAAAATGATAAAGTCCATTCCTCACTTTACCCTTCCCAATTGTTGTCCAAGATAAAAGGTCCTGAATAACACAGAGATTAGAGAGAAATATGATAAAACATGTAAGATTAGTTGTCAGCTTCTTGATTGAGATTAAATTTAAATTAAAAAAAAAGAACACACAAAACTTGTGTAAGGTAAATTGATGGAGTTAATTGGATTGTGCCAGTGTATGTAGTAGGAACATGTGTTTCATTTGACAATGCAACAGGTTAAGAGGTAGTAGAGGTAATGGTAGTGAAGAATGAGGGGCAACAGACCATATGGTCTGTTGCTCCTATATCAATGATCCAAGATATATGATGAGAAGAAGATTTATTATATGTATAAGCATTTAAACAATCATGTATACCATAGATATGAGGGGTGAGAGAGGTATGGAGTTGTGTTGAGGTCTGAGCAATGAAAGACTCCTCTAGTGGAAGTAGAGTCATGAGTTGGTTGTATTGGCCCTTAGTTAAACCAATACAGGTGTCACTAATATCTATAATATTGGCAATATGAGTGGAAATTGACTGTGTTGCAAAAACATGAAAACTTCTAGACTTAGTGAATAGTTTGTGACCAAGAGGGTAGCCATTCAACTTGTAACATTTCTCTACTGTATGACCAGTGAAGTTGCAATGAGAACATATAGAGGTTTTAACATTGCCAGTTTTGAAGCAAATTTCAAGCGTGTGCCTTGTAACCTTGCAATGAGTGTAGTAGGTTCTTTCCTTTTTGTATCTAGAGTGGGATGGAAACTTAGCAATAAAGTAGGAGGGTTTTCTAATGGAAAAGGTCATAACATTATGTTGTGTGGAGTTAGAGGTAAGTTGATGCTGGCGCTCTTGTTGTTGAATGATAGAGAAAACTCGAGTAATGGTGGGGATGGGGTTAAACAACATGATTTGATCCCGTATAGGATAATATGAGTCGTTTAAACCCGTTAAAAATTGAAAAATATAGTTGTGCTGATAACGTTCAGATATAGTCTTCATGGTACTGCAACTACAAGATGGATCAGTCTTTTGTGAGAGATTAACTAAACTTTTTTGTAGCCAGTAAATACGTGAACCATTTTGATGAGAAAATCTATCCTAAAGGTCAAGCCAAACATCTCAAGCATTGTCGACAAATATGCTAGACCTGATAGAGTTGCTGATAGAGTTCTGGATCCATAAGACCATCATGTCATTACATCGCTCAAATAAATCAAAGAGAGGATCTTCTTGATCAGTTGGCTGGCTAATAGTCCATGTGATTAATGCTAGTTTGTTTGTGGCATGAAGAGCTCTTCACATTGCACGAGATTAGGTTGCATAGTTGTCTCAAGTGAGTAAGACTATGACCAAAATTATGGTTGGGTTGTCACTAGTATCTTACTGAGAGGGATTGTTGTGACTGTGAAGGTTCAAATATTGATTAACATTTGGTGTATGGTTGATGTTTGGGATATGTGGTGTGTTTGGAGAAGATTGATCTTCCAATAAAGCCACCATGGATAAAGCTCTTTATAGTTGTGATACCATATAACAAATTGAAGGAAGAAATAAAAGATAAAAAGAGCTTTTGCATGAAGGATTTGAGAACCTTTTCTATATTCAGCTTAAAAGAATAATCATGTATAGTATTACTTATATACAATTTACCTAACAAACTATTTTGTCTATTTTCTTATGATAAAAAGCCCTCAACTAATTAAGCAAAATAGAAAAGGAATAATCTGCAATCAATTCATTCGGTAGCAACATATTTGTGCTACAAGTGTGGTGCTAGCCATTATGTTTATTTGTTGTTTGGTTCACGCTGCATGACATGTTGTTGATGATGTTTGTGTTGTTATTATTCTGCTAGTGAGGTGCTGACCATTCTATTTATTTGTTGTTTTGGAGCATGTTGCATGGCATGTTACTGATGTGATCTTTAATAAAATGGCTCATAGATTTGTGATTTTTCAGATTAATTTATTTAGGATCATAAGTCAATGGTTGAATTAATGAAGTTTTTCTACAGAGGATATGCATTGTGAAAACAATGTTAAAATCTCAAACTAATTAGCAAGTAGAGAAATATAAAAGAACAAGCACAATCAATTAAATATGATTACACATGGATTTTACATGGTTCAGCAACTTATGCCTACTTCATGGACAAGATAATCGGGGAAATTCACTATAAAAAAAAATAAAAGATAACAAAACGTCACACAAAATTAATCTCTCATATAAAATTCTAAAATAACTCAAAACTCACATTTATTCTCATCTTTATCCATCAAAGTGTCTAGAATGGAAACTCACAAATATATCCTTTAACCCTAAAATATAAAAATTTTAAGTTTTTTATATATGGACTAAAGATATGGGTATTTGTTTTCTCACTTAAACCGATAATTTAAGACAAATTCAACAAATTTTCACCTAAGTCAAATTACAAAACTTGAACTTTTTTTTAATAACCTTTACCAAGCATCTTTCAAGTACTACACAGACTTACCAAACAATGTTTGAACTTGACTACATAGTTAGATTTCATTAACATATTTACAGGGTTCTCATTTGTAGCAATCTTTTTAACTTATATAACACCTGGTGTGATATGATATCCAGAGTAAAGTGATACATCTGATTAATATATTTGTTCTTTTCTTGATACATCTGGTTTTTTGCTAGATGAATGGTATTGTAGCTATCACAATCTATAACAATTAAATCATTTAACAAACCAAGGCTAACAACAAAATCTCTTAGCCATAAAACTTATTTCACTACCTCTATCAATGTTATATACTCAACTTCTATTCATATAAACATGTTAACGAGAACATTAATAACATGTGAAATATTTGAAAGAGTGCAAACCATAACTTATATAATGTTTTCAACTATATTAGTAAATAAAACACCTAATATATGCTCATTATCCTCCGTGGTTTACGGTGACAAACTTAAAGATAACTTAAAATGGACTATAAGTGGATCACTCATTGGCTTGTAGACTTACACACCAAAAAGCTTAAATACCTTCTTAAAATTCTTTCTCCACAATAAGTATAACTTGCTAGCTCAACAATCTCTGCATTCTCTACACCCAAAATCTTTTTAATTGCACCCCAATTCTCCATCTCAAACTCATAACTTAATTAATCTTTTAAATTGTTGATATCAAACATGTTTTTGTAGATAATCAACATGTCATTAATAAATAACAAATACATATATGAATAATCTGAGAGTTTTCTAAAATACACATAACTATCATAGTCACCTCTAAAGTAACCATATCAAAGTATAAAAGTATTAAATATTTTATACCACTATCTCGGTGACTACTTTAACCCAAACCATTTGATCATCAATTCAACCCTTAATTAAAACAAAACTTTTCTCAAACTCAATTTTGCTAGTCATACTAAATTATTGGTCCAATTTCAATCCCAATTATGCATTTTTTATATATTTTTTATCCTTCATTTTTTGTACACTTTTGTATTTTTTTTTGTATTTTGTGTATTTTATGATTATTTCTAACCACATCTAAATAAAAAAAAGGGACCAAAATAGCAAAAATAATTAAAATTAACTAAATGTACTGAAAATATATATTTGTTGTATTTTATGTTTTTATTTTAAATATATATATATAAAAAGTAAAAAACTGGATTCTAACAATAAGAACAAAGTTCATTATCATCAAGATTCTCTACAACAATTAAGGTAAAATCAATTAAATCAATATAATCATATTTAACTAATGTTTTTATCAATCTTATTTGTCTTCTTGTTATAATATTGTAAGGTTGTTCTTTAGGTGTATTTTTAACAACAATACTATATACCATTTCCTCCATAGGCTTAGTTGAAGAATCTTTCTACATTGTCTTTGAAGCTCTAACCTTAAGCTTCACTTGTTTGTTAGTATCTTAGTTCATCTTAACATCAACACCAGTCAACTCATTTTTCTTATAAAATATAAAAGACTTATCAAATGTAACATCCCTATATTAACAAACTTAGGTAACTTGGGATCAACACACCACATTTAACATCTCTTCACTCCCATTTACATAGCCTATAAATATACATTTTCTTGCTCTCAATCCAAGTTTACCTTTCTTAACATTAACATAAATAAGACAATCAAATACTTTTAATTTAGACTAATTAATAAGAGAACCAAATCATATCTCATATGGATTTTTCATCTCTAAAATTATCTATAAAGATCTATTCACCATATAAAAAGTCATTTTAATATCTTTAGCCTAAAAGTCCTTTCACAACTTAGCTTGTGAAAGCATATTATTTGCTCTTTCCAAGAATGTCATATTCATACATTTCACAACTCTATTTTGTTATGTTGCATTCCTAACAGTTTGGTGTCTAGCAATTACTTTATTTTTGTAGAATATTTTAAACTCACCTAAGTAGAATTCCAAACTATTATAAGTTTTTAAACGTTTCATCTTCTTACTAGTGTACTTCTTAATTAATATTTTCACTGCTTAAAGTTAATGAACACATCGCTCTCTCATAATAAAATACACTTAAACTTTTATAGAGTAGTTATTAATAAATATTAATAGATAATGTGCTCAACCTTTTAACATAATAGGAAAAGGAATCTAAAAGTCAGAATGAATATAATTCATAGTACCCTTGGTATAATGAATAATGAATAACCATATTGAGTTTTACCATATAGTGTTTATCATAAGCACAATGCTCATAAAAACTAATTTACCTGTTTTTCTGATCGTTTTCATTTGTTTAACTCTAACATCTCCCTTTTACTTATATATCCTAGTCGCATGTGCTATAATTAAATAAAAACATATTCAAATCAATCACATATGATATACTAATTGAATCAATAATTATTGAACCTTGAAAATGGCAAAGGCCATAGATCATTTTCTTTTTCACCGCAACAAGAGCACTTTTACAAACCCTTTAAACTCCATCTTTAGCAGAAAAATTATAACTTAAGGAATCAAACAAAACTGAAAAAAAAATTAAATACTTCTTCATCTCTAGAACAACCTAAACCTCTAACATCTTAATAATATCATCATACTTCCTAATTTAAATTGTAGACATCAATAACAAAAAGTCATTTGTTAATAAAATAGTATAACTGACAACTCTATAATTGTCGAACTAGTTTATATTATGAAAAATATGAAATTTTCAAGCCAAATCAAGAATTCTCCTATCACTTGAGCTACTAACAGGCACAACTAGAACATTTTCATCATCATAACAAATTTCCACTTTACTAGCAATATTTGTAGTATCATATGTTTTTTTTTTTCGTATCTTTCCACTTAGAAAAATTCTTCCTAAAATACCACACTTCATGACATTCAAACCATTTATTTTTTTCTAGACTTTGATCTTAATCTAGACTTGCTTTAACTACCAAACCCTTATTATTTGTTATACCTCTCACAATCAAGCTCTCTATATGATAATCATTGTGACTCTTTAACACTTTTTTTTTCAACTCCTTTAAGTTTAAGGAACCTTTGACTTCTGAATTAAGATTATCCCTTCTATACACGAAAGTATCATAGAAAAAAGATCATAAGCTAGAGGTAATGAATAGAATAAAATCAAAGCTTAGTCCTCATTTTCAATCTTAACATCAACATTTCACAAATTTCAAATTATTCTATTAAATTCTTCAAGATGGTCTTTAATAGGCATATCTTATTTCATCTGAAGAGCATACAACTAATATTTTAGATACAATCGGCTTGTTAGGGATTTGGTTATATAAAGAGTTTCTAACTTTGTCTACAATCTAGTAGTTTTAGTCTCCTTAGCAACCCTTCTCAGAATCTCATTAAACAAACAATGTTGAATAACACTAGGTGTCCATTCCATAAGATCTTCTTTCTCCCTATTATCCATTCCTTTAGTCAAACTATCTATACTTTTCAATGCTTTAAATAAACCTTGTTGAACTAACATGATGAGCATGTTAATACACCACATATTGAAGTCATTATTACTATTAAATTCCTCAACATCAAACTTCATCATTGACGTTACTTTTATTACCATTGCGATGTCTAATAGATAACTAGGCAAGTGCTCCAATAGATAACTAGACAAGTACTGATACCAATTTTTTATAGAAAGCACCCTAAAATCTCAAACCAATTGACAAATAGAGAAATATATAAAAATAAAATAAAATAAATTACAATCAATTATATAAGATTTATATATTTTGATGACTTAGGTATGCTCTACAAGCAAGACAATCAAGGAAATTCACTATCAAAAAATAAAAAATTATAAGATGTCATATAATATTATTCTCATTTAAAATATTTAAAATTTCAAAGTAGCCCAAAAATCATCTTTACTCTCTTCTTTCTAGCCATCAAATCATAGAAAATGAAAACATTCATAAATACACATTTTAACCCTAAAATATGACATCTTTAACTTTTTATATGCGTAAACATTCATAAATACACATTTTAACCCTAAAATATGACATCTTTAACTTTTTATATGCGTTTTAAGTACATAGATTTTTTTCTCTCACTTGAGTACATAATCTCACATAAACTCAATAATATGGTTATTAAGGTTCCTCTCGTAACCATTTTCTTTTGCAGAGGCTGTTCATGAACTTCCAGGTAAAGGGCGCATTCTTTTTTTACAGCACATAGATTGGGACCAGTGACCTCGTGGTAAGTAAATGACGTAGAAGGTTAATTATTTAATTAACTTTCCGATCTCAAAATTTGATACGAAATGACTTGAATAAAACTATTGGATGAAACCCTATTGTTAATTTTTAATATTGAAAAGGGAGATTTTTGTTTAACAAGATAATAGTTCATTACTTTGAAGAATTAATCGAAGAGCCGAAAGTATTATTATACAACATAATTAAAAGTTCTTGCACGTTTCCTAGGACTAATTTTTCTTTATTCGATGAACAATTCTTCAACTTTGACCCTACCTTCATAAATTAACTTTGAATTTTCAATTCTTCGTAGGATTATTTGATCTCAGAAATACTTTATCCAAAGACTTTTTTTTTTAATTAATCCCAATATTAACCGACCAAAGCTGTTCTTAATGATAAATGCTTTATCCTTAGTTGTATTTTAGCTTGACCTTATCTAGAACAGCAGAAAAGAAGAACGTTAACCCAGCTACTCTGGTATATATCGCCGATTTTTTTTCTCATTCCGTCACATGGCTGCTATACTTGCACTTGTTTATTTTTGTGTTTCAATAATATTTTTAAAAAGATTAAATTAAATTTTTAAATTTTTATTTTTATTTTAAATTAATATTTTTTATATATTAATATCAAAAATAACTTTTTTTTAAAAAAAAAATATTATTCTAATATATTTTTAATAAAAAATACTTTAAAAAATAATTACAACTTCACCATCCAAAATGCTTTATCTCGGGGACCAATATTCAAGAAGCTGTTGACTTGCTCTTGCTTTATTGGTGCCCGATTTTGCACCTTAGCGAAACGTGGTTGGCAGCCGGGACCGTTCCAACCATTTCCATTTTCGGCTCGAGTTCCAATTCCTGTAGCCAAATTCAATGAATCGATGTATTATATATATATAAAGCTGAAGCATACAAACAAAAATATATAGAACATCCAAAACTAAACACAGCACGACATGAGTGATATCCAAGTCATGTATTATTTTTACACCTTGGTTTGCGAAATTATTAGCTATATAATTAGTTTCATACAAAACACGATAGAAAGATAAAAAAAAAGGACTAAACTGTAAGCAGAAACTAATTATATCTTTCTATTAAAAAAGACTAAACTAATTATAAAAAACTAATAAAAAACTAATTATATCAACTAGCAGAAACTTTATATTAAAAAAGACTAAAGATAGAAAGATAAAAAGTTCATGGAATCTCCCTGACCTAATAAATTACTTATTCATCCAATTTCAATGAATCAATGTCACAGTCCATTCTCCTAACCCCTCGATTTTTTTATCCTCTCGTGGTTGCAATGTCCACGAATACGCATCAAAATACTCGAGGCACACGAACCTCTAGTTCAACGGTGCTCTTGAAATTTTTATTCATGCTTCTAGTTTTCTTTAATAGAATAGGTCTTCGATGGATTCCTTCGTACTATAAGAATGAATTACTTAGTTTTTTTTTTTAACCGCTTTTGATCTTTATGTTGATTATAGATAGGTTAGTTTTTCATTAGATGGGAATTTTGGTTAGAAAAAAGGATATTTTTAGAAAGAATTGTTGAATTGGAAATACCTCAACCCTTTCAATATTCATGGATAGACTAAATTATTTAACAGATACAAAACGACAAGAATTATGAAATTATTTATTATAGCATAAGGGACTAATTATTTAATTTAATGAACTACAAGGACTAATTTATAATTAACTCCATGGCATAGAAAGTTCTCCTCCTTTAAATGTTCAAGTTACAGTGATCACTGGAATCTAAATCAGTCAGTTTTACAAACGTGAGCGCTTCAGTTCATATCAGAAATTGTTAACCTCTGTATGAGCTTCATCATCGGGGCAAAATATCAGAAATTGTTAAGCCATTGACAGAGCACTTGCTAGCATTAGCCTCACAGTGGCCTGTGAATGTCCATGCAAAAAATCCCGGCCGTTTTGGTTTGGGAAGAGTTGAGCTTTCATTTTTCAGCATTGATACAACAGATGACATTGTAGGCCTTCCACCAAAATCTTCTTGAACACATAATAAACCAATATGCATGTATCGCGAGAATTCATCTGAACAGCATGAATCAGCCAACAATGAATCTATCAACAATAGCTCATTTCCTTCGTTCTATAATGGCCATGCCTGATTCATCATTTGGAGGTGTAATTAATTAGTAAAACATTGAGAATGCAGTATCATAATAAGATAAGAGATTTTATGTGTATTTACGCCTGATAGACTTACATAAGCTAGGAGGCTGGAAGCACGTTTTGACCTGAATCCAGAATTTTTTTTTTCCAGTTATGATCTCAAGTAGAAGAACTCCAAAACTAAAAACATCAGATTTGATGGAGTAAAGTCCTTCCATAGCATACTCTGGTGCCATGTATCCACTACTCCACAGAAGGAAAAAAAGAAATATTAAAGAATGACAACTAATATGTAAAAACAATAAACATAAATATTAACCCAGCAGCTAATTTGTGAGTCTGAACAGAGAGGTGGTCCATAGAATTTTGAGAAAAAAATAATTACGGACCACCCTTTCATTACACTTTCTGACATTATTTTCAAGGGAAATTACGGTTCAGGTACAAACAATTAAGTAATTTAACAAGTGAGATTTCACTTACTATGTTCCGACTATCCTAGCAGTATTGGCTTCGACTTCACTGCCTGCAAACATCCTTGCCATTCCAAAGTCAGAAATTTTGGGGTTCATATCCTTGTCCAACAACACATTGCTAGCTTTCAGGTCTCGATGAATGATTCTAAGCCTAGAATCCTCATGTAGATGCAGAGTTCCTTTCGCAATTCCATTTATAATACCAATTCGTGTTTGCCAATTGAGCTGTGCTCGTTTCTTAGGATCTACAGTTAAATCGAAATCCGTGGAAACGAAGTTCGAAATTAATATTCAGTAAGAAAAAAAAAATAGCTACTTGTATCTGAAGATCCATGGACGGAAATTTGTGATCGAAAACATTAAAGAAAACTAACCAAAAAGGAAAACATCGAGGCTGCTGTTAGGCATGAATTCATACACCAGAAGTTTTTCCTCTCCTTCGACACAAAAACCATGCAGTTTAACAAGATTTTTATGCTGAAGTTTCATGATTAGCCGAACTTCATTCGTAAACTCGTTTATGCCTTGCTCAGACCAAGTTGAAAGTCTCTTTACTGCTACTTCCTTTCCATCACTCATATGCCCTTCAAAAATATAAATTAAATGTTTGGTATTGTGGTAACTGTTGTAGTTGTAGTTTAAAAAAAGTTATTTTATAAAAAATACTTTTAGTTGAGGTTAGTTTAAAAAAATAGGTGTTTGGTTAAAACTGTGGTTGAAATTGAGGTTGAACAAAAAGTAATTTAATGTATTTGGTTAAAAATGCTTTTGAAATTGAGGTTATAAAATAATTTTAAAAAATATATATTAATATTAATAATTTTTAATTTAATATTATGAATTTAACTATTGTTATTATATACATCCGACAATAACTATAATTTTTATAATTTTTTAATATATAATAAAATTAGATAAAATATTATTATTAATAAAATTCACCCTAAACTAGTTTTTTTTAACCAAAACAATTAAAAAAAATTAATAATCTAAATATATATATATATATATATATATATAAAATATCCACGCAGTGAACAGTGTAATTACGTGAACAGTGAAAAAAATAAGTAATTTTTGCTTTTCAAATTCTACGTTTTCAACGCAAAAAAAATATCAAACCCAATAAATAGTATATCTTTATTTTTTTTTTAACCAAACAGCTACAATTACGTTTTAAATAAAAACACAGCCGCAGCGAAAGAGCTAAACGGGCTCTAAGAGTCAACTAGTGAAACCTCTGTATTTGTTTCTACAGTACCATGAACGGTAAACTTGAGCCTGCTGGACATCAACAAAATGCATTTTTTTTACCTTGTAAACAGGGCCAAAACCACCTTTTCCAAGAAAATTTGAGTTAGAAAAGTTAATAAATGAAGATTCCTGAACATTAAGGCCATCCCTATGAAAACTTTGGAGCTGGAAATCAGTGTGGTTTGGGCGACCAATCCCAAGACCTATATCAAATTGTCTAGTATTTTCTTTCTTCCCTGTATGACAAGATTCTTCATGTCAACTGGTGTTAAATGGAAAACCAAAAAGGAAATGTTAGTGGTTTCTTGTAGAAGCGTTCTTACATTTTTCAATTCCATTTCTCTTCACGAGAAAGAAGCCTAAGATGACTACAACTAGAAGTGCTCCTGCAACTGTAAGGATGATAATCATCCATATTCTTCTGTTTCCTTCATTCAGGAAAAAGAAGTCATTGTTAGCTTGTAATGCTTCAATTCATAAACTCAAAATACATGCAGTTTTTGGTGAGGTAATTGATAACATACAGAAAAACTTGCCTTTTTCTGCAGAGTTTGTTTCACCTTCATAGAAGGCGTATAACTCATACCTTAAGTAGCAACTGCGGCTAAGAACCCGCACTCCACGAGAAGCATAGCAGCAATTCCAAATATTTGCTAGGGCAGCCCGAAGGCACGTGTTACAATCATCTGGGGAAAAGTCTGTTGAACATTGCACCAAGGCATACAGTGTGTATGTATCGTTGAAGTGTACTTCTCTAGTAGCGTACATATTTGCCGAAGCATTATAAGCAGCCTGTTTAATGAGGTTATCCAAAGTTCCATTGACCACCGATCTGAACTGCACTGGATTTTTAACATCTTTTTTATTATATTGTGGAAAGTTTCCTGAGACATCCAAGTGGGCTAAGAAATTTTGACTTGAGTAGCGCAATTGGCATACTTCTTCCCAAACAACTGCTTCCCTATCTCCTGGACAAAGCCGCGTGATAGTTTGTGATGCTACCTTTATGCAAGTACTGCATTCATCATGTGTTACATAGTTGAGGCACATATATTGAGCATAGATTCTGTCAAGGTCATTTCCAGTAGAGGTATTGTAAAGTTTTGAAACTGATGCATTTGAACGAAGAGAGGACATGAGGATCTCGAGATTGTTTTGGAATTGACTATTGGCTGAATAGCTAGAATTGTTTGAGCAACCTTTGTAGGGAGGATCAGCGTAAGCAAGATCAAGAAAGGTGGCAAGGGAAAAACACAGCAAAAGCAATTGAAAGGATTTTGCAAAACTTGAAAACATTTTACCCATCTGTCTTTTGTGTACATGGATACAAATTTAATGATCATGTATTTACAATTGTACTTTCTGTCATACATTTAGAAAGCATTCGATGAGAGATTTCGAGATTTCTATACGAAAAAGCAAAGAAAAAAATAAAAAAATAAAATATTTTTAAAATATAAAAACCAACAAGTTGCAAAAGCCATCACAATCAAAGTTTCTATGGGCTAGGGGCACTGTTCCTATGGAATTGTGTGTAAAAAAATACAGAGAAAAGGGAATTGTTATGGTCAACAATTCTACGTTGGATGATTAATCGGTGAAAACTTCGGATTGAGCTTAAAAGCATAAAAAATATTTTTCTCGGCTCGAAACACAGACAAATGGAGACTTACCAGTGGGAGTAAAATAAATCCATGATCCCTTAAGTTTTGAGAATTGGTCATATTAGCCCCTTACTACAGGGGTACGTTGTCCAGGAAGGTCCTGTCTTTGTAAATATTAGCTAATAATGCGTGGCCCGAAACACCAGTTGTAACCACCGTGCCACAAATTAAAGAGACAGATTCCTAAGCAAACAAAGCAATGGCTGCCTATCACTAACTTTTTAAATATCAATTTTGGGTTTCCATAGAAACTTTTGTTTTCGAAAGTCTTCCCGATCCAGGATTAGATGTCCATGCCGTATCATGCCGATAGCCGACCCAACTGCGGCCAGTCTATGTTAGCATTCCAAAACCGGAATCCATTAAGTAGCCAAATCGGAATTGTTTTAGATTTTGCTCTGAATTTTTTATCATTTTTTTTTTTTTTGGAATTCAAGTTCCATGATATTTACAAACAATTCCTTTCACATATCTTTTGTCCGGATACAAACTTAAAATGATGACCTCAATAACTGGGGAAGGTAGGTTACAGAAGGTTCCTTTTCTTTTTGTACAGTTCTTTGTATATATGTTTGGTAATGTACGTGGAAGTGCTTTTGAAAAAGTAGGATTGGGTTGAAAAAAACAGTGGTTTTTAATGATTTTGATAATAAAACATAAAAAATATTCAAAAATGTTTAAAAATAAACTTTAATTTAATACTTTTAAACCCAAAAACATTTTCAAAAGCACCCAAATGCATTACAAAGCACATTCCGAGAATTTATTTAAAAAATATTGATTTGTCTACTTTTCTCTTTCATAACACCTCTTGTTTATTTCTTTCACTACTTCATATCATAGATGGAAATAAAGCTTCTACCTCGGCCTACGCCTATGTAAATTGCAAGGCTCTGTCCCGGTGGAGATAAAAAATCAAAGTTTTATCGGGTTGATATGATTACATGATTCATCTTGAAAGATGTATAAAAATTTGTTAATAAAAATATTGGTATTCATTGTCAAAAATATTGTCCGACCATCTTTTAATATAAAGTATAGTGAATATCAGTTACACGTCCACTATAAATATTCATTGGCTAAGAAAGAATGTTCCTGATGATTGTATAGAAAATGTTTAATATGTATATGGTGTGTTTGGGAAAATTTTGAAGTTTTTTTTTTAAGAATTTTTTATATATATTTTTAAATTGATTTGATATGTTGATGTTAAAAATAATTTTAAAAAATAAAAAATATTTTAATATATTTATAAATAAAAAATACTTTAAATTATCACTGTTGCCACAATTATAACAAGTTACATAGCATGGTGCTTGCATTAACGTTTCTACTTCAAAAAAAATCAGTTAGAAAATATAATAATTAATCATGAAAAATATTATACGTGTGGATGGTGGGTATCGGTGCATTTTGACCCAAAAGGTATACTAAGGTGTCAAAGAAAAAAGATAAAAAGTGGGTGGTGCAGTCTATGTGGTTGCTACCTAAACAGTCTGTAAAGGTAGTCCATTTAGGCTGCCAGCCCAAATCAACTGCCATGCATTTCCCTTAATTGAACTGCCAAAGGTGGCAGTTCGTTTGGGCTTTGGCCTAAACGAATTGTCCCTTTTGTTCTTTTTAGTTCCTTTTCTCTTTTGTTTCTTCTTGTATCATCATTTGTTCTACAAGTGTTTTAAACATATATATTTAGAATACTTTAACCAATAAAAATAGAGAAAATTCTTATTATATAGATATTACCTTCTTTTTTTTCTAGGATTGCATGAGAATGTTTCCATAGCTAGTCTGCTTTATAGTTACACCTGTGGATTTTATTAATTTTTCTTTATGAGATTTCTTCATGTGAATCTTTGTTTATACTTTTGGAGAAAAGTAGTCACGGGACCTGGAAAAAGAATCCTTGATCTTTTATAGACAGATAATCATGGAGACCTATAAAATTTTAGTTAAGACATGTGGAGATATAGAGATTTTCATAAAAACACAGAGAAGCATTATTGTTTTTTACTTGAAAAATTTTAAAAATAAAAATACAATTCTAGAGTTAATTCAAGGATTATTTGACTTTATGTAGATTATCAACGGTGAAGACTTTTTTTTCTTTTATATTTGGGTTGTTTATTTCTTCATGAATTAGTGAAAAATAATATCTAGTGATTAATTGTTCTATTTTTTTTTTCTCATGACATGACATTCCTCCTTTTCTTCCTCATGTTTACTCCACTTTTAATAGAAAGAGGAAATTGCATAAATAATTTTTTTTAATAGTAGTTGTTGTACCCGACATCGCGACGGCCTTAAAAATTTTAATGGAATGGAAAGAATGGATTTCTGGCATCCTATTCTTTGATGGGAAATTATTTTTATTTAAGGAGTCGCCACCTAGTATTATGGTTACTAGGAACCCTAACTGGTCAATAGAGATTCTATGGTTCGTGACTGGTTACGTAAAAGGAAAGATATTATCACCCCTTAAACGTCCTACCTAAGGTAGGCTGCATTGCTACTCTTTGTTCTTAATTGCTAACATTTTTTTTTTTTTGGTTTATACTATGGTTGTTTGTGTATAATATTCCTGACTCTGACGCCAGTGAATATTCAACTACAGATATTTCCAACTCTAGCGTTGGTAAATATTACATAGGTATCAAAGTAAATAAATTTAAATCATTAATTGTTAATATTTTTTTTTGTTTATACTATGATTGTTTATGTGTAATATTCCTGACTCTGGCGTCAGTGAATATTCAACTACGGATATTTCTAACTCTGGCATTAGTAAATATTACATAGGTATCAAAGTAAACAAATCTAAATCATCATTTTTTTTATTCCTAACTCTGGCGTCAGTGAATAAAAAAAATAAAATCACTTTATTATTTTTTTATAAAAAAGTAAAAATAAAATATTTTTAAATCAATATTTTTTATATTCTCGACTCTGGCGTTATTGAATAAAAAGATCAAATAAAATTTTTTCTTATGCATATATTTTTATGTAACTAAGTAAAAGAGAAATACAATAAAATAAAATAAATTATTACCTTTATTCCTAACTCTGGCATCAGTGAATAAACTTATAATTTTATTTTATTTTTATTTTTTACCTACTTTTATTTTTTGCAAGATTAAACAAAGTTCAATGAAATAAATTTTAGTCTTTATTCTGACTTTAGCTTTAATGAATAAAAACAAAAAAATTATTATTTTTTTATTTATATATTCAAAATCTTTTTTTATTTTTTTTTATTTTTTAAATTAGATCCAACCAGCCCAGCCTGGCCACTGGCCCAAGCCAGTGGCTCGCCTGGGCACAGCAACATGCATGAGCTAATTCACGCGTGTTGCTCACTGTTCAAGTGAATTAAATTCACTTGAATAGTGCAATGTGCCCTTTATTTGGAGAATGAAGCAAAGCGAGAGGAGAAAGATGGCTTACCTAATCTGCTGGAGGCGACGAAGACGACGGTGATGTTGATGTTAGTCTATATGTTTTCTGCTTGCATTTTTTTCTTTTGGTTTCCTTGTCTTTGAGTTTATTCCTCTGTTTCCCTTTTCCCCTTGAATTCTCATCATTCCCTACTCATCGTATCCTCTCTTTATACTTACTGTTTTCATTTTCTTCGCAGCTTCTTAGATGATGCAGGAGCCGGCGTGGCTGTAGCTAGAGGCAAAACTGAGGGAGACGGTTAGGCGCTGCTAGCGGTTGAAGATCCAGCTTGTTGTTCACGGTGCAGACAACCTTGGTGGCGTGAAGATGATCGTCTCACTGGTGGTCTTTGGTGTTTTTAAGATCGGTGCCAGCCTATACAGGGAAGAGAAGGTTGTTGCTGGAGGAGTACCCTATGCCCGAAGTGAAGATCTCTTTTGCTGCTGCTGGCTTGCGTGCTCACAATGGCTGAGGAATTCGCAATGACGGGTGATGACTGCGCACCCCTGCTACTGGTTGCTCCCAGTACAGAGAAGGTAACACTGCTGCTGCTGGCAACGGGGCAGAGATATGGTGAGGAGACGACTGGGATTGGCTGCTGGTGCAGAAACGAGGCCGGTCGCACTACTGGATTGTTGCTAAAAGAATATGTTGCAGAGAAGGAAACCACGCTGCTACCACTCTGATTATGATAATGAAACTCTATTGTTACCGTGACCAGGGGCAACCAACTCTGCTGCTGTTGATGGGGTGGTTTGGTCCCGGGCCAGAAAAAAATAAAGATAGAACTTCCCCCCCTATGTTCTGTTCTTGCAAACGGGGAAGAGGAAAGGAAGCCCTCTATGCCAACCAAGAGAGGGGCGTTTTATGGTTGGTTCTAAGACTAAGGAATAAAAGGAAAAAACTGTGGGGGAGGGGGTAGCGGCAGCTGCTCCACGATTCGGCCGTGCCCCCTCCTTTTTGTAAATGTGTTTTTTTTTAGGATTCTTCGTAATGGATTTTTCTAAGAGTTTATTTATTTATTTTTATTTTTTGGGTTAATTCTGTATTCTCGGGTTCATTCCTCTTCTTTTCTTTACCCTTGACATCTGTATTTATAGTGTCAGAGTCCCTTTGTGTGTGAGAAACCAAGTTTCAATCAAACTCATTCTCTTTTTTTAAGTTCGAATTAGAATCAAATTCAAAAGCAGACAACTATCATTATCTTGAGGATTATCTTGAACAAGGTAAGGATTATCTTGAAGTAGATAAGGATTATTTTGAAAAAGGTAAGAATTAGCTTGAAGGTAAAGATTATCTTGAAGAAGATAAGGATTATCTTGAGGATAAGACTATAATGACAAAGGGACATTGTAATCCTTAATTTTTACAGAAGTTGACAAATCACACTTTTCATCGAAATAAATCTCTGATCTTTTAATTTTTCATTTTAAACCCTATAAAAATTAAATTAAAAGCCAAAGGGCCAAAATTGGGTTATGACAGTAGCTAACACCTTATTATGTGTGATGGTTAAGAGTTTAAGAAATGCCAAGCAATCATGATTATGACCTTTGATGTTTTTTTTTTTATATTTTAGTTGAAGACTAGTAACATCAAACAAACTTTGCTTCGCAAAAACATGGATAACTTTGTCTAATTATGCTAATTTATTCTACTATAATATAATGTTCATTGTCTGTTTTACACCAAATAGATTCTTGTTAAGAATATATATACGTTTTCCTATAATAAGTAGTTGTAAACTTCATTAATCAGGGTTTTTATGACAATTAGTTCAAGTAGATTTTTCATATTAAGTATTTTCATATTAAATCTCTAAATATATACTCTTGTGTTTTTATCTTTTTAGCTAGAATGCTAAAGTTGAAGCGAGACTTTAGCTTAACATAAATGTTGTAAAGGTCAAGGATAAAATAAGATTTAATATTATAATACTACACCCTAGCATATATATGAAAAGTCACAGGAAAGATTTTACATATGAAATTTATCACAAGGTTAATTTCTAGTTGAAATCTCTAACCTGATACAATAGCCCAGCCTCTTACTAGATTTAGTTTTTCCTTAACTATTTAAACTCGTATTTATCTACAACTAAGTGTCTCTTATACCTAAAAGGTTTCTCATACTTTCACAAGTTGTAAGTAAGCAGAATTACACAAGTAAAGATGTAGCAAATTAGTGCACAATATATAAGAAAAATTCTCAACCTTTATTAATATCAAAAACAAAGGAAATACATAAATTCATATTTGTGTGTTATACATAAAACTTGCATGCTACACAGATAAAGCTTTTCAACCTATTTAGAGATAAGCATATAAAAGTTACAAAGCATTAAACTATCATCCCTACTTTTAGGAAATAGTGGGGCACTTTATTTCTTATGTTTCCATGAACTTAGTGGGTGGTTTTGACTCAAGATCTTATGATTTTAGTGTTTTGAGGAACCATCTTATTTATGCCTTCATGTTCAGTAGCGATACCCCTATGATTTGGACACGTATTTCCTCTATAAAGCTATGATTATAACCACCATAATAACTAACTACACTTTTCTATAACTGTTAGTCAATATTACCGAATCAGCTATGTTTGTTGTTTGCCTTTAGTGTTCATCATCCAAGTCTAAACTCACATCATACTACTTGTTGTATAGGTCAATGTTGTTGATTTCATCACTGTGCTAAATTTGACATTGTCTCATGAACTGCCACTACTTATTGTGTCTTTCCAGCAGTGTTTTTATTAGTATATTCATGCTAAATCCTGACTCTGTTATAACATCACTCTTTTATGTCACAAACTTTAGTATATTTATGATATTTTATATATTTTCCATGTGATTTGTAAGGCCATCATAGTTATCCAAGTTGACATTTACAACAACACTTAATATTAAGAGATTAAAGTATATCACTTTGTGATAAACTGAGGTGTCTTCAATTCGTGGAACTAGTGTTCATTTCTAAAAGCTAATCTCATCTTGCGTCTAGGTTTTTTTTAATCGAGGAGTATACAAATGAGGGTTAGAAGAGAATTGATAAAGATAGTTATATTTGTGGCTTGGATCTATAGAAAAGTTCTCTTCATGGTGAGAAGAGCTCCTTCAAAGAGTAGAAGTATCATGTATACTTTGCATGTCATGAAAAAGTGTTAAACATAATAAAATTGTTTATTTCATTTCTTGTTGGTGGAACGAAAAAATATGAAATTATTTTTATATGGATAGAATAGTATTGTGAAGTACTTATGCTTGATAAGTAAGTTGTTGGAGACCTATAACACTTGGAGTTCCTATGATAGGAAAATTAGTCACTGTATCTTGTCTTAAGTTTCATCAATTATGAAAATAATTTTTTTTAATAAAAGGTGAAAGGTGATGAATTTTTTTTTTCTAGTTCCTATATATGGTACCACTAATAAAATCATGAAAAAACTTTAAATAGACAATGGGCTTTTAACAAGCTATAAAATCAGGCCAAGATTTGGGTTTGTATTTAGGCTTGAGTATTCCAGAAAAATAAATCTTTCATAGAACAAGAAACTTTTCAATACTTAAGCCGATAATTATAGAAGATAAATGAAAAAATTATAAGA
The DNA here is from genome assembly GCA_026413675.1 of Populus pruinosa. NCBI lineage: Eukaryota > Viridiplantae > Streptophyta > Magnoliopsida > Malpighiales > Salicaceae > Populus > Populus pruinosa. The sequence goes on along the minus strand of CM048602.1, from coordinate 2,841,842 downwards.
ATAAAAGTGAAATGTTAAATATAAAAAAATTATCAATTATATAGTTTATGACTCAATTTATGTATAGACTTTTATTACATCAATTCACTTCTTTATTGAATAAAAATTGATTGGTAAAAACATTCTTATACACTCTTGAAAATAATATTTGGTCATTTTTAGTGAAATATCTAGTGAATGTTACTAATATGTCAGCTAGAAATATTCATCGAAAAGCGGAGCTGATTGTATAAAAAGTGATTCATGATTGGACCGTTGGCTAGAAAATTTGCTGCTTGCGTAAAAGTTTTTATTCAAAAAATATTGAATAAAAATATGCATGGAATATGGAGGCCACCGTATTCTAAGTTCTCGTAACTCAAAGAAGTATACTGAGACGTGTAAAAGAAAATGCTTAAACCAAAATGTAATTTAAAATAGTAACAAATTACTATATTTACATTTTCGGATGTAAAGCTGGAGGAGGTTATTGCTTCCATCTCCTTGCTTGAATCTACAAAATGCTTCCATAGGGATTTATGTGCCTCTGTACCCATCTTTAGTCGAGTAGGTGGAGGCACAGCTCCACACTTAGGTAGAGATCCAAGCTTCATATATTGCAATGTTTCAGCCTCTCTTTTTTCACGATGAAGCCCAAAATACAATACAAATGACCTCTGCAATAGAAATGGGCTAAAGCCCAAAACTTGATTAAAAAAAATAAATAGTTTAATGAAAAAACTCATAATTTTCAAACTAAATTTTAAATCTCGTTTAAATTTGGTCGAGGGGTTCTATAGATCCATTTTTATAGGTAATTGGCTCTATTTATCCTGCCGAAGTTGGATTTTGTTTGAGCTATTTTTTCATTTTTTTATTTTTAGATTTATAATTTAGTTTTGGATTTTATGTTTTTTTTTTGTTTTTTTATTTAGAATTTCAATTTTCCTATCTTATAAAAGTCAGTAATTTTATAAATCTCTAAAAATGTAGACTATATTAAAAAAATATTCAATAATAAAATATGAATTTCGGTCGTGGTTGTTAAGATCATTTTCGGCGAAATTCTCTATTTTTGTACTTGTTTTCTTTTTATCAAGTTGGACAGCATCGCTATCCTCTTGTCAACTAGGAATTGCATGCCTGAGCAGTGACCAAGAATAAATCAGTACACAAACGAAAACATGCTGAGGATGGCTTAAAATGCTATTTGCTAGGTTCAAATACATGGGGTATGACATGTACTGCTATATTCTAAGTTGAATACATGGGGCCTTCCCCCCTGGATCCTGTTGAGTGTGGTGCTATTGCTTCTGCATCGGCCATTTGCCCATTAAGGCTGTTATATATATGTATGTATGTATGTATGTATGTATGTTTCTTTTGGGAATATAATGGTTTTTTTTTTTATCATGATATCAAAGATCACGAATTTGAAACTAACACGAAATGGCTCATTGATATTTTTAAGAGTAATTTATTCCTGGTCATAAGTTAGTTGTTGGATTAATAATTTTTATTGACAAAATACATAATCGGTAGGTGTAAGACTTGCGAAGTGACTAATCATGAAATTCCAAGAAAAGGATGCAGACTTTTTAACAAAATAAAGATTTTGACCGGTCCTAACGGTAGGTACATGACATGGTATTCTAGAATCGGGTTTTAAAAATGACTTGAATATAAAAACTACTATTAATTAGTAATAGTAGAATCTAGTCAATAAAATTTGTTTGAAAGTAATTTTTGATTACATCTAAAAATATTATTATCTAGCTTAAAAGTTCTTCGACAATAGTAATCGAAAGGTAACGATAATTACTTTTCAAAATATTTTTTTGATTAAAAATACATAAAAATAATATATATTTTTTATTTAAAAAAATTATTTTTAATATTAATACATTATCTAAAAATAAAAAAATAAATTATTTTCAAGCAAAAAAAAATACTGAACCTTGATTTAAATAACAAACAACCCCTACATCCCAAATAAAAACTATTTTAGAAAACAATTAATTGTTTTTAATTTTTTTAAAATGTTTACCTTATCCTTAATTTAAATAATATTTTAATTTATTTTTTTATTTTTTATTTTATCCTTTAATATTAAATTTATTTTTTATTGAGTTAGCATACTTTTATGACATAGATTATAAACTTGGTGAGTTAACCCGGTTAACTCGAGTTTTTTGCTTAATATTTTTAATTTTATTATTTAATATGATTTTGAATGAGAATTAAATTTTATAATTTATTTTGTTATTTTTTATTATGTTATTTTGGTCTAATGACTTAGGAATAATATAAACGAGTTAATTAAATTTGACTTATGTTTTTTTTTGTACCAATTTTTAATTGATTGTTTTTTCAACTTCATCATTTAACACTAAGTCAGTTGGGAATTGAGTTTTATAATTTGTTTTGATTTGATTTTCTATAATAATACTTAATAAGTTAATTTTATTTGACTCGAGTATTTTTTTATATAAATTTTTAATTAATTTGTGTTTCAATTTCATATTCAACATTAAATCAGTTGTGAATTAAGTTTTATAATTTGTTTTGTTTTGTTTTCTATGAAAATATCTTGGTTTCACAACGAAGATCATAGGTTTTGGCATTTCAACTGAGGTTAAATCGAATTGTTTTTCTATTTTTTTTTAAGAAATTATCTCAATCTTATAACTCATATCAAATGTTCTTCAATATTGAATTTTTTTATTAGGTTATCTCCATCTCATAATTTGATTATGTACTTGATGAGATAACCAAATTGACTCAGTTTTTTTAATTGATTTGTTTCCTAATTTCATCATTGAATATTGTGTTGAATTGAGAATTAAACTTCATAATTTATTTTGGTTTATTTTTTTATTAGGTTATCTTGACTTCATGACCTGAAAATAGTGCTTAATAAGTTAACCCGACTTGACTTTGTTTTTTTAGTTATTTTTTTAATTAAAATTCTTATAAATTTTATTTTCAACATTAAGTCTGATTGGAGTAATTGAATATTGAGTTTTATAATTTATTTTGATTTTCTCTTTATGTGGTTATTTTAGTGTCATAATCAAAGTCATGGAATTGACAGGTTAATATATATTAAATCAAGTTATTTTTTTATGAATTTATCTCGGTATGATGACTCGGGTCATGAGTTTGATGAATTGACTTTGGTTATTTTTATGTTTTTTAATTGATATTTTAATTTTATCCTTTGATATTAAACTGATTGGGGATTAAAAATCATAATTTGTTTCAATTTGTTCTCCATAAAGTCATCTTATTCACATGAATGAGGTCGTAAATTTAACAAATTAACTTAAGTTATTTTTTTAGATTCTTTTTTACTTATTTTTTTTTTAATTTTATTATTTGAGATTGAGTTAATAAAGAATTATATTTTATAATTTATTTTAATTTTTTTATGGGGTTATGATAGTCTAATAATATAAGTTGTAAATTTGACATTATAATTCGAATTGATTTAAGTTAATCAAATATCTTACTATTTTAACAGTAAAAAAGATATCATCTTAAATTATTTCTAGACAAATCATATTTTTACCGTTTATATAAATTGCTTTTATATTTGCGTAATCAAATGAATTATATGAGGTTAACTCTAATATGATTTATTTTTTTAATAAAAATATGTTAATAATATCTTAATATGATTTTTATTTTTAAGAAAAATTTGACAACAACCGTACCATAGCCCGGGTACATTATCAAGTTCAAGCTAAGCCAGTGGGAGGCTTCCAATGTGCAAGGCTCAGATGACATAAGTTTGGAGTGCAATAGAAGGTCTGAGGCTGTTCAATTAACGATAATATTAACAATCCAAAAACTATATGTAGAGGCCCATAGGTTGGGGGTGATCATGAAGTCGTCAGGGGTAGCATTGTCATGATAAACACGCTATCACAAAGTATAATGTTATTTTAAGAGTGTTTAATGATTGATTTTAGGGGCTTGATTAATTGGATTCTCGGCAGAGGATCTCTTTTGGACCCCAATTCTGCACCAATAAAGTATTGTTTTTGGTTTAAAATTTATATTTAAAGAATGCTCATTGTCGCTGGTTTCGAACTCCAAAAACGGCATATTAATTCAATATTTGTAGAGGGAGTTATAGTTAAAACATTGAAGAGTGTGCAGGCTGCCTTGCAGCAGAGTGAATGGACAATTTTGGGGTTGATTCTATTATAAAGCATGAACTAGTATATGAATTATATATGGACGAAAAACTAGATGATGAGAAGCTAGATTCTAAAACAAATACTGGCATAAGATTTCAAGTTTTCTAGTGAAGGTTTTGACTAGAGATGGTTTTATTAGCATGAACTAGTAAATGAATGTGCGCAATTCGTTGATTGTTATGATTAAATATAGAATAATACCTTATGAGCTATTATATCTTAATGAATCTATATATGTTAGATTTATGCTTTACCTGGTAGTTCGTGTAGAGCTTTATTTATTAAGCTGTGATTAGTTTAACTCCTTTTCCTTTCAATCTTATCCACAAATGAGATTAATAATCGGAGAGATTTTATGGTAAGTGATTAGTACAAGAATTGCTTGAGCAGCAGGTGCATAATCACATGATAATAACATTGGAACTTTAACTTAAAAATATCAAATATCAATATATAAACTCATTGGCCCCTAACGGAGTCGGCCAAAGCCAAAAGCCAAAGGCCACTTGAGCAATAGCCAAGGCTTTCATTTAACAAAAAAGTTCTAAAAATAAATAAGTTTTATTTATCAATTATATTTTATAAAATGCAAATTACACTCATTTAAGATTGCTTGAGAGTTCACTTGTTAAATAGACATAAGAAATAATAAAAAGATATTTTTAAAATATTTTAAAAGATATTATTTATAATTTTATACAATTCTCCATTCATCATAAACCGGCTCTGCCTCTCTTTATCACCAAGAAAAAAACATGGAAGTAACCCAGCCCCACAATGTACAATGAAGGACTAGCTTCGGTGAATATCAGGAATGGTTACACCTCAGTGATCAGCTTCATCAACGGGGCGAAATACTTGAAATTGTTAAAGCATTGGCAGGACAGTTGCTAGCATTAACCTCGTAGTCGGCGTATCTCCCCACAGAAAATGCTGGCCGATCAGGTTGGGTAAGAATTGAACTTTCCCTTTTCAGCATTAAAACTACCGATGACATGGGAGGCCTCTCACAGGGATCTTCTTGAACGCACAATAAACCGATATGCATGAATCGCGAAAATTCATCCGAACAGCATGAATCAGCCATCAGTGGATCTATCAACTCTAATTCTTTTCCTTCGTTCCATAATTGCCATGCCTGATCCATCATTTAGAGGTGTAAGAAATTAAACAGAGTGTCAGAATATGTGATGTAGGTGTCTTTTATGACTGATAGACTCACGTAAGCTAGGAGGCTCGGAGCACTTTTCGATTTGGGGAATTCAGAATTATTTTTTCCGGTTATGATCTCAAGCAGAAGAACTCCAAAACTAAAAACATCAGACTTGGTGGAGTATAATCCTTCCATTGCATACTCTGGTGCCATGTATCCACTATTCCACAAGAGAGAAAAAAAATGTTCAGAAAGGATGAGTGATACTTGAAAACAATAAGCATAAATATCAAGCAAACCCCATATGTTCCCAGCAGCTATTCTGGACCCTGTCACTATACTTCTTGACATTATTGTCTACGAAAATTATGGCAGAGGTACGAATTAATTGAAGTCCATGTAAGGAAATATTAATAATTGAAGTGGTTGTAATAATTTTGGAATTTAAAATACATTTGAGCAAAGACTTTCGTAAGTTCGACTGCACTTACTATGTTCCAACTATCCTAGCAGTATTGGCTTCGCCTTCACTGCCTGCAAACATCCTTGCCATTCCAAAGTCAGATATTTTTGGGTTCATATCCTTGTCCAACAACACATTGCTAGCTTTCAGGTCTCGATGAATAATTCTATGCCTAGAATCCTCATGGAGATAAAGAGTGCCCTTTGCAATTCCATTTATGATACCAATTCGTGTTCGCCAATTGAGCCGTGCACGTTCCTTTTTATCTACAAGCAAATCAACATCCGTGTAAATGAATTTCTAACATAATATTCAGTAGTCGAAAAGAACTGAAAACTTTTATCTATAGATCCACGAGAGGAATTTCTATCAAAAAGAGTGAAAGTCATTAAAGAAACTAACCAAAGAGGAAAACATCTAGGCTTCTGTTAGGCATGAATTCATAGACCAGAAGCTTTTCATCTCCATCAACACAAAGGCCGAGAAGCTTGACAAGATTTTTGTGCTGGAGTTTCATGATTAGCATAACTTCATTGGTAAACTCATCTGCGCCTTGGTCAGACCAAGCTGAAAGTCTCTTCACTGCAACTTCTTTTCCATCACTCAGTTTTCCCTTCAAGAATACAAATGAAGAAATTTTTAAAACCACTGTTTATATCTTCTCTATACTACGTAATTTACATTTTTGAGCTTGGAAATCTATAAGATAAATTTCATTTACCTTATAAACTGGGCCAAAACCACCTTGTCCAAGCAAATTTGAGTCAGAGAAGTTACCAGTAGCTGCATTTATAGATGCTAAATCCATAAATGCAGATTCCCCATCATTAAGGCCATCTCTCTGAAAATTTTGGAGCTGGAAATCATTGTTGTTTGGGTGACCGATCCCATGACAATTTCTATCCAGTCCTGTATTTTGTTTTTTCCCTGTATAACAACATTTATGATGTCAACTAGTGTTAAGAAGAGAACCAAGAAAAAAATGTTAGTGATTTCTATAGAAGCCTTCTTACATTTTTTAATTCCATTTCTCATCGCGTGATAGTAGATAAGGGAGCCTAAGAAGACCACCACGAGAAGTGCTGCTGCAACTGTCAGGATGATAATAATCCATGTTTTTCTTCGGTTGCCTTCATTAATTTTGGGAAAATTATTTTTTATCTCATTAACTGTAATGTTTCAGTTAGCACAAAAGTATACAAAAAATAATTTTTTGGTGCTGTAATTGACAGCATACAGAAACACTTACTTTTTCCTGGAACAGGACTTTTTGAAGATTCGTTTGCACCTTCATAGAAGGCGTATAACTCGTACCTTAAGTAGCAACTGCGGCTAAGAACCCGTCCTCCACGAGAAGCATCACAGCAACTGGAAATATTTTCCATGGCAACCCGAAGGCACGTGTTACAATCATCTGGAGATAAGTCTGTAGAGCATTGCACCAAGGCATACAGTGTTTCTGTATTGGTGAAGGCTGCTTGTCTTTTAGCGTACATATTTGTCGAAGCATTAAAAGCTACTTGCTTGGTAAGGTCACCCAAAGTTTCATTGACCACCAATCTGAACTGCTCTGGATTCTCAACGTCTTTTTTATTATCTAGGGCAATGTTTCCTGAGACATCCAAGTGGCCTAAGAAACTTTGATTCGAGTAGCGCAATTGACATAGCTCTTCCCATACAACTGCTTCCTTATCTCCTGGACAAACCTGCATGATATCTTGTGATGCTGCCGTTATGCAAGTACTGCAGCTATCATGTGTTATATAGTTGATGCACATATATTGAGCGTAGATTCTGTCAAGGTCATTTCCAGCAGAGGTATTGTAAAGTTTTGAAACTGATGCATTTGAACGAATGGAGGACATGAGCATCTGGAGATTGTTTTGAAATGTACTATTGGCTGAATAGTTAGAATTATTTGAACAAACACTGTAAGGAGGATCGGCATGAGCAAGATCAAGAAGGTTGCTAATGAAAAAACAAAGCCAAAGAAATTGAATTGTTTTTTCAAAACTGGGAAAACTATAAGCCATTTCCTGTCTGTTGAGTGCTTAGATGCTAAAGATCATGTTTCATCTCCTGTTTGAAGTTGAGATCATGTATATACGAAGAATCGAAATGACGGGGTCTTCATCACCTCGGTTAACGAGCAATTTCTTGGAAAATTACGCTTAAAATACAGAAAGTAGCTTAAAAAAAATATAAAATTCAAAGATTCACCTTGCATGTAAAAATGTCAAATGTGATAATTGTGAGATTTTAAAATGAAAGGGGTTACGGTTGTAGTGAATGTTTAGGAATACGCGAAGTAGTTATAAAATTAATTGTTTTTAATATTTTTAATATGCTAATATTACAAATTAAAAAAATTAATATATTTTCATGTAAAAAGTTCATTTTCTAAAAGGGAGTGGAATCCTAATTCACAACATATTTTTCCTTTTTTGCAAGGATTTGTATGCGTATAAAAATAAAAACAAAAACAAAAACAAAAAAGTTAGAGAAAAGAAAGGACTTGAAGTGGTCAACAAAACTATATTGGATAATTAATTCTGAATTTTGATAGGGACTTATTACTAGGGTGTAGTTTCCAGGAAAGGTCCTATGTGATATACTAATCTTAGCTTAGAATATTACCCGAATTTAATGTTATTTAACCTTGACTAACCCTTGTAGGCTGTAACCACTAGTGTGCTACCAAGACAGGTAACAATAAACTAAAACTACAATAATTTTTTAAAGAGGTCAAAACTTGAATTTTTGATCCTATTTGCCCCCTGGTCCCAGCCCCTAGATACAAATTTACAGATAAGTCAACTTAATGATTTTCTTTTTGTTGAATATGGATTGTGAGTTTGACTATAAGAGTTTGTATTGTTCACGTTTTATTGTTTACTAGTTATAATATCGCAAGTTAATTTTTTTATATCAAAAATATTAAAAAGATTAAGATTTAAATTTTAGTAAAACTATACCTATGAATTTTAGTTTTAGCTACAACACTTGATATAATAGTAATATTTATAATATTAATACAAAAAAGAAAAAAAATTAATAAAAAGAAAAAAACTAATGAAGAAAAAGAAAAAAAATTGAATTAACTGGGTTAACTCTTCAAACCAAGCTAACTTGTTAAACTTGAGATTTGTGTTATGAGAGTTTGATAACTAAATAAAAAAAATATATTAATGGGTTAATCTATCAAATTCAGGATACGTGTTATGAAAATCTGATAATTAAATAGAAAAAAATTTAACATTAATAAACTAAACTAAACAAAAAAAATTAATTAAAAAACAAAAATTTCAAGTTAACACTCGAGATCTATATCATGAAAATATAATAATTAAATAAAAACATTTAACATTAACAAACTAACTAAATTAAATAAAAAATTTTTATTAAAAAAATACAAAGAAAAAAGTAAAAACAAAAAACCCATAAAAAATAAAAACAGAATAAAAATAAAAATAAATAAAAAAGAAGAAGACAGCTCAATATTTTAGTATATATGATTATTATTATAATTATAATATATAAATTAAATGAAAATAAAGGTATAGAAAAGTTACAATACTTTTTCCATATCTAATATATAAGTTAAATAAAAATAAAGACGTGGTGACATATATAAGTTAAATAAAAATAAAGACATGATAGAGCTACAGTGATTTTCTCACGCTTTTGGGAGTATTGTTAATATGTCCATGCTACACCATGCTGACAAGTGACAACCGGACCAACTGGGGCTGGTCTTTATACGTAACCAGAACAGACTAAAATCTAATATCTTAACTGGATAAAAAATTGCGCATATTTTGATTAGTTTTCACGCATTCATGTAAATTACATATTTTTAGGATATAATAATAAATTGCGCATGCACAATTACACTTACAATAAACACTCTTCAATATATATAATCAATTAGATCCTACTCTTTGGCACGGTGGACCTACTGAGTCATCATAATTAAAAGCTTTCCTTTATACATGATTTATTACTATACTTATCCAAGACCTTGTTTCCAGACTTTTCTATTTAAAAGAGAAGACCCTTGTAGTAGTATGTAAGTTGTGTGTGTTCACGTTACAGATGACAATAAAGTCAGAATTCTACTAAAACATCCTGTCCTATTCTGCTCTCTTAAAAAACACATCTCTTCTTCTGCCTCTAAGTTTTCTTTATTGAGCATGTTATGATTTGGAATTAAGTGAGGTAGGTCGGGATTGAAATATGGCTAGTCACCGAGTTACTGTATCAATTACAAAAAAAAAAAACAATTGTAATCAATCTTGTTTCAAAAAAAAAAAAACACAAAACAAAACGAGACTTCAACTTCAATACAGATACTAACATAGAAATTACTACACTTGGCAAACCTACTTCAAAAAAAAAGAAGAAAAAAAAAAAGGAAACATCTAAGCTCCTCCAAAACAATGAAAATTGCATTTTGTTATGTTTAAAGGTTAAATAGTTAAATACTTGGATGGAGTCTGCAAAGAAGAGCATCCTCAAGCTCCTCTCCTAATTTTTTTATCATAGAAAAAAGTGGAGGATCCACTACCAAGTGGAACGAGGGAGATTCGCTGTACCAACCAATAAAACTCTTTCAATCAAAGTACTGAGCTGCTACTACACTTTTTCATCAGCGTGGACAAACATCAGAAAGTGTCATTTCATTGACAGAGAAATTGCTAGCAGCTGCCTCCAGGTTGTCCATGAATCTTCCCACAAAAGCCGGCCGCTCAGGTTTGGGAAGAAATGAATTTTGGCTTTTCAGCATTAAGACAACAGATGACATGGTAGGTCTGTCGTTAGCATCTTCTTGAACACATAATAAACCAATGTGCATGTAACGTGAGAATTCGTCTGCATTGCATGAATCAGACAGCATTGGATCAATCAACTCTGCTTTATTTCCTTCGTTCCATAATTGCCAAGACTGCTTTGACATTAAGAAAATGAAAAAACATTGTTGTCCCGTCAATCAATAACAGCGGGGTCAGTTTAAGTTAGTTTTTGTTGTATTTAAGGTAATAGATTGAACTTACATATGCAAGGAGGCTAGGAGCACATTTTGATTGGTGGTATAGAGCTTTCTTTCTCCCGCTTATGATCTCAAGCAAGAGAACTCCAAAACTAAAAACATCAGATTTGGTTGAATATAATCCCTCCATTGCATATTCTGGTGCCATGTATCCACTAATCATAAAGAAAAAAAATAAATGTAGAGGTTAAAAATGAAAAGTTAGCTAGATTTTTACAAAAATAAATAGAAAAATGAATAGAAGTAAAGAGAAATTCTATACTGCAGAAAAAAAAAAGATTTTATATTCTTTTCTTATTTACAGTTGATTAATACTATTAAATTTTTTTATATCAACTATAATTAAAAGCTTGTTTACGTAATCTAACCAACAATAACAAACTTTATTAACTATCTGACAATATTAACAACTTTCTAACTATTTTATTCTCTATTCTCCTAACATGTAGGAGAAGTAAGGCCTTTGATATCTTAACATTCCCCTTCAATTATAGGCTTGAAGGAACCAAATATAAGATTGGAACAGTGACCCTGAAATAAAGTCGTGAAAAGACCTTTAGTTAGGATATCAACAAACTGATATGATGATCATTAGTTTTAACATCTTCAAGATCAAAATTTGCATCAAATCAACTTGGACCCTTTCTTGAACTATCAACAAATCCTAAAATATTATGACTTTTAAGGAGAATTTGCATTTGAAAATGTCATATGAGATAGTTTGTATTATCAAGCTTGATTGTCATAGCAGTAGAAACCGTAAGAAGCAAACAGGTAATAGGAGATTGAATCATCTGAAGTTGAGAAGTAGTTACCATTTTTACAGTGCAAGAGATAGAAAAAAAAAGAATCAAAGATTGAGAAGGTGGAATCTTGTAGGAAGTTGAAGATTTGAAGAAGAATTTTTTTAGTTTGACAATATATCAAACAAATAATAGACAAATCGATTAATATGAAAGAATTATTTGGATAAAGAGATAATAATGCTAGAAATAGAGATTAGCAAGATATTAGAAGCAGAAGATCACAATATCACAACATAGTAAGAATCCTAAGCTTTGATACCATGAAAAGTAAACAAGATTTTCACATAAATAAACAAGGAAATGAATAGAAGTAGAGAGTGTAGAGGACGAAGAAAATGATTTTGTATTCTTTGCTTATTCACAGTTTACTAACGCTTATATTTCCTTTATATCAACTATAATTAGAAGCTTGTTTGTGTAATCTAACCAATAATAACATACTTTATTAACAACTTTCTAACCATTTTATTCTCTCTATTCTCTTGACACATGACAAAAATAGGGCCTTTGATATCTTGATAAAAAATTAATCATGTGTTAAATTGTTCTGTAGGAAACTCATGTCAAAAAATCAATCCTTAGTGTTCAAATATATAATGAGGAAACAACATTCTAAGGTTGGAAATGCTGAAGCTAATAACATGAAATCAGATTTGTTTCTCTCATGAGTACCATGATTTATCATATGACCACATTAAAATGATTAATGTGAAATTAAAGATTATTGGATTAATCACTTATCTAAATTTGTTTGTGATTGGGTAAAAATACACTAGCTTGTTTCAGCTCAAAATTGTGTTAAGATAAAACTAACCAATGAAGCCAAAAGAAAAGGAAAGAGGGAGAAGAAAAGGAGAAGAAGGGTCATATTTGTCCTAACAAAAAACGATGAGAGTAGAATAAGAGAAGGAAAAGAAGAACGAAGAACCCAACCAAGCATAAACCCTTAGCCCAACTAGGTTCAAGGAGAAAACGAGGAGAGGAGGAAAAGAAAGAGAAAAAATAAAAAGAAAAGAAAGAGAAAAAAAGAAGACAAAGGAGAAGAAAGTTGTAAACCTTTAACCCCAAATTTGATAAATCAAGGTTAAATAAGAAAATTTATAGTTGGGAAAATGATAATTAAGGAGAAAAAAATTATAAAATGGATAAGAACTTTTAATAATTTAACTTTAATCTCATATGAAATTAAAGTAATAATATTGGTATATGAAATGTTAACTAGTAATAAATCACATAAACTTTCTGTCCAAGTAAAATAATTATTTTAAAAAATAATTTTTGTAAATTTAGGGTGATAATATTTAGAGAAATATGACAGAATTCCAAATAAATTAAAGTATGATTTTATATGTAAATAATGCTAACTACTAGTATAAAACCTATGTATCCATTATTCAGAAAGGGGAAAAATAAATGTTTAGGATATTAAGAATAAATTATTTTTTAAATTATTCAGATGAAAACTCTTGTCAAAAAGTCAATTCTTGGTGTTCAAATATATAACAGGGATGGGACATTCTAAGGATGGAAATGTTGAAGCTAGTAATATGAAATTGAATTTGTCCCTCTTATATTTTGAATACCATGATTTATCATACCACCACATTAAAATTATTAATGTTAAATTAAAGATTTGTGGGTTAATCACTTATCTAATTTTGTTTGTGATTGGGTCATACATCAGCTACTCCGATCCTAAAGTAAATGCACTAGCTCAGTTGAGCCCAAAATTATGTTAAGATAAAACCAACAATGTTAAAAAAAAATAGGAGAAAAAAAAAAGAGAAGGAGAAGGAAGGCCCGTTGTGGTCCTAGCAAAGAATGATAAGAGTAAAATAAAATAAAGAAGAGAAAAACAAAGAGACCAACTAGGCATAACTAGGTCCCAGGAGAAAAAAAGAAGAGGAGAAAGTGAGAAAAACTAAAAGAAAAAAAAAGAAAAAAGAAAAGTAAAATAAGAAGAAAGCTGTAAACCTTGACCTTAAAATTGATGAATCAAGGTTAAATAAGGAAATATGTATTTGGAAAAATGATAATTAAGAAGAAAAATTTGTGATAAATTAGGATAAAAACTTTTAGTAATTTAACTTAAATTTTAAATGAAATTAAAGTAATAATATTGGTACGTAAAATATTAACTAGTAATAAATCATGAAAACTTTCTGATCGAGTAAAATAATTATTTTAAAAGAATAGTTTTTGCAAATTTAAGGTGAAAAATATTTAGAGAAATATGAGGAAATTACAAACAAATTAATGTATGATTTTACACATAAAGAATACTAACTACTGGTATAAAATCTATGTACAATCATATAATTTTTTAACCAAAAAGTAGGGAAATCTAAGTGATTGTTTTTTTTATTGTGAATATGGATTAAAGCCTTCAATAAATTAGTTTGAAAATTTTGACAATTTAAGTAAATAAAATTGTACATGAATTTCAATTTATATGTAAAATTATCTACTATCTAGTTTTATAATATTATACATAACTTTCAATCTAACCGTTGATCAGGTTAAAATTATATAAGCAATCTTCTAAAATATTGTTATATCTTAAATTAAAATTTTAAATTAATTGACACGAGTGATGATAATAAGATAAAATATAGAAAAATAACATATGAACATAGTAATTGTATTATTATAAATAAGTAAAAAAAATCCCTTCCTTGGTTATTGTAGCATTCAAAAAGAGTTAAAAGTAGAGAGAAGCTCTATTTCTCTCATTTTCATGACAAAAAATGGTGATTTCTTCCAGAAGTGTGAGCCTAGAGAGTGATGTGAGTGATTTCTAATGTGGAAAAACAAGTAGAAGGCTAAGATTTATAAAGAAAAACAAGTTTAGTAACATGACAATTAAAAAAATGAAAATCATATTTAAAGTCTAGATTGTTATAAAAGAAACCATGAGCTTTACCAAGTTCAAGGTAAAGAAAGGGCAAAAAAGGAGAAGAAAATGAAGAAAAATGAAAGGCCCAACTTGTCTCAAGAAAAATAAGGGAAGAGATAGAAAAAAAGAAGAAAGAAATGAAAAAAAAAAAAAAAAGAAGGAATGGCCCACCCGCTTAGCCTAAGGGGAATAAAAGGCAAAAAAAAAGAAAAAAAGAAAAAGAAAAGGATATGGGACCAACTTGGCAAGAGGGAATAAAAGAAAAGGAAAGAGAGAAGGAAAAAAATAATAGATAATAGAAAAGAGAAGAAAAGGTAATTCATGTGACACCTATTTTATAATTAATAGGATGACACCGACTTCAACCATTCTAGGATAATTGCGTGGTAATCCATGATAAAGTAAATAGTTTACTATGTTTGCTTTTATGAATGGGTTTGCATCACTGCTCCTGTGACGGTTTTACAGCCCACTCTTGTGATAGTAATTCATGTGGCTTGAAGGTGTATAAATATCCATGGATCATTAGATATGAAGAATAATATTTTTCAAAAACCAACAAATTACATCCACACACAAACACTTAAACACACTCCACTTCTATTTTCTCCCTGTATACATTATATTTATCTATGTGTTTGCTAACTTAAATGTCAAATGGTCTTTGCTCTCAGAAGGGATTTTCCTTGATGGAAATCATGAATCAAACCCATGCTAAAAAATTAAAAATAAATACGAGCCATTAAAACAACCAAAGAAGACTTAAACTCAATCAAAGAGGTTTTTTCTTATCATCATCAATTTGCAACTAACAACTTATATCTCAATTAAAATTCTCAAATGAATCACTATTCTCAGTGATGATTAATTTTATAGTGAAGGAGGTGGTTTAGATTTTTTGAAACTTAATCCTTAAGGGACCAATTAAGAAAAAATTTTAAGACTAGTTTAAAGTTTTTCATTGTATGATTATGAGACTAGATGGAAGTTTTTCATATTTTTAGGCAATTATGAGAAAAAGATTCCAAAGTACTGAAAGATCACTTACTATGTTCCTACTATTCGAGCAGTATTGGCTTCGTTTTCATTGCTTGAAAAAATCCTTGCCATTCCAAAGTCAGAAATCTTCGGATTCATCTCATTGTCTAACAATACATTAGAAGCTTTTAGGTCTCGATGGATGATTCTAAGCCTAGAATCCTCGTGAAGATAAAGCATTCCCTTTGCAATTCCATTTATAATATCAATTCTACTGCTCCAATCAAGTGCTGCTCGTTTCGTAGGATCTACCATCAAATCAAAAGCAAAATAAAATGATATTTAGAATACATTTGACCTTATTTATAAAAATTAACTTATCATTTCAAATCATAATAAAAAATTATTTTTTATATAATTAAGTTATAATAGAAATGAGTTAAAATCACTTTAAATTGGAAATGTAATTGGTAAAAGTGACTTCAAGCAAAAAAAATTTAATAAGTTAGAAAGAAAAGATTTCAACTTCTGTTTAAATCAAAATTTTGACTTAATTTTCTAATAAATTTTTCATAGAAAAATTATTCCAAAAAATATTTATGACTTTTCTATAAATAAAAATTAAAAAAATAATTTAAATTAATTTGTAAAAGCTAATATTAATACTTGAACATTAATTAGCAATCAAATAGAACCCTAATGTTCAATATTAAAAAGAAAAGAAAAGAAAAGAAAAATAGCTAAGCATATTATTACTTTTAAATATTTTCCGACAAAAGATTCAAATTTAAAACATTACTAAAACCATAAAGGAAATATACAACTAACCAAAAAGAAAAACATCAAGGCTGCTGTTAGGCATGAATTCATAGACGAGGAGCTTTTCCTCTCCTTCAACACAAAAACCATGCAGCCTGACAAGATTTTTGTGCTGAAGTTTCATTATTAATAGAACTTCAGTTTTGAATTCTTTTATGCCCTGCTCCGAACTTCTTGATAGTCTCTTCACTGCAACTTCGCTTCCATCGCTTAGTATCCCCTTAAAAAACATAGAACACACGAGGTCATTTTTTCAAATTTGTATGTAAGCAATTAATTTTTTAATTTAACAAAATTTCTATAAAATGCTTTGAAGACACATACAGAATAATGTTGGAAGTATTGTTTACCTTGTAAACAGAGCCAAATCCACCCTGTCCAAGCTTGTTTGAAACAGAGAAGTTATCTGTCGCAGCTCTTATAACACTCAGGTCCATCATCCAAGGTAATTCCTCAGAACTCACCTTATTACCTTCTGCGAATGTCGATCCGCTAGATTTTCCCAGTTCCCGTAAGAAAGCAAGGTGACTTTTTTCCTCATCTGCAAATGACAAAACAGTTCTTTGTAATCAACAAGTCAGAATTTGGCAATTTTTGTGGCTAGCCAATCAGTTAAATGGATTAACCTGTTTCATTTCTGCTTATTCGCCGAAAGTAGATGATACACGATGCAGTGAGAAATGTAAGAACAACTGTTGGTATACAAGTTCCGAGGACAATCTTCAAAAATGTCAATGTTTTCCCTAAAGGAAAATTATACACAAAAAAAATATATATATTGAACTATCTTAGATTGGCGAAGCAAATTTTGTATGATTTGTTTGTAATAGATTGAAAATTTATATACTTACCCTTTTGTGTTCCCGATTCAACTGCGCCTTCATAGAATGCGTATAACTCATACCTAAAATAGCAACTCCGGCTAAGAAGCCGTGCCCCTCGACCGACATAGCAGCAATTTGAAATATTTTGTATGGCAACCTGAAGGCATGTGTTACAATTGTGAGATGACAAATCTGTAGTGCACTGCCCCAGAGTATAAAGGGTGTCTATATCCGATAAGGCTAATTTTCCTGTAGCATACATATTCTGCGTCGGATCAAAAGCAGCCTTCTTCGTAAGATTGCTAAAATTTTCGTTCACTACTGATATAAACTGTACTGAATTTTCAATCGTCTCTCTATTAGCTAAGGGAATGTTTCCTGAGAAATCAAGCTGGCCTATGAAATTTTTATACGAGAAGCGCAACTGGCACAGCTCTTCCCATACAATTGCATTTCTATTGTTTGGACAGAGTTGCATGATATCCTGTGATGCTGCTTCTATGCAGGCACTGCAGTTTTCGTTTGTTATGTAGTTGTAGCACATATATTGAGCATAGACTATATCAGGGTCATTTCCAGCATAGGCATGATATTGATTCGACACAGAAGCATTTGAGGCAAGATAAGACATGAGGGTCTGCAGATTGTTTTGAAATGGACTATTAGCTTCGTAAAGAGATGTGTTTGTGCAAAACTTGTAGGGTGGATGAATGAGAAAATTGCTGCTATGCTGCGAAAGGGTGGCAATGGAAAAGTAAAACAACAAAAGCAATTGAATAGTGTTCGCATCACTGAGAGAATTATGACCCATACTTTGCCTTTTGATTTCTTACCGGAAAGGCACAATGTCCTGGAACTGTTCTGACTTCGTACACCTTTCTTAAAAATCATCTATAGAGAAAGACAATCAATTATGTAATCACATTAGTGCAGTTGAAGGGCATTTTCGAGTAAGAACTCGGTCAACAAAACTGCGACACTGTTATTTGATCTAGAAATTGCTGCTATGCTGCGAAAGGGTGTTTTGGTTTCCAGGAAGATCTTGCATTAACAAATGCATGCCAAAGCGTTGACCATGAATAAATTAGTACACAAACGAAAACTATTAAATATGTTTTTGCTTTAATCCTGTTGAGTATGGATTTAAATACTAATTGCTTAGTTCTAATACATGGGGTATGGCTTCTACTGCTAAATTCTAATATAAATACATGGGACCTTTTCCGGATACTGTTGAGTGTGGTATTATTGCTCTATATATAATATAATATTCCCTGTTGTCCTATTGCGTGCATGCACTGTAACATTTCAGCATGCGAGGTCATGTGCTACAAGAATTGGATGCACTGAGAATAAGGTTGAAATTTTCTATAAATTGATAGAGATTTTTTTTTTTATCTCTTTGTATTCATATCCAGCTATATATTTAACTGATCTATGTAAAATTTGTATCTATATGTGCATTTTTATTGGGTTTGATAATAACCAATCTATTATTTAAATTGCTCTAAATTATCAATTAGATGTATGATTAATAAATTTGATTAACAAAATACATAATCGGTATATATAACACGAAATGGCTCATATATTTGTTAATTTTCAGAGTAATTTATTCGGGGTTACAAGTCACTGGTTGGATTAATTGGATTAATGTAGTGAAGTTTTTCTTTAGAGGATATGGTTATTAAAGTTTTGCTCATGACCATTCAATTTTAAAGAAATTAATCATGAAATTCCACGTTAAAGGTGCAGATTATTTTACAGCACATAGACCGGGACCTGTGACCTGTTAGGTAAGTTTTTTTCATCAACCTAGATGTCCGGGTCAGTTTATATATAATATAATTATTTTTGACAGACTCTAAAATTAATAATTATATAAGCTTCTAGTAATTATTATATAAATAACTAAAAATTCAAATCTAAAATTATAATAAAAACAAATCTCTTAATCTTTAATTATTTAAGCTAGCACAACACTTTAACCCAACTTCTATGATTTAAGCATGGTGACCAAGTTCATGCTAGGCAAACACCCCGACTCGGATATGAAAGTCTAAGAATCCATCATCTAAGCACGACATGCCTAAGAGGCTAAGTATGTTTCCAACATGGGATCTATATGCTTGCAAGGCTAGGAATGACATGACCACCAGGACATTCTTATGAGCTATAGTTACCATACTTAAATTTAATATGTTTAGGTATAAATATCATATATAGATTTATTTTTCATAATAATGGGTTTGAGCACCTTTTCCTAACCCAACATTTCTTTAAAAATTTCTCTAGAATTCTATATAAGTCCTTTAATATTATATACTGATTATTATTTTAAGTGAAATACAACTTAAAATATCATAAAAATAAAATTACACTTTAACCTGTTTTCTCTATATAAAAAACTCGTGAATTATAAATACACCATAAATTTTTCAAACTCAAGGTTCATGATCTCTTCATTCTTAATTTTTTCATCAAGTATATTTTCAAAGTCTATCTCTTTTAAATATCATTATATTTTTTCTTTTTACAAAGTTATTAATTTAAACATCTAACAATCCACATATCTATTAAAGGAACCTTTTAAAGATACTAATTACTTTAACTTATAAGGCACCACTAGTTATCAACTACCTATATTTTTCTTATTAAGCTACTAAATAAATTTGTTAGTGAAAATATATCAAATTATTTAAATGAAAAAATTAACTAATTATTTAATATATCAATTTTATTTCTAAATATTTTGGATTTTAAGAGTCAGGTTAACTACTTATTGATTTAATAATCTCAAATTGTGATAAAAAATGACTTCAATAAAACTATTGGATAAAACCCATAGTTAATTTTTAATAGTAAACTATTGAAAGGGAATTTTTCAACAAAATAGTAGTCTACTATTCAAAGTTCTTGTCCTAGGACTAACTTTTTATATTTCATGAACAACTCTTTCTTGAAATTTGACCTAATCTTCATTATTAACTTTGATTTTTCCATTCATAGTAGGATTATTTTATTCCATAAATACTTATATAAATGGTACAGACATTTTTACATAATATATATTGTTACCAGTCCTAATGCTAGGTACTTGACATGAAGTAAGAAAAAACTTATCATAATATAGATTGTGACCAGTCCCTTTATGAATTCCTGCTCTGATGCATAAGCTATCAAACATACAGAAGAATAACATGAATGTTGAGAATATGTGTTTTGATTGCTGAGTCTGTGGTTATGTGTTGTTCTTCGTCATAATCCATGATCATAGATATTTATGCACCTCAAGTCGAAATTGTCTCATGAAATGTGAAGTCAGCAACATACCTCGTGGGAGTCATCATAGATGTTAATTACCTTTATTATGCAAATAACCTGTAAAATGAGGTGTTTATGGTGGAGTTGCACTATCAATTCATGGAACAAGGCTTTTTAGATAGGCGCAATATTGAAAATTTAAAAAACTATAATTCAAGTGTGTGCCCATAATAATAATAATAGCTTGTAAAACAAAGACCCGGGTTCCAAGTACAACAAAGAATATTGGTAGATGGTTTCAGTGGCACAAGGTGCTCAAATATTATTTAGTGTGCTAATATTTTTTCTCCTTTTCACTTTCTTTTTCATCATCTTCTTCTCTCTCAAGCTGGACCTTCATCCAATTCAGTTGTGATGGATTATGGATTGAATTGAAGAGTTTTTAATTAATTAGGGACTAAAATAAAAGAAACTATTTGGTGAATATAATACACCTGCCAATAACAAGTGAACAAGGTTGTGGCAATGCATGAAGTGGCGTGCAACCTTCAATAATAGTTTCTTTTTATGTCGTAGGATTTATCTTGACAAAAGCCACCTACAATTCAGGTTATTACCCCTGAATTTACTCTTTTTTAAAAAATAA
Organism: Populus pruinosa; assembly: GCA_026413675.1. Classification (NCBI taxonomy): domain Eukaryota; kingdom Viridiplantae; phylum Streptophyta; class Magnoliopsida; order Malpighiales; family Salicaceae; genus Populus; species Populus pruinosa. Next base: position 2,820,759 of record CM048602.1, on the reverse strand, counting down.
AAATAATTAATAATAATAAGAAGACTAAAAATTTGACAAAAATATATTGAAAAGGATTTCAAACATATATAAAAATCAAGTTGGAATTTTGATTAAAATTAAAAACTTAATCGTATTTTATTGTACTGAAGATTAGAGAGATAATGGAGATTCAAGATTAAATTAAATTATTATTAAACTAATCTGCATAAAAATTAAATCTAAAAACATAATTTGATCTTTAATAAATCAATTTAATTTAATTATAAGCCAAATTAAGAGTTTAATTATGTTTAAAAATTAATTTGAGCAAATTAAAGGATTTAATTAAGTGCAAGGACTTAATTATATTTTAAATGGGCCAACTTTATTTTATTAGAGATTTAATTGGTAAAAAAATAAGTTTGAAGCCCAATTTAGACTTAATTAAGAAGCTTGGAATTTTAGATGATCAAATTAAATTTTTACAAAGTTAATTGATTGAAATTAAAGATAAAATTACAAGAAAATCAAAGTTTAAAGAATTAATTAAGAGCTAAAATAAATAATATCACAATAAAGGATATTTTGAAAGAAAAAAACATCAAATTCTATAGACTTAATTTGGTTAAAATAAGAGGTGAAAGAGAATTAAAAGTTTAAAGGGAAATTGATAGTTAATTTACATAAATCAAAGATAAAGAACAAAAAAAAAGTGATGAGATTTGGGATTAATATTGAAGTTTTACAAGGACAAAAATACATTAAATTAAAAGTTTGGAGTGAAATGGATACAATTAAAAAAAATTAAAAGTTGAAAACAATTAAGAAAATAAAAAATTAAAACACTAAATGGAACTGGAACTTAGATCAAATTCTTAAATTATATTTTTTTTGTTGCATTTTAGGTCAATAAAAATATATTTTAATAACTGATTTTTTATGCATAACTTTGACTGCACTGTAACCGTTTCCCTCGAAGAGTTATTACAAAATATGATAATAATTGTTGTAACCCAATTTTGGATTCACTAAAATTTTTTAGGAATGTTATTTTATCTTATTATTCATGACAAAAAAATATAATAAATAAAAAAAAAAGAAAAAAAAGAGTTTAAAATATATTTTCTCGAGTCAACCGTCATTTTCTGTCAAAACCGAGTCCACCAGGTCAATACGGGTTAAACGATGTCGACCGGGATGAAAAATGAGTTTCAGGACGTTTCGGGTCAAAACCGTCATTTTCTATCAAAACCGAGTCAATCGGGTCAATACGGGTCCCACCATGTCGACCACAATGAAAAATGAGTTTCGGGCTGTTTCGGGTCAAAACTGTCATTTTCGGTCAAAACCGAGTCCACCGGGTCAATACGGGTCCCACCATGTCGACCGGGGTGAAAAATGAGTTTCGAGCTGTTTCGGGTCAAAACCGTCATTTTCGGTCAAAACCGAGTCCACCGGGTCAATACGAGTCCCACCATGTCGACCGGGGTGAAAAATGAGTTTCGGGTCAAAACTATCATTTCCGGTCAAAACCGAGTCCACCGGGTCAATACGGGTCTCACCATGCCAACCGCGATAAAAAATGAGTTTCAGACTATTTTTGTCAAAACTGGTATTTTTGGGTCAAAAAACCGGTCCACCGAGTTGATACCCGTATAAAAAAGTTTTTTTTTGTAATTTAAAATTAATTTTTAGCGGATGAAAAACTTTTTATAATACTGATTTGAATTTTTAATTTTTACCCCTATAAATAAATATTATTATTATTATTTAGTATTATTATATTATTATTTAATATTATTATATATAATAAGACAAATAGTAATCGGTAGAAGTTTGAAAATTTTAACAATCCGTGAATTGCTAACAATTCATCCGTGAATTGTTGTCTGAATTCATTGGCTATAAATAGCCAATGAATTCAAGATAGCAGGGAAGAAAAAACGATTAAAAAATTCAATTCTCAATTCTCAAATTCTCAAATTCGCGTATTACTATTTGGGTTACTGTTTGATTACTGTTCATTTTTCTTATATTTTTCTGCACCCTAGTAAGATATTAATTTTTTTTTTAATAAATTAAAAAATACCAAAAATATCCCCACCGTTAGATCTAATAGTGTTTAGATCTGAGTCTTTGATTTTTTAGGATACAATAGGCTTTACCACGCCAGATTAAAAACCGAATCAATCTCAGCCGTTCAAATAATCTACCCTTCGATCTGGTTGCGCCACGTCAGCAGGTATACCGAGCTCTCGGTACACCGCGCCACATCAGATTGTAGACCATTCAATCTTGACCGTCCGATCAACTTGGAGATCAAACGAATCACAGCCACACGATCTGTTCATCCAAGATCCCGCGGTTCACAGCTTTCAGACGCAGGAGTGCACCATACACTCGTCCACACCAGATCAAAACCCAGAGCTTCTCTCTCCTCTCGCCGGCGATTCTCTCTCTCTCCGCGGATCTCCCATTTTCGGCCGTCTCAAGCCGTGCAACCACCACAGAATTGTGCATCGCCTCCCCCTAAGCAAAACCCCAGCCGTTTCACACTTTTTCACCGGTTAATTTGGCCGGAAAAAGGCCGCGACCGACATCGACCAATCGACCTTCAAGTCGTCGATTCTCCCTCCTCAGCCATCAACGGACAACGAGACCACCACCATCAGAATCCTTGTCCTCAGATCTACCAGAATCGACTATCTTTTGCCGGAAACTCGCCGGAAAATTTCGCCCGTGAACAGTAACCGCGCGTGAACAGTAACCGCGGGTCCAGTGGCATTTTCGTAAATTTTCGATAAATCCGAGGGTATTTCAGTCTTTTGCCTATACAGGGGTGCTCAGGTAATTTTTATGATATTTTATGGTATTTTTTGATATTTTTATATATAAATACTTGTAAATTTTTGCGTGTGAAAAAAAAAAAAACAAAAGAAAACCAAAATAAATAACGACGCGGGTTTAACACCCATTTTATCATATCACTGTTCATAGGTCAAAAACCCAATTTTCAAGAATTGATATATCTATTTGTGAATGATATCAAAATAATTTTTATTTTATAAAATAAATTTTGTCGACACGTCTCTTTTATTTACAGAAAAGGACCGATGTCAAAAATTTAAATACCAAATATGGATTATGTCCATTATTATTTATTTTGGTAAATCAGACGTAACTCTCCTTTTTAGGGATAAACGTCGACATTTTAGACAAAGTCTCCTAATTTTAGGGACTGATGTCATTTTTAACGCGTCTCCTATTTTTAGAGATCGACGTTAAATATGTTAAAAATTTACAAATAAGCTCAAAATATAATAGCATTTGAATCAAAATAAGAAAAACACACAAGTAAAGGTAACCTTTCTCTGAAAGGATGTTTTAAGGGTGGTGTCTACCTTCCCTTAATCATAACTAACCCAGTATCCGAATCTCTGGGACTAGTGTCTAATTTTGGATTTCTAGTTCCCTCAAATTACTAGATGGCGACTCCAAATAAAATCTTTATTTCCCCCCAATCAAATAAAAAATTTAATTTTTTTTTGTTAAAAAAACAAACAAAAAAAAGGAGTGGAGCCGTCGCCCGACGTCGTGTAGCGACAGAATGGCGACTCCACTGGGGACGTAGGGTTGAACCAACTGCTTGTGTTTGCTTTTCATATGATTTTTCTTATATGCTATTTATTTTTGGCATTTATTTTATTTACATTATTTATTACTGTAATTCTTTTCAATTTTTCATATTGGCCACATGCATGCATGATATTTATTTGTGTATTCACACACTTCACGATGAACCCATAAAAGCTCTGGACCCGAGCTGTCCTTTTTAAGATTAGAAAAGAAAGATTCAAGTGGCAAGTGTGACTTATGTCCACTGATGCTCATTTGGACTTTCGCTTGGATTGTAACTCACCCTATGCAACGAGTATTGTGGAATTTTCTCCCATACTCATGTTGCATAAGGTTAAGAGGCCGGTTACTTCACAAGTAATTCGGGCAATTTAAGAACCAAATAATTTCTTTAAGGATAGAATAAACTAAGCCAAACCTTATGAGTTAAATCCTATCAAGTAGGATATAAGACACAAATAAATGTCAATGCATTAACATACATTTTCATATGCATTCCATATTCTCATTATATCTCCACCGATCCTTATAGGAAGTGTGAGATGAAAAAAAAAAACCAAATTTATTGAGGAATTTTTGACCAGATCAAAATTAAGGCAACAAATTTCTTCCCTCAATCAGTTCAAGTTCCTGTAGGTTTGGAGTCCTCAGTGAGAACTTTCTTAAGAGAATCTGATCTGGTCTATTCCTCATCATTAGTTAAAGGAAAGCCTGAAACAAATAACACACATGCATCATCCATATGGCATTTTGCATCCATTTGTGCATTTCATTCATTTTTATGGCATTCATCCAGGTTGAAATATAGGTCCCCCAAAAGACCATAAAATTCATTACACTCGACTTCGAAGAAAGATAATGGAGAACGAAGAAAGAGCACATCTAGAGGCTCATTATCAAAGGGAGTTGGAGAGCATGAAAAATGATATCGCAAGACTTACAAGTCTACTCGAGCAGGCCCTAGTATCCAAGTCTGGAGAAGATACCTCTACTCAGCCAACGGTTGCAACTCCATCTATTTCTACTCCAGTAGCTCCTTTCGTGTTCACTTCTCAAAATCTAGGGGCAAATCCTTCTTCATCTGAACAGCAGTTCACTGCCAATGTTCCACCAGCACAAGTGCCGATCATAAACTTGACAACTGATGACTCACATAGGATGAGATACTCTAAACCTGTTGATTATGACAAATTGACCGCTCTAGAAGAAAGATTGAGAGCAGTCGAAGAGGCAGACTTATATGATCCCGTTCATGCTACAGAGATGTGTTTAGTCCCAAATGTAGCTGTACCCAAAGAATTTAGGGTACCAGAATTTATCAAGTATATGGGAACTGAATGCCCACTCACTCATCTTAAATCTTATTGTAATAAGATGGCAGAAGTAGTGAATGATGAGAAACTTCTCATCCATTTCTTTCAAGACAGTCTTTCTGGATCAGCACTAAGTTGGTATACAAGACTAGATAATACTAAGATCAGAAAGTGGAAAGATTTGGTCAAAGCTTTTGTGGAGCAATACAAATTCAACATGGAGGTAGCCCCGGACAGGTCAAGCTTGTTAGTCATGGAGAAGGGCAACAAAGAGACGGTAAGAGAATACGCTTTGAGATGGCGTGAAAAAGCATCCCATGTGCAACCCTCTTTGTTAGAAAAAGAAATGGTCACTCTGTTTACCAACACTTTTAAATCTCCTTACTTTGAACACCTAGTGGGTAGTTCAGCTCAGCACTTTTATGATGCTGTAACTATTGCTGAGAGGATAGAACAAGCAATAAGAATGGGGAGAATGTTAGAGCCTACTGAGAAGAAAGGCTTTATCGGGAAAAAGAAGGAGTCTGAGGTAAACAATGTGGAAGGAGGGTACAAGGGTAATAAGAAAAATTACCATCACTATAACTTCCAAATACCTACCCAACAAGTTGCAAATGTAAACTTCACTAAACCTTTCCCTACCAACCAACAAAGTCAACCAAATAACCAACAAAGTAACCAGATTGTTAATCCTCCAAGAAGGAATTTTCAAAGAACCCAAGAACGGTTGCCACCATTACCACTTCCCTTGGGAGAAATGTATTCGAAGTTGTTGAGTATTGGGCAAGTGGCCCCTGTTCCCTTAACCCCACTACAACCTCCATACCCAAATTGGTATAAGCCTGATATGACATGTGAGTATCATGCTGGCATTGCTGGGCATAACATTGAAAGCTGCAATGCATTCAAAAACAAGCTTCTACAATTGATAAAAGCTGGATGGATAACTTTCGATGATGCACCGAATGTGAATTCCAACCCTTTACCCAATCATGCTACAAGTAGTGGAGGGGTGAACATGATGGAAGTCTCGGGACAAAAACCTGCTGTCATGGATATCAACAATGTAGAGGAAGGTGAAGAGAAAGGCTGGAACTATGATGAACTGTTACCACAGTTAACTATCCATGCTCTAGAAGAAGCTCCAACCAACGCCTTTGTGCGAAAGCTTTCAGTTGAAGAAGTATTCCAGAATTGGGAGATTGAAGAAGCCCCAATTATTTTCAAGAAGTAATGATTAAGTGTCTACTTATATTTGCTTTTATGTGCTTTGCATTGTAGTTTGCTTTGGGTTTTTATACCTAGTTGGAAATATTGGTTCAAGATGACAACATAAGGTCTTTTCATAATTGTTGAGCCAACTTTTAAAATAATATTGAGATCAAGCATTTTCATCAGTATTTGTTGAATTCCTTTTATTTTGTTTGGCTACAAGATATGCATTCACACTAAAAAACACCTTCCGCTTTCAGGAATTCTAAAAAAGAATCCTCCATAAATCCACAAACATATTGCATTGAAAATGAATGGCCAAACTTTGATAAGGATGAGATTGCAATGGATGAAGAGGAATGGGATGAAGAGTTTGCTAGACGGGTAGAACAGTCGGAGCATGCTTGGAAACCTGCGAAGGAAGAACTAGAGGTGATAAATGTAGGCACCGAGCAAGATAAAAGAGAGTTAAAGATTGGAACTCTGATCACTACAGAAGAAAGATGCAGTTTAACCTCATTACTACAAGAGTATATCGATGTGTTTGCCTGGTCTTATACAGATATGCCTGGTTTAGACATTGATATTGTAGTACACAGATTACCTTTGATAGAAGGATGTAAACCTGTTAAGCAGAAATTAAGAAGAACTCACCTAGATATTGTGCTCAAAGTCAAGGCAGAGATAGAGAAGTAGTGGGATGCTGGTTTTCTAGAAGTTATTAAATACCCTCAATGGGTATCTAATATAGTGGTGGTACCAAAAAAAGATAACAAAATCAGAGTATGTGTAGATTTCAGGGATCTAAACAAAGCCAGTCCGAAGGATGATTTTCCTTTGCCTCACATAGATGTCCTGGTAGACAATGCTGCAAGGAGTTCAACTTACTCCTTCATGGATGGATTCTCCGGTTATAACCAGATTAAAATGGCTGAAGAAGATAAAGAGAAGACCACTTTTGTCACACCATGGGGAACATTCTGCTATAAAGTGATGCCATTCGGGTTGAAGAATGCTGGAGCCACGTATCAAAGGGCAATGGTGACACTTTTCCATGATATGATGCATAAAGAGATTGAAGTGTATGTGGATGATATGATTGCCAAGTCTAAGAATGAAGAAGATCATGTTCAGGTTCTAAGAAAATTATTTGAAAGACTAAGAAAGTATCAGTTGAAGCTGAATCCTTCAAAATGCTCGTTTGGGGTAAAGTCTGGAAAGTTGCTAGGATTTGTGATAAGCAATAAAGGAATAGAGGTCGATCCTGATAAAGTGAAAGCAATTCAGGCTATGACGGTTCCTAAGACCGAGAAAGAAGTAAGAGGTTTCTTAGGACGTTTGAATTACATTGCTCGATTCATATCTCAGTTAACAACAACATGTGAGCCAATTTTTCGATTACTTCGGAAAAAGAACCCTGATATATGGGACAAAGATTGTCAAGAGGCTTTTGATAAAATAAAGCAATACTTACAGAATCCACCTTTACTCGTGCCCCCTGTGCCTGGAAGACCTTTGATCTTGTATTTGACAGTAACTAAGGTAGCAATGGGCTGTGTGTTGGGACAACATGATGAGTCTGGAAGAAAGGAGCAAGCTATCTATTATCTGAGTAAGAAGTTTACAGATTGTGAATCCAGATATACTGTGACTGAGAAGCTATGTTGTGCTCTTGTATGGAGTACGAAGCGTCTTCGACAATATATGTTGTATTATACCACCTGGTTGATCTCAAAAATGGATCCTCTTAAATACATCTTTGAGAAACCCTACTTGTCAAGCCGAATAGCAAGATGGCAAGTGATGTTGGCTGAGTATGACATTGTATACAAGACAAGAAAATCTGTAAAAGGAAGTGTAATTGCTGATCATCTAGCAGATAATGCTATCAATGACTATGAGCCTTTGAAATTTGACTTCCCGGATGAGGATGTGTTGATAGTAGAAGAGGACAAGGAAAAGAATGACTGGTGGATCATGTATTTTGATGGGGCAGTGAATGTTTCTGGTAATGGAGCAGGCGCTGTGATAATCTCACCTGACAAGAAGCAATATCCCGTCTCAGTCAAACTACAATTTGAATGCACTAACAATACTGCTGAATATGAGGCTTGTATCTTTGGATTAGAAGCTGCTTTGGAGATGAAAATAAAGAAGCTTGATGTCTATGGGGATTCAATGTTAATAATCTGTCAAGTGAAAGGCGAATGGCAGACCAAGGAGGAAAAATTGATACCATATCAACAATATCTCTCGAAACTGACTGAGGGCTTTGATGAGATAGATTTTACCCATATGGGAAGAGACAAAAACCAGTTTGCTGATGCTTTGGCAACCTTAGCTTCTATGGCCAAAACTGATTACGGAGTGAGAGTACAACCAATCTGCATTGAGATTAGAAATTTTCCAGCTCATTGTTGTTTAGTTGAAGGAGAAATAGATGGGAACCCATGGTTTTATGACATCAAGCAGTTTATCCAATATCAAGAGTATCCCTTGGGGGCATCCAAAGCAGATATAAAGACCTTGAGAAGGTTAGCTCTGGAATTTTACCTGGATGGAGAAATTCTATACAAAAGGTCATTCAATGGGACTTTACTGAGATGTCTAGATGAAATCAAAGCTAAGGTAGCATTACAAGAAATTCATGAAGGAATTTGTGCAACTCATGCAAGTGGGCATATGATGGCTAGACAATTACAACGATCTGGGTATTTCTGGATGACCATGGAGAAAGATTGCATCGATTATGTCAGGAAATGTCATAAATGTCAAGTGTATAGTGATAAGATAAATGCACCTCCAGCTCCTCTATTTAATATGACATCACCATGGCCATTTGCAATGTGGGGAATAGATGTGATTGGGCCAATCAACCCAAAAGCCAGCAATAAGCATCAATTTATCTTAGTAGCCATTGATTACTTTACAAAGTGGGTGGAGGCCAGCTCTTATACCCATGTAACTCAAAAGGTGGTAAAGAGTTTTATTGAGAAAGATTTGATCTGTCGGTATGGTTCACCTGAGAAGATAGTGACCGACAATGCCTAGAATTTTAATGGAAAAATGATCACAGAATTGTGCGTGAAGTGGAAGATTAAACATTCAAACTCATCTCCCTACAGACCAAAGATGAATGGTGCTGTCGAAGCTGCAAATAAGAATATCAAGAAGATTATCCAGAAGATGGTAGTCACTTACAAGGATTGGCATGAGATGCTTTCTTTTGCTCTACATGCATATCGCACAGCAGTAAGAACATCTACTGGAGCTACACCTTATTCACTAGTATTTGGGATGGAGGCGGTGATGCCTTTGGAAGTAGAAATTCCATCTTTGAGAGTACTAATAGAATCTGAACTAGAAGAAGCTGAATGGGCTAAAGTGAGATATGAGCAGCTAAACATGATAAGTGAGAAGAGGTTGGCTGCAATTTGTCATCACCAGTTATACCAAAGAAGGATGGCCAAAGCATATGACCGGAAAGTCCGACCAAGAGAATTCAAAGAAGGGGATCTTGTACTCAAAAAAATCTTACCACTACCAAGTGAAGACCGAAGCAAGTGGGCACCAAACTATGAAGGCCCATATGTAGTGAAGAAAGCTTTCTCCGGAGGGGCTCTGTTGTTAACTAGGATGGATGGAGGTGATTTACCTAGGCCCGTGAACTCTGATTCTGTGAAAAAGTATTATGTATGATGTATTTCATCCAATCAAAATCAAATGAAATGAAGTTTTGGCCAGGAAATTCTCTTTGCATATACTTCACCAAAAAGCCCATGCATGATCTCAATGGCTCAACAATCTAATCTTCCAAATGTTTTTTTTTACAAGAGAACCCATTCTTCTTAAATGAGGTTTTAAAAGAATTGATTTTGTTTATGATTTCAATGAAATAAATCAATGATTTGTTTAGGATAATGTTCAAAGCAATTCTCTTGAAAGAGATGACCATACAAGTCAAAAACACACAATTGGAAAAACTATCACTTAAATTCTGTCTTCGACTTACATTTTATCAGCATGAATAATGGTTGGTGGTACATTAGCTTGACATGGACTCGCAAAACATGGTATCTTATAAATCCAAAACATTACGCTGGATGTGGACAAAGTTTATTGGTTTTAACCGATCCTACTTGAAATGAAGAAAGGCCATCTTTGATATTTCTTTCACTTTCTTTTAAAATTATCCTTTGCAGTCCCAATTTGAGCTGAGTCTATTTAAAGTTTTTTCATAAGAACCTTAACTAAGATCACACCCTACACTGGGGGCAAAACGAAAGAAATGATCATGGAAATCATCTTGAAGACATGTGAGCTTATGAAGTCTGACAACAAGGAATTCAAATAAAAAATTCCAAATAATTGAGAGAATTCCCAACAAATAGAAAAAATTCCTAATTTGGAATATTTAGTATCATTTTGTTTTCAAGATAGCAAAAGAAAAGATGAAGATAAGATAACAGTGATCTATAGTTTTCAAACCCTTAAACACTTTCTTTGAGCTTATGAAATCCTCTTTCTTTTACAGCCTTGAGCCATAAATACATTACATGCCTTTAAAGTCCTTTCTAATCAAGGAAACAACCTGAATTAATAAACAGCGTTCCCAAAATATAAGAGACTTTTTTCATAAAGAGTCATGATGTAGCAAATAATTACTCATTATTATTCATGCTGATAAAAGGATTGTTTCTAAAAATAAAAGGCAATTGTTCCTTTTCCCTCAAAATACATTCAAGATTGCTTGAACACATTGAAAACCAAAGCAGAAGGTCATCTCATCACTTACCTTTATTTGAGATTACTTTTATTGAGAGATTTACTACAAATCCTTAGAGTTGCTTGAACATTGTTATAAACAAACATTGAGAGTTTCAGTTTTCAAAAACAAAAGAGATCTTTTGAAAAATCATTTTTGAAAAAAATGGTTTTCTATGTGAAGAAGACAGATATATGAGACACCAAGAGGCAGTGTTAGAAAATCAGAGATTCTAACGACAACAAGAGCAAATAAGGAAATGAAAAGAGACAGTTACTTCTTCCAAGGGTAGAGAAGCAATCACAAGAAATCTTCTAGAGACAGAGAAGCAATCACCAGATTCCTAATGGTACAAAGAAATTTGCTTCTCTGGTGGGAGATACACATGAAAAATGAGTGGGATTATCCTCATGTATTGACCATATGAATTGGTTAAAAATCCTCAACAACGGAAATGTTACCAACAACATGATGCCAGACCAGAGAGAAGCTAATGCTCTCAATGAAGTATCCAATGGAGAAAGAGGCAGTGACTATTGAGAAACTCAAATAACGTTTATCTTGGAGAACTTAACAGCATGGGTCACCTTGAGTAGATTTGAAAGACGCGTGAATCAAAAGAGCTTGCTAACATTCAAGATCGCCAGACAAGATGAATGGGGGATCTATATTTCAAAAAGATAAGATGCATCTCATATCATCTAACTTCACAAACATTGCATATTTGTCTTGTAGATATTTCTTGAAACAAAATTCCCAACGGGATCCAACGAGATTCAGACAAAATAAAGTTATTCTAATCACATCAAATATGGCAATTTTATGAAAGCAAAATTCATAAATGAAGACAAGAAAGATGGATTTTTTATTCATGATAAAAGGTTTAAAAGTACAAATATTAAACAGTGCGAGGACGATCAGGGATATTGTCATCTTGATCATTAATCAGGCCTCGAAGTTCTTCGAATTGTTTACGCATATTCTCCATCTCTTCCTCAAACTCGAGGTGTCGTGTGTTAACATAGTCCTTCCAAAAGTCAACACGTGTATTCAGCTCTTGGTTCCTCCTCTCCAAGTCGTTTCTCTGACGTCTTTCATCACGGAGTCTATTCCGTAAGTTCTCAATCAGATGATGGAGATCAAGAACCTGAGTATTCAGCTCAAGTCTTCTAGCATGAAGACGCTCTGCAACGTTCACCAGAGATGAAGTAGCTCTGATACTGAGAGCAAGTGACTGATTCACTGCTTCAATATCGCTCCTAGCTGCCAGCATGGTTTCATCACGGGGAAGGACCATGTCTCTAGCCACGGCTACAGCAGTATCTTCATTGTCCATTACAGTATCTTCTATTGTAACTAGACGACCATTCACTTCAAAAGTAGTACGCCAAACTATAGGCTCTACTGTAGGAACAAGATTTGGGTTAACATTGGAAGAAGAGGAAGACATGATTAAAGCTTCAAGAGTTGGGAACTTTGAAAAGCTTGAAATACAAGAAGTTGATGATGTTTGTCACCAAAAACTGCGTAATTTATAAGGATTCTACTCTTACTATTACTCTGAACAGATGATCAAATCTCAACCGTAGATGTAAGACTTTCATGAGAAGCTTTCATTATCTCTGAAATTGATTGCAAATCAGATCTCAGCCGTAGATATAAGACTTTCGTGAGAAGCTTTCATCATCTCTAAGATTGATTTACAAATCAGATCTCAACCGTAGATATAAGACTTTCGTGAGAAGCTTTCATCATCTTTGAGATCGATTTTTACAAATCGGATCTGAGTCATACAAATATGACTTGCTTTAGAAGTTTTCATTAACTTTGAAAATCATAGTGAAATTACTTTCATGTATTTCATAAAATCAATCTGAAATCACTTTCATGTATTTCAGAAAACCATTGTTGAAATCACTTTCATGTATTTCACAAAACCATTGTTGAAATCACTTCCATGTATTTCACAAAATCAATCTGAAATCACTTTCATGTATTTCAGAAAACCATTGTTGAAATCACTTCCATGTATTTCACAAAATCAATCTGAAATCACTTTCATGTATTTCAGAAAAACCATTGTTGAAATCACTTCCATGTATTTCACAAAATCAATCTGAAATCACTTTCATGTATTTCAGACAAACCATTGTTGAAATCACTTTCATGTATTTCACAAAATCAATATGAAATCACTTTCATGTATTTCAGAAAACCATTGTTGAAATCACTTCCATGTATTTCACAAAATCAAGGATGAAATTACTTTCATGTAAAACAATCTGAAATCACTTTCATGTATTTCAGGAAACCATCAATGAAATCACTTTCATGTATTTCACCAAACCATTGTTGAAATCACTTTCATGTATTTCACTAAACCATTGTTGAAATCACTTTCAAGTATTTTATAAAATCAAGATTGAAAACATTTTCATGTTTTTCACTTGGGTAGGTCGCCCATAAGAATTAGACCAACTGAAAATATATGTGTTCTTCAACATCTCCAGCATTTTTCTTTACAATACTTCCTATGCAAAGTCAAAAGAAAATGATTTTTTTAATGTCTTTGCACCGTAAGCATTGTAAAGAGGGGGCAACTGTTGTAACCCAATTTTGGATTCACTAAAATTTTTTAGGAATGTTATTTTATCTTATTATTCATGACAAAAAAATATAATAAATAAAAAAAAAGAAAAAAAAGAGTTTAAAATATATTTTCTCGAGTCAACCGTCATTTTCTGTCAAAACCGAGTCCACCAGGTCAATACGGGTTAAACGATGTCGACCGGGATGAAAAATGAGTTTCAGGACGTTTCGGGTCAAAACCGTCATTTTCTATCAAAACCGAGTCAATCGGGTCAATACGGGTCCCACCATGTCGACCACAATGAAAAATGAGTTTCGGGCTGTTTCGGGTCAAAACTGTCATTTTCGGTCAAAACCGAGTCCACCGGGTCAATACGGGTCCCACCATGTCGACCGGGGTGAAAAATGAGTTTCGAGCTGTTTCGGGTCAAAACCGTCATTTTCGGTCAAAACCGAGTCCACCGGGTCAATACGAGTCCCACCATGTCGACCGGGGTGAAAAATGAGTTTCGGGTCAAAACTATCATTTCCGGTCAAAACCGAGTCCACCGGGTCAATACGGGTCTCACCATGCCAACCGCGATAAAAAATGAGTTTCAGACTATTTTTGTCAAAACTGGTATTTTTGGGTCAAAAAACCGGTCCACCGAGTTGATACCCGTATAAAAAAGTTTTTTTTTGTAATTTAAAATTAATTTTTAGCGGATGAAAAACTTTTTATAATACTGATTTGAATTTTTAATTTTTACCCCTATAAATAAATATTATTATTATTATTTAGTATTATTATATTATTATTTAATATTATTATATATAATAAGACAAATAGTAATCAGTGGAAGTTTGAAAATTTTAACGATCCGTGAATTGCTAACAATTCATCCGTCTGAATTCATTGGCTATAAATAGCCAATGAATTCAAGACAGCAGGGAAGAAAAAACGATTAAAAAATTCAATTCTCAATTCTCAAATTCACGTATTACTATTTGGGTTACTGTTTGATTACTATTCATTTTTCTTATATTTTTCTGCACCTTAGTAAGATATTAAATTTTTTTTTAATAAATTAAAAAATACCAAAAATATCCCAACCGTTAGATCTAATAGTGTTTAGATCTGAGCCTTTGAGTTTTTAGGATACAATAGGCTTTACCACGCCAGATTAAAAACCGAATCAATCTCAGCCGTTCAAATAATCTGCCCTTCGATCTGGTTGCGCCACGTCAGCAGGTATACCGAGCTCTCGGTACACCGCGCCACATCAGATTGTAGACCATTCAATCTTGACCGTCCGATCAACTTGGAGATCAAACGAATCACAGCCGCACGATCTGTTCATCCAAGATCCCGCGGTTCACAGCTTTCAGACGCAGGAGTGCACCATACACTCGTCCACACCAGATCAAAACCCAGAGCTTCTCTCTCCTCTCGCCGGCGATTCTCTCTCTCTCCGCGGATCTCCCATTTCCGGCCGTCTCAAGCCGTGCAACCACCACAGAATTGTGCATCGCCTCCCCCTGAGCAAAACCCCAGCCGTTTCACACTTTTTCACCGGTTAATTTGGCCGGAAAAAGGCCGCGACCGACATCGACCAATCGACCTTCAAGTCGTCGATTCTCCCTCCTCAGCCATCAACGGACAACGAGACCACCACCATCAGAATCCTTGTCCTCAGATCTACCAGAATCGACTATCTTTTGCCGGAAACTCGCCGGAAAATTTCGCCCGTGAACAGTAACCGCGCGTGAACAGTAACCGCGGGTCCAGTGGCATTTTCATAAATTTTCGATAAATCCGAGGGTATTTCAGTCTTTTGCCTATACAGGGGTGCTCAGGTAATTTTTTATGATATTTTATGGTATTTTTTGATATTTTTATATATAAATACTTGTAAATTTTTGCGTGTGAAAAAAAAAAACAAAAAAAAACCAAAATAAATAACGACGCGGGTTTAACACCCATTTTATCATATCACTGTTCATAGGTCAAAAACTCAATTTTCAAGAATTGATATATCTATTTGTGAATGATATCAAAATAATTTTTATTTTATAAAATAAATTTTGTCGACACGTCTCTTTTATTTACAGAAAAGAACCGATGTCAAAAATTTAAATACCAAATATGGATTATGTCCATTATTATTTATTTTGGTAAATCAGACGTAACTCTCCTTTTTAGGGATAAACGTCGACATTTTAGACAAAGTCTCCTAATTTTAGGGACTGATGTCATTTTTAACGCGTCTCCTATTTTTAGGGACCGACGTTAAATATGTTAAAAATTTACAAATAAGCTCAAAATATAATAGCATTTGAATCAAAATAAGAAAAACACACAAGTAAAGGTAACCTTTCTCTGAAAGGATGTTTTAAGGGTGATGTCTACCTTCCCTTAATCATAACTAACCCAGTATCCGAATCTCTGGGACCAGTGTCTAATTTTGGATTTCTAGTTCCCTTAAATTACTAGATGGCGACTCCAAATAAAATCTTTATTTCCCCCCAATCAAATAAAAAATTTAATTTTTTTTTGTTAAAAAAACAAACAAAAAAAAGGAGTGGAGCCGTCGCCCAACATCGTGTAGCGACAATAATAATGGGTTAAATGATTCGATAATTATTTATAAGATTTTTTACAATCACCATGAATATAACCCGTTGATTGCAAGCCATCAACCCGTATTAAAGTTCCACGCAATAGATTAAGTTGACTTCGTGCATGGCAAAGACTAATAACCAAGAGTCTATGCCCACGGCATAGGTTTTTTTTAATTGTGACGTCCATCCCAGGTTAATCCCCCTAAAAAAAAGAAATGGTAATAATAATAATAATAATAATAATAATAAATAATATAAACAAATCATTTTCACCGGGGCACACAAAATTATAATCACACATGCTTCAGCCACAAAAATAAAAAGAAATTTGTTACCCATTACCGTATGATCAACCCCCTCATTTTTTTGGCTGAAATATAATGTCATGGTTTATGTCATCGCAACGCGCCTTAAGATAAATAAATAAAAAAAGAAAGGCTAGGTTGCAATCTTTTATAAATATTATTAATAATTAGTGGGATAAATAATTATATAAATTTTTTATATAATGGTATTTTGATTGAATTCTTGATTTTAATATAATATAAATATAATAGATAAATATATAATTATTATTTCTAAGTTTTTAAATGTTTTTAAAAAGCATGTACATGGAATCTATTATTGTAAAGAAAGATTACAAGTGAAATAAAGTTGTTTAGAAATGCTAAACATAACTTTGATGAAGCGTTCATAATAAATAATCACATCTTTTTACCTCCAAATATATAATTTTTATATTTAAAAATATTATTTAAGATGGTCTTACTTATTATTTTTTTGTATTGATAAATGATGGATGATATATGGAACTAGTGCTCCAAATCTATAACATTTGACTATACAAGTGCTAAGTCAAACTTATAATTTTTCAAGATATGAGGGAAATTAGAGTATTTTTAAACATATTTACTCCAAGAGGAGAAATAGATTGAAACATCAAAGACTTAATGATCTTATTTATGTTCACTATAGTATAAAATTGAAACAAAAGTATGTTTTTTTTCTAATTCTTAAATATTATTGTATCTTATTTAGTAACATTATTAATACTTATATTCTGTTTACCTTCACTTTTAATATATAAAAATTATTAGAAAGGATAAAATTATAATGTAATTAATTTTGAGACAATTTATGGCTTAAATATTGGGTAATATAAAATGACCTGTAAATTTTGACAACTAAAGAAGAAAAGAGTTTTCACAAGCTTTATTAACAATGACCAAATAATATACTTTAGATTATGGTAATTAATGATTGATTATTTAGTAATAAATATTATTTAAAACAAAGTATTGTTTAACATATAATATTTATTTGTTAATTGTGTTTTAAATGTAGATATTATAAATATTAATGATGTTGAAGATGATTGTGATGATAAAATTTCAAAGGAGCATGTGAAGTTTTATTAGGTGTTAATGAAATTGGCTTAATTCTATCGATATTTGATTCAAATTTTATTCCTATAAACACCAAAGAATTTAATGTGTTCATTTAACAGAAGTGAATGTGTTATTGATTTAGAATTTATATTTTTGGATATTTTTTTAAATATTTTAGAATTTATATTTGGTTTGTGTTTTGAATATTAAATTAAATTTATATTATTGGTTTAAAATTTAAATTTAATTTATATAAGTATTGCGTTGTAACTAGTTAGGTATTTTTTATAGTATTGCATTAGTTTTTTTGTTAACTGGAGTCAACCTATCTAACCTGTGACATGAGAATTATATCGAGTTAGTTATCCAGTCGAGTTTAAAAACTATAATGTTAAGTGACTGATAATTATTTTAGTTACAAGTGTTGCCTTATAAGTCAGGTGATTAGTATATATTATTATATGTTGTAATAGAAAACAATGTTTAATAAATCTTGTGACCAATAGATAGTACTTACAAAAATAAAGAGATTGTGCCGTGAAAAATTTATTGTATATTTATTATTCATAAATTTTATTTTTTTATAACTTTATCTTTATAATATTTTAAGTTATATTTAACTTAAAATAAATATATATTTGATAAATATAAAATAATAAAAAATATAAATAAAATCCTTGAAAAATTTTCTATTAAGAATTACGCTCGGATAGTGGTTGTGCTACCATTGCATCGAAAGCAACTTCGTTGAAAAATGAGTAATTATCAAATCGAAAATTACAGCTTGGAAATAAGACTCTTACTCCTCGCTTCTTATTACAACAAATTGATAAGCTGAGGTTAGCTAGTAGAACACACTGATTGCAATCAGATGTAGATAGATCTGGTGTGCACTGCACAAGAACGTATAGAGATTTGAGAAACATATATATCACTTTTTTGGCTGCAAGCTTTTTAAAACCTGATGGTGCACTTGCAGCTTCATTAGCTGCTCCAGATATAGTATTCACCAGTAGCTTGTTAAATTCCACATCATATCATATGATAGCCTCCTTCGCGATTGGATGTATCATTCGTGGCCAAGTTCACACAGTTTTGGCAAACTTCAACACTAACATCGCTGCGGCAGAGGAAGAGGCCATAGACCTCATAAACATCATGTCCTGTAGAGGCGTTATAGAATCCGTTAATGCATTGGAGGCAAGTGAAGAGAGAAGGATGTTTCAATTGGCTTGATACGTGCTGTTTCTTACGAAAGTGGTTGTGTTCGAGCATATATGACCGAGGTAGTTCATCTCATGTGCTTCCGTGATGTTAATGGTCATCAGGGCTGCAAAGCAAAGCAGGAATATATATGGAGAGTTTCAGAACCAACATTTTGTGATAACTGGTAAGGTTTTCTTGCTCTTATTTTGGGCAATAGAGTCATCTTTCCTTGTACATGGAGGAGCTCCTTGAGGCAAGTCAATGACCGAAGTCAAATGAGAACTTTTAAACGTGTGGAATATTGAAATGTGAAAAGAAGAAGAAAAAATTTGAGCATTTAATCAATCGATGATGGTGACAGAAGTAAATGAGGGACAAGGGCATCTCATATCAATAAAACTTATTAGTGATTGTGCCTCTGCATAGTAATTGCATAATTAACTAAGAGTTATATAATATCTATCTTTAGTTAAACTCAAACAATGATTAATAAAATTAATCAAATGATTTGGTTACTGATCAGTAATCTTCCAGCATATACTGTAATATATCACCTTCAATTTTTCAAGCATGGCCAATTATTTTATAACTTGGAAATCCATTTCAAGTGATTTATATATATATATATATATATATATATATATATATATATATATATATATATATACAATTTAATATTTTAAGGGTATAGGAGTCAAATCATATCCAGAAATTCAACGCTAGTTTTCTTTTGTCTTTATTATTTCATGTTAAATCCATAACTAATTATTAAACTTGGTGAAAAGGATCACGAAAGAAAAAGTAATTTGAACAAAAAAAAAAAGAAAAAAGAAGAGATCAAAAGATCATGTAAAATGGAAAAAAAAATTGCAATCTAATTTTATAATAACTAGAAAATTCTTTAAGATTGTATTGATTAAAATGTATTTAAAGATCACCGAAATTACATTGATAATGTCCCAATTCACTTGCAGCATCAAAGATTATTCTAAAAATAAGAACACAAAAAACATGAACATTGAAACGGCCACAAGCCAACGTTTTGTTTATGGTCATAAGATTTAACAGAAGGGTACATTTTAAAAATGCATTTAATTATAATAGCTTAATTTTTGTATAGAGGAATGATTGAGAAAATGAAAAATATATAAAGATAAATTACTAAGTTTCCATAATTTTTATTCTAATATTTTTTAACACATTTTACTTATTTTGACAAACACATATTATTTTTAATTTTAATTGATTTTCAATCTTTTTACATTTATTATTTTGTCTTTAATCTTATCCATATATTTGGCATCATTCGTTATCTTACTAGGGCAACTAACAGAACTTAGTCAACTTAATAGCTGCATGATGAAGATTTCAAAATTGTTTAAATGGTTGTAGGGGTTAATTTGAGCTCAAATATTGTAGGTAGACTGTAATAACAGGGACCCACTAAAATGATTATCTTGCCCTTTATGGGCATTTGTGTGATATTATGTTCCTGTGCCATTTATGGCTTTATCAGGCCTTCAGCTCATGGAAATATGATCAACGGGCTGGATCCCTTCGAGAGATAAGATAGCAAAAATGATGTTTCCTCTTTGTTTGGGTTCTTGATTTCAAGGAGCAATATTAATGATGGTTATTGATGCCTGGACAAAGAAGTCACTGACGCTGTATTTGGTTTCTTTGGGCCTAAAAGTAGTCACAAGCGAAGGGCAAGGAGGCCTAAGAGGCCCATAAATTGGAGCAGCCATAAATACAAACTTTTGGTTCAATTGATTTTTTGAAGATTTTAGGTTCCATTGTAGCATCAAATATGATTTGTATGTAAGATAATAGTTCTCAGACTGCGAAGAAAAACAAATCAAGAAGATATGTTTATATCTGTCTGGAAATGTCTGTGTTTGTCAAGAAAAACAGTCGAAGGAGCTACAACTTCATTCTCTTAAATTTAAAACTTAATTTACAGTCACTGTGGTGATAAAACGGAAAGGGTTAATTCATTGGCAGAACAAACTTTCTGATTTGAGGATTGACCTTCCATGGCAACAAATCGGCCGATAGAAAATGCTGGCTGTTTAGGGATAGGGAGTGTTATGGTATCACTTGCCAACATATGAAGCACAGATGACATTGTGGGTCTATCTGCTGGATCCTCTTGCACGCAGAGCAGCCCAATGTGGATGCATCTCAGCACCTCAGTTGCCTCGCTTGATTTCTCTAGCATAGGGTCCATCAATTCCAGGCCTTGACCATCAGACCACAGTTTCCATGCCTGAAAAATCGAGAGACTTCCTGAATTGATATAACAAAAATCATTTCTAGTAATCCTCTTTTGGATAAAAAGATATGAATTGTAACCTACAAAAGTGGAAAGGCTTTCGCCTTCTTCTGAAAGATGAAAGCCAGAGTTTTTTTTCCCACTGATAATCTCTAACAGCAATACTCCAAAACTGAAAACATCTGATTTTACGGAAAAAAGTCCCGCCATAGCATACTCTGGGGCCATGTATCCACTGTTTTGAATCGACACGAGGAAATAAATTGCTTTATATGCATGAAGAGGTTAGCAAATTTCTCTTGCATCATATAAATCGGTCAAGAATGCACCACTGTGAACCTTCACGACCTCGCTGGAAAAATAATATTTGATATAAAATTATTTATTAAATTTCATTTAACAGTTAAAATTTTTTAGCTTAATTAAATACTTTTTAAAATGATATTAAAACCATGATGACGGAAAGTTCATGAGTTCTAATTTTACCAGAGAGTATCGTTATGGAATGGTTATGGATTTGTATGAGTAAATTTATTTTTTTTTAAAAAATTATTTAATGGTTTGTTTTTAAATTAATTTTCTTTTTCACATTAATAAAGAAAAGAATAAGAAAATCCATTTGTTCCAAACAAATATACAATTGAAAACAATAACACTGGGAATGGAGATGTAGTAATACGTACTAAGTTCCGACAATTCTATTCGTGTTAGCCTCGCTTTGATTTCCATCGAAAATCCTAGCCATTCCAAAGTCTGATATCTTCGGATTCATCTCATAATCAAGCAAAATGTTGTTTGTTTTGAGATCCCTGTGAATAATTCTAAGACGAGAATCTTCATGAAGATACACGAGCCCCCGTGCAATTCCATTGATAATGCTCAAGCGTCTTTGCCAGTCAAGCAGGACTCCATTGCTAGAACCTGAGTAGCATAAACATAAAAATCAAATCAGTTACAATTTCTGGTCTTTGTTATAGAGTACAAAGATTCAGGTGTTTCAAGTTTAGGGGTCTAACCAAAAAGAAAGACATCGAGGCTTTTATTGGGCATATACTCGTATATAAGTAACTTTTCATTTTTTTCCAGGCAGCATCCCAAGAGTCTGACAAGATTTCTGTGTTGTAATCTGGCGATTAAAACGATTTCGTTCAGGAATTCTCTGTCCTTGACCAGAAGTTCTTGAGAGCCTCTTAACTGCAACTTCTTTGCCATCCTCTAACGTACCCTGAGCACAAACTATTCCAATAAGCATTAATATTTGTGGGCCAAAGTGTGATGCATTTTCGAATTTGTGTATTGAGAGATTGACAAATAACAGAATTCGATTGCCAGAACATACTTTCTGATTTGAGGACTGACCTTCCATAGCAACAAATCGGCCGATAGAAAATGCAGGTTGTTTAGGGATAGGGAGCGCTATGGTATCACTTGCCAACATATGAAGCACAGATGACATTGTGGGTCTATCTGCTGGATCCTCTTGCACGCAGAGCAGCCCCATGTGGATGCTGTTAGGATGCTGGCATGCAAACCCAACAAAATAAAAGATAAGAGACTGGATAAAATGAGAAATGGAACACACAAGAATTTACGTGGTTCACCCAATTGGGCTACGTCCACAGACAAGTATAGAAGGATTTTACTAAGTAATGTGGGAATTACAACCTCTCTCTAATAATAGGAGAACAACTAAGAATCTCTCTATTATTAGGAGAAAACACCTCACTTACTCTATCACAAATACCTCACAATTTTGTGGGATTACTCTCTCTTCACTCTCTTCTTCTTCTCTCTATTTTGGTGTGCATCTAGGCTTGAATGCATTGCCTATTTATAGGCAAGAGTGAGGGTATAATGGTCATAAATTTAGGAGGAATATATGCCTAACAACTCATCCTCCACTCATACTCCACCAATTACAACTCATCTCCCACTCAAATCCCATCAATTATGCCACCTAATTAAATGGCTTTACATTCTCCCACTTGAAGACTTTGATGAGTTAATCAAGTCTTCACACTTGATCTTTTGTGATTCTTCTATCATTTCTATACTTGTCATCTTCATGCTGCTTACGTTTCTGCTAGGCCGTAAGAGGATCTGCACCATATATACTTATCAGTGTTGACCGGTTTCGTCAAAGCATCTGCTGGGTTTTCCTTTGTGTGAATCTTCTGAAAATCCACACTTCCATCTTCCACCACTTCACGAACAAAGTGATACTGAACATCGATGTGTTTTGTTCTTGAATGAAACGCTGGATTCCTTGCAATATGCAAGGCACTTTGACTATCACAATACAAAAGAATATTCTCTTGTTTGTGCCCGAGCTCCTCCATAAGTTTCTTCATCCATATTGCTTCTTTACAAGCTTGTGTAGCTGCCATGTACTCAGCTTCTGTTGTGGATAACGCTACAACAGTCTGAAGTTTAGAAACCCAGCTCACAGCTCCTCCTGCAATTATGAACACATAGCCTGTAGTGGACTTCCTTTTCTCAAGGTCACCAGCAAAATCTGAATCAACATAACCTCTGATAGTAAATTCTGATCCTCCATAACATAATGCAGCATCTGAGGTACCCTTGATGTATCTCAAGATCCTCTTAATAGTATTCCAATGCTCTCTACCAGGATTTGTCATGTATCGACTAACTGCTCCCACTGCTTGTGCAATGTCCGGTCTTGTACATATCATGGCAAACATTAAACTTCCCACTGCTGATGCATACGGTACTCGAGACATCTCCATCCTCTCTGCTTCATTGCTAGGAGACATACTTGAGGATAATTTGAAGTTAATAGGAAGTGGGGTGGAAATTGGCTTACAATCTTGCATGTTGAAGCGTCGCAAGATCTTCTTTAAATAATTCTTCTGAGAAAGCCAAATCTTCCTCTTACTTCTGTCTCGGTAAATTTGCATCCCTAGAATCTTGTTTGCTGGTCCCAGGTCCTTCATATCAAACTCCCTAGCCAACTGTGCCTTCAATTCTTGGACTCGATCTTTGTTGGGGCCTATCACCAACATGTCATCCACGTACAACAACAAAATGATGAAATCTTCTTCAAACCTCTTGTAATACGTACAATGGTCTGAACTGAGTCTGTTGTACCCAAGGCTAATTATGAAGGAATCAAATCTCTTATACTAACACCTCGGCGCCTGTTTGAGACCGTATAGAGATTTGTTCAACCTGCAAACCAAGTTCTCCTTGCCTGTTTCAGCAAAACCCTCTGGTTGGAGCATATAAATTTCTTCTTCAAGTTCTCCATGAAGAAATGCAGTTTTCACGTCTAACTGCTCCAAGTGAAGATCAAATATAGCACACATTGCCAAGACTACTCTGATTGTCGTAAGTCGTACCACCGGAGAAAATATCTCATTGAAGTCTATTCCTTCTTTCTGAGCATATCCTTTCACCACCAATCTCGCACGATACCGCTCCACTTGATCATTGTCATCACGTTTTATCTTGTAAATCCATTTGTTGCCAATGGCCTTTCTTTCTTGTGGTAGCGGAACAAGATCCCAAGTATTATTCTTGTGCAGAGCTTCAATCTCCTCTTGCATTGCTGTCATCCACATAGATACATCTGTGCTTTTGATAGCCTCATGGAAAGTTGATGGCTCTCCATCCTCTGTTAGAAGACAGTATGCAATGTTACTTTCAGTAACATATTTTGAGTGCCAAGCCGGTGGTCTTCTTTCACGAGTTGACCGCCGAACTTCAGGAGTTTCAGACTCTATTTGTTCTTGCTCTTCATGCTCTGGTACAGCTTCAGAAGAAGCATGATTCTGAGTATTTTCCACATGGACTGCTGTAGTCTCCTTTAGAATGCTATTATGTTCTTCCATTTGCATTTTACCTTCTGCAAATATGACATCTCTGCTGATCACTACCTTGTGGGCAGTGGGATCCCACAAGCGATACCCCTTCACTCCATCAGCATATCCCAAAAATACACATTTTCTGGATTTTGAATCCAGCTTGCTAACTTCTTGTGTATTGTACATCACGTACACAGGACTTCCAAATATATGCAATCGAGAATAATCAACTGGTTTTCCAGTCCACATCTCCATCGGTGTCTTCAGCTCAATTGAGGTTGATGGAGATCGATTTATCACATAACAGGCGGTATTGACTGCTTCTGCCCAGAATGACTTTCCTAGACCTGCAGCCTTCAACATTGCTCTTGTTCTTTCTAATAGAGTTCTGTTCATCCGCTCTGCCACTCCATTTTATTGTGGAGTGTATGCCGTTGTGAACTGCCTTTTGATACCTTCATGTTGACAAAAGTTATCAAATTCATCACTGATATATTCTCCTCCATTGTCAGTCCTCAAACACTTGATCTTCTTTTCAGATTCAAGTTCCACCCGCGCTTTGAAAGTTTTAAAGACTATAAGCACATCTGCCTTCCTTCTAATTGGATACACCCAACATCTCCTGGAGAAGTCATCTATGAATGATACAAAGTATCTTGCTCCTCCCAAGGATACAACCGGTGCTTGCCAAACATCAGAGTGAATCAGGTCTAAGATGCATTTGCTCTTAGTTGTAGATGTGCCAAACTTCAACCTGTGTTGTTTACTTGTAACACAGTGCTCACAAAAAGGTAAAGTAACCTTTGTAAGCCCAGGGAGTAACTTCTGATCAGAGAGAACCTTTAAACCTTTTTCTGACATGTGACCTAGTTTTTGATGCCACATCATCGTCTTCTCTTCTGCAGGACTGGCTGATGCGATTGACGCTTCTGCCTCATGATGTGTTTCTCCCATTAATGCAAATACATTTGCAACTGTCTTTCTTGCCTTTAAAACCACCAGCGCTCCTTTGATGATTTTCATGATTCCATTTTCTGTTCGGATCTTACAGCCAAGACTATCAAATTGTCCTATGGACAAAAGATTCTTCTTTAAGTCTTTCACATGTCGCACTTCTGAAATAGTACGAATTAAGCCATCATACATCTTCAATTTGATGGTGCCAATGCCAACAATCTCTAAAGCATGATTATCACCCATGAACACTTTGCCTCCAGAGATAGGTTTATATGTATGGAACCAATCTCGATTAGGAGTCATATGCCATGTTGCTCCTGAATCCATTAGCCAGACCTCAGTGAGCTCTTCTGTATCTGTAGAGATTGTCGCTGCTTCACTATATAAAACATCTCCATCTTCTGAGGTGCTCGCAACACACCCTTGAGATTTTGATGACTCTGCAGAATTCTCTATACCCTTTTTAAACCAACAATCCTTTTTGAAGTGCCCCTTTTTGCCACAGTTGTAGCATTTCACAGCCTTCTTACTTCTTGATTTGGACCTCCCCTGCCTTTGACTCCCACTAGAGCCACGCTCCGTTGATCTTCCTCTTGACACCAACAATGCCTCTGCTTGGTTTGAACTGTTTCTGTCTCCTTTGTTTTTGCGCCTATTTTCTTCTTCCAAGATAGCGGCTGCAACATCATCGAAGACTAGATAATCTGAGAGGATATTATTTGTCAAGTTGATAATGAGCTGATCATACGAATCAGGAAGACTTTGAAGTAGAAGCTCTGCACGTTCATTTTCCTCTATTTGCTGACCCAATGTAGTGAGTTGTGAAAATAGAGTTCTTATTGTGTTGATATGGTCAGTCACCGATGTGGTTTCTGCCATTCGAA
Source organism: Populus pruinosa (assembly GCA_026413675.1). NCBI lineage: Eukaryota > Viridiplantae > Streptophyta > Magnoliopsida > Malpighiales > Salicaceae > Populus > Populus pruinosa. Next base: position 2,794,145 of record CM048602.1, on the reverse strand, counting down.
GGGTATAAAGTCTCCGCTTTAAGAAAATCTTATTGTGCAAAGACTTGGACTCGTATAGCTTTGTTAGAGTCTCCCATATCTCCTTAGCTGTTTTCTTCTCCGCCACACTTGATAATACTTCATCGGCTAATGCTAAATGTATGTTAGCAATAGCATTGCCATCCATCTCATTCCATTTTGCATCATCAGTGATCTCCGCGGGCCGATCCCCAATTGCTGCCAAGCAATTGTCTTTCCTTAAAATTGCCTTGATTCTCATTTTCCACAATGAGAAATTGCTCCCATTAAACCTCTCAATCTCGTACTTTGCTGCCATTGTATTCACCAAGATCTATTCAGCTATCACCGTTTCACAGATCTGTAACGTATATAGAAATAGTATCGTGTGAATAATACTTCACTAAGTAAGTTCCCAGGAAAGATTGGAGGGGTCACAAACGGTCCCGCTTAAAACCCAATCTCCTTAGACAGAACTTCTTAGACTGTATTTAATCACCGCACTGACTTTCTATATACGCCAACAGCAACGTATGTGAACAGTACCGTATGGATGAATAGTGCCGTATAGGTGAATAGTACTCGTATACACGAATAACTTTTGTGTATTAACAACACCAACCAGGAGGCTCTGATACCACTGTTAGGATGCTGGCATGCAAACCCGACAAGATAAAAGATAAGAGACCGGATAAAATGAGAAATGGAACACACAAGAATTTATGTGGTTCACCCAATTGGGCTACGTCCACAGACAAGTATAGAAGGATTTTACTAAGTAATGTGGGAATTACAACCTCTCTCTAATAATAGGAGAACAACTAAGAATCTCTCTATTATTAGGAGAAAACACCTCACTTACTCTATCACAAATACCTCACAATTTTGTGGGATTACTCTCTCTTCACTCTCTTCTTCTTCTCTCTATTTTGGTGTGCATCTAGGCTTGAATGCATTGCCTATTTATAGGCAAGAGTGAGGGTATAATGGTCATAAATTTAGGAGGAATATATGCCTAACAACTCATCCTCCACTCATACTCCACCAATTACAACTCATCTCCCACTCAAATCCCATCAATTATGCCACCTAATTAAATGGCTTTACAGATGCATCTCAGCACCTCAGTTGCCACGCTTGATTTCTCTAGCATAGGGTCCATCAATTCCAGGCCTTGACCATCAGACCACAGTTTCCATGCCTGAAAAATCGAGACTTCCTGAATTGAGATACAAAAATCATTGCTAGTAATCCTTTTTTGGATAGAAAGATAGGATTTGTAACCTACAAAAGTGAGAAGGCTTTCGCCTTCTTCTGAAAGATGAAAGCCAACGTTTTTTTTCCCACTGATTATCTCTAACAGCAACACTCCAAAACTGAAAACATCTGATTTTACAGAAAAAAGTCCCGCCATAGCATACTCTGGTGCCATGTATCCACTGTTTTGAATTGACACAAGAGGAAACAAATTGCTTTATATTCATGAAGAGGTTAGCAAAATTCTTTTGCATCATATAAATCGGTCAAGAATGAACCTTTGCCACCTCGCTGTAAAAATAATATTTATCATATTTGATATAACATTATTCTTTAAATTGGTATTAAAACCGTGATGACGGAAAATTCATGAGTTCTAGTCTCATTATATAAAGTAGTTATAGATCTGGGTGAGTAAATTATTTAAAAAAAAAATTTAATAATTTAAATTTTTAAATTGAAATTATATTTTGAAAAGAAAGAATAAAGAAAGAATAAGAAAGTCCATTTGTTCCAAAAAAAAAAATGCAATTGAAAACAATAACACTGGGAATGGAGATGTAGTAATACGTACTAAGTTCCGACAATTCTATTCGTGTTAGCCTCGCTTTGATTTCCATCGAAAATCCTAGCCATTCCAAAGTCTGATATCTTCGGATTCATCTCATAATCAAGCAAAATGTTGCTTGCTTTGAGATCCCTATGAATAATTCTAAGACGAGAATCTTCGTGAAGATACAAGAGCCCCCGTGCAATTCCATTGATAATGCTCAAGCGTCTTTGCCAGTCAAGCAGGACTCCATTTCTGGAACCTGAGTAGCATCAACATAAAAATCAAATCAGTTACAATTTCTTGTCTTTGTTATACAGTAAAAAAAAATCAGGTGTTTCAGGTTTAGGGGTCAAACCAAAAAGAAAGACATCAAGGCTTTTGTGGGCGGAGGAGTGTAGGAGGCTAAGGTGGGCTGTAGCCTAGGTTAAATTTTTTTTATAAAAAAACTCAATACTCTCCCTGCATAACCTTTACATTATATCTGTGAAGAGAATTATGGGTCGCTTGAACCGCTTGTTTTTTGCCTGCATTGGTGATTTGGTAATGGCTACTGTCAAAAAGGAGAAGCCTGATCTCAGGAAGAAGGTTATGCCTGCTGTTATTGTTAGGCAGCGTAAGCCTTGGCACCGAAAGGATGGTGTTTTTATATTTTTTGAAGATAATGTTGGTGTCATTGTGAACTCCAAAGGAGAAATGAAAGGCTCAGCAATTACCGGTCTAATTGGAGAGGAGTGTGCTGATCTTTGGTCTAGGATTGCAAGTGCAGCTAATTCTAAGAACTTTAATTTGTTTGTTCCTTTTCTTTGGGAATCATACTGTTGTTAAGTCCTATATGTTTTTATAGAGTTAATTTTAGTTGTGTTTTTGTTATTTTGACGAAATTTTATTTGGAGCTTTATATGCTATAATGAATTTTATGAATTTTGTATAAGAAAAAAAAATTTTCTGGGCTCCGCCCCAAACCCCAGCAAAGAACACTCTATTTCTTACAGACATATCTGCTAAAGTAAAAAATAAAGATTTCTCCTTTTATTTTTTTTTAGTAAAAACTTACTCCTTACAAAAGGATTTTGTCTTCTATCATTTATTAAAATCCACTCTTTTACCTTTATCAATACTCGAGAAAGTACCGTAGGATTTTTATTTTCTCCTTCTCAACAACATCAGGTTTTAGCTTAGGTTTTGAAGAGAAATCTAAACAGAGTCATAGAAGTGCAAAACCATAACGATTAAATAAGAATTTCCAAGCTCTAAGTTAGTTCTATAACAAGGATCAATAACAGTTTATAGCCCAAGATAAAAAAAATTTCTGGCTCCGCCCTTGGTTGGGCATATACTCATAGATAAGTAACTTTTCATTTTTTTCCAGGCAGCATCCCAAGAGTCTGACAAGATTTCTGTGTTGTAATCTGGCGATTAAAAGGACTTCGTTCAGGAATTCTCTTTGTCCTTGACCAGAAGTTCTTGAGAGCCTCTTAACTGCAACTTCTTTGCCATCCTCTAACGTACCCTGAGCACAAACTATTCTAATAAGCATTAATATTTGTGGGCCAAAGTGTGATGCATTTTCGAATTTGTGTATTGAGAGATTGACAAATAACAGAATTCGATTTTTTCTTTTTTTTTTCTTAATGAATAAAGTAATTGACTTGATAGCCTTGATTACCCTGTAAACTGGGCCAAAGCCTCCTTGACCAAGTTTGTTTTCATCAGAAAATTGCTTTGTAGATTCATTTATAACATCTAGCCGGATCAAAGGGAGGTCCTGGGATGTCACCTCTCCTTGAATATCTTTGTCTGAATAGTCGTCCCCAACAGTTGCTCGTCCTGCCAAGTCGAGTGATTGTTCCTCTTGGATATTTCCTATTTCCTCTGCAGCAGATATTGTGAAGTGCTAATAATTGATTATATAGGTTTCGAACATCATGTAAATTTACATCTTGTTTCGACACTTCAAAATTTTTGTTCTGTTTTTAACCTTCTACCTACTCAATCTCTGCATAGCATTTTTTCAGATGATGACCTGAATAGAGAAAAATTCACGGAATGAAAGCCAATTACTCAATCTCTGCCTAATTTCGTCTTCTTTTCAAGCTTAACCAAAACATATTTGCAAATTCAAAGGTTTTAGGAATTCTGGTTCAAAATTTTAATTTCTTGTCATGATTATATCTCAAAAATATTTGGAAATCACCTGCACGTATATAGAAACTAACTAGGTAGCTCATATATATAATATAAATTTTTTAGTACCAAGACTTTCGGTACATATCAAATGCATACCTGTTCTCAGATTCGTCATCCTCCTCTTGGTGTAAATGCAAGCACTGAAAAATAGCACAGCAATAACTGCGGATAGGCCTGCACCGACTTTAATCCACATAGATTTGGTTCCATCTCCTTCATAGTGACAATGTTTTTGTTTCACATCATTATTCAAGATAACAGAATCTCATATTAAAGAAATGACAAGGAATGATTTTGGAATGATAAAGAAGAAAATGGAACCTATTGGGCCTGGAGATGGAGGGAGGAGAACAACTGGCATGGATAGTGGTGGTGGTGACATTGCCACGACGGCAGCTTGGTTGTAAAATGAATAATTTTCATATCGAAAATTACAGCTTGGAAATAAGATTCTTCCTCGGTTATTATTACAACAAATTGATATGCTGAGTTTAGCTAGTAGAAGACACTGATTACAATCATTTTTAGATAGATCCGGTGTGCACTGCACAAGAATGTATAGAGACTCAAGCCTCGTATAAATCTCTTTTTTGGTTGCCGACTTTTTTTTACCTGAGGGCGCACTTGCAGCTACATGAACAGCATCAGATATAGTATTCACCAGTAGCTTGTTAAATTCTACATCAACAGTTATATATGGTGTATTGAACTTGTAAAGCGCAGGCGTTTGGCTCAAGCTGGAGAAGATGTTACTGTTTGAGTAGCGCGGGAAGCACTGATCATACCATATGATAGCCTCCTTCTGGATTGGACAACGTTGGACCACATCGTTTCTTGCAAGGTTCACACAGTCTAGGCAAACTTCGACACTAACATCGCCACGGCAAAGAAAGAGGCCATAGACCTGATCATAAACATCATGTCCTGTAGAGGCGTTATAGAATCCGTTAATGTCATTACGGGTTGCATTGGCGGCGAGCGAAGAGAGAAGGATATTTAAATTGGCTTGATACGGGCTGTTTCTTACGAAAGTGGTTGTGTTTGAGCATTTATGATCAAGGAAAAAGATCTCCTGTGCTTCCGTGAGGGCTGCAAAGGAAAGCAGGAAAATGGAGAGTTTCAGAGCGAACATTTTTTTGATAATTGATAAGGTTTTCTTGCTCTTAATTATTCTGGGCAACAGAGTTATCCTTTCTTTTACATGGAGGATCTCCTTGCCGCCAGTTTATGGCAAAAGTCAAGTGAGAACTTTCATAGTCTGTTTCGTTAAGAAAGAGTTGCATGTTTCTAATTAATGTGAAACTCGAATTGTGGAATATTGAAATATGAAAAGAAGAATAAATGATGGTGATAATCACATGTCACGTTAATAAAACTTAACTAAACTAAGTCCCAACAGGGAATGTTTCTTTTTATTTCAAGAGTATTTTTAAAAAAATTAAAAAAAAATTATTTCTTTTACTTTAAATTTATTTTTTTAATTTTTCAAAAATATAATAATATTAAAAATAATTTTTAAAACATAAAAAAACATTATTTTAAAATAAACACTTTAAAAACAACCATTAACCACATCTAATCAAATGAACGTCACTTATTAATCTCCAAAAAAAAAAAACAAAAATCTCCAATTCACCACTCAACATCGACTAAAACCAGTTATTGTCGCCCTTACCCAGTCGAACCAGCAACGCATATCACCCAACCACTCACCACCACGACACCACTGTAGCCCATTGACCCGAAGCAGTTCCCCACCATACCTGGTGTCCTCTCCATATTCAACAAACACCCATCACCATCACCATCACCAACCCAAGGCCGAAACCTAGGAACCCCCACCGTAATCAAGCCACTGCCTTTTCCTCCATAACCACCACAAACCCGAACCACAACCAGCTCTGGTCCCAAATCAAAATAGCTCCACATCGCTACCAAAGTCGACCCATTGCAGTCTTCATCTACTTCCCTGAACAAAGCCCCGACCACAACTCGCCACTAGAACGGTCACTGCTCCCAAATCCTGTGTTTCCAGCCCTTTCCTTCTCCACGAAATGGGAACCAGCAGCCTAACCTGGAAAAACTGCTTTTGTTATTTGCGTGTTTAAATTTCATGTATATTGCTTCTTCTTCTTTTTACATTGTAAAAATCTAAATATTCCTTTAGTGATATTCTCATATAATAATCAATAAATAAATAAAAATAAAAAAATAATTATAAAAAAATATTAATACAAGAAAACCAATAAAAATAAATGAGTCAAAGTGCAACAACATTAAGGCCATGTAACTAATAGTCGAGTTTAAAACCCATCTCGCATCATTAATGTCACATTCGGATATTACAATGACTTTTAAAATATTTATATTATAAAAATTGGATATGGAGTATCTTGTTTTCATAGTCTTGTTTTGAGAGGAGTTTAGAGGAGTGAAGTAATCGTAGTTTAGTATTATAGTATTAGAAATCGTAATTGATTAATATAAATTTTATAATATAAAATTAATTATATAAAAAAAAATATCACCTCTTAAATATATTATCTAAAATAAATTATATTATTAATTTTATTTTAAAATATTTTAAGTTTGTTTTTATTTTACTTTTTATGATTTTAAGATTTTTTTATAATATTTTCAACTCTAACATTAATAAATATTTATTTATAAATATTTCTAATTATAATGTTGATAAACATTCATAACCTAAAAAGTGCAATATAAATATAACTATGTTGTTGATAAACATTTGTAACCTAAAAATTGCAATATTCTTAGATTTTCATATAAGTAAATATTAGAATTTATATTTTTTATTTTAACATTAATAAATATAAAATTTGAATTAAAAGAAAAAAAGAAACCCATTTTTTTAGGAAAAGAACATAAATCAGTTAAATAATGTCCACGCTGTCTAAATATTATACAAAAACAATAAGCCTGTCTCCAATTCGCACTATATATATAATCACTTTGTTCAAAAATGGTTTGAGGTCATAAATCGACCTTCCAAAGCGTTCGAAGTATCTCGGGACTAAAGGAATCAGGTGTGGAGTCTTTCGGAAGCATAAGAATAGTACTGGGAAACTCTTGAAAGTGGTGGAAAAGTAGCCACGCGCCACCTTAACTGCCGGCGGGTGGGTTCACGCGCCGCCGTGGGTAAAACCTCGTGGCTTTCGGGCGGATTTGGTTGCAGCTGGTGTTGCTATTGGCCAAGAGGATGAAGGAGAAAAGTTCGATTTGATCTTCGTGTGGTGATCGGTGGGGGTTGACAGATCGAAAAGAAGAGGAAACCGTAAAGGGGAGAAACCAAAAGAAAGAGGGAGAGGGATTCTGGTTTTGGCTTTCTGAAGATGATAAGGCTGGCGTGAGGGGATGATTAAGAGAGCTTCTGAGGGAGACTGGTTTTGGGTTTCTGATAAGTCAGCTTCGAAGCAGAGACGAAGGAAAGGAAGGAGGCGATGCGCGGGCTTGTCACGATCTGTGACAGTGAGGGAGAGAGTGGGCGCTTTGGAGCTGGTGGATGGTGAGGGAGAAGAGGGGGCGTGAGGAGATGTTTTTGTTGGGGTGGCCTTTGTGATTCCAAGCCAGATAAAAAAAACGGTGAAGATGATTGGCGGCGACTTCTGTTCTGCCAATAGATTGAGGTTTTTTTTTTTTTTTTTTTTTTAATGGCCTGCCCTTTATTTTCTGGTGGTGGCCTCCCCTTTGTCGGTATTCACTAAAATCTATATTTATAATCCAAAGAGTTTTATAGCATATGAGAAACAAACTCTTAAATAAATTTATTTTTTTAATTTTAAATTTAATTAAGAATCAAATTAAAAAATAAATAATTATTATTATCTTAATAATTTTTTAAAACTGAAAATTACGAGAGAATGATATTAGCATATTGTAGTCTCTAATTTTTTCACAAATTATTAAATCACATTTTTAATTGAAATAATTTTTAATTTTTTAATTTTAATTTTAAATTCTTTTAAAATTAAATTAAAATCAAATTAGTCAAAATTAAGTTATAATAATCAACCCGATTTCGAAGCCTAATTTTAACCATTCATATTAGTTCAATATTTGTTCTTAATGATATCAATGCAATTTCTCTTTTTAGAGATAAGCATCATTTTTTTTTAACACATCTCCTTTTAAGGAGGTTGATGTCCAAATATTAAAATCAAATACAGGTTAAATCCACTATAAATTATTTTAACAAAAATTCCTTTTCTAGGACTTAATGAGTTCTATTTTTAGAAATCAATGTCAATTTTTACATGAAATGACTAGAAAAATAGAATTTTTTTTAATTAGGATGCAATAAAAAAGACATATTTAAAAGAAAATATATAATAAAATTAATCTTTTGTATAAAAAATAATGTAAGAGTGATGTCATTTTTTTTTAATCATAACTAACACTTTATAATATCAATATATGAAAGAATGTGTATCTTTATGATCTCTAGGTTTTTTTAATTACTAAATAGTAACCTTAATTTCCCAGTATGTAGACTCTTGGTCCCCACCCATAATATCCACTAAGATACAACAAAGTACTTGGAACAAAATCATATCCTCTAAATTGTTTTTGTATTAGTGGTAGCTTTCTTTTTCTTTCTTTCTTGTTAGATCCCTAACTTGGCAACAAGGTAGTCGAAACCAAAGGAAACAAAAGAAGTGATTTGATTAAATGTGATAAAGTTGACAAAATATTTTTCGTATGGTATTTTTGTTGAATAATACAAAAACAAAATGCTTCTGATTTTTTTTTTTCAAATTTGACCTATATACCTCATTTAATGAGTTTTAAAATTCAAGATGATGAGGAATAAGACTAATATATTGAATAATTGATTGATCTTTTAATTTAATCAATTTAATTCATTTTATTTTTTATAGTTAAGGTATCTAATAATTTAATATGAAAAGTTCAAAGAGTCGGCAAATATTAGTAGATGATGCTTAGTAAATAAAGTTATGAATAACTGTGACAGTAATAGGTAATGTTTGATAAGCCTACTGACCTGTAATTATAATAGTATCAAGTTATGTTTGGTTACTAATATTTATATGTTGTGAATTTGTATGTTGTGAATCCTTGACTTGAAGTGTATATTAAAAATAAAAAAATTGTAAATCCTTGACTTATTTATAATGTATTTATAATTTATCACTTATTAATCTAATTAAATTTGTATCCATCACATGCATTTTGGGGGTGGGCGGCCAACCAACTTCGTTGAAAAATGAGTAATTCTCAAATAAAAAATTACAGCTTGGAAATAAGACTCATACTCAAACAGTGATTAATAAGATGAGGTTAGCTGGTAGATAGATTATCTAAAATTCCATGCAACGTATAAATCACTTTTTTGGTTGCAAACTTTTTAACATGGTACCCTTGCAGCTTCATTAGCTTCTCCAGATATAGTATTCACCAGTAGCCTGTTAAATTCCACATAAACAATACTTTCAAATTTGTGGAATATTGAAATGTGAAAAGAAGAAAAAAAATTGAAGCTGGTGATAGAAGTAAATGAGGGACAAGGGCATCTCATATTAATAAAAACTTTACTAGTGATTGTGCATAGTAATTGCATGACTAATAGTTAAATAATGTCTATCTTTAGTTAAACTCAAACAATGATTAACAAAATCTAATCAACTGCTCTCGTCTATCAGTCAACTTCCAACTTAAACATATACCGTAATATATCAACATAATTTTTTAAACATTATCACCTTCAATGTTTCAAGCATGGCCAATTATTTTACTTGGAAATCCATTTCAAATGAATTTTTTTTATGATATATATACAATGTAATATTTTAAGGGAATAGGAGCCAAGTCATATCCAGAACATCAACCCCAGTTTTCTTGTCTTTATTATTTCTTGTTAAATTCCTACCTGAATATTAAACTTGATGAAAAGGATCACGAAAGAAAAAAGTAATTTGACAGAAAAAAATGGAGAGATTAACATTTATCTATTATTGAAATTTTCATATATACCACTAGATTTAACAGTTTTATCAATAAAAATATTCATCAGTATTTATATTAACAATCCATCAACGATTATTTTACCAACATGTATGACAAAAACCATCCATCAAAAAAAATATTTATTGGTAATTTGTTGTTTATCAATGAGTTTGTTATTAATAAATTTATTGATGGCTTTACAAATAAAACATGTGTGCCAAAAAAAATTATTAGCTTCATTATATTGGTAATTCTCTTAATACAATTTAGCATATCATCATATCATCAAAATAAGGACTATATGTAATTCCATCAGTAAAATTACATATCACCAATAGAATGTCATTGATAATTTCATCAATGAGTTAATAGTTGTAGTATTTTTTTTTTCAACCCTCTGGAATATATCAACGAACTTATCATGTTAATGAGTTAACATTAACATTGATGTTTGCTATAATTTTTTTTCAACTCTTTGAAATATACTGATAAAATAAGTTCGTCGATAAGTTAATAGTAGCAATTATATTTGTTGTAATTCTTTTTCGATTCTCTGGAATATACTGATAGACTAAATATATTAGTAACCCTATTGCTAATATATATATATACACACACACACACATATTCTATTAGATAGAAATTTAAAATAATTAAATTAATAAGAAATTCAAACATTTAAAAATAAATTATCTAAATACAAAAATCAAATATTTCTTATAAATTTAAATATTTAAACGTTCAAATAAAACTAAAATACTAGGGGAGGAGGGTGCTTGTCACCAGGACTGTGGTACCAATATGAGAGTGTTTTCATCTCCATTATCATTGGATGAAATTCTTCATAATCTATCAAAACAACAAATTTTTGATGTCTGAAAGTTAAGGATGTTGAATTATTTACTCATTAAAACTTTAATATCATATAAAAAATTATTTAAATTTAAAAACTAAAAAGATATTAAATAAAACTTCAAAAACAATTTTATATTACCCTTCAGCACTTGCATCTTTTGTTTCATGTAAATCTTAAATCTTTGACATTTTTACAGCTCCTTCCTAACTTTCCCATGCGTCAAAGGGAAAATACTGACATCACCAGCTCAAAGCCTAGGACCCAATATTTAAGACTGATGTGCAGGTTGGACGACCTCGAAGGGTTGCGCCATAGGAATAGAGCCCCGTCGGTGAGTTGTGCAGGAAAATTCATTGTATCGGTATTCCTCAGTTCTCATCTTTTTCCTGGAAAGATGTACCCATTATGTAATACAATTAATTTACACTTGGTGGCACCCAATTGAATTCTTCTTTGCAATGGCCGATACGTTAAAGTTGTTGACAAGTTGACACTATGTTAGGTAAGGCATGGCTACGAATTCATCTCACTACCACAAAATGGTCATCTCACGTGCTTCCATGATGTTAATGGTCATCAGAACCAACATTTTGTGATAACTGGTAAGGTTTTCTTGCTCTTATTTTGGGCAATAGAGTCATCTTTCCTTGTACATGGAGGAGCTCCTTGCGTCAAGTCAATGACCACAGTCAAATGAGAACTTTCAAATCTGTGGAATATTGAAATGTGAAAAGAAGAAAAAAAAATTGAAGCATTTAATAGATGGTGAGAGAAGTAAACGAGGGACAAGGGCATCTCATTTAATAGATGGTGGTAGAAGTAAAGTCGCTATGTAGTCTTATAACAACTAGAAAACCCTAATCCTAATGAATAGAAAGTTGTTATGTAATAAGAAAGGTAATAATTATACCAAGATCCAAGACACTAATTTGGAATCTGAGATGGAAAAGGTGTAATATTCTGATCTTTGGAATGCAGACATTTCACCTGTACGAATGATCAGCAATTGATATGCATCAACTTATTTAAAATTATATTGATTTAAATGGATGTAAAGATCCGCGCTTATACTCAATAGGCTTATGAGTTATTGCGTCGATATATTCTAAGAATAAAAACACAAAAAATATACATTATTTTTGTCATCTGGAATAATTAATCAAAAGCATCATATATATTTTAGCTTAACAATCTTTATGGTCATAAGATGTAATATAACTTTTAATAGAAGGGTAAATTTTAAAAATCCATTTAACTAAGGTTATAGAAGCTTAATTGTTTTACAGAGGAATGATTGAGAAAATAAAAATATATATAAAGATGAATTACTAAGTTTCCATAATTTTTATTCTAATATTTCTTAGATCACATTTTACTTATTTTGAAAAACATACGTTATTTTTAATTTTAACTGATTTTGAATCTTTTTACATTTATTATTTTTCAGATATTTATGGCTTTATCATGCCTTAAGCTCATGGAAATATGATCAACGGGCTGGATCTCTTCCAGAGATAAGATGGCAAAAATGATGCTTCCTCTTTGTTTCAGTTCTTGACTTCAAGGAGCAATATTAATGATGGTTACTGATGCCTGGACAAAGAAGTCACTGATGCTGTGTTTGGTTTCTTTGTGCGTAAACTTAGTCACAAACAAAGGGCAAGGAGGCCTCAGAGGCCCATAAATTGGAGCAGCCATAAATAGAAACTTTTGGTTCAATCATTAATATATACAGAAATGATTTTTTGAAGATTTCAGGTTCCATTGTAGCATGAAATATGATTTGTACGTAAGATAATAGTTCTCAGACTGCGAAGAAAAACAAATCAAGAACATATGTTTGTATCTGTCTGGAAATGTCTGTGTTTGTAAAGAAAAACAGTCGAAGGAGCTACAGCTTCATTCTCTTAAATTACAACTTAATTTACAGTCACCGTGGAGATAAAACGGTAAAGGTTAATTCATTGGCAGAACAAACTTTCTGATTTGAGGATTGACCATCCATGGCAACAAATCGGCCGATAGAAAATGCTGGCTGTTTAGGGATAGGGAGTGTTATGGTATCACTTGCCAACATATGAAGCACAGATGACATTGTGGGTCTATCTGCTGGATCCTCTTGCACGCAGAGCAGTCCAATGTGGATGCATCTCAGCACCTCAGTTGCCACGCTTGATTTCTCTAGCATTGGGTCCATCAATTCCAGTCCTTGACCATCAGACCACAGTTTCCATGCCTGAAAAGTTGATAGACTTCCTGAATTGAGATAACAAAAATCATTGCTAGTAATCCTCTTTTGGATAAAAAGATAGGAATTGTAACCTACAAAAATAAGAAGGCTTTCGCCTTCTTCTGAAAGATGAAAGGCAACATTTCTTTTCCCACTAATGATCTCTAACAGCAACACTCCAAAACTGAAAACATCTGATTTTACAGAAAAAAGTCCCGCCATTGCATACTCTGGGGCCATGTATCCACTGTTTTGAATTGACACAACAGGAAACAAATTGCTTTATATGCATGAAGAGGTTAGCAAAATTCTTTTGCATCATATAAATCGGTCAAGAATGTACCATTATGAACCTGTGCCACCTCGCTGTAAAAATAATATTCGATATAAAATTATTTTTAAATTTTATTTAATATTTTAAATTTTTTTAAATACTTTTTAAATTGATATTAAAACCGTGATGAAGGAAAGTTCACGAGTTCTAATTTCACTGTAGAGTATAATTATGGAATAGTTATGGATTTGTTGGAGTAAATTTATTTTTTTAAAAAAATTTATTTGATAGTTTGTTTTTAAATTAAAATTGTATTTTATAAAGAAAGAATAAAGAAAAGAATAAGAAAATCCATTTCAAAACAATAACACTGTGGGAATGGAAATGTACGTAGTAATACGTACTAAGTTCCGACAATTCTATTCGTGTTAGCCTCGCTTTGATTTCCACCGAAAACCCGAGCCATTCCAAAGTCTGATATCTTTGGATTCATCTCATAATCAAGCAAGATGTTGCTTGTTTTGAGGTCCCTGTGAATAATTCTAAGACGAGAATCTTCATGAAGATACAAGAGCCCCCGTGCAATTCCTTTGATAATGCTCAAGCGTCTTTGCCAGTCAAGCAGGACTCCATTGCTGGAACCTGAGTAGCATCACCATAAAAATCAAATCAGTTACAATTTCTGGTCTTTGTTATACAGTACAAATGTTCAGGTGTTTCAGGTTTAGGGGTCAAACCAAAAAGAAAGACATCAAGGCTTTTGTTGGGCATATACTCATAGATAAGTAACTTTTCATTTTTTTCCAGGCAGCATCCCAGGAGTCTGACAAGATTTCTGTGTTGTAATCTGGCGATTAAAACGACTTCGTTCAGGAATTCTCTTTGTCCTTGACCAGAAGTTCTTGAGAGCCTCTTAACTGCAACTTCTTTGCCATCCTCTAACGTACCCTGAGCACAAACTATTCTAATAAGCATTAATATTTGAGGGCCAAAGTGTGATGCATTTTCGAATTTGTGTATTGAGAGATTGACAAATAACAGAATTCGATTTTTTGTTTTTTGTTTTTTTAATGAATAAAGTAATTGACTTGATAGCCTTCATTACGTACCCTGTATACAGGGCCAAACCCTCCTTGACCAAGTTTGTTTTCATCAGAAAATTGCTTTGTAGCCTCATTTATAACATCTAGCCGGATCAAAGGGAGGTCGTGTGATGTCACCTCTCCTTGACTATCTTTGTCTGAATAGTCATCCCCAACAATTGCTCGTCCTGCCAAGTCGAGTGATTGTTCCTGTTGGATATTTCCTATTTCCTCTGCAGCAGATATTGTGAAGTGCTAATAATTGATTATATAGGTTTCGAACATCATGTAAATGTACATCTTGTTTCGACACTTCAAAAGAAATTTTAATTTCTTGTCAAGATTATATATATCTCAAAAAAAATTGAAAATCACCAGAAAGTATATAGAAACTAACTAGGTAGTTCATATATAAAATATAAATTTTTTAGTACCAAGACTTTCGGTACATATCACATGCATACCTGTTCTCAGATTCGTCCTTCTCCTCATGGTGTAAGTGCAAGCACTGAAAAGTAGCACAGCAATAACTGTGGATATACCTGCACTGACTTTAATCCACATCGATTTGCTTCCATCTCCTTCATAGTGGCAATGTTTTTGTTGCACATTATTATTCAAGATAACAGAATCTCATATTAAAGAAATGATAATGAAGGATTTTGGAATGATAAAGAAGAAAATAGAACCTTTTCCATCTGCTATTGAGCCTGTAGATGGAGGGAGGGGAACAACTGGCGTGGATAGTGGTGGTGGTGACATGGCCACGACGGCAGCTTCGTTGTAAAATAAGTAAGTTTCATATCGAAAATTACAGCTTGGAAACAAGACTCTTCCTACTTGCTGATTATTAATATAATATGATAGGTAGGGGCGAGTTAGGTTAATACACTGATTACAGTCATATTTAGATAGATCCGGTGTGCATTGCACAAGAACGTATAGAGATTCTTCCCCCGTATAAGAAACTTTTTTGGCTGCGAACTTTTTTTTACCTGATGGCGCACTTGCAGCTACATTAGCAGCATCAGATATAGCATCCAGTGCCATCACAATCTTGTTAAATTCTGCTTCAACAGGAATATTTTGTGAAGTGGACATGACCAACCAAGGCGTCTGGCTCAAGCTGGAGAAGATGTTACTGTTTGAGTAGCGCAGGAAGCACTGATCATACCATATGATAGCCTCCTTCTGGATTGGACAAAGTTGGACTACATCGTTTCTTGCAAGGTTCACACATTCTTGGCAAACTATGACACTAACATCGCCACGGCAAAGAAAGAGGCCATAGACCTCATAGTCATCATGTCCTGTAGAGGCGTTATAGAATCCGTTAATGTCATTGCGGGTTGCATTGGAGGCAAGTGAAGAGAGAAGGATATTTAAATTGGCTTCATACGGGCTGTTTCTTACGAAAGTGGTTGTGTATGAGCATATATGATCAAGGAAAAAGATCTCCTGAGCTTCCGTGAGGGCTGCAAAGGAAAGCAGGAATATGGAGAATTTCAGAGCGAACATTTTTTTGATAACTGATAAGGTTTTCTTGCTCTTAATTATTTTGGGCAACAGAGTTATCCTTCCTTTTACATGGAGGAGCTCCTTGCCGCAAGTCAATGGCAAAAGTCAAGCGAGAACTTTCATAGTCTGTTTCGTTAAGAAAGAGTTGCGTGCTTCTAATGAAATTGTGGAATATTAATATGAAAAGAAGAATTTTCTTCTTACTCTGGTGTCTGTCAGTGAATATTAATAAAATCTAATCAAATGAACGTCACTCATTAATCTCCAAAAAAAAAACAGAGGAACCATCATTTTCTCAGCCAAAAATCTCCAATTCACCACTCAACATCGACTAAAGCCAGTTATTGTCACCCAGTCGAACCAGTAACACATATCACCCAACCATTCACCACCACGACACCACTGTAGCCCATTGATCCGAAGCAGTTCCCCACCATACCCAGTGTCCTCTCCATATTCAACAAACACCCATTGCCATCACCATCATCAACCCAAGGCCGAAACCTAGGAACCCCCACCGTAATCAAGCCACTGCCTTTTCCATAACCACCACAAACCCGAACCACAACCAGCTCTGGTCCCAAATCAAAATAGCTCCACATCGCCAACAAAGTCAACCCATTCCAGTCTTCATCTTCTTCCCCGAACAAAGCCCCGACCACAACTCGCCACCAGAACGGTCACTGCTCCCAAATCCTGTGTCTCCAGCCCTTTCCTTCTCCACGGAACCGGAACCAGCAGCCTAACCCGGAAAAAATGCTTTTGTTATTTGTGTTTAAATTTCATGTATATTGCATTTTTTTTACGTTGTAAAAATCTAAATATTTCTTTAGTGATATTCTCATATAATAATAAATAAATAAAAATAAATAATTATAAAAAAATATTAATATAAAAAAATCAATAAAAATAAAGGAGTAAAAATCCAACGACATTAAGAACAAAGTAGTTAATAGCTGGTTTAAAGCCTTACTTGCATCATTAATATTACATATAGATATTGCAGTGATTTTTTAAATATTTATATTTTTTAAAAAATAAATATTTAATATCTTTTTTTTAATATTTTATTTAAATATTTATTTTTTAATATTAGAATTATTAAAATTTTAATTAATTAATATAAATTTTATGATATAAAATTAATTATATGAAATAAATATGTTATCATTTCTTAAATATTTTATTCGAAATAGGTTATATTATTAATTTTATTTTAAAATATTATAATTTTGTTTTTATTCCATCGGTTTTATAATATTTAATGACTTTGAAATCAATAAATATTTATTTATAAATATTTTTAATGTTAATATATATCATTCTTGACTTAAAATATTAGTGAATACTAGGGTTAATAAAATAAAAAATATATATAATTGATTTTTCTGACTTTTACATTAATAAATACCAGGATTTGAATTAAAAATGAAAAAGAAACTTATTTATTTATATATTTAGGAAAAGAACTTAAATCAATTAAAGTAATTTCGACACGGTCTAAATATTATACAAAAACAATAAGCTTGTCTCAAATTCACTGTATATAATCAATTTGTTAAAAAATGGTTTCAGGTCATGAATCCACCTTCCAAAGCGTTCGAAGTATCCCGGAACTAAAGGAATCAGGTCTGGAATATTTCGGAAGCATCAAAATAGTACTGGAAAACTCTTGAAAGTGGTGGAACAATGGCGGCGCATGTAGCCACTTGCCACCTTCACTGCCAGCGCGTGGGTACACGCGTGGCTGCCGGTAAATCTTGGTGGTTTGCTGGCTTTCAGGCGGATTTGGTTGTAGCTAGTGTTGCTATTGGCCAAGAGGAAGAAGGAGAAGAGTTTGATTTGATCTTAGAGTGGTGATCGGTGGGGGTTGACATATCGAAAAGAAGAGGAAACCGTAAAGGGGAGAAACCAAAAGGAGGGAGAGGGATTCTGGTTTTGGCTTTCTGAAGATGATAAGGCTGGCGTGAGGAGATGATTAAGAGAGCTTCTGAGTAGTGGCGGAGCCACTTAGGGGAAGAGGGAACAATTGCCCTCTTTTTTTAAAATCTTTTTTTATATATATATTAAAATATTAATATAATAGCTTTACGGGTTAATTTTCTTTCTTAAATACTAATTCATCCAAACTCTTCCTTTTTTTTCCATTATTGTCCCTGCCTCTCTCTCTACAAAATTTCTCTTCGATCTTTAAACTATTAATTAATTAAGCAACTAATCTCTTATGCTTTATATTTTAGAAAAAAAAATATTTTTTTATTTGTTTCATTATCTAATTTTAGTTTTATTTCTTTATAATTAGTTATTAAAAATGTTAGGGTTTATAATAATTTATGGGTTTGTTGAATTAATACATGCATGGATAATATTATATGCTAATTAATATGAATTGAAATGAGTTTTGATGAATTGATAAATATTTTACTATAAATTTTATATGAAAAATAATAATGATGAATTTACCAATGTTGAAAAATTCAATACAGAACAACTCAAAAAATTAGAGATATAATAGATAAATTAAAAAAAAATATTTAATATTTATATTTAATCCATTTGTATGAAACACCAAGTCTGGAAGAACAATATCAATTTGTGACAATTCTTTTAAGGTATAATTTTAGATGCTATATATTATATATCAGCATAGAATTGTTGTTAAGAACTTTTCTAATCCTTGAAAAATTTAAAAATAGATAAATGAAAGTTTGTTGTATATATTGAGAAAGATATTTTTAATAAGATTAAAAATAAAATCATTATGAAACAATTTTAAAATAAAAATCTCAAAAAGAACAATTATGATATAAGTTTTTATTTATTTATTTTAAAAGTATTTTTAAATTAATTTTACTTAAATCGGTATATATATTTCAAATTTTTTTATATAATACATGTTTATATATAACATATAATATTAAATATTTATTAATAATTTATTTTTTTAATTAAAAAATTCTAGCTCCGCTGCTGCTGGTACTAAGGAAAACTGATTTTGGCTTTCAGATAAGTCCGCTTCAAGGCAGAGACGAAGGAAAGGAAGGAGGCGATGTGCAGGCTTGTGACGATATGTGATAGTGAGGGTGAGAGCGGGCACTTTAGAGCTGGTGGATGGTGAGGAAGATGAGGGGGGGGCCTGAGGAGATGATTTTGTTCTGGGGGTGGCCTTTGTGATTCCAAGCTAAAAAAAAAAAAAAGGGTGAAGATGAGAGGGTGGCGACTCCTATTCTACTAATAGATTTAGGTTTTTTTTTTTTTTTAATGGCCTCTCCTGGATTTTCTTGTAATGGCCTTCACCTTTGTTTATACTCTTATAATATATGAATTTAATAGCATATGAAAAACAAGTTTTTAAACAATTTTTTTTTAATTTTGAATTTAATTAAGAATAAATTAGAAGATAAATAACTATTATTACCTTTTTAAAGATAGCATCATTTTTAGTCTAATGTTTGTTCTTAACAATTTCGATATAATTTCTTTTTTTAGAGATAAGCATCATTTTTTTTTTACACATCTCCTTTTAAAGAGGCTAATGTCCAAATATTAAAATCAAATACAGGTTACACCCACTATAAGTTATTTTAACAAAAATTCCTTTTTAGGACTTAGCATCAACATCTTTAATGAGTTCTATATTTAGGGACCAATATCAATTTGTTTTGTAAAATAACTAGAAAAAAACAAAAAAAACAAAAAATTAATTAGGATGCAATAAAAAAGACATTTAAAAGAAAATATATAGTAAAGTTAATCTTTTATATATATATAAAAATATTATAAGACATCGAGTGACGTTGTTCTTTCTTTAAACATAACTAACCCCTTACATTAATCTGTGGAACCAACACATATCTTTAGTAACTCTAGGTTTCTCTAATTACTAAGTGACAACTCTAATTTTTCATGATATAGATTTTTGGTCCCCGCCATGACATCCACCAAGATATGACAAAGTAATAGGAGCCAAATCATACGCTGTTAAAAAACTTTGCATTACTGATAGCTTTCTTTTTTTTTCTTTCTTGTTAGATCCCCACCCATAGAGTAAACTTGGCAAAAAGGTAGTCAAAACAACAAGAAAGAAAGGAAGTGATTTGATTAAATGTGATAAAAGTGACAAAATATTTTTCATATGCTATTTTTGTTGAATGATACAAAAACAAAATGCTTTTGATTTTTTTCTCTCCAAATTTGACCTATCTGCTAATGAGTGTCTACCTTATTTGATGAGTTTCAAAATTCAAGATGCCGAGAAATAGGAATTATATGTTAGATAATTGGTTGATTTTTTAGTTCAAACAATCTAATTCATTCTCCATAGTCAAGGTATCTAGTGACTTAATACAGAAAGCTAAGAGAGTTGGTAACTAGTAATAGATGATGCTTAGTATAAAAGGTGACCAATAACTGTGGTAGTAGCAGGTGGTGCCTGGTAAGCCTATTAACCGGTAGCTATGGTAGTAACAAGTTGTGTCTGGCAAGCCAAGGTAACTAATAGTTGTGGTAGTAATAGGTG
This sequence comes from Populus pruinosa, assembly GCA_026413675.1. Taxonomy (NCBI): domain Eukaryota; kingdom Viridiplantae; phylum Streptophyta; class Magnoliopsida; order Malpighiales; family Salicaceae; genus Populus; species Populus pruinosa. The sequence continues at coordinate 2,773,687 of CM048602.1, read as the reverse complement.
GTGTCTAGTATATCAAGTAATCGATAGCTGGTACCTGTAAAAGATTCTTTTTTATGGAAGTGAGGACTTTTTGTTGATAAAATCAGTAACTTTGTTAAGAATGAAGAGAAAGTGCAATAATATTTTAGAGAGATGGATTCTAAAAATGTTAAAAATAAAGATATTGTGAACCCTTGGCTTACTTTATAACTACAATCCATATTATCATTCCATGATTTATGAAATGATAAAGAAGAATCTTCTCCTACTACTTTGAGGCTTAGAGATGGAGGGGAGAGAACAACTAGCATGGATGGTGGTTGTTGTACCATGACATCGAAAACAACTTCGTTGAAAAATGAGTATTTCTTAGATAAAATATTACAGCTTGGAAATAAGACTCTTACTCTCTGGAATATACCGACAGACTAAATTTGTTGGTAACCCTATTAGTAATAATTTAAAAATATATATATTTTAAATCTATTAAACAGAAATAGAAAATAATTAAATTAATATAAGATTCAAATATTTAAAAATAAATTATCTAAATATAAAAATCAATTATTCATTATAAATTTAAATATTTGTACGTTCAAATACAATAAAACTAGAATACTAGAGGAGGAGGAGACTGGTTGTAAACCTCAGGAAAAATAAATAAATAAAAGTGAATAAATTCATGCATATGGTTAAATAAAAATAGGAATTCAGAAATTTTTGAATATAAATTTCCAGGCGAAATAATTTAAGACATTATAATAAGCTCGATATTATAGAAGATTTATCGAAGGGTTTTCAATGATAGCAACTCCATTAACACGACTCACCAGGAAGAACATAAGATGTGAGTGGTTAAAGGAGTGTGATGAGAGCTTTCAAGAATTGAAGAGAAGGCTCACTACTGCCCCCGTACTAATCCTTCCATTTGGAGCAGAAGACTTTGTAGTCTATAGTGATGCCTTAAGGAAAGGACTGGGTTGTATTTTAATGCAGCATGAAAAAGTAGTTGCCTATGCATTGAGAAAACTAAAGACTCATAAAGTCAACTACCTAGTTCATGACTTAGAATTGACAACAGTAGTTTTTGCTTTATGAGGATGAAGACATTACTTATATGGATCCTGGGTTCAAATTTTCACGAATCATAAAACCTTAAATATATGATGTCACAGAAGGAGTTAAATATGCGACAACGGAGATGGGTAAAATTAATTAAAGACTATAATTGTATTATAGATTATCATTTAGGAAAAGTGAATGTAGTCGCAGATGCTCTCAGCCGTAAAGACAAGGCGATTAGGGGTGGACTAGCGACTTGGAATGAGGAAACCATGATTGAGCTAAAGAGATATCGAGAGCAAATATTAGAGGCACAACAACATGATGATGAGGTGTAAAAAGTGAGAATTAAACTAGAATCGGGGGGTGAAACTCTTTTTTGAATGAGTGATGACGGAATAATGATGTTGGGGCGACATATGTATATGCTTGACAACAAAGCTCTTAAACAAAAGTTACTATTAGAGGCTCATGAATCTAAGTTCATTGTACATCCAAGTAGTACTCAGATGTACCGGGATATGAAGTAGTACTAGTGGTGGCTAAATATGAGAAAAGAAGTGGCTAGTTACATGATGAAATGTAGTATTTTCCAACAAGTAAAAGTAGAACACTAAAAACTAGCAGGGCTATTACAACCATTACCAATCCTTGAGTGGAAGTGGGAGATGATCACAATGGACTTTGTGTCGGGACTATCCAAAGGAAAAATGGGAAATGATGCAAGTTGGGTCATTATGGATCGACTAAGTCTGCCCTTTTCCTACCAGTAAAGATGACAGATTCAATTGACAAGTTGGTTAAGATTTATGTGAATGAAGTTGTAAGGCTCCATGGAGTCCTAACATCAATTGTTTCAAACCGAGACCCAAGATTTAATTCACATCTCTGGCCGAGCATACAACGTGCCGTGGGAACAAATTTGAGTATCAGTACTGCCTTTCATCTGCAGAATGATGGCCAATCTGAGAGAATTATTCAGATCTTATAGGATTTACTATGAGCATGTGCTTTGAAATTTGGTGGAAACTGGAAGGAGCACCTATCACTAGTATAATTCACGTATAACAACAATTATCAAGCAATAATTGGAATAGCCCTATTTGAAGCTCTTTATAGCAGAAAGTGTAGGACACCCTTGTGTTGGGAAGAAGTTGGGGACAGAAAGCTGTATGAGACAGAATTAGTAAAAATCACTACTGAAAAAGTGAGGATTATTAAGGATCGAATAAAGGTGGCTCATGATAGACAGAAGAAGTATGCAGATATTTGAAGAAGGCCACTTGAATTTTGTCTTGAAGATAGAGTATTCTGAAGGTGGCTCTATGGAAGCACATGCTGAGATTCGGCATGAAGGGGAAGTTAGCTCTGAGGTTTATTAGACCATTTGAAATCCAAAAATGTATCGGGCTTGTAGCATATGAAATAAACTTGCCCTCACAGTTAGCCAAGGTTCACAATGTATTCCATGTTTCTTTGCTGTGAAAAGCCAATGTAGACCTTTCAAGAGTGTTACCTCAAGTGCTAGTAGAGGTAAAAGAAGACTTAAAACATAAGGTAAGATCGATAAAGATACTCGATTGGGGTGAGAAAGAACTTTGTAATAAGAAAGTTCCCATCATCAGAGTCTTACGGCGAAGCTCATAAATCAAGGAAGAAACATAAGAGAGAGAATCAGAAATGAGACAAAAATTCCCTAACTTGTTTATAAACTCAAGTACATCACTCAAATTTCAAGGATGAAATTTCTATTAGGAGGGGGGAATGTAAACCCCGGGAAAAATAAATAAATAAAAGCGAAGAAATTCATGCATATGGTTAAATAAAAATAGGAATTCAAAAATTTTTGAATATAAATTTCCGGTTGAAATAATTTGAGACATTATAATAAACCTGGTACAATGAGGGTTGGATTTAATTGAAGAGAATAATACACTCAAAGGAAAAAGGAAGCCTAAATGCAAATAAGGGAAAATATAGAGTATAAATACTCTCTCCTTACCAAAAATCTGTAGGAACTATAAGGAGAGAAAATAGGGAGTTTTATACCCATTCTTAAGAAATTAAGTTAGAAACACTTAAATTTCAAGAACCCATCCAAGGTTAAGAATTTATAGATGGGATAAACACTTGAGAGCAAAGGATTACCAAGAAATTGAACAAGAAGAAAAGAAAGGAGGGAGTTGAACATCTTTAACTGGTTGAAGATCAAAATCTTAATTTGTACCAGGTAAGGTGTTCTAAACATGATCTTAAAAAAAATTATTTTAAAATTTGATAAAGAATTGATGCCTTGATATTGAATTATAGGTTAGGGTTCTTAGACATAAATTGGAGGAAAAGTACTTATTGTTAAGATTAAGTTAATTCATATGTGTGGTATGTAGTTTATAAAAGTATTGTGTGAAGGGGAGGGGAAGACGAATCTGGACAGACTTGTCTCCTAACTTTAGGTGAGATTTCAGGTAGGAGAATGAGGGAATTAGGACCGGATTCCTCATAGAAATTATAGATTTGAATGTTAGCTAACCAAAAAAACTAATCTTGCTCAATTTGGAGATGTAGAACTCCAGTTATGGGTTACTAACTAAGACTGAATCGTGACTAATTATATAGGGCAGTAGGACTAATTAGTTAATGAACAATTTTGACTATCTTGGAGGAAAAACTGGGTTCTCCTCCCTTCAGAGAACTTGTAGCCTCGTGTCTTAGCTTTTTAACGAGATCAATCTCACTTAAAATGGAGTTTTAGAACTTTAGATATAGTTAAAAATTTGATAAGTATTCGGACAATAACAGTTCAAAGTTAGACAATAACATTTCAAAGTCTAGACAGTAACACTTAGACAATAATAGTTCAATGTCTAGACAGTAATGGTTGGACAGTAAAAGTTGAAAATTAGACGATAATAGTTCAAAATTAGACAGTAACAGTTCAATATCTAAATAGTAACAGTTAGACAATAACAGTTCAATGTCTAGACAGTAATGGTTGGACAGTAATAGTTGAAAATTGGCTAGTAACAGTTCAACGTTAGACAGTAACAGTTGGACAATAACAGTTCAATGTCTGAACAATAATGGTTGGACAGTAACAGTTGAAAATTAGCTAGTAACAATTCAATGTTAGATAGTAACAGTTGAACTGTAACAGTTGAAAAGTGGACAGTAACAGTTCAAATTTAAACAGTAATAGTAGACTTTCACGTGAATATTATATATAAAAATATAAAAGAATTGAGTCATACGAATACTTGCACATTAAGATACTAACTCTGAAAATATATATGATATATGTATGTATGTTATTATAAGGAAATAAACATGCATAGAAAGTAACATATGAGTAATGGATGAATATAGATTCTCTATAATATCGGTTTGAAGGAATCATAACCAAAAAATTCCTTATGATTCAGGAGGAGCAACGAGGATTGGATCTTCTGTTAGGGGTGGTCACGAGACAGGCGAAGCAGGTGCCTAATTTTCCTCCTATTTGCACTTATACAATTTAAAATTCTTCTAGTGAATGCAATTACAATAAATGTCATGTTCAATGTAAATAAAGTCTAGCGTATTTACAAGATTAGCTTCAGCTAATGACATCCGTAATAGGATTGCTAGGATATGAATTACAAGATTAGCTTCAGCTAATGACATCCGTGATAGGATTGCTAGGAAATGAATTTCCAGATTAGACTTTACACGATCACCCAGTTCATGCAACTAAATAAAAGTATTCAAATTAAGAATATACAAATGAGTGTTAATTGGTTTACAAGATTTATAAGAAATATATAAGTTCTATGTTAAAATTCTTATGGATCCGATAGAAAATTAATACTTTATTCGTATTCATTACATGAGTGTATATATATATATGTCCATCAAATATCCAGGGAGATCATTAGTTTAGGATCCTACTTTGTGAAGCTTATGTAAATATTTAACTTAAACAAAAGGGAATTAACATGTTTATGTAGTATACTTTTGTGTAAACCTTGATGTATTTATAAAAGTTCAGCTTAGCATGTAGTATTTTAGTTATCTTGTGATTAACCCTTTTGAAATATTTAAAAACACTTATTATATTGTAAATGCTTTCTTTGCATGTTAGTATTCCTTTTCTTTTAAATTTTATGATACAATGTTTGGACTATGTTCATATCGAAGTTACTCGTATGATATATATATATATTGTGTGGAATTATGAGGTTTGATATAAGGTCTGGAATTATAGAACCTTGTGATGATGGGTTGATTGAGTAAATTAATAGTAGTCGATAACTTGGGATGTCCTAAATGCAAATAAAACTCTGCCGAATTTTTGGTAAAAAAAAAATTACCCTCAAACTAAAAAGAATATGTTGGGATCTTTTAACATTGATCGAGTTGTATAGTCGAATTGTTACACTGGTCATTATAGTGACCATGGTGGCAATACAAGGGTGATCTCATCTTCATTACCACTTGGCGGAGTTCTTCATAATCCACATAGAGTCATTCAAATTTTTCATTGAGATAGGTCATACGTTCCTATACTCTTTGATCTAACAAGGCTGTGAACTTTGGAGATTGAGTGCTCATGATTAATTACAAGCATCCAATGGTAAAAACATTATAGTATAAACAAAAAGCATTTTAAAAAATAATATTTACTACACTTGCAAATAGACTCTTCTTAAAGTATTTAGGTCTTAAAGACCTATATACTTTCCATATATCAAATTATTTTTCCATAAATAATCTTAATGTAACAAAATATGCCTCTCTAAAGACTGGACTATTAATCCAATCATATCAATGGGATGAAGGATTGCCTTAAAGATTCAAGAATTGATGCCAGTCTTATAGATTATTTTTTATTATAATTTAATGTGAGATCCAACGTAATTGATCCTCTACATATGTTTAGTATATTAAAAACAAATCTAACAAAATTTTCTTAGCATTGATCTTGAATATTTGAACACATAAAATCAATCATAACAACAAACCTCTAATCTCTTAAAGTTAAGGATGTTGAATTGTATCATGAGATATCTTTTCGTTAATCTTTAAAATGCTAACCTCATTTCTTTCATTACTCTTTAACACTACTACTTAAATGAACTCATAATTATTTACTCAATAAAACTTTAATACCATATAAGAAAATCATTCAAATTTTAAAACTTAAAAGATATTAAATAAGACTTCAAAAAATAATTTTATAATTCCTTTCAACACTTACATCTTTTGTTACATATAAATCTTAAATCTTTGACATTTTTACAGCCTCCTTCCTAACTATTACACGTGTGCGGCATTGAAGCGATCGTCTACTCTTGTAAAAGTATTTATCTGGCAAATATAGAGAGACAAGGAATTCTTGTCTTTTATTAGTGGAAAAACAAAAATAAGAGTCACCATATAGTTTTTGGTTACTAGGAACCCTAACTAGTCTCAGAGATCGGGCATAAGGACTGGTTGCATAAAAGAAGGGTATTAGCACTCCAAATATATCATACCTAAGGTAGACTGCATTGTCTTAATTATCTGATATATGATAAGGTCTAACTATTGATCTGTCTATGGGTTAAAAAAAGTCCTTCTTAGTAAGTAGATCCTTATCTTATAGAGTAAAACCTAACCATTTTATATCAACCAAAGAAACTAATTTTAATATTAGGAGTACATCTTACATGCTAGTTTGTAATCCTAGATATTAAAAGAAAACAAAATGATTTTTTTAAATGTTAGCATAGTTCTCATGACTTTAATAAACTAGTTATTAAAGTAAAAAATACATGCTTAAAAAATTTTATTATATGAAAATACAATATGATTTTTTCTTTGAGACTTGGTCGTATGCATAAAAAACAAACCGATTTTTTTTTTCAACATTTCAATGAAACCGGGTATTTTAATACCAGACTTAAATTGGCCCAAAAATTTTTTTTTGAATTTTTTTATTTTCAAATTGGGCCAGACCCGGCCCAACCATTTTTGGTCTAGGCCGGCGTTGTCTGGCCCAATGAATAAGGAAAAAGTTCCCCACTGTTCATGTGAACAGTGGAGAGTGAATTAATTCACTCTCCACTATTCATTAGCCGAACAACGAAGTTGGCGAGGGGTGGGCAAATGAAGCAGAAGAAGAAAATGAAAAAAAAAAATTTTAATGTCATTCTAGTTCAAATTTTTTTTCCTATATGATATGCAATTTAGGGGGTTTGGAAGTTATCTAGGCTAAAGTAAAAGAAAACATAAAACTATCAAATGAAAGTAAATAAAATAAAAAATTATCAAGATAGCAAATCTTGGTTTCAAGTAAACATCCACCTACGAAAATCAGAACTGATCATGAAAATGAAACGTCAATTTATACTATAACTATTTATCTTTTCTTACATTGATTAGTTAACAGATCCGTTGTATAACTATCCTAACCATCAAACAACCACAATGTCTGCACTAGTAATTTAATTCAATGTCAGCTTTTAGAACTAGATGAGCTGATTAATCTAGACAACATAACTGTCTACAGTTCATATTTGATTTGATCAATCGAATATTCTCGTTAAGATTATTAATCTGGATCCACCACAATTATTAATCTTAGTTACTTCACAAGTTTATATACCACAACTTCGGTTTTGATAACTGTCATAACCCAATTCTAGATTATTCCCCAAAATTCACTTTTTTTCAAAATAAAATTTTAAATATAAAATAAAGGTTGGCAACTTGAAGAAAGCAAACTAGGAAATTAAGATGCAATTTTGAAGGAAATTTAAGGCCTAATTGTACCTCATTATGCCTAAAAATGGAAAAAAAATACAAATTCAAGGTCAAATTAAATGATTATTGGATGAATTTGCATAAAAATTAAGTCTAGGGACATAATTAAATTTTTAATAGGCCAATTTGATTTAATTATATTTATGATCATAAACTGGTTGTGATATCTATTTTTTAATTTTTTTTAAACATGAAAAAGATGCAATTTTTGTTTTTTATGAAGACATGTTTGGAAAATTTTTAGGATTTGGTTGTACGCATGAAAAAAAATATTTTTTTATTTGTTTTAGAAAAGAGAAAATAATTTTAAATATTTTGACATTTTTTAGAAATATTTTGAATTTGTTTTGAAATATTTCGGAGAAAATCGGGTATGTTAATACCATATTTTTTTAACAGTGTAAATATACAACTCGATATTATAAAAAATAGATAGAAAAACATTTGAGAAAATCACAATTTTTAAAAAATATTTTTAAAAATTTTTTTGGATTTTTTTAAATTGGAGGGGGCCGGATCTAGCCTAGCCATTTGGGCTAGGCCACAATTGGCCCGACCCAAAGCCAAGTTAATTATTCTACCGCTATATGCAGAAATGAATTCTGCATGCATCAGCCTCTACGAAGAAGAAGGAGGCAATATAGGGAGGAGAAAGTTGCCTGGCTTCAGGGTCTCGGACGTGCTGAGGATATGTGGCCGGTGGTTTAGGTGGAGTCGGCTTTGGGAGGAAGAACAAAAGGTTGGAGAGGAGAGAGAAAGGTTGGAAGGAGAAAAGAGAGAGCCACGGTGGTAGCTTGGTAGTCAGTTGGTGGTTATGCTGGTTTCCTGTGGTGGAGCTAGTGGTGGAGAAGCTGGTGGTGACTGGAACGATGAAGAAAGAGAGGGAAGAAGAAATGTCTTGCAATGGAGAGAAAGACGTTCACGGTGGCTTATTACAGACATAGTGGTGGCTGTTTGGTGGTTTTGGTAATGCTTGGTGGTGCTGGTTGCTCAAGGTGAAGTTGGAGGAAGAAATGGTGATGTTATTGGTTTCTTATGGCAGAGGTAGAAAAAAGAAGATGCAAAAGAAGAAAATATGTAGTGGGGAGAGGGAGGAAGACTGGTTTTTTGGCTTACTTTGGACCCGATTTTCTCCTTCCTCGGGCCATCAAATCTGCCTCTATTTATAGATGGTGGAAGAAAGCAATCTTGTCTACACTGAGGAAAATTTTCATCTGTTGATTCAGTTGGTAAGGATCTCAACCGTTGGCTTAAAGTAGGCATCCTGACTTGTCAAATCTGTAGAAAAAGATTGCCTTAGTTGGCCTGTTTAGGCGGACACCGGTGTTGTCTCGTTGTCATTCAGACAGAAGTGTTCACTTGGAGTTGTAGAGAAATTGTAGGGGATAATTTGTGTGCACATTTTGTTAGATTTGATGGAGAAATAAAACATTAAATGCACCTGAAAAGTAGCTACCCAGGCAACATCCTCAGGCAAAATCGAGGAAGACAATGAACAGTGACCAGACGACTCGTTGTCTGGTCTTTTTATATATATATATTCAAAACGATGCTATTTTGGATTTGAAATAGGGATTTTCCAAGTTCAATGTAGTCCTCTAGCTTTTAATTTGTTTTAATTGAACCCATAATTGACCCTAAACTTTTGATTTAATGCAACTAAGCTCTTAGTGAACTTTAATTTGAATCCCGAAGTTACGTGCCTATTGCACTATTATCTTTGGTCTCGAATTTGTTCAATTGAACCCCATCATTAAACTTTTAATTTCTTCAATGTCACCCCTGGTTTTTGTGAATTAAGCCCCTAAAGTTTGGTGCCTTTTGCATATTGGTCTTTGGCTATAAATTTTATCAATTTAACCCCTAATTGAACTCAAAACTTTAATTTTCTTGCAATTTGGCCCCTAATTTCAATCAATTAACTTGGAAAAAAAATTAAATTTGGACTCTTAAAATTCCAATCTTCTCAATTAAGCTCAAATTAGGCTCCCAAACTTAATTTCTCACCAATTAAGCCCCGAATAAAATTAATATTTGTGGTAGAGACTGGGGTGTAAAATTGCATGATAAAGTATACCCTCAGGTATTAAAGATATAAGGTGTAAAATACGATACTAAAATTCAGACTTTAGAACGGTTAGTATTTAACCCGATGAGGTAGAAACTCTCTCATGAAGAAAGATTTGCCTTGAATCTCAGAAAAGACCAACAAATAGAAACCCGACTCAGAAAAAATAATCAAACAATAATGCAGCTTACCTTAGGTAGAGTGCATTAGGGATGATGCATCTTCCCCTTGCACAACCAATCCCTTACCCAAACTCTCGTAGACCATAAGTTCCTAGTGACCATAATACTAGGTGGTGACTTCTAAACATTAATTATAATTTTATGATTAAATCCAAAAACCCATCCCAACACACAACACCTCACACTGAAGGCACTACAAAAGCCTCTCGTTGTCACCAGATGATATCACATCGGCTCACGCCCTTGCAACAATATCAAACTTAGCAATTTATTCTTCACAATAATAACTTAAAGTCCACTTTAATAATTAAAATAAACAATTAGAGGGAATAAGCATAGGAGAACAAACATATTCGTTCATCATATAAACTAAAAAGAAAAGGTAAAATAAATCTTATAGTTTTTGAAATCCAAAGGTTTCTATGTCCTTACAACCAAGAAAAAGAGTTTAGCCTTGCATGTCTATTGAAAAATTAATCAAAAAGAAGGAAAAAAACATGATTTTAGGTTCTGTTAGAGGAGTGTGCGTTTTTCTTCTTCTCTTTGCTGGTTGTCGTCTCTTTTCCTTTCTCTTTTTCTTTTTATATCCTAGGAAACCCTAATCCTTTCTCTACAAAATAGTCTTGTCTTGGGTAGACAATTTATATTTAAATAACTATTTTTATAAAAAGAAGAAATAGTCTTGTATAAAATCTTCAAGTTTTGACTTTTGACTTAGGGGAGCTAAATTACCAAAATAAAGATTTGGATGTCGTTTGGATCCTTTAGGATGTAATTTATTCTTCACAAAACCTGTCTGCTAGGAGAATTCATGTGTCATTTAAAAAATCATATCTCTCGCATATGTGCTTGTTTTCTACTAACATTTGATAGACTGATAGGTCTTTGAGTCAGGAATCTAAAGAAATTGAGTTTGCATCAAATGGACTTATGTAGCTCAAGATATTCAAATCGGAATGGTCAAAGGTCAACACTAGCAGAATGTGAGATTTGACTTTGAAGGCTGCGATTTCCATGCTCTTTCCTTTTTTTATTTTTCTTGACATATATATAGAAAGGTATGAATTTTAGCTTTCAAATGCCACTAGAATCACTTTGTTTTGACCTTTAGAGCTCAAGCTCTGCACAAAACATCTATTGGAGATTAAATCTGTCAATTATCTCCAATTTACTTCTTTTTGAATCTTTCATCCAAAAGTGCCTTCAAAACATAAAACAAAGAATATCAAAGCATTTATGTATTAAAAAATAGGCAAAACACTAAGTAAATGTGGGTAAAACTATCAAATAATCTATTTTGGATTGCTCTTCCCGGTTTTTTCTTCCTTTCCCTCATCTGTCTCTCTTTGTAATCTCTGTTTTTCCCTATTTGCTTTTTACTCTTCGTCTTTTGTTCTTTTATCTTTCTTTATTCTTCCTTTCTTTTCGTCTGTTCTTCCCTGTTTTTTTTCTTCCCTTTCATTTCTCTTCTATCTCAATCTTTTCTATAATAATTTTTCCTCTCTCAAAACCTCTCTTCCCTGTCAATCTCCCCTCCTTTGTAATCTTTCTCTCTAGTTGTTCCCTCCTCTCTGTTCGTCTCTTCTCTCTATACTTTTCCCCTATTTTTCTTTCCCCCCCTTCTTAACCCTCTCTCCTTTGGTATTTATAAGTGGAAAATGGAGGAGATAGGGCTACTACCCCTGTCCAGTCATGGTACAGGGGTAGGGTGGTCGGGTGACCACTAAGCAGCTGCCTTAGGACCACCTGAGAGGCTTATCCCCTCTATTTTTTCATCTGGTGGTAGGTAATGGGTCTTTGTTGGTTTTTTGGGTTTGGGAGAGAGAGGGAAAGGAGCAGATACAGGGGAACACAATTCTTCTTCCCCAATCTATGTGCGTCTAGGGGAAGAAGAACCGATAATGTCGTTCTAAACGACACTGTTTTGGGCTTCTTCTCTTGTTTTTTTTTTTTAACAGTGGATGAAATGGTGTTGTTTTACCAAAAACATGTCATTTCATTTAAAAGAAAATGGTGCCAAAAATGTGTTGAGGCTCTTTAAGAGCTTTCTTTTGGCCAAAAACTTGTTTCAGTCTTGTTAGTAATTTGGCTTTTTGATTTTTTTTAGGTTTTCTAGGTGTATGACTACCTTTCTATGGAATCACTTAAATTTCTAGAACTTGTTTGTTTTAGACAAACACTAATATGATTTCTGTTTTTGTACTAAACTTTAAATTTTCAAAAATCCTGGTGAACATGTGAGATCATACATAGTTTTAGAAGAAAAGGAAAACATACCAAAGGATTCTTAGCGTAATGGTTTCATGAGTAAAGGTTATGCTCAATATGTTATTTCCATGAAACCACAACAAAAATGAAGGCATGTCATAAACATAGGAAAACATCTGATCTTATTAACAAAAAATGCTCATTTGATAGAGAAAGTCTTTATAAGCCAAATTACCAACAAGACTGAAACAGGTTAAAACAAAGAAGCTTTGCAGGTGACACGACTAAAAGGTTGATGTCTTCTCCCAAGTGCAGGAGTGTCGAAGTAATAAATAACCCGGTAAGACCAGGGTCGAACCACAGGGAGGTTAATTGTACAAATTATAAACAATAATTATAAACAACAACAACAACAACAACAACAACAACAACAATAATAATAATAATAATAATAATAATAATAGTAATAGTAATAGTAGTAGTAGTAGTAATAATAATAATACTAATAATAACGGTAATAATAATAATAATAATAATAACAACAACAATAACAATAATAACAAAGAGAAGAAGAAGAAGAAGATGATGATAACAACTTAGAGATGAAATATTAATGTAAGGATTAAACAATAATAATAACAAATGTCAAGGTTAGAGGTTCCACTAATGGTATATCAAACAAGTATAGTATAAACTCTTATTATTGAATTGGAAACCACACACAAAGGAGGTTCCAATCAGATTATATATTATTAACATGATTACATTAGTCATCTTATTCAATTAATGCTAATACTTGTAAATCTCGTCAAGCATTCATGATTATAACTTATGTTAACAACAAATCAAGTTCCTTTCATAGCTGAGGTGTCGGTTATACCATACATTATGGGTTATGAAAGTGCCAAGCATTTGTTGTACCAAGTGTTATACAACATAAATCAAGATTAATCATTTAACAAGCAAAGTATTAAAGAGTGAACAAGATAACAAATATAAAACATGTTAGTATCAAACATTAAAATCCATATTAAGTTTACATTATACTTGTTCTTACACCATTAGTGTAACCTTTTCACTTTGACATAACTAACTTAGCTAGACATAATGAAAGAAAGCAAAATAGATAAACAAAATAAGAACATAAAAGTTAACTAAGTAAAGGAAAGGAAATGAAAGGCATAAACTTAATATTAATGAAAGCAAAGCATAAACATTACAAAAAATACAAAGAGAGAAAGGAAGAGCATGATCTTGATCTGGAAACCAAGATGCCTAAATGCATGGCAAATGCCTCCTTTTATAGGCCAAAATTGGGAACTATTGATTTGATGACTAATTGATAAGTGGGTGGCCAACTTTTGACTTGGTGACAATCCTTATCTTCTCTTGTCTGCCCAAAACGTCATTGATAACGTCAAAATTGAAGTCAGTTGTAAACATGAAAGTTGTAGGCAATTGTCTCAGCTTTCTTGTGTAAACAATTCAGCTTATTTGGACTTCTAGAACTCCAGATATGGCCAAAATACCGAACAGTGCTCGGGCTGGAAGACAGATTCGGGCTTCTTTGTTGTTGCTACAATTTGGACTTGCAAATGGCCTTTTTAGATCTTGGGCTCCAAATGAAAGTTGTAGGCCTATGTCTTACCTTTCTATCCATATAAATTGGACCTAAATCTGAGATCTGTAGCTCCAGATATGATCCAATTACCGAACAGTGTTCCGGTTTGGATTGCACCGACATCTCTTCTCTAAGTTTGACCATCTCTTTATCCTTGCAATTTAAGTTCTTCAAGTCATCAATCAATCCTTTCATTTATTTGATAGGCCTGCATTAAAAATAGACATTTACCACAAATTATAGGTATCTTATATTACTAGATACATTATTATAAAACATATTTTAGTTAAGGAGTTATTGATACTTCAAGTGCAAAATGATGATATAAAACCATGATAAAAATGCACTTTTAAGTACTAATCACACCCCTCAACGAGCTTATTACTAGTCCCTAGTAATCAAAGTATTAAAACAATTTGCAAATTTCACTAAGTAAGGTATTCATCATTTAACTTCCATTAATCTATCTAGATAAACAAACTCTCATTAAATTTATATATCTGCTCAATACCTCTTAACAAGATATTAATAAACCTTTCTTTTGTGCTCAATGTATCAACACATAATTATAGGGCTTTTCTTGGAAGAAAACAAAATTTTTGTTCTACTGTTTAAGGTTAACTTCCTTGGGTTGGGATTACTATTTTTGTCTTCTTTTTTTTTTAACTCGATATACATATAATGTAAAAACATCATGCATCTTTAACCCATGTAACGAGCTTTCAGCTAATGACTCCCAGACCAGTTGGTCTTAGGGCATTAACAGTTAAGACACCCCTACGAGCTTAGTAACTCGGGTCGCAGATACTGATATGTAGATAGTGCAATGTTTGATTCCCTTAAACTTTTCTCCTCAACCCATGTAACAAGCGTTGGGCCAATAGCTCCCAAGTCAGTTGACTTTAGGGTATTAGGTGTTAAAACACCCCTTCGGGCTTAATTGCTTAGGTTAGGGAGGCTACGAAACCAAACTTATCTACATTTTTATTATCATCATTTTTTTTTTTGTGTTTTTTTTATTATATACAATCCATTTCCCTTAGTTGTTACTTTTAACAAAAGAACATAAATAATGTAATAATCCAATATGCAACCCACAATCATATGTTAAAGTGTGTGTGTGTAAATTAAGGTTTAAGAATACATGTTAAATAAGTATATGAGCAGAATTAAGTGGTAACAATACGAGAGTTTGTAAACCTGAATATTTCAGGAAGTATTATAATAGACCTTGTTAAGAATGATTACTAAGATGCGTCTCAAGAGTCACTTTAACAAAAGAACTCCTTTACTCTGCCATCCTAGTAACAACAATTATGCACATGCTATATGAAATGAAAAACAATTTTTTTTTATCAACTACTACCCTCTCCCCCCAACCAAAACGAGACATTGTGCTCAATGTTCTAAGGTAGAAAGATAGAGTATAGAAGATATCACCTGAAATAACGAACACTGACAAAACCTGAAACACACTAAAACAAAAATAAGAAATAACAAAACATAATAATAAAACCAAAAGACACAAAAATTCACAAATGAAGGCTTAAATCCAATCTAAGCTTTTTACGGCTTCCCGTAGATGACCAATTTATGCGACTCATGGAAGGATCAATCACAGGAATGAAAGATTGTAGTTGGTCAATCAATTGTTCAGCAGTAGTAGCAGAGATTATGATTTGTCGTGTAGAAGATGTTAGAAATTCCTGTTCCACAGCATGATCAAGAAAAGACAACAACTTATCATAATAACCATTAACATTTAACAAACCTATGGGTTTATGGTGAATGTGCAATTGAGCCCAAAAGGAAATATGAAAGATCTCTTCTAATGTGCCTAGACCACCTGGTAAAGCAATGAAGGCATCAACATGATTAAATATTGCATTCATTCGAGCCGACATTGTGGAGACCTGAAGTTCCTCTCCAATTGTTTTTCCAATGATGTCCCCTTGTGCCAACGCTTCAGGGACGACTCCTAAAACTTGACTACCTCCTAAAAATGCAGCTATTGACACACCTCCCATTAACCCAAGACTGCCTCCCCCATACACTAAATGAATCTTTCTCTCAGCTAGCACCTGACTAAGATGATTTGCTGATTCTAAAAACACTTTTTCTTTCCCAGGACTAGATCCACCGAAAACACAAATATTTCTTATTTGATGACTTGAGGAACTTGCCATTTCTACACACTTCTGTATTTGTTGAATGTATGGGTTGAGTAGAAATGAAAGGAAGGAAAAGAGGGTTTTATAGATGAGAAATTATAAAGGCAATCATAACATCTATATGTAGGCCAGCTGGAGTCTCACACTCTCTCTCTCTCTTTTTATTTATTTATTTATTTACTTTTAAAAAAAAAGCATGTGTATGTACAGGTAGTTGTGATTGTGGCTCACATCTTCCCTTGGTTTTACGTCCAAGAACAGCTTAAACGCCCTCTATGGGTCGGGGATAGGCTTCCCATCCAATTTTCTTAAAAACTGGCAAACAGGGTCTTTTTTAGTCAGATTCCCAAGACTAAGTCGATCATGTTCTTTATGAAATAGTGGCCATAAATCATGAATTGCACGATGCACATCTCCATTAGGATGCGTCTCAAGAGTCAATAGAAGATTATCTAAAGACTCCTTACTCAGGGCATCCTTAATGAATTGTATTTTATCTTCACGGTTTATAGATACCATTCCTAAAGAACGACATTGTGTATTACAAGTCCATCTAGCACATTGATGACAGACTTCTAGTCGTTTTGCACGACGCTTCTTTGCAAAAGTGCTTTTACCTGTTCCAGGCATGTGTGAAATAAAGAAATTAGAGGCTCACCTGATAATCGGACCTTTGCTTCAATCAACCAACGAATATCTTCACGAATTCCATGATTCATTAATAATCTCAATCTTGCACATCTAGCACGGTAAATTTTTGTAATCGCATTCTAAGGCAGAGCGGGAAAATACTTTTTCAATTTTTCAAGATTAGTGTCCATTTTCAAATGAGAATTGGAAGAGAGATTCAAAGAATTGCACAGATATATACACAGATATCAGTAATTATGGGAAACTGAAAGAACCGACTTAAGTCACGGAGTACCGTTATCCACCATTTGACCGGGGTGAGAGAAACTAGCAAAAATCACTAATAAAAAACACAAAAAAAATGTGAGAAAAAAAATAATCAGCCTTTATCTACAAAATTATTCAAACTAGTTGATTCATTTTCATTAGGAAAATTATCAAAGTGAGCTTTCAAACGATGTCCATTTTCCTTAAAATCATTGTCATTCATTGAATTCTCAATATCACAGGCCCCATAAGGATTGCTCCATCTTGGTTTTAGCTCTCTAGGGAATGCATAGAGTTGAGAATTATAAAACAAAACTTTTTGACCAGTATCAATCTTTTGACAATTTTCACAAGTTTTGCAGAATGCATGCGTGTCCTTGAACATGGTGGGCCAATAAAATCCATTTTGAAAGATTTTTGCAGCTGTCTTTTTTGACGAGAAATAACTTCTACATGCTTCAGAATGACAAAGTTTAATGACACTACTTACCTCATTGTCGGGAATGAATCTTTAAAATATTTGATTAGGACAATATTTGAATAAGTTAGGGTCATCACAATAAAAATTCTTCACTTCGTTCAAAAACTTTTCTTTGTCTTGGGTACTCCAATCAGCTGGCAAATCTCCTAAAGCAAGAAAATTGATATTTTTATTATACCAAGGCATTGGACTAAGAGAAAGTAAGGATTCATTAGGAAAGTAATCATCGATTGGTGTGATGTTAGATGTCGAATTTGTTGTCAATGTTGATAAAAGATTTGCATCAACATTTTCGGTGCTTGTTTCATCCGTGATTTCTTCCTCAGAATAAATCATTTGCAAATCTTCAGTTTCATCCAATTCATTTTTACTTAAAATAGATTCAAGTTGATCATAAACTAATTCATCAATATGATCTACTTCTTGTAAATCATTATCATCTCCAGGTTGCTTGCAAATGTTGAAAATATTCATCTCCAATGTCATGTTTCCAAATGATAGCTTCATCAGTCCATTCCTACAATTAATCAATGCGTTAGAGGTTGCAAGAAACGGACGTCCTAAAATAACAGGAAATGAATTACATGCTTCAACAGGTTCTGTATCCAAGACAATAAAATCCACAGGATAAATGAATTTATCGACTTGTACTAACACATCTTCAATTATTCCTCTAGGCACTTTTACAGATCTATCGGCAAGTAAAAGAGATATAGAAGTTGGTTTTAACTCACCTAGATTGAGACTTTGAAAAACTGAATATGGAAGTAAATTCACACTAGCTCCAAGATCAAGTAAGGCTCTTTCAATTTTATGCTCTCCAATAAAGCAAGAAATTGTAGGACAACCAGGGTCTTTATATTTCAAAGCATTATTGTTCTGAAGAATAACACTTACTTGTTCGGCTAGAAAGGCTTTCTTTTTCACATTCAATTTCCTCTTCACAGTGCATAGATCTTTCAAAAATTTAGCATAGGAAGGAACCTGTTTAATAGCATCCAACAATGGTATATTGATCCTTACCTGTTTGAAAATTTCAAAAATTTCAGAGTTGTGATTAACTTTCCTTTGTTTGGTCATGGCTTGAGGAAATGGAAGTGCTGGCGGTGAATCAGTCGTTTCTTTGCAATTTTCAGATTCATCCCCTTCCTTACCCTCAGAGATTGACTCATCATCTTTCTCATAAGGTTCAAGAGAGGGTTTTTCAATAACCTTACCACTGCGCAGAGTAGTGACTGATTTGACTTGATCCATGTGTTGGCTTCCGGAACTACTTGCATTTGCATTGTATTGCCCTTTGGGATTTTGTTGTGTTTGAGATGGAAACTTACCTTTCTCTTGAAAACTAAGAGCAGATGTTAATTTAGCAAGAGTATCTTTAAAATCTATCATGTTTTCAACAAGTTGAGTATTAATTGTCTCTTGCTTTTCAATAAATGCATGCAATGTTTCCTCAAGATTTCTTCTAGAAGGTGGAGCATAAGAAGGTGCATATCCATGAGAATTTTAGAAATTATGGTGTGCTTGAAACGATGGTTGTGAAGTTTGTGCATTGTTGTTCTCACTCTTCCAACTGAAATTTGGGTGATTCCTCCAACCAGGGTTGTATGTTTGGGAGTATGGGTTATGGTTCGCCCTTTGGAAACTGTTTAAAGCATGGGCTTGTTCATGGAGACATTCCTTAAAAGAAGGCAAGGTTGGACAATTACTGGTTGAGTGTTCATTTGTTTCACAGATTTGACACACAATGTTTTCAATAGATTTTAATTGACCACTCTTTTTCAATTCTAATGCCTCGACTTTTCTAGCTAAAGATGCAAACTTGGCTTGAAGGTCATGATCTTCCCTAAGGTTGTACATACCTCCACTAGATGTATGAGGTTGAGTTTTACTTGGTGCCTCATATGTACCCGCAGTGTCCCAATTTTGAGCATTTTCAGCTAACAAGTCCAAGTACTCCATTGCTTCATCAGGGTCTTTATCTTCAAAAGTTCCATTGTACATCAATTCAACCATTTGCCTATCTTTAGGTGTTAACCCTTCATAGAAATGTGAAACCAATCTCCATGTTTCAAAACCATGATGGGGGCAAGTACTAAGCAAATCTCGATACCTATCCCAATATTTGTAAAATGTTTCTCCTGGTTTTTGAGTGAAAGTGGTGATTTGTCTCTTAAAAGAGTTTGTTCTATGAGATGGGAAAAACTTCTTTAAAAACTGTTGTTGCATTTCATCCCAAGCACGAATGGATCCTGGTCTCAAATTTTGTAGCCATGTTTTAGCTTTATCTTTTAATGAAAAAGGAAAAAGCTTTAATCTGATGGTGTTCATGCTACAATTTAAATTATTATATGTGTTGCAGACCTTTTCAAATTCCCTTAAATGCAAGTATGGATTTTCCAATTTCAAACCATGAAAAGAAGGTAAAAGTTGAATAATACCTGGTTTAAAATTAAAATGAGATGCATCGGGAGGAAAAACTATGCATGATGGTGCACTTGTTCTTGTGGGATTCATGTGGTCTCTAAGTGTTCTAGCACGATTATTCTCATTATTTTCATTATGAAGTGATTGATTATCTTCTTCAACCATATTTTCTGAAAATGATGAGGATACCCTACAAAGTCTACCACTTGATGTACGTGACCACACTCTCATGCACGTGTAGGAACAAAATAAAAAGAAGAAGAAAACAAAAGAAGAAGAAACAAGAGAAAAGAAATAAAGTCATATACAAGAAAAGTGAAAAGAGAAAATAAAATAAATATTATAATTTATACAAGGACTTACCTCCCCGGCAACGGCGCCAAAAACTTGACACGACTAAAAGGTTGATGTCTTCTCCCAAGTGCAGGAGTGTCGAAGTAATAAATAACCCGGTAAGACCGGGGTCGAACCACAGGGAGGTTAATTGTACAAATTATAAACAATAATTATAAACAACAACAACAACAACAACAACAACAACAACAACAACAACAACAATAATAATAGTAATAGTAATAGTAGTAGTAGTAGTAATAATAATAATACTAATAATAACGGTAATAATAATAATAATAATAACAACAACAACAATAACAATAATAACAAAGAGAAGAAGAAGAAGAAGATGATGATGACAACTTAGAGATGAAATATTAATGTAAGGATTAAACAATAATAATAACAAATGTCAAGGTTAGAGGTTCCACTAATGGTATATCAAACAAGTATAGTATAAACTCTTATTATTGAATTGGAAACCACACACAAAGGAGGTTCCAATCAGATTATATATTGTTAACATGATTACATTAGTCATCTTATTCAATTAATGTTAATACTTGTAAATCTCGTCAAGCATTCATGATTATAACTTATGTTAACAACAAATCAAGTTCCTTTCATAGCTGAGGTGTCGGTTATACCATACATTATGGGCTATGAAAGTGCCAAGCATTTGTTGTACCAAGTGTTATACAACATAAATCAAGATTAATCATTTAACAAGCAAAGTATTAAAGAGTGAACAAGATAACAAATATAAAACATGTTAGTATCAAACATTAAAGTCCATATTAAGTTTACATTATACTTGTTCTTAGACCATTAGTGTAACCTTTTCACTTTGACATAACTAACTTAGCTAGACATAATGAAAGAAAGCAAAATAGATAAACAAAATAAGAACATAAAAGTTAACTAAGTAAAGGAAAGGAAATGAAAGGCATAAACTTAATATTAATGAAAGCAAAGCATAAACATTACAAAAAATACAAAGAGAGAAAGGAAGAGCATGATCTTGATCTGGAAACCAAGATGCCTAAATGCATGGCAAATGCCTCCTTTTATAGGCCAAAATTGGGAACTATTGATTTGATGACTAATTGATAAGTGGGTGGCCAACTTTTGACTTGGTGACAATCCTTATCTTCTCTTGTCTGCCCAAAACGTCATTGATAACGTCAAAATTGAAGTCAGTTGTAAACATGAAAGTTGTAGGCAATTGTCTCAGCTTTCTTGTGTAAACAATTCAGCTTATTTGGACTTCTAGAACTCCAGATATGGCCAAAATACCGAACAGTGCTCGGGCTGGAAGACAGATTCGGGCTTCTTTGTTGTTGCTACAATTTGGACTTGCAAATGGCCTTTTTAGATCTTGGGCTCCATATGAAAGTTGTAGGCCTATGTCTTACCTTTCAATCCATATAAATTGGACCTAAATCTGAGATCTGTAGCTCCAGATATGATCCAATTACCGAACAGTATTCCGGTTTGGATTGCACCGACATCTCTTCTCTAAGTTTGACCATCTCTTTATCCTTGCAATTTAAGTTCTTCAAGTCATCAATCAATCCTTTCATTTATTTGATAGGCCTGCATTAAAAATAGACATTTACCACAAATTATAGGTATCTTATATTATTAGATACATTATTATAAAACATATTTTAGTTAAGGAGTTATTGATACTTCAAGTGCAAAATGATGATATAAAACCATGATAAAAATGCACTTTTAAGTACTAATCAGCAGGCATGATCAAAAGGTAGTTATTTTGGACAGAACAAGAATAAACTCCATTATGCAACTTTAGTAAAAATTCCCTTTCGGTCAGCCACCCCATGAAAGCTTTTGTAGAAATACTGGATTGTGTTGAGGCTCTTGACCATGTTTGTCCCTTATTTCTTCGGGTTGATCATTGTCGAGTTCTGATTGAAAATGACGGGTCTGGTAGAAGGACCTTCACCAGAGGTATTTCTTAATATTTGCTCGAGTAAGCTAGAGGTAAGTTACGCTTGTCTTCAGAGACTCCAACTCTTTTCAAAAATGGGTTTCATGGTGAGCACACTTTTTATCTTCCATGTTTCTTATTTAGATTCGGGTGTTGTAGACTCTTTGGGACCTATATTTCAACCTGATGCATATGTGTATGGATGTATATACATGCGCATTAGGGAGCTCATACCCTAAGGATAGGTTTTGGGCCATTACATGATGGGTTGGCTTTTTACTTGGTCTCAAAATGGTTTTATATCTGCTTAGTGATGGTCTTCGTAAAGACAATATGGGGGCGTTTCAGAAACAGCTAAGGCACATATGCCCGCCATTACCAAACAAGCACTTAAATATAAGTTGGTTGTTTCATGCATCTGAACCCTAACCAATAATCATAGGACAGATCGTTAATCCCCCACTTAACTCAGAAGCTTGTATATGCTTAAAAAAAATAAAACATGTGATGCATGAGACAATTTTATACAATGCATAAACAAATTTTGTATGCATGAACAAATATGTACAAAATTCAAAGCGTATAAGAAAATAACAAAAGGAAATGCATATTAACAATACACCTAAAACCAAACAAAAAAATCAAACAAAAACAATACTTAGTCCACAAGGTCCCCAGCGGAGTCTCCATTCTATCGCAAATGTGCGACATTACAACGATCGTCCACTCTTGTAAAAGTATTTATATGGAAAATATAGGTAGACAAGAAATTCTTTTTTTTTATCAGTGGAAAGCTAAAATGGGAGTCGCCACCTAGTTTTTTATTACTAGGAATCCTATTTGGTCTTTTATTAGTGGAAAGCTAAAATAGGAGTCGCCACTTAGTTTTTTGTTACTAGGAACCCCAATTGGTCTCAGAGATCGGGCACAAAGACTGTTTGCGTAAAGGGAAGGTATTAACACCTCAAATACACCCTACCTAAGGTAAGCTGCATTGTTTTAATTGTCTGATATATGTAAGGTTTAACTGTTGGTCTATCTATAGGTTAAGAAAAGTCATCTTCAGTAAGGAGATCCTTATCTTATCAGGTAAAACCTAACCATTCTATGTCAACCAAAGAAACTAATTTTAATATTAGGTGTATGTCTTACGTGTAAGTTCATAATCCTAGATATTAAAAAAAATGATTTTTTTTTTAATTTTTGAAATGTTGGCCTAGTTCTCATGACTTTAATAAACTAGTTATTAAAATAAAAAAATGCATGCTAAAAAAAATTTATTGTATGAAAATACAATATGATTTTTTCTTTGAGATTTTGTAGTATGCATAAAAAACAAACCCATTTTGTCGTTTTTTTTCAATATTTTGATGAAACCGAGTATTTTAATACCAAACTTACATTGGCCTAAAAGTTTTTTTCTGAATTTTTTTTTATTTTTGAATTGTGCCAGACCTGACCCGACCATTTTTAGCCTAGGTCAGCGTTGTCTGGCCTAATGAATAAGGCAAAAGTTCCTCATTGTTCATGTGAACAATGGAGAGTGAATTAATTCATTCTCCGTCATTCATTAGCTGAACAGTGGAGATGGCAAGGGGTGAGGGAATGAAGTAGAAGTAGAAGATGATGGGAGGTGGCTAACCTGGTGGTGGCCTTGGTGGTATTGAAGTTGACAGCGGCGTTGTGGTGTTGCTATGGCGGCGGCTGGGAAGCCCGACAGCAGCTGTTGTGATGCTTCTTCTTCTCTGTGCAGAGACACTAGTCTTTGTGTTTTCAGCTATTGTGATGCTTCTTCTTCTCTGTGCAGAGACACTAGTCTTTGTGTTTTCTTTCCCCCTCGTCTATTTTTGCTTGCTCTTTCCGGTTTTTCTTCCTTTCCCTCATTTGTCTCTCTTTCTGGTCTTTGTTTTTCCCCGTCTACTTTCTACTCTCCATCTTTTGCTCTTTTTCTTTCTTTCTTCTTCCCTTCTCTTCCTTTATTCTTTATAGCCACCTTAGGGTCACCCAAGGGGCTTGTCAGCTTTGTTTTTTTGTCTGGTGATAGGTCATGGATCAAAGTTTAGGCAAGTAGGGGTCTTTATCAATTTTTTAGGTTTTAGGAGAGAGAGGAAGAGGAGTAGATGCAAGGGAACACAATTATTCTTCCTCTGCCTCTGCGCGTTTAAGGGAAGAAAAAGCACCTATAGTGTCGTTCCAAACAACACCGTTTTGGGCTTCTTCTCTTCTTCTTTTTTTAACAATTGATGAAACAACGTCATTTTACCCAAAACACATCATTTCATTTAAAAAGAAATGGCGTCAAAAATATGTCAGAGTCCAAATCAGTCCTTAGTTTTTGATTTGTTCAATTAAGTCCTTGGTTGCAAATTTGATTTTAAAAATCAATTCAATTGTATCCTTGTCAAGTTCAATTGTTGGCCCTGAAGTTGGCCATGTTTTTCAATTTGGTTCTTAGTCTTAAATTTATACAATTGGAACCTCAATTGATCAACAAAGTTTTAATTTCTTCAATTTAACCCCTGATTCAGTTAATTCCAAGCCCTCTATTTACGCTTCTTTTCCAGTTTTGTTCTTGGTTTCGGATTTCTTCAATTAAGTCTCAAATTGACCATTAAACTTTAATATTTATGCAATTAAGCCCTTGATTTGACCAAATCAACTCTAAAAAATTATAATTTGATCTCAGAACTTTAATTTCTTCTAATAAAGCCCAAATTAACTTAAAAATCAAAATGTCTTGCAATCAAACCTTCCATAAATTCAATTAAACCTTCAATAAAATTTAATTGAGTCCATAAGCATCTGATTTTGAACTTTTTGTTCTCAAATTGAATTTTCTTTATCAACACGGCTCTCATCAATCAAAAGTATATTATCAAATTTCAAACTTTGTATTTTTTAACCTCCTTAACCAATTTCTGACTATTTTCTGGACACTCTGGCATCCTCTTCTCACTACTATAATTTTTTATTTCTTCTAAATATATATATATATATATATATATATATTTATTTTTTTATACAGAACCCAAAAATAAATTATAACACTAACTTTCCCATGTGTCAAAAGGAAAATACTGACAACACCAGCTCAAAGCCCAGGACCCAGTATGTAAGCCTAATGTGCAGGTTGGACGACCTCGAAAGGTTGGGCCATAGGAATAGAGCCCCTTCGGTGAGTTGTGCAGGAAAATTAATTGTATCGGTATTCCTGAGTTCTCATCTTTTTCCCGGAAAGATCTACCCATTATGTAATACAATTAATTTACACTTCGTGGCAACCAATTGAATTTTTCCTTGCAATGGCCGATACGTTGTAGACGTTGACAATGTGACACCATGTTAGGTAAGGCATGGCTACGAATTCATTACACTACCACAAAATTAGTAAATACAAACAAAAATTACCAAACTTCATCTCATGTGCTTCCATGATGTTAATGGTCATCAGGGCTGCAAAGCAAAGCAGTAATATGGAGAATTTCGAACCAACATTTTGTGATAACTGGTAAGGTTTTCTTGCTCTTATTTTGGGCATAGAGTTATCTTTCCTTGTACATGGAGGAGCTCCTCGCGGCAAGTCAATGACCAAAGTCAAATGAGAACTTTCAAACGTGTGGAATATTGAAATGTGAAAAGAAGAAGAAAAATTGAAGCATTTAATCAATCGATGATGGTGATAGAAGTAAATGAGGGACAAGGGCATCTCATATCAATAAAACTTATTAGTGATTGTGCCTCTGCATTGTAATTGCATAACTAATAGTTAAATAATATCAATCTCTAGTTAAACTCAAACAATGATTAACAAAATCTAATCAAATGATCTGGTCACTCAGTAATTTTCCAACATATACTGTAATATATCAACATAATTTTATTTTACAAAAATTATCACCTTCAATTTTTCAAGCATGGCCAATTATTTTATAACTTGGAAATCCATTTCAAATGAATTTTTTTTGTGATATATATACAATATAATATTTTAAGGTTATTGGAGACAAATCATATCCAGAAATTCAACGCAAGTTTTCTTTTGTCTTTATTATTTCATGTTAAATCCCTACCTAAATATTAAACTTGGTGAAAAGAATCACCAAAAAAAAGTAATTTGACCGCAGAAAAAAAACAAAGAGATCAAAAATTCATGTAAAATGGATAAAAATAGAAAAAAAAAGTTGTAATCTAATTTTATAATAATTAAAAAATCCGAACTATTAAGAAAGAGATCCTATATATATAAATACTTTTATATAGGAATAGTTATCATATATAATACATTCCACTATTATATTGTACAACTCTAAAGATATAAATACAAAGAATGGTTGCTCTCTTGAGTAATAACCACAATTAATACAAAGGACTATCTCTAAAGTATCAGAGCTGCGATTATTGTTCAGCAGCCTTCTTCTGCAACAGAGGATCTCATCTTCGTCAAAATCATCCAGCAGCCGTTCTTCATTCATCTTTTCCCTCGTCTTGTTTACTTCTTCCTTTGTTACTTCTCATCAGTTATATCCATAGCCCTTCCTCTTTAAAAATCAAACCGCAACCATCCTCCCTTGCAACATGGACAATCAAGAACTTCAACAGTCTGCTGTAGCTACATCAACGATTCAGTCTTCTTTCTCCCCTGTGGCGCAATCAGTTATCTATGGCGCATCCACTACTGCTTCCATCATCTCTTTAACACACACCAGGTAGTCTCTTTAAAACTCTTCAACACCAAATTTCTGTATTGGAGGATGCAGATGAAATTGTTTCTCTTGGGCCAAGGTGTGTATTCCTTTGTAGATGGCACATTACCATGTCCTCCCTCACATCTGGCATTTGCTACGACATCTGCACTCTCTATCAACCCTGCATATTTGTCATGGAAGCAGCAAGATCACTTAATCATGAGTGCCCTCTTATTTTCTCTCTCGGTGGAAGTTCTGCACTTCGTTGTGGATTGTAACACCTCCCATGAAATCTGGACAACACTGGAAACAGCTCTTACCTCTCCTTCAAATTCACAGATCATGCAACTTCACAGCTCATTCCAAGATTTACGACAGAATGATGATTCTGCTAGCATCTACTTATATAAGGCAAAGGCCTTGTTTGATGAACTTGTTGCAGCTGGCAGACCAATCTCCTTGGCAGAATTCAACTTGTATGTGTTTCGAGGGTTACGCAGTGAGTTTAAAGACCTTGTCACCAGCTTGTCCACTAAGGATAATCCCATCTCTTACACTGATCTCCATGGCAGTCTGCTGACACATGAGTTTCTTCACAAAGCCTCTCTCCAACCATCTATAACAGCTCCTCTGTTACCAACTCCAACACAGCAGCCAGCTGCGTTCTTTGTGCAGCATCAATATGGCAGATGGGGTCATTTTCGTGGGGGCTGGAAACCTAATGATCGCAACAACTATTATCATGGCAATGGCCCAGCTCACAGTTATGATTCGGGTCAACAATATGGCCAACATGGAAACTGGTTCTCCTCAGGTTCTTCCTCATAGCCAACAGGCAGCTTTGGGTAGCAAGGAAATTGGTTTGGTAGTTATACTCGCAATATAAAGTGTCAGCTGTGTTATGAATATGTGCATACTGTTCAACAGTGTTATCAGTTAGCTACTCATCCTATGCAAGCTAATGCCAATCTCGCATTTAATATTGTCTCTATGGCTACTCCTGTTACTTGGTTTCCTAATGCAGGTGTAAATCATCATGTAATGCCGGACCTTGTAAGTATGACGAGTTTAAAACCTTACCTTGAAAATAATTATCTACGTGTTGGTGATGATAATTGCTTTGTTATTTCAAATATTGCTCATTCTAAAATTCGTTTACCCAACTGCATGTCTACTTTATCCAATATTTAACATGTTCTTACCATTAAAAAACATCTGCTATCTGTTTAAAAATTTTATCTTAAGAATAACATCTTTTTTAAATTTTATTCCTCTTTATTTTATGTTAAGGATCTCATGACAAAGGAAGTTCTTCTTTCCGGTCAGAGTAGAGATGGTCTATATGTTTTGTCTGAGTCATCCGCAACGCCGTTGCCTCAAGCTTTCTCATCTACCGGTCTCTCTACTTTCGCTGATGTCTGGTATCGTCACCTTAGGCATCCTAGTCCATGTATTCTACATTTGTTGGTGAAAAATAAAAAAGTGTTATGTACGTCCACTCAGTTTAAACTTAGTCACAAGCAAAGGGCAGGTGGCGTATACATTATGCCTAAGAGGCCCATAATTTGGAGCAGCCATAAATAGAACCTTTTGGTTCAATCATTACTATATACATGAATGATTTTTTGAAGATTTTACGTTTCATTGTAGCATGAAATATGATTTGTATGTAAGATAATCGTTCTCAGACTGCGAAGAAAAACAAATCAAGAAGATATGTTTATATCTGTCTGGAAATGTCTGTGTTTGTCAAGAAAAACAGTCGAAGGAGCTACAACTTCATTCTCTTAATTTACAGTCACCGTGGTGATAAAACGGAAAGAGTTAATTCATTGGCAGAACAAACTGTCTGATTTGAGGATTGACCTTCCATGGCAACAAATCGGCCGATAGAAAATGCTGGTTGTTTAGGTATAGGGAGTGATGTGGTATCACTTGCCAACATAACAAGCACAGATGACATTGTGGGTCTATCTGCTGGATCCTTTTGCACGCAGAGCAGCCCAATGTGGATGCATATCAGCACCTCAGTTGCCACGCTTGATTTCTCTAGCATTGGGTCCATCAATTCCAGTCCTTGACCATCAGACCACAGTTTCCATGCCTGAAAAGTTGAGAGACTTCCCGAATTGAGATAACAAAAATCATTGCTAGTAATCCTCTTTAGGATAAAAAGATATGAACTGTAACCTGCAAAAGTGAGAAGGCTTTCGCCTTCTTCTGAAAGATGAAAGGCAACGTTCTTTTTTCCACTGATCATCTCTAACAGCAACACTCCGAAACTGAAAACATCTGATTTTACAGAAAAAAGTCCCGCCATAGCATACTCTGGGGCCATGTATCCACTGTTTTGAATTGACACAAGAGGAAATAAATTGCTTTATATGCATGACAGGTTAGCAAAATTCTCTCGCATCATATAAATCGGTCAAGAATGCACCATTGTGAACCTTCGCCACCTCGCTGGAAAAATGATATTAAAACCATGATGATGGAAAGTTCACGGGTTCTAATTTTAGATCATGGCTTTTTTTTAAAAAAGTAATTTTTAGAAAATTATTTTTTAAATTTTTTTGTATTTATTTATTATTAGAAAAGTTAATCAATGAAAAATACTTTCCAGTTAATGAAAAATACTTTCCAGTCAATAAAAAATTTAGATTGGTTTCCAAGAAAGTATTTTTTTTTTCGGCTATGTTTGTTTTCTAGAATTCACTTTCTAAAAAATTATTTTCTAAACTTTTCAATATTTGTTTCTCATTAGACAAGTTGGTCAACGAAAAATAATTTTCAATCAAAAAAAAATTTGGTTTAGTTTCCATTAAAGTGTTTCTCTAGAAAATTTGGACGGAAAACACTTTTTGAAAGTTATGAAAAATTTAGAAATGTTATATTATTTACTGATTATATCAAATTTGGTCCTCAAACTTTTAATTGCTATATATATTTTTTGTTTTGAATATTTATTTTTCAATTTCATCTCTTAAAATTTAATTTTTATATTAACTTTGATCCTCATTTTTATAATTGTTATTTGTTTTTTCTTATTTTTTTTATTAAAATTTTTTATGTATCAAATTTGGTCCTTATTCTTTTGATTGTTACTTATTTTATTTGAAATAATTTATGAAATGTTAATTATTATTATTTTAATTTCTTCATCTTTTATTTTTTTTATTTTTTAGATTTGATCTCTATTGTTTTGATTATTATTTATTTTATTTGAGATAATTTATGAAATTATATTTTTTTAATTTCATTTTCATTCAACTTTTTAATTTGTAAGATTTATTTCTCATTATTTTAATAAACTTGAGAAAAATAAAATATTAATAAGTTATTTTCCAGCTCATTTTTTATGACATAACCAAACACTGAAAAGTCTTTTCCAACTTATTTTTCATTAAACTACTAAACATTAAAAAATAATTCACTTTTCTGGAATTCACTTTCCCGAAATTCACTTTCCAAAAGAAAACTATTTTTCAAAATAGAGTATAGTTATGGATTTGTATGAGTAAATTTATTTTTTAAAAAAAATTATTTAATAGTTTGTTTTTAAATTAAAATTGATGATGGAAAGTTCACGAGTTATAATCTTAGAGTATAGTTATGGATTTGTATGAGTAAATTTATTTTTTAAAAAAAATAAATTATTTTATAGTTTGTTTTTAAATTAAAATTGCTTTTTCAGATGAATAAAGAAAAGAATAAGAAAATCCATTTGTTGCAAACAAATATACGATTGAAAACAATAACACTGGGAATGGAGATGTAGTAATACGTACTAAGTTCCAACAATTCTATTCGTGTTAGCCTCGCTTTGATTTCCCCCGAAAATCCTAGCCATTCCAAAGTCTGATATCTTTGGATTCATCTCACAATCAAGCAAAATGTTGCTTGCTTTGAGATCCCTGTGAATAATTCTAAGACGAGAATCTTCATGAAGATACAAGAGCCCCCGTGCAATTCCATTGATAATGCTCAAGCGTCTTTGCCAGTCAAGCTGGACTCCATTGCTGGAACCTGAGTAGCATCAACATAAAAATCAGATCAGTTACAATTTCTGGTCTTTGTTATACAGTACAAATATTCAGGTGTTTCAGGTTTAGGGGTCAAACCAAAAAGAAAGACATCAAGGCTTTTGTTGGGCATATACTCATAGATAAGTAACTTTTCATTTTTTTCCAGGCAGCATCCCAAGAGTCTGACAAGATTTCTGTGTTGTAATCTAGCGATTAAAACGACTTCGTTCAGGAATTCTCTTTGTCCTTGACCAGAAGTTCTTGAGAGCCTCTTAACTGCAACTTCTTTGCCATCCTCTAACGTACCCTGAGCACAAACTATTCTAATAAGCATTAATATATGGGGGCCAAAGTGTGATGCATTTTCGAATTTGTATATTGAGAGATTGACAAATAACAGAATTCGATTTTTTGTTTTTTGTTTTTTTAATGAATAAAGTAATTGACTTGATAGCCTTGATTACGTACCCTGTATACAGGGCCAAACCCTCCTTGACCAAGTTTGCTTTCATCAGAAAATTGCTTTGTCGCTTCATTTATAACATCTAGCCGGATCAAAGGGAGGTCCTGGGATGTCACCTCTCCTTGAATATGTTTGTCTGAATAGTCGTCCCCAGCAGTTGCTCGTCCTGCCAAGTCGAGTAATTGATCCTCTTGGATATTTCCTATTTTCTCTGCAGTAGATGTTGTGAAGTGCTAATAATTGATTATATAGGTTTCGAACATCATGTAAATGTACATCTTGTTTCGACACTTCAAAAAAAATTTTAATTTCTTGTCAAGATTATATATATCTCAAAAAAATTTGGAAATCACCTGAAAGTATATAGAAACTAACTAGGTAGTTCATATATAAAATATAATTTTTTTAGTACCAAGACTTTCGGTACATATCACATGCATACCTGTTCTCAGATTCGTCCTTCTCCTCATGGTGTAAGTGCAAGCACTGAAAAATAGCACAGCAATAACTGCGGATATGCCTGCACCGACTTTAATCCACATCGATTTGCTTCCATCTCCTTCATAGTGGCAATGTTTTTGTTGCACATCATTATTAATTCAAGATAACAGAATCTCATATTAAAGAAATGATAAAGAAGAAGAAGGATTTTGGAATGATAAGGAAGAAAATAGAACCTTTTCCATCTGCTATTGAGCCTGGAGATAGTGGTGGTGACTTTGCCACGACGGCAGCTTCGTTGTAAAATAAATAAGTTTCAAATCGAAGATTACAGCTTGGATATATGACTCTTCCTCCTCTTTTATTATCACAACAATTTGATATGTAGGGGTTAGCTAGTAGAAGACACCGACTACAATCATATTTAGATAGATCCGGTGTGCACTGCACAAGAACGTATAGAGACTCCAGTCGAACTTTCTTGGCTGCTAACTTTTTTTCACCTGATGGCGCACTTGCAGCTAGATAAGCAGCATCAGATATAGTATCCAACAGTAGCTTGTTAAATTCTACATCAACAGTTATATTTTGTGTATTCAACATGGAAAACGCAGGTGTTTGGCTCAAGCTTGAGAAGATGTTATTGTTTGAGTAGCGCAGGAAGCACAGATCATACCATATGATAGCCACCTTCTCGATTGGACAACGTTTGACTACATTTTTAGTTGCAAGGTTCACACATTCTAGGCAAACTTCGACACTAACATCGCCACGGCAAAGAAAGAGGCCATAGACCTCATAAACATCATGTCCTGTAGAGGCGTTATAGAATCCGTTAATGTCATTGCGGGTTGCATTGCCGGCGAGTGAAGAGAGAAGGATATTTAAATTGGCTTCATACGGGCTGTTTCTTACGAAAGTGGTTGTGTCTGAGCATTCATAACCAAAGAAAAAGATATCCTGTGCTTCCGTGAGGGCTGCAAAGGAAAGCAGGAATATGGAGAATTTCAGAGCGAACATTTTTTTGACAACTTATAAGGTTTTCTTTCTCTTAATTATTTTGGGCAACAGAGTTGTCCTTCCTTTTACATAGTCTGTTTCGTTAAGATAGAGTTGCGTGCTTCTATGGAGCTCCTTGCCGCAAGTCAATGGCAAAAGTCAAGTGAGAAATTTCATAGTCTGTTTCGTTAAGATAGAGTTGCGTGCTTCTATGGAGCTCCTTGCCGCAAGTCAATGGCAAAAGTCAAGTGAGAAATTTCATAGTCTGTTTCGTTAAGATAGAGTTGCGTGCTTCTAATGTGAAACTCCAATTGTGGAATATTGAAATATGAAAAGAAGATTTTGTTTTTTTCGTTGCAGCAGCCAGGGGCGGAGCCAGGCACATTTCACATGGGAGGCTAAAATTAATATAATAATATATATTATTAAAAAACTTATTTATTTAAATTAAAAAATTTAAAAATTTAAAATGTTTTGTCCCGGGCCCCTGCTTGCCCTCCCCTGGTTACGCCCCTGGCAGCAGCCATCCTTTTTTGAATTATTTTTTTCTTCTTTCAGTCGTTGCCTCGTTGTTTTTAAAAAACAAAGTCAAGTGAGAACTTTTATACTCTGTCTCGTCAAGTGAAACTCGAATTGTGGACTATTGAAATATGAAAAGTAGAATTTTTTTATTTTTCGATGCAGCAACCAGGCTTTTATGATTTTTTTTTCTTTATGTTGTTGCCTTTTTTTTTCCCTACTTCTTTTACTGTCTTCGTTAATTATAACTAAAATGGTTTAGTGTTTGCTTATTACAGTATAATTCCCAGTAAGACAACTTTTTTTTTGTTTTTTATATTTTTAATTGTGAATGGTTAAATGTAGTCCATAATAAAAAGATGAATGTTTTTAAGTTTTTTTTTGTTTTTTTAATGAATATTTTTTTAATTTAATTTGTTAATGTTAAATTTTTTTCTATTTAATTATCAAACTTTCATGACACGGATTCCAAATTTGACAAATTAACTCAACTAATTCTAGGTTAACTCATAATTTTTTTTTCTATTGAGTTATAAAACTTTCATAACTTAAATTTCAGGTTTAACGGGTTAAACTAATTAATTCAGATTTTTTTTCTTCATTAGTTTTTTTCTTCGTGTAGGTTTTTTTTCTTTGTTTTTTCTTTTAAATTAATCTTTTTTTATTTAATAGTTTTTTTTGCTTTTTTCTTTCTTTTTTTTCTTTTTAATTATTTTTTTAAATTCAGTTTGTTAATATTAAATTTTTTTCTATTTAGTTATCAAACTTTCATGACACAAATCCCAAATTTGACGGGTTAACCTAATTAATTTAGATTTTTCTTTTTCCTCTTCATTAGCTTTTTTTTCTTATGTGGGTTTTTTTTCCTTTGTTGTTTTCTTTTTAATTAATTTTTTCTAATTTAGTTCATTAATATTAAATTTTTTTTATTTAGTTATCACATTCTCATGACACGAATCTCAAGTTTGAAAGGTTAACTTGATTTGGTGGGTTAATCTAGTTGATTTAGATTTTTTTTCTTTTTCTTTTCAAATTTTATCGTTTAATATTGTAATTAACTATAACTAACATGCATCAACCTTTTACTATGGACTACACAGTGCAGTATATAATGAAAAGGCTGATGTCTTTAGGTTTTTTCTTTGCATTTTTGCTTTATTTTTTTCTTTTTAATTATTTTTTTTGTTTAATTTAGTTTGTTAATATTAAGTTTTTTTCTATTTAGTTATCAAATTTTCATGACATGGATTCCAAGTTTGACGGGTTAACCCAGTTAATTCAGTTTTTTTTTCTTTTTTTCATGAGTTTTTCCTACCTATAGGTTTTTTTTTAAATTAATAGTTTTTTTAATTTAGTTTATTAATGTTAATTTTTTTCTATTTAGTTATCATACTCTCATGACACGAATCTTAGATTTGACTGATTAACTTAATTTGATAGGTTAACCCAGTTGATTCATATGTTTTTTCTTCATTAATTTTTTCCTTCCAATTTCATCTTTTATTATTGTAACTATTACTAAAATATATCAACCTTTCATTGTGGATTGCATTGTACAAATCCATAGTGAAAGGCAGATGCCTTTTAGTTGTAGGTTTTTTTCTTTTTAATTAATTTTTTTTTGTTTAATTTAGTTTATTATTATTAAATTTTCTTCTATTTAGTTATCACACTCTCATGACATGGATTTCAAGTTTGACGGATCAACCTGGTTTAGCGGGTTAACCTAGTTGATTCAGATTTTTTTTCTTTTTCTTGATTAGTTTTTTTCTTCTAATGTCATCTTTTAATATTGATTTGATTGATAATTAAACTTCATGATTTGTTTTATTTACTTTTCATTAAATTTTGTAATCTCATGAGAGGATTTTATTGTACCTCTCCTCACAAAGCACTATTCATTGGAATAGTGTTTTGCTCTCTTTTTTTTCCTTTTCAATTAATATTTTTTTTATTTAATTTTTTTTCTATTTAGTTATCATACTTTCATGACACGATCTTATAGCCAAACTCATATCCAAGGCTTTTGGGTATGGTGTTATAGCCAAATCCAAGGCTCTTGAACTTGGCGTTGTAGCTAGATCCACTTAAACTTATATAATACAAGTTTAATATTATTATTAATATTAAAAATATTATTATTTATATTATAAATATTATTATGTTTATTATAATGAATATTGCTAATATAATAATTAATAAATTTGAAAAAAATATTATTAGTTATAGGTTTTTTTTTTCTTTTTTAATTAATCTTTTTTTGTTTAATTTATTTATTAATATTAATTTTTTTTTATATTTAGTTATCATACTTTCATGACATGGATTCCAGGTTTGACGGGTTAACTGGGTTTGGCAGGTTAAACCAGTTGATTCAGATTTTTTTTTTCTTAACTAATTTTTTCTTTTAATTTCATCTTTTAACATCGATTTGATTAAGAATTAAACTTTATGATTTATTTTGTTTACTGTTCATTAGATTATTTTTATCTTGTATGATGATTTTATTGTGCCCCTCCTTGCAAAGCACTATTCATTGGAATAATATTTTGCTTTACTATTTTTTTTTCAATTAATTTTTTTAATTTTATTCTGTAATATTAAATTTTTTTCTTTTTAATTATTACAGTTTTACAATTTTTTTCATACCACAGTTTCCATGCCTGAAAAGTAGAGAGACTTCCTGAATTGAGATAACAAAAATCATTGCTAGTAATCCTCTTTTGGATAGAAAGATATCAATTGTAACCAAGAAGGCTTTCGCCTTCTTCTGAAAGATGAAAGGCAACGTTCTTTTTCCACTGATCATCTTTAACAGCAACACTCCGAAACTGAAAACATCTGATTTTACAGAAAAAAGTCCCGCCATAGCATACTTTGGGGCCATGTATCCACTGTTTTAAATCGACACAAGAGGAAATAAATTGCTTTATATGCATGAAGAGGTTAGCAAAATTCTCTTGCATCATATAAATCGGTCAAGAATGCACCAGTGTGAACCTTCGCCACCTCGCTGGAAAAATAATATTTGATATAAAATTATTTTTTAAGTCTTATTTAATAATTTAAATTTTTTAGTTTAATTAAATACTTTTTAAAATGATATTAAAACCACGATGACGGAAAGTTCATGAGTTCTAATCCATTATAGAGTATAGTTATGGATATTAAAAAATTATTTAATGGTTTGTTTTTAAATTAAAATTGCTTTTTCACATGAATAAAGAAAAGAATAAGAAAATCCATTTGTTCCAAACAAATATACAATTGAAAACAGTAACACTGGGAATGGAGATGTAGTAATACGTACTAAGTTCCGACAATTCTATTCGTGTTAGCCTCGCTTTGATTTCCACCGAAAATCCTAGCCATTCCAAAGTCTAATATCTTTGGATTCATCTCAGAATCAAGCAAAATGTTGCTTGTTTTGAGATCCCTGTGAATAATTCTAAGACGAGAATCTTCATGAAGATACAAGAGCCCCCGTGCAATTCCATTGATAATGCTCAAGCGTCTTTGCCAGTCAAGCAGGACTCCATTTCTGGAACCTGAGTAGCATCAACATAAAAATCAAATCAGTTACAGTTTCTGGTCTTTGTTATAAAGTGCAAAGATTCAGGTGTTTCAAGTTTAGGGGTCCAACCAAAAAGAATGACATCAAGGCTTTTGTTGGGCATATACTCATAGATGAGAATTTTGGTGTGAATCACAGTACGTTGGAACTAACTCTAAAAGACGTGGAAAAAATTTGTGGATGGTCCACTGTTCCACAGAACTTTTTAGCCACGTTATCACACTCCCACCAACTTTTTTCTGTTGATTATAGTAGCTACTGCACGACGACGACGACCATGTAAGAACTTCAATCCCCTGCACCAAGGCAACGGCCCAGCGGTGGAATGGCGCCTTGCGCCTTCTGCTGTCACGGGTTCGAGTCTTGGAGTTGCATACCTATCAGCCCTGCGCTGCCTTACCTACCTGCTGGGTTTGCAGGGTGTTCAGTGGGCCGTGGGGATTAGTCGTGGTGCGCGTAAGCTGACCCGGACACCCCACGTAAATAAAAAAATAAAAAAAACTTCAATCCCTAATCTCAAGCGATTTTATCTTTATAAATTGTTAAGATATTTATTATTGCGTGTATATTTTTTGGATTGCTTTGGCAATGTGAATTTGAATTGTTGTGTAATTTGAATTGAGATGATTTGATTGGATAATATTGTGAGTTTATTCTTAGAGTTATGATTAGCAATTGAACATTAAATCTTGATTTATTGATTATACTTGAGTTTATGTTGATTTATTTAAATTAGTATGAGATTTGAATGTAGTTTGTAAAATTAATAATACTTGTGTTGATTTTTAGTGTTATTTGATTTTGAGTTGGTGAATGATTAATAAATAGTAAATATTTTTCACATTTTTATTTTTTGTGTTTCTGCCAAACATGATTTATGTTATCTTTAATTAATTTTTAGATTTTTGAACTATTAATTTTGGATCTTTTATACTATTTTTACTCTTTTATATTTAATATTTAAAATTGCAAACTTACAAGCAAGATTTTTTTATATATTAAATAAATCAGTTTTAAAAAATAGAATAACAACATAAATCCTTCTTAAAAAAAAGATTTAGTTTTTTAAATTGTGCATGCAAATTATAAGATAGTCTTCATGCAAATTTTTGTAAAGTAAAAATATTTTCTTTAGTTTTTCAAGAAAAATCAATAAATGAATTTTACAACTAGTTTATAAATATTTATTAAAACTTGGTGTAGATTTCAACTACAAAAAAAAAATCTGAATTTTTTTTTTATTATAAGAATTTACGGGCTCATACATAAGATGTTTTTTCAATATTAAAAGGGAAAATTAAGCATATAATATATAAATAAAATAACCCTTGATTTTTAATTTTTGAAAATTATAAACTTGAATTACTAGAAAATTAATAAATACAAACGAAATATTAACGGAATTTTTCTGTCAATAAATAGTAGAGGAATTTTACCAACGTAATTATTCTCTTAGTATATACTGAAAGAATTATAAAGAGAAAAAAATTTAAAAGAAAAGCTAAAAAATAAGATGACAAGTTATTTATACTGACAAATTTAATTTCATTGATAAAATCATTAATAAATTATTCACATATCTCTGATACTGTTCATTGTGTCAATTATCAACATAATATTTTGTCGGTATTTTTTAGAGAATTCTAGAATTGCTTATTTTTCAATTATATTATTAATTATTGTTCTTTACAGATAAAATCACTGACAGATTGAAAAGTCATCAGTATTATTTACAGGTTTTTAAAATTATTAAATTGAATATTTAAATTAAATATTACAAACAAAATCACTTATGAATTGAAAAGTCATCGGTGATAATTTAATGATATTTGAAAATCTTTTATTAACTTGAAATTTTAAATTAAATATTACAGATGAAATATCCAACAGAATAGTTAAAAATATTAATATTTAATTATCCATCGGTAAAATACCTTAATAAAAAAACTAAAATCCCTTACTTCACAACAAACAAGCCTCTTTTCCCTTCCTTTTCTTCTTTTTATGTAAAAAACATCAACATTCCTTTCTTTCTCTTTTCTTCTCTTCTCAACTCCTTTCTCTTCTCCTCCAGAATCAAGTATTTCTTCTCCTCTTTTCTTTTTGTCTCTTCTCGACTTTTCTAAATTAACATATTTTATGAAAAAAATTTATCTTTTAAGCTTCACTCGCAATTATATTAAGATAAGATTTTTCCTTTTTCTTCTTTTTTTGTGTTTTTTATCATTATATTTGTTCTTTTATTTTTTTTCTTAATAATTGTACAAATGTTGTTGTATGATTTTTTTTCAAGTAAGATCAATTTTTAGTTGATTTATTTATAGGATTTTTAAGTTGATTTTAATTATTTAATTATATTTCTAGTTTTGTTATACAGATTTTTTAAAAATATTTTAAATAATCACCAACAGAATTGCATATGGTATTTTTGTCGATTAATACCGATGAAATGAAGCGGGTAAAAGTTTTTTTAGCATGATTTTCTTGTTAGCAAATCCGTCGGTAATAATTTTTTTATTATTATTGATGGACTCTCTGATAGATAAAAAAAAATTACCAATAAAAGATTTATTGACGGAGCATTTCCATCTATAATCCTGTTGGTAAATTAATTACCAATGGAATAATAGTATAAATACCAATAAAACAATTATGTCAATAATTATAAAAATTATATAATAAACTTTAAAAAGTGCTAATAACCAACTAAAAAAACATATAAAAAGAGGGTTATAGGAGAAAAACTACATTTGAAAAAAAAAAAAACCAGGTCTCGTCCGAGTTCAGCCTGATTGCCCGTGGTCAAGGGTCAACCAGGTTTTATCGGATTGTCCTAGCCAGTCTTTTAACAAACTTGTACCGGTCTAGCTACCAAATTCCGAGTTGACCTACCAAGCCGATTTGGGTTTGATAATAGTGGCTATGACTAGTTGATGTTCAGAAGGCCTTTAAATTAGGCCTAGAAGATATTTGTGTTGCTATAATGATTTTTCTAGTTAGTTTTGAAGGTTTAGAGTGTTTTAGTTTGGTTGAATAAATAATGTGTTAGTTTTTAATGAAGAACGGAATTGATGTATTAGTTTTATCATTAGATTATTGAATTACTATTTTTTTCAGAAAATATCATAATTTCTTCCCCTTATTTCTTTGTAGTTTAAGGTTATAATCTTAGGGTTTAATAACCCTAGCTTTTTTTAATCCATATTTATAACTTGCATTAAGTTTATTTTTATAATCTTATTTTACTATGACATGATTATTGAAAAAAATAAAATGATGATAATAAAAAAAATTATTTATAATTATTTATTTATGACCCATTATTATTGATTTGAGAGTTGGTTAAAAATCTTGATTAATAAATTAATTATTATATTTGAAAAAACGTTTTGGATGAAATTATTACGCCAACGTAGGGATTACACTCTTCTAGCTAGCTCATAATTTGGCAAATTAATCAATATCCGATCCATGTCGAATGAATTCACATTAAAAAGATGAAGATAACTACAAAGAAAATTACATAACTTACGAAACTTTTACAAACCAAGTGAAATATACAGGGCATCTCTTATTTTTAGAGGTGGCCAAGATGGACCCATCTCGGCCAACAGCAACATCACAATTGGCATGCATTCGATGGCGCTTACTATCCCACGTGGACAGCTTAAATCGAATCATGGCCGTTACATCTAATCGAAAAACAACCGCTCCACGCGCACGATCTTTCCTAAATACCCTCCAACGGTCACTATTCACATCCAGGGTGGCCCCTTTCAACACGTTGGACAAAATAGTTGTGTTTTTGGGCTCTTGGTAAAATGAGTCCACTAAGGGTGTAGACCCAATTTCTCGATCTCTATAGAAAACAAAGGCTTCCACCGAATCATAATAATACCCAACTGCTCGGTTTGCGTTCCGGGCTGTGACATTGAAACTTATCTCAGCATTTTCAAACCCATAAGGTTGATCCAAACCTGGAATAAAAAAATTCGAGATAAGAATCCGAGGACGATGTGGGCGTAAACTGAGCCATGTTATGAATACAGCAATACCACCAATGAATAGAAGGGTTAAAAATATGCCACATATAATCTCGGAGATCCGAATAAGGCTGCCGCGGACTCGATTAACATAGTAGCTGGCAGAATGGTGGCGTTTAAAGGGTTTGGGTTCCCGTTGATGGTGAGTGGGTAACTGTTGGGAGGTGGACATATTCACTTGGCAAGAAAACGAAGGGGGCTTCGGAAAAATTTTGGTGGATGGAAGTGTTTGAGGAGTTGGGTTTTGTAGCTTAGCTAGGAATGTGGAAATGGAAGTTAAGGAATGTAAGTATTTGTCTTCGGGAAGGAAAGAATACATTCTTGTCATTGTTTGTTCCATTGGTTTTCGTTTTCTATGTTAACATTACATGGAATTGTAAGAGCTTTATTACTTGATTGTGTCATGTTAGTGTCTTAAAAGTTTGCTTTGCTAGGTGATAATTAATTTCGTGATCGATAAAAGTGAAATCGTAAAAATCTAAGAAGACTCCGAGATTACCAAGTATAAAACCAAAGAATCCCTTGGTTAAATATATAAAAAAGAAAAGAAAAGAAAGTAGTCGATATGTATGCATTTGGGATAAGTAATCATGTGGTTCAAGCAGATTTATTTGATAGTCCAAAGGGAGTACAAAATGTTGTGGCATAAACTAGGCTTTGGTTTTGTACAAGAACAAGGTATAAAAGTTCCTCTCCAGGTCTTTTAAGGCATGTGGTAAATGAAAAGGCTGCAAAGGATACCTACATATAGTATAAAGGTTCCCCTCCAGGTCATGCCACGCACAGAGTGTATGAAATGGATAACTACAGACGCGGTCCTCCAACTTTTTCTAGTTGAATTGCTTCCATTGAGGTATCTCACTTTAAAAATTTCTAACAAAATATCATACATGATTTTTTCTCAAGGAAATTTGGTTGATTTATAAGGATAAAATCAGCTAAAAATTTATTTATCTTATGTCAGCCATAACAAAAAAAATTATGATTTTAAAAAAATATTTACTATCATTTTTGTTGATTTCTAGGATAAAAACCCATTTTTGAGGTTTTTTTTCATCATATATCAATCCATGATAAAGTTTAAAACACCATTATTATTTTTTCAAATTGATTTTATTATCATTTTTAGATTGATTTTAAAGGATAAAAATTGCTCAAGTTTTTTTTTTCTTGGTTCTATGTAAAACAAATATTTACAGGTTGAATTTGATAATAGGATAATAGAATCTTCTAAGGATAAATCTTCCTGGGGTGTTTTTTTTATGCTCTGTCCACTTATAATAATAAAATCAACATGCTAAATGTGATAAGTAATTTAGCTTGGGTTCAAAATAGACCATCTTAGAGTAACAAGGTGAATATTATGAACTTTTCTATGATTAGAGTGGCATGTTATTAGGTGTGTTGTATGTGTGAAGATTGACGGTAAAAATATCTATTCTCATATATTATATCTAAAAATACAAGGAATTTTTTTTTTATTTTATAAGTGGAAAGTAGAAATGCAAATCGTCATCTATTATTTTCAATATTAGAAACTCTAAGTGGTCTAAAAAATCAAGTATAGGTA
Organism: Populus pruinosa; assembly: GCA_026413675.1. NCBI lineage: Eukaryota > Viridiplantae > Streptophyta > Magnoliopsida > Malpighiales > Salicaceae > Populus > Populus pruinosa. The sequence continues at coordinate 2,731,202 of CM048602.1, read as the reverse complement.
TTGGTTGCGTATAAGAAATATATTTATTGTACTTAAAATACATCCTATTTAAGATACACTGCATTATTTAATTGTTTGATAAAATCTAAGGTCTTGTTGTGTTTTCTAGTTGTTAGTTCATTTATATTTTAAGAAAAGTTCTACTCGGTAAAAAAATTCTCATCAAGTAAAATCTAACAGTTCTAATACCAACAAAAAAATTTAATATCCAAAATACATCTTACATATAAAGTCGCAATCTCAGATACTAAAAGAAAATAAAATGATTTTTTTTTAAATTTTGAAATATTAGCCTAGTTCTCATTACTTTAATAAACTAGTTATTAAAACCAAAATGCATGCTAATACCTTTTTTTGTAATTTTTTTATATAAAAATATGGTTTTTTTTAATATTTGGCCTTATGCTTAAAAACAAAAACATTTTTTTTATTTTTTTTCAATATTTTAATGAAAACTCGGTATTTTAATATTAAATTTGTATCTTTACAATATAAAAATACAAATCAATACTAGTTCAATTTAGTTCCTTTTTGGTCAATTTTAGCCCCTCTATTTATACGTCTTTCCTGGTTTGATCCTTGGTTTTCGGATTGCGTCAATCAAGTTCCTAATTGGAAATCAATCTTTAATAAATATACAATTAAGCTTCTAATTTGACTAAATCAATTCTTAAAAATTATAATTTGACCTTAAAATTTTAATTTTTCCCAATAAAAGCTCAAATTGACTTAAAAATTATTATTTTTTACAATAAAACCCTTTATAAATTTAATTAAACCTTAGATAAAATTTAATTGATTCCATAAATACTTAATTTTGAATATATATTTTTTAAAATTAAATTTTATTTGTCAACAAGTCTCTCATCAGTCAACAATATTTTGTCAAATTTCATTTTTTTTTATTTTTGAACATTCTCAACTATTTTTTTTATTATTTTTTGGCATTTTAATATTCTTTTCTCGTTTCTATTTATATATATATATATATATATATATATATATATATTATGTGAAAATCTAAAAATAGGTAACAAAAACTTGAATAAGGTAACTCTCCTCCTCCCTTTTTAAACCTACATCGGCGTTGCAATGAACAACCATTTGTAACAAGAAAAACTAGTTTTCTCTGTGTTCTTTGGGATTCCTGTTGTCATTTTCGAGTTGTTTTTGGGTTGAGTATTTAGACCTGATAGCTACTAGTGTTGATGGTCAGTCGTGGGTCTTTTCATGGAAAGAAACGATAGTTGGTTTGAGTCAGGTGAAGAGAGGGAGAGGCTAGCACTGGCTGCGTCGGTGGAGAAAATATCTCACTTCAGAGATCGATGATGGTTTGTGATTTGCGGTGGCCACCCACTTGGAGAGCGATATTGGTCGATTCGTAGAAAAGTCTAGGTATTTCTTGGCTTTGGCCCCCCCTCCAAAATGTATTTTTTCAGAATTTTGGTGTTTTTGTAATTTTTTTTTTGTGAAAAATATGTTGAAAGCTAAGGGTATAAAATTGGTGATGACAATGTTAATTAAGGTTAACAAGGTAAATTCACACTATCAAAAAATTAATAACTAAAGAAGGAATATTTTTAGTGGTAAATTGCTAACAAGTTTTATTGACAAAAATATTCTTTCGATATTTATTGAGAAAATTATAATTGAAAAAATAATTAAAATAAAATAAAAAATAATGACATATCATTTTTATTAATGGAATTATCGTAAATAAATTTATTGGTAAACTGTGAATAATGTTCACCAATAAAAATATTTATTACTTTACACTTGATCTATTTATACTATATTTTTTTGTTCTTATCTTTATTTATTTTTTTGTGATTTTTTAACTTTACACTTTTTTTTTTTGGAGAAGTTAATGTACAAAGACTAAGGAAATAGTGTTTCATAATAGTAATTGCAACATTGTTGCATTCTTCTACTAAGTTAAAAACTAGTTTGAAATTTTATATATTTTTATTAATACATATAATCATTACTATATTTTATTATATATTTTATTATATGTAAGTATTATATTTTTTACTAGATGTAAAAAGAATTTAATAACATTTACACATTAATTCTTTTATCTTAGATAAAAAATTATTCAACTTGCAGCAAAACAAGTTGAATGAATGCATTAAAAATTTGTTATTTATATTTATGTACACAAATAATTATTGATATATTTAATTAAATATATGTATAAGCTTTCTCATTTATAATTAGAATTAAAAAAAATACATTTTAAAAGCTTTCATATTTATTTTTTTATAAAAAATAAATTCTTGATTTGTCAAATTACGAAGTTAAGTAACTAGTTAAAAATTTATTTGGAACCGATTCAGACAGTGTTCCTTTAAAATTAAATTTTTTATTTAAAATATTTTTAAATTATTTTAAGATAGTAATGTAAAAAAATAAAATAAAATATATTATTTTAATATATTTTAAATAAAAAATATTTTAAATCATAATTGTTATTATATTTCCAAACATGCATTAAATATTGTACTCATTCATGCGGTTCATTTTTTCCTTATGATTATTTTATTCAGGATTTTGGAGTTCTTAGTCGGTGCCTAATCAGTAAATTAACAAAATAGCTAACTGCTTTGATTTAGGCATTATCTTTTTTTTTTTTATTGTCCATTGACTTAATTTATAATTATTCCCTGCCCCGGTATCTTCGCCATGTTTCACACGCTCTTCCTTAAGAAAACCTAGGGCTGGACTTGTACAAGCCTATTAAATATTTGATTAAGAACATGCAAAGCCAAATCATAAATGTTTTTCTGTTGATCTGGACTGGTGGACAAGGATATCATACCAAATCATTGCATTAATTATTGATCGAAATTACCCTTGGTTCAGAATGCTCTCCATGTTTCTAAGAACATGCAGCAAACTTTATTTTACTAAAGTGGGTATTTTTCAAGTTAGATTGTACCTGCTAGGATTAAATCATTTAGATTTTAGATTTTAAACAATTCCCTCCAAATAGTGTTTCTCAGAGAAATTTAATTTCCCTTGTATTAGATTCGGATTGAAGATGATAAGAACAAACCTCTTTATATGCCATCAATGAAAAGCTATTTTTTTAATCTATTCCTTGTTATTTATTTTAATATTTGAAGTGACATCAATGGGACCCCGGGGATTAGTTACACAGTTCAAAAGGATATGTGTGATGCTGAATGACATATAGGATTTGATGCTAACGGGACAGCTACTGCAGATTAGATCCAAATTAGAATATCAAAACATGTTTCAGTGGTTAGGTTGGAGATAAATGAATGGGATCAAGGCTTCGGAGATGTTAACAGCCTAACTAGTTAAAGTAGAGATCGAGTTTATGGTTTTAAATTTTCATGAACCAAAATAGGCAGTGTCCCATCTGAATTGGAATCTTAACTACTGCCCAGTACTGCCAAGGTGAAAAGCTGTAAGTGAGGGTCACCTGTTACCAGGCATTGTTTGTCACAACATTTGACTGATGTCATGCACGCTTGCCCAATGTACCCGTAGTTCGCCCATTGATTTCTATTTCTAAAATTAATACATATAGATTAAAATTGATTGATTAGTGGATGCAGTGGATTATAATATTCTTACTTGTTATTATTAAAAAAAAAAAACAAAAACGATATGATTTTTTAATTCAATGACCTAAGTGTTTGAGAGCGCTTTTATGTCATGTCAGTTTTGAAATTTAATTTGTAAAAACTACATAAAAAATACTCTAATTATTCTATAGTTCAATTATTTTTATACTTATCACGAATTTACATTACAAGCTTTGTTGTGTCATGTGTGTGTAACAATTTAGGATCAACCATATAATCTAGTCTATTTTACATTAAGATTTAAAATATTATACGTGCAACAAAATTATTTAGGATATAAACTATAATTTTTAAAAATATAAAAAATAATATAAAATTAATTAAATTATATGATGGCATGGATAATTTTTCCAAATAAAATCCCATAATAATATTGATTACAAAAAATTAATACTAGTGATAATAACTTCATGGATGTAAAGAGTGTAATACTTCATATTAGATGAACAGTCAACTTGTTTTGCAAGTCCATTTTGTGTTCCAAAGAGAATAAAAACAGTTGTAATCACCCATAGAAATTGGTAGCCCATAATTAATATTTCGTTTCCTGTTCTCACACATGGAATTCACCTTCATAACGTCATGGATGTAAAGAGTGTAATACTTCATATTAGATATACAGTCAACTTGTTTTGCAAGTCCATTTTGTGCTCCAATGAGGATAAAAACAGTTGTTAACACACAGAAATTAATTGGTAGCCCATAGTTAACTTTTCGTTTCCTGTTCTCACACATGGAATTCACTTAAAGAAGGTTTAATATAAATTATATTTTAAGATTTTATTTAACAGAATGAAATAATCTTTTAATATAATATTATAGTTTTAATAATTAAATAATTATAAATTTAAATCTTATTATCCTCATTTATTTAATAAAAATTAAACACCAAGTAATACAGGTCTGCGAAAATTTCAAATTTAAAAAGTTTTAATTTGAGTGATTATATTAGAGAATAATATAAATTATATTTTAGGATCTTATCTAATAAATAATATTACCTAACATTTTAATCTATTGGATCAAAATGGTTTTTTGATATGATATTAGAATCTTGATGACCAAGCGATCATGAGTTTGAATTTCACCACCCCTATTTGTTTAATAAAAATTAAGTAAAATTTAGTATGAGTATGTACAAATTTCAAACCTAAAAGACTTTTATTTAAGGGTATATTTTAGATAATAATACAAATTATATGTTAAGCCTCACCTAGCAATTTAAACTATTAGACATGAATTTAAATCTTATTATCTCTATTTATTTTAAAAAATTAAACACAATAGTATAAACTTATATAAATTCCAAATTTTAAAGATTTTTACTTAAAAAGTATTACAAAATAATATAAATTATATATTAAAATCTCATCTCATCTTACTTAATAATTTAAATTATTAATTTGAAATGATTTTTTTATATAACTTTGCTTTAATTGCCAAGCCATTATTGAGATTTAACCTATGCAGGAAGGTAAACGAAAAAATATAAAATTGAAAAACACCAAAGTTACTATTTAGTGATATTTGAACCACTTTTTATTATTGATGGAGTAATGTAATGGATTTCCACACTTCGAACAATTAAGCAAATCTTCAAGGAAAAAAGAAAAGAATTCTTAAAAAGGTACGTGCGAGCTAAAAGCCATACAAATCTTTCCATGCAAAAAAATAAAATAAAATTTTATTCCATAATGACACTAAACTTTAACTAGTTAACCCTGCTGCAAACTTTCCTGATTTCACCAGCTTTACCGGTTAGAACTTCAACCCTGCCCATATTTATCATGGAAACACCGAAGTCTTTGAAGAAAGTAGATCTATGGGTCGAAGCAGATTGAAGTTTAACATAATCTTTTGTCTCACTGTTGTCAAGAAGAGCTGCATCAGACTGGAAAAGTCCCCTTCTTTTAGCTACGAGTGTATAATAGCTGTTATCGAATGTCCTCACACTTCCAGGATCCATCTCTACTAGCGTAGTTTGATCTCCTACCTTGCACTTATTCTTCAGTTTTTCTATGTATTCTGAGTCCAATGTGGGATCGGTTCCGTCCTTTCCGGTGGAGTTGTAAAGCCGAGAGCTGAATGAAGAGCAATGAGAAGTGCCAATGGTGTGCCCCCCTTTGTGCCAGAACAGAATAATTAGGATTTACTTCAGTACAATTTCTTTTTACAAGACACTCTACACAGAACCTGAAGTGAAATGCTCAAGTACCTGAAAGCACTACAAGGTCCTTCACGCTTAGACCCTTCGAACGGAACATTGATATCAATTGAGAAATGTTTGCAAAAAATGGTGGCAAGTTTGTCAAGGGCTCTGAAAAATTGGACACTCTTCCATCCCTTCTTCCAGTTTCAACCTCCCAGAAAGGTCCCATAGTCTGACAGGATAAATTATTATTAATTAAAACCATTCTGTTCCTTAAGATTTTTCTTACAAAAGAAATATATATATATAATTAACTTGAAAGAAATTTCTTACCGCAACCGTGACATCCCTAGCCACAATGGCCAAGATGTCCGCACAGGAAACTACTCCAGGACACTCCTTTTCTAATGCAGTCTTGACTCTGTCAATAACTTGATATCCTCTAAGGCTTAAATTCGGAGGTGAATCCTTTTCAGCTTGGCCAGTACTAGAGTTCAAAAGCACCGAGGCTTCACAACCCTGTAGAAATATATAATTAGCTAGTCACCATAAGCATTGTACATGAATAAGCAAAAAAAAAAAAAAGAGCTTAAAACTGTTTCAGGATTTCAGATGGACTAAAGGCTCACATACCCTAACAAAGCAGTCATGAAAGTGCATCCTCAACAAAGGACCACTAAGGCTAGGAGCTACTTTCATCACTTGATCCATAACCTTTTTCACAATAGCTTCAGCTTTTGGACATGTATCCTTGTAAAACCCTACCTTCAATTGCGCATTTGCAGAGTTAAAGACAAATACCAAGAAAATGATTTGAATAAAGATTAGACAAGGGGAAAGCTTTGAACTAGCCATGTCAAGGTGACAATGTTAATGTTTTGAACCTTGATTTCTTAGTGAGAACTCAATGAAACATCCCAGCTCTTTTATACTAGCCTCGACATGCTGTTTATATCATGGGAAAAGCTGTCATTACAAGATGTTTGATCTGCTATTCCCTTAAGAAAATTAATAATATAGTTTGCTTTTGTTATTTAAATTATGTGGTGGTGGATATTCATATCCTAATTTTCTGTTGACTTAATTATTATAAGATTATGATGGCTACATTTTAATAATATAAAGATGAAGCTGCAGGAAATGATCTGTGACAGCACAGTAGAGTAGCAATGCTTCATGTGATTGCTCATTGGATCCATATTATAATGCAAAGTAACTAAGCCACACACAATCAAATTTGAGCAATTCAAGAGGATGAAGGAATAGTTGACCGTAAGGCAGGCGGAAAGATGTCCATTCTACCAATTATTAGCTAGCTGGATTGAAACTTTAAGTTGCTTGATAAAAATGAACATTTAATTGAATTTAAAAAATCTCAATTGGTTGTCGACACCATGGCTGCTTCTCTCAATGCCACTTGGAATAATTAAAATTCTAACAAAGTCAGATGTCTAGTGATCACGTCGTCAGACATGGCAGTCATCATGCTAACAAGCTGCTGAATAAATTTTGAAGTTGAGACATTTTCACCTGGTAATAAGTTTAAATTCCAAGTTTGTCTTTAGGATAGAAATAAATAGAATTTGGTGAAATCCTTTCTTATCATTTTTTTTAATCCGAAATCGACTTTTTTGATCATGATGCCCTGCAGCATGCCGAGGAGCTTGTGTGATGAGAAAGTACTTCAACAAATATTCTACTTCTGATCATATATAGAAATCAACTTGTCTACATCATAATGGTCTTGGCTTGCAATAATATTGATCTAATGTTATTTAAACTGTGGTAACAAAGATGTATTAAGAAATAATATAAAATTATTTTTAATATTTTATTTAATAATTTAAAATTTTTAATTGTAAATAATATTTTTTTCACATAAACTTGAAAAATCAAAATTATTAACGTGATTTAGAATTTAAATAGTATAGATTAAGAGTTTATTTTCCTGTACTTCTGAGTTTATTGTGGAGTACAACTCAATCTCCACAATAAAAAAATACAAAAATAAAAACAACAAATTCATACTTTTTGCTATTATATGTTTTGTTTTTAGTGGTGGGTTCCATCAATACAAATAAGCTCAACATAAAAAAATAAATAAAGTAAATATATAGAAATTTTTTAAAGTTATACATATATAGAAATCTAATCTCTAAACTAATCTCTAAACTTCTTTCTTATAATAAGTGAGGCCAAGTCTACATTGCGAGATAGCCATTTTTTGAAAGCCACCATACGGAGAATTGCTATTAATAGCTTGCTAGCTTGGTGGTGGGTTCAATGGAGCAAATTTTTTTGTTTTTTTATTTATTTCAAATGAATGGACATGCATTTAAATTAATCCAGCTTGAACATTATATTCGTTAAGTCTTGTACTTACTCACGTTTGTAGATACATATATTGAAATTAAATATTCATTTAATGATTTTAAACCACAACCCAAATTGTTTAGAATTTTAGATTCTCTTAGTTGCTTGAACCATGTTCCATACATCTACCCCATTGTATGCATTTAATTAAGATCTTCTTGCGTTTGCATATATGTTGTCTGTTAATATAAATATTTTCATAAATTTGATCTATTTAGTTTTAATTTAATTTTTAGAGAAGTTAAAAATTAAATATTAAAAAATTAGGACTGGTTTTGATTAAAAGTATGATTTGTGGATTTATAAAAAAAACTAAAAACTATAGTATGCTTTTGCCTTTTTTCCTGTAATTTTTAGTTGGAATAATAACATCATAATATTTTAAATTTTAAATAAATTTAATTTTTTTAAAAAAGATATAATTCTTGTTTGTTTGGAACTTTAAAACTCTCTAATATAAATAAGTACCTTACAAGATAAAAAAAAAAAAGATTGGGGGAGGCAAATCAAAGATTTCTATGGGCAGATTAAAACAATTCAGCATAGAAAGAAAATATAAAAAAATAAAATATAAAAAATTTCTTCTCCTTACAAAAAAAAACTATATTTTTATTTCCCTAACACTGTGCATAACCTTTTACTTGTGTAAACTCACCATAATCCACCCTTCCTTGTTTTCCTTTTAGCCTTAACCATCTCCATCATATCCAAATCAAAGATATCAAACCACCTTTAACACCTATAACAACTTCTTCTTCAGCTTTCTTTAAAAATCCAAGAATAACACTACAACACTATACCTTTTATTATTTTAAGCAAGTCAAACCAGAACTCCCTTTTCTCTTAGTTTCTCCTATCATACCCTCACAATGCCTCTTATAAGAACTAGCAACTCACCATTACAACATTTCCCTTCATCGCACCTACAACTGATGACACGACAAAAAAATTGATGTCTTCTCCCAAGTGCAGGAGTGTCGAAGTAATAAATAACCCGGCAAGACCGGGGTCGAACCACAGGGAGGTTAATTGTGCAAATTATAAACAATAATTATAAACAACAATAATAGTAATAACGATAATAATAATAATAATAATAATAATAATAATAATAATAATAATAATAAAGAAAGAGAAGAAGAAGAAGATGATGATGATGAGAACTTAGAGATGAAATATTAAAGTAAGGATTAAACAATAATAATAACAAATGTCAAGGTTAGAGGTTCCACTAATGGTATATTAAACAAGTATAGTATAAACTCTTATTATTCAATTGGAAACCACACACAAAGGAGGTTCCAATCAGATTATATATTGTTAACATGATTACATTAGTCATCTTATTCAATTAATGCTAATACTTGTAAATCTCGTCAAGCATTCATGATTATAACTTATGTTAACAACAAATCAAATTCCTTTCATAGCTCAGGTGTCGGTTATACCATACATTATGGGCTATGAAAGTGCCAAGCATTTGTTGTACCAAGTGTTATACAACATAAATCAAGATTAGTCATTTAACAAGCAAAGTATTAAAGAGTGAACAAGATAACAAATATAAAACATGTTAGTATCAAACATTAAGGTCCATATTAAGTTTACATTATACTTATTCTCACACCATTAGTGTAACCTTTTCACCTTGACATAATTAAATTAGCTAGACATAATGAAAGAAAGAAAAATAGATAAACAAAATAAGAACATAAAAGCTAACTAAGTAAAGGAAAGGAAATGAAAAGCATAAACTTAGTATTAATGAAAGCAAAGCATAAACATTACAAAAAATACAAAGAGAGAAAGGAAGAGCATGATCTTGATCTGAACACCAAGATGCCTAAATGCATGGAAAATGCCTCCTTTTATAGGCCAAAATTGGGAACTATTGATTTGATGACTAATTGATAAGTGGGTGGCCAACTTTTGACTTGGTGACAATCCTTATCTTCACTTGTCTGCCCAAAACGTCATTGATAACGTCAAAATTGGAGCCAGTTGCAACATGAAAGTTGTAGGCAATTGTCTTAGCTTTGTTGTGTAAAACATTCAGCTCATTTGGACTTCTAGAACTCCAGATATGGCCAAAATACCGAACAGTACTCGGGCTGGAAGACAGATTCGGGCTTCTTTGTTGCTGCTACAATTTGGACTTGATAATGGCCTTTTTAGATCTTGGGCTCCATATGAAAGTTGTAGGCCTATGTCTTACCTTTCCATCCATATAAATTGGACTTAAATCTGAGATCTGTAGCTCCAGATATGACCCAATTACCGAACAGTATTCCGGTTTGGATTGCACCGACATCTCTTTTCTAAGTTTGACCATCTATTTGCCTTTGCAATTTAAGTTCTTAAAGTCATCAATCAATATTTTCATTTATGTGATAGGCCTGCATTTAAAATGAACATTTACCATAAATTAAAGGTATCTTATATTATTAGATATATTATTATAAAACATGCTTTAGTTAAGGAGTTTTCAAGTGCAAAATGATGATATAAAACCATGATAAAAATGCACTTTTAAGTACTAATCAACTGACTAAAACAGCATGGAACCACCACCAGCTCACTCATGTTGAAACCACCACCAGTGACGTAACACCAAACCACCACCAATAGTGACGTAACATTATAGATCTATTAAAGAAAAAAATACCCCAACATAGCCTCCCTTTTCTTTACTCTTAAACTATCACCGACCAATACCTTCTCATAAACCATAATGCGAGGGACTCTTCATAGCAGATCCATAACAACCCACTAATAACAATCAGAAGAGAGAAGAAGAAATTATAATAGAGAGAGAGAGAGAAAGAGAGAGGCAGATCTAAAAAATTACAAATAAATAAAAATTATTATTTTATATTGATTTCTTTATCTTTAGGTAGCAGTGAGTATGTTGGTAGGAAAAGAAAAAGGTCAAAAAGTCACTTAAGATCCATTAATTTTTGCTTTTTAATCAATGACAATGCGTTAAGCCAAGCGCCAGTAATAACAGTGGTGCATTGAACACACGCATCGCCACTGCTCCCTCATGTCCATTGCATTCCTACAACTTCTAACCTTTTTTTAGATCTTGTTTAGAAGGTGTTTTGTAAATTTTAGATGATTTTTTATGTTTTGATTACATGTAACATGTGTAATTGTAAGTGTATATGAGTAAATTAGTGAAATATGTGTTGCATGATTTTTAACTTTTTGCATTTGTTAAAACAAATAACATAAAAAAAGAAAAACTAAAAATCCCATAAATTTTGTTTTTCTTAAAAATTGCATATGGCCAAGTTAAAAAAAAACATCTTTTGCATAATTTTGCATAAAAAAAATACCATGATTAGTATAAGAAAAAAAATATTAAAAAAAAAACAAAACAAAAAAAACATTTTTTTTAGCATTAAAAAAATATATTGTTTTTGTCATGCATTGTTTATGCTTGATAACTAGTTTATCAAGTTTATTGAAAGTTTGGCCCATTTGGCCTATATATAAAATACCAAAAACTTATCTTTTTAAAGAGGTTCAAAGCCAACTTCTATCATCCTCGTGGTTCCAATGACTTTTTTTTTTGTGGGTCTGATAACTATTTTAAAACTCAATCCAGAAGTGTTTGAGACAAGTGGATTCATGATGAGTATCAATCCTCATATTTACTAATGCCAAAGTTAAAAATATCAACTCCAATATTTATCAAAATCAAGGCAAAAAATATCAACCCTAATATTTACTAACACTAAAGTCAAAAATATTATAGATAAATTATTGATAACATAACACAACAACCTAAAACAATCTAACACAAAACTAATAATACAACATGCCTAAGGTAGGATGTTTTAGAGTTGATAATATTTTTTTATCTAACATAACTAGTTTCTTGCCATAGAATATCTAAAGATTAGTTAAGATTTCTAGTGACCATAATACTAGGTAACGACTCCTTAAGTAAGACATTTTTCCTATAAAAACAAAGATGTCATATATATTTGTTTAATTTTTAGCATCCATTATGATATCGGGTATGAAAAATTAACGACTTCATTAAGGAATCAAGACTAAACTTTGCATTTTATCTTATTATTATTATTATTATTATCTTATTTGTTGTGCTTATTTGTTTATTTTCTTGCTTTTACTGTTTTACCATATATCTCTTTTTATATTTCCATACATCACATTAAGAGCACACATCTTAAAATTTAGGATAGATGAGGAAGTAACGGTACCCTAATGACTTTAACTTGAGCAAGACTTGTTAAACCATTCAACTCTCGCTTCATTGTTTATTTGGTAATGGTTGGTATGCTGATCTGATATTATTCAAGTTCTTTATCTTCACACTCCTTCTAAGCCTTATATTGACCTTTCAAGGATGATTACTGAAAATGCAAAAGAGCCTTTAAAATTAGATAGTAACCTACCTTTGATGTATTTAATAACTAGAACCTACCTAACATGTTGTATCTTATGTAATCTCACTATAGCAAGCCCAATATATGGCATCTTAAATTCCAAGACCATTGGATGGCAAATGGTCATCACATGGAAATATACAAGAGTTTAGGTTATTACAATGCACAAAAGAACTTTCTTGAAGTTGAAGTCAAAGGGTTATCAAAAGCTTAAACTTAGGCAAGACTAGACAAGGATTCCCTTGTTAGCATGATAATGACATCAGGTTCCTTAAATCCATAAATAATGACCATTGTCACCTCATGAAGGGTGAGTCCATATTTAATATGTATTTTTCATGTTGATAACATCATCATTTTTATATCTTATATTTACTTTACATAATTATATAATTTTCATTTAGTAGATTGAAATATAGGTCCCCATTAAACAATACCTATAACACTCGCTTGAGAGAAAATAAATGGTGAATGGAGAGAGAGCCCAATAAGAGTTAAAAAAAAAGTCAATGAGATACAATCTACTCGAAGAGACCTTGAGATTAGATTCAAAGAAACATCTACACAAATTGTAACAACTTAGTTTGCATCTATGCCCACAACTCCCTTCAATCTATAGAATCAATGAGAAAATGAGTTGCCACCTAAATCTCATTAAGCTATGTATTTATAATTTGCTCAACCAACATATCCTATAAGGTATTGCTTATAATTGATTTGACAGTAAAGGAATCTCAAAAAGATAAGTTAGTGAAAAAGATGGCTTGAAAAAATTGGCTACCCTAAAGGAAATGATAAAGGCAATTAATGGAACTAGTCTATATAATCTTGTAAAGGCTACTAAAATATATTTGGTGCCTAATTTTGTCATTTCAAAAAATTTTAAACTACCATAATTTGTCAAATATACTAGAACTCAATACCCTATAACTCATCTTAAAGCATATTGTAACAAAATGGCTGAGGTGATTTATGATAAAAAAATGCTGATTCATTTCTCCCAAGACAGCTTAAGCGATGTTGTCCTCACTTGATAAATACAGTTAAACAATACCAAGGTGAAACAGGTGGAAGGATTTGATTGATATCTTTATTAGGCAATATAAACTCAATATAGGCGTGGCCCCTAATACACCAAGCTTGCAAGTTATGGAGAAAGACAATAAAGAGTCCATAAGGGAATATGCCTAAAGATGATGTGAATCAGTTGCATAAGTTAATCCTTCTTTGTTTGAAAAAGATATGGTTGGTTTATTTTCAAACACTTTCAAGACCTTGTACTTTGAATACTTGGTTGGAAGTTCTGCACAATGTTTTTCTAACCTGATTGTTATAGCTGAAATGATTGAACAAGCCATTTGGTTGGATAAAATTGCTAACTCAACTAAAAATAAAGGTTTCATTGGAAAAAAGAAAGGAAATTGAGATTTATAATATTGAAGGTGGTTACAAATGCATGAAAAAGAGCTACTAAAACAAAAACACTTACAACTTCTAAACACATATCCCTTCTATAACTAACTTTTTTACACTAGTCCTTATAAATCAATCATTTTAAAGATGAAGCTATAATGTTATTATGATTTGAATGGTCTGCATATAACAAAACTAATTATTAGGATAATGCCCACTTAATGAGCTTAAACTAATTATTAGGATTGTCGCACCCTCGCGAGCGGAGCGTGGCGTCCCGACGATCGTCGATTGATTTCGGGGTCTCTTAGTTTTATTTTTGTGTAAAAGGGAGTTGCCACCTAGTATTATGGTCACTAGAAAACCTAATTGGTCTTTCAGAGATTTTAAAGGGAAGGTGTTAGCACCCCTAGTACGCCCTACCTAAGGTAAGCTGCTTGGTGTTTGGTTTGTCTTATAATTGCTATGGTGTTGGTGTTTTCTAATCCTATCAGTTTTTCTCGGTTTGATTCTAACTAAATTTATTAAGAAAGAAATCTAAGGAGATTCAATGTGCTTTACAAGCTCATTTTTTCCTTGGTATTTCAAGAGTTTGTGACTCGTAAATCGCAAGGAGAAGGGATAAAAATTTAGAAATCTAGGGTGCTTTAAACGCCTATTTTTGCCTTAGTGTTTTGTACTCTCACGGCTCGTAAACTGTGGAGGGAAAAAAATTGAAATATCCTCGATTATAATCAAGGCTTCTTTCAAGGATATGTGCAGATTTATTATTTCTAGAAAATTATTTTGAATATTTACCACTTCAGGTTTCTTTATCCAAATATTAATAGTGAATAATAGCAAATTGTTCTCGATAATATTTTGGATATTCGTCCTTTAAGGATTTCTTTATCCAAATATTAGCGGTGAATAATAGATGAATTCTTCCCCAAATAAGATTTGTTATAATTTTTGAAATATTGGCCAATACCCTTTGGAGGTTTACAAACATGTTGTAAAATCCAAAAATACAAGAAAATAATTTGTGTTTAATAAATCCATGCGAAAACACCTTTCTAAAACTCCAATATTTATATTTGTTTTGTATATAAAAAAATAAAAAAAATGTTAGGGTATTGGCCGTATGCAACACACAAAAAAATATTTTTTTGTTTTTTAGACATATATATATATATATATATATATATATATATATATATATATAATTCATGAAAAAAAACATGGTATTTTAATATCAGATTTGTATTTCCATAATATAAAAAATAACAAACTATAAATCAAATACACAAGAAAACCAATGATATTACTCTTTTTTTTTCTTTTTTTGGGGCTGGGTCCAGCTCAGCCCATGTGGCTGGGCTGAACCCAGCAAGCCTAGCCGGGTCACTGGTCCAAATCAGTGACCCGGTTGGGCACTGTTGCAGGTTGCATGCGTGAATTACTTACGCATGGAGTGCACAGTGCGAAGGTAATTAATTTACCTTCGCACAGTGCCCAAATATTTTAAGTGGAAATGCAAACCTGAGAAAGGAGAGAAATGGCTTACGTACCTGGTCGGCTAGCGGTCTGGTTTTTTAGCTCTCCACTGTCTGCATTCATCCGGCCTTCTTGTCTCCCTGCCTTCGGGTTCCCCTGGTGCCGATGCTTGCTGAAGATGGAGGTCGGGGAGGATATCCTGTCGTCATGTTACTGCTGCTGTTTGCTGCTCTGGGAGGAAGGATCCGACAACTGTGTTGTTCTTGCTTATTGCTGCTCAATGTGGCTGAGGAATTGCAACTGGTGATGACCGCCCCCCGCTGGTTCTTGCTCCTAGTGTAGAGAAGAAAACACAGCTACTGCTGTTCTTGGTGATTGACTGGCTGCGAGTCAACGATGGCTGCCAGAACTTAAGACGACACCGCTGTTGAAGCTGGAGAAGGCTGCGTACTGGTGCAGGACTCAAAGAAGAGCTGTTTGTTTGGAATGTTAAGCAAAGCTCCTGACGCTGCTTGGGGCTCATAATTTTGGCTGGTCTTAAGAGAAGTTGCTGGATCGTGGGGGAGAATCTGGTGGTGATGGGGAGAAGAGATGGGGCTCTGTCCGATGGTTTAAAATCCTAAAACAGGGTTTCTCCTCTGTTTTCTTTTTCGAGAGGGAGGCGGCTGCAGACAAAATGATTTTTTCTTTTGTTCCCCCCTGTCAATTTTTCTCCCCCCTCCTCTTTTAGGTCAGTAGAGGATGCTTACATATAGCCTATATGCCGCTCCACTTAGGAGAACAAAATCTTATATTAACTCTAGGGTGTAATCTCGGGGAGCAATGATAGGAAACCAGCATATTCTAATGATTTCTAGTGATTTCTTTCCTTCCATAGCTAGGAACATTAGGCCAGCTACTCCTGGGATAGTTGTTGCAGAAAAAAACGTGGTTCTCCAATTTCTTCCTACTAATTTTATCTTTAATTAGCTTCCTTATTTTAGCACCTTTTCTATTTGGTCCTTGGTCCAAAAAAGGGCTTCAAATTGGCCTGCAATTGGTCTTTAAACTTTCAGCATCTTGCGATTGTGTCCTTGTAAACTCGAGCAAAATCCTTCTCATGGCAGGAATCCCTGCTTTCACATGAGATATTCAAACGAGAATATTTTGAGCTTCTAATATCAAAATCAAGGGATTCAAAAACCCAAATTTATCTACATGTCCAGAACTACAATTTGATGAACGAGTCGAAGTGAGATAAAATCATTTTACAAAACAGAATCTAGTAGTGATTTAGTTGGTCTAAAAGGATATCCGGGTCTAACTCAAAAAACTAACGAATGCCAAGAATCCTGATATGACTGAGAGTATGAACTAAGAAAAAAAATTCACAAAAACTAAGCTAAAAATAGAAAAAAAATTTAGTGCAGACTCGGGTCAATATCCTTCTCGCGGCAGAATTCCCTGCCTTCACGTTGGATATTCAAACAGGAATATCTTGAGCTTCTAATAACGAAATCAAGCGATTCAAGACCCCAAAATCATCTACGCGTCTAGGACCATAACTTTGATGGGGATTTAAGGTGAGATATAATCGTTTTATAGGACAGAATCGGGTCGCGATCTGGTTGGTCAAAAAAGGTCTCCTGATCTGATTCAAAAACTAACGAATGCCAAGCATCTCGATATGACTGGGAATACCCTAAGAATGAACCAGAAAAATCGTGATGGTAGCAGAATTTTTTTTGGTGCAAAACTTGGGTTAGAATCCTGCTGGCGGTAGAATTCTCTATTTTCATGTCAGATATTTAAACGTGCAGAGCTTGAGCTTCTAATATCGAAATCCATCGATTCAAAAGCCCAAATTCATCTATGCATCCAGGACTATGGCTTTCAAGGGGAATCAAGGTGAGATATAATTGTTTTACATGAAAGAATCAGGCCACCATCTGGTTGGTCATAAAGGGTCTTCCGATCTAAATTCAGGAAACTAACAATGCCAAACATCCTCGACTAAGAGCCTACCATAAGAACAATGAGCCCTAGGACCCAACAAAGGTGTAGTTCCATTCTTCAACATGTCATGAGTGATAAAATATAGTTGAGATGGTCAAATATTGCACGAACCCAAATCAGAATCAAGGTCTAAGTTGGAACAAAAACAATTGCGGCAGCAGTAGAACTAGGTTTGCTAGTGCTACTTTCAAGGGATTTATTTCAACCTTATAGCCCATGTAAAAGAGGAATGAATTTAGTATTATAAAGAATTCTAATTAGCCTAAGAAATCCTAACAATTTTGGTAGGAGTGGGGAAGGATAAAGAGAGCAGGAGATGGTTGAAACAGGGTTCGAAAAAAACATTTCTTTCTTCTTAGTTTTTGTTAATTTCCCAGCAATCGTGAACTAAACTTCTGCCTTTGATTTAAAAGGGATATCTCCAGTAGCATGTATGGCTTAAAAATGGGTAACAACAAAGATAATGCCCACTTAATGAGCTTATAGGAGTTGAATGATTGAGAGATTCTAGAAAAATCTAATCAATGGTTGTTAAGTGTTTTGCCTTGTTATGAGTTTTGCTTAGCTACTATATTTTACCTTGATAGCAATTGTGGCTCATGAATTTAACATGAAGTGTTTTTATTATTAATATTGAGTCTCTTTTCCAAAGTTCAATGAAATAATAAGTTATGATTTCAATTGTATGTCTTTCTTTGATTTATAGCTAAATATTATTTATTTTCAAAAGGCCTAAAAAAGAATCCTTATAATAAGCCATAAATACACTTTTATAGCATGGCATGATCACATAATCCAAAATATTTTTTTGTAGAAATCTTTTTCCTAGGGGAATTTTGAAAAAAAAAAGAGCTTGCTTTTGATTTCAAAAATAAATTGATGTTTGAACATTCTATTTATAGGATGACAAATTAATTAATGAATTAAGCAACCTTCTCATCGAGGTGACCAAACTCTAAATTATAATATATAAATAGAAAAATAAGTAGTTGCCCTCACATCACGACTCTTGAGCATGTTTTTAGATATACACATAATGATATGTAGTGGATTAATTGTTTATGTACTCATGAAATGTATTTTTTTGCAAAGTCCAGACTATCACACTAGACGAAATCTAGTTTTATTATTTTTTACTGCTTATGTCCGAAATGAGGAAAGATTATCTTTGTTGTCCCTTTCACATTCTAAAATGCATATATCCCTTGTAATCTCATTTTGAGCCTAAATAAGTTTTATTTTATAAGAGAAACCTAACTAAGATCATAACCTACACTGAGCACAAGTGACATTTCAATGATCAATAATTAATGAAAAAGTCATGAGAAAGTTGAAAAGGTAAAAAAACCCAAGAAACTTAAATGCTAAGGGGCTTGCTTAAATAAAAAAGAAAAGGTGAGCCAAAAAAAAATAAGGATACTCAACCAAAACAATGAAAAAAAAGAATAAAAGACATAAAGAGTCAAGCTGATGATAATGAACCTAAGTCTTTAAAATCTTGAAATATTTTTCGAGCTTGCTGGATCCTTTTTTTTTCATAGCCAAGAGTTGTAGTTTACATTATGTGCCTTTAAAAGTTTTTTAAAAAAAAGTAACCTGAAATAATAAACAATGCTTTCAAAATACAAAACACATAAATAAGCTACTCGTTATTATTCATATTGATAAAATAAATGTTCAAAAATTGACAAATTTTTATCATACAAAACCTTAAGCTTTTACTCGAGCCTCTTATTTTGAAACCCATAAAACAGAAGGTCGCCTCATGATATAACTTCACCAATTGCAATCTCACCGACATAAAAACAAATCATCCCCTTTCTAAGAAAAAAAAATAGTAGGGAGTGCAAGATTTCAAAGGCAAATCATTTTGAACTTGCATCAAAACAATTTTTATTTTCAAAACGCAAAATCAAGATTTTAAAATTCATTATGGATAAAGATTTCTTCACTAAAACCAAGCAAAAAAAAAATAAATAAAGAAAAAGGGGTTTGTTAAGCCATTTTTTATCTAAATCACTAACAAAGCACATTTAAAGGTAATGATAAAAAAAAGAAGGAATATTGTATTTAGAAGGTGATTTGATCCCTTCAAGGTAATAGTAAAATGAGAATACTTTTGGTATTAAAAAAAGAGACATTGTTGTTTACAAAAGACAATTTGAATCTTTCAAGATAACAAGTGACATTGAATGTTTTTAGCAATTAGACAAGAAAGTAATGAATGATCCTCTTAAATAGATCAATGAGATAAAAAAAAAATTTGAGTTGTGTAAAATTAAAACAATTCTAGAAAAAAAACTTAAATAAGCTAACTTGAGTAGGCTAGAAGTCAAATGATTAAGATGACTAAAATCAGAAATAGCAAGACTTCGCCAATCAAACAACAAAGAGATTGAGAAAAAATAGGGGTCTATATTTCAAATTAGATAATGATGCATACATGTCATTTAACTCCAAAACATTGAATAATGTGTTTTGCAAAAATTTATAAGAAAAATTCCTGTTAGTATCCATCAATATGAAGGTAACCTTAAAATGGCCAAAACTTAAAAATACTTCCAAAATTTTTACTTTTAAGAATTTTTTATTTTTATCACAAATGGATAAGTCACTTGAAAAAATAAGATCAATCCTGAAAAGTTCTTGTATTTTTCACCTCAACAGGTCGTCCATGAGAATTAGACTACTTTTAAAATATCATAGTATTTTTCATCAATGGACAAGTTGCCTAGAAAAAATAGACTACTTTTGAAAAATCTTCATATTATTTACCGATGGATAAGTTACTTAGAACAATTAAACCATCTAAAAAATCTTTGTATTTTTAGCCAATAGATAGGTTGTCTAAAACAATTAGGTCACTTTTGAAAAAAATTTATATTTTTAACCAACAGGCAAATTGTCTGAAAGAATTAGATCACTTTTAAAAAACTCTTCATATTCTTCACTATCAGTTGAAAAATAAAAGTCTCTAACTTTTTCACCAACATATAAAGTCACATGAAATAATTAAACCTCTTTTAAAATATCCTTGAGTCTTTCATCAATAAGGAGGTTGCTTGAAACAATTAGATAACTTAAAAATAAAAACAAAAAAAAGAATTGAAGTGAAGGGCTTTCATGCTTATTTTCTTTACAAACTTAATATAAAAAGCCAAAAGAAAATAAATTATTCAATATCTTTACATTATTGGTATTGTAAAAAGGAGGCAACTGTCATAACCTAAATTTTAACTTATTTGCTTTTAATTTAATTTTTAGAGAGGTTAAAAATTAGACATTAAAAAATTAGAGATTGATTTCAATTAAAAGTATGTTTGTCAACTTGTGGGAAAACCAAAAACTATAATGTTCCTTAGCCTTTTTCCCTTGATCTTTAGTTAGAAAATGATTAACAAAATATTTTTAGCTTTTTTATTTTAAATTTTAAACAAATTTAATTTTTTTTAAGATAGAGTTTATATTCATTTGGAACTTTGAAACTCTCTACTATAAAAACATACCTCACAAGAAAACAAAAGGTGGGGGAGCATATCAAAGGTTTCCAGGGGCAAATAAAAACAATTCAACATAGCAAGCAAATAAAAAAATAAAACAAAACAAAACATAAACCATTTATCTTCTCAGTCTCAACCATATATTAACCCAGTGTGTATAACCTTTTATCATTTTTAAAAAGCCAAACTGGAACCCTACCTCTCTCTCTCTTAGTTTCTCTTATCATAGTCTTCTAATGCCTCTAAGAACTAGAAAATTGAGATAAATCAAAAATTGATAATACATACATAGTTATTAAACTCAGCGTAGGGGTTAATCTAGTTACGAGACCAAGTTACATAGGTTGACCTATGTTAACCTAGAAAAAATAAAAAAAATATTTATATAAAATTTAATATCTCATATGAAAAAATTAAAAAACAATACATATAGATATATGTTAAGTAAGAAAAAAACCTTTCATTAAGGCAAGGCGCATGCTCTCCAATCTTTGTGTTCATTAATTAATATTTTTTTTGGTTCCTCCTTTTAAAATCATTTTTTTCCTTTTTTGTTTATATCCTTCCTTTGATTAAAACCACTACTCCTATAACTATTTTTTTTATTAATGCCCTCTTTGTTTTGGAGAATATACAACCCGAGAATTTATTCCACGTAGAAATGTTCATGTAATTGATTTTAAAAAAATTATATATATATATATATATATATATATATATAGGGTTTTATCGGTCATCTAGATGACAAGTTGACCTGACATGTCAAATAAAATTGAACTTCAGTAAATATTTTTGACAAACAGTGGAAATCTTTAGGAAATATTTTTTTCATGAGAAAGTGAAGGGAAATGGAATTTTTGTGCATTTTTTAAATTTTTATATGGTTTTACTTTGAATATCACCTTTTTTTTATTTAATGAGTAATGGATCATTTATTAAATTTTGAATTTCCTATTTCATTTTGTGTTTCTGTTTCGTCGCTATGAAAATGATGGAAAATGAAAGAAAGTACAATTCTTTAGTTTAAGAATTGTTTTCTTTTTTATTTTTAAGGAGTTCTTATAGTTTGCCTAATTATACTGATAGCTTGAGAGAAATGTTTGCTAGCTTTACAAATTCATACTACATTCAGAGTTCCTTACCTCATGAGGACACTGTAATTTTTCTGTTTCTACCTCAAGCTAAGCAGATACACCAGCTTCCATGGCTGACATTTTGCTATATCCTGCAATGAGACAAAATCTCAGCCCTCACAGCCACATATTCATCTTGAAATTTTGCTTCATCCCATGTGAGTTGTTGTAGCACCATAAGAGGTACCTACATGTAATGATTATAAACATTAACTATCTCCAGTATGATTTTGTCCACTTTGGACCTAAGTCTTTATGGATTTGCTATTGGGTTATACCCAAAAGACCTCATACCAATAAAGATATTTGTCCATCCTTATATACCCTTGATCCTTCTTATTTCTAACCAATGTGAGACTTTGATCGCATATCCAACAATCTTTCCCTCGAACAAAGGACCTCCAAGTCTCTTCTCAAACGATCATTTATCCATCCACTCTCTACCAATCAGGATTTTTCATTCTCTACTTCTCTCTACTTCATCGTGTTGAGGTCAGGACCCGTCCATGAAGCATCCAGAGAACACTACCTGACTTGGAGGCATGACTCTGATACCACTTGTAATGATTATAGACACAAACTATCTCCATATTGGTATGATATTGTCCACTTTGGGACTAAGCCCTCATGGATTTGCTCTTGGGTACTCTCTACCAATCAGGATTTTTCATTCTCTACTTCTCTCTACTTTATCGTGTTGGGGTCAGGACCCGTCCATGAAGCATCCGGAGAACACTACCTGACTTGGGGGCATGACTCTGATACCACTTGTAATGATTATAGACATCAACTATCTCCACATTGGTATGATATTGTCCACTTTGGGACTAAGCCCTCATGGATTTGCTCTTGGGTTATACCCAAAAGATCTCATACCAATGGAGATATTTGTCCATCCTTATATACCCTTGATCCTTTTCATTTCTACCTAATATGGAACTTTGGTTGCATACCCAACACTAACCTTTGATTTAACGTTTATTTTTGGTGCACCATTATACATTGATAACTCTGCAGTTCGAAGTAGAATAATCCTTGACCTTCACAGCACATTTGAGCTAAAAATGCAGCAGCAAGCTGAAATCTTTCTGTTTATGGGGAGCGATACCTTATCTTTTGCTCGTAAGATATAGCTGTCACATTTTGCCCTCAGTTTTGAGCAATGTGTCTCGTTTCAGGATCATCCAAGAGGGATGGAGAGTCACCATCTTGATGCTGAAAGCAATGAATCAAAGGATCATATGCAACTGAAATTTTTGTTGGTTTGATCATGGATGTTGTGTCAGATTCCCCTAGACACTATTTCTTTGAGGCAAGAATCCTGTACGTTCTTGTTTTCTTCTATTGAAGATGTTCAAGCAAAACAAAAGATGCCACCTTTATAACATGCTGTTTTTCTTTCTCCTTCGACCTTGCTCTTTATCCCATTTCATTAGTTTGTTTTCTCTGTGCTCACCATATTTGAGGTGTACAGAGCCAAATGAATGAAGAAGGAAAAAAGAACATTCAGGATTGGGCTTTTTGTTAGTTCTCAGAAAATGGAAGAAAAGATGTATTTTGGCGAAAATGGCATCGCAAATTCATAATCGAAGCCTAACTTTTTATGTGCTTTTCTTGCATAAAGAATTAAAAGTTTATCATTAATTAACATTTTGTGTAACTGTAATGATAAGCAGAAATAGATTCAAGGGCAGCCAGAAAAGCCTTTTCACATGTTTTGCAGCACATTAGTTAATTCCCATTCAATAGCTATCGACTTTTAAAAATAATGCACATTTGGATTCAAAACTTTCTCTCATGTAATAATTAGATCTAGTTGTGGCATATAATTAAAGTGATCTGTTAAAATAGTTTTGTCCTTTTTTATATCTAATTCCATTGTTTGCCTACGTTATTTGTTACTCTATTTTTAGAAATGTTTTGAAAAAAACCAAAAAAAAAATATATTATTGATGTAATTGCGATATTTGCTGAATTTTTCAAAGAATTTAAAATAAAAAACATAAATTATTTAATTTTTAATAATCTAATTATAATTATGAAAGGGATAGAATCAATTTAAAAATTATAAGCCGTCTTACAAGTTAATCCATTTTTTTATAATATGATTTATAATTATTCTTTTAATTCAAGAGTTCATTTTTTATTTTTTATTTGCTTTGTTTTCAAGTTATCAAATAAATAATTAAAATTCATTTTTAATAATTAATGATTAATCTTGGTTTATTTTACTTTCAAACTAAATAAAATTTTCACAGGTGGTTACACAAATATAAAAAGGGGAGAGAAATTTAAGGACAGAATTTCAAAGAGAGAATTAGTGGAGAGGCTAGCAAAAAATAGGAAGGAAAAGCTAGAAACTGTTTCCCTCATTCTCTCCCTCTCTCTCACACGCGCGCACCAAAAACGTAGAACAAAAAAGTGACTCTCTTTTCCTCTTAAAATAGCTGATCACGCCCAGCAACCCCAAGGGAACTAGACTTCACCCATTTCCACCTCAGCTATAGTGATTTATCTCTGCATCAGCATCATTGGTTCCACTGTGATTAGCTTCACCAGCACCTCTGCATCAGCATCGTTGATTCCATTGTGATCGGCTTCATCAGCAGCACCCTCCCTAATCGGTGCAACAACAGCAGCCCTGGCTTCGGTACCGGTCACGCCATCAACAATAAACTCCAGTAGCTCCTCTGCATTCCAAGGCCAGCAACGTGAGCAGGAGCAGCATCTTTCTCCTCAACCGTGCAATAGCAGCACCTCGGGCCGACTGCTCCTCCTCCACCAGCTACTTCCTGCACAACAAACTCAAAGTTCCAGCAACAACAACCACCAGACTCGACGGCAGCAGAGCCAGTCGCAGCCACCACCGTGATCCTCCAGTTACAGCATTTAATCTTCTCCAGTTCCAGCTACTCAGCTACATGAACGCCAGTGACAACGTCCAGCCTCTCCACTCTGGCAGCTCCTCCATACCAGAGACAACATTGCACCAGCAGTGACCTCTTGACAGACCATCCTCCTACAGCATCTGCAAAGGTGGTTCGTCCCAGATACAGCAGCATTAGAGTTCATCATCCCAGGAGCAGCAACAGCAGCTTGCTCCAGCAGTGGCGCAGTCGCCAGCACCGCAGCGTGCATTTTCTCCGAATAGCAGTGTCAGCCGCCAGCTCTTAATTCCTCCACTAGCAAGCTATCAACCCCAAGCATGGTAACTTCTTCTCCCCCTTCCTCCCCTATAAAACTATAGGCATTAGGGTCCTGTGCATGAAAATACACGGAGAATTAATTAATTACTTGTTGGCAATTATTCCTACCAGAAATCTTCCACCACGGGGTCGTGCTAGCGGTAAAGAAAAAAGAAAAAAAAAAATGGGTGGGTTTGTTTTAGCCCAGCCTACATAAGTGGGTTAGATCCAACTCCACTAAAAAAATTAATACAAACTGTTGGGCCGTTTATTGACCCAATTAAATTGGGCTGAATTTGGGCTTCAAGCCCAATAAATCTTGTCAAATAGGTTCTAAACAATTTTAAAAAAACCTAAATAAATCATAAATATTTTTTAAAATTATTTGTAAATTCCTTATATTTTTTAAATATTTTATTTAATATTTATATTATAGATTTATATTATAAGTTGTTGATCAGATATTAAATATATCTATTTTTCTTTAAAAATTTCAAAAAATCATAAAAATAAAAATCTCTTATAAAAATATTTTTTTTATTTGTGTGCATAGTGTTGAGCCTCACAAAAATTTAAAAAATCATGTTTTCTCTAAAATACTATATAAAAAACATATATGTTGTGTTTTAGAATTTTCTACAAAATACATATTTGCATGCATTTTTTATTTAATAACCAATTTATTAAATCTATGAGAATTTAATTAATATTTCAATAACTCATAAAATATTAATTTATTAGAATTACTAGTCAATATTTCGATATTCACTTGGACCTACAAGTAGACTAATATTTAAATATCAATAATTAATTAGAAATTTTTTACAATTATTCTGAATATTCATAAATTTTAATTGAGAGTATTTTTCATCATAACACATGAGTTATGAAAAATCCTTCTACCTTCTAGGATAGATGAACCCTATCAGAATACCTACATGAATATTTTTCATAAGAATTCATTTAGGTACAATAACTCATAATGAATTCAATAAAACTAGATTTATTCACACAAATAAATTATCAACCTAAACTATGGATAGACTACCGGAAGGAACTCATCAAAACCTTTAAGAGTATAGTTGGGAAGACAGTTTTAAGAGTGCGTTTAAAAACACGGTTGAAATCACATTCCCTCAAAATTCATTTTTTTTTTGCTAAAAAATACTATTTTATGTTTTCAGATCGTTTTGATGTATTGATCTCAAAAATAATTTTTAAAAAATAAAAAAAATTATTTTAAAGCATATCAAAATAAAAATTATTTTGAACTGCAATCATTATCACAATCCCAAATAAGTTTTAAATCACATTCAAACTACACAATGTTGTTTATTTAAGATAGGATGTAATTTATTTAAGATAGGAAGTGATAGAAAATGCTAATATTTTTTTTAATTATAAATAATTTTTACTTTTAAAATCTCTAATAAAACTAATATATTCAGGTTTCCAATGATCTTTAAACTAAATAACTAGGTGTTGACCGTTTCCATGTGTGATAAAAGATATCACAGTACTGTTGTATCATAAAGGAAAAGGTTTTTTTTTTTAACTTATGTTGAATCTGGCAAGCGATTTCTGAAGGCTTATATGTGATAGAGGTTGATAATGTGATAAGAATGGGAGTTTTAGTTGCTCGGCGTGATGATGTTCTGGCCTCTGTCAACTTTTCTGATTTTCCAACTGGCGAAGTCAAATTCTTCTAAGCAATGGTTCTAATGGAAATGAAGGTCAAAACTTTGTAATTGAAATTTCTTCCTTTCAATTGAAGGAAAGAAACTAACAAAGTCATGTATTTCTTCCTAATCATGTCTTATATTCATGCTCCTTGCTAGCTCAGTTCTGATTGTTGAGGTGTTGCCACGTATATTTGCATGAGCAGGTGTATATTTTCCTGTATGGTTTCACAAGGGTTCCCCTTCCTCCACCATCACCATCAGCTCTGCTTGTACTTGGTTAGACCCGGGACAGGTTGTGTTCCTTTTCATGGATTTGTCGAGGAAAGAGCCATGCAAGATGTGTCTGGTTCAGCTGCTCCTATTTTGATGTTTTTTTGGTTGTCGAAATGAGGAGAATGACTTTATGTACAAAGACTTTTCCGCTCGAGGCTGGATTTTCAAGGGAAACTGCTGTTTTGCAGCTTAGGAGATTGGAAAAGGATGGCAGATACCATGTTGAAGCATGGTCCTGATCCCTGCTGGGTTCTTGCATTATGGGACAATTCCATAGGAGAGAAGAAAACTAGCTTCTACCTTGTTGTGAAGGCACCGGAACTTCAAAATTGATTGACAATTGCGCAAGTTATATGCTGTTCGATTTAGTAAGAATAACAGGAATACAGTGTATGATCGTTACATTAATTTATCTAGCAGCTTTGCTTCCCAGAAGAGATTTTGGGAAGTTTGCTGTGATGCTGCTTTGGAGCATATGCCATATGTGGTGCATCATTTTTCCCCCCTTGTAATGTTATAACAATGGGATTCGAGATTGTTTTTCACGCTATTTTTCTCGTTAACGATTACGTGAAGTGGCAGCGAGGTTTGTAAGTCAAGTTTTCGCCTTCACCTCTAGAAACCATACCCTGAGTTATAATATGATTAAAAGGCTATATTAAAAAATGTGTTTGGTGGATTTTAAAAATATATTTAACTTAAAAAAATATTAAATTAATATTTTTATTTTTTTTAATTATTTTGATATGTTGATATTAAAAAAAAATTATATATATTCAAATGAAAATCACTATTGAAAAACATTATATTTGAAAAATATTATAAAACACTTAAAAATATATTATTATTTTTTAAATTTAATAATTTTTAAAATCAAAATATTTTTGAAAATCACATTGCAAAAGCACAAAACCCTCTTATACACTCTTGAAGTAAATCCTAACCCATGCGCATATCGAGGTGGCGAATATGAATTAGATTTTGGCAAAAATAAGATCACAGGTCTATCTTTTTACATTGAGAACTTGAAATGATCCGAACTCGATATGATAAGAAAGGTTGAGGTTGTGTCAACTTGGTTTACGAGAATTAATGATGCAATCATTCTATTAAATTTTAGGTTTTGAATTGAAAAACATAAACAATCCTCTTTTTTTTTTCTTTTTTATTCGTCATTGAAGTTTTTATTCTCTCTTGCTATTTTTTCTTAAATTTCTAACTAGTATATTGATATGTCTAAGATTCGATGGTTAACTATTGTAAGACTTATAAGAGAAAAGGATGGCATTATCACTTTGTGACTTAATAATATTTTACAAAATATATATACCGTGCCAAAATCTCATCTTAACTCTTATTAAGAGATAGTTTTATATAAATATTACAATACATTAACAAAACACTAAGGGTGTGAATCATTATACATCTGGAAAATAGAATAATATTTTTTTATTTTTTTTTAATTTCATTCTTTAAAAACCTATTTTTTATTTTAATAATAAATTGTTTTAAAAATTATATTTCATAATTTTTTTAATTTATTTTTTATTAGGGTTCAAACATGTCTCATACATTTAGTTTTTTTCCTCTTAATTTTAACCTTTAACTTAAAATATATTTAAAATATATTGAAAGTAAGGTTTCATTTTTTTTTCAATTGTTTTTTATGAATTTATCATAATTTTTTAATTTAGATTATAAATTTACCAGGTTAATTTAGGTTGATTTATATTATTTTTTTTAGTTTTTACTGATATAATTTTTTTTTTATTTTTTATAAATTTATCTTGATTTTATAATTAAAATTTATAATTTAATCAATTAATTTTAATTAATATTTTTATATATTAAAAAAATAATCCACCCTGGATCAGAGCGCTCTGCGCGAGCTACTGTTTACAACATGTAATGTGTTTGCTCATAGCAGAAAAAAAAAATATTTTCAAAAAATAATCTTTATAAACAAGTCATTTTATTAAGTTTTGGCTTTAAAAGCCCCATCTCTGACATAGAAGCCTACAAATTGGCGCGTCACATCATTTCTTTCTTCTAACCTCTTATTTCCTTTCAAAATAAGTTTTCTTCCAAGGAAAAATTATCTTCTTGCACGTCAATTTGGGGCATACTTTTATTTTATTTTCAAGAAATTCAGCAATTTATAAAAACATATCACATAAGGACATTTTGCTAGAAAAACATTCCAATCTAATATGTTCTTAGAGTATACCACGTGTGTTGGAAATTAATATTAATTTGTCACCTTCGATAGCTTCTTGTGTCCTATTTTTATTTTATTTTTGTAGTTTTTGTCTCCAGCTCATGCTCATTCATTAATTGAGATTCGATATTTAGCTACCCAGTTGGCCTAAATTCTAATTCGAAATCTGGATGGATGAGTTACGGTTGGTTCAGATTTCATGCCTCTACATGGAGAAGAAGATTTTCTTTATTTCTGCCACACATAACAATCCACAGCTCTTTGTGAGCATTTTGGCCTTTCTTAGGATCAAAAAGCATTTGACTTCATCTTCATTAATTTGTGTTCCTTCATTGCCATGGCAAAGGGTTAGGTACACAGGCTGCCATACCCCAGCTAGCACGCTTGCACAAGTCTCTTGATGGTTTCTCCTCCCAGGCAAAAGTCATATTGAAAAATGCATCCCACTTTACAGGATTCTTTTACGAAAGATTGAAGGGGCAAAAAACAAACCACACAATAATGAAATCCCTAATTTGACTTTGTGGCTGAGAATTCACGTTTTGTTTCACCTTTCATTTTATTTCACAGAAGTTATACCAAGACGGGTTTGATATTTGAATATTATTTATATTAATGAGTTATAATTGGTTATGAAAACATGTAAATAAAAAAATGTCTTGGATTGGGTTTAATTTAATTACCAGAATAAATATTAATTACCTAGTTCAGATTATACTTTTTATATATATATTGTTGTTAATATAAATGTAAATGTGTTAATAAAAGATACAAAAAGAAGAAAACAAAAGAATTAATTCAAATCAACCTCATATTTTATTAAAATTCTTTTTGAAAAATCATAATATATAATCAAGTATCATGGACTGAATAAAAAATCTAGAAATGTGTTACTAAATGTAGATTTTGATCTTATAAAATAATAACTCAATGATGGCTTTACATTGAGTTAAAAAAAAAAGAAGGCTGAAGCAGACAAAATAACGAGTAGCTGCACCTACAAAATAAATCGGTTTGGTAAATTGATTATGGAAGTACAAATTAAAAAGTAGTTGATTATAGTTATTTAACCATGACCGGATAATTTGTTTTTTGGAAAAAAACATTATGCAAGTTTTTTAAATGTTCTTTTGCAACAAAAATCCTAATTATAAATAAAAAAGTCTATGCATTTATTTAATTAAATAAATTAAGAATTATTTATGCTAATAAATACTAAAAAAATATTAACACATTTATTTAACTTGTTTAATTATAGGTCGAATAAGTTTTTTTTTAATGTAAATAAATTAATAAGTAGGTGTTATTAACATATTTTTTTATAATGAGTAAAAAATATAATTATAAATCAAAAAATTGATGCTTATATATAATAAAATATATATAAAAAATATTCTTTACTAAAACATATAAGATCTCATGTTAATTTTTAACTTAGTAGAAAAATATAATAATGTTGCAATTGCTACATTAAAACACAATTTCCTTGATATTTATATAATAATTTTTCAAAAAAAGTGTAAATAAAAAATAATTACAAAAAAATAATGGCAAGAATAAAAAGAATGGTATAAATAAGTCAAGTATAAAGTGATAAATATTTTAAGTGTAAAACAAATTAATATTTTTTCAAAAACATATGAATAAAAAAAGGAAAAGCTAAAAAGATATTAAAAAAAAGATAAAAAAAGTGATGAATATATATAATGTAAAATGATAAAAATATCAAGAATAAAGAGAGAAAAATAAAATAAAATATTATTTTATAATTAAAAACAAAAATATTATTTTATAATAAAAAACAAAAATTATATATCTGTCCGATATCCATTACAGTAAAAAAAATTGAAGAAAATTATAATTGTCATTTTAACATTAAAAAAATCATTTTTGCTATAATTACTTGATGGATATGGTTACCCAATGTCCAACCAACAACAACATTTGGATGCACCAAATATGATATGAAACCACCTTATGTTTATGCTTGTTGTTGTCATGTTTTACTTTTGAGTAGAGGCTATAATGATACCTGCCACAACATGTATCGCTCTTCCAGACTTTCTGTGCCTTGTGTGTCACGTAACATGGAAAAAAAATACAGAGGGATGCTGGTCTAACAACAACTCTTAAGAGAATGTGAACTTGTGTCGATAGGTAATGATGACAACATCATTGGAAGACATGATGGGATATGCACCCACCAAAATGTAGGCAACAGATAGGATCACTACATGTGTCGGCATTATTATAATCTAATAAAACATTATGTTTAAATCTGTATCTCAAATCTACTAATTCTTCAGACTGAATTTGGAAGTGAAATAGCCCAAAGTTCGGATTGCCCAAAAATAATTTCAAAACAACATAAAATAAAACTTTGAAATGAGATCATTTCATGCTTTTTTTAATAAAGAATAAAGTTATAAAACAAAATTATTTATGTACTCTTTAATGAGCTTGTTTGGCTAGGTTTTATATTAATGAATTATTAAATTAATCAATTATTTAGCTGCGTCTTATAATACAAGCTAAACAACACAAGTATATAATTTGAAAAATATTGGTATATGTATTTAGATTTTGTTTATGGTAAGTAGTATTTTTTTAATTAATTTTATACTAATTGATATTAAGTATTTTTTTCTTAAATATTTCCAAGGACAGATCCTTTTATTACTTTGGTATAATAAGTTTAATATTTTTTTAATTCCGAGTCCAAATTTTTAAATAAGAAGGTCGATGAATAGGTATTTAAAATCTTTCTACTTTAGTTTAAAAAATCGCAATTTTAAAGGAGGTCACATATAATAATAATTGCACCAGCAAAGAATGAGTATGGTTGGCTTGAAGTGAACTTAACGCCTGCTGCTTCCATCGAAAGTGAGCCACCCAAAAGTTCATAGTAATCATGCTACAATACGGAAACCATCATAGACCAGGAAATGGGGAGATGTACATATGCTTTGAGCCTTCATAATTAACCACTTTCTTTGACTTTTTCCATGGCTAATTAACCATGACTCCTCCAGTTAAAAATAAATATTCTGGATTTGATAATTATTGGGTTTGCAGGATATTTAATAGATCGTGGAATTAGTCATGATATGTATAAGTTGGCCCGAACATTTCATATAAATTAAAAATAATAATAATGGATATTCTGACATTTTGGTATTTGACCTAGCAGTGGAAGGAGCTTATCTTCTTCCACTATACCTGGGTTCGAGTCCTGGCATGCATGTCTGTCATCCCCGCGGTGCCTTACATGCCTACTGGGTTTGCAGGGTATTCAGTGGGCCGTGAGAATTAGTCGTGGTGCGCGCAAACTAGCCCGGACACCCTACGTAAATAAAAAAAATAGATATTCTGTGGACCGTGGGGATTAGTCGTGGTGCGCGCAAGTTGACCCGGACACCCCACGTAAATAAAAAATAATAATAATAATGGATATTCCGTGGA
The DNA here is from genome assembly GCA_026413675.1 of Populus pruinosa. Taxonomy (NCBI): domain Eukaryota; kingdom Viridiplantae; phylum Streptophyta; class Magnoliopsida; order Malpighiales; family Salicaceae; genus Populus; species Populus pruinosa. The sequence continues at coordinate 2,698,308 of CM048602.1, read as the reverse complement.
ATGTTTTTGTATTTAAAAAAATTAAATTTATTTTTATTTTTATTTTAAATTAATATTTTTTTATATTTTTCAAATCATTTCACTGTGGTGAAATTAAAAATTATTTTAAAAAAATTTCAAATAAAAATTATTTTAAAAAATAATATTAAAATACCAAAAAAAAAAGGAGTTAATTGGGTTTTTAAACTAATTTTTTTCTCGAATGGATCCAAGAGTATCAAATATTTTTAAACTACTCCAGTTAAAAATGGATATTATTTTTCTAATTTTATACAATAAATTAACTTGTTTTTAAGAGAATTTGGCTTGCTCAGACAATGTTGCCATATGATTTCAGGTGAAAGAACTAAATTGAGAAATGTTTGATGAATCAGTGACGAAAGTGATAAAGTAAATTGTTTGAGACTAAATTGATCAGAATCAAGTAATATGTAACAATGGAAATATACAGTATTTTCTTAGTATATACCAAGGTTATGGTAAGGCTGCTGGCCTCACACTCGCATTGACCAATTCTTCATGCCATTGTGCGTGCATATATATTGTTTATTTTAGAGAGGTCTCAAGGTAATAATTAATTTATTGTAGATTTGTACATATCAATATTGGATATTTCTTCTTGCTAGATAGATAATCTCATGATGGGGAAAGAGAGATGGGTGGGCATTGATTTGATTGACAGTATGTCTGAATTACTTAAGCTGTGATGTAGGTTTTTCGTTTCCTTCCTCAAGGGGCATGCTACACCCTCTCGATACAACCATGCATGGGATACTCAGGAGAGCCAACCTGTTGTACTTTTGCGATTTGGCCTGCCTGCATATCATCCCTCCTTTCATTTTGATTTCGCGTAGCACTGTTTTGTTCTGTTTCATTTAATTTATATTCCCTTTGAATGGTGATAATTTCCAGAAAGAGGGGACCGAAAATTGAAAGAAGGAACAATTACAAAGGGGTAATTGACCTTCAGCCTTGTGGTCACCTCCGTTATTGGTGGCCATGTTTATAGAAGCTACTTTGTCAAGCTAGTTTTTATTTATTTATTTATTAATATAGATATTTAGATTAGTTTGTATATATTTTAATTAATTTTTACAAATTTTAAAATTAATAATCAAATAAATTTCTAATAACAATTAATATTAGTAATTATAGGGTCGAATCTTATACTATAAAAAAAATAGACCTTTTAATTTGAAGTTTTTACTACTAATTACCTGCTGGATGGTTGTCAAGATAGATTATTGGATTGGAAAAAAAAAAGAAAAAAAAAACCACACGGTGCTTGATAATTAGTAGCCATAACTGCCGGCTTGAGATTGGAGTTTAACATCTTGACAATAACTATTTGCTAATAAGACCCAGCCTAAAATCTAGGTGGCAAGTTGGCGGGTTAATTTCACGAGTTAATTTATTAATTTATATTTATTTTAAAATAATATCGTTTAAGATTTTTTTAAAAAAAAGAAATGAATCCTTTAGAAAAAAAATAAAATTTTTATTTAAAATAATGTCATTTAAAAAAAAACTTGAAATCACATTAATTTTGAATAAAAATTTAAAAACAAAATTTGAAGTTAACTTGATTAAGTTTCACTTAGTTTGGTTGGGTTAGATGTTACCTCATTGTGTCACCCAAATTTTATAGTAACTACTGAACATATATTTATATATAGAAAAACAAAAACTAATCTAGCCCTGTACAATAGTGCGGGTCCATATCTTGTAAATGGAAGAATTTGGTTAAAAAGACAAATATTTCTTGGATGCTTCCTTAACAAGCCACTCATTCAAAAAATGTTGTTTTCTTCACGGTTAAAGCAGCTCTAATGGACGAGCTATATGAAAAGTTAAAATTATTTTATTTATTTATTTATTTTTGTTTATGTTCCAACGAATAAGTTAAATAAATAGCCATTTTAGCTATTTATTTTGTTAATAGTCATTTCTACATTTAACTGTAGAAATGGCTAAAACAATAGCCGTTGGCCAATAATTTTTTTTTAAATATAAAAAAAAAATCTTTTATAAATACATGAAAAAAAAATTTGTAGTTTTAAATTTTTGTATTGTGCCTCATCCTTCTCTCAAATTAAAAAAAAAAAAAACAAGAATCAATTATTCTCCGGTTAATTATTAATATCGGTTGTGTTAATTAGCTGAAATTAAAAGGTATGCTTGTTTAAAAGTTTTTTTATTTTTTTATATCTCTTGATTTTTTAGACCTTTTGTTGTTAATTTAATATTTGTGATGAGTTTTTTTTCTTTATTCTTTGATGTTTTTAATACGGATTAAGGAAGATAATTTATATTTATGTTGTTATCTTTGATAAAATTGAGAGGAATTAATAATGGTAGTTGATATTGATAAAAAGATTGAGTTACATATTTAAAATTTATTTTTGATTGTATGTCTTAATTTGAGGTCAATTATATTTTGTCTTTTTGAAAATGCAATTAAACTAGTATATTGATTCTATTTTAGTTCCAAAAAATGGTCAAATTATTATATTAAAACAAGTAGGAGGCAATGCTTATTATTAATTCGCATGTATGAAAACTACAAAATTATTAGACATTGAATGCGAGCTTCTTTTATACTCTCTTGTAAAGTTTTAACTTGAGTTTTTTTTTTAATGTAGATGGATTCAAATTTTCCAAGCTCTTTTACCAACTTTCTTATGAGTGAGTCAGAAGATATTCTCTCAACCAAGTGATTCTAATCAATTAATTGATGACTTAACATGCTCGAATTTAAATGTCCATTCGGCAAAAAAATCACAAAGAAGTAAAAATTTCTCACTAGAGGAGGATTGTTTACTTGTCTCTGCATGGCTAAATACAAGCAAGGATCCAATTACAGGAGTTAAACAACAAATAAAACAGTTTTGGGCTCATGTACATGCTTGCTTTGTAGATAATGGAGGAAACTTGAATAATCGTTCACAAATAAGCATCTCAAGTAGATGGCAAGAAATAAATAGAGAAGTCGGTAAATTTGTTGGATTTGTTACTCAAATTGAAAATCGTCGGCAAAGTGGAATGACTGAAGAATCAAGGGTAATGTTTATATTCATTTTTATGTTAAATTGTTTAACATATATTTTAATATTATTTAATTTATTTATTTTTTTACCAGATTAATGATGCTCGGCAAATGTATGCTTCTTGCGTTGGCAAACGATTTCAACTAGAACATTGCTAGGTTATTTTAAGAAAAGAACCCAAATGACAATTTGAGCGTGCAAGTCAATATCAAAGGTCAAATAAGAAACAAAAAGGTCATGTCAATGCAAGTCCAGCTTCATCAACTCCATCTACCCCTGATGCTGTGAGTTTAGGAGAAGATAGTGAACCATTGATTTATCAAGATAGACCAATCGGTTAGAAGGCTGCAAAGGAACGACTTAAACGTAGACAAGGAAAAGATAAAGTTGGGGATGTAACTGTAACGAATCTCTTACAACAATTCAGGGATACTCTAGTTAAAATTGAGGATCAGAAGAAACAAGACAGGAAAATTATGTTAGAGCAACAAGCCATGATGATTCAACAAAGTCAAGAGAAACAAGAATTGGACAGGATTGAGAAAGAAGAGTAAATTATGAAAATGGATATTTCTAATTTGGATCCAATTTCTCCAGCATATTTTCAAAATAGAAAGTTAGAAATTATGCAAAAGAGGCATTTTGATTTTTAATTAACTTTGATTGATTTATTGTAATGTAATGTATTTTTAATTAAACATGTAGAAAATTCTTGGTTATTTTAAATACATTGTTATGAAATTGATATCAATTCATAATATTTTTTTAAAGTTCCTCTAACACTTAATAATAAGAAGTAGGATTAATTAACTTAAAAGATAACAAACATAATGAAAAAAAATATAAAAAAAACTGAAAATTATGATAACATAAGAAGTTAAAATCTAAAGATTCTACTCGTTGCCATATTGTTCCCACAAATGTTCAATCAAATCTTCTTTTAGTTGAGAGCTAGTAGCTCTATCCCTAATTCGATTATGAGTTTGAAGAAAATCATGTAGTTCTGGTATTTCACAATGTGACACTGATATAAAGGAATTGACTTCATGTTCATGGTCAAATCCAAGGTTCATTGCTCCTTCATCCTCAATAATCATATTATGCATTATTATGCAAGCTTTCATAATATATGCAAGCATTTCTTCATCCCAGTATCGAACAGGTCCACGTACAATTGCAAAACGAGATTGGAGCACCCCAAATGCCCGCTCCACATCTTTTCTTGCAGACTCTTGCTTGCTTGCAAAATATTTTCTCTTTGCTCCTAATGGTCTTGGGATTGTCTTAACAAAGGTTGACCAATTAGGATAAATCTCATCTGCTAAATAGTATTCCATTGTATATTCATGCCCATTAATTGTATAATTGACAGGAGCAACACGACCTTCAGCAAGTGCAGCAAAGATAGGTGACCGATCAAGAACATTAATATCATTTAATGATGTAGGCATTCCAAAAAAGGCATGCCATATCCAAAGATCTTGTGAAGCCATTACCTCTAGAATTATAGTTGGTTCACGACAATGACCAGTATACATCCCATGCCATGCAATTGGGCATTTCTCCCATTTCCAATGCATACAGTCAATGCTCCCTAACATCCCTGGAAACCCACGCTGCTCTCCAATTGATAATAATTGACAAATATCAGCCTCGTTTGGTGCCCTTAGATACCAATCACCAAAAACTTCTACGATTGCTTTGACGAAAGCTCTAAGACTTTCTATTGCAGTGGTTTCTCCAATTCGAAGATATTCATCAGTAAGATCTGCAGGAATACCATGTGCAAGTATTCTGTGAGCTACAGTTATCTTTTGAAGGCAAGATAAACCAAGAACACCAAGAGCATCTGTCCTTTGTTTGAAATATGAATTATGAGCTTCCACTGCATTTGCGATCCGAAGAAAAAGACAACGACTCATCCTAAATCTTCTTCGAAATTGACTTTCAGTGAATTTAGGATTTTCTGCAAAATAATCATTATATAACCTTAACTCACCTTCCTTTCTATTACGATTGACAATATTGTGACCAGGAATAGAGCCACGATACCTTGTTCTCCGCCCTTGATTATTCGATTCTTCTTCAGCAACTACAGCAGTAGCAACTTGAAAAGCCAACATAGGAGTGTCATCATCAAAATCAAAAGCATCATAAAAATTAAAATTAGAATGATTCATGATGAATTTTAATGAAATATAACAAAGATTGGAGAGAAGAAAATGATGAGAAAAAATGTTAAGATATATGAGAATATTTATAGATGGACTATTTTTTCAAATTGTAAAATCATAGAATGTTGGCGGTAAGTTTTTTAAAATTTGAAATTTTAAAATTTAAAATATTGGCTGTTATTTTTTCAAAATTTAAAATTTCAAAATTTAAAATATTGGCGGTTATTTTTTTAAAATTTAAAATTTAAAAATTTAATGTTGGCGGTTATGTTGGCGTTGATTTTTTCAAAGTTTGAATTTGAATTTACTTTTTAAAAATTAAAATTTTAACAATAACATATAAAACTTAAAATTAAAAATATTGATATAAATAAATTTTAAATTATATTTTTTAACTTTTATATTACTTCATTAATTTTATATTACTTTTATAAATTATTCATATTAATTATGTAATTAATAACATCATAATTATATTATATATAAAATATTAAAATTAGTTATATAATTATATTAAAATTAATTTAACATGAAATATATTAAAATATAAATGGCTTTTCTATATAGCTTTTTACCATTGGAATGTATATAATTTAAAAATCTATATTTATACTATTTAAAAAGCTATTTTTTTTATTTGGCTCTTCAATATAATATTTTTTTTATTAGAGATGCTCTTAGAAAGATATTAATTCCTTATTTTTATAAATATTAATAGACTATGTTAAAATAATTGTGTATCAAATATATTAAAATATAATTGGCTCTTCTAAATAGCTTCTTACCATTGGAATACACATCAACAAAAAAACTATATCTACACTATTCAAAAAGCTATATTATCAATATAGCTCTTCTAAAAAGCATCTCCCGTTGGAGATGCTCTTATCATATCCCGCCGTCCCAACAGTCTTAAGGCACTTGCCTTATACTATATTTTTTTTTAATTTTAAATTAATATTATTTAACTTTTTTATTGTTTTGATATATTTATTTTAAAAATAAAAAATATTATTTTAATATATTTTTAAATAAAATTATTTAAAATAAAAACATTACACCACCACTACAATTATAAACATAATCTGATCTAATTTAGATTAGATGTTAAAAAAGTTAACTCACTAGATTAAAGTGATTTAGTTCTTTTAAAGAGATTTTTTTTATTATTAAAAAAACAATTTAATGTTAACTTAAAAAAATCAAAATTATTTTAGTAATTAGATAAACTTGAATTAATATAATCCGAATCTTGATTCGGGTCATGTGCATACAAGGTTTAATTACTTACTGTGTCGTCTTTTATTTAAATATATTAATTGCCGTCCATATGAACAAATAGCATTCCAGCTTCTAACTGCTGGCTAGGGGAGTCTGCAATTCCAAAAGCAAGAACTTTCCCATATGTTTTTTTTTTTTTTTTTGTAATTCTTTCTAGCTTCAAATAAGTTTTTTTAATGCAATCGAATACAATATTGGTGTCAAAATTGGAGGTGGAGTTGTAACCTTATTATAAAATGTTCCGACCACCCTAAATAAAATAATGGATTGTCGATCAGGACATGTGCTGCCCAAGTAAATACTTCTTACCTACTGATCAAATGTAAATGCTCCTACTTACATGTAATAAATTTATTTTGACCTTTACCTATTTTTAAAAGAGAAAAAAGAATTTGTAATTTGTTTTTATGTCGATGTGGTGGTGGGTATATTATCCATGTTTTGACCCGACTAGTGCATAACTATCAGGGATGAATTTACTCAGGCGTGGTTCTAGCTCTCCTTTGAAAAATTTATAAAATCCCTTGTAAATTTATAATTAAAAAAAATTATTGCATTTTTATGATATCCCCCTAAAAAGAAAAAAAAATGCTTTAATTCTTGTTTTATCAAGTTTGGATTTATCTCTCACCATCGCCATTCATAACCTCCTAAGGATGGATTCAACATGAGCGGAATAGCCCCACGCCCAAGAGATGAATAACTTGGGATTCCATAGGACTCTCTAACCTGCTTAGGTGAGTTGATTTAAGAAATTTGTGACTGAAAACTTGATTAAAAAAAAAAATTATAACATGAAGTAGAAAAAATATTTTGTTCTAATTAAACTTTGTTGATTCATAATTTGATTGATCCAATAAAATTAAATTGTAGAACCAAACCTATTCCAAAGTTAGCTTGAGCAGCACTAAAAAAAAAATTATTGAAAAAATAAAATAATATTATTTTGATAAAAAAATATTATTCATTTAGATTTACCTAGTAACCCTTAAATTAACTTGAGGACCGAATAATACAAGCTATTTTCTAAATTATGTTCCAAGCCGGCTTAACAATATACTTTTTAATAAATAATAGCATTGATTCGAGAGCTTAAACCAACCCACATCATCAATGTCATGACATTGGTGTCCGTTGTTCTTCACCGCGAAGGAATTTAGACTAACATGATTGGTTAATTTCCATCAAAGATTGATCAATTGCATTGACTTAATTAATTAAATAATAATATAAATGTATAATTGTAATAAATTGTAAAAGGACACACTAATGCTTATTGGAGTTCTGCTTTGAAAGCTTATGAACTTGAAATTGTCGATAACGCGATGGTCATTTTCGCCGCCAAGATTGCTGTTTGGTCACGCTTGCCTGATGTATTATCCTGGCATTGAGGTTAGCACGCCAGCGTTGATGTTGTGGCAAAGAATTTTCAATTATTTGCGTCTTATAGTATGAAATTATTGGACCACCACTGGCGCTTATAGCACATCAAATATCTGTTTTTTAATGAATGATATACATGGTTGTTCAAAATAATAATAATAATAATATAATACATGAATTTTAAGACAGTCAATGTCATGGTTCCAACAGCTGTTGCAGTTTGTGTTGATATTTTGGATGTAACATGATTGATTTGAGAAAATATTTGACTTCTTTAAACAAAAAAATGATAATAATGAATAAAAAGTTGAGTTTTCTTGTGGATGGGATATTATTACAAAAACATAAAACTAAGTGCTGTAAGTAATATGCTGTGGACAAATATTCGGATTGCTACAGTTTAGCAACGTTTTTATTTTACGTTCTAAATAAAAAGGAGTATGGAATTCAATTGGCATTATCATATATTAAATAAGGTAAAGTGATTTTTTTTATATTTTTGTTATATAATAAAATTATTTATATTTCCTTTAAATGAATAAAAAATTTAGTTGGGGCAAAGGGTGTTTTTGATTTTTGATTTTATAATTACTTAATTACTCTTGAAATTAGGCGGTGATACTCACACATGCCAATAAGTGTAAGTAGTGTGCGCCTTTCCGACAATATATATGGGCTTATCTGTTTTTTAATTTCTTTTTTATATATCTTTTTTCTTCGATTCCTCCCGTCTAATTTGAATTCATTTAATTTTTATATAAAATTTAGTTTATATTCTTTTAATTACTATTTATTTATTTATTTTTAATTTTTCTAATTAAATTTTATTTTTATTTTTATTTTTTAATATTTGATTTTGATTTATTTTTATGTCAGATTTAATCCTTTTTTTTGTTACCTTTTATTTTGTTTTAGATCTTTTTATTGCATTTTTTTTCGATTTCATAATTTATTATTTTGTGATTAAGAATTTTACTTCATTGTTTATTTGTTTTTCCTTTTATAGGGTTAACCTGAGTTTCATGATCAGGGTCATATATTTCAGATATTAACACAAGTTAATTTTGGTCTTTTTTAATATCATTCTTCTACATTTTATTTATTAGGAATTGGTTTCCAATTTTTTTTTCAATTTTTTTTCTACGAGATTATCTTAATCATATGTCTATGGTTGTAGAGTCAATAGGTTATCCCTAGTTGACTCAACTCTATTTTTTCATTGATTTTGTTATAACTTTTTTTTCTTTTAATATTGGATTGTTTGATAATTGAACTTTATTGGTATATTCAATTCGCTTTTGAGGATGTTATCTTAGTACTACAACCAAGTCACAGATTAGACATGTTGACCCCGATGGGCTCAAGTAATTTTTGTTTTACATTTTTTTCTTCCCTAGTTTTTTTATCAATTTCTTTATTGTTGTGGCTTTTTTTATTTATATTATCAAAATTATATGAGCTTATTGAACCCAGTCAAGTCAATGACATGAGTCTTGGGTTTTTTGCTTTTTAGTTTTGTTGCTTCTTTAGGAATGCAGTTTTGTTGCTTCTTTAGGAATGCTTGAGTCATTCTAACATTTTTTTTATGATAGAAAAAATTTAAGTCAACCTGTGGCGTTATATGGGCCATATATCTGGTTAGAAAATATTACTTTACACGTCTACGCTACCATGCAGGTTAGATAAAAAAAAACAACAAAAATGTCCAGGTCACAGAGAATTATTTGACATTGTTATTAAACACAACTTAGTAGGTCAACTTTGAAACCTCCCAACCCGACTCCTTTCCTAAATCCAAGTTTAAAATTAAGCCAAGTGGAAGCTGCCTCGACATCACCCAATCAACTTAGCATGTCTAAAGCAATCCACTCGACTAGAAAAAAAAATGAGGATAAGATTAAAAAAAAAACTTTCTGATCAAACTCTTTGCCTAACTTGACTTTAAAACTAAATCATGTAAGAATTGTTTAAATGTGAAGTAGATGACCTGGCCAATATAAAATGAATCTTACTGACCATTAAAAATATTCTAAAGATGAAATTAAAAAAAAAAAAGTGATGACACTAATAAAAAAAACCTCTCAAGCCGACTTCTTTTCTAACCTTCATTTAAAATTAAATTATATGGAGTTGGTCCAACATCATTTAGTTGACAACCTGAACAACCATTAAAAATATAATGATGAAATTAAGAAAAGAAATTAAAATGAAAAAAAAGGGCACCCGTTTCACTATTTATATGAATGGTGAAGTAGGGAAGTTGCACCCCACTTCTTTTAATACAAAGTAGAATTATGGATTTAATTCATGTTGACCGAAAAAATCTATGATAATATGTACATTGATGTGTACAAAAGTTAATTAAAACAACTTTAATTATTATTAGCATAAAAATAATGTTAAAATAATGACATTTTTACCACTTAGTTGTGAAAACATTTATGGTACTCAAATTGTAACTAGCGGTCTTCTATAAGTTATAATATGATTCTATTAATTAATATGAAATAACGTTTAGTTTTGACTAACATCATGGCATGTACTTCATCATGAAACATTGTTTTTCAGACACAAAAGAAAATAATTATAATTTTAAACCAAAAATCCTATGCAAGAATTTAATTAAATAAATCAATAATTGTATATGATAATAATAAAATAATTATTGATTATAAATAAACATTAAATTGAAAAATTAATAGATGAATTGAGATAAACCAAAAACCCTAAGATGGCTATGTTGAATAACATTGTTTCTTGGAATCAAGTTTTATTAAATCATATAAGAATTGTTGTTACCTATTTTGGGGTCTGACATAAACAAAAATAGAAAAAAAAAAGAGAATACAAAAAAAATATTGAAAGAAAATATAAAAAATATATCAATGCTTAATGACTCAATTATCAAAGATTAGTTAGGGAAGATTAAAATATACAAGATTGAAGAATTTGACAGTGTATTTTCGACCGATAAAGGCTCTATTGGTAAAACAATATACCAAAACACCTAGAAAATTATCGAAGATTAGTTAGGGAAGATTGAAATATACAAGATTGGAGATTTTGAAAGTGTATTTTCAATTGATAAAGGCTCTATTGGTAAAAAAAAATTCAATTTAAGGAGAAAAATTTAAAATTGGATATTTAATGACTCAATTATAAATTTTCAAGATTTAATTGAATTTATTAAGGGTTTAATTACAAGAGAAATTAATTTTTGAAGTCAATTTAAATAATTGGAAGAAATTAAATCTAAAGGTCAAATTATAATTTGTAAGAGTTAATTTGGTCAAATCAAGAGCCTAATTTCATGAATATTAAAGTTTGATAGAAAATTAGAGACCTGAATGAAGAAATTCAAAAAAACATTTGAATGTCGCTGAAAGTGACCATATCAATGGCCAAAATGTTGAAATTGGAAATTTATTGGTGAAATAAATGTTAAAAATACATAAATTCAGAACCAATAATCAAAACAAAAAAGACAGCCAACTTAGGAGTTGACAATTAAGTTTGGTAAGGGTGAAATTGAAAGTCTAAAGGCAATTACATGTACAATTAAAAGTAATTGGAAAAACAAGACCTTAATTAAAATTTGTCAAATCTCAAATTAAGAACCTTAAATGATGTGTCACTCAAACTTAATTAAGAGAAGGTGTATGATACATCATTCGTTAGCTTACATCTCTATTTTGACAATTTTAGATGATCGAGTTAGTAACTTCAAACGAATGAAATATGTGCACCCCCTCTACCAACTTCAGGTGATCTTAGACGATGATGATATTAAAATTGCTCCAACAAGACCTCGAAAGTGGGCAACAATGCAACTATCATGCAAAAACCGATTTGGTTTTTGTGTGTTCACACACAAAAGCTTCTTAGTGAGTTTTTATAAAGGGTTTATAATACTTCTCTCAACTAAGAGGTTAGAAAATCCTAACAAAACTCTATAAATACCCCCTCAAGATGAAGAAAAAAGTGCTAATGAAAAAGAGAGGTAGAGGAAACAAATATTGACAATGGAGCTAAGTGTGAAGGTTTAAGAGGCTAACCCAAATTTTTCTCAAGTTTATAAGAGGTAAAAATTTCCAGAAAAAAAAAAAGAGTAAATGTTCTAGGTATATCATTTAATCCATGCTTTTGTGACCTGCTTTAGGTGTTCTTTTTTTTTTATATATATATTAATGTTAACAAGCATAAAAAATAGATTTGGAATGTTTAATAAATGATGTTGCATTCACCTCTTTGTTGTCGTGATTTTTATTTAATGAAGTTTTTTCTTATGTTTTTGATATATTAAACTTGTTGTTTAGGTACACACACACGCACACAATGTTTTTTTAATTTTTGTTTAACTTAAACTATGCATGTTAAAGTAAGGATGTTTACCCTGGGTTTGTTAGGCCTGTTCATATACATAATGAGTTTCAAAAACTAATTTTGAATTCATATTGCATGAATATATAAGTTGATAGTTTTTTAAATTTGATACCCCATGCTTGATTTTGATGCTTAGATGTTTTTTTTATTAGTTTTTTAGTTCAAACATGTTTTTATATGATGGTGGCTGCCTTTACTGGGTTCATGGCTGGGTTTCTAGGTATGTTCTTCATGTCTTGGAAAGGTTTTAATCTTAGAATTTTGGTTTTGAACCAAAATCCATTTTAATAAAAATTGTGATGTTTTAGTAATAATCAAAGTGAATAGATGTTAGATTACTAATCCTTGCATGATTTCCAACATATAGGTGCCTTTGTTTTAATCAAATCTGTTTTGTTATGGAACCTTTGTTCTTAGGTTCATGTTCAGTGTTCTTGATGTTCTTCATCTTTGTTATGTGCTTGATCTATTTTGTTCAAGAATTTTTGAGTTTTTTGGATGTTTAATCTTTTTTTGCTATAATTTTGCGTTTGGACTGTTTTCAGGTTAAACTAGGATTTTTGTTTTTCAGATTATGGTTGAATAAAAAATTTCAGGTCAATTAAGTTGGGTTAGGTCAAAATGAAATTGGATCAAATGGTTTAATACCTGATTTGGTTTGTCATGTTTTTGCTAAAGGTTTTTTTTTTTTTTATGTTTAATGATGTATTTGCAAAAACCCTGTAAGCCTATTTTTGGTAGATTTATTTTAAAAAATAGATTTTTACCAAACAAAGCCTACAAAATAATAAAGAAATAATATATATATATATATATATATATATATATATGTATATATATATATAAGTATGTTTTATATTGAGAAAATCTAAAATACTTTGAGATGTTTTTTTTTTTTAATATTGCATGGATTTTACAACAAGTTAGAAAACTTCAAATGATTTTGACCTATTTTTAAAAATATCTTTGTTTTTCTATTTTAATATGCAGTATTATAAACTTATTCGAAAAACATATTTCTAATATAAAAAAAAAAGATAATTTATTTTATTTTTTATGTTGGCATTATAACTGTTAGGTTTTAAACCCTAAATGGACCAACAATCAGAAAACATAACATTATTTTAGTTTACATCAGATAAATAAACAATACATCTTATCATAGGTAAGATGTATTAGAGGTGTTAATACATTTTCTTTATGTAATCAGTCCCCTTACCTAGACTCTGAGACTAGTTAGGGTTTCTAATAACCAAAATATTAGGTGACGACTCTCATTTTCTTGTTTTTATTGATAAAAAACAAGAATTCTTTGTTCTTTCTACTCATATCATTCCTGATGATCCTAATCTGGATGAATGATTACCATAACACCACAAACATGTGACAATAATATTAAAAATCACTAAAAAAGAGGTAAGATTAATATTTTTTTCAAATGCAAAAAAAATTATAGACATCGTTAATGAGTTTTTTTATACAAAACAATCTTGTATTCAAAATCTAAGACATATTGGACAATAGTTGTTTATAAAAATATTGATACAACATAATTGACTTGGATAAACTTGAGTTAATTAGCTAAATCTATGATCTGTGTAATGATACAATGATAACATCATAAAAAATAAATTAAAACAATTTATGATACTCAATTCTTAATCAACTCAATATTAAAATATAAAATAGAAAATAAATATATTCAATTCAAAAAATGATAAAAAAAAAAACAAAGTTAATAAGGGCTAAATTGCCAAATATATGATTTGGGCTTGCATGCTATTAGATTTAACAACCAGATATGTAAGATATTTTTTTAAATTGAACAACATTTTGTTTTTTTAATAAAAACAAGAAAAAATAAGGGTGGCTCATCGGATAAAAATAACATATAACCTATTTTTAAAAAACATTTGATAAAAAAGGGTTTGTTTTCAAGTAATATAGAAAAGGACTTTAAAAAACAAATAAATAATAAAATGATGTATTTTCTTTAATTTTTAAGGGTTAAAAATACATTAAATTTTAAAAAAAATAAAGCAAGTAAGCCTACTCACACAACTAGCCTATAAAAAGCTATGGCTTGTGCACTAGGCCATGAAAGTGATCTAGTCCATGAGACATGTTTTTTTTCCCCGAAATTATAGTGAAGACAATGTTTCTTCTGCCTTCTTATTTTTATTTTAATATTAAAGGGTGGAATTTTTTTTAAAAAAAAAATACATATGACTCATCATTTGTTGGCCTAATATTTGGTGATTAGGGTTGTCACAAAAAAGTAGCCCATAAATTTTCTTGCCCAGAAATTATATTTTGGCCCATATTTTACTCAAAACATCAAGAAAATACTTCAGAAACCTTGCATTAAAAAACCAAAATATCCATAAACAAAAAACTTAAAATCAACCAAAAACTTATCATGCTCAGGTAAAGGGGAAGGACAAAGAACAACTAAGGTAAGTTTCTCTTATCAAATAAAACCATTTAACACCAAAATTAATTTTTTATAAGGACAAAATCGATGACACCAAGAGTTACTCTCTCTATCAAGGAAATTCAACTACTTTTTCTCTTTTCTTTCAAACTAGAGATTGAAAAATAAGAAAAATATAGTTTTCAACAAGAATAGAATTTTAGAAATATTGAGTGACTGAAAAGTTTATAATTTAAAAAATAGAAAGACTAAAATAAACTTTTTAATCCAATCTCAAAACTACCACCTAGCTTCTCTATCATTTTACTTTGATCCTTTCACTTTCAATCTAGCATTTCCTCGATAAATTTGAAGCAACTGACCTTTAATTTGATCATAATAGGATGAAATCACCCCAAAAAAAATTTATGACCAAAATGAAAAAAATAATTGTATAGTGAACCTATAATAAAATATGTCTTGATCCATAGTGCAAAAATCTATAGTTTTTATACCATGTCTTTTTGTATTTTCTATACCGTGAATGATTAGAAAATTGAAGTTTAATATGGGTAACCAAATCTTAAATTATTTTATTATGCCTTTCCAAAATCATAATTATGATTAGTAGAAGTCAAGATCAATCACATAAAAATTCCCAATTTCTACAAAAAAAAAATGTTTATCAAAAAATAATAATCTAAAAGCTCCATATGTCATATTCTTAAACTTCCATCTAAGTTCACAGCATCACATGGTACTTGTTGGATTAAAGAGTTTAGTGATTAATGAAGAAAAAAAGGTTTAATAATAATAATAATAATAAAAGAATAAATGAATTTCAATTCTTTGAATAAAAAAAGAAAGTATCGTGAATGTATTAAGAAGCATACAATAATAAAATAACATAACTAATAAAAAGTAAATAAAATATATAAGAACAATGGAGATTGGGGGATGAAGAGATAACACTTTTATTTCATATGGATTTGTAGTTATATGTGTATTTAGCATTCTCTCAACAATACTTTATTTATAGGTACATGTATATAAATACTTGTAAACTTAAAGATCATAAGATGATGTAAATTCAAATGAATATGGAGAGATTCAAATGAACTTGATGGTGACAAATGAACACAATAATAGCGAGGTGTAGGAAGGCATCTAGACATCTATATACAATGTATAATAAGTGATTATATATTTATATATTTGTACGTTTAACAATCTACACTTGAACATTGTTAGTTTTTAATAAGTGATTTAGCAAGATTGTTCTAGAAATGTTTATCCCAATTAACATGTAATAATAATTAACATGTAATAATAATTAAATGCTTGGGATGTGAATTCACTAACATTGTCAAGATAAATAGTCTAGATTATATAATCTAATAATTTGAGCAAGTAACATTGCAAACACCAAGTTGCAAGTTGATAATAAATATACGTGACCATCTACTAAAACTATAAAACATCTAAATGATCTATATGGTAGGTGAATAGGTCCATAAATATCACCTTGAATCTATTCCAGAAATCTTAGGGATTTAGTTTCAATTTTAGTTAGTGATGGTCTAATGAATAATTTGCTTTCAGAACAAGTAGCACATGAGAATTCCTTGAATTGAAGAATCTTATGGTTCTTTAATGGATGACCTTGTGAATTCTTGATTAATCTTTGCATCATTATTGATTTAGGATAAACCAACCAATGCCACATAATGAAATTATTTGGTTCATTGAACTTCTAGTTTATTATTGCATTCTAGTTTATTATTGCATTGACTTCAATTATAATAATACTTGTGTAGTAGAAACCTAAAGATAAAACGAGTAATTTTTCAATATTTTTTTTTTAGTATAGACATTTGATACGATGTAAAAATATTCTATATTATTGTCATTGGTAGTCTCCATATCATACTCGTTCAACTATATATCTTTGATTTCTTCTTAATTTAGTAAAGAATTATCAATAATAAATCTTGTTCCATTAGAAAGCATTATATTAGCTCTTCTAGAGCCTTCAATCAAATCTGTTGAACCTAATACAATATTTAATTTTACTTTCATCATTCTCATGTTTGAAAAATTTTGCTTATGTTAGAGAATGGTATGTGTCATTGCATTATCTATTAAACATATATGTTCACCATTAATATTGCGCTTATTTGCAGCATGACATGAATCCATATTTTCTTTATGAAAAGGAATAAATATATATAATTTGTTCATAATAAGACATAATTATTATAAAATAATCTTTTTCATTGAACAAGCCATCATGAAAGGAAGAAAACAAAATACATTCAAATATACTAGCATAAGAAACATACTAAAAAGATAAATATAATTTTAAATGCTAACATTGTTATATTAACCAATTATTATCATTACAAGAAATATTAACTTTTTCATCAGTTTGCTTAAAAAAATCTATAATGTTAAGATGTGTCATATCCAAAGGATAAATATCATCATTATCTTGACATGGATGAGAAAATTTTATTTCCATGTTCTTCTCCTTTCCTTTGAATGAGGGGTAACATAAGTCAAAAGATGTTTGGTTGTACAACAAGTATGAGACCAATATTCTTTCATTTCATATCAATAATATGAATTTTTTATCTTATTAGTATCTCTACTATGTATATTATTCCCTCTTTATTGTTTCTCCTCATTTTGTGAGGGTTTGTAAGAATTTGATAAATTATGACTATTATAGTTGTGGTTGTCGCTACACGACGTCGGGCGACGGCTCCACTCTTTTTTTTTTTGTTTTTTTTTTAAAAAAAGAATTTAGTTTTTTATTTGATTGGGGAAATAAAGATTTTTATTGGAGTCGCTATCTAGTAATTTGAGGGAACTAGAAATCCAAAATTAGACACTGGTCCCAGAGATTCGGGTACTGGGTTAGTTATGATTAAGGGAAGGTAGACACCACCCTTAAAACATCCTTTCAGAGAAAGGTTACCTTTACTTGTGTGCTTTTCTTATTTTGATTCAAATGCTATTATATTTTTGAGCTTATTTGTAAAATTTTTAACATGGTTAACGTCGGTCCCTAAAAATAGGAGACGCGTTAAAAATGACATCAGTCCCTAAAATTAGGAGACTTTGTCTAAAATGTCGACGTTTATCCCTAAAAAGGAGAGTTACGTCTGATTTACCAAAATAAATAATAATGGACATAATCCATATTTGGTATTTAATTTTTTGACATCTGTCCTTTTCTGTAAATAAAAGAGACATGTCGACAAATAATATTTATTTTATAAAATAAAAATTATTTTGATATCATTCACAAATAGATATATCAATTCTTGAAAATTGGGTTTTTGACCCATAAACAGTGATATGATAAAATGAGTGTTGAACCTGCGTCGCTATTTATTTTTGGTTTATTTTTTTATTGTTTTTTTCACGTGCAAAAATTTACAAGAATTTATATATAAAAATATCAAAGAAAATTACCTGGGTACCCTTGTATAGGCAAAATACTGAAATACCCTCGGATTTAGCAAAAATTTATGAAAATGCCACTGGCGGCACGTGTGGCTCACGCGCGGTTACTGTTGACGGCGGCGAAATTTTCCAATGAGATGCCGGCCAAAAGATGGTTGATTCTGGTAGATCTGAGGATGAGGATTCTGATGGTGGTGGTCTCGTTGGCCGTTGATGGCTGAGGAGGGAGAATTGACGAGTTGAAGGTCGATTGGCCGATGACGGTCGCGGCCTTTTTCCGGCCAAAATCGCCGGTGAAAAAGTGTAAAACGAACGGGGTTTTGCTTCATAGGAGGCGATGCACGTTTCTGTGGTGGTTTCGCTGCTTGAAACGGCCGGAAATGGTAGATCGGCGGAGAGAGAGAGAATCGCCGGCAAGAGGAGAGAGAAGCTCTGGGTTGTGCTACGGTGTGGACAAGTGTATGGTGCGCTCGTGCGTCTGAAGGCTGTGAACCGTTCGATCTCGGATGAATAGATCGTGCGGCTGTGATTCGTTTGATCTTCAAGTTGATCGGACGGTTAGGATTTAATGGGCTACGATTGGGTGTGGCGCGGTGTACCGAGTGCTCGGTACACTTGCTGACGTGGCGCAACCGGATCGAAGGACAGATTATTTGAAAGGCTGAGATTGATTTGGGTTTTAATCTGGTGTGGTAAAGCCTATTGTATCCTAAGAAATCAAAGGCTCAGATCTAAACACTATTAGATCTAACTGTTGGGATATTTTTGGTATTTTTTAATTTATTAAAAAAAATTTTAATATCTTACTAGGGTGAGAAAAAGTATAAGAAAAATAAATAGTACCCAAACAGTAACCCAAATAGTAATACGTGAATTGAGAATTGAGAATTTGATTCAGAATGAATTTTTTAATCCCTTCCTCCTCCTCGGTGTCTTGAATTCATTGGCTCTTTATAGCCAATAAATTCAGACAACAATTCACGGATTGTTAAAATTTTCAACTTCCACCGATTACTATTTGTCTTATTATATATAATAATACTAAATAATAATAATAATATTTATTTATAGGGGTAAAAATTAAAAATTCAAATCAGTATTATAAAAAGTTTTTCATCCGCTAAAAATCAATTTTAAATTACAAAAAACTTTTTTATATGGGTATAAACTCGGTGGACCGGGTTTTTTGACCAAAAATACCAGTTTTGACCAAAAATAGTCCGAAACTCATTTTTTATCGCGGTCGACATGGTGGGACCCGTATTAACCCGGTGGACTCGGTTTTGACCGAAAATGACGGTTTTGACCCGAAACAGCCCGAAACTCATTTTTTATCGCGGTCGACATGGTGGGGCCCGTATTAACCCGGTGGACTCGGTTTTGACCGAAAATGACGGTTTTGACCCGAAACAGCCCAAAACTCATTTTTTATCGCGGTCGACATGGTGGGGCCCGTATTAACCCGGTGGACTCGGTTTTGACAGAAAATGACGGTTTTGACCCGAAACTCATTTTTCATCCCGGTTGACATCGTTTAACCCGTATTGACCTGGTGGACTCGATTTTGGTAGAAAGATGTGGTTGACTCGAAAAATATATTTTAGACTTTTTTCTTTTTTTTATATATTTTTTTATATTTTTTTGTCATGAATAATAAGATAAAATAACATTCAAAAGAATTTTAGTGAATCCAAAATTGGGTTACAACAGTGGTAATTAAACTATCTTCTCTCATAGCCATATCCTTGGCCTCTATTATAACCATGACCATAACTATTATTATATCTCCTAACATTCACTTCAGAGAATGCAGTTGAACCAGTTAGTCATGATTCATAATTTCTTATTAAAAGCTCATTATTTTTTTCAGTTATAAGGAGACATGAAATCAATTCATAATAGTTCTTAAAACCTCATTCTCTATATTATTGTTGCAGGAACATATTTAAAGTATGAAAAAAAGAATTTTTTTTCTAACAAATCATCATCAATGATATTGTCTCCATACAGTTTCAATTTAGAACTGATATTAAATATTACAGAATTATATTCACTTAATGATTTAAAATCCTGTAATCATAAATTTATTCAATCATAACAAGCTTTTAGGAGAATAACGGTGTTTTGATTGTTATATCTTTCTTTCAAATTTTTCCAAAAAATAAGGGGATTTTGATTGTGAAATACTCTATTTTCAACTCCCAATGAAGATGATGACATATGAAAATCATGCATTTTGCTTTATTTTGACTAGATGCTTCATTATAATCTTTAATGAAGTCTCTAATACCCATGGCATTAAAGTGAATTTTAGTATAAAAGATCCATAACAAATAATTCTTTCCCGTAATATCAAGTGCTATAAACTCAAGTTTGGCAAGGTTTGTCATTGTTGCTTCATAAAAAATATATTAATATTGTTAGAAATATGGTTAATATATATATATATATCTTGGAATATAAAAATAAATCTTAAAACATAGAAAGTATTATAAAAGATATAAATATAAAATGAAGATTTTGTTACAGGTTTTCATCCTATATACTTGATTTGAAAACAAAATATAGAACATACAACAATAATAAAAAAAACATACCTTCTACTTCTTATCTACAAACCAAATATGATTATTTATTTCAAGATGAAAATAAAAAGCAATTCCTGTTAATAACTTATTACAAAACTATATATCAAAAAGTATACAATAATAAAATAATATAATTAATAAAAAGTAGATATAATATTTAAAAACAATGAAGATTAGGGGGATGGAGAGAAAACATTTTTTTTTCATATGAATTTGTAGTTATACATGAGTATCTAACATTCTCTCAACAATGTTTCTATTTATAGATTTAGGTATATAAATATTTGTAAGTTCAAAGGTTATAAGGAAATCGTAGATTCAAATAAATTTGATAATAATAAATAAAAATAATAATAAAGGAGTGTAATAAAATATCTAAACATTCATATACAATATATGATTTTATAATAGAAAGAGAATTTTTTATTTTATAGAATAATGTTAATTTTAATGAAAATATCAATACTAGATTATGAGATCTCAATTCATTTAATGAAAGAGATCTTTTAATCAATAAATTTATCCTGAATATTTAACAAGATTAATATTACTCATCTTGTATGGAAGAGAAAATCTCTCTCTCTCTTTTCTTAAGAAAGAGGGGAACAAAGAGTTATTTAATTTAATAATAATTATATAAATAAGTATCAGTTATTTAAGATAAAGTTTTTATATTCAATGTTTACAATTGTCTTCAAATTCAAGTAGTTAAAATATTATCTACCAACATGGATCCAAATTTTCTTAAAAGAAAATTATTAGTAGAAATCTCAGACAAAATTATGCGTACAAGACACCTTCTATGTGTTATGCCTTCTTCCAAAATTAATTGGTTGCCGAACTTCTTTATTTATTAATTAATCAAGTCATATCCAAAAAGAAAAATCGACCATATTAAATTAGTCTAATATATATAGATATATATAACTGGATTTTACACAATACAAAGGTACGTAACCCTCTTTTATTATATAATAATCATATAAATTAAAATTAATAGAACTCAAACCTATATCATTTAAAAAATTATTGAAATTACAACCTTAAACACTAGATGCTTGTGTTCCCAAATTATATTCTAGAATTCAACCTAGAGAATAATAGGAAAAGCAAATCCCCTACACAAAAGATATAAATTTTCAGACGTCTTTATGTATTCTTTAAAAACCTACTCACCTAATTTATAAATTAACAACAACGACTAAAATACAAACAACAACATAACTTTTAAAAAATTTATAGTATAAATACCAAAGAAAAAAAAAACCCTCCCCACTTACAACTCCCCTGCTTTTCTCATTTCGTTCTTTACAAACACCAGCACATGACCATATTCCTACTTCTCTTCTGTTCCTCCCCTGCTCTGTTCTGAACAGAATTCCTCTCAATCTTCCTCTTCCAAGAAAGAAGAGAGAAGGAAAGATACTCTCTCTCTCTCTCTCTCTCTTAATATAAGAAAAAACACAGTAGTTAAAGGTCAGTTTAACTACAAAGACTGAAACTGTGCATACATGCATCTATTACATGCATCTATCTCCCCTTTCCATACTGAATTCCAACAGGGTTTTGTTAAAGGAGATGCAATACCTACTCTGGATTAACAAAGTCTATCTGGGCTAGCTAAGGTTTGTGCGTTAATTTTTTCTTAATCAACCATATATTAGTTGAAAAAAATAATAAATAAAAAAAGAACAAGTCTTTGTAGTTGTTACCTTAGTTTGTCTTAAAATTTTCTATTTTTGGTTTTTTTTTTGTACGAGAAATAATGTTTTTCTAAGTTTTGACTTGCACAAGGGTGTCTCTTTATTTTCTCTTAATCAGGTGGTGTGCAGTGATTATTGATCCATTGGATACGCAATTTGTGACACTGCCATATATAAAACACCCTGCTTTATTTTCTTTTCTATCTATAATTTTTTTTCCCCAAGAAAGTAATGGAAATGGCGGATAATCCAAAGTAGGTAAGCTCCTTCTTATTTTTTTTCTACAGGGGTTTTCTCTCAATAATTATCCCTTGTAAATTTCAAAATGTGCAAGTGTTTTATTGGTTTTTGAGTCTGTCTTTTTTTAATGTATATTTTATGGTTTTACTTGTCTGTCTTGTTCATACATGTTGTCTTTTTCCTCAACTGAATAACTTATATTTTTCCTTTCAAATTTTTGGGTTCTTGATTTTGGATTAGGATATGGATTCATCAAGTGAAGCTGGTGGGGGTGGTGGGTTCGCATTAGAAGAACATATGGAAGCACAAAAAATCTCAGTCTTAGATCATATAAATGGATTTCAATGCACAAAGGAGAAATCAGATAGCTTTGTTATTGACATGGAAAGATTCTCTCACGGCATAAATAAAGATATCAATACAAATTCAAGGATCACAGTGAGTTTCTTCAACTTTTTCTTTCACTTTTCCTTTATTCTTCTCTCTTTTTCCTCCTTTTGTCTACTTGTGGATAATTTTTCTTGTAGTTGATTCAGCAACACGCATGCCATCGCAACCATTGTCTTTTTTGTCAAATCATCATTATCTATATGCTTTATTGATTCCAATGGAAGATTAGTAATTTGATCTATTTTGTTTGAATAATTTGGTTACCTTTTTAATGATTTTGTTTTGAATGAAAAAAGATGCAGAGGAGCCATTCCAGAAAAGGGTCACCGCGGGGGGGCGGAGGCGGCGAGAAGAAGATAAATGCTAATCTTTCTCATCTTTCTGTTAGTGATAGAGACGCTATTGTTGCTTCAGCTTCACCTAGAGGTATCATTTTTGCATTAGAGACACTGAATTTAGTTTTGTGGTCACGTCATGTCGATTTTGCTTCTGTTATCATTATAATAATATCCATGTTATCACTTTGCTTCAACGATAGAAGACTTATTCAAATTAAGTACTCTAGAAATTTTTAGACAAGTCAATTTTATAGAGACTTAGTAGTTTTCCAAATTCTCTATCGTTAGTTTTGTTTTTACCCTTCTGTACATTTAGTTTATGCAATTCACAAGCAAACATCAGAAACAACAAATCAAGATTAACATGCTTGGTGCTATTTTGTAAAAAGTTTTCAGTAATATCTAATAGCTCCAATTTTGGGAGGGTAAATTCCATCTATGAGAGGGCAGCTTGATGTGCACTACTGATATTTGTTCTAGCTAGCCCGTTTCGTTGGCTTCGTCAACATGTTGCCAAGGTGAGTATAATAGAGAGTGTATGAGAAACTTAGGTTTAACTGTGGAAGGTTAGGTGTCCTAGATAAGCAAAAGAGTATTTGCTCAGAACAAACCCGTTCTACTACTGTTAATGGGGCCAATAGTTACGATTAGTGAAAGTGAAATGTTACCAAACAATTTTGTCAACCATGGAGTGTTCAACAACCGAATTGAAACAATGGTGGGTTTAAGTAATTTAACATAGAGTACAGATTACAGAGCATCATCCATTTTTTTAGTTGTCCATTGTTGAAGGCATGTGCACTTATTTTTGGAAAGATGATGAAAATGCTACACGCCAAAAAATCAAATGTTTTACATGTATATAGACATGGTATTTACTAATCTTTAACTGCTTTAATAGGGCCTAGCACGCCAGAAAAGGCAGCGGTGGTAACGGTAGGGACGGCAGATCATTCCAGTAGCCCACAACTACATCATCAAATCACAATCACGACCGGAAACATGAATGCCACTCCAGAAAGTAGATGCATTAGGAGAAATAGTTTCAAGCGGTCTTCACCTTCATGGGTCCTTGATCCCAAAAGGGTTCTTTTCTTCTTTGCCACTCTGTAAGTTACCAACCATTAAAAAAGCTCCAAAAGATCAAACATATGTCATTATGCTCGTCTACAGGCAATTTATTTTAGCACACTTGATGTGCTAAATGTATTTTCATCTCAACAGGTCAAGTATGGGAACAATGTTGCTGATATACCTCACTCTTTCAATAGGGAAGCTCAATGCAATTGATAATTCCCTTGATTGAAACCAGAAACATTGTGCACCACGTTCTCATAGAAGGGAGATAATTAGTGTATACACTGAATCAGAGATGAATGTAATTAGTTGATGATGAGCATCCTTTTTGCAAGAATAGGCTTCTTTTCAATGAAGCTTTGCAATATAGTAGAGAAGATAAGGTGATGGAAAACACTAATCAACAACTTTCCAAAACCACGGATTCTATATTCAGCACCGCTCTACTTTTTTCAGGGCCTCACTAAAATCTTACAGATGCAGACGAGAGTATATAGTGGTATGACATGGAGGAGGAATCTTCTTTAAAGAAGTATGGAAGAGAAACATGATGTGTTCCATTATGTGGTCTCTTGTGCAACCCTACACAGCCTAATGGAGGATCAGATAGTTACTTTGGATGTCTTTCAACCTTTATTTTGGCTCCCCATGCTTTCATTCTGTTTGCTCTTTTGGCAAAATCCCACTTGGATTGTTATTTTGTTGTACATGGCTTTCATGTGAGTGAAACAAGATCAAGACAGCACTTATCCGTAAGATTAAAGGCAATAAAATAATTTATGTGCGCAGAAGCATGTGCACCTGAACCTTTTCACCTTTTACCCCCTATGTGCAGTCGTGGAGCAGCTCTGGAAAAAAAAAAGGCCTAAAAATGAACATTAACACCAATGCCTAACATTGAATAATCTGAATACTCACTCAAAATTCAAGAATAAAAGAGCGAAGGGAAAGATGTTAAGACGAAGAACATGGGAAATCTCAAATGGTTGTCATCAATATCATTGAAGAAGTGATAACAATCTCCTAAATGATTATTGTATCTGGATAAGTGGAGGGGAAAAGGTAATATAATATTTTACAAATATGATTCTGATGTAGACAGCACAACACATTAGCTGGCCAGTTGCACAGCGGCAGAGAACACATGGGAAAAAAAATTAAAATAAATCTCTTGTCATGAACATTCATTACCACTTTCTCTTAATTAAGGCTATTTTTCTCCAGATAATTTTCAAATCATACACTAGAATAGAGATGTCTAGATTTCAAGATTGACAAAAGATTACCATTTTCTCAATACACTTTTATTTGTACAACTGATACAAAAGTGACATTAGCTTCAGCAGAAGAAAATATGTGGCACTTCTACTTTGATCCATTTAGTATGGTTTTTAAGGTGAAAAACGAAAACTTTCGGTAATCACAAAGAAAGAAGAGGTATACCCCTTTGCTGCATTCACTACATTTCCATATCTGTATCTCATTCCTTGAATACATATTTATTAATTTTTATTTTCAATTATATTTGTTAAATCCAGCCTAATAAGTTGACTCAAAAAACCAAAGACTCGTAGCCTGACACGGGTTCGGTTAAGTTTTTAGTTAAATTAAATTATATATCAATTCGGTAAAATTCAGTTAATTTGACTAAATTTTTTTGTGATTGATACACTTGATAAACACGGGTGTAAGCACCAATTACTTTTTTTACAAAAACAAAAAAAATAATGATACTATTTTAATATAAATATTTGACATGCTATGCTCATGGATTTAGGTGATCCCATGACCCAAATACTTTTCAGGCCAGTCGTCGGACATGTATGGCTATGTTTTCGATTAACAGCGCTTGGTGATTCGTGGCGTTGAACATTTGTGCTGCCGATCATGATATATCCTCAACATAACCGCTGATGTTTTTTCAATCGCTTTCCTGTCACCTCTGCAATCGCAAACAAGTAAAAAGCACCTTATATCAAGAATCAATCACTAGCAAATCTTTAAAGCTTCCAGTGAGTTGAACATTTGAAAATTGAACCACATAACCAATTACTGGCCAAACAGGATTCTGTGAGAAGATCCTGGGAGCAAATTTCAACTCCTCTCTGACACAATCCATCTCTGAATAGTACTCCTCACTTCCTCACTGAAACCTGGACTCTTTGCCTCGCTTTCCTTATCGTTGTTAACACTATAGCAGTGATAGTATCTTTTTCTGGGTCAAATTCAAAAAGGCTTTTCGGCAATTCTACATCCTTTACAATACGCACATTTGCCACTTTATATCTTTCCTGTGGCAAATATATCGACAATGGCGTCTTCCCAGTACAGGAACTCCAGCAAGAACAATGTCATCCTTGTTCAAGTTCTGAGGTAACACCCCATCAGCCGGTTTAATAGTGAATTCAATGGCTTCTATTCGTTGAAAATAATCCTCCTAAGGAGGAAAATTCCTGCAAGGAGCTCCACGAGGAAGACCAGAAGGCAAGACATCAAGATGAGAAGCAATAGCTTCTGTTAATGGGCCTATTACATTAGTAGCTGGGATGCCCAATAACTTACGGGCAAGTTTAGCAGATTCAGCCATTGGAGGATCAGCTAAGAGGTAGACTACCATTGCACCTTCCCTTGCTGCTTGTTTTATTATCTCCATTAACCTCTCCACGTCATCAATCTCATCATCACTGCAACATAATTAGTTCAATCCTAGTGTTGCTAAATGAGTTAATAACTTGTTGTTTAAGAAACTTCACCAAAAAATCGAAAAACACTAGAAAATTACTTGCTTGCTACGATAATCCCAATCAAATCATCTAGCCATTCCCCTACCCACACTATATATATTAATGTAATATGCATTTACCAATCCGTATCTTCTTACTATCTAAAAATCTTGAGATTGAACCTCTTCAACAATATTGTCACTCTTACAAACATACTTACTATGTTTAACATGTCCAACAACTATTTAGCTGAAATTTCATTGTTTTTAACCAAATATGGAAATATTTGTTCATGAACCAAGAAAATTTGCAGTATAAGACGAATTTCATTCCAAATTTTTATTGTATTGGTGCCACAGATGAACAAGTACGGAGAAAGAACACTGCTTGATGGCACAAATTCGTTCTCAATATTGGTTAACAGGGCACTGTTGCCTCGCTAGATTGATAGTGGACATAATTTTGTGTTTAATTTATCATTTCTCTCTTCTATTTGTCTTAATTATTCAAAATCCCTCATGTGTTGGATAATTTATTCAACAAAACTAAGCATTTATAGAATTTGTTCCATTGAGGGGCCAAGAAATCGCAACCATCCAACTGAGTATTTTGAATAATTAACAATTTCCACATATAATGAATACCCACTAACAAACTAGATGAATGATCTTACGTTTATGACCAAAAAAGAGAGCCTACGTTGCTCAAGCAAAGTACATGATTAGCAAGCCTCAGTCTATTGAATTGTGACACAGCAAACTTTCTCAATATTTGAACACTATTCTCTTCTAAAATAATTAAAAACCTTTTTAAATCCCAATATTTAAATCCTTTCATGTTTATAAGTCTTCGAGGCATATAATTCAGTTTAAGAACATTATTTATCTATTATGAGGGTCAAATTTTTTATATGTAAAACTATTTATTAATGTCATATATAATTAATGAATCAATTAGATGACAACTAGGTAACTGGCTCAGACTTCACTGTGATTCTGACTAAATTTTTTTAATGTAAACATTGTTAATATTTTTTTGTAATTGCAAGTAGAATTTTCATTATGAATTCAAAATTTAATATTTAAAAAATATATTTTTTAATATTAATAAACAACATGTTCATAGACCCTATTGGCTTAATAATCTCATTTTTTAAAAACAATTATTATTTAATTATATGATAATAAAAATATATGATGTCAAAAATTTAAACCAAATAAAATAAAATAAAATAATGTTGGGCTTTTAAAAAATCATACTCAGAAAAAAATTAAATGATATTTAATAAATAAAAAATATTTTTAACTAATTTAAAATTTTAATAAATAAAAATAAACATAAATTAAAAAATAAAAAAAAGTTCATAAATATGACCTTAGGTAACCTAGCACAACTAGCTCTCTATGAAAATATCTAAAAAATATCATAAAAACCTTAATGAAACTAGTATTCATCAACTCCAAAACAGCTCAAAAATACCTAAAAATTAAAAATCAATCAAATAAAAAAAAACTAAAAATGCCCCATTATACTTTTTTTAGGCATGATTAAACAAAAAACCCATTATTATTAAACTTATTTCATCAAGTAAAATTATTTAATACCAAAATCATCCATTTTAGACGCTAAAATATAAGCAACCAAAACATCTTCTTTCTTATCCAACTTTTTCTCGACTCTTTCAAATCCAAAGACATATATGTAAAGAAACTGAAATCCTGGACTAATTAAAATGAATGATTTTCAAACTAAAGAGATCAAAAACAATGTTTGACATAATCTTAAGTCTAAAAAGAAAAAACAAAGGCTGGATTTGAATAGTGAATAAAACCCTTTGTTACAACTGTAATGTCAATTTGGGTCCCAGTACTTGTAATATTTTTTAATCAATTAAATCAAATTTATTTTTACAAAATTAAACATCAATCAAATATTTTTTTTAACACCCCAAAAATTCCAGGACAAGATAATAAAAATAAATTATTAGATCAAAATGTAAAATAATGTTGCGTATAAGGATAAGATTAAAAAAAATTAGTGACTATATTAAAATAAAGCTTTAAGGAATAATAAAAATAAGACAATGTGTTATGTGAGAGGATACCGAATGAAATCAAAAAAATCTTTTAGGTTTATTTATTAACCGATAACCATAATTTAGACAATATTTCAAACAAAGAGTGTTATTTAACAAGTTATTAACTCATGGCATTCTTTAATAATTGAAACAAAACACATATACAAAATAATAGGTTAAAGTCAAATTAAATTCATATATTACTTCCCATGGAGAAAATTTTCCATCATCGGTATCAATCACTCAATGTTAATTATTATACCCTCCACTCGAAAGCAAACAGTTTCCCATCTATGTTGGATCGATAACAAGGACAGCAAGATGTTTCCATTATCGAACAAGATATTTTATTCTTGGGGAAAAAAGCATTGTTAACGAAAGGAAAGACAGCACAAATCACTTGTCACTTCATACTTTTCAAGAAAAGCAAAACAAGGAAAATTACCAAATAGAAATGACAAGAAAACGAACGCTTCCCGGATCCATTTGATGAATCATTAATATAAATCAGTTTTTTTTTTTTCTAAATAACGATACTTTCATGGAAAAAAAAAACTAATGACGATCTAAAAATTCCAAATAGTTTGGGTGTAAAGTTTTTATTTTAAATAATTAATAATTTTTTTATTTTAATAATTTGATCTATTTTTTAATTAAGGTAATTAAAAAGGGTTTCTATACTTGTAAAATATCTATTTTAATAAATTTGAGAAATCTTCAATAGTTAAGTCAATGTTTTTTTTTAAATACAATAATACCACATAAAAATACTCTAAACATAAATATTCAGTAGATAATAAAGATTTTGAACCTTTTTATTTAAATAACTTAAGGTTTTTTTTATAGTCCATAAGTCTTTTATATAAAGAGAAAGGGCTAAAATGTTATATTACCCATATAATATTACAAAGAAAAAATATCCCTAACATATTTATTATATATTAATGTTGATAAGAAATATCCATTGTGACATATATATTAATGAGATAAAATATCCCTAATATATATATATATATATATATATATATATATATATTAATGAGAGAGAATATCTATGACATGTACATTAATGTGGATGTGAATAAGATGGGCCCTTAAAAAAACTTTCACATACTATCTCCTGCACAACATTAATATTAATAGAAATATAATGGGTCTTTGAAAGATTTTTATACATGTTATAACCCAATTTTGGCCTTTTGGCTTTTAATTTAATTTTTACAGGGTTTAAAATGAAAAATTATAAGATCAGAGATTTATTTTGATGAAAAGTGTGATTTGTCAACTTCCGTGAAAATTAAGGACTACAATGTGTCTTTGTCATTCTAGTCTTATCTTCAAGATAATCCTTACCTTGTTTAAGATAATCCTCAAGATAATGATAGTTGTCTGCTTTCAAATTCGATTCTAATTCGAACTTAAAAAAAAAGAATGAGTTTGATTGAAACTTGGTTTCTTACACATGAAGGGACTTTGACACTATAAATACAGATCTCAAGGGCAAAGAAAAGAGAGGAAAAGGATGAACCCGAGAACAGAGAATTAACCCAGAAAAATAGAGCAAAAGAAGAAGAGAGAGAGGAAAGAGGACCATTAGAGAGAAACCCTAAAAGAAATAACTTCAAGAGGAGGCTATTACTAGAAACCCTAAAAGATAGAAACATAAAAAAAAGGGGTGGCGAACCCTATACTAGCCGCCACCCCATCTCAATCCTTTTTCTTCCCAGTCTCCCTCGACTTCGCCTTCAGCAGCCACATGCTTAGGTAAGTTTCCTTCTTTTCTTGCTAAAATAATTAATTGGTCTGTGTTTGTCAAGGGTATGCTTGGAAAAAAAAGACAGAGAGAAGGAGGACTAGAAGGACACCAAGAGGAAAACAGAGGAAGAGAAAATAGCATCAGCGGCCGGCCCTCCACTGTCATTATCATCTTTAATTGCAGCATCAGTAAGATGATCCATCAGCATCAGACACTTGTTCAAGATCATGACCATGAAGGGAATAACAGCAGGAAGCTGCAGCCAGAGACACCAAGATCTCCATATGCTTGGCTAAAATCGACAACCCATGATTTGGAAATTATGTAATAGTATCGGGGGTTGATTGGAAAGATAGGAAAGAACAAGAAATGACATTGTTCAGGGGATTTTAGGTATGATCCTCGAAGTTATTCTCTTAACTTTGAGGATGATCTTAATAGAGAAGATGAGTTGCCACTCAATCATAATTTCAGGGCAAGATTTCCTGCCACGTCGGAGAGATTGGAGGTGATAAGGCCGGTAAGGAGGACAGAGCTTCAGTTGCGGAGCTGATGTTTTAGGATCAAGAATGTTTGTGGGGTTTATTTGTTGTAATCCAGGTGCTGTGGTTTTTTCATGTACAGGCCATTGATCTAAATTCTAAAAAAGAAAGAAATTTAGGGGAAAAAATCAAGCAAGATGTGATTTAGCGTTAATATCTAGCTTAAGTTATACTGCTATGCAAAGTGTATAACTTTGTTTAACCTTTTTTATTTTTTAATTTCATCATATATTTAATTTTGGCATTGCATTAGCAAGTTAATTTTTTTTATATATAAAAATATCAGTTCAAAGTTATATTATTTTATTCGTTGATATAAAAAAAATTTAAAAATTAAAAATTAAAAAATATGTATGCATGAACAAAAAATAATGTAAATTTATTAGTTTATTCACTAACGCTAGAGTCAAGAATAAAAAATACCGGTTCAAAGTTATATTATTTTATTCATTGTTTTATTTTTATCTAGCTAGAAAAAAAATAAAAAAATATATGTGCGTGCATAAAAATAAATTTATTTGATTTATTTTTGTACTGATGCTAGAGTCCGGAATAAAAAATGACTGATTTAAATTTATTTTGTTTTTATAGATACATGATATTTACCCACACCAGAGTTGGAAATATCTGTAGTTAAATATTCACTGATGCCAGAGTCAGGAATATTACACGCAAAATTATCATAGTATAAACCAAACAAAAAAAATGTTAGCAGAGTCGGGAATAAAAAAGATAACTGATTTAAATTTATTTTATTTTTATAGCTACTTGATATTTATCAGTGCCAGAGTTAGAAATATCTATAGTTAAATATTCACTGACGCCAGAGTCAGGAATATTACACGCAAAACCATCATAGTATAAACCAAAGAAAAAAAAATGTTAGCAATTAAGGATAAAGATTAGCAATGCAGCCTGCCTTAGGGAGGACATTTAAGGGGTGATAATATCTTTCCTTTTACGTAACCAGTCTCGAACCATTAGAATCTCTGTTAACCAGTTAGGGTTCCTAGTAACCATAATACTAGGTGGCGACTCCTTAAACAAAGACCATTCCCTCATCAAAGAACAAGATGCTCGAAATCCTTTCTTTCCATGATTTAATTTTTAAGGCTGCCTCGATGTCGGGTGCGACAATACATCTGATGGATGTTAAAAAAGTAGAATCTAAAATGTAGTTCTACTCAAAGAAGATAGGTCCTTCACTTGATGGAGCCTAAGCGATTTGAGTTTTATAATGGGTTTTTAGGGCCTTAAATTTAGGTTTATCAGTAGTTGTCCAAATCTTTGTTATATTTATATGTAAAGACTTGTAAAAGTATCTAGTACGACGAGTTCGTTGATTTTGTTTTGTATAGGAAGTAAGGTAAAAACCCCGGTTAATATGGCAGAGAACCTATGTGCAGGGATATGTCCCATGTTTTAAAAAAAAAATAAGTATTTAGAAGTGAACTATAGAGAAATCCATGTTTAAAAATGTTTCTAGAAGGGTGAGGTGAAACTATAGAGAATGACCTATACTTAGAAAATATTTAAGATGCTAAAGGGAGCAATTATCTATTGATATTTATACTTAAAAAATTTCTAAGGGGCGAAAAGGAACTTCAAGAGGGTAAACTTATAATTAGAAAATATTTAAAAAGGTTGAAGGGAGTAAAATCCTATCAACACCTATACTTAGAAAATTTTCAAGAGATAGAAGGGGATCCAAAAAAGATGAGTCTATACTTGAAAAATATTCTAAGAGGTTGAGGGTAGCGAATCTCTATTGATACCCATACATAGAAAATTTTCAAGAGGTAGAAGGAAATCTAAGGAGGGTGAACCTATACTTCAAAAATATTTTAAGAGGATGAAGGTATATAGATAGATAGAGAGTGTATGTTAAATAGACAATTATTTTAATTTAAAGAAAAACTTACTTCTTATAAAAAATAATATATCATGATGAGATGATTTGTTAGACTCTAGGAAGCCCTCTGTTCTATCCATTAAAGAGTGATGTTATTGCACTAGAGAGATCCTTGATCAATCCCTTCTAAGAATGAGGATGTAGCGGGTGATAAGATTTGATAAAGTGACAAAACTTGATTTTGCTTATGAGCGGCCCACATAGCCTGGGTGATGAGTTGCCCTTGGTTGATGAGCTTTTGGAAGTCTGAATAAGAAAATGTGCTTATGGTAACAAGTAGATTCATCAAGTGTTCTAACCCAAATATGTCATGGTTATGTGTCATAAAATTACTTAGAAATGTCATTAGAAAGAAAATGATGGTTTTTTTATCAGTTTTTTCACATATGACACCACAAATGATGTTCCAAAAAATACAAGTAGTTTAGGAACAAGGCTTATGTCTTGGTGATTAGTTAATTTCTTGATTCTAATAATTTGATTAATTTTTTCTAGTCAATATGTATAAAGACAAATGTCTGATACTTATAAAAGATCTCTTTTGATAAATATAAAGATTCTTCGATGATTTAGTTAGTGATGTTTTAAGAAAAAATATAGTATTATTACAAACAGATACCCTGTAAATAAATATGCAATAAAAAATAGAGATTCCAAGTCTTTTTTTTTAAGGATTCATTATTTATTTATAGCCTTTAAGTTTTGTTTTTTACAGAGAGAAAAGATTAAAATGTAATATAACCTTGATATTTTTAAAGAAAGAAAGTATCCATGACATATGTATCAATTACATATGTTTTAATGTTGATGAGAAATATTTATAATATATGTAATAATAAGAGAAAATATCCCTAACATATAAAATAATAAGGAGAAATATCTTTGATATATGTATTAATATGGATGAGAATAGTGAGAACTTAAATAACTTTTATATATTATCTTTTACATGGGTATTTAAAGAATTTTTATACACTTAATAAGTATAGAAAAAGTGAGATCCAAAATGTCATTATGTTTAAAGAAGGTTCTTTTTCTTGGGTGAACTTAATCCTTTTTTGGTTGAATTTTATAAAGGATTTTTTGAATTTAGAAGAAGAATTCATTTGATTGATTAATAATATGAAGTTTAATTAGAATTTTTTTGAATGAAGATCCCATTAGGGGAAAAAAATAGAAAATCAATCTTGGAAATAAAGTAAAAAGGGAAAAGCTGGAGAATAAATATTTTTTCTATAGTAAAATTCATATCTATCATGCAGAAACTCTAAAATATTTAATTACCAATTAAAGATGCCAGAAACCTCTTTCTTTGGTTAGCTTTACCACTAAGTGTAGTGAATAAAGCACTTAGGATAAAAGAGCTATTTAAAAAAAAATAGAAACATATTTAGTTAAAAGATACAAATATAAAATAATTTTTATATAAATTTATGTATTTTCTATATAAAAAAACATGTCCTTTATATCTTTACTATTTTTTTTTTCTTATCTTGAAATACTATTTTAAAGTTTAAAAATTTCCAAGATGTCCTCTTATGAATGTTGAAGATGTCTTCTTAATTTATTTGGTGTTGGTAGGCATACATAAGTAAACCAGCATAAAAATCAGCGCAAGGCAACAAAATTTACACCAGCCGAAAGGTCTCGTCAACACATCACACTCAGGACACTGTATACCCTTCGTAATTGTCATGTAATGTCGAACCCAAAATCTTTTTTATAACCAAATAAAATTAAGCCAACAGATAGAAAAATAAGCAACCCCAAAGGCAACCATGAAAAAAATGATACCCGGAAGAAGTGAAGTAACACAAGCGAACAAACTAGCCCAGGGAATGGCTAGTCTCTAATTTTGAAACAATCAAATCTCCAGCCTCAGCCATTTCCTTTTCCATTATACGAAAATCAATCGGCTTCTAAGGATTTAATATATATAGGTCTCAGTAGTTTAATCAATTTTAAGAAATACTCTTTAACTTTCAAATCATTGACACTGAATTCAAGGTTTTTATTTTCATGTTTACAATACAAAAAAATATTATTTTTATTTTAAATTAGTTATTTTAGATTATTTTAATGTGTTGATGTTAAAAATAAAAAAATATTATTTTAATATATTTTAAAAAAAAATATTTTAAAAAGCAATAATAAAATATTTACTATAAAAAAAATCTTTATTATATCATAGCATGCATGTTACCATTTCCCATTCCTTTTTTTTGTTCATAAATTGTGTTTGCGGCCTCAATGTTTAGAGTCCATGCGGTGTGTATGCAACTTGAGATTCGAGGCTCAAGGAGTGCGCCTCAAAAGTGGTTGAAATCCATTTTGTTAGAGGGTAACCGATACAAGATTTTGGTTCTTGTAGAATCACCAATAAATATTTTGGTTCTTAAGTATTTTTATTTTTATAATAATCGAGGAAATTTATAGATTTTGGTTTTTGTAGAATCACCAATAAATATTTTGGTTCTTAAATATTTTTATTTTTATAATAATCGAGGAAATTTATTAATAAAGCTAGCGACATTAAATGTTAAACTAGCAAAACAAACGTAGGTCTTTATATATCTTTATATAAAGAAAAAGAAATTAGTAAAGAAAATAAAAAGCTAAACTTCATAAAAAGTCAAAATACTCTAGCTAGAAGATATGAAAATATTACTTGTTAGTGCATTTCATATTTATTTTTTCTGGTCTTCTGAGTAAGTCTATACCATTGTACCTAAAGTCATAATCAATTATTTTGAGTCATAATGGTAATTAGTAGTTCGATGAAAAATTAACTAAAAAACTATATTTTCTTACCATTTTGGTTTTTAAGCTAAGAACAATATAGGTAGTTCATAACGCTTCTTGTCCCATGTTTCATTAAGAAACCAAATTTATATAACTTTTTTTTAAATTCAATTTAATTTAAGAATAGAAAAATCTATTTTCAAAAAATCTCTTTGTTAGATTTAACCATAAATTCAATTTTAAAACTTAAACTTCAACAAAAGTTCACATGGGCTGGAAGTTTTTGATATATAAATGCTATGCAGTCATACGAAACCAAATATTTATAATGTAAGTTATCTAGTGTCAGAATCACTACCGGAGGCGAAATTCGGGTTTTTCTATGAAATTTATTATATTTACCATGTATTTTCAATACATCTGAATCAAACTAGTACATCCAGTATCAATCGTAAAGGTAAATTAGCATACATGCATTAAATGAAGAAGAAGTTTCTGACCATGTCTTTCTAAATATTAATAACGTTATTATCATCAATAATACATAATCTATTAAACCCAGAACAATAACAACGTTTGTAGTGAGTCGATGTCACTCTAAGTCTCAAGTAATCCAAATGGATACACGTGGTTCAAGGCTATTACATAGTTTT
Organism: Populus pruinosa; assembly: GCA_026413675.1. NCBI lineage: Eukaryota > Viridiplantae > Streptophyta > Magnoliopsida > Malpighiales > Salicaceae > Populus > Populus pruinosa. Next base: position 2,661,415 of record CM048602.1, on the reverse strand, counting down.
GTAAGAGATATTTTTCTTCTTTAAGAAAAAATATCTTAAACTTTTTCTTTAAGGTTTGTTTCGCATATACACATAATATAGTCCCTATGACTCTTTTCTTTCACTATCAATAATGTTGAATTAAGTCATTGAGAGTTTTCTGAACCCACAAAGAAGATTTATTTTGTAGGTGTAGTGGTCCGTCGTCCTTCTGAACGTTGCTATCTTGTTAGCCTTGAAATACCGTAATCTTTATGAGGTTTGAGCAACTTCATTAATCGCTACCAAGCTAGAATTTAATTATATTAAAAATTGTTAATAACTATATATTTTCATTTCCCAAAAGTACATTTTCTATATGTAGAAACGAAAAGAACACCCACTTAATTAATTAATCACAAAAATTATTTATTATACAAGAAACCTTGGGAGCCCTACCTTACGACCTAATTTCATAACATCATCTTGCACTTGTTGTCTATACATTCTAAAGCTAAATTTCTTATAAACTGAAGGCTCATAGCAGCTTTGTATCTCAGTATCATATGAAGGACAGAGGAAATATGCTGTTGAGAACCTTTCAACTCGTGGATTTGTGACAACACGGTGTTGGACGCTCTTATAAACATCGTTGCTCCAAGCCTGCATCATGCATGTTCAACATGTCCATACCAACTAATGAATTAAATTTTATTGCTTAAGGAAATAAATAACTTTTCGTGCAGTTACAGGCAAAGAATCATGCCAGCAACAATTCACGTAAATTTTATGTCTACTGGGAGGACATACAAGTGGATTTAGTGCATATTTGAAAGTAAGATAAATGTTGTTTTTTTAAAGTATATTTGTAAATATATTAAAATAATATATATTTTTTTATGTTTTAATATTAACATATTAAAATAATCTAAAAACACAGAAAATAATTTGAAATTAAATAAAAAAATTTAAAATTTTTAAAAGTATAGTAGAATTGTAATTCCAAACATTACGGGGATCACATGTAAAGATGGAAAGTATTAGAATGAAATTCAAAATAAATAAAGTTAGAATAACCAAGGAGAAAAAAGCGATATTCTTGTAAGCTATTTAACTATTATAAAAATCTAGAAAACTTCAAGAAGTCGTGTCACCATTAATTCGTGGCTCAGATCATCTGAATTTCCTTTTGAGAAAAAAAGGTCCCATTACCTGGAATAAGTCTCCAATGTTGACTATTAGAGCATCAGGATTAGGCTTGACAGCGAACCATTTCCCATCTTTCACTAATTGCAATCCTCCAACTTCATCTTGGTACAATATTGTGAGAAAGTCACTGTCAGTGTGTGGCATAAGGCCAAATACTTCTGAAGGGATTGGACAAGGCGGGTATCGGTTCATTCGTAGATAACAAGTGCTTGACAGGCAGTTTTCTTGAAAGAAATTTGTTCTGAAGCCTAACTTCTCTGCCAAAATCGCAGCTAATTTTTGTGCTAGATCAGCAACAGTTGTAGCAAATTGTTCCATTGTCGAGCTGGAAGTATATTTGAAGGAGAAAAAAAAAACTCGTCAGCAAAAGGACAATCACAAAAAAAAAATCACCTATCAACTAATATTTCTCAATGGGAAAAATGAAAATGATCAAAAAGGAAAAGGGTAATTTTATTTTTTTATATATTTCCATTGTGCATGCACGCGTCCATTTAATTAATTATTGACATGGATATATTCGTTTTAGGCCACATCAAGTACTTTAAAGAAAGAAAACAAGTGGGACACCCACAGAAGAGCATCTATCAATTCATATTCCAAGGGAAAAATGGAATTGTTAAAAAGAAAATAATAAAGAATTTTGAACATTTTAGAAATTATACACACACACATTAGTATTTCTAAGGGAAAAAGGAGGAATTTTTTAGAAGGAAAATGATAATATGGGATGGTGGGATTCAAATCATATAAAAATTCCGATTACATCAATTAATTTTTTTAAGAAAATGACAGAATGATTGATTGATATGATATTGTTTAAAATATATAAGACCCTACCTAAATTTCATTTGGCTCAATCAAATGTTTTCTTTTAATAATTAAAACGATATAATAAATTGTTGATAATACTTTTTTCGTACTCTTAAAATTTTGAAAGTTTTTTCATAAATTACAGTCGATCTACAGGAAACAAAATAATTTATGGTTAATTAATTGTTAACATGTATACTCAAGATTCATTAGGCAAAAACTTGTGAAAATCAGGAGCTTATAGAATGAGACATGTCGAGTTCCCAAAGCTATTATCGATTGATAATTAATTCAGAGCTCATACCTCATGTTAGTAAGTGTGGACTTTTCTGATGGAAATACCAGGCCATGCATGCAAAATATATGTATATATATATGTAATGCTACCTTTTTTTTTCAGATTGGCAGCTATGTGAAGCAGATCTGATTGCTTGTGATGGTGTTTGTGTTATTTTGCTTGTCTAATTATAGACCAAGAAGGAGCTATGATTTGTGTAATGTCTCACCATTATAGGAAAGTTTCAAGACATCTACGTAGAGATAAGAAGAAGTACTCTTCCATCACATCAGCTATGTAAAGCAGATCTGACTGCTGATGATGGGGTGTTAGTTGCTTCGCTTATCTAATTATATAAGAAGTAGGAGGTATGATTTCTGAATTGTCTCACTATTAGTGGAAAGTTTTGAAACATTCACGTAGAGATAAGAAGTACTACCCCATCACATCAGCTATGTAAAGCAGATCTGATGCTGACTATGGTGTGCGTATTTCTTTGCTTGTCTGATTGTATACCCAGAAAGAGGTATATGTTTTGTGTATTGTCTCACCATTATAGGAAAGTTTTAACGCATTTACGTAGAGATGGGAAGAAGTACTCCTCCATCACATGAAATAAGCTTATCCTGAAAGGTCTAATGCTGTATGGCTGTGAGCTATAAGCAGTACTTTCTTGGACCCCTCTTGTGTGCGAAAAATATAACAGAGTAAGAGAAAATCAATTGTCTGAGCCCGGGTTCGAACCGGGGACCTCTAGTGTGTGAGACTAGCGTGATAACCAACTACACCACCCAGACAATCTGAAGACTTTTAGTTACTTTGTTTAGATTAAGCAGTGATTCTTAATTTCACTTGTGCTTTTCTATATAATTACCTTGCGATACATCATAACCCGCAAATTTACTTTTCCATAGTTCCATCCCCTTCTACTGTTACAAACATTCATATATGGTCTCAGATTTTACAAAAAGTGAATAAGTGCATAATTTAATGGTTAAATTCAAAATTGTCATACATAATTTTTTTTGTTTTTGTTTTTGAAGTATTAAGTGAAGTGGAAAGGAATTTAATGTTAAAGGATGGGGGAAGAGCTTTATCATATCATGTGACTCAAATTTCATTAAATCTTTCTTTAAAATAAAGTTTTAAAATATCAACAAAATTGTTGGAATTAATTAATTATAAATCCTAAACCTTGAGATGAACCCTCCCTTTATTTTAAGGGTATAGGAAATAAACCACAAATTCCACTGCAAGAAAAGAGAAGGAAAAAAAGAAGGAAGCAGAAGGACAGAACATTAAATAAAAAAAATTGCAATTACCTGAGACTATTGAAACCATTGGAAAACGGGATGTCATTCATAGGAATATGAAAAGCTTCAGACCATGACAACTGCTCACGGCTGGTGGCTGTAGGTGTCCCCCATCGATAAGTCCCGCTAGAGAAATTAAATAACTCTTTGCTCTTGTTATTAAATGGCTGTCTGTAAACCTTGACTTGTTCGCTCATCATTTTCTCCAAAATCTCTCTTGAAATCCCATGATTCACAACCTGAAAGAACCCCCACTCTTGTGATTCCCTAGCAATATCTGACTTGCACTTTTCCTTCTCCAAATTTCCAAGATTTAAACGGCCAAGGTCAATCAATGGAAGCTCACATTCCTCAATAATAACAACCTCTTTATGACCATTAGCACCTTCTGTGGCTTTGTCCAAGAGGGTCTTGTAGGTGTCTAGGAAAGGTGGGTCCACGTCCATCCTTTTATCCTGAAAGGAGATGTACCAAGTAAATTAAGGTTAGAAAGGCTTAGGAAAAATAAAAATAAAAATAAAAATAAAATGGTGTGTGTGTGTGTTCTGGGTAGCTAGTGTGTGATAGGGACAAAGAGAGAGGAAAGTTGAAACAAAAGTTTTCTCCTTTTCATTTTGTTTTTGTTCCCTTCGTCGTCGATGAAAACGTTGTGGCGTTTCCTTTCAAGTAATGGACTCTGTCGGCATAGTTGATTGCATGTCCTTTTGTTTTCTAGGATTCCAAGATATCTAAATTTTATTCTTATGAGCTTCGTTTATTTCTTTCTTTATTTTTTTTAATATTTAGATGCGTTGTATAAGATCTAAGTATTCTAATAAACTATTAAATTCATATATAGCATGAACACAAAGTGCATAAGAAACATTGATCTCATTATATTCCATAAAAGTAAATAAGTTTGGTTTGATTTGAAAAAAAAAAAGATTGAAAACTGTTGCTGAGCAAAAAAAAACAAATTTAGCACAAAAATATTGGAAAGAAATTGTGAAATAGTCCAATTTTTTTTTTTTTATCTCAAATACATCTTATGGGATATTAGAAACAAATATTATCTGACAAATAAATGCTTAAAAATAGTGAAGAAAATTAGAAAGAAATTGTGAAATAGCCCAAAGTATTTTTTTTATCTCAAATACATCGGATGGGATATTAGATAGGAATATTTTCCGACAAATAAACACTTAAAAAAAGTGAAAAAAATTAGAAAGAAATTGTAAAATAGTCTAAATTCCAATTTATAAAAAAATAGAAAAAATTAACCAATAAATTTTTATAACTATAGTTTATTTTAACGGTTAAAATATTCTTATACCAATTTAATTATATTAAAAAAATTAATTCATATCTTTGTGAATTATCTTATTTACTCACTCTCTATATTAACTTCGTGCTTTTAGAAGAAAAAACAAGCTGAATAATAAACTAGATGATGCTGAGTTCAGCACATATAAGAAAAACTTAATGCCAAAACTCACTATATATATATATATATATATGAATAAAGTTTTGCTTAATTATAAGAATATTAACTAGCACTCTTCAAACCTCACTTGAGAAAGATGGGAAACGAGTCAGAAGCTCTCATTGATCGTTGTGGGACTTTATTAAATAAATGTCGGCAATGCTTTTGTGGGCATGGATCTATAAAGCGGCAATTCCTAGCACAAAATAGTGACAATTGTCATAAAGGGAGTTGCTCTTTCAGCTGCTTGTGCGACTAAACAAAATGTCACTGTTCTCACATATGGTAGAACATTTTATGGCCACATAAAATGTTCTTTTTTAATATATATATATATATAGATAACAATATTTGTCTTTGACCACCAGGAAATAACCTGAACGAATGTAAACCTTATATTTTATATACCAACACAACAGCTATGCTTCTTTCTTCTTCTTCATTTTTTTAATCATATGAAAGATATTTTCAAACCAATTTAAATATTAATTAATATTAAATTCTTTTAGAAGATTTTATAAATATATATATTCCATTATATTTGATGGATTCCTCCAAAATTCTAAAATTCAAACACACAAAAAAACCAAGAATTGAGTTGAAAGTCCTTAGCTACTGTGTTTATCTCTTGGAATTATAACTATGCCCTCTTCTCCTGTGTCTGGAAAGCATATGGTACGCCTAGGGTTTGCATCTGAAAGGGTACCTGGCCCCATATGCTTTGGTTTAATTTGACGGCTTGACTTTAGTGTCAGAATAAATGAATGCTATGGTCATGTCGCAAATGATACAAAACCAGCCCCTAATTAATTAAGAAATAGCAAAATCTCCCGAATGAAAACAACTTCCCTGTTGACAGCCGTTGTCTCATATATCATATCAGGTATAGTCATTGTACATTAAATAAATAAGTTTGAGTCTTCTTGTTACATTAATTAAGAAGCCTAGTTTGTGCTTGTACTGGTTAATGGCCAGGGGTGTGTGAGTCCCGTCACAATATGAGAGGGGGGGGGGGGGGTGTTTGTTCTATCTAATTATAACTTCGATGTAATAGAAAAAAGTGATAAATTCTACAGTTCACCATAAGGAGGAGGGGGTAGGAGGAGGATCACTAATGGGTGTAATGGACCAATATTAGTTTCAATGGATTCTATAATACAAATTTTTTTTTTCATATGATATACTAATTTCTCATAGTTTATACATCATTTCTTTTTCAATGGCAAGGAACTCAAGCCTATATCTTCCTTCTGCGAGTGAAATAAATCCCGGATAAGCATATAGCCAGTCGCGGGTTGAAAAGGAGGCCTATAAACCCAGCTGACAGGCAATAAAAATGAGGAAAGGGGGGTTATTGCACATCAAGAAAGGAGAAATTTAACCATGTTTCCACGCAATCCTTATCTTATACCTCAAACCAACAAGCCAACTATACTTAAGTCTTAATAGTGTGTGTGCGTGAGAGAGGAGGATTTATGTTCACATGCATATAAATCACAATCAAAGCACTCGTGCATGAGTTTCATTTTCCTTACCTCGTTTATGATCGGCAAAAAGTTGTTGGATTCCACTATTTAGGCTTTCCTTGATATGCACTTGAAATAAAGCGTTTGTGGTGTGAATGAGTTCTGCATTCTCAAGAAAATTAAGTGAAACTCCAATTACTTCAGTTTTCTATACAAAATGGAAATAAAAGATATAGTTTGTCATAGCAATGGATAAACACAAACTAAGAAGCATTGACTGAGTACCTAAACTAGTTAATTACTTGCATGGCAGTGCACAAAAAGCGTCATTAACGTCGACCTACATGTGCTTCTCAGCTAAGAAGGAGAAATATCTGCTAATATCATGTATTTTGAAGTATACATCGAGTAAGCATGAAATCAAATACAAAATGATGACATGAAAACAAAAGGATCTTTACTTGAATAGAAAAACTATAAAGAGAGAAGAATTATACAATAAGAAGAGATTTTGAGAAGGAAAGCAAAGGCAAATTAACATAGAGGCTATTTGAGAAGATCATATGTTACTTACATGAGAAAAAGAAAGAGAGTGAGAGAGGGAAGTAGGGAGTTAGAGAAAGGGTGTTATGCCGACCACTAAGCTTGGAGGGAGATATTTTATGGAGAGGAAAAGCCAGACCATCAATAATTATTATGATCATAATACTGTAGGAAGAAAATAATAATGATGCCATAGTGTAATTTCTTAATAAAAGATCATGCGTACTTTGCAATAATATTATAATTTTTTCTAATAATTGAATATATAGGCTATCCTATTTTTTATTTTATTAAATCATATATTATCTTTAAAGTATCCATTTCTTTTAAATTAATGTAGGGCCAAAACCAAAATAAGGTTATAGGTTCATGTGGCTGACACTAGTCCTGTCTATTGTAGAACCACTAACCCATTCTACTGTAGAACTCGAATTCAAGGATTAAGCAGCTGGATGATTGAAATCTCTATCAGTAAATCAAGGCGAATATTTAAGTGTTTGTAGCACTTTTCCCCCCTTTTGAGATTAATATGGATAAAGATAAATAATTACCAAGTACAATTTGTTTTCCGTTTATGGTGTCGACATGTTGGGGAAGAGATAAGGGAGTGATAGACTTGGAACGATGAGGGCCAAATGATCTACTGTGACTTCAAAAACTATCATTGATTCAATATCCATCAATTAAACGTTTGGCATCATCAACTTTCGTTTTGGTATCAACTCTTAATGAAACTTCATTAATCACTTCATTAATCCTCAACCACCCCACCCCCCCAATCCCCATCTCTTAGTATGTCTGAAATAAAATCTAAGAAATTAACGAGGCACATGATTAGTATTAGACCCCAACAGTATATCTGTAATTGTTGATTCCATGTCGGCACCTACGTGGAGGCAACTAGAGTCACATGTGTGTTAAATTTTGTACGTCACAAGTATAAGCAAATGGTAAAGGAGAATTAAGGGGTAGCAAATGCTCGGAAGTAAAATTACACAAATTTATATTAAAAAATAACATAAATTATATTATATAATTTTATTTAATAATTTTAAATTTTAAATTAAAATAATTTTTTGATATGATATCAAAATTTTAATGATCAAGTAATTTTAAATTTAAATCTTATTATTTTTATTTATTTAATAAAAATTAAATATAAAATAATATTAGTCTATCAAAGTTTTAAATCTAAATAACTTTTACTTGAGAGAATATATTAAAAAATAATATAAATTATATTTTTAATCTTCACTTAACAACTTTAATATTTTAATATTTTAAATTGAAATAGTACTTTGACATTAAATTTTTACAACAGTTGTTCTAAAAAAAATATCCACATATGTATATACCATATGTTATTATAATACAATTGCTTCTCTCTTTTAATGAACAAGAAAGATACTGTGTTTTTGTGGAAAAAGACCAAAGGTTTCGATTAGGCATCGTGCCCTGCTTCCCAATTAATATTATGTTATGGTTATATATATTTTTTAATTTATGGGTTTTTTTGTAAAACAAAATAACTAAAACAATATATTTAGCCGCATGAGTGTGAACTTATGGGCTAGCATACCATCTTAGATTTGCGGTATTTCATGTATGCATGTTGTGCTGCTTTCCACTATTTATTTATAATCTCTACTCAGCCTTTGGAAATTTGAAAAGAACATGGAATAAATAAATCACTTTTCCATTTTAATTCACCACGCAAGTTGTTTTCTTCCACATACGAATTTAGGTAATTTTTTATAAACTGATTGGATTGGACCGGGTAAAAGATACAAGTTCACCTTTGGCTCGGTAATTAAGTGCATAATTCATGAATATAAGGTAAAAAATTTCCTATCCCTTCTCGAATTTCAACGTCTTATCACTTCTTCTCATAGTTTTGTCCCTTCCGATCCTGTTGAGTACGATCAAGTCCAACCTTCTTACATGCTAAGCATCTTTTAGCTTCTTTAATTTGTTTAATTAGAGTAATAGCATACTTTTTTGAAATTTTAACAAGATTTTTTATTTAATGATGTGGAACTCAAGCGCCATCTTTAGAATGGTTGAAGTAATTCTGGATGCACGCAAAACCATAGTGCAACAGCCAGGTAAATGACATTCGCGGGTTTGGTTGGTAACGTGTGAGGTGAGGAGATGAGGGCTCTTGTTTTTTCTTGGTATGGAATGTTAGGATTGGTTTGATATTTGCTAAGAGACACAGAACACAATATTCAAAATTTATTTCGGCAATTTATCTATATTATTTTTATAGCATCTAACATTATCAGATATAGAGAAATTTACAATTACACAACAATGAAGGAGTAGGAAACTCAACTCAACTCTCATACCTCTTACTTAGCTTGCCACTACAAGCTGTTGTTAATGCAACTCCATTTACCTCTCTTTTTCTCCTCTAATTAAATTGGCTCTACTTTGCTCATATAAATTGTTCCTATTTATAGTATAAATGGGAGAGCAAACATCCCCATGTCTATCCTCAATTCCAACATCAATGGAAAAAACCTAACCATGATTTCACCCAACAAATCATCCCCCAATTTGCAGCCGTAAAATCTTCTAGCATATTTCAAGCCCATTTTTCACTCACTGTGCATGTAATTGTCATTTGTGTCCATATTTTTAACAGTCTCTCACTTAATTTGAGTAGCCATCACCCGTCTAACTCCCACTTGATTCAAGTCAGTCTAGGCCATGCTTATTGCACATCATTATGCTTTATCCGGGCTACATCTTCATTGATTTCTTTGAGGAATCACTCTCACTCGAGTCTAATATTGAATTCGAAGTGCGAAAGTCAAGTATTATAATGTGATTATAAGTTCACTATTCTTTCAAGAGCTTAGTCATTCACAAGTTTATGCATGCCTTTTGTTCCACGTTTTATTACATCATGAGTTCCTAATCTCAATCCAAGAGTTCAACTAGCTCTCTATTTTTTTTTTTACCATTGATGCAACCTATTAAAGTTAATACACACTTACTTGCATGCTTCTAGTATTGCACTGCCATCAAGAATATCACACTCTCCTCGTGGAGGCACAATGACACTTTTTAGGTAATGTTCTAACTGGTTATTTGGTTGATTTAGAGATTCATAACTTAGTATTATAATTATTAGTAACTCTAACTGGTTATTTGGTTGATTTAGAGATTCATAACTTAGTATTATAATTATTAGTAATTCTAACTGGTCTTTTAGAAATTTTAGATAAGGAATTGATTAAGAGTGTATTTGGTGTTGCAACATATGTTGTGATTTTGATTTGAAAAAAGTTATTTTATAAAAAGTACTTTTAGTTAAGGTTGGATTGAAAAAATAGATATTTAGTTAAAACTGTGGTTCAAATTGAAGTTGAAAAAAAAATAGTTTAATGTGTTTGGTTAAAAAAGCTTTTGAAATTGAAGTTATAAAATAATTTTTAAAAATATATATTAATATTGATGATTTTAAATTTAACTATTATATAATTAATTACTCTTATTATATCATAAAATAAATAATACTTTATATAAAATATTTTTTATTTTATTAAACTATTTATAATTACATTACGTTTAAAATTTATTCGATAAGAATTACAGTTTTCATAATTTTTTAAGCGTGTAATAAAATTAGATAAAATATTATCAAGTATAAAATTGATATTACAGTGCGAGTGAATTTAATTTATTCTATATTAGTTTTTTAAGAAAAAATATTGTTCATATCACAGTGCAAATAAATTTAATTCACTTTAAACTAGTTTTTTTTTAAATATTAATAAAATTAACACTAAAAAAATATTAATAAAATTAACACTTAAAAAAATATTAATAAAATTAAATGAACACTAAAAAAACTGAATAGTGTAATTAACATAAATAGTGAATGAAAAGTATTTTTTTTGCTTTTTATTAACTGCATTTCAACCGTACAAATTATGTGGAGCATACAAGTTTTTTTATCCTTATATTAAAGTGAGTAATAATAATATATTATTCCTAATAATATTTTAAAAATTAACCACTTTTAGATTTTTTATTCTTATATTAAAAGTGAATAATATTTTCTTGCTAAAAATAAGTTTTTAATATTTTTGAAATATAGGTCAAATTTCTTTATAATTTTACAAACTTATTGTCCATGCAATATTTTTAAAACATGCCAAAATATTTTAGATTTTTTTTAAATGCTTAAGTAATTTTTTAGTATTTTTGAAGGTGTCAACTTGATAAGCCTATAATTTTTCAATTTAGTGAGGTTGATTGGGAACAAAAAGTCATTGAGATTATCGCACGTCAAAAAAATCCGCGCGGCGTCGGCTCCGATGATTTTTCATCGTTATTATTTGATTTGATCTTGTTGGATTCGTTAGGAGTCGTCATCTAGTATTTAATTGAAGGTTACTAGGAAACCTGGTTGTACTGGTCTTGTCAGAGATTTGCGGGTAAGGGACCGGTTGTGGTTAGGAAAGGTATTAGCACCCCTAACGCACCCTACCTAAGGTAAGCTGCTTCATGGACTTGATGTGTTAAAGAAGTTTTAAAAATTTTGTCTTTTCATCGGATTTTAGAAATACAACTTCTGTACAAGTTTGTACTTCTACACCGTGATCCAATCAAGATATTAAATTCTTCTTTATTCTCTGCAATTTTATCATAAATAAAAAAAAAACATTCATAAGACAAATACAAACACACACACATGTATTTTTTTATTCTTTTTCTTTTTCTTTTTTCTTTTCTTTTCCCTTTTTTTTACATCCACATTACAAATTATAAAAATCCAAAACTAAATAAAAATTACATTAACTAATTCAAAATTTACAAAACAGTCCCTAAAACTCCAGAAATTGCATTGAAGTCCTTTATAGGGCAGTGTGAACAGTGCCCGTGAACAGTGTCGAAGTGTCAACAGTGGCGACGCGTGGAGCAAACGCGCCGCCGCTGCTGGAGGTGGCAGAACCAGTAGATCGGGGCCATCTTCCTCTTCTATGTCTTCCTGCGCTAGCGGCGGGTGTTGTGATTTGGGTTTCCAAATCGGAAGCCATGACAGATTCTGGGCAAAGCTTCCGATGACCATTACTCATCAACCATTGAAACAATACCAAATCCCAACGGTACAATGATAACCAACATCTCATGCAGCATATATCCAAATATCATAGCGATTTAACGGTTGGATCTCTCTAGATCGAAGTTAGACCGAAACTGACCTGAGATTGGCGAGCCACTGTTGAACATGCATAACACCTTTTTGGATGGGTTTCATCTCATCTTCACCATTCAGAATGTGTAATACAACCATACGCATCACATATCCAAGACTCAGGTTGATCCAACGGTGAATAATGGAGAAATAGGCTGGCGGCTCTAACTGTTCCGAGAGTGGTTTGTCCAGAAATATTCAAATGGTAATATTTCTCTTGTGGTTTTGAATATGAATGATCTCTCTAGTCATGATGTAGTAAGTATAGGGACGCACAACATACTCAAATTTCGCGTTGATCCAACGGTAGACGAGTGAGAAATTATCCAGCGAAGCTGACAGGTTTGAGGGGGTGAGGGAGGCGGCGACTCCTTTATGGTTTTTTGTGGTTTAGGGTTTCTCTTTTTTTTTTGTCAAAATCCCCCCCCCTCTCCTTTTTTTTGTGTTAAAGGTTGCTATTTATAGGCAAAATGTTGCTTAGATTTCAAAATTGGTCCCTCAATTTTACTTTTTTGTAAATTTTGATTTTTTTGTATTTTTTTAAAAACAAGCAATATCAACATCAATTCAATGAGAAAAATCAATGATTTTAAAAAATAACGCGTTAAAAGTTGAAGGTGTTCCAAATATATTTTAAATTTAAATTCTTCTGAGATGATGTTGAAAATGCTAAAAATGATGCAAATATGTTTAAAAATGTATTTTTAGGATTTTCATTGTTTTTCTCTATTTTTTGGATTTTTTTCTAAAAATTTATCAAAATATGGATCAAAATTGGGGAATAATCCAAAATTGGGTTATGACAGTTGCCCCCCTCTTTACAATGCTTATGATAGAAAGTCACGTAAGAGACTTTAGATAGTAAGCGTTGTAAAGAAAAAAAAGGATGAGATATGATTGACTTATCTTGTTGAGAAATGATGAATCCTCTTGAGGGCTAGAAAGCATACTCAGAGTAAAAACTGGAAGAGTTTTTTTTTAAAAAAATTTAAAGATTTTAAAATGGTCAAATTGTCATGGGTGACCTACCAAGCAAATTTTTTTTTTGAGGTGGTCTCATTATAATGGGTGACCTACTCAGGTAAAAAACACGAAGAAGTTTCAAAGTGGTGAAAAATACAAAGATTTCTCAAAGTGGTGATTTCGCAAAGATTTTTTGAAGCAGTGAAAAATACAAAGATTTTTCAAAAGTGGTCTTGTTGTAATGGGCAACCTGCCCGGGTGAAAAACACGAAGATTTTTCAAAGTGGGGAAAGTGGGGAAAAATACAAAGATTTTTCAAAGTGGTCTTGATGTAATGAGTAACCTGCCCGAGTAAAAAACACGAAGATTTTTCAAAGTGGTGAGAAATGTGAAGATTCCTTAAAATGGTGAAAAATGAAAAGATTTTTCAAAGTGGTGAAAAATACAAAGATTTTTCAAAAGTGGTCTTGTTGTAATAGGCAACCTGCCCGGGTGAAAAACGTGAAGATGTTTCAAAGAGGTGAAAAATGTAGAGATTTTTCAAAGTGGTGAGAAATGCAAAGATTTCTCAAAGTGGTGAAAAATACAAAGATTTTTCAAAAGTGGTCTTGTTGTAATGGGCAACCTGCCCGGGTGAAAAACATGAAGATTTTTCAAAGTGGTGAAAAATAAAAAAAAAATTTCAAAAGTTTTATTGAAAAGGGGTAACCAACCCAAATGGAAGATTTTGCAAGTGGTAAGAAATGTAAGGATTTCTCAAAAGATGGTTTCATTGTAATGGGCAACCGGCCGAAATAAAAGATTTTAAAGGTGCTAAGAAATTCAAGAATTTCTTAAAAGATGGTTTCATTATAATAGGCAACCGGCCCAAATGGAAGATTTTGAAGGTGCTGAGAAATTCAAAGATTTCTCAAAAGATAGTTTCATTGTAATGGGCAACCGGCCCCAATGGAAGATTTTGAAGGTGGTGAGAAATGCAAGGATTTATCAAAAGATGGTTTCAGAGAGGTCTGATTATGATAGGTAATCAGCCAAAGTTAAAACAATGAAATGTCTTCAAGAGACAACATGATGGGACTCGAAGGTGCACTATTCAAGCAATGGAAGCTTGATAGAGTATTTAAAAAGAGATAGGACTTGAAAAGGAACGAATGTTAAAAAACACACTTGAAAGGAGGTAAGGTTAGAAAACGCACTACCTAAAAGGTGAGTGCTCAAAGACGCACTCAAAAGGGAGGTAGGGTTGGAAAACACACTACTTAAAAGGTGAGGGCTTGAAAGCGCACTAAAAGGAGGTAGGGTTGGAAAACACACTACCTAATAGGTGTGGGCTCCAAGGCGCACTAAAAGGAGGTAGGGTTGGAAAACACACTACCTAATAGGTGTGGGCTCAAAGGCGCACTAAAAAGAGTGGCAGGGTTCGAAAACACACTACCTAAAAGGTGAGGGCTCGAAGGCGCACTAAAAAGGGAGATAAAAAGGAGGCAGGGTTAGAAAACACAATACTTAAGAGGTAAGGGCTCGAAGGCGCACTAAAAAGAGAGGCAAGGTTAGAAAACACACTACCTAAAAGGTGAGGGCTCTAAGGCGCGCTCAAAATGAGGCAGGGTTAGAAAACACGCTACCCAAGATGGTCGAGTGCTCTAAGACGCACTCACAAGGTAGGCAAGGTTGAAAAACACACTACCTAAAGTGGTTGAATGCTCTAAGGCACACTCAAAAGGGAGGTAGGGTTGGAAAACACACTACCTAAAGTGGTCAAGTGCTCTAAGGCGCACTCAAAAGGGAGGTAGGGTTAGAAAACACACTACCTAAGAGATGGTCGAGTGCTCTAAAGTGCATTCAAAAGGGAGGTAGGGTTGGAAAAAACACTACCTAAAAGGTGAGGGCTCAAAAGCATACTAAAAAGGGAGGCAGGGTTAGGAAACACACTACCTAAAAGGTGAGGGCTCGAAAACGCACTAAAGAAGGAGGCAGGGTTAGAAAACCCACTACCTAAAGTGGTCGAGTGCTCTAAGGCGCACTCAAAAGGGAGGTATGGTTAGAAAAACACACTACCTAAGAGGTGAGGGCTCGAAGGTGTACTAAAAAAGGAGGTAGGGTTAGAAAACACACTACCTAAAAGGTGAGGGCTCGAAGGCACACTAAAAAAAGAAGGCAGGGTTAGAAAACACACTACCTAAAGGTGAGGGCTCAAAGGCGCACTAAAAAGGGAGGTAGCGTTGGAAAACACACTACCTTAGAGATGAGTGCTCAAAAGCGCACTAAAAGAGGAGATAGGGTTAGAAAACACCTACCTAAGATGATCGAGTGCTCTAAGGCGTACTCAAAGAGGAGGCAGGATCACAAAACATATTACCTAAGAGGTAAGGGCTTAAAGGCGCACTAAGAAGGGACGCAGGGTTAAAAACACACACTACCTAAAAGGTGAGGGCTCAAAGGCACACTAAAAGGAGGTAAAATGGAGGCAGGGTTATAAAACACACTACCTAAAAAGTGAGGGCTCAAAGGCGCACTAAAAGGAGGTAAAAAAAGAGGCAGGGTTAGAAAACACACTACCTAAGGTGGTCGAGGGCTCTAAGACGCACTCAAAAGGAGGCAGGGTTGGAAAACACACTACCTAAAACGTGAGGGCACAAAGGTGCACTAAAAAGGGAGGTAGGGTTGGAAAACACACTACCTAAGAGGTGAGTGCTCAAAAGCGCACTAAAAGAGGAGATAGGGTTAGAAAACACACTACCTAAAAGGTGAGGGCTCGAAGGCGCACTAAGAAAGGAGGTAGGGTTGGAAAACACACTACCTAAGAGGTGAGGGCCCAAAGGCGCACTAAAAAGGGAAGTAGGGCCCAAAGGCATACTCAAAATGAAATAGTCTTAGAAAACATGCTACCCGAGAGATGGTGGCTCAAAAGAGCACATGAAAGGAAGTGAGGGCACAAAGGCACACTCAAAATGAGGTAGGGTCAGAAAACTCACTACCCGAGAAATGATGGCTCAAAAGAGCACTTAAAAGGAAGTGAGGGTAGAAAGGCACACTCAAAATGAGGTAGGGTTTAAAAAAGCACGCTACCTAAGAGATGGTGGCTCAAAAGAGCACATGAAAGGAAGTAAGGGCATAAAGGCACACTCAAAATGAGGTAGGGTTTAAAAAAGCACGCTACCTAGGAGATGGTGGCTCAAAAGAGCACTTAAAAGGAAGTGAGGGCACAAAGGCACACTCAAAATGAGGTAGAGTTAGAAAACACGCTACCTAAAGGATGATAAAACATGATCTAACAATGTTGAAAGCAATGCATTATGATCAATATGCATGTATACTTACCCGAGAAATATGGGTCCTCATTTCTTCATGGTGTCTTCCTTTTTCTCAAAAGTTGGAGTGTCAGCAGTAGGCTTGATGGCTTTCCCACTCTTGCTTACTCGAGTCAAACCTTGATTTTGACATCTAAGAAGGAGTTAATGTCATCATACTTCTTTGTCCTCCACCCCTTATCTCAATGGTTGCCAATTTTGCTTGGCATTCTTCTTAGAGAAGAGAATCATGGGGCCAGCCTTATCAGACGTCTTTGATTGCCCCCTAGCTTGATCATGCCCCCAAGTGTTTAATTTGGGTTTAGGGATGAGGCTATGTGGAAGGTTTGGTCTTTGACAAGGAGTTGCTTTCATGTAGAAATTTTAGAATTTCAAAGCTATTCCAGACACAAAAATCATTTTGACATCGATTCAAAGCAAACTCATTCTAAAGAAATTCAAGTGATTCCTATGGAGAGGTTTTCAGAAGTGATGAAAACTTTTAGTTTTGCTTTTGGTGAAAATGTGAAGAACACAAAGTGACATCTGGTTGGTCACAAAAAGTTTAAATTTCAATTTGAGGGTTATTGAGAACCGTCGTTTAAAACATTCATTTTATTTGCATGAATAATGATTTGGTTCGTATGAGAAAGCACTGCCTATCAATCCAGATTGCTTGTCTTTGATCAGAAAGGGCTTGATTAGGCACGTAATGTAGGCTTGGGCTATTGGTTATGAAGAAAAAGATATTTATAGCTCAAGAGGTGTTTAAGGGATTTTAAGACTAAGAATCACTAGTGCTTATATCCCAAACTTTTTGTTCATACATTTTTGGACCTTAAAATTGATTTGCAGAATGGTCCACGGTGCCCCCCAGTGTAGGGTTTGGGCTCTTTCTCTTTGTTCTTGTTTTCTCATTTGGTTTTGAGCATCATTGCATTGGCTTTTTATATATATATATATATATATATATACTCAAAATTTTTGGATCTTTTGGATTTTTTTTATGCCCCCCAACTTTGTATGGGCACCTTCGATGATTGAGAATTTTCTTTTATGCCCCCTAGTATTGTTTGGGCACTTTCAATCGTCAAGGTCTTTTTCATGCCCCCAAGAGTTATTTGGGCACTTTCAATCATTAAAGATTTTTTTGGCACTTGCCCCCCAGTGTAGGGTGTGATCCTAGTCAAGGTTATTTTTCAAGAAAAATCTATTAGGCTCAAAAGGCGACTGCAAAGGATATATTTCAGCCTTGTGAAAGGATTGTCAAAGATGGCCTTTCTTCATCTCAAATGCATGCATTTAGGATCGGTAAGCCTTGCTCTCATGCGAGTATGCAAAGTGATTTCTCATTATTCATGCAAATAAAACTCCGCTTTTGGAGTCACTTCATTGTGTTTTTTCTTTTTTTTTTTTTTGGTGTATGGTTACCTCTCTAAGAAATCTCTTGAATTTCCAGAACTTGTTTGTTTCGGAAAAACACCAATATGATTTCTGTTTTTGTACCAAACTTTGATTTCCCAAAAAATCCTTATGAAAACGTGCATGGTTTTGGAAGAAAGGGAAAACACGTCTAAAGATTCTTGGCGCAATGGTCTCATGTTCAAAGGTTATGTTCAATGTGTTATTTGCATGAAACAAAAAAAAAATGAAGGCATGCCATGAATTCAGGAAAACACACGATCTTATTAACAAGTAAGGCTCAGTGGACAGGAAAAGTCTTGTGGAATTTTGAGCCAAATTACTAATAAAAATTAGAATAGGGTGAAAAAAAAATCAGGAATTTTTTTTACAGGCATGATCGAGCAGAGGTAGTTTTTTTGGACCGAGCAAGAACAAGCTCTATTCTGCAATGGTGATGCAATTCCCCTTTGGTAAGCATTCCCACAAAAGCTTTTATGGAAATGTTGTACTGTGATGGGGTCTTGATTGTGTTTGTCCCCAACTTCTTCAGGTTAAGTCCTTGTTGAGTTTCGAACAAAGATGATAGGTTTGTAGGAAGGAACTTCCCTAGAGATGCTTTTCAATATGTGCTCGAGTAAGCTAGAGGTGAGTCAAGCTTTTGTTCAGAGATTCCAACTCTTCTTGAAAATAGATGCTACAACGAGCATGCTCTTCATCTCCATTGTTTTTTGCTCAAAATTAGATGTTGCAGACTCGTAGGGGACCCACTTTTTATTTTGGTGCATGCATGATAAATGTATGAACATGAGATCTATATGATGAACTCGCCCTTCGAGGGGTGACATATGATCGTATCTTTTGCATGATGAAACAAGAATCTTGATTCTTGCCCGAACTCTACAATGAAAATTTTCAGAGCGACGATCATTCTGTCACCCACAAGTCTTGAGTTCAAGATGCTTCAAGAAGGGTTCGCCTCAATGCAAATAAATGATAGCATATACAACTTAAGGATAGGTACTATTCATTATATGAACATGGGTAGGTTTTCTACCTGGTCTCAAAAGGGTCTATGAACTAACTAGTGACCACCTTTCGTGAAGGCAGTATAGGGGTCTACAAGGAATGGTTAGGGCACCGTGTGACCGCCATTACCGAGTAAACACTCAGCTCATAGTTGGATGTTTCACAAATCTAAACCCCGACTGAAAGTCATGAGGCAGACCGCTACTCCCCACCTAACTTAGAAGCTTGTGTGTGCTTTCAAAAATAGATACAAGTGATGCATGTAACAATTCTAAAAAAACATGCATAAAACACAATAAAAATACCAAAATTTAAACACAACAAATACACAAAGCTTAGCCCAATATTCTTAGAAACAGTACCTCCCCAGTGGAGTTGCCATTCTGTCGCACATCAAAAAAATTCACGCGGCGTCGGCTCCGATGATTTTTCATCGTTATTATTTGATTTGATCTTGTTGGATTCGTTAGGAGTCTCCACCTAGTATTTAATTGAAGGTTACTAGGAAACCCGGTTGTATTGGTCTTGTCAGAGATTTGCGGGTAAGGGACCGGTTGTGGTTAGGGAAGGTATTAGCACCCCTAACACACCCTACCTAAGGTAAGCTGCTTCATGGACTTGATGTGTTAAAGAAGTTTTAAAAATTTAATCTTTTCATCGGATTTTAGAAATACAACTTCCATACAAGTTTGTACTTCTACACCGTGATCCAATCAAGATATTAAATTCTTCTTTATTCTCTGCAATTTTATCATAAATAAAAAAAAACATTCATAAGACAAATACAAACACACATACATGTATTTTTTTATTCTTTTTCTTTTTCTTTTTTCTTTTCTTTTCCATTTTGTTTTACATCCACATTACAAATTATAAAAATCCAAAACTAAATAAAAATTACATTAACTAATTCAAAATTTACAAAACAGTCCCTAAAACTCCAGAAATTGCATTGAAGTCCTTTATAGGGCAGTGTGAACAGTGCCCGTGAACAGTGTCGAAGTGTCAACAGTGGCGACGCGTGGAGCAAACGCGCCGCCGCTGCTGGAGGTGGCAGAACCAGTAGATCGGGGCCATCTTCCTCTTCTATGTCTTCCTGCGCTAGCGGCGGGTGTTGTGATTTGGGTTTCCAAATCGGAAGCCATGACAGATTCTGGGCAAAGCTTCCGATGACCATTACTCATCAACCATTGAAACAATACCAAATCCCAACGGTACAATGATAAACCAACATCTCATGCAGCATATATCCAAATATCAGCCCACGTTAACGGTTGGATCTCCCTAGATCGGAGTTAGACCAAAACTGATGTGAGATTGGCGAGCCACTGTTGAACAAGTATAACACCTTTTAGGATGGGTTTCATCTCATCTCCACCGTTCAGAATGTGTAATACAACCATACGCATCACATATCCAAAACTCAGGTTCATCCAATAGTGAATAATGGAGAAATAGGCCAGCGGCTCTAACTGTTCCGAGAGTGGTTTGTCCAGAAATATTCAAATGATAATATTTCTCTCGTGGTTTTGAATATAAATGATCGCTCATATTTGGGACGCACAACATACTCAAATTTCGTGTCAATCCAACGATAGACGAGTGAGAAATCATCCGACAAAGTTGACAGGTTTGAGGGGGTGAGGGAGGCGGTGGCTCCTTTAGGGTTTTTTATGGTTTAGAGTTTCTCTTCTCTTTTTTTTTTTTGTCAAAATTGCCCCCCCTCTCCTTTTCTTTGTGTTAAAGGTTGCTATTTATAGACAAAATGTTGATTGGATTTCAAAATTGGTCCCTCAATTTTACTTTTTTGTAAATTTTGATTTTTTTGATTTTTTTGTATTTTTTTGAAAACAAGCAATATCAACATCAACTCAATGAGAAAAATCAATGATTTTAAAAATAACGTGTCAAAAGTTGAACGTGTTCCAAATATCTTTTAAATTTAAATTCTTCTGAGATGATGTTGAAAATGCTAAAAATGATGCAAATACGTTTAAAAATATATTTTTTGGATTTTCATTGTTTTTCTCTATTTTTTGGATTTTTTTCTAAAAAGTTATCAAAATATGGATCAAAATTAGGAAATAACCAAGAATTGGGTTATGACAGAGATCACTGAAGAAAATGGGATGCAAACGTTTGGTGAGAGTAGCTGATCTTTCTAAGGGGTATTTCTTAGTCGAATGGTGATAGTTATAATCCCTAAGGTGGTCGTTAACGCCACATTTATTCGCCTCAAGCTACCTTTTTGACCAACCAAAATTGTCAAATAAAAAAATATACAGTAGCCAAATGATGCATAGTCTAAGCTAAACCCTAAAAATTAAGGTTTTTAATTTGAGGTTTTGATAAATTTTAATTTACTCATTTTTCTTCCAATTACACCCATGATTGTCTCTTAACTTCTATTTTTTTTAATATAATTTCACCCCTGTCAAAACTCAATTGTTAGCCCCAAAATTTAGTGCTTTTCCAATTAGATCATTAGTTCCTGGTTTATGTAAACTGACTCTCAATAGACCATTAAAATTTTAATTTGACCCATGATTTAATTAATTTTGACCCTATATCCATGCCTCTTTTTTTTTTATTCCTGGTTTTAGATTTCTTTAATCAAGTTTTTAATTGCTTATCAAACTTCAATATTTTGACCTTGATTTAACTAAATTAAATCTTTAAAATTATAATTTGACCTTTAAACTTTAATTTATTTCAATTAAAGCCTAAATTGACTTCAAAACTCAATTTTTCTTGTAATTAGGCTCTTAATAAACTCAATTAAACCTAAGAAAATTCCAAATGAGTCCTTAAACATCCAATTTTAAATATTTCTTTCTCGAATTGAATTTTTTTGTATAATAAGTCTTTCATTAGTTAAAATTGAATGCGTATTTTGATTCTTCTCAACTAATTTTTATCAATTTTCTAGACATTCTTTATGTTCTTCCCACTTATATGTATATATTATTTTTCCAATGTTTTTTTTTCTTTTTTTTCTGCATTTTGTATGTTGTATTGTTTTTGTATATTTATATAGGGTACAAAAATAGGTAACAACAAATACCTCTTCTCTACAATACTTAAAGAGTAAAGGCTTGTTTGGTGCTTTGTGTAGTAAGTTTATAAAAACAAACAAATTCTTCTCTAAAATCTTATCTTCTTATAGCTTTACCGTCTTTATAGCAATCCCCTTCAACCAAAACTATGATTCAAATATTTCCATTAAGAAATGAATTATATCATCTTGGCAACTTTTGTTTTCAATTTAGTTGACTTGAAATCCTACATTTTAGTGATTCCCTTCAACTAGATCTTTTGTTTTATAATTCAGTTAACATCAAATCTCAATCTAGCAATTCCCTTCAATTAGAACCCAAAATTTTTGTCTTTAACACAGTTAACCTGAAATCCTAATATAATAATTCCCTTTAATTAGAACTAAAATCTTTATCTTCAACTTAGTCAACCTGAGATCCCAATCATATAATCCTTTTTAACCATAAATAAAATCTTTAGTCTTCAACTCGATCGACCTAAGATCTTAATCTACTAGTCCCTTTTAACCAGAAACTAATTATTGGTTTATAGCTTGGTCAAATTGACATCACTATCTAGCAATCCCCTTTAATTAGAACCAAAATTTCTATTTGTAGCTTAGTTAACCTAAAACCTAATCTAGTGATTGTCTTTAACCATAACCAAAAACTTTCTTTTTAACCTGGTCAACATGAGATTCCAATCTAATGATCTTTTTTAATTAAAACCAAAATTTTATTTATAGCTCCTAGGAGAACTATATTCTCATAATTATTCTCTTAAGTAACTCTTTTCTAGCAGAGTCTTGCTAAATGACTCCTTTGTCAGTATTTGACTCATTGAGTCTAATTTCAATAATGTTTTGTAAAATAAAACCTTGTGTAATGTTTTGGGGTTAAATATATGTGTCCTTATCTAATTTAGGAATATAGGCCCCTCTTCTTTAGTTTTCTATAAAATCCTCTTCATAATGTGAGCTTATTCGTTTGTTTGAATATATGTACTTGAGTCAAGATCTGTTTTCTATGCTGCATCTTTTACCCATTTTATTACTGGAAAGAAGCCTCTAGCTTTTATTTTCTACGAGACCCTTTCTTACTCTAATGATTATGTGATTTCATATTTTCCATCATGCTCTTAACCATGCCTTAATTTTCTTTTCTATTTTAAGGGCTTTTTAGGTTTTATTTCATCATATAAATCTTTTTTTAAAGAAATATTTAAAAAACTTGGTTTTGTTCATGAAAGTTGAAACTTTCAATGTATACATTAAAACAATTCTTTAAGCAATTCCCCTTTAGGGTTTTATCAGTTTCTATGAATTATCTTTAGGTTAGGCTTTTACCAAAAGTCACCTTCTATTTAAGTTTTCAAAATAGTTTCAAGTATTTACTTGAAAATATATATGGAATCAAGAGGTTTTAAGTATTTACATTTTTTTTCATGAATAAAAATGAACAGGTACTCGTTTTATCACTTACATGAAAGGTAATCGCCGCTTTATCAACCTAGGTTGTGTGTGTTTAATTAAAAAAGATTTTAAAGGCACGTAATACAGGTTATGACTATGAGCTATGAAAGAAACGGATGTTTTAAGGCTAAAAAAGTGTTTAAGGGTTTAAAGACTTAGAATCACTTTTCTTCGGTCTATTTTCTTTATGAAGTCATCTCATAAACTTTGTTTGAATAAACTCTCTTTCTTAATGAAAAGTATTGTCTTAGGATATTTGCTTTAATCTTGGAGCATCATCAAACCATCATTTCTTTTTATCTTTTTGTTTCCTCTTTTTTTTTTCTTTTCCCCCCCTTTTTTTATGATGTTTTAGAGTGTTGGGTTTAAATGATGTTTTAACATTTTTTTCTTATATTTTTTTCTTACCTCTAGTGTGGGTTATAATTCTAGTTAGAGTTTTTACGAAGAAAAAATTATTTAGAATCGCATGAGGAGTACAAGGGATATACTCTTAGAAAGTAAAAGGATAAAACAATGGTCTTTCCTTATTTTGAAACACATATAGTTGATATTGATAAAATTTATCTTTTTTCTAAAGAACTTATGAATGATTACAAAGTCATTACCAATCATTTATCTATGAAATTTAAAATGTCATTTGTAAACAACACTTATCTTGTCGTTAGCTTTGGTTTGTTTGGTTTGGTCACCTTTTAATTAAGAATTGTTTAAACCTCATCTTGAACATACTACAATTCATTCCTTGTAATCATGAACAATGCCGGTTCTTTTAGAGATATTTTTAGAAAAAGGATTTTAAATGTTGTGAGATCATTTAATTTATAAGGAAAGGTTCTTTACATGAAGAATTCGTGGCCACACTTCACTTTATTGATTTGAACATAAATTGGATACATCATACGTCATATTTCTTTATAGAATCATAATTCACAAGTCTAACTAAATATTCTTCATCCATTATAGACAATATTAGAGCTTCACTTGAGAACGCTCTCTTCATTACATAAGAAACTTTGTATTTTAATGCTTATTTTCTCTAGTCTTCTTCGTGTAGGTTCAATATTTTCTTTAACAATAAGTCCCTTTATTGGAACACTTAAGGTCAAAACTTTCTTGTCATATGCCTTAGCCATTTTTTCTAGTAAAGTTAGTGATAACAAATCACAGCCACCCTTTTCTCATTGATCAAGTTTAGTTGTTTATATCTTACTTTGACTCATTCAGCTTCTTCTAGCTCAAAATCGACCAGAACTTTTAAAGATAAAATGTCTACTTATAAAGGCATCACAACCTGTATTCCATATACTAAAGAATATAGGGTAGCTTATATTAAAGTTTTTACTATAGTGTGATATGTGTGAAGGATAAATTACAACATCTCATGCCAATCATTATAAGTGAACATCATTTTTTAAATAATTTTCTTGAAATTATTGTTCATAACTTCTACAACACCATTCATTTTTTGCCTATATGGTAAGAAATTAGAATGCTTGATTTTTCATTTAGCATAGATCTTCATTATCATCTTGCCATTAGAGTTCTGAACATTATTAGTCATTATTTTTTTTGTTGGACCATATCGACAAATTAAGTTTCTTTCTATAAGCATCTTCACCACCTTATATGTTACATAAGCATGTGAATTAACTTTTATCTATTTTTTAAAGTAGTTGATACCCGACAGACTCAATCACATCAATTCCTCACATCGCAAATAGCCATGAAGATGTTAGATTAAATAGAATACCTCATTTATCTTATCGTTATACATCTAGCACTTATGGCAATTCCTGACATGATCGATGCAATCTCTTTCTAATTTCATCCAAAAATAAGTAGCTTTTTGTCTTCATTCTATATACTAAAGAATATAGGGTAGCTCCTGTTGAAGTTTTGACTATATTATAATATGCATGAAGGACAAATGACAACATCGCATGCGAATCATTATAAGTGACCACCATTTTCTGAATAATATTCTTGAAATTATAGTTGACAACTTTTACAATACCATTCATTTTTTGCCTGTATGGTAAGAAATTAAAATGCTTGATTTTCCATTTAGCATAGATCTTTACTATCATTTTGCCATTAAAGTTCTAAACATTATTAGTCACTATCTTTTTTATTAGACTATATTGACAGATCAAGTTTTTTACTATAAAAATATTCACCACCTTATATGTTACATAAGCATATGAATTAACTTCTACCCATTTTGTAAAGTAGTCGATACCTAAGAGGATAAACCTATATTTGTTGTTGGCTTTTAGATTAACAAACCCAATCATATCAATTCCCAACATCGCGAATAACCATGAAGATGTTAGATTAAATAGAAGAGATCATCTATTTTATTTTTATACTTCTAACACTTATGGCATTTCCTCACATGATCAATGTAGTCATCATGTGATCATTAGTATGAATTAAGCAAATTTCTTCATAAACTTCTTATAATTCAATCATGGACTTGGTTTCATTCAAACAGCTCAATAAGGTCTCGTTAAATGATCTTTTATACAAGACCTTTTCATCTAAATAGAAATCCATAACCAATCTTCCTAGGGTTTTCCTAGATGCTTTAGATGCTCCTATAAAATATTCCTGGTTTTACACAAAGTTCTTGATATCATAATACTAAAGGTTTCCGTCTATCTTTTTTTCAATTAAGCAACAGTGGGCTAAGGAATTTCTAATATCAATGTGTATTAGTTATACCCTATGATCAAAGCTAATTCTAGCCATAACATCAAGTGTGGCCAATGCATCAGCAAACTAGTTCCCTTTTCTTCCTAGATAGGTGAACTTTATCTCTTCAAACTCTTTTGCCAATTTGGATAAGTAATCTTGATAAGGTCTCAACTTTTTTTCTTTATTTTTCCATTCACTTTTTCTTGACAAATAATCAATATTAAGTGACCATACACATTTATCTTTCTAATCTTTAACTTTAATACATCTTTCAAATTAAGGATGCAAGCCTCATACTCGGTTGTATTGTTAGTGCATTCAAACTGTTACTTAACTAAAAATAGGCATTTTTTCTTATTATGAAGATTATTATTGTGCCAGCTCCATTACCACATATATTTATTGCCCCATCAAAATGCTTAGTACACTAATTTACCTTCTTTTCTTTTTCTTCAATCAAAAACAATTTTTTATAAGGAAAGTTAAAATCCAATAGCTCATAATCTTTAATGGCATTGTTAGCCAAATGGTCAAAAATTGTGCTTCTTTTCACAACTTTTCTTGTTATAAATATTATATTGTGTTCAGCTAACAGAACTGGCAACCTTATAAATCGACTTGATAGATAAGGCTTTTCATAGAAATTAATCACGTAGTATGATATAACATATAGTACCATAATCTTTTTGTTGCCCATTTTAGTGCATAATATAATTTTTTTTATCACTGTATATCTAGACTCATATCTTATGAACTTTTTACTTGGATAATAAATGACTATTTCTTTCTTTTTTATTGTATCATGCTAACCCAATACACATCCCATAACTCCTTCAGTCACTATTATATATAATATTAAAGGCCTTCCTAATATGGGAGGAACAAGCAAAGGCAGACTTTATAAGTACTATTTGATTTTATTAAAGGCTTCCTGACACTTCTTATTCCAAGTTTCAGGAATTCTCTTTCTCGGTATCTAAAAGATAGGTTCATATATTATTGTTAGTTGAGATATAAATCAGACAATATAATTCAATCTCCTTAAGAATTCCCTCACCTCTTTCTTTATCTTAAAAGATGGCATAGATTGAATGACCTTTACTTTATTAGGATCCATATCTATCCCTTTATCACTTTCGATATATACTAATAACTTCCTAGACTTAATCCCAAACAAATATTTTACAGGGTTGAGCTTTAGTTTGTGCTTCCTTAATCTCTTAAATAACATACTTAACATAACTCTTTATTTTTTTAGATTTGATAATCACATCATCCATATATACCTCAATTTTTATGTGCATCATATCATGAGAGATAGTCACTATGTTACTTTGCTATATGTTTCCTGCATTCTTCAACCCAAAAGGCATAACCTTGTAACAAAATGTTCCTTAGGGTATGATAAAGGTTGTTTTCTCTTTATCTTCTAAAGTCATTCTTATCTGGTTGTATCTAGAGAAGCCGTCTATAGAGGAATATATAGAATTGCATGCAATGTTGTTGACCAAAATATCTATAAATAGTAAAAAAAAACTCATTTTCAAGGCTAACCCTATTCAAATCTCTAAACTCCATGCATACTTTGATCATCCCCTTCTTCTTCAGTATAAAAACTATGTGCGATACCTATTATAGATATTTAACAACTTCTAAACGTTTCATTGCTTCTCAAGTTGTGACTTTACTTTGATCAGGATGTTTAAGTGAGTTTTCCTTAACTTTTGCTTGATTGAACTATATCTTTTTACCAATAGTTTTCTATGTACTACAGTATTTGAATTTAAACCACACATATATTCATAAGACCAAGAAAAAACTTTTTTATATGCTTATAGTAAGGCAATCATTTTTACTATTTCCTTAAGAGTAATCAAGGCTCCTATTTTTAGTTTTTCTTAACATGATCATCACCTATATTTATGGTCTTAAGCTCTTTTGTAGCAGGATTTCAAGCTTGTTCATGTTGCTTTATTAATTTCATGAATTCTCTAATGTTATTTAAAGTAACTACATATTTGTTAAAGTTCTTTTGTAGAAAGATTTTAAGCTTGTTCATGTTGTTCTATTAATTTCATGAATTATCTAATGTTGTTTAAAGTAACTACATATTTGTGAAAGCTCAACCATTAATTTTTTGTGCAAGATGTATATGATGTTGTGGAGATTCATTTTTAGGATTCTTGAAAATGAAAAGTGTTTGGTATAATATATAAATAAAATTAATAGATAATTTTAGAAAATACATGATCTTATTATTCAAGAAAAAAATGGGCTTAACAACAAAGATTAAACCTAGTTAACATCTTGAGCCTTAATTGTCAACCAAGTATAAGAGAAAACAAGTAAACAAAAAAAGAAATTAAAGCACTTTGAAACAAGTAATGCCTATTTACATTTTAAACACCACTAAAACTTCTTAGGTCATCTAGTTTTGAAACTTCTTACCCTTAGCTAGCTATCATATAAAGGTTTTGTCGAAGACTTCTTCCAAGGTATGGATAGTTAGTTGTCGCAACACCTCATCCTCCTTTTAAGGCTTTTTTTTCCTCGTATAGCTGTTGACCTCTTTTTTCTCTATTGTGTTTATATTCATTGCAAAAAGTTTCTGACCAAGGTTTTCTAGGCATTTATCAAATAACATCACATATATAGCCTTTTAGAACAAAAACATAATCAGAAGGATGACTAAATATTTTTCATCAGGTTTTCCACCTTTAATTTTAGCCATTCTTTTCTCTTTTCTCATACTAACAACTTGTTTATAATCTTTATTTTTTGGCTTGTATCTAAGCCTCAACCTTTGATCAATATATTTTATCTTCATCAAATTGACCCTTTAGCAACCCTCCTTGTTGCTTTAGAAATCTTTGGCTTTTTTGGCATCATGTTCTTAAGGACCAATTCATTGTTCATAATTTTAAAAATATAAATATTATCATCCTTACAATCTTCTGCCTTGATGAATAGTACAACTATATTCCTTATCATAGAGATTGTTTCCTCAATTTTAATAGTTACCACCATCTCATTCATGATATATTTCATGCATTGATGCAAATATAATGTTGTAGCCCTAACAGAATGTATCCATGATTTTATAACCAACATGCTTTAAGAAAGGTGAATATCCTTTACTTGTTGAGAAAATTTATGGACATATAGTCAATTCTATCTTCATTGTCCCCACTACTTGTCTTAGGGAACCATCAAAAGTTTTGGTTTTCATTACACTTTGTTGCATATGTGATGGGTCTATATGTATTCTTCCAACATGTGTTTTGGTAACACATTAAGAGTTAAACCATTGTTAACGAGTTCTTTGCCAATCATTGTAAGGCAATACAATGCTTACATATAAGGGTTTAGTCA
Organism: Populus pruinosa; assembly: GCA_026413675.1. NCBI lineage: Eukaryota > Viridiplantae > Streptophyta > Magnoliopsida > Malpighiales > Salicaceae > Populus > Populus pruinosa. Next base: position 2,631,903 of record CM048602.1, on the reverse strand, counting down.
ATATCAATTTTGGTGGCCTATTTTTTATGAGTTGGACCCTACACACCTTCATCATTTTCCCTTAACTTTTCATCATCATTACCTTATCATAACTCTCTATAGCCTTAATCCTTAACTACTTTGAAATCAATATTTTTACAACCTTTCAGTGGAACTCAACTCATTCCTCAATATAATGTGCTCCTTGTTCATAAAACTCGCAATAATCGCTTCCTTTAAGGTGACTCATGAGATGAAACTTAATGGTTTTCTTTAGAAATCTTGATTGTACCAACATGTCATATATCCTTTTTTATAAATACTTTGAACATCTTTTCTTTGCTACTAACTTCTACCATATTCACTTTATTGTTACTTGCATCATGGTTGGGTAAAGAATTTAAATTAACATTAGGTGAATCCCTAAAAATTACCCATCTTATCTTAATTAATTCTAATAACCTTTACTTGAAAGCGTAAAAGGTTATAATCTTATGGCCAGTCATAAAGTAATTATGGTTTGTGCCAAATAGGAAAAGTTAGTTATAGTGGTGATACAAGGATAAGAGATAAATGCCTAATACTTAACAATTTGGCATACAACCCCTTCAAAGGTATAAACAGAAATGCTAGTTGTTCAAGGAAGTTTCTTGTGTTTTACCTTTGGTAGTTATTTTAGTTATTGGATTGGTTTAGGGCAAAGGGTTTGGCAAATTCAATGGTGTTTTTTGAATGGTGCATGTTTGAGAGTTATGGTAGTCTTATTTCTTGTCTTTATACTTGTCTTCTAAGTTTTTCACATCATTTTCTCTTTTCTTTCCCATAAAGCCTTTCTTTTCTATTGGCTCAACTATATGGCTAGACTTAATCCTCTGTTCTATCCTTTTCGCAATCCTCATAGCATCATAGAAATATTGAGCTGAACTTTTCATTAGATGCTCATAATGAGAGGAATTGAAGGTGTTGGTGAATAACGTTGTCATTTTTTGCTTCTATTAGTAGAGGTTGGACATGTGTTCCCAAATCTTACTATCTTTTCGCATACACCCTTACAAACTTTTGGTTTCCCATCTCCATAGTCATCAAACTAGTTCTATTAAGGGAAATTTCAAAATTGAATTTATATTGGTTTAAGAAAACATTTGTCAAATCCTTTTACTTCTTAATCTTGACATTATTCAGTCTAGTATAGCAACTCAAAGCAAACCCTATAAGACTATGTTCAAATAAATAGATTAACATTTTATCATTGTAGATGACTTTGGCCATCTTATTGTAGTATAACTGGAGATGGGTGTTTGGGCATTCTATCCTTGTATACTTGACGGATCCTAACACTTTAAACTCCTTCGGTACCATAATGTTTGGTACTAAACAAACTTTTGGTACTTATATAGGGTAAAAAATATCATCTCCTTTAACTACCCTCAATCTTTGTTCTAGAGCAGCTTATTTATCACACTTTATAAGACCAATATTTATCATCAAAAGATTCTTTAGTTATTAATCCATAGTCATAAGAGTTTAAGTTGATTGGGTAGGGGTGATAAAGATAAAATGTTGCTTAATTGCTAAATTAACCCTCAATGTTTGAGGTGTATAAGAGGTATGAGCTGCTGATGCTTCCATAAAAGGTTGTGCCAGTATTCACTCCCTATTCTTTAACCTTAAAAATTGATTGAGTAAGCTAGTTGTTTGAGCAATTTCATTCTTTATAGATCCTAACTCACTTCGATGATGTGATTCCAGTAGGCCCTTTCTTTGTTTTTCATTCTTTTTCTCAGTCAGGTGTAGTAGATTTTAGGTAGAAGACCTATGTTTCACAACTTGTAATGCATATAAAATTTTATAAGTGAATGTGTGATTAAATGCATGATCATGATGCATATGCCAGCATATATTGGATAAAGATCTAACCTTTCCAAGAATAATTGATTCTTGTCACTTTGCTAGCATAATATGCATGAATTCTTTTTTAACATTTCTTGTTATGAGTAATTATATCTAAGTTATTGCTTTGAATCATCCATATCAAAAGATAAATTTTACATAAAAGATGGGTCAAAGCTTTTTTCATTAATAAAATTGACAAGTCCACTATATTTTTTGGAAAAGATAAATACAAGAAAAAGGAAAAGTACATCAATATTTTTCTTCAACCATATCTCTAGCTAAAGGTAGGAAGGTAAAGCTATTATTCTCAATCTTAACTAGAAAAGCATTGGTCTCAACTAATCTCTAATTGTAGCGAAGGATGTCCTCTCTAACTTTTCGAGCATCGGTAGCATACTTGGCAGCTTTATCCATTTACTAAATCTTCTTGGTCATCTTTATAATAAGCAGCAAATTGTTTCAATTTAAGGCATTGTTATTGATGTTAATCTAGTCTTTATACTTTTCCAATATTATTAACTTCTCTTTCAAATGCTTCATATTTTCTCTTTCCTTTTAGAGCTTTACTCTCAACACCTTGATTTCATTTCTTTTAATCATTAGATATGCTTCAGTAGTCGTGACTGCCTTCCATTTTCCTCTAATCCTTGTTGCTTCTTTGGCTAGTTAGCTTTCAATCATCACATTTTTTTTTATTAAGATCCTCATGGTTCTCAACCCTATCCATTAATTCTACTTGAACTCATGCAAATATATTCTGATAATATTCAACATTTCTTTTATAGTCATTAAAGTTAGTCTTTAATGTTTTAAGTTTAGAGCTGCTTCATATTCAATTCATACTTAGTTCTCCTCTCTTTCTCACATTCTTCCCTTTTGGCCTTCTTTTAACCCAATTACAGCTCTAAAATTGTTATTCTTAGGTCTTGTGATTGAACTTGCTCATCTAGAAATGCCTTCCCTTTGTCTCATCTAACAATATTGTTTTTAAAGTTACCTTGTCTATTTTACTCTTGCTCAACTCTGTTTGAAGCATGTCTAATTGCTCTTACAAATCCTCCTTATTTTTTACCTTCATTCTTTTGACGAGCTCCTTCATAACTTGTAAAGGTCTAACTTTATAATATATCATCATAAGAATAATAGCCAAGGTTAAATTCCTCCATCTTGTATACTCTTTACTTGTGCTATGGAAAAGACTAGTTGCATAAAGGAGGGCTATTAACACCTTTAACATGCCATACCTAAGATAGATTGTGATTAATACTTAAAAGTGCATTTTTATCAAGGTTTTATATCATTATTTTTGCACTTGAAGTATCAATAACTCCTTAACTAAAGCATGTTTTATAATAATATATCTAATAATATAAGATACCTTTAATATGAAGGTTTTATATCATTATTTTTGCACTTGAAGTATCAATAACTCCTTAACTAAAGCATGTTTTATAATAATATATCTAATAATATAAGATACCTTTAATTTATGGTAAATGTTCATTTTAAATAGAGGCCTATCATATAAATAAAAGGATTGATTGATGAATTTAAGAACTAAAATTGAAAGGATAAATAGATGGCCAAACTTAGAAAAGAGATGTCGGTGTAGTCCAAACCGGAACACTGTTAGGTAATTGGGTCATATCTAGAGTTGTAGATCTCAGATTTAGGTCTACTTTATATGGACAAAAAGGTAAGACATAGGCCTACAACTTTCATATGGAGCTTAAGATCTAAAAAGATCATTTTCAAGTTCAAATTAGAGCAACAAAAAAGAAGTCTGATTCTATCCTCCAGCCCGAGCACTGTTCAATATTGGGGTCATATCTAAAGTTCTAGAAGTGAACATGATCTGAATTTTTTACACAAAAAAGCTGAGATAATTTTCTATAACTTTTATGTTTTCAAGTAGTTTCAATTTTGACGTTATCAATGATGTTTTTGGTAGACAAAAGAGGATAAGGATTGTCACCAAGTCAAGAGTTGGTTACTCACTCATCAATTAGTTATCAAATCAATAGTTTTCAATTTTGGCCTATAAAAAGAGACATTTTCCATGCATTTAGGCATCTTGATTTCCAAATCAATATCATGCTCTTGCTTTCTCTCTTTATATTTTTTTGTAATGTTTATGCTTTGCTTTCATTAATATCAAGTTTATGCCTTTTATTTCCTTTCATTTACTTAGTTAACTTTTATTTTATTTATTTTCTTATTTTGTTTATTTATTTTTCTTTCTTTCATTATATTTAGCCAATTTTATTTTATCAACATGAAAAGGTTGCACTAATAGTGTAAGAATAAGTATAATATAAACTTAATATGGACTTTAATGTTTGATACTAACATGTTTTGTATTTGTTATCTTGTTCACTTTTTAATACTTTGCTTGTTAAATGACTAATCTTGATTTATGTTATATAATACTTAGTACAACAAATGCTTAGCACTTTCATAACCCATAATATATGGTATAACCGACATCTAAGCTATGAAAAGAACTTGATTTATTGTTAACATATGTTATAATCATGAATGCTTGACGAGATTTACAAGTATTAACATTAATCGAATAAGATTACTAATGTAATTGACACGACGAAAAGATTAATGTCTTCTCCCAAGTGCAGGAGTGTCGAAGTAATAAATAACCCGGCAAGACCGGTGTTGAACCACAGGAAGGTTAATTGTACAAATTATAAATAACAATAATACAACAACAATAACAATAACAACAACAACAACAACAACAACAACAACAATAATAATAATTGTGATACTAATAATAATAGTAATAGTAATAATAATAATAAAGAAGGAGAAGGAGAAGAAGATGATGAGAACTTTGAGAAGGAATATTAATGTAATGATTAAACAATGATAATAACAAATGTCAAGGTTAGAGATTCCACTAATGGTATGTCAAACAAGTATAGTATAAACTCTTATTAGTAAATTGGAAACCACACACAAAGGAGGTTCCAATCAGATTATAGATTGTTAACATGATTACATTAGTCATCTTATTCAATTAATACTAATACTTGTAAATCTCGTCAAGCATTCATGATTATAACCTATGTTAACAACAAATCAAATTCCTTTCATAGCTTAGGTGTCAGTTATACCATACAATATAAACTATGAAAGTACCAAGCATTTGTTGTACCAAGTGTTATACAACATAAATCAAGATTAGTCATTTAACAAGCAAAGTATTAAAGAGTGAACAAGATAACAAATAGAAAACATGTTAGTATCAAACATTAAAGTCCATATTAAGTTTACACTATACTTATTCTTACACCATTAGTGTAACCTTTTCACCTTGACATAATAAACTTAGCTAAACATAATGAAAGAAAGAAAAATAAATAAACAAAATAAGAATATATATATATATATATATATATATATATATATATATATAAGATAAAAGTTAACTAAGTAAATGAAAGGAAATGAAAGGCATAAACTTGATATTAATGAAAGCAAAGCATAAACATTACAAAAAATACAAAGAAAAAAAGCAAGAGCATGATCTTGATCTGAAAACCAAAATACCTAAATACATGGCAAATGTCTCCTTTTATAGGCCAAAATTGGGAACTATTGATTTGATGACTAATTGATGAGTGGGTGACCAACTCTTGACTTAGTGACAATCCTTATCTTCTCTTATCTATCCAAAAATGTCATTGATAACGTCAAAATTGAAGCCACTCAAAAACATGAAAGTTGTAGGCAATTGTCTCAGCTTTCTTATGTAAAACATTCAGCTCATTTGGACTTCTAGAACTCTAGATATGACCAAAATATTGAATAGTACTTGGGCTGGAGGATAGATTCGAGCTTCTTTGTTTTTGCTATAATTTGGACTTGAAAATGACCTTTTTAAATCTTAGACTCCATATGAAAGTTGTAGGCCTATGTCTTACCTTTCCGTCCATATAAAGTAGACCTAAATCTGAGATCTATAGCTCCAGATATGACCCAATTACCAAATAGTGTTTTAGTTTGGATTGCACCGACATCTCTTTTCTAATTTTGGTCATCTCTTTGCCCTTGCAATTTAAGTTCTTAAAGTCATCAATCAATCCTTTCATTTATATGATAGGCCTGCATTTAAAATAAACATTTACCATAAATTAAAGGTATCTTATATTATTAGATATATTATTATAAAATATGTTTTAGTTAAGGAGTTATTGATACTTCAAGTGCAAAATGATGATATAAAACCACGATAAAAATGCACTTTTAAGTATTAATCAGTAATCATGTTAACAATCTATAATCTAATTGGAACCTCTTTTGTGTTTCGTTTCCAATTGAATAATAAGAGTTTGTACTATACTTGTTTGACATACCATTAATGGAACCTCTAACCTTGACATTTGATATTATCATTGTTTAATCCTTACATTAATATTCCATCTCAAAATTCTCATCTTCTTCTTCTTCTTTTCCATCTCTTTCTTTATTACTACTACTACTACTACTACTACTACTACTACTACTACTACTACTACTACTACTACTACTATTATTGCTATTATTATTGTTGTTGTTGTGATTACTATTGTTGTTGTTTATAATTGTCGTTTATAATTTATACAATTAACCTCCTTGTGGTTTGATCCCGGTTTTGTTGGGTTATTTATTACTTCGACACTCCTCCACTTGGGAGAAGATATTAATCTTTTCATCTTGTCAGGCTGCATTGTTTTTTTTTTTTTTACCTTAAAAGAACCCTTAACAATAATTAAGAAAATTTATCCATTTTCAGACCAAGTTTTTGACATAGGAAACCATGATTTGTTCACTGTACGAAACCCCCCATCATAGATTAATAAAAATGAAAACATCATTAGACTATAGCAATTAGTAAATAAGTTGTGTTATTCTCAATAATATTTTGGATATTGACCTCATATGAGCTTTTTTTATCCTTATATTAAAATGAGTAATAATAATCTATTATCTTTCATAATATATTTGAAACTAACCATTTTTAGATTTTTTTTATCCTTATATTAAAAGTGGATAATATTTTCTTACCAAAATTAATTTTTTAATATTTTTGAAATATAAGCCAAAATCTATGCAATATTTTTAAAACATTCTAAAATATTTTAGATTTAAAAAAAAAAGCTTATGTAATTTTTAGGATTTTTTTTCATATGCAAGGAAAAAACAAAAATATTTTTATTATTTTTTATTTTATTTATTTAAGCTTTGGAAAAACTCATTTTTTTCTTGAAATAAAACTGTGCAAAACTGCTTTAACGCATGTTTGTCAAATACATCTTTAAACAAAAAAAACATTTAACAAAAACATACTTAGCCAAACAAGGCCTTAGCCATTTGATCAGAATTTAACTTGACTTTGACCTAACCATGTTAACTAGATACCTTTAGTTCAACTATAAACTAAACTAAAAACCATTGATTTGACCTAAAAACTAAACCAATATGAAACCAAAACTTAAAAATTAAAATTAAAAAAAAAACAAAATTTTTTTACCATAAATGGATCATACTAAAAACAGAAAAAACATGAAAAATATCCATACCAATTCCTACAACAAGGCTCTCCAACCAAACCAAATATGATCAAAATAAGGTTATAAACATGTTGTGAATCATTTAAGGATAAATAACCTTGTATCTATTCATTTCGATTATCAAATAATCATCACAATTTGATCCAAACAGGTTCTGTTCTAAATTAAAAGTCTAGGATTAAAACCCATTAAAAGTTTTTTATTGATATTAAAAACCCTAGATTATTAACTAATCAAGTAAAACAAAGTGTTTAGTGTAAAGAAATGGACCAAAAATGGTCTAAATCATAAAGTTCATACAATGTTCTTTCTAAAAATATGAAGAATACTGCACAACAATCCATAAAAATTTAGCACATTGTTGAACCCTTAAACTCATTTTCTACACCTCTAAACACACTAATTTTAGTCCTTACGAACCACATTACCAATATCAAATATAGTTGAATACAAAAACTAACAAAAAAACATCAAATTATCAAAATCATGCATTAGATTCCACCTCTATAACTATCACCCTAATGATAGCAAACAATAATATCAAATTGGGATTTAAAACGGGCTCTCTAAACAACTTGATACCCAAATCAAGCTTAGGAATCAAGAACATCCACTAATTAAAAAAAAAAAGGCATCACACACCTATTTCCATATTGGTATAAAAAAAACATTTTATTTTTACAAGATAAACATCAACAAATTCCCTAAGCATTCCAATAAACAGAAACAAACAAAGATCAAAATTAAATAAAGAAAAACAACATTTCATGCATTAATCAAAATACAAGATCAATATAATATATCACCAAAAACAAGTTCAAAACATCAATAAAACATGTACTAAAGAGCTAGAGATGTGCCTCATGGACATCACCTTCTAGATTAGAAGAGTTTTTTTTATATCTTACAAACTCTAACAATTTCTACTTCCTTTTCCTTTCCAAGCTTGCTACTTTCTTTTAAAGTTGAGGAAATCTTTATGTTATGCTTTTAAACCTTCATGCTTGGAATTCATTTATCCTATCCTCCTATCACTTCTTTCTCTCCTCATTTCTTCTCCTCTTCCATTATTTTCCAAGGGTATTTATAGGGTTTCAAGCTAGGATTTTGTTAGATTCAATCAAAGATTGATTATCCTTCATCAAAGCCTGGCTCTCTTATCAAAATTAGAGAATTTTGGGTATCTTTTACATATGTGAACTTTGTACCTATATTGGTTTTCCAATAGTGGTTTTGAAACAAACTTGGTTTTGAAGATTTTGGTGATTTTTCTAAACTTAGAGATAAAGAAACTTATTTCTGGCCTTTTAATCTTGAGAGAAACATGACTAACCTTTGATAAGAACCTAATGAAAATGCTTGAAGTGTGAAAACATGAAAAAAATTAGTGGTTTTATAAAAATAGATTTCACATCTATAGATGACTAAGTAACCCAGCTTCGAAGCTTTGTTAGAGCAACTTTGATATCATCGTCATTGAAGACCACCTAAAATCAATAGAGGGGGTGCACTTCTTTTATTTGGATCCATCCACGAATAATTTGGAGGGATGTAGCTTCACACTCATTCATTTAAAGGTGTCAACTCGATCAACTTAGAATATGTCAATATAGTGAAGCTAATTAAGGACAAGATGTTGTTGAGATTATTGGAGATAATAGGATGCAAATATTTGATAAGAGTAATTAATATTTGTAGAAGGGGTGCTTAAGTCTAATGATAGCAGTTACAGCCCTTGAGATGGTTGGAAATACCATATTTATTTGCCTAAAGCTACCTACTTGATTAGCCAAACTACCAAAGAAAAAGTTACATAGTGATCAAACAATGCATTGTCTAGGCCAAACCCTAACAATTAGGGTTTTAATTTATGATTTTTTTTTCTTTCAATTGTTTTTAATTGCACTCATGATTGCCTCTCATCTTTTATTTTTTATGTAATTTCACCCTTGTTAAAACTCAATTGTCAACCTCAAAGTTTAGAGCCTTTTCTAATTAGATCCTTAGTTCTTGATTTGTGGAAATTAACCCTCAATCAACAAACAAACGTTTAATCTCTTTAATTTTACCTTTGGTTTGATTAATTTAGACCCTTGCATTCATGCGTTGTTTTTAGTTTGGTCATTGGTTTTGAATTTCTTCAATTAACTTCTTAATTGCTCATCAAATTTTAATACTTATTCTATTAAACCCCTTATTTAACCAAATTAACTCTTTAAAATTGCAATTTGACCATTAGACTTTAATTTCTTCAAATTAAAGCCTAAATTGACTTCAAAAATATTTTTTTTCTTGCAATTAGACCCTAATTTCAATATTTTTTTTGAATTCATCTTCCCCAAATTGAATTTTTCTTTTTAATAAGACCTTTAGTAATTAAAATTAAACTATAAATTTGGGTAGTTCGATCCTTCTCAACTAGTTTTTGGCAATTTTCTGGACATTCTTCATGTCCTTTATACTAATATATAATTTTTTTCAAATTTTTCTTTGTAATTTTATTTTGTATTTTTATGTATCTATATAGGGTCCAAAAATAAATAACAACAGAGAGCTAACCACTATTACAAAAGTTTACTTATTCATGAGTTTGTGCATACTATTTACCTTATTTCTTTGTAAGTCAACTACTCTTCTTCAAGAATAAATGTTAGCTAGCTTATTAAACTTTAGGATGAGGGAAATATTCATAAAATTCAATTCGGAATTTGTCTTCATGATCATCAAAGTCAATACTCTACCAATGGTTATACAAATACTATCGTATCCATTCATTTGTATTTGAGTATTTCTATCACTAAAGTCAATTAGCACTCCTCTTCTCACACTAGAAAATCACTCAACCAGATGACTTGTCACCCCACTTCTGAAAAATTGTTCATGTTTATCTATGGCATAATACTTCAACCGCAATATTAGTTATGAGAAGATTTGTCCTTAATCTCACACCATGACCTTAAACCTTTACACCAAGGAGCCTTCATTCATTGTTATATGATGATTGCATCCTCCTTTTACTAATATCCCTCGAAGCTACTCCAATTCCATATCACCATGTGCATTATAGGAGAAATCATTGTCACTAATCATATAGAGTTTATGCCTCTTACGTCGTGGTGCTTATTATTTTATTCAAACTTTAAACCAATATGTCTTCTTCTTTTAGAATAGACGATTATACCTCTTTAACTAGGTCTTAGACAATAACTTATCTTCTATCCTTGCATGTATTGGAGAGGTCTTTGCTATTTTCTTTATTAAGAGCATAAGAGAATTTTTACTATACATCCTTTTAACTTAGTCTCTACTATGAGCTTCAATAGAAACACATCATATGATTAAACATATCATATCATTTATATTTTTTGTACATATTTTATCTTATTTCTTAGGTTGTACATATTTTGTCTTATTTCTTAGGTGTCAATACCATGTTGGATCCTATAAGTTTTTCTATACCTTTTTCATATTCCTTTATGCAATAGTTTTTCACTAAGTTTTCTTATTACTTGCTTAAGTTTAGCAACAACTCTTCCTCTCACAAATACGGTGTCAATCTTAGTTAATTAAAGTTAACATCTTTAGAGAAATCATATCTCCATCATATCCTCGAACATTTAGAACCCATTTGTCCTTTTATCATCAACTACAACTAGTTCACCATGAAAAAAAAATATCATGTGAATAATACCTTTACCAAGCAAGTTCCTATAAAATATTGGAGGGGTCACAAATAGTCCTGTTTAAAATTTAATCTTCTTAGACAACTTTTTAGGCTCGTATTTATTTATCACCCTAACCTTTTATATATGTAATCACATGCTAGCTATGTTATCCTTAATAGTTCTTTTATTGAATACTCCAATTTAATTTATCTACACTTAGTGAGACTATCAATGCTACAGAATCGTCAAGATTGGCCTTTCATTCTTCTTCACTCTACACCTTAATCTTTTACATTCAACAAGTCTAGGTGTTTAGAGTACTCAATTCCACCTTCTTCTCAATGCTACTCAAATCTCATGACTTAACAGTTCAACAGATGCATTTATCTAACGTGTATGATTTCTTCTTCTTCTTCATCATCGACCATCAAGATGATCTTTAAATGCTCTTAATATGGACAATATTACATCTCATTGCATATCTACCAACACTTTCATTCTAAATTTTAATAATTAAATTATACTATCATTTTAGAAATTATCAAATTAGTTGGAAACAAATATAAAATCACCCAAATTGCATTTCAAAAAGTTTATATTTTATTCAAACAATTATAGCCTAATGAACAACCTAAATTAAACAAAACACTAGTTGCATATAAAATCACCTATATTGGATCACTATCATTGGCTTCAATGGCTTGGCTTGTAATCTGCTAGACTTAGCTCAAGTCCATCCAGATTCTTAATAACATGACTAGTAGGGAACACTGTTGATGCAATTGTTAACTAGACTAATGATGTGCCATATAACACCGCATTTGCATCATGAATAATTTAGATCAACTTTGTTAAGTAGGGTCAAATTGTTGGGTAAAGAAGATGCGTGTGGCTAATAGTCACACTTGGGTGGCTTCCTTTAAGGTAAATGTAGGCACGTGTAGCCATGTTGCACATTGATTTTTCATGTCATTTTCTCTATTGTGTTCCTATTGGCTTTTTCTTCATGTTGGTATATTCAAAACATATTTTTTTACCAATTTTATTTCTTTAAAAGAATCAAACATCTATTATTTTCTTAGCTTTGATACTAATTGTTAGGATCAATATGATTTTTGCCTAAAACCAAAACACTATATTTAATGTAATTCAACAACTTTTCTATATCTATAAAGTAGTCAAAATAGATGATAAGAAAACTCAACTCCCATAACACTATATTTAATGTGATTCAAAAACTTTTTTATATCTATAAAGTAGTCAAAATGGATAATAAGAAAACTCAACTCCCATTTATATCACTCAACTTGCCATTACAAGATACTCCTAATACTATATTATGAGTATAATTGTCAGACTTAATGCATAGACTGACCTAAAAAAAGATATAGGTTATTGAGACTAGATCAACTCCATCGAATCAACCTGGATTAATAGTTTTTATTAGAATTACAATGTTTTTTCTTTGAATTTGTTTTTTTTTAGGCTTTCAATTAGGCTACTAAAACCCAACTAGGTTGGTTGAATGAGTATTCTAGAGTACATGTTTTGTCAAATTCAACTAAATACTCTATTTGAATTAAGTTTAATTAAGATTTTTAATTTTTTGAATCAACCCCTAAAAAAGGTTTAAGATTTTTTCATGAAAAAAGGGCTAAAAGTTGAGATGTCTAAGGTGATTCATTTGTCCTCCAACTGAGCTTCTTGTCCCAACATATAGTGCTATATATAGCTACACGTCAGGCCCTCCATCATACAGAAACACTTACACAATCTCTCAAACCCTATTATCCTTAAGGTGAGTCCATGACTTCGATCCCAATAGAAATGCGGTGGGGGTCTCTCCAGAAATGTGTGGGGTTTTGGTTGTAATGTTCTGTGCCAATATTATTAAAAAAAAAAAAGGAAAAGAAGAAGCTGAATGCATGAATTATTGCTGTTGAATCTGCCACGTGCACGGTTATGAATTATTGATCATAATTGCCGACGGTGCCTATTACACTGTATAAGATGTTAGTGTGGTCATTCACAAGTCCTTCTCGTTCAAGTGAAAGTTTGACAATTTAAAGGTCAATGTGAGTGGTGGAATGGGTTTTGCAGGTCATGTCATTGTATCGATACCTTGATGATTGGAGGATCATTTTGTTTAATTTCACAGCACTAGATCATAATGGAGTGCCCCTAAGATTCCTCCCTTTTCAAATTTAATTATCATAAATACATAAATATCTAAGTATAACTTATAACATGGTGACAATTGGCCTATCTCTTGTGGGCAAGGTTTGCCCCCTGCCCATCCTGCAAAAATCACGTGGGTTGCTGGTAACTTGTTGCTTTCTCGTTGGAACTAGTAATGTGGCCTGCATTTTATTAGTTTTTTAAATTTATTTTTTAAAAATTCTTAATAATAAATTAAAAGATCTATAAAAATTATTTATATCAATAAATATAAAAAATAAAATGTTAATATATTTATCCAACACGTTTAGCTTGCAAGTTAAATAATTTTTTAATATAAAATAATTAATGTGTAAATATTATTAATATTTTTTATATTAATTAATTAAAATATATAACCATAAATCACAAAATCAATGCTTACATATAATATAATAAAATAAAGATTATTTGTATTAATAACAATATCTAAAATATCAAATTAATTTTTATTGTAGCTGGAAAATAAAATAATGTTGTCATTGTTATTGTAAAACACCATTTTCTTAGTCTATGTAGATTAAATTTTCAAAAACAAAAAATATAAAAAAATCATTAAAAAAATTATAAAATAAATAAATGAATAAAAAGAATGGTATAAATAAGCCAAGTATAAAGAATAAAAAAATATTTTTTTTTCTAAAAAAATATAAAGAAAAAAAATTAAAAAACTAAAAAAGCATTAAAATCATGAATTTAATGTGCAGGTTATAATCTTTTTTTTTTTAATACCAAGTATGCATGATGATTCAATGTGTTTTTTATATTAAAAATTAAAAATATCATTTTAAAAGCTTCTGCAATCACTAATTAAATAAATAAATAATCATTTATATAAATAAAAAAAATCATTAACAATAATCTAGAAAGAAACTATATGTTATATTTACCCAATTATATTTATTAAATTATTTTATTTAAATAAATAAAAGATAAATCCATCTTAAAAAAATTATGGCTCAAACAATAAATACAAATAAAAATGACTAAATAAACTGACACCATAAAAAAATATTATGAAAGACTGAATATATCAAAAAAATATAAGGAACAGAAACCTGTCAATATGATAGAAACACACACACACACACACACACACACATATATATATATATATATATATATATATAAAAATTTAAGTGAACTCGATAGCTAGCTTGGATGAACAAATTAAACACCTGACTTATGACATGAAATTAGAATGACTTTATAAACAATAAAATAAAATAAAAACCCAGTAAAAAAGACATTTGAAAATAAATATTTGTTAAAAATTTCAAAGTTAACTTAATCAAATAAATAATAGTAATTGTACTGTTATGAAAAAAAATTAAAAGATAGTGTTGCTCCTAAACAAATAAAAAATGACAGATTAGTTATGTGTACAAACCATCATATCCTTCAAATAAAGCTTTAAAAATTAAAGAATTAATAATAAAAGTGTAATTTCATTACTATAGTCCTAGACACATTTTAATGTGGATGAACTATAATAAAAGATGAATTATAAAGAAAAATCTATGAGGTTTAATATTTTACTTAATGTTACTATTTAGATATATGATGTCAAATTTTAATTCAGGTAAGGCAATTGTATGTTATGCCAGCAATTCCTAAAACCACATAATGATTTTTTAAAAAATTTATATGATAGCCTAAAGACTAAAAAAATATATTTATAACTGTATTATCTATGCGTGAATGAGAAATATATCCATTTTAATTGAGCAAATTAAAAAGAAAATATGATGTTATTTTGAAATTTTATAAAAATAATTAAAAAAAACTAGTTAACTACATATATAATTTATTTATTTTAAAGTGTGGCCCCTCATATAAATTGATTGGTTCTTATAGTGTTTACAGTATAAGGATTACACCAGAACTTAAATGAATATCTACAATAATTTTAATTGTACATGATATAATATCATATTATTAGAGGTAAACATTGAATCTCAAAAGTAATTATGGTACTTTCTCATCACCCCAGGACTTGAAAGGGCCATTAGCTTCAATGTTGAAGATATGATATAAAATCATTTTAATTAATCTAAAGATTTATGACCTAACTTATGGTGAGGTACGAAGCGATTTAATCATGTGAGCTCGTTTGTCACACCAAGACTTAAAAAAGCCTTTCTTCTTCCATAACAATTCATGACATGACATGACATATCAATTTAATTTGACTTATGATAAATCTTTTACCTAACTTGAGGTGAGTAGTGGAGGAATTTAATCATAATACTATATTTCTAATATTGAGAATGTTTATCTTTAGTTAAACACAAATTATTTATTAGAGAATAATATAAATCATATCATAGGATCTTATCTAATAGCTTAAGGTTTTAGATGAAATAGTTTTTTGATATAATATCAGAGTCTTAATGACCAAACGATCACGAGTTCGAATCTGATCATCCCTATTTATTTAATAAAAATTAAACATAAGGTAATGTGAGCCTGTGCAAGTTTCAAGCCCAAAAAACTTTTACTTGAGAGGGTGTGTTAGAAAATAATATAAATTATATCATAAAACCTTACCTAATAGTTTAAGTTTTTAGGTGAGATAGTTCTTTGATATTATTTTAATCTATTCAGTTTTGATTTTTGAAATGTTTGCTTTCGTTTCACCCCATTTATCTTCATTTACAGTTCGAAAACACATTATATTTTGTAACCAAATTTCTTTCTGGACAAATGCGATGGATGTTCTAAATACTCATCTTATTTTTAGCGCAAGCAAGTTTCTTCTAACAAGGAGAAATCTACATACGCACACTTTCGTGGAACATTTTCATTTGGTTATGTTCAATAAACATGTAACTAGGAAAATAATATAGGATTATTAAGTAAATAACAAAATAGTTTAGGCTTTAAAGGGGATTTAATCATATTTTGATTTGATTTTAGACCTATTGTTGCCATAATTATTCAAGCCTTAGGTGCTCATTGGTTGTCATTCACGCAACACTTCATTATCATTGATAATTAGCAAGTTCCATATTAGTAAGCCGCCATCATCAGCCATCACAACAGAATAAATATTGCAATTAATCTTGTCACCATCACTATCTTAAAGCTTTGAATCTATGAGATTATTGTTTGGTATATGCTAGGTCTGGGGCCAGTGGTTGGCTGCGGAACGGATCAAAATCGAACAAAAAAAATAATATGAGGGTCACCTTTTTTTATTTTTTGTTTCATGTGATAAAATATTTAAAATGAAGAAGGAAAACTTGACAAGTACACTAGATAAAATTAATCAAAAACCATGCCCGTTATCACGCCGAAAACAAATTGGTGTGACTTGTTAGATATAATGAGCGAAGAGCGAACTAGTTATTGTTAAATGGTGATTTTATTAAAATAAAAATTAATTTTATCTTTATTTTAACCCCTACCTATCCATAGCTCAAATATTAAATAATAAATTGTTTAAGGATTAAACCATAAAAAACATATAGAAACTGAAATGAAACGATTGCAGCATTGTATCGACTCATACTAACTTGTAAAATTGATCTAAACACAAAAAGTTAAACTAGTTGAAGTGTTTTTAAACCCGGTCTCATGGTAGCTTGACCCGGCCCAAAGCTCGAGTCATAAGTTTTTTCCAGATCACTAGGTCAATTTTTATTTTCATAAATCAAAATAATATTGCTTTGATAAAAAAATAATTAATGAGTTGCAACTAGGTTTTTGATCGAGTCTTATCGAGTTGGATCACCTAAATTTTTTACTACCTCTATTTTTTCTTAAATCTAACTCTGTTCCAGTTCTGGCTGAGCTAGATTTTAAAACTATATCAGATTGGACAACCCACCTCTTTCTTTTTTCTTTCCTTATTCTTATTTTGGCTAAGCTTTTATTAGGTCTCAACTAACTTCAAGTTCAACTAAAGAATAAAGATGAAATTTAATAAATAAATAAATAAATATTAAAGGATAAAATTAAAAAAATAAACAAGTAAACTCTAGTGAATCTCTTAGACTAAGATTATGTTTTTAAACTTATAACCTGTAAAATTCGAAATACTAGTTCAATCAAAAAGTTCAATTTCTAATCAATTTGATATTGGAGAATGAAATAGTAAAAAAATCTAAATATAAAAAAAGTTATCAAATAAAAAAAATGAGAATCAAATCACATAAAAAAAACTCAAGGAGGATGAAAGTATAAGAAAAATCCAATTCTAAAAATCATCTAAAACAAAACAAATGAAAATAAATGGAACAAGAATCAAATCTAATAGTCAAAAGTCAAAAAAGGATAAAATTAAAAAATAAATAATTATTAAATGATGAAAATAAAAAAAATATTAGCTCAAGAAAAGGATGGGGGACCAAGCAATCCAATATAAATTTTCTAAATCTAAGTTTATGTTTTAAACTCAAAATTCTTAAAATCCTATATGTTAGTTCAATTAAAAAAAATATTTTTTTTAATTTAATATTAAATGATAAAATTATTAAAAAACAATTAAAAAATAAAGAATTGCATAAACTAAATATGAGGATAAAATCACATAAGAAAAAAAATTCCAGGTGATGTGAGGGAAAAAAAAAACTCTACCAACACTAAACTAGAAGTTATAACACCACATGCATCATCTTTGAAGCATTTTGAAAGAGTTTTTTAAAAATTTAAATTTTTTATTTTAGATTAATTTTTTTATATTTTCAGATAATATCAAAAATAATTTTTTTAAAATTAAAAAATATTATTATAATTTATTTTAAAATAAAAAATATTTTAAAAAATAATTATTATTAGACTCTCACCCACCCTACCAACACACCGCTTGAAAACGTCGAATCTCACCTTTCTGTTTAGTTTATTTGTTATACACCTTCATTTCGCTGATAAATCCTAATGGGAAGAAAGATTTGTTCTGAATACATGAATTTATTAGATTTCCAGTCAACTGCTTCAACTTTTATTTTATTTTTCAATAGAGTGTTTGAACTCTCGATTTATGATCTATCATTACAGAGGCAAAAGTGATTTATCTAAGAACCGACCATTTAATTCTCTAACTGATCATAGGAGGACGTACAAATAGCATGCAGTTGCTAGCTATCTTTTTCATGAATACCAAATCTAATATCCAATTCCTACATGTAATCAGCCAAATTTAATTACCTGCCACATGTATACTCCTATTGATATGAAATGCCAAGGCCAAGGGACGAATCCAGACTTTGAAAAATGGGGTGGCCAAAATGTAAAGTTTTGTTTTTAAATTAAAATACCTTTACAAATCTTATAAATCAAGGGCTATTTTGAAAACTTGTAGTTTATTTATTTTATTTTATTTTATTTTTGTTTTATAAATCAAGGGTGATTCGTGTCTACTCAAAGGTGTGAGAGTCTGTAAACACATACTAACTTAGTTTGATTTATTTTGATCAGTTTAGTATTTCAACTTCTACTTTTTTCAATGTAATATTTCAAGTCATGGAGTATTTCAACACTTTCCTTTTTGCTAAATAAAGTGCCATAATTTGTGGTTTGATGGTTAGCAATATATGTAGATTATTTACTATTCCTTGTCTAAATCTTCGTAGTTACTTCATCTCATTCATTGATATTGATAGCCGTACCAAGTTTAGGTATTTATATCTTTCATCTGGTAAGACTAAAGCATTTGATGTGTTTAAGATCTATATGGCTAAAGCATACAAATAAATTGAAAAGAAGGCTAAAACAAGCCTTCCGACTATGATGTATCAAGTTTCACACTATTAGTGTCTCATGATTTTACTAAATATATTGCTTGTCAATGTATATATCTTAGGAGCAAATATATTTTATCCTCTGTATAGATGAGATTTCACTTGCAATTGGTGATATGAGTTTTCTAAACCAGACTTAAACAAAAAAAAAAAACCTTTGATGTGAAAAATGTAAGGGAATCCTCTTATATCATTAACATAAAGACTCACTAAGATAGATTTTAAAGAATATTAATTTTTTTTTAAAGGCTTAAAGAAAAAAATTTAGAAAGAATTAGGATAGCAATTTAATTATGTATTTTATTAAACACTTGAGAGAAATTAATTAGAATTAATAACCTCAAAATACATTGAAAAATGAGTAGTGAATAATATTCCTCAAGGTAATTTGATGTGCAAATGTATGTTCTAGACTTTACTTGGCATTTGTATTAAAAATGTTACGAAGCCTTCAAAGCAATCTAGGAATGGGACGTTGAAAGCTGCTAAAAAAGTAGTAAAGTACTTGTAAGGAACATGGGATTATAGATTAACGTAAAAGTATATTTATCATTTGTGATGGTTTACATACAAAGAAAGTTTATTCAAGATTTATGTTTCTTCGTTCAAGAAAAAATATATCTTTGAAAAATATTAAGTAAATTATTATTGTTTTGTTCATTATAAAAATAAAATTCATTGCATGCTATGGAATAACATCATATGCTACTTGGTTTAGAATTTTAGTTTTCATTTTAAAATTATTTATTTTCATAATAAAAATAAAAAATATTTATTGTGATAATTTTATTGTAATTTTTTTCTCGAAGAATAATGGGTAGAAATTAAAATAAACACATCGACATTAATTATTTTATTTTGAGAAAAAAGATAAAGGAACATGTAATGCTGCATGTTAACCTAAATTAATTATGGCAAATCCCATGAATAAAGCACTATTGAAAACAAATATAAATAAAGATAATCTGTATTGAATCAAAAAAATCTAGTTAATTCATTTAATATTTAACTTTATTTTTTTAATTGATTGTTTATAAATGCTCTATAATATGATTTTTTTTTTGCATATAAAGTATTATTTTTAATATTCTTTGGAATATAATAATTAAACCCAAATGACTTATTAAAAATTTATTTATTTATTGAGTATTTATATATAAAATGCAATATATGGAAATATATGGAAAGGAGTATTTGTTTGCTAAGTATTGCAAAATAAAACCACTATGATTCATATATTTTATTCTTCTTCATCTACGTACGGACACTTTCACTTTCTAGATATTTCAGGCTTATAAATGAATTTTCATTTTTAGATGATGTCCTGTAAAAAAAAAAAAAAACTATAGAGATCATATGAATCAAAAGAGAGAATGTCAAAAATATTTACATTATTATATATTTTTTATTTTATATGAAATTCATAAACGACAATTAAAGTCTTAGAATCTATTGGATTCGAGTAGTTTGTTAGACACATTCATAATGCATAAAAGTATAAAATTTAAGTTAAAAAAGATGTTTAATCTAGTCATGTAAATATTATGTAAAATTTTATGTTCTGCAATTGTTTGAACACTTAATCAACAATAACAAAAGATATATATTCTATTAATTTCAGCTTCAATTATATGCATTGACTAATTTTACGTGCTTACCTATGTAACTCGTAATACATAGGTATATTTATACAAATAAAAAAAACCAAATGGGTTTTAAAATACTAATTAAATGATATAGTTGATGAAACTAATACCAGTTTCCGCAATAAAATCTTGATTCACGAACGATCAAACCGCTTAGAAAATCCAGAGAGTATGAGCTATTTGTTCATGATGGGAACTTGAGGCAGATGCTTAATTCTGAGCATGGCGTTGACATTGGGACCATCAAATTCAAAATGGACAATAATGATAACCTTGATGATAACATAAAACCTTGGAGTAATACATATCACACTTATGTATGATGAGGTGAACTTGTGAGAAATAAATAGCTATATGTAGAGGTGAGAATCAATTTATTTATTTCAGTTTGTACTAAAAAAATCCAACTGAATCAAATATTTTTTAAAAATCTTTAATTAAATGATTTGATTCAAGGTAATTTTTTATTTGAAAAACCAAATTAGTCAATTTGTTTTTTTATATAGGTTTCAATGTAGTAAACC
The DNA here is from genome assembly GCA_026413675.1 of Populus pruinosa. NCBI lineage: Eukaryota > Viridiplantae > Streptophyta > Magnoliopsida > Malpighiales > Salicaceae > Populus > Populus pruinosa. The sequence continues at coordinate 2,610,665 of CM048602.1, read as the reverse complement.
TGATTTTTTTATTTTTACTTTTTTTGGTTTTTTATTAAAATAAAATTGGTCTTGTTTGGCTAGGTTTAGTTTTATTTTTTCAGTTTCTCAAATATAAAATAGAAACTCTATTTGCGAAAAACAAATTCTAATCATGTTTTTGGTTTGATATCTGGAATTAGTTTTTCAATTAATTTTATTCTTTTTTTTTTTTTTACTAATTTGATTTTTTTGTTCACCCCTAGCTATATGATTTATATTAAGAGGAGGAATATACTGTATTAGCTACATGCATGGAATAAAGGTTATTGAATGCAATAGAAATAGAAATAGAAGGGTGGGCTAGTGCCCATAACTTAAAAGGCTCAAATGTTTTGGTAATATATAAAAGGCTTTGGTGGGCCTATATGCATGAATGAATAGCCGTAAAAGCAAACCACACAAAGATGTTGATACGTTTGAATTTAGAATATATGAGCTATTCGATATAAACTAGTGATGTGCCAGTGCTATAGTGCTATGCTGCGCCATTCATAATATCTTTTTGTGGAATATTTTTTATTATTATCTAATTTTTTATTTTATTTTTAAAGTATTTTCAAGATAAAATAAAATAAAAAACAAAAAACAATAAAAACCTTTTAAAAAAATATATTAATGTATTTATACTATTTTTAATATTTTCAATATTATTTCAAAAGAATTTAAATTTCAAATATCTTTTCAACGTGTTCAGCTTTTAACATGTTATTTTTAAAATTATTGATTTTTCTCATTAAGTTGATGTTAATGTTGCTTTTTTATAAAAATATATTAAAAGATAAATGTTGAATTAAACAATTAAAAAAATTCATCTATAAAGGATAGCCATTAAAAATTATTAGATAATGACTTTCATTCTCTCTTTTAACTGATAAAGGACAAGAATTCCTTGTCCTTTCCTCTCACTCCTTCCCCGACCATTCTTGATTCAGAAAGATGATCATTACAATGCTACACATGTACGATAATGTTGTTAGGGCGTGAGCCGGCACTACGTCGTTTGGCGACAATGGATGCTCTTTGTCTTATCTTCGGTAGTGAGGTGTTATGTTGTTAAGGCTTTTTGAATTTAGTCATAAAATTATGATTAATGTTTAGAAGTTGCCACCTAGTATTATTGTCACTAGGAACCTATGGTCTGCGAGAGTTTGGGTAAGGGATTGGTTGTGCAATAGAAAGACGTATCATCCTTAGTACACCCTACCTAAGATAAGCTGTATTATTGTTTGATTATTTTTCTAGATCGAGTTTTTATATATTGATCTTTTCTAAGGTTCAAGTTAAATCTCCCTTCATAAGAGAATCTCTATCTTATCGGGTTAAATCCTAACCATTCTAAAGTCTGAATTTTAGCATTATATTTATTTACCTTATATCTTTAATACTTGAAGGTGTATTTTATCGTGTAATTTTATACCCCTACAAATATTAAAGTCTACATTTAAAAAAAGTTTTTTTTGTGTTTTGTTTTTTTAAGATGTTTATAATTTTTTTATTCATTTATTTTTTTATTTTTTATTTGAAAAAAATTCAGAGAAAACCTGGTATTTTAACACCGGATTTGTATTTTACAGTGTAAATATACAACCCGATCTATGAAAAATTGAAAAACAATTTGGAAATCATAATTTTTGAAAGGATTCTTGAAATTTTTTTGTTATATATATATATATATTATTTACTCATGTGGGCTGGGTCAAAGCATAGGCCTAGAAACAGGTAGGCTGGAGTCAACCCAAAATGGTTGGGCCGAGCTCAACCTAATATATTCCATTTTTAACTTGGGGACGGGTTGGACCCGAACTAGCCAACTAGGCTGGGCTAGGACAGGTCCAATACAAAGCAACTTAGTCACTGGCGGCCTAGTGACTAAGTTGAATGAGATAGTGCAACGTGAATTATAATTCACGTTGCACTGTTCTCATGCAACAGTAGCAGAGAGGAAGAAGAAGAGGAAGAGAGGAGGGAGGCTTACCTGGCGTTGAGGGAGCTGGCGGATGGACTGGTGGTGCAAAGTGCGATTGGCAGTAAAGAGGACGGTGGCTGGCTTTGGTCGCAGCTATAAGAAGAAGAAGAAGAAGAAGAAGAAACAGAGGCTTGCGAAGGAGAAGGAAAGCTCACAGTTGGAGCTGTTGTTATGGCGGAGGAGAGAGCTGCTACCCTGGCTGCTTTTGGAAAGGAAGGGAGCTTCATGGTAAGGTGGTGGCCCCTACTTCTATTGCTGCTGCAACTGTTGGGGTCACGGTGGCAAAGAAAAAGATTTTTACAGAGAAGAGAAAGAGAGAGAGAGAGAGAAAAATGGTGCAAACACCACGTGAGATATTTTGGAGGCCACTTGAGGTGGACATGACGGCCAGAAGATAGGTGATGATGGTGGTAGCGGCTGAAAGCCATAGTGAAGAGAGAAAGAAGAAAAAGGGCCAACTTCATGTTTGATTTTTTTCTCCTCCTTGAACGTGAAATTTGCTTTTATTTATTAGGGTGGAAGAGGGTAATCTTGTCTTTACAGTGAAATAATTTTCAACCCTTGATTCAATTAGGAAGGATCCAAATCGTTAGCTCAAAGTAGGCATGGTGTACTATCAATCTGTGGTTGTAGGCTACCTAAGGTGACCTCTTTAAAGTGGTGTCATGTCCATTTATTTGCCAGTGAGCCGATGATAACCATACCCGGACATGTCATCTAGTCCTCTTTATATATATATATATATATATATATATATATATATATATATATATATATATATATATATATATATATATGTATGTATGTATGTAAAACGACATCGTTCCAAGTTTAAATTAGAGATTTTTCTAAAATTCAAAGCAACCCACCATCTTTTAATTTTATACAATTGTACCATTGACCTAATTGATTTAATGCAATTACACTCTTACCGAACTTCAGTTGGAACCCTGGATTTACATGCTTTTTGCATATTAGTCCTTGGTCATAGATTTATGCAATCTAACCCCTAATTGACCATTAAACTTTTTAATTTCTTCAATTTAACCGTTGATTTTTGTCAATTAGGCCCCTCTAGTCCGATGCCTTTTGCAAATTGGTCCTTGGTTGTGAATTTCCTTAATTCAACCCCTAATTGACCCCAAAAATTCAATTTTCTTGCAATTTGATCCTTGATTTCAATTAATTAACTGGGTAAAAATTAAATTCATCCCTTAAAATTTCAATATCCTCAATTAAGTTAAAATTAGAATCCTAAACTTAATTTTCCATCAATTAAGCCTCAAATAAAATTAATTTGACCTATTTAAAATATGATTAAGTCCTTGCATTTAATTAAATCCTTCAATTGGATCCAAATTAATTCTTAAACATAATTAAAATTTAATTTGGCCCATGATTAAATCAAACTGACCTATTAAAAATTTAATTATGTCCTTAGACTTAATTTTTATGCAAATTTATCCAATAATCATTAAATTTGACCATCTATTTGTATTTTCTTCTCTATTCTTTGGTATAATAGGGTACAATTAGATCTTGAATTTCTTTCAAAATTGCACCTTGATTTTTTTCTATTTTTGTAGTCCTTATTCTGCTTTTTCCACATTGTCAGCCTTTATTTTATTTTTTTATTTTTATTAAAAAAAATGATTTTTAGAGAATAACCCAGAATTGAGTTATGATAGATAGAATGACAACTCCTTTAGAAAGTTCTTAGTGATTAAGCTTTATTTTTGTTTGATAATTGTGTTATATTTTTTGTTTGGTATGTATGTTTATTTTTAGCAAGCATTTCTTTTTATTATTTGCTTATACACTTTAATGTTTGTACATATTGCTCATGTGGTGTATAATATTACTTTATATATCACAAGTCTTAACTTTTCAAGCATATTCAAAATTTTATGTTAGGTTGAGGATATTTAGTGATCTGTCATATGACTATCAATTAAGGTTTAGATGTATGAAATACTCAACTCATATCTGATTGTCTACTTGGTAATGATGGGCATCAATGCTTAAACTATTCATTGCAATACCTACATATTGTCATTATGAAGATCATCACTAGGTAGATCTGAGATCTTTTTTTAGACTATATAAAAACCAACCCTTAGTCACTTAATTAATAGAATGTGTCTTTAGGTTGTATGTGTTTTTTTTTTTTTTTTTGCATCAAGGTAGATCTCATCTATAATCCTGAACTTCACAGTGATTGGAATCTAAGATGATGTAAGCAACTGGAGGGATTGCCTAACTAAAGACAGGAATTATCATATGTAGAAACATTTTTTTTGAATAAAATAGGCTCAAACTTACCTTTATGTTTTATACTATTTGATGTATGTCATAATCCAATTTTTGAATTCTTAAAAAAATTAAAAGTGAATGAACAAAAAATATTTGAGAATTTGGTTAAGACAACACAAATTAAAAGTTTAGGGACTAATAAGAATTGAATTCTAAATTTAGGAGTCAATTTGGTCAAAAATTGAAAGAATTGATAAATTAGGGACTTGATTGAATTTGAAATCAATTTAACTAATGAAATCAGGGGCCTAATTATTAAATGTCAAAATTTCAGGGGCTAATAGCCATTTCTAGGGATACAAATGATGGTGTTTTGAACCATTGTTCATCGCTTTCTTCATTTCCAGACTAGGAATTGATTCAACAAGAAACCATAACCATTTTGGACCACATCTCCCATTAACATCTCCTTAGTTGCCCATTATCTTCTAGAGGCCACATTAAACAGTCCAACAATAGTAGGACAATTATTTCCTTATTTCTTCTTAAAGAAACAGAGGCATTTGTGCCACACAATCGTTAGGCATGAACACATGAATAAAGGGGAAGGGGGGAGAATAAAAGAAAGAGAAACAAAGAAAGACAAGTAAAAAAAAAAAAAGGGAAGAGACAAACTAAAAAAAAAAAAAAGAGAAAGGAGGAGAGAGCAAAAGGCTAGTGTTTCCATCTGTCTTCGTCCCTAGAATGAAAGCAAAGTGAACACAAAAAATAAACACACTATGTCATTTAATCTAAACATCTAAGCATCTTTTAAACATATAAACATTAATAAACAACTTCAAGCAATATTAAACAAAGAAAAAAAATCATGTGTATTATCACACTCGAACACTGCGGCGAACTATTAAAAATAAATTTATGGAAAAAGAAAAAGTTGTCTATCATCTTGTTCTTTAGGGGAAAATGTCAAGTTCAAGGAGTCGTTACCTAGTATTATAATTAGTAGAAACCCTAACTGGTCAATAGAGATTTTATGATATGAGATTAATTATGTAAAAAAAAGAAGATATTAAACGTCTTATCTGAAGTAGACTGCATTGCTCGTTTTATCTTAAATTGCTAAAAATTGTTTTTGTTTCACTCTTATGCTCTTCCTATAATATTTCTAACTATAGTATTAGTGAATATTCGCCTATGAATATTTTCAACTCTAGTGTTAGTAAATATTACGTAACCCAAAAAGTGCAATATTTCTAACTCTAACGCTAGTGAATAATTTTTAAAATTTTGGTTAAAAGAAAGTAAAACTATTTTTTTTAATTGTAATTTTTTTAAATTGGGCTAGACCTAGCCCAGACTAGTGACCCTACAGGTCAACAGGCACACATAATTGATTCATACGTGCATGCATAAACTTGAGAATTAAATCAGCATATATGGTGAGAAGTGAATTATATTTGCAAAGGCAATGAAGAGAAGACTTACTTGTTGAAGATGAAGTTGAGGGAGATGGTCGAGCTCAGCTGTTGATATAGAGACGAGGTTGGTACTCGGGGAAGAAGACAATGATGATGGAGGATTGGTCAATGCTTTTTTTTGTGTTTCTGTTATGCTCTATCACACCTAGTGTAGAGACTAGGCTAGTGCTCGGGAACGAAGACGATGGTAAAGGCATGTTGGTTAATATAGAAGAAAAAAGGTTGGTTATTCTTTCTTTTTTTATGTTTTTCTACTAATCACCTCCTGATTTTCTTATAATGACCTTCGTAGTGTTTCTTATAATGCCCTCATTGCATACGTTGATATTTGTATTTATAGTGCAAGAGTCTTATCGTGTGTGAGATATAAAGTCCCAAACAAATTCATTTTCTTCTTTAAAATTTACATATCAAATTTTGATATAATTATCATTATCTTGATGATAAGGATAGACTGATAAAAGTAAATCCTAGTCTCTAGTTTTCACGTTGATTAGTACTTAAAAGTGCATTTTTGTCATGGTTTTATATCATCATTTTGCACTTGAAGTATCAATAACTCCTTAACTAAAATATATTTTATAATAATGTATCTAATAATATAAGATACCTATAATTTGTGGTAAATGTCTATTTTTAATGCAGGTCTATCACATAAATGAAAGGATTGATTGATGACTTGAAGAACTTAAATTGCAAGGATAAAGAGATGGTCAAACTTAGAGAAGAGATGTCGGTGCAATCCAAACCGGAACACTGTTCGGTAATTGGGCCATATCTGGAGCTACAGATCTCAGATTTAGGTCCAATTTATATGGATGGAAAGGTAAGACATAGGCCTACAACTTTCATATGGAGCCCAAGATCTAAAAAGGTCATTATCAAGTCCAAATTGTAGCAACAACAAAGAAGCCCGAATCTGTCTTCCAGCCCGAGCACTGTTCGGTATTTTGGCCATATCTAGAGTTCTAGAAGTCCAAATGAGCTGAATTTTTTACACAAGAAAGCTGAGACAATTGCCTACAACTTTCATGTTTGCACCTGGCTCCAGTTTTGACGTTATCAATGACGTTTTGGGCAGACAAGAGAAGATAAGGATTGTCACCAAGTCAAAAGTTGGCCACCCACTTATCAATTAGTCATCAAATCAATAGTTCCCAATTTTGGCCTATAAAAGGAGGCATTTGCCATGCATTTAGGCATCTTGGTTTCCAGATCAAGATCATGCTCTTCCTTTCTCTCTTTGTATTTTTTGTAATGTTTATGCTTTGCTTTCATTAATAGTAAGTTTATGCCTTTCATTTCCTTTCCTTTACTTAGTTAACTTTTATGTTCTTATTTTGTTTATCTATTTTTCTTTCTTTCATTATGTCTAGCTAAGTTAATTATGTCAAGGTGAAAAGGTTACACTAATGGTGTAAGAATAAGTATAATATAAACTTAATATGGACCTTAATGTTTGATACTAACATGTTTTATATTTGTTATCTTGTTCACTCTTTAATACTTTGCTTGTTAAATGACTAATCTTGATTTATGTTGTATAACACTTGGTACAACAAATGCTTGGCACTTTCATAGCCCATAATGTATGGTATAACCGACACCTGAGCTATGAAAGGAACTTGATTTGTTGTTAACATAAGTTATAATCATGAATGCTTGACGAGATTTACAAGTATTAGCATTAATTGAATAAGATGACTATGTAATCATGTTAACAATATATAATCTGATTGGAACCTCCTTTATGTGTGGTTTCCAATTCAATAATAAGAGTTTATACTATACTTGTTTGATATACCATTAGTGGAATCTCTAACCTTGACATTTGTTATTATTATTGCTTAATCCTTACATTAATATTTGATCTCCAAGTTCTCATCATCATCTTCTTCTTCTTCTTCTCTTTCTTTATTATTATTATTATTATTATTATTATTATTATTATTATTATTATTATTATTAGTACTACTACTACTACTACTACTACTATTATTATTATTATTATTATTATTATTATTATTATTATTATTATTATTATTATTATTATTATTACTATTGTTGTTGTTGTTATTGTTGTTTTATAATTGTTGTTTATAATTTGTACAATTAACCTCCCTGTGGTTCGACCCCGGTCTTGCCGGGTTATTTATTACTTCGACACTCCTGCACTTGGGAGAAGACATCAACCTTTTAGTCGTGTCAAGTTTTTGGCGCCGTTGCCGGGGAGGTAAGTTCTTGTATAAATTATAGTATTTATTTTATTTTGTCTTTTCACTTTTCTTATATATAACTTTGTTTCTTTTCTTTTGTTTCTTTTTATTTTGTTTTCTTCCTCCTTCTTTTGCTTTCTTCTTTTTTTTTTATTTTATTCCTACACGTGCATGAGAGTGTGGTCACGTACATCAAGTGGTAGACTTTGTAGGATATCCTCATCATTTTCAGAAAATATGGCCGAAGAAGATAATCAATCACTTCATAATGAAAATAATGAGAATAACCGTGCTAGAACACTTAGAGACCACATGAATCCCACAAGAACAAGTGCACCATCATGCATAGTTTTTCCTCCTGATGCATCTCATTTTAATTTTAAACCAGGCATTATTCAACTTTTACCTTCTTTTCATGGCTTAGAATTGGAAAATCCATACTTGCATTTAAGGGAATTTGAAGAGGTGTGCAACACATATAATAACTTAAATTGTAGCATGAACACCATCAGATTAAAGCTTTTTCCTTTTTCATTAAAAGATAAAGCTAAAACATGGCTACAAAATTTAAGACCAGGATCCATTCGTGCTTGGGATGAAATGCAACAACAATTTTTAAAGAAGTTTTAAAAAGAAAGCCTTTCTAGCCGAACAAGTAAGTGCTATTCTTCAAAATAATAATGCTTTGAAATATAAAGACCCTGGTTGTCCTACAATTTCTTGCTTTATTGGAGAGCATAAAATTGAAAGAGCCTTACTTGATCTTGGTGCTAGTGTGAATTTACTTCCATATTCAGTTTTTCAGAGTCTCAATCTAGGTGAGTTAAAACCAACTTCTATATCTCTTTTACTTGCCGATAGATCTGTAAAAGTGCCTAGAGGAATAATTGAAGATGTGTTAGTACAAGTCGATAAATTCATTTATCCTGTGGATTTTATTGTCTTGGACACAGAACCTGTTGAAGCATGTAATTCATTTCCAGTTATTTTAGGACGTCCGTTTCTTGCAACTTCTAATGCATTGATTAATTGTAGGAATGGACTGATGAAGCTATCATTTGGAAACATGACACTGGAGATGAATATTTTCAACATTTGCAAGCAACCTGGAGATGATAATGATTTACAAGAAGTAGATCATATTGATGAATTAGTTTATGATCAACTTGAATCTACTTTAAGTAAAAATGAATTAGATGAAACTGAAGATTTCCAAATGGTTTATTCTAAGGAAGAAATCATGAATGAAACAAGCACCGAAAATGTTGATGCGAATCTTTTGTCAACAGTGACAATAGATTCGACATCTGACATCACACCAATCGATGATTACTTTCCTAACGAATCCTTACTTTCTCTTAGTCCAATGCCTTGGTATGATAAAAATATCAATTTTCTTGCTTTAGGAGATTTGCTAGTTGATTGGAGTACTCAAGACAAAGAAAAGTTTTTGAACGAAGTGAAGAGCTTTTATTGTGATGACCCTAACTTATTCAAATATTGTCCTGATCAAATATTTGAAAGATTCATTCCCGACAATGAGGTAAGTAGTGTCATTAAACTTTGTCATTCTGAAGCATGTGGAAGTTATTTCTCGTCAAAAAAGACAACTGCAAAAATCTTACAAAGTGGATTTTATTGGCCCACCATGTTCAAAGACACACATGCATTCTGCAAAACTTGTGAAAATTGTCAAAAGATTGATACTGGTCAAAAAGTTTTGTTGTATAATTCTCAACTCTATGCATTCCCTAAAGAGCTAAGATCAAGATGGAACAATTCTTATGGGGCCTGTGATATTGAGAATTCAATTAATGACAATGATTTTAAGGAAAATGGACATCGTTTGAAAGCTTACTTTGATAATTTTCCTAGTGAAAATGAATCAGCTGGTTTGAATGATCTTATAGATAAAGGTTGATTATTTTGTTTTTCTCACATTGTTTTTGTGTTTCTTTTTGAGTGATTTTTGCTAGTTTCTCTCACCCCGGTCAAATGGCGGATAACGGTACTCCGTGACTTAAGTCGGTTCTTTTAGTTTCCCATAATTACTGATATCTGTGTATATATCTGTGCAATTCTTTGAAGCTCTCTTCCAATTCTCATTTGAAAATGGACACTAATCTTGAAAAATTAAAAAAGTATTTTCCCGCTCTACCTCAGAATGCGATTACAAAAATTTACCGTGCTAGATATGCAAGATTGAGATTATTAATGAATCATGGAATTCCTGAAGATATTCGCTGGTTGATTGAAGCAAAGGTCCGATTATCAAGTGAGTCCTCTAATTACTTCATTTCTCACATGCCTGGAACAGGTAAAAGCACTTTTGCAAAGAAGCGTCGTGCAAAACGACTGGATGTCTGTCATCGTTGTGCTAGATGGACTTGTAATACACAATGTCGTTCTTTAGGAATGGTATCTATAAACCGTGAAGATAAAATACAATTCATTAAGGATGGCCTGAGTAAGGAGTCTTTAGATAATCTTCTATTGACTCTTGAGACGCATCCTAGTGGAGATGTGCATCGTGCAATTCATGATTTATGGCCACTATTTCATAAAGAACATGATCGACTTAGTCTTGGGAATCTGACTAAAAAAGACCCTGTTTGCCAGTTTTTAAGAAAACTGGATGGGAAGCCTATCCCCGACCCATAGAGGGCGTTTAAGCCGTTCTTGGACGTAAAACCAAGGGAAGATGTGAGCCACAATCACAACTGCGATTTGAGTCTTAGCTTGTAAAAATTTGTGTCTTTTCTTTTTATTAATAGCATAATATTTGTGTTTTGTCATTTCTTATTTTTGTTTCAGTGTCTTTCAGGTTTGTCAGTGTTCGTTATTTCAGGTGATATCTTCTATACTCTATCTTTCTACCTTAGAACATTGAGGACAATGTCTCGTTTTGGTTGGGGGGAGAGGGTAGTAGTTGATAAAAAAAAAATGTTTTTCATTTCATAAAGCATGTGCATAATTGTTGTTACTAGGATGGCAGAGTAAAGGAGTTCTTTTGTTAAAGTGACTCTTGAGACGCATCTTAGTAACCATTCTTAACAAGGTCTATTATAATACTTCCTGAAATATTCAGGTTTACAAACTCTCGTATTGTTACCACTTAATTCTGCTCATATACTTATTTAACATGTATTCTTAAACCTTAATTTACACACACACACTTTAACATATGATTGTGGGTTGCATATTGGATTATTACATTATTTATGTTCTTTTGTTAAAGGTAACAACTAAGGGAAAGGGATTGTATATAATTAAAAAACAAAAAAAAACAAAAAAGAAAAAAAAAGAAAAAAAATGATGATAATAAAAATGTAGATAAGTTTGGTTTCGTAGCCTCCCTAACCTAAGCAATTAAGCCCTAAGGGGTGTTTTAACACCTAATACCCTAAAGTCAACTGACTTGGGAGCTATTGGCCCAACGCTTGTTACATGGGTTGAGGAGAAAAGCTTAAGGGAATCAAACATTGCACAATCTACATATCAGTATCTGCGACCCGAGTTACTAAGCTCGTAGGGGTGTCTTAACACCTAATGCCCTAAGACCAACTGGTCTGGGAGTCATTAGCTGAAAGCTCGTTACATGGGTTAAAGATGCATGATGTTTTTAAAGTATATATATATAGAGTTAAAAAAAAAAGGACAAAAATAGTAATCCCAACCCAAAGAAGTTAACCTTAAACATTAGAACAAAAATTTTGTTTTCTTCCAAGAAAAGCCCCATAATTATGTGTTGATACATTGAGCACAAAAGAAAGGTTTATTAATATCTTGTTAAGTGGTATTGAGCAGATCTATAAATTTAATGAGAGTTTGTTTATCTGGATAGATTAATGGAAGTTAAATGATGAATACCTTGCTTTGTGAAATTTGCAAATTGTTTTAACGCTTTGATTACTAGGGACTAGTAATAAGCTGGTTGGGGGGTGTGATTAGTACTTAAAAGTGCATTTTTGTCATGGTTTTATATCATCATTTTGCACTTGAAGTATCAATAACTCCTTAACTAAAATATATTTTATAATAATGTATCTAATAATATAAGATACCTATAATTTGTGGTAAATGTCTATTTTTAATGCAGGTCTATCACATAAATGAAAGGATTGATTGATGACTTGAAGAACTTAAATTGCAAGGATAAAGAGATGGTCAAACTTAGAGAAGAGATGTCGGTGCAATCCAAACCGGAACACTATTCGGTAATTGGGCCATATCTGGAGCTACAGATCTCAGATTTAGGTCCAATTTATATGGATGGAAAGGTAAGACATAGGCCTACAACTTTCATATGGAGCCCAAGATCTAAAAAGGTCATTATCAAGTCCAAATTGTAGCAACAACAAAGAAGCCCGAATCTGTCTTCCAGCCCGAGCACTGTTCGGTATTTTGGCCATATCTAGAGTTATAGAAGTCCAAATGAGCTGAATTTTTTACACAAGAAAGCTGAGACAATTGCCTACAACTTTCATGTTTGCACCTGGCTCCAGTTTTGACGTTATCAATGACGTTTTGGGCAGACAAGAGAAGATAAGGATTGTCACCAAGTCAAAAGTTGGCCACCCACTTATCAATTAGTCATCAAATCAATAGTTCCCAATTTTGGCCTATAAAAGGAGGCATTTGCCATGCATTTAGGCATCTTGGTTTCCAGATCAAGATCATGCTCTTCCTTTCTCTCTTTGTATTTTTTGTAATGTTTATGCTTTGCTTTCATTAATAGTAAGTTTATGCCTTTCATTTCCTTTCCTTTACTTAGTTAACTTTTATGTTCTTATTTTGTTTATCTATTTTTCTTTCTTTCATTATGTCTAGCTAAGTTAATTATGTCAAGGTGAAAAGGTTACACTAATGGTGTAAGAATAAGTATAATATAAACTTAATATGGACCTTAATGTTTGATACTAACATGTTTTATATTTGTTATCTTGTTCACTCTTTAATACTTTGCTTGTTAAATGACTAATCTTGATTTATGTTGTATAACACTTGGTACAACAAATGCTTGGCACTTTCATAGCCCATAATGTATGGTATAACCGACACCTGAGCTATGAAAGGAACTTGATTTGTTGTTAACATAAGTTATAATCATGAATGCTTGACGAGATTTACAAGTATTAGCATTAATTGAATAAGATGACTATGTAATCATGTTAACAATATATAATCTGATTGGAACCTCCTTTATGTGTGGTTTCCAATTCAATAATAAGAGTTTATACTATACTTGTTTGATATACCATTAGTGGAATCTCTAACCTTGACATTTGTTATTATTATTGCTTAATCCTTACATTAATATTTGATCTCCAAGTTCTCATCATCATCTTCTTCTTCTTCTTCTCTTTCTTTATTATTATTATTATTATTATTATTATTATTATTATTATTATTATTATTAGTACTACTACTACTACTACTACTACTATTATTATTATTATTATTATTATTATTATTATTATTATTATTATTATTATTATTATTATTATTACTATTGTTGTTGTTGTTATTGTTGTTTTATAATTGTTGTTTATAATTTGTACAATTAACCTCCCTGTGGTTCGACCCCGGTCTTGCCGGGTTATTTATTACTTCGACACTCCTGCACTTGGGAGAAGACATCAACCTTTTAGTCGTGTCAAGTTTTTGGCGCCGTTGCCGGGGAGGTAAGTTCTTGTATAAATTATAGTATTTATTTTATTTTGTCTTTTCACTTTTCTTATATATAACTTTGTTTCTTTTCTTTTGTTTCTTTTTATTTTGTTTTCTTCCTCCTTCTTTTGCTTTCTTCTTTTTTTTTTATTTTATTCCTACACGTGCATGAGAGTGTGGTCACGTACATCAAGTGGTAGACTTTGTAGGATATCCTCATCATTTTCAGAAAATATGGCCGAAGAAGATAATCAATCACTTCATAATGAAAATAATGAGAATAACCGTGCTAGAACACTTAGAGACCACATGAATCCCACAAGAACAAGTGCACCATCATGCATAGTTTTTCCTCCTGATGCATCTCATTTTAATTTTAAACCAGGCATTATTCAACTTTTACCTTCTTTTCATGGCTTAGAATTGGAAAATCCATACTTGCATTTAAGGGAATTTGAAGAGGTGTGCAACACATATAATAACTTAAATTGTAGCATGAACACCATCAGATTAAAGCTTTTTCCTTTTTCATTAAAAGATAAAGCTAAAACATGGCTACAAAATTTAAGACCAGGATCCATTCGTGCTTGGGATGAAATGCAACAACAATTTTTAAAGAAGTTTTTCCCATCTCATAGAACAAACTCTTTCAAGAGACAAATCACCACTTTCACTCAAAAACCAGGAGAAACATTTTACAAATGTTGGGATAGGTATCGAGACTTGCTTAGTACTTGCCCTCATCATGGTTTTGAAACATGGAGATTGGTTTCACATTTCTATGAAGGGTTAACACCTAAAGATAGGCAAATGGTTGAATTGATGTGCAATGGAACTTTTGAAGATAAAGACCCTGATGAAGCAATGGAGTACTTAGACTTGTTAGCTGAAAATGCTCAAAATTGGGACACCGCGGGTATTTATGAGGCACCGAGTAAAACTCAACCTCATACATCTAGTGGAGGTATGTACAACCTTAGGGAAGATCATAACCTTCAAGCCAAGTTTACATCTTTAGCTAGAAAAGTCGAGGCACTAGAATTAAAAAAGAGTGGTCAATTAAAATCTGTTGAAAACATTGTGTGTCAAATCTGTGAAACAAATGAACACTCAACCAACGATTGTGCAACCTTGCCTTCTTTTAAGGAATGTCTCCATGAACAAACCCATGCTTTAAATAGTTTTCAAAGGCCCAACCACAACCCATACTCCCAAACATACAACCCTGGTTGGAGAAATCACCCAAATTTCAATTGGAAGAGTGAGAACAACAATGCACAAACTTCACCACCACCGTTTCAAGCACACCATAATTTCCAAAATTCTCATGGATATGCACCTTCTTATGCTCCACCTTTTAGAAGAAATCTTGAGGAAATATTGCATGCATTCATTGAAAAGCAAGAGACAATCAATACTCAACTTGCTCAAAACATGACAGATTTTAAAGATACTCTTGCTAAATTAACATCTGCTCTCAGTGTCCAAGAGAAAGGTAAGTTTCCATCTCAACCACAACAAAATCCCAAGGGGCAATACAATGCAAATGCAAGTAGTTCCGGAAGCCAACACATGGATGAAGTCAAATCAGTCACTATTCTGCGCAGTGGTAAGGTTATTGAAAAACCCTCTCTTGAACCTTATGAGAAAGATGATGAGTCAATCTCTGAGGGTAAGGAAGGGGATGAATCTGAAAATTACAAAGAAACGACTGATTCACCGCCAGCACTTCCATTTCCTCATGTCATGACCAAACAAAGGAAAGTCAATCACAATTCTGAAATTTATGAAATTTTCAAACAGGTAAGGATCAATATACCTTTGCTGGATGCTATTAAACAGGTTCCTTCCTATGCTAAATTTTTGAAAGATCTATGCACTGTGAAGAGGAAACTGAATGTGAAAAAGAAAGCCTTTCTAGCCGAACAAGTAAGTGCTATTCTTCAAAATAATAATGCTTTGAAATATAAAGACCCTGGTTGTCCTACAATTTCTTGCTTTATTGGAGAGCATAAAATTGAAAGAGCCTTACTTGATCTTGGTGCTAGTGTGAATTTACTTCCATATTCAGTTTTTCAGAGTCTCAATCTAGGTGAGTTAAAACCAACTTCTATATCTCTTTTACTTGCCGATAGATCTGTAAAAGTGCCTAGAGGAATAATTGAAGATGTGTTAGTACAAGTCGATAAATTCATTTATCCTGTGGATTTTATTGTCTTGGACACAGAACCTGTTGAAGCATGTAATTCATTTCCAGTTATTTTAGGACGTCCGTTTCTTGCAACTTCTAATGCATTGATTAATTGTAGGAATGGACTGATGAAGCTATCATTTGGAAACATGACACTGGAGATGAATATTTTCAACATTTGCAAGCAACCTGGAGATGATAATGATTTACAAGAAGTAGATCATATTGATGAATTAGTTTATGATCAACTTGAATCTACTTTAAGTAAAAATGAATTAGATGAAACTGAAGATTTCCAAATGGTTTATTCTAAGGAAGAAATCATGAATGAAACAAGCACCGAAAATGTTGATGCGAATCTTTTGTCAACAGTGACAATAGATTCGACATCTGACATCACACCAATCGATGATTACTTTCCTAACGAATCCTTACTTTCTCTTAGTCCAATGCCTTGGTATGATAAAAATATCAATTTTCTTGCTTTAGGAGATTTGCTAGTTGATTGGAGTACTCAAGACAAAGAAAAGTTTTTGAACGAAGTGAAGAGCTTTTATTGTGATGACCCTAACTTATTCAAATATTGTCCTGATCAAATATTTGAAAGATTCATTCCCGACAATGAGGTAAGTAGTGTCATTAAACTTTGTCATTCTGAAGCATGTGGAAGTTATTTCTCGTCAAAAAAGACAACTGCAAAAATCTTACAAAGTGGATTTTATTGGCCCACCATGTTCAAAGACACACATGCATTCTGCAAAACTTGTGAAAATTGTCAAAAGATTGATACTGGTCAAAAAGTTTTGTTGTATAATTCTCAACTCTATGCATTCCCTAAAGAGCTAAGATCAAGATGGAACAATTCTTATGGGGCCTGTGATATTGAGAATTCAATTAATGACAATGATTTTAAGGAAAATGGACATCGTTTGAAAGCTTACTTTGATAATTTTCCTAGTGAAAATGAATCAGCTGGTTTGAATGATCTTGTAGATAAAGGTTGATTATTTTGTTTTTCTCACATTGTTTTTGTGTTTCTTTTTGAGTGATTTTTGCTAGTTTCTCTCACCCCGGTCAAATGGCGGATAACGGTACTCCGTGACTTAAGTCGGTTCTTTCAGTTTCCCATAATTACTGATATCTGTGTATATATCTGTGCAATTCTTTGAAGCTCTCTTCCAATTCTCATTTGAAAATGGACACTAATCTTGAAAAATTAAAAAAGTATTTTCCCGCTCTACCTCAGAATGCGATTACAAAAATTTACCGTGCTAGATATGCAAGATTGAGATTATTAATGAATCATGGAATTCCTGAAGATATTCGCTGGTTGATTGAAGCAAAGGTCCGATTATCAAGTGAGTCCTCTAATTACTTCATTTCTCACATGCCTGGAACAGGTAAAAGCACTTTTGCAAAGAAGCGTCGTGCAAAACGACTGGATGTCTGTCATCGTTGTGCTAGATGGACTTGTAATACACAATGTCGTTCTTTAGGAATGGTATCTATAAACCGTGAAGATAAAATACAATTCATTAAGGATGGCCTGAGTAAGGAGTCTTTAGATAATCTTCTATTGACTCTTGAGACGCATCCTAGTGGAGATGTGCATCGTGCAATTCATGATTTATGGCCACTATTTCATAAAGAACATGATCGACTTAGTCTTGGGAATCTGACTAAAAAAGACCCTGTTTGCCAGTTTTTAAGAAAACTGGATGAGAAGCCTATCCCCGACCCATAGAGGGCGTTTAAGCCGTTCTTGGACGTAAAACCAAGGGAAGATGTGAGCCACAATCACAACTGCGATTTGAGTCTTAGCTTGTAAAAATTTGTGTCTTTTCTTTTTATTAATAGCATAATATTTGTGTTTTGTCATTTCTTATTTTTGTTTCAGTGTCTTTCAGGTTTGTCAGTGTTCGTTATTTCAGGTGATATCTTCTATACTCTATCTTTCTACCTTAGAACATTGAGGACAATGTCTCGTTTTGGTTGGGGGGAGAGGGTAGTAGTTGATAAAAAAAAAATGTTTTTCATTTCATAAAGCATGTGCATAATTGTTGTTACTAGGATGGCAGAGTAAAGGAGTTCTTTTGTTAAAGTGACTCTTGAGACGCATCTTAGTAACCATTCTTAACAAGGTCTATTATAATACTTCCTGAAATATTCAGGTTTACAAACTCTCGTATTGTTACCACTTAATTCTGCTCATATACTTATTTAACATGTATTCTTAAACCTTAATTTACACACACACACTTTAACATATGATTGTGGGTTGCATATTGGATTATTACATTATTTATGTTCTTTTGTTAAAGGTAACAACTAAGGGAAAGGGATTGTATATAATTAAAAAACAAAAAAAAACAAAAAAGAAAAAAAAAGAAAAAAAATGATGATAATAAAAATGTAGATAAGTTTGGTTTCGTAGCCTCCCTAACCTAAGCAATTAAGCCCTAAGGGGTGTTTTAACACCTAATACCCTAAAGTCAACTGACTTGGGAGCTATTGGCCCAACGCTTGTTACATGGGTTGAGGAGAAAAGCTTAAGGGAATCAAACATTGCACAATCTACATATCAGTATCTGCGACCCGAGTTACTAAGCTCGTAGGGGTGTCTTAACACCTAATGCCCTAAGACCAACTGGTCTGGGAGTCATTAGCTGAAAGCTCGTTACATGGGTTAAAGATGCATGATGTTTTTAAAGTATATATATATAGAGTTAAAAAAAAAAGGACAAAAATAGTAATCCCAACCCAAAGAAGTTAACCTTAAACATTAGAACAAAAATTTTGTTTTCTTCCAAGAAAAGCCCCATAATTATGTGTTGATACATTGAGCACAAAAGAAAGGTTTATTAATATCTTGTTAAGTGGTATTGAGCAGATCTATAAATTTAATGAGAGTTTGTTTATCTGGATAGATTAATGGAAGTTAAATGATGAATACCTTGCTTTGTGAAATTTGCAAATTGTTTTAACGCTTTGATTACTAGGGACTAGTAATAAGCTGGTTGGGGGGTGTGATTAGTACTTAAAAGTGCATTTTTGTCATGGTTTTATATCATCATTTTGCACTTGAAGTATCAATAACTCCTTAACTAAAATATATTTTATAATAATGTATCTAATAATATAAGATACCTATAATTTGTGGTAAATGTCTATTTTTAATGCAGGTCTATCACATAAATGAAAGGATTGATTGATGACTTGAAGAACTTAAATTGCAAGGATAAAGAGATGGTCAAACTTAGAGAAGAGATGTCGGTGCAATCCAAACCGGAACACTATTCGGTAATTGGGCCATATCTGGAGCTACAGATCTCAGATTTAGGTCCAATTTATATGGATGGAAAGGTAAGACATAGGCCTACAACTTTCATATGGAGCCCAAGATCTAAAAAGGTCATTATCAAGTCCAAATTGTAGCAACAACAAAGAAGCCCGAATCTGTCTTCCAGCCCGAGCACTGTTCGGTATTTTGGCCATATCTAGAGTTATAGAAGTCCAAATGAGCTGAATTTTTTACACAAGAAAGCTGAGACAATTGCCTACAACTTTCATGTTTGCACCTGGCTCCAGTTTTGACGTTATCAATGACGTTTTGGGCAGACAAGAGAAGATAAGGATTGTCACCAAGTCAAAAGTTGGCCACCCACTTATCAATTAGTCATCAAATCAATAGTTCCCAATTTTGGCCTATAAAAGGAGGCATTTGCCATGCATTTAGGCATCTTGGTTTCCAGATCAAGATCATGCTCTTCCTTTCTCTCTTTGTATTTTTTGTAATGTTTATGCTTTGCTTTCATTAATAGTAAGTTTATGCCTTTCATTTCCTTTCCTTTACTTAGTTAACTTTTATGTTCTTATTTTGTTTATCTATTTTTCTTTCTTTCATTATGTCTAGCTAAGTTAATTATGTCAAGGTGAAAAGGTTACACTAATGGTGTAAGAATAAGTATAATATAAACTTAATATGGACCTTAATGTTTGATACTAACATGTTTTATATTTGTTATCTTGTTCACTCTTTAATACTTTGCTTGTTAAATGACTAATCTTGATTTATGTTGTATAACACTTGGTACAACAAATGCTTGGCACTTTCATAGCCCATAATGTATGGTATAACCGACACCTGAGCTATGAAAGGAACTTGATTTGTTGTTAACATAAGTTATAATCATGAATGCTTGACGAGATTTACAAGTATTAGCATTAATTGAATAAGATGACTATGTAATCATGTTAACAATATATAATCTGATTGGAACCTCCTTTATGTGTGGTTTCCAATTCAATAATAAGAGTTTATACTATACTTGTTTGATATACCATTAGTGGAATCTCTAACCTTGACATTTGTTATTATTATTGCTTAATCCTTACATTAATATTTGATCTCCAAGTTCTCATCATCATCTTCTTCTTCTTCTTCTCTTTCTTTATTATTATTATTATTATTATTATTATTATTATTATTATTATTATTAGTACTACTACTACTACTACTACTACTATTATTATTATTATTATTATTATTATTATTATTATTATTATTATTATTATTACTATTGTTGTTGTTGTTATTGTTGTTTTATAATTGTTGTTTATAATTTGTACAATTAACCTCCCTGTGGTTCGACCCCGGTCTTGCCGGGTTATTTATTACTTCGACACTCCTGCACTTGGGAGAAGACATCAACTTTTTAGTCGTGTCACACGTATGTTGACAAATCACTTTTTTCATCAAAATAAATTCATGATATTTTAATTTTATATTTTAACCTCTGTAAAATTAAATTAAAAACTAACAAGATAAAATTAGGTTGTAACATGTATTAATAAAAACAAAAAAAATAAAGCAAAAGGCAAGATAATGCAATCAATGTTTAAAAACACCATAAAACATGAAAGAATAGCATAGAGATATGCTTTGAGGAAATCATTTACTAGGTTAAATGAATGTTTTAAATGTTCGAAGCTTAAACAATGGTTATTGTCCTTGTGGTTCTTTCTTTTCCAAGCTTGTTATTTTCTCTCAAAGTTGAAAAAATCCTTATACTAGGCTTTAAAACTTTTGCACTTAAAGTTATCAATCTTTTCCTATGTTATCTCTCTCCTTTTTCTACCCCTTCTGCCTTGATTTTTCAAAGGTATTTATATGGTTTCAAGTTAAGATTTTGATGGATCCAATCAAAGATTGATCATCATTCATAAATGGAAATAGGATGATTTAGACAAATATAACAACCAAAAACTTTGTCATTGGTTGGTTTTGTAATGATGGTTTTGTAATAAACTCAAAGATGGTTTTTTTGCAAAACTTCAAAGCTAAAGTGAGTTTTATTTTTCCTTTATGATCTTTACAGAAGGTCTTTAAACCTTTGATAAAAGCCCTATGAGTAGCTTTGAAATATGAACATGTAAAAAAGATTGGTGGGTTTGCAAAATAGGTATCACACTTACTAATGATCGAGTTACCCATTATCAACACTTTATCAGAGCAACTCTAACATCATCACCATTGACTACCACCTCAAAATTATAAAAGTGGTGCACATCTTTTGTTTAGATCCAACCTTATTTGATTCGAAGGTTAGCAACTTCACATCTATATGCTTGAATATACCAACTTGATCGATCTAAAATCTAAAAATATAGTGAGGGTTTATTGAAGATGAGATGTTATTCAGATCATTGAAGAAAATAGAATTTAAATGTTTGATGAGAGTAACTTATCTTTATAAAGAGGGTGTTTCTTATTTGAATGGTGGTGGTTAAACCATTTGAGGTGGTTGGAGACGTCATATTCATTCGATTGATGTTGTCTGCTCGATCAGTTTAAACTACCAAAGAAAAAGATAAATAGTGGTGGAATGGCATGTCATCTAGAACTTGGAATTTAATAAATTTTAATTTAGTCAATATTCTTCTAAATTTTTTTAATTGCACTTGTTATTGCCTCTTAATTTTAATTTTTTATACAATTTCACCCTTATCAAACTCAATTATCAATCCCAAAGTTTTATGTCCTTTTCCAATTACGTCCTTAGTTCCTATTGTTGCTACTCAATTTTTTACCCATGTTTTGATAAATTTTCAAAAAATAAAAAAATAAAGGTTTACACTAAGAACGAATAGCGAAACTTTAAATAAAATGTAGTAGTTGTAGAAGAGAAAAAATAGGATGAAAATAACATTAGGGAATTCACTAAATTTATAGGACAACATGAACAACCTTGGAAACCCGCTAAAGAGGAACTTGAAACCATAGATGTGGGCAATGAAAAATTAAGAGAAAAAACTAGGGATAGGGATTGTGATCACACCTAAAGTAAGAGAAGATTTGATTGCATTACTCCGAGATTATATAGATATGCCTGGTGGATAAGGTATCACTAGTAAAAGGATGCAAACCGGTTAAGCAAAAGTTAGGAAGAACTCATCAGGATGCCTTGATCAAGGTAAAGACAGAATTTAAAAAGTAGTAGAATGTTGGCTTTCTAGAAGTAGTCAAGTATCCATAATGTGTGTCCAACATAATGGTAGTACCCGAAGAGGAAGATAAAATTAGAGTTTGTGTAGACCTTAGGGACTTAATTCAGACTAGCCCTAAAGACAATTTTTCTTTATCACACAATGCAGCTTGTAGCTCCATATATTCCTTATAAATAGGTTTTTGAGTTATAATCAAATAAAAATTGCACAAGAGGATAAGGAGAAGAAACATTTGTAACACCATAGGGAACCTTTTGCTACAACGTCATGCCATTTGGGTTAAATAACGTTGGGGCCACATACCAAAGTGCCATGGTAACTCTATTTCATGATATGATACACAAATAAATTGAAGTATATGTGGATAACATGATTGCTAAATTTAGAAAACGAGAGAATCATGTCCACATATTAAAGGAATTATTTAAAAAAAATAAGGAAATACAAGTGAAGTTTAGCCATACAAGGTGTTCATTTGGGGTGAAATCTAGGAAATTGTTAGGATTTTTGGTGAGTGACAAAGGGATAAAAGTGGATCCCAACAAAGTAAAGATTATTCAATATATGCCACCTTCTAAGATTGAGAAGGATGTAATAAGTTTATTAGAAAGATTGAATTACATTGCCTGGTACATATCCCAATTAACCACGACTTGTGATCCAATCTTCAATTGTTAAGAAAGAATAATCTCAAAATTTAGAATAAGAGTGTGAAGAAGCTTTCAAGAAAATCAAGCAGTACCTACTAAATCCACCCCTATCTATTAAGTTGAATTGCAAAATGACAAGTTCTACTAGCTGAGTATGATATAGTATATATGACAAGAAAATCTATGAAAGGGAGTATTATTATCGATCACTTGGCCGACTATATTATGGAATATTATGAGTCATTAAAATTTGACTTCCCTAATGAAGATATGTTTTTAGTTGAGGAAGGGAAATTAGATTGGTCGACTATGTACTTTGATGGTGATGTAAACATATATGGTAATAGTTCTGGTGCAACGATAATCTCTCTAAATAAAATGCAGTATTCAGTTTTAGTTAAGTTGTAGTTTAGGTGCAATAATAGTATAGGAGTGTGAAGTGATTAGTACTTAAAAGTGCATTTTTGTCATGGTTTTATATCATCATTTTGCACTTGAAGTATCAATAACTCCTTAACTAAAGCATGTTTTATAATAATATATCTAATAATATAAGATACCTTTAATTTGTGGTAAATGTTCATTTTAAATGCAGGCCTATCACATAAATGAAAGGATTGATTGATGACTTGAAGAACTTGAATTGCAAGGATAAAGAGATGGTCAAACTTAGAAAAGAGATGTCGGTGCAATCCAAATCGGAACACTGTTCGGTAATTAGGTTATATTTGGAGCTACAGATCTCAGATTTAGGTCCAATTTATATGGATGAAAAGGTAAGACATAGGCCTACAACTTTCATATGGAGCCCAAGATCTAAAAAGGCCATTATCAAGTCCAAATTGTAGCAACAACAAAGAAGCCCGAATCTGTCTTCCAGCCCGAGCACTGTTCGGTATTTTGGCCATATCTGGAGTTCTAGAAGTCCAAATGAGCTGAAGTTTTTACACAAGAAAGCTGAGACAATTGCCTACAACTTTCATGTTTACAACTGGCTCCAATTTGGACGTTATCAATGACGTTTTGGGCAGACAAGAGAAGATAAGGATTGTCACCAAGTCAAAAGTTGGCCACCCACTTATCAATTAGTCATCAAATCAATAGTTCCCAATTTTAGCCTATAAAAGGAGGCATTTGCCATGCATTTAGGCATCTTGGTTTCCAGATCAAGATCATGCTCTTCCTTGCTCTCTTTGTATTTTTTGTAATATTTATGCTTTACTTTCATTAATATCAAGTTTATGCCTTTCATTTCCTTTCCTTTACTTAGTTAACTTTTATGTTCTTATTTTGTTTATTTGTTTTCCTTTCTTTCATTATGTCTAGCTAAGTTAATTATGTCAAGGTGAAAAGGTTACACTAATGGTGTAAGAATAAGTATAATGTAAACTTAATATGGACTTTAATGTTTGATACTAACATGTTTTATATTTGTTATCTTGTTCACTCTTTAATACTTTGCTTGTTAAATGACTAATCTTGATTTATGTTGTATAACACTTGGTACAACAAATGCTTGGCACTTTCATAGCCCATAATGTATGGTATAACCGACACCTGAGCTATGAAAGGAACTTGATTTGTTGTTAACATAAGTTATAATCATGAATGTTTGACGAGATTTACAAGTATTAGCATTAATTGAATAAAATGACTAATGTAATCATGTTAACAATATATAATCTGATTGGAACCTCCTTTGTGTGTGGTTTCCAATTCAATAATAAGAGTTTATACTATACTTGTTTGATATACCATTAGTGGAACCTCTAACCTTGACATTTGTTATTATTATTGTTTAATCCTTACATTAATATTTCATCTCTAAGTTCTCATCATCATCATCTTCTTCTTCTTCTCTTTCTTTATTATTATTATTATTATTATTATTATTATTATTATTATTATTATTATTATTACTATTGTTGTTATTGCTATTATTGTTGTTTATAATTATTGTCTATAATTTGTACAATTAACCTCCCTGTGGTTCGACCCCGGTCTTGCCGGGTTATTTATTACTTCGACACTCCTGCACTTGGGAGAAGACATCAACCTTTTAGTCATGTCATGAAGCTTGCATTCTCATTTTAGAGGTGGTTTGGAGTTGAATATTAGAAAGATAAATATGTATGAAGACTTTATTTTGATTATTTGCCAAGTGAAAAGAAAATGGCAAGCAAAGATGAGAAGTTGAGACCATACCGAGAACACCTATCTAAATTAGCTAAAGAATTTGAGGAAATAAAGTTCACCCATCTAGAAAGGGAAAGAAACCATTTTACTAATGCTTAAGTCACACTAGCTTCTATAGCTAGAATACACTTTAGGTACAAGGTACAGTTGGTACATATTGATATAAAAAATAACCTAGATCATTGTTGAAAGAGAAATAGATGGAAACCCTTGGTATTATGATATTAAGAATTTCATCCAAAATCAGACATATCTCATAGGGGCATCCAAAATTGATAAGAATATTTTGAGGAGGTTGGTAATAGATTTCTATCTTGATGGGGAAACTTTGTATAAGAAATCATCTAACGGAACTTTGTTGAGATGTTTGGATGATGTAGAGGCAAAAAGTGGTGAAGAAATTTATGGAAAGAGATTTGATTTGTCGATATGGTCCACTAGAAAAGATTAATAATGCCCAAAACTTCAATAGCAAGATGATAATAGAACTCTACGCTAAATGAAAAATCTAGCATTTCAATTCCTCGCTATATAGACCAAAGATGAATAGTGCGATAAAAGCTACTAACAAGAATGTTAAGAAGATTATTCAGAAGATGGTAGTCACCTATAAAGATTGGCATCAGATGTTGCTATTTGCTCTTCATGTATATAGCACCATAACTCGAACTTTAACAAGAGTCTCCTTATACACTTTGGTAAATGAAATGGAGTAGGTATTGTCTTTAGAAGTGGAAATCCTCTCATTGATAGTATTGGTAAACTTTGAGCTGAAAGAGGAAAAATAAACAAAAGATAAATATGAATAGCTGAATCTAATTAGTGAAAAGAGGATAGCCGCAATCTATCATCATCAACTCTACCAAAGAAGGATGGTCAAATCATACGACAAGAAGGTTCGACCTCGAGGATTCCATGAAGCAAATCTTGTACTGAAGAAAATATTGTCTTTACTAGGAGAAGATCAGAGTAAATAGGTATCGAACTATGAGAGCCCTTACGTTGTGAAGAAAGCATTCTCAAGAATAGTTTTGATGTTATCTAGAATGGATGGAAAAGGTTTTGCTAGGCTAGTGAATTCTGACTCTATAAGGAAATAATATCCTTAATGTATTTTATAATTTCCCAATCAATAAAATAAAGTTCGACCATAAATTCTCTCTGAAAAGCACCCTTTCTTCATAAAACGTATGATCTCATAGTATTTGAAATATTTTACTTAAATAAACTCTTTTTTTTATATATGGCTAAGAAAATGACTCCATCAATTGGAGGGAACCAAACCAATTTTAAAATTGACAGGTTTTACACACCATACTAGGGGTAAAAGGTGCATATGAGGGTCCATAGTGAACCAAAGTCTAAAGGGTATCATCATAAAAACTTCTAAAAAATCATCTTTTATGAGAATTGCTAATTGTGGTAAAAGTTTTAGTTTTCATGAACAAAACCAAATCTTTTAAGTTTTTCTTTTAAAATAATAACAAACTACAATACTCAATAGAGCAAAAAAAGGCCTTATAAAGAACTGGAGATCTCTTCATCGAGCATGAAAAGGATAGGATTTGCGGTACGTGTATCACATATTAGGTAAATAGGACAAGTCAGCTAAACAAATGAAAACAAGAACTCGAAGAAGGCAACAACAAAAAAAGGAACCTATGTTTCCAAAATAAGTAACAAAAAAACATGTATGCTATATTGTTATAACACTAATGTGGCAGGAAAAGTTGTGATGAAAGACACAAGTTTCCAAGTTTTTAGGAACTGTTAAGGCATAAAATCTCGGGTCAATGAAACTATAGAAAATGATAGGAATTGTGAACCAACACTACTTCATTCCTTAAGATCACCTAATATTAATGCCATTGTTTAAAAAAAATTGAATTTTTTTTAAGAATTTTAAGATGGGCAGGTCACCCAATATTGATACCATTTTTTAAAAAAGTATGGAGTTTTCTAAAGAATTTTAAGAGTGGTCAGCCACCTGATATTAAGACTGTTTCTTAGAAAACATGGAGTTTTCTAAGAATTTTAAGATGGGCAGATCACCTGATATTGAGACCATTCCTTAGAAAACATGGAGTTTTCTAAGAATTTTAAGAAAGGTCGGTCACCCGATATTGAGATCGTTTCTTAGCAAAGTATGGAGTTTTCTAATAATTTTAAGAAGGGTCGATCACTAGATATTGAGACCGTTTCTTAGCAAAGCATGGATTTTTCTAAGAATTTTAGGAGGGGCTGGTCACCTGATATTAAAACTGTTTGTTAGAAAAATATTGAGTTTTCTAAGAATTTATAGAGGGGTTGGTTAGTCGATATTGAGACCATTTTCTTTTTATAAAAGTGTGGAATTTTCTAAAAACAATTGAAGGTGTGTAGGTCACCTGATCTTGATACCATTCCTTAGAAAAGTATGGAATTTTCTAAGAATTTGAAGATGGATAAGTCACCCGATATTAAGACCATTTCTTAGAAAAGTATGGAGTTTTCTAAGAATTGTAGATAAGCAGGTCACCTACTAATTGGACTATTTATATATATAAAAAAAAACATGGAGTTTTCTCTAGAAATCTTAATATAAGTAGGTCACCTGATAGGAAGATTGTTGTTTAGAAAAAGCATAGAGTTTTAGCATGATTAGATAATTTATCTTTACAATACTTACTACGCTAAGCACTTAACAAGTCTTGGCTTTGTAAGCATGGTAAAAAGGTGATATTTATTGCTATCCAATTTTTAACCCATGTTTTGATAAATTTTCAAAAAATAAAATTTTTCATGTAGTGATAACATAAAGTATCAGGGTTAATATTGAGGAAACAATATATTAAAGGAGATAATTACTAAATCATATATAATTACTACAATCTAAAATACCATAGATATATGATTTGATTCGTGTTGGTTACGAAAAATAATCATTGCAATATAAAATATCATATATAGGATTTGTTTATGCTAGTTATAGGAGATAATCTTTGCAATAATTATTGCAAAGTTGGAGATTTTCTATATAAGTGAAGCTTCAGCCATATACAAAAGTTAAAGAAAAATATTCGCAAAGGGGTAATTTTTCAGAAAAGGGGCTAAAAAAAAACGCTAAAAATATAAAAAATATAAACCCATTTTTCTTCCTGTGCCGCCAGGCACCAGCCTCCCTTCCTTTTCTCATAGCCAACAAAGGCAACAACTTATCCTCTCTTCTTCTTCCACAGAGCTCTATCTTTTCCCTTATCTCTTGTCCAAAACTTAGTAGCTCCCCTCTTTGGTAGTCCCCATCTCCATTTTTTCCTTGCAAAACCAAAGAACCTCATTAAAGCTATAACCCTTTTCTTCTTTTACCTAGAGCCAACCACCTTTCCTGATTTCCTCATCTCACTCTTCCCGACAACCTACTCATTTCCATTTCCTTTCGATAAAAATGAGAGAGAGAGAGAGAGCACCTAAAACCAGTCCCCTTCCTAGCCATTCCCCTCTCTCGGCCATTTCTTCTTTGTACTCGAAGTAACCTTCTCTGTCAATGTAGCCCCAGATTGGCCTCTACCGAACCCCATAGCAACAATAACTATTTTTCTCAGTAGAGACAAGATGGGAAGCACGGGAAAGAAAAACAAAGAATAAATAAACGAAGAAGAACATAACAGGGACGAGCAAAAGGAAAGAAGATAAACAAAAGAAAACACAGAGGGACTAACCAGCATGCCTTTACCATCGCCTTCGTCCCTTTGTTTCTGTCTCTAATTTCTTCTCCTTCAGTAGTGCAACATTTTCTTCCAAAGGTATTAGTTGAAGCAGCAGCCCACAAGAAAACAAAGAAAGAGTAAGAAAACATAAAGGGAAGAACATCCATTCGGCCAGCACATCACACCTTCATCATCATCTTCTTTATCTCCAAAGAAAGCATCGACAAGAAGAGAAAGATAAAGACCAAAACCAGTTTTACTAGCGTTTGTCATTGTCTCCAAAATCAGTGATAACCGACATGCCTAAGAAATTGCATCATCATCATCTTTGCCCGTCAGCTATCAGGTAAGTGCCCTGCACTCTTTCCACTTTTGCAAATTTAAATACCTAATCACTGTAGCATTCATATGCATGTAACAGTGGCAGAACCGGTTACTAGTTTGGGTCAGTAACCAGGGTGGATTCGAAGGGCCATCCTTATTGTTTCTTTTTTTTCTTGGATTATTCAGTTTTCTTGCAAACTTTGAGACTATATGCGCATGGTTTATTATTTTTTATTGTGATTAACTATGATGCTTGGTTTTTTTTATAAAAAAATATAAAAAAGTGTTTTTGTCTGTTGCATATGGCCAATACCCTAACATGTTTTGAATGTTTTTTTTATATAAAAAAAATATTGAAAGTTTTGAAAATGTATTTTTGCATGAATTTTTTAAACACAAAAATTATTTTTTATGTTTCTAGATTTTACTATATGTTTGTAAAACTCTAAAAGGTATTGATCAATATTTCAAAAAATATAAAAATCTTATTTTGGAGGGAATTCATATATTATTCATCGTTAATGTTTGGATAAAGAAATCCTTAAATGACAAATATCCAAAATTTTATTGGGAAGAATTTGTTATTATTCATTGTTAATATTTGGATAAAGCAACCCTATGTGGTAAATATCCAAAATATTTTTTTAGAAATAAGAAGTCATCACACATTCTTGAAATAAGCCTCAATCATAATTGAGGACATTTCAACTTTTAACTTCACGATTTACGAGCCGTTAAAATATGAAACACTAAGGGAAAAAAAGGCTTTTAAAGCACTCTGAATTTTCTTAAATTTCTAAATTTGTGTTCTTCTTTCTTGCAATTTATGAGGCACAAACTCTTGAAATACCAAGGGGAAAATGAGTTTTTAAAGCACATGAAATCTTCTTGGATTTTTATCTTAATAAATTTAGTTTGAATCAAACATAATTTTCAAGAGACTTGCATTAATTCTCCTTGATACTTTGTAAACATATCTAAGGGTGTGTACCACAATGACCAAGGGTTTTTTCTTTTTAGACTTTCAGTGTGATTTTGTTCATCATAGCAAAACGTATCCTAAAAAAACTGATGGGATTAGAAAACACCAACATCATAGCAATTATAAGGCAAACTAAACATCAAGCAACTTACCTTAGGTAGGACATACTAGGAGTGCTAATACTTTCCCTTTATGTAATTAGTTCCTAGAATCTCTAAAAGACCAATTAGGATTTCTAGTGATCAAAATACTAGATGATGACTTTCTTATTCACAAAAACACAATAAAACCCCAAATCAATCAAGGGTTGCCACTCCACCGCAAGGGTGCGACACATGATTTATTCAAATTAACACTTGATTGACTATCAAACTTTTATTTTTTTTTAATTTGGCCTTGATTTTACATATTTAAGTCCTCGGAGTCTCGTGCCTTTTACAATTTGGTCCTTGATATTGAATTTCTTTAATCAAATCTCTAATTTTCCATCAAACTTTAATATTTATGCACTTATGCCTCTAATTTGACCAAATTAATTCTTTAAAACTGCAATTCAACCCGAGACTTTAATTTCTTCTAATTAAAATCTAAATTGACTTGAAAAATTATTTTTTTACAATTAATCCCTCATAAATTCAACGAAACCTTTAAAATCCCAATTGAGTTATTAAACACTCAATTTTGAATTTTTCTCTGTAAATTGAATGTTTCTTATTAATAGAGCCTTCATTAGTCAAAATTGATCCATTAATTTTTCAACTTTGGATATTTTGATCCTCCTTAACCATTTTTGTTTTTGCAATTTTCAGGAGATTTTTATATTCTTCCCACTATTTTTTTTTCATGTTTCTAATTTTTTTAATTATGTTGTTTTTTTATTTTATATTTTTTGTGTATTTATATGGGGTCCTAAAATGAGTAACAACAATCCTGATCTTATAATTCATATTTGGTAAGTTAACTTGACTTGACTTGACTCATTTTTCAGTAGAATTTAATTTTCAATTTCATTATTCAACATTGCGTTGATTAAGAATTTGATTTAGTAATTTTTATTTGTTTTTTATAGTGTTATTATAATCCGAGTCAATGTAATATATAGTCTTTTCAATATTTAAAAAAATATTTATCCTGATTTTTTAAGTCAAACTATATTTTTATCAGTTGTTTGGGTTGTCTTTGAATTTATCAAGTTGATTATGTCACATTAAATTAATCCCCATATAATTTAATTTTCCTTGCTAAAATAAAACTTAACAACACCTAGATAATTGTTTTATATTTAAAAATGATCAAACCCACATCTAACATAGAATATTCATCTAGTTATAATAAAAGTTAAATGGTATGGGAAAGTCACTATAGATCAAAAGATCTTTTACTATGGATTATAATAGTAGTTTCACTTTTAATTTCTCATCTTTTATGAGTAGATAAATATTTCTTTGGTTTTCTTTCACAAGGGTATTTAGGTTTTTTCATGTTTTTAGCCTCAGAAAAGGAAAAAAAAACAGTGGGCTCGTATTCCTTACACCCCAGCGAGCTTGTGCTATTAAGGAAGGGTGTATGACAGTTCTCGAGAACCATGGCCATCTATAGTCTAATTAGTTATGCATTCGTACAATCTTTCACATGGTGTAGCTTATATAGACAAATAATAATTGAATTGCGGTAGGTAATCAATTGTTTGTATTTTTTCTTTCCCGATAACTAAAATGTATAATTATCCTCTTTGTTTGTTGTTTGTCAAATCAAATATATTTGTCAGAACCCACGTGTTTAGGTCTCATACAAGTGTTAAACCCAAACACCTTGGGTCTGGGCCATGCCCTTGGATATGAAATTGTTACCCGACCCATCTCACTTGGATCTAGATCCAAGTGCTTGGACCTGACAACCATACCAAACTTATGTGCTAGAGTCTTTTAAATCCGCACCTAAGTAAAAAAAATTAAATTTTTTTAAAAGCATGATTGGACTGCAAAAATAAACACTACCTCATTCAGGTATGATTTTTCATTTATATGTAGTAGAACTTAACTACAAACTCTTTTTTGTTTTTGCAACTTATTTTATAAATTTATTATATTTGAAATGGAAAGAATAAAAAAAAATATTGAGTTCTAAATGATTTATTTCAAGTATTCAAAAAAAAACTTTTCTTTTTTTGTATGTATTATGGATGAAAATATTAATTTTATGTTTCCATCTAAATGTTGAATATTTTTTTAAAGGATTCATGCATTTTTAAATTTTAAATGTTGTTACATAATCTAATTGTCAAAGTTTGTTACGAGGAGAGTTTATTCTATATTATAACTATTAGTTGATACGAAAATTTAAAATATACAATCATAAGAGAAAATTTTTGAACTTTTGAATTGATACATTATGTTATAGGAAAAGAAAATATTGCATATGTAAAAGACTTATTATCCTTTTGACTATTTTAATTTGTGCAATTTTGTAGGTGATTTTTTTTAACTAAAATACAAGAAAAGATAACTATATGTTTGGTTAAAAAAATAAAGTTGAAAATACTAAATAAAGTTGAAAATACTAGATAAATATGTTTTTAGAACAATTATATGTATATTCCTATATTTTTATAAAAAAAAACATGGGTTTGGCATGACTATAAAGTCTAGGCACTAGAGTCATGCTAAACCCAGGCATAGGTCTTGACACTGCTATTAGACCCAAGATGTCTAAATCAAGTTGTGCTGTTAGACCTGGAAGCGGGTTTAATATTGTTGTCAGATTCAAGTATCTTTGGACTATGCTTCGATCTGACATTATTGATAGATTCATGTTACTTGGGTCTAACAAAGAATTAAGTAGATGTTTAAAAATTAATTCATTTAATTAGGTTTAATAACACTATTAAAATAATTTTTTATATTTAAAAAAATTAATATTAATGTATTGTGAAATGCAAACAAATATACTAGTTAATTCTAAAATTTATGTGATGGTAAAATTTAGAATAGTAAATGGTGAGGGTATTTTTAATAATTTCCTTTTCTTCTTTACTTTTCCTTTCCCAACTCGTAATTAATGAATAAAAAAAAGCAACTTACAACTAATTATACGCTCAGGCCCACAGGCCCACCAATAATGGCCTAAGCCGAACCCATAATTAGTTTCCTAAAAAATCCAAAAACAAACGTCCTCCCACTGTTACAATCCACCGTCACGAATCCCTATGATAAACCCATCCAAATACAAAACGGCCACCAAATCCCGTCATAACCAACTTCACTCCGTCAAATAGCGGTCACCAAATTCTTTGCAGAAACGAAAGGCAATCCTACATTCCACACCTTGCCGTCTCAGTTAGACTTAACAACACGTGGACCAACCCCATTAGCTCTTTCCATCACCGCCTCTCCTTTGCCGTAACCATCGGGGCTTCCTTAACTCCTATAAACATCGGTCCCCGGACTCTTCTTCTCACACAATTGCACCCTTACAAATTCTTCTCTCTTTGAATTCTCTGAAGAAAAAATATGCAGATCTTCGTGAAAACCCTCACCGGCAAGACCATCACTCTGGAGGTGGAGAGCAGCGACACCATCGACAACGTCAAGGCCAAGATTCAAGACAAGGAAGGCATCCCACCGGATCAACAGCGTCTAATCTTCGCCGGAAAGCAGCTGGAAGATGGCCGAACTTTGGCCGATTACAATATTCAGAAGGAGAGCACCCTCCATCTTGTCCTCCGTCTCCGAGGAGGTATGCAGATATTCGTCAAGACCTTGACCGGGAAGACCATTACTCTCGAGGTCGAAAGCAGCGACACCATCGACAACGTTAAGGCAAAAATTCAAGACAAGGAAGGGATCCCACCAGATCAACAACGTTTGATCTTCGCTGGGAAACAACTTGAGGATGGTCGGACTCTAGCTGATTATAACATTCAGAAGGAGTCGACCCTTCATCTTGTGCTCCGGCTCCGTGGAGGGATGCAGATTTTTGTGAAGACCCTAACCGGAAAGACTATCACGCTAGAGGTGGAGAGCAGCGACACCATCGACAACGTCAAGGCAAAGATTCAGGACAAGGAGGGGATCCCACCGGATCAACAACGTTTGATCTTCGCTGGGAAACAACTTGAGGATGGCCGGACTCTAGCTGATTATAATATTCAGAAGGAGTCGACCCTTCATCTTGTGCTCAGGCTCCGTGGAGGGATGCAGATTTTTGTGAAGACCCTAACCGGAAAGACTATCACGCTGGAGGTGGAGAGCAGCGACACCATCGACAACGTCAAGGCAAAGATTCAGGACAAGGAGGGGATCCCACCAGACCAGCAGAGATTGATCTTTGCTGGGAAGCAGCTGGAAGATGGCAGGACTCTGGCGGATTATAATATTCAAAAGGAGTCAACTCTTCATCTTGTGCTGAGGCTGCGCGGAGGGATGCAGATTTTTGTGAAGACATTGACGGGGAAGACCATTACTCTGGAGGTGGAGAGTAGTGACACCATTGACAATGTCAAGGCGAAGATTCAGGACAAGGAGGGCATTCCACCGGACCAGCAAAGGCTGATTTTTGCTGGGAAGCAGTTGGAGGATGGAAGGACTTTGGCTGATTATAATATCCAGAAAGAGTCTACTCTTCACCTTGTCTTACGCCTTCGCGGTGGCTTCTAAGGGTCTCTGGTTCTGCTCAATGTTTTCTATTATGTCATGTGTGATTGGCCATCTAAGGCTTTATGAATACTGTTTTTAAGTTTCCTAATGGTTGAATAAATGTCTCAGCAATATCTGGTTCATATTGATTTCTATTCATGCTCCTACGATGATTTATCTTAATGTTATCAAAATCCAAAATTGTGATGGACTTCTAGTTACACCTTATAGAGAATCTACACATATTCTTTGCATTTACAAAAAATCCTACTTTGGATCCCTGTATTTCCCTTAACTGGAGTTTGAACAGTTCAGAAAACCAGATAGAATCCTGTAATTAGAATATAGTAATTGAGTCCCAGTTTTGATAAATTTCGAGTCTTGAATGCAAACCATCTAAACAGTCAAAAAAGAGGGGATCGTCCTCCAGAATGGAAATCAAAGAAGCTGGATCTCCGAGAATCCTAATGTCGGATTCAGTAGGTCAGAGATTGTTTGTGTGTGATGATGATAAAGAGAGAATCTCACCATCATAAAAACAGAGCGGTGCCGGAAAGCCATATTTCCATTTTGTCACTTGTCTCAATATCAGGTACTTTTTTTCTCAGATTAAAATCGTTTCTTTTGTTCTAAGGTTCATTTAGGCTATAATGTTTTCATCTTATGCTTTAACATCTATATTGTTTATGATACTGTATTTTATTTACCTGATTGATGTAAGAACTTCGTCTTTATTGAATCACTCAAGTTTTTTTGTGGCCTATCATTTAGTGGTTGAAATTGCATGGACTGTTAGAAACAGTTGATGGGGTATTTTGTTGCCAGGAATTTGGAAATCTCAGTCCTTGGAATACGGTTTTGCATTAGGGTATGCATTCGTGCAAATGAATTGTTAAAAAACATGGCAAAGGGACAAAAAGAACTCGTAGATTGTAAGCCAGTGCAGGCTTTGAAAGAAATCCATCAATCAGGAGGTTTAATCATTTACCAATTTCTATATAAAACTAGACAAGAAAAGATCCTTTTTCCCACTGGAAGATTCGTTGTTCCAGGCATGGAGCTCAAAATTTGCAGAAATTGCAAAACATTGTTTTCTGCTGATAGAAATGGATGTGTACTATTTCTATTCAAATCCAAACTGTGTGGATTATGTGTGACCTTAGCCATGAGTTCCTCTTTGAAAGCATGAGTAAAGTAACACTAAGCAATAGAATAGGTCGATGGTCACAGCACATTCATCTCCGATCTAGCAAGGTTGGAGATGGTTATGTCATTTTGTCAAATTCTGAAGTATGTTCCTTCTAGTTATCAGGCGGAAGGCACATTGACATGGTCATCAAGCGAACTCTCATTCTGGATATAGGGGAGTGGCCATTGTCTACATCTTACTGTTTGCATTTATTCGGTAAAAAATTTGGCGAATGCACGTCACTACGAAGAGCTAAATGGACTAGTTTCTTTTACTTCATTGCAGCAGGGAGTGTCTCCTTGATTTAAAAGAATGTGGCTTATTTGCTACTACCCTGCAGCAGGTGACAACCAAGATAATGTCTGAACTTCACGTTTCTGATTCGCTCTCCTTATGGTATGTCCTCCTCTCCCTATCATTCATTTTTCCTGGTGCATGAAAACCAATGGCAGGCCCTTATCATGGAGCACATGTATGCCATCCTCTTAAATTCAATCCATGCAATACTACTGCCATTGTTTTGATCGCAGCCAGAAAGGGAATTATCAGCTAAAAGAACAATGACAGTCACTTTTGCCGTGACAGCATAGATAATTTGACCTTAATCAGGAAACCCATTTATCATAGTCAAGGATAAAACGAGCATGCGGTATATCCTCTATGGAATCAGCTGAATTAAATGCTAAGGATTCAGGTGCGGGGAGCAGGGAATATGAGAGTGCTTCATCCCTCATATCCATTAGCTGAAGCATATTGATGTAGGCGGAAGTTATATACAGCAACAAATAAAGAAAGAACAAAAAAAATTTAATGAGTGAAAAAGACTATTAATTGAACCCAAGTTTCCATGTTTTATTTTCTCTAGAAATAATAATCTTTTAGAAGGTTTATAAAATATTAAATACCTACCTTAATTAAAAACTAAAATAAAAATTTAAAATTATAAAAAAAAAAGTATGAAATTCAAAAATAATAATAAAAATCATAAAAACTCCAGAAACTAGGATTCTATGCAAGATTTTTATAATCTAAGGATCCAACTAGTCTCGGGTCAACTCGTTAGAACAATCTAGTTTTAAAATTATGATGTTTAAAATAAAAACTTGGCTATAATAAGACCAAGAGTTCTTGCATGGTCCCGGAAATCCTTTGTTGCCATTGTCTGTTATATCACGATCTTCCCTTTTCTTGTTTAATTTTTTACAACAAAGGGAAGAAAGACAGATCCTCATATTCATGGCTTTTAAGCAACCGCAACAGCCACACAGAATATGAGCGTGCTGGCATCCACCGTGAAATGGTGGGAAAAGCCCAACAACCAATCAGGGTTTGAAGAATGAACATAGCTATAATAAGACCAATAGTCTGCTGCACCATGGCCCAGGAGCTCCTTTGTTGTTATTCTCTGTTATATCACAATCTTCCTTTGTCTTGTTCCATTTTTTAATATCGAAGACAAGAAGATAATCAGATTCATGGTTTTTAACAATATATTTAGAATTTCTTGAATTGAATTCAACTTAGATATTTTGATAAAATCTCATGTTTAAAAACTTTCTAAGTGTAATGAATTGAATTTCAAATGGAATTTGATCTCTAAAACTTAATACTACAAAAGTAAACTAGAGGGCAACCTTTCTAATTTATATCGTTTCCCTTTCATTTACAATTTCAAAGTGAAGATATTAAATATTAAAATTATTTTTCAAAAATATTCATTTAGTCTTTTATATATATATATATATATATATATATATTTAATGAAATTTGATGAAAATAATAAAGATAATATAGAGATCTCCATGTGATTCTGCCATTGCTGATACATTAAAGTTTTAATAAGAGATTGTATAGACTCTTTGACATTACCATCCCTCATGCATTACAACTGCTGTTGACCTCATAAGTTCTATCTTAACACTTTTTTTTTTCTTTATTAGATTCCATCCTTAAAACATTAGCCTTCGTGAAAGGGAACTGTTTTCTCCCTTATTTCCATGCGATGGTTATGTATATTAGTGCAATTTTGCGTTTGGTTCTACTGTTCGAGTACCATAGAAGTCTGTAACTTAGGTTGAGTTAATGATCTGAATAACTAGATTAAGTTTGGCTCGTAAGCCTGTAAATTCTATCAAATTATGCTTGAACTTATTGAAAATCTTAGTGCTATGAACGTATCATCTTTACAAATTGAGATGTGATTTCAGTTCGCAGCTTGTTTTCTAAGTATAAAAATGGAGACGAGGCGCCTGGTCCCTGCTGAAAATGATGCGTCGAGCAACAAACTAGCAAGATTGATTTCTTTGTCATTGATGGCCTACAACAAACTTTCAAGGCTGTGATGAGAAGCTAGGTTAATAATTATCGAGAGAAGAAAATAGTCAATGTTAAAAGTAGGAGTGAAGGATAAAAAGGGTTTATTATATGTTAAAAATCTTTAAAAACTAACAATGGAATAAATCTTAAAATACTTAATTTTATTTATTTATATTTTCGACTATTATAACATTAAAAAAAATAAAAAATCCTAAAATAATGAATAAAAAAAACTAGAAAAAAATATCTCTTTTAAACAGTTAAAAAAAATTAGAAAAGCTTATAAAAAATAAGTTAATAAAATATCTATTTTAAAAACAAACTGAATTGGTTCAGTTTTTCATCAACAATTATTTTCTATAAAGAACTTTTTTAAGCGTGAGTCATTCTATTGTGGGTTCCTAATATATTTGTATTTCATCTCATTATAGATTCATAACACATTAATTATTATTATTATGTGATACACAAAATAATAATAGTAATAATCAAGTATAATTGAACTTTAATATCAATTGACAAAGATGAGAGTAAATGATAAAAATATTTGTTATACATCAGAAAACTAAAATAAAAAAAAACACTATGAATATAAAAAGAATCTTAAAATATTTAATTTTATTTATTGATATTTTCACTTTCCAAAATTTTATCACAACCTTTTATATATATAAAAAAGAAAACTAAATTTCTAAAATAATGAATAAAAAATATAAACTAAAAAAGGAATTTACTTCTAATAAAAAAACTAGAAAAATATAATAAATGAATAAATAAAGTACAATTAACTAAAAATAATAATTATTTTCCTAAAAAATATCATTTTATGTGCCTCGTTCATCTTCTCTTCCAATACTTATGATGAAAAAACCATTCGCAATTTGTGGCTACATTTTTGTTTCATTGATTGGTGCTGGATACGGGTAAGAATTTATAAGATTTTAGCAGAATTCCAGGCTAAAGTTTAGTTGCTTTCGGTGATTTCAATAAAGCCGTGAAGAAAGTGATGCCTATGACCTGTCCCATTTGCCGTATCTCGTAACTGTGATTTTCAAAAACAGCTTCTTCTTGATTCTAGATTTTCCTTCTTAAGGAAATAAAATCAAGGCTGAAACTGAAAACTTATTCTCATTTCTAGTTCTGTTTGTTTTTATATTTGATATTAGTTTAATTTTTTAAAAATATTCAATTGATTTTTTTAAATATTTTTGTTATAATTTTGATGCGATAATATTAATATTAAAATCTTAAGAAATATTTTTATGTTAAAAAAAATTAAAACACAGTAACACAGAAACTTATTAGCCGGTGATTTCAGTAATCAAAAGAAAGTAAAAAACTGGTTGTTCCCAATACTGAAGCCTAGAAGTTTCAGCATGACACTAAATGATATGCTGATATGGGAGTATTCAATGCATAACAGTGAAAATAATGATTTGAAGCATAAGTAAAGTATCCATGGCGTGACCTTTCACCAGCTTCCATGAAGAATTAAGTCTCGAAATGATGCTCACATGTCTACAGAAGATTTCTTAATAGCAACCATTGCCTTCGAATGATACGGGAAAGAACAGAAGTGTTTCCAAGGATCACGTAAGAACTTGTCCTTATCTTTACAGGGCTTGTACAAGATTGATGCATGTGGTAGGTTGTGGGATGATATTATTTTTTCACTAAAATATTTAGATGATGCACTTGTGTTTTTTTACCAATAACTTGGATTATAATTTTATTTAATTAAATAAATTAATTTTATTTGAATTATATAGGGGAGAGAGAACAATAGGAAATGGAAAAATGTGTGTGTGTGTGTGTATAATAAAAAAGAAAAGAACCTTTTATCTAAAAGTGAAAGAACGGGTGAAAAAAATGTATATATATAATGAATTTATTTTTTAAAATCAATTTACAATATAAATCAATACATACATAAAATTTATTGAATAAAATAAAATAAAAATATTATAACATGTTATATATATTAAAAATATCATAAAAAATAAATATTTAATCTATAATATATAATTTATAAGATACACACATACATATCTGTATGCATAAGTATGTACGTATGTATAGAAATAGATACATAAATACATAAATAAAATACTATGCGATGTTGTATATAAAAAACATGTGGGCTTGGTAAACTAGGCCAAGTGCCTAGCCCATCAATTCACAAGACTTACCTGCTGCTAGCCATGAAGACGCTGGTGGAGGAAGACTGGCCGGCTGGTTTCTCCTTTTCTTTTGTTTCTTCTTGTTCCCCACTACTATTCCCTCCTCTCTGTTTGTCCTGTGCTTCCTCATTTTTTTTTATGAATTTTTTTATGTAACAATACAAAATGAATGTGGTGCAGCTACAAAGTGCGAGCGAGGACACTGGTGATGATCGGACAACTGCTCACGCTTGTTTTTTCTGAAAATTCACATATTTACTCCAAATCTTTCATGAACATATTTATATATTTTTTTAAATTTTTGTGCGTGTTTATCTTTCTGTCTTATGATATCCTAACAAATACAATCATGATTAATAAAAACCTCTTTTCATTGTGTACACGTATCATATTTGTACCTTTTCCTCTGAATTCAAACCAACACAACGAGCAATCTTATCTAAAAACTATGTCAATTTTGAAGATGGAATTAGAGACCTGGGAAGAGATTATTCTACAACATGAGGTGTGGAAAACTAAAAAATTTGCACATTAATTAGTGTGAGACAATCGATGTAACAAAAGGGTTCATCCTTATTTATCTTATTTTTTCCCCTTCTGCATGTAATCCTTGTTTGAGTCCCTTACTATTAATTACATGCCTCAAATAATTACCAAAGAACGAGGCATACAAGTCCCAGCAGCTCCTGCTGGCTATCAAAGTGGTTATGCTGCTCGTCTCGTAGCGCGCAACTACCAGTCATCGCATCTTGAGCACCATCCATTCTTTGTTTTGTGTTGTTTTTTTTTTTTTGAAGGAAAACGGCGTCCTTTGCTATTAATATAGCGGTACTCTAATCCCTTTAATACTATCCCAGAAGCTTTACTTCTATTGTTTCTTCACTAAATTCCTATTGGCAACTTCGTTCCCTATGGCTGACTCTGAACATTCTTCTTCTGATGAAACTTCTGTGTATTCGAGAGGTACGATACTGTTGACACTCACTTTTGTGGTCGCTCCTTCTTTACCTACACAGCTTGTTGGTAAAAATATCAACGGTATTTTGTCCCTTCTAAGTTTTGTTACCTTTTGCTGCTTTTACTTGAAATGTTTGTTCACGACAAGGGTGGGTGTTTCTTTGTTGGACTATTTGTTCAATAATATATTTGAGTTTATTGATTTTGAGATGTTTTGTTCAGAGGAAACAAGTCAGGAATCAAAGCTTGAATTCTCTGAGGATGAGGAGGCACTTATAATTAGGATGTTTAATCTAGTTGGAGAGAGGTTTGTTTGTTGCCCTTTTGTTTTTCCATTTCAATGACTTTGTTAGCCTTCAGATTCAAAATATTTAACCTCAAGTTTTAATAATTTGATCAGGTGGTCTCTGATTGCCGGGAGGATTCCTGGAAGAACAGCTGAGGAAATAGAGAAGTACTGGAACACTAGATACTCTACAAGTGAATGAAGCTGTAAAAGCATAAGTTCTGCTTTCTTTACCTCTGCTAGAGCAAGTTCTGAGCCTGTCATTCATAAGCAGAAGATGATGGGCTAAGTTGAGTCTAGCTGTTCTGTAGCTATGCTGTGTTTCATGAACTGTTGTCTTTGATTGCTGAAGGAACTGCAATCATTTAGTAGTTGCTATTAGATTAGTGTCCATTGTGAATATCACCATGTTTCTATGCTTCCCTTTAATTTTTTTTTTAACTGTTTCTATGTTTTTCTTGTGCATCGGTAAGTTTTGATTTACCAAATCTTGAGTTTAATGATTATTATAATAAGTTAAAAATATTTTAATCCTGATGAGTTGAAGATATGTTACTTACACGTTATCACCTTTATAAAAAAATGAGGCAAGATAGGCTATAAAAAGGAATAAAGATGGTTGATCTAACATGTCATCCGAATTTGGCATATTCACTGCCCTTTGATGGCGATGCTGATAGGAATGGATTCTTTCGGTCCGATCGAGATTGAACAAACGAATATCAGAAGCCTCTTTTTTTTTTTCACGCAATTCAGCTAAGACTTTTTATAACATTAACAATTAAAACAAAAGGATCTTTATTGTGGAAAAAATTCAGGAGAAAGAAAGTTTTTGAGTGATCGAAATTTCAACCACCAATTTTGATGTTAAAGGATTCGTTTTTGAAGGAGAAACTGTCTTTTATGATATGAGTGGAGAACACAAATCTTGAACGTGGTTTCAAACACAAATTGAGATTCCTAAATTTTTTTAAAATTTGGTTTAATTTAATTTTGGGTATTTATATATAAAAAAAATTTAAACCCATTTATAGCAATATTTTTCTTTTCAAGTCTCTGGAATTTTAATTGTTTCAATTTTTGGCCACTAAACTTTTTTGCTTTGCAATTTAATTCTTTCAAGATATATTTTACATGGTTTTATGTACTGAACTCTTTTTTGATTTGTTTTCTCTCACTTACCTTGTATTTCATAAAATATGCGGACATTAAAGTAACAACAAATTTTAAGAGATAAATTTTTAAATTATTGTTAAAAAATACTGAGA
The DNA here is from genome assembly GCA_026413675.1 of Populus pruinosa. NCBI lineage: Eukaryota > Viridiplantae > Streptophyta > Magnoliopsida > Malpighiales > Salicaceae > Populus > Populus pruinosa. The sequence goes on along the minus strand of CM048602.1, from coordinate 2,567,695 downwards.
GATGAAGGACTCAAATTGGCATAAAGACAGCACCAAAGTCCTTTTCCACACAGGGCGCAAAACTATAATTTGGAGCCTCGGGTTTAATGTTGAAATGATATAAAATGAGAGGTAAGATATCTAACACATTTTGTTGATCAGCAATAAAGAAATTAACCAAGCATTCTAGTATATTACATGCCTGTCAGTGATTTTTACAGCTCCAATTACACATTAGCAAGCTTGATAATCGAGGCGAATGAGCTGAGAAGCAGTCACGAGACCAGAAGTACCAGATAGCATCTGGGTTGAGCTATACATTGCTTTGTTTATATAGCTTGGTATCAAGTACTTGCTTACCGCACATAGCACAAACTCCTGCAGAATTAAGAGCAACATCAGAACTTATTGCATAACAATTACTAATATTCTCAACTCAAAATATCTAAATCAGAACATCAACGACAGTACCTTTTGAATAAGCACAGGTGTGACAGTACTTGGCATCTTGGTGTACTTGCTGCTTGCAAATGATGCACTTGGTATTTCCATAAGGACTCCATCTGCATGATATGGAACTCCAAATAAGTTCATGTAGAATCACACCACCAGAATTACTGATGTGAAAATCCATGACTACTGAGAAACACCAACATTTCAACAATCTATCAGGTCAAAAGGAAAAAGAAAAGTTACAGTGCAATATAAAAACACAAAGCAAACTATAAAAAGGTAAACTTTCAACCCAGACTGCAAAAAAGAATTCAGTGATCTGTAACCTCAACTACTGTAGTAGCTAACACCATACCAATCCTGATTCCAGAACTCTAATTCCCAAGTCACCCTCCAGCAACTATTGCTCCTTGCAATCTGCAAGTCCTTTACTTTGCAAACCATAAAACACAATCTTAAAAGATACATCAAGCTAAGATGCAAACATCCCCCATACTCATTCATAAGCTTCTTCACAAACCAATACACTTAGGAAGACAAATACTTGCCTTTTCTCTTCTTCCTTTTCTTTTGAAAATTCTAGCATGTTATCACTAATCCCTCAATTAGCATAAGAGCTCAATCCTCCCCGCTAAAAGATACTTCAACCTCAAATGTAATTCAAACCCCACAAATCTGAAACTCCTCTCACTCCCCTGGAGTTTGTTTCCATATCCTCCCCTTCCTTGAACCTAAAACTAGCTCATGAACACTTTTCCCCTGCAGCACAGATAACCCAAACAAATAACTAATCTACTGTCACACCCACAAGTCCCAAAACATGACTGCGAAGCAAGAACCTGCACATTCCCCCGAATCATGATTCATTCATATGCTAAAAAAAATACCATAAGAATCTCACCATCACACAGCATTACCACATGTTAATAATTATTTCACACTATCTACTCACTACTGAGATATCCCAACAGAAAAACACGAGAGCTCTGTGAATAGAAAATTATTTTTATTTTTTCACCTAACATTCAACGATCACAGACAGAAGCTAGCAAACAATGTCATCGTCGTCATCGTCGTCATCATCATGATAATAATAATAATAATAACAGAAAAGAAAAAAAGGGAACCTTTTTTTCTTAGAGAGGAGTTTATTCTCGTTGATTTTCCGGCCACCACCTTCGGTGGTGTTGCTAGCTCCTTCCTTCCACTTATCAGGAACGATCACTTTAGCTAACTTCTTTTCACCTAATTAAAAAATTAAATCTCATAAATCGAAACAAAATTAGAATAATTAATGACTGATTAAGTACATTGAGATGGGAGATTGAGAGACTTACACTTCTCGCAAACCATTTTTGTTGTTTTCTTTCTGATTCGGGGATTCTAGGATACAAGTCGTTGCTTTGTATGCATAGAGTTTCTGGATCGAACGATTTAATTGACTAAAGTGTCCTTAGTGCGAAAGGGAATTTCCAGCTGGGCAAGTAATGTATATTTTTCAAATACATATATTTTTATTTTTTAATAATTAAGACGTTTCAAAGCCATCTTGCTAGGAATTCAAACTAATATAATCTAACGGTGAAAGAGATTTATTTTTTTATTATATATGAATTTGAATTCTGACGTGTATATCTATTATTTCTGTGGTATATTATATATTTATTAGATTTACAGAATATTCAATAAACCATAAAGATTAATTATGATGCATATAAACTAGCCCGAACACCCCATATAAATAAAAAAAATATAAACTTATCTAGAATAATTACACACAATCTTTTTAAATAAATATTTTTATTAAATTTAGTGTGATTCAACAAATTAACTTGAGATAGTTGATACTTATAAATAAAAAAATTAAAAAAATTAAACCAACATCCACTTATAAAAAATCTGAATTAACATGTGATCAAAATAATTTAATTAAAATTTATTAATTTAAAAAAATTAATATTTTTTAAATAATAATTTTTTTAATTAATTTTTTTTTATCATTTTTTTTTATCATTTACCAATCAATTCCAAGTCAAGTTTAATACTGAGTTGTCCCAAGTAGAATGATAACCCATCCTCGTGGATGGATGAAAGATGCAGACTACCAGCACCTATGAAAGATTTTATGATTCCTAGAAATTGGTATATATTTATTATCATTACGAGGGTTATAAAAAAAAAATAAGAAAAGAAGAGAAAAGTCTATAAACTCAAGTCATCTCTAAAAATATTTATTAATAAAAAAAACTCGATCACAGGTTGATTTTTATTATGTATATTGCAAACAATACAATAATGGTTCCTCGCGAATAGAAATGGTACATTACAAATAGGCATATGACCGCATCAACAAACACTAATTAGTCATAGTGGATGCTCTCACGTACTTGGAGCTTTTCCCAAATAACAAAACACAAAGAAAAAACTATTGCCAAGCCAAAGCCACCATTTTTTATTGAAAAGAAGAAGAAAGAAACACACCAAGGAGACAAGAAAGCATAGGAATTCTCATATCTAGGCATCTGGATTGGCCAAGAAGTAGGCTTCAACAGCCTTGAACAAGCCTGCTGTCTTTTTGCCATACACATCCTTGATTTGATCTTTGTTGATCTCAGCATCACCCTTGATGTAGTATGTGCTGGTTCTCTTGCAAATGGAACCTCCCTCAGGAGTTGGCACGAACTTGTGCTCGTAAGTCACCTTTTCAACTGCATCCTTCCAAACATTGGCTTCAATCAAGCTGAAGCTGTAGGTCAAGTTCTCTTCGTCAATTGCCTCAATCTTCTGCTTGGCATAACTGAGATCTTTTCCTGCAAGTGCAAAATCAATTTGTTACTTCTTTGTGTGGTACATACAGTGAGTGCTATGAACTATGCTGATTTCAATATAGTTAATATAATTATAAGTAATTGCAACATAGAATATACTAACCTTCGGCAAAAGTGATCTTCCTGATGGTTCCAGGCCCTCCATTTCCTTCAATTATCTCAGAGCTCTTAATGTGCTCTGGTAGAATTTTAGGCAAAAGAGTGTCAATTTCAAGGCAGTATGCCTTGAAAAGCTTGGCTGGGGCTACAGCAACAGCAAACTCATTTTCCAAAGTGATAACACCCATTGTAACTCGGGATTTGAAAAGATCACAAAAGGGGGAGAGATTTTGTTGATTTGCAGGATGTTTTTGCGGTGCTGAAACAAGAGGAGGAGAGGTAGTATTTATAGGATGAAATTGAAGGTTATGTGGCGTGAAAGGATCACATACATGTATCAAAGAGTAGCACTAAATTCTTCAGTGCTGTTCATGGTCATTCATTTTTTTAAATAATATATGCACTGGTCAAATAAAACACCTATGAAACCATATAAAATTGTTAATTGACTATGTTTATACACTCTATCATTTATTCAATAAAGAAAGGGAAATCCCAGCACATCAATTTCCAGGAATATGATCACCACAAAGAATGCCCACGATCATTATCAATTGGTCAAATGAAGCGCCTATCAATGTCGATGGTATAATAAATTAATAATTTGACAAAAAAACCAAAAAACAAAATCTAGAAGGTATAATTTGGCAGGCTTCCAAATAATGTGATTATTTTAAAAATATTTTTATTTAGAAATATTAAAAAAAAATTGAAGTAAAGAAAAAAATTAAATATTTAAAGAACATTTTTAAAATACAAAAATAAACCAACTTTATGTATTACTATAATGTACTGATAATTTTGTTTTGAAGAATTAAGCTAATTGAAAAACAAAATAGTTTTTTTTCATAAACCTCAATTGATGACATTATCAAATTGAATGAGATAAGTTAGTTTTTTTTTAATAGTGAAATTATTAATTTATTTTAATTAAAAAACTAATCGGAGGCAAGGAGTGTTTTTTACCTTAACATTTTAATTCCATGAACTTCCTCGAGGGGTATTTTCACCATTTTTTTTATTGCATTTTTGTAATATAACCAAAGGCTGGGTTAAGACGAAGGCTGAGCCTACGCAGTGCTAAGGCGATGGTACAACATCAATATCCAAAGCTTACTGTTTGCAGGTGGCCCAGGTTCTACTAGGAGTATTAGGGAGCCCTAAATATAAATTAGTGAAGAAGGTGACGTGGGGATTCACTTTTAATTTATTATACTCGAACAAAATATTATTTTAATATATTTTTAAATAAAAAATATTTTAAAACATAATTATTATTATATTTTTAAACACTCTTGTTTTAAGGAATGGCCAGAAGAGCCAGAATCCATTAATGTTAAGAAATCTTAATTACTTCATATAAACACTACTTTTATATTGATATTTTTATATGACATTTTTTTAATGACTAACATGCTTATTTAGCATATTAACCATGTTGAAAATACATTTTCATTGTACAAAATTATGGTTTAAAATATTAAAAAATCAAATGTAAAGAAAGAAACTCTAAAGAGGTTTAGTTTGGTCACTCCATAAAAGTTTGGAGTAGGAATAATAATAATACAATGAATAGAATAGAGCCACATTTTCAATAGAATTTGATTCAGTCAAAGTAAGACGCTCCATAATTATATTAAGGCTGCATTTAATACAAGGTTAAAAAATTGAAGGTGAAATGTTAAGGGGGTGAGTTTGATAATAATTGAAAAAGTTATTTATTATAATTGGAGCCATCTTAGTCTTTAGATTTATAAATAATATTATAGTTCTCACACTTTCACGTGGACAAATTAATATTTTAAAATATAATAAACTATAGGACCATATAAATTCTTTAAACACAATTGTTTTTTTATGTGCATACATATCTATTGGTTGGATTCTACAATTGTTCTCAAGTCCATAAACTCATCAAGTCCTCTCGGAAAATATATAAGGAAACACAAAGCTTTTATTATGTATATTGCAAACAATACAATAACTTAATAGAAATGCTTCCATACAAATAACCACATGACCACAAAATCAAATACTATATATCAAGGCAGAAAAAATTTATCCAAAAAAAAGAAGAAGAAGCATTTGCCACACCGAAAAGACTATCAAACATGGGAATTCTCGTATTTAGGCATCTGGATTGGCCAAGAAATAGGCCTCAACAGCCTTGAACAAGCCTGCTGTCTTTTTGCCATACACATCCTTGATTTGATCTTTGTTGATATCAGCATCACCCTTGATGTAGTATGTGCTTGTTCTCTTGCAAATGGAACCTCCCTCAGGAGTTGGCACGAACTTGTGCTCGTAAGTCACCTTTTCAACTGCATCCTTCCAAACATTGGCTTCAATCAAGCTGAAGCTGTAGGTCAAGTTCTCTTCGTCAATAGCCTCAATCTTCTGCTTGGCATAACTGAGTTCTTTGCCTGCAAGTAAAATATTAATTCGTTACTTCTTTGTTCAGTACATACAGCGAGTGGTATGCTGATTTCAATATAGTTAATTTAATTAAAAGTAATTGCAACAAATAATATACTAACCTTCAGCAAAAGTGATCTTCCTGATGGTTCCAGGCCCTCCATTTCCTTCAATTATATCAGAGCTCTTAATGTGCTCTGGTAGAATTTTAGGCAAAAGAGTGTCGGTCTCAAGGCAGTATGCCTTGAAAAGCTTGGCTGGGGCGACAGCAACAGCAAACTCATTTTCCAAAGTGATAACACCCATTATAGACTTAGGATTTTGAAAGACGGAGAAGGGGGGAGAGATCGATTTTGTTGATTTGGAAGATGTTTTTGTTGGTGCTGAAACAAGAGGAGGAGAGGTAGTATTTATAGGATGAAATTGAAGGCTATGTGGTGTGAAAGGATCACATATATGTGTCGATGACCAGTGCTAATTAGTTCTTCACATTCTGTTCATGGACATTATCTGTTTAAATTAAATAATTTATGTCCTAGTCAAATAAAGCATCTATGAAACCATATAAATTCTTAATCGACAATTCTCCATCATTTATTCAATACGACGAAAAAAAGGGTGAATTCTAGAACATCAATTTCGTGGTTGTAGAAGTCATTGCAAAAAGAAGTCTTACGTTCTCATTATTTCAAGTGCCTGGTCGGAAGCAGGCTGAAAAAGGAGGCAGTCCTTCATGCTGGGCGCAGCCCCATTAGGTGGTCTTTTAAAAATCAATAATACAATAAAAAAGAAGAAAAAGGCAGGGGATGCATAAGAAAAGTCACAAGTCAAAACCCTTATCCACAGATCTCATTATATGTTTAATGCTTATAGAGATGGGCTAACTTTTTTTCACCCTTTATTTATAACGTGAAACATTTTTCACTCTTTCTATTATAACTTACTATTTAAAATTATAACAAAAGTATTTTTTTATTTAGAAATATATTAAAATAATTTTTTATTTTTAAAAATTATTTTAATATCAATACTTCAAAATGATTAAAAAATATAAAAAAATATTATTTTAAGTAAAAAAAATATTTCAAAATTTTTAAGAACACCCCAGGTACACAATGTGCCTGCTCTCACAGGCAACTTCTCCTAAACCTATTTTTAATTAATTATCTGAAAATTAAGATAAATGTTCACAAAAAGAAAATAATTAAAATAAAAAAGGTATTTTTATGTAATGTTTTTTGAAAATAAAATGATGTTTTACAAGTCAAAAGATTTCTCAAATAAAAATAATGGTAATTAAAATAAATATTCATAAAAATTTCAATGATGTTAATTAAAATTAATTAAAGATAAAAAAATGATTATCTTTAATTAGAAACTTCACTTTCTTATTCACGTATTTCCTTTAAAAAAAATTAAAATATGCTTTTTATTAGAAACATTATATTTTAAATAAAAATTATCATAATTATAAAAGAAAGTTTCAATAAAAAAATCATGAATTAATCATTTAACAATTATTATTACTGAATATCAATGAGAGATTTAAAAAAAAATGCTTCCTAATGCTCTTGTAAACTAGTGCATAATTGAATAATTATTTAACTATAATTTCAATATATTTATTTATAGATAATTTTATTCGAAAATTAAATTAATAAACTTCTTTAAGAACAGACTACATATGCTTGGGTTTAGGAGGGGTTGTCCCGAGCATAAAACAGACTAGGCTTCTAAAGGCTTGAAAGTCCAAGCTAGCACCTCTTGTCCTTTCTCTTTAATGGAAAAATAACATGTTGTACACCCTAAATTTTCGTGAGGCTAGACAACTCGTAGTCTTTTAACATAGATTTTAGCCACTTTTTATAGTAAAAAAAATCAAAGTTCGAGTTTTAAAACCCACAAAAATCCATTTTCAAATCGATTTTATCTAAAAACATGTAACAAATATGTCAAGGACCCTTTAAACCCATTTTTAACTTGACGAAGAGCCCCTACTACCTCCATGAAACTCATCTTTGTAATAGAAACTTACTTATACCAAAATGGTTTATATATATATATATATATATATATATATATATATATATATAGTTAAAATGTGCTTGATTGAGCACTCTTTTTATTTTTTTTTATTTTTTTGATGATTTTTTCTTTAATCTCTTAACATGCAGGGATGAAAGCATGAAAAAAAAGTTTAGGATCTAAGATTAGAATAACTAATGTCGGATTAAGTAGATCGGAATGGGAGGTTGAGAGATTCACACTTTTCGCAAATCCTTCTAGCTTTTTTCCCTAAATCGTGATTCCTTGAGAAGCAGAGAGATTGGAGAGATGAGTTGTTGCTTTGTGTATATAGAGTTTCTGGATTGAACATTTTAATTGATATATATATATATATATATATAGTTAAAATGTGCTTGATTGAGCACTCTTTTTATTTTTTTTTATTTTTTTGATGATTTTTTCTTTAATCTCTTAACATGCAGGGATGAAAGCATGAAAAAAAAGTTTAGGATCTAAGATTAGAATAACTAATGTCGGATTAAGTAGATCGGAATGGGAGGTTGAGAGATTCACACTTTTCGCAAATCCTTCTAGCTTTTTTCCCTAAATCGTGATTCCTTGAGAAGCAGAGAGATTGGAGAGATGAGTTGTTGCTTTGTGTATATAGAGTTTCTGGATTGAACATTTTAATTGACTGAAGTATCCTTATGGAATTTCCTTTTGCGGCAAGTAATGTATATTTTTGAAATATTCATGTTCTTAATTTTAATTAGGAATTTTTACTCTAATAATATGGAATTCAAACAAGTACACACTCACACACACACAGAGAAATGAAAAAAAAAAAACGCTTATATACATTGTTGATAATCAATCAATCGATGTTCATAATAATACAAAGATCAAAAAACTTAATCACAATTTGGATTTTATTTTATATTTCAGACAATACAATAATGTTCACTCACGGATAGAAATGGTACAAAAAAAATAACCATACCAACAAGGAATAGTTTTTCCCATATAACAAAAATAAAGAAAAAAAAAACTATTGTCACGCCAAAGCCACTCTCCTTTTGATTAAAAAAAGCAAGCAAACAAAAGAGACAATAAAGCATAGGAATTCTCGTATCTAGGCATCTGGATTGGCCAGGAAGTAGGCTTCAACAGCCTTGAACAAGCCTACTGTCTTTTTGCCATACACATCCTTGATTTGGTCTTTGTTGATCTCAGCATCACCCTTGATGTAATATGTGCTGGTTCTCTTGCAAATGGATCCTCCCTCAGGAGTTGGCACGAACTTGTGCTCGTAAGTCACCTTTTCAACTGCATCCTTCCAAACATTGGCTTCAATCAAGCTGAAGCTGTAGGTCAAGTTCTCTTCGTCAATTGCCTCAATCTTCTGCTTGGCATAACTGAGTTCTTTGCCTGCAAGTGCAAAATCGATGTGTTACTTCTTTTTGTCGTGCATATATTGAGTGGTATGCTGATTTCAATATAGTTAATTTAATTACAAGTAATTGCAACAAATAATATACTAACCTTCAGCAAAAGTGATCTTCCTGATGGTTCCTGGCCCTCCATTTCCTTCAATTATATCAGAGCTCTTAATGTGCTCTGGTAGAATTTTAGGCAAAAGAGTGTCAATTTCGAGGCAGTATGCCTTGAAAAGCTTGGCCGGGGCGACAGCGACGGCAAACTCATTTTCCAAAGTGATAACACCCATTATAACTTAGAATTTTTAAAGATCACAAAAAGATTGAAAGGGGGAGAGATTTTGTTGATTTGCGGGATGTTTTGTGGCGCTGAAATAAGAGGAGGAGAGGTAGTATTTATTGGATGAAATTGAAGGCTATGTGGTGTGAAACGATCACATACATGCATCAAAAGGCAGTCCTAAATTCTTCATATTCTGTTCATGGTCATTCTTTTTTTTAAATAATGCATGTCCTGGTCAAATAAAAAAAATAATCTTAATTGACTATATATGTTCTCCATCATTTATTCAATAAATAAAAGAAAGAGGGAAAATCCGTATATCAATTTCATGGAAAAATATTTTGAAAAAGAAGGGATTTGAAAAATTAAAAGTCAAGCCTAAAGTTTAAAATAATTATAAGAGAATAGAGATGGAGATACGAGGGGTTAATTTGAGATTGATTTTCAATTTATTTTTTATTAATATTAATTTTTTAATTTTATATATTTTTTAAATGTTTCTGAATTGTTTTGATATTAACATAAAAAATAATTTTTTTAAAATAAAAAAAATATTATTTTAATATATTGAAAAGTAATCAAACACCCTACATCTACCTCAAACAAAGAAGGCAACCCCCAATCCACTGCTACAGGTTAACAAACAAGGAAGGCAAACAATCATTAGCAGACGGTCAAGTGAAGCGCCTACCAATGTAGAAGCTATAATTGGACAGGCCGCCAAATAATATAATCGTCGAATATATAATAAATAAATAGTATTCCTTCTCTCTTTTGAGATAATTGAAAAGGAAATTCCAAGTTGTATTTTTTTTTTAAATAATCTTGTAGGCACGACTGCATCCAGCAATAATAATAATAACAAAAAAAAATCTTAAATTAGTTTTCAAACTAGAGAACAAATCTCAATTAAGTTCCTGGTTACTATTTTTTTCTCAATTTAGACTTGTAAAGTTTTTTTAAAAAATTCTCCAATAATTGTTTTATCTTTTTTTTTTTCATAATTTTTTGTATTACAAAAATTAATAATTTTTAGAATGATATTTTTCATTTATGATCTCATTTATTTGATATGGGAAATAATAAAAAGAATTATCACAGCATGTTTTTAGTGTCCTTTTTTATAATATTATTAGCGATTCCAATTTAAATAAATAGAGATGTGCTTGGATATTTTTTTAAATTAAACGATCCAATTATAATCATTCCTATCTAATAATTTCATCTAATAATTTCTTACATTATTACAAGACACCTAGGAAGAGCATGATTTTTTGATGGGGTGTAGTAGATTGTGAGACTAATAGGTCACAGCTAAGCAAAGCCCTTCCCAAATCGATAAATTAATTTTGCTAAAGAATTAGTATGGATAATGCATCTCCTCATATATGGCACTTTAATGTGTTGATTTCTTCGGGCCTGCACACTCGAGATTTTTCATTTTATCGATGACCATGGCGCCCTGCACGTATATTTTTATGGATGCTATTGCTTCACATTATTATTATCATTATTATTATTACCATATATTAAAAGGCTTTATCATTTCATTGTAGCAATGAATAGTAAAAATGTCAATGTATTTTTTACTTTAGTTTCCAAATTTTTTGAGGAATGTTTTTAATTTTATATTTTAATATTGAGTTTACTAAGTATTGAATTTCATAATTTATTTTAATTAGTTTATGAATTTATAAGGTATTAAATTTTATATTTATAAACCTAATTTTCTAATTATTAGGTTTCTGATTTTCTATGTAATTAGATATTTTAAAATTTCCTACATTTCCTACGTAAATAGATTTTTTTTAAATTATTATATATTGTACATTTCTCAAAATATAAAGAATATTTTTTTTATATTAAAAATATGGTAATGGAGAAGAGCTTACCTCTAATCTAGAATTTCAAAAAAACCTCCACTGTAATAATTTTTATAACAAAAAATAGAAAATAATCTTTCTGAAAAACTTTAACATGGATAGTAGCTATTGATAAGGGTGGTAATATTTTAAATATTTTTACATATATTTCTAATATTCTAATAGTATATTGATAATTGATAATACTATTACTTATTATATATCTTTTAATTTAATTTTAGATATGTTTCATCTCTTAACTATCTCTTAACCAATCCTCGAAAATAACGAACATAGTTATATGAGAATGTTCTTTAACCCTTACTTATACTTTAAATTTAGATATGTTCTACTTATAACATTATTAGATTATAGTTTGTTGTAAATTTATTAAATAATCTCAGCTTTATCTTGTGTGATAATTTTATGGCCATAATATTATGTGTTTAAGGACATTTAAACTAGATGAATGATTGATTATGGTATCTATTAAGATAAGCAATATTACTCATGTAAAATAGTTTTGGTAGGTCACATCCACCTTTAATAGTGATTTGCTATGAGGTCCATTGGTTATGTGTACATAACCAGCATGGCAAATAATTTTGCTCTTCAATATATTATCATTGGAAAAAAAAAATATAGTAAAGAGTAGAAAGGTCCATAAATTCGAGTGCTCTCTAAAAATATGTAAGAAAACAAATTAAAAAAAAAAATCTGCACTACATTGAGTCAAAGTAAACGCTTCACGACATGGTGATTTTTATTATGTATTTTGCAAACAATACAATAACATCAACTATTGAAAAGAACTGCTTCAATACAATTAACCAAATGTCCACAAAATCAAATACTATTAAAGTAATAGAAGATATACTTCAGTACTCTCGAGTTTTCTTGCCAGTAACAAGGATGGAAATTTTACCCAAAGGAAGAAGAAAAAGCAATAACCACGCTGCCAAAGACAGCCGAAAAAAAGGACACGCACACACACATGGGAATTTTCCTATTTAGGCATCTGGATTTGCCAAGAAGTAGGCTTCAACAGCCTTGAACAAGCCTGCGGTCTTTTTGCCATACACATCCTTGATTTGATCTTTGTTGATCTCAGCATCACCCTTGATGTAATATGTGCTGGTTCTCTTGCAAATGGAACCTCCCTCAGGAGTTGGCACGAACTTGTGCTCGTAAGTCACCTTTTCAACTGCATCCTTCCAAACATTGGCCTCAATCAGGCTAAAGCTGTATGTCAAGTTCTCTTCATCAATTGCCTCAATCTTCTGCTTGGCATAACTGAGATCTTTTCCTGCAAGTGCAAAATCAATTTGTTACTTCTTTGTTCAGTACATACAGCGAGTGCTATGCTGATTTCAATATATTTAATATAATTAAAAGTAAGTGCAACATAAAATATACTAACCTTCGGCAAAAGTGATCTTCCTGATGGTTCCTGGCCCTCCATTTCCTTCAATTATCTCGGAGCTCTTAATGTGCTCTGGTAGAATTTTAGGCAAAAGAGTGTCGGTCTCAAGGCAGTATGCCTTGAAAAGCTTGACCGGGGCGACAGCGACGGCAAACTCGTTTTCCAAAGTGATAACACCCATTATAACTTAGGATTTTAAAAACTGAGAAGGGGGGAGAGATCGATCGTGTTGATTTGGAAGATGTTTTTGTGATGCGGAAACAAGAGGAGGAGAGGGAGTATTTATAGCATGAAGTTGAAGGTTATGTGGTGTGAAAGGATCACATATATGTGTCCATGGCCAGTGCTAATTAATTCTTCATATTCTAGCTGTTCTTTGTCATTATTTGTTTAAATTAAATAATTTATGTCCCAGTCAAATAAATCACCCTTGAAACCATATAAAATTCTAATTGACTATGCATGCTCTCCAACAATTTGGAAAATCCTAGCACATCAATTTTATGGAAGATAACTATATATTTACGACTTGAATAATTCCAAACTGACGGGAATTTCTACAGATGGTTTCGTTGAGTTGTTTTAGTATTTATATAGTTAATCAAATACCCATATCTAGGTTTAAAGCTTGCAGAGGCGGCCTAAATTTTATATTTAAGCAATATTTATTAATCTTCTCTCTCTCCCCCTTCCCCTCCCCCTGTATATATATATATATATATATTATAAAACGCGTGGGGAAGCACTATACTTATATATTATAATTATAATTGTAATTATAATAATATAACTTATATATTGTAATTATACTTATAATAATAATATAAACTAAAATACTTTAAGCTGTCTTTTTTATTATTATTTTTATGTCCTTATTGGTGTTTTTTTTGCTTTTTTTGTGTTTTTTTCTTTTAATATTTTTTTTTAATTTAGTTTGTTAATGTTAAAAAAATTTTGTTTAGTTATTAGATTTTTATGACACGTATCCTGAGTTTGATGGGTTAACTTGGTATAATGGGTTAACTCAAAAAAAAATTTAATGTTTTTTTTTTAAATTAATTCTTTTTGTTTAGTTTGGTTTTTTAATGTGTGCTTTCTCATGCCTGTTCTTATATATTATAATTATACTTATAATAATAATATATACTAAAATATTTTGAGCTGTCTTTTTTTTTCTTTTTTTCTTTTCATTTTTTATGCTTGTATAGGTCTTTTTTTTTTTGCTTTTTTCTTTGTGGTTTTTTATTTTAATAAAATTTAGTTTGTTAATATTAATTTTTTTTAGTTATCAAACTTTCATGATAAAGATCCTGAATTTGACCTAGAATTTTTTTAAAATTTTTTTTCTTTTTAATTAGTTTTTTTTGTTTAGTTTGGTTTGTTAATGTTAAATTTCTTTCTATTTAATTATAAAATTTTTATAATACATATTCTGGGCTTTATAGATTAACCTGGTTCGACAGTTTAACCCAGTTAACCCATTAATTTTTTTTCAATTTAGTTATCAAACTTTCATAACATGAAATTTAGGTTTAATGGGTTAACCTGATTTGAAGGGTTAACTCAATTAATTCAATTTTTTTATCCAGACCCACATCTAAGATTTTTTGGTCTGTTATTATAGTCAAACTCATTTAAATTTAGGTAATATAAGTTTAATGTTATTATTAATATTATAAATATTATTTTTGGATTGAGTATCATTTAAACTTAAAATTCTTAAATATAGCTTTATTTAAAATTTTAATATTTTTTATTTTTTATTTTTATATAAAAAATTAACTTGGGTTATATATATATATATATATATATATATATATATATATATATATATATATATATATATATATATATATATATATATATATATATAGAAAGAGAGAGAGAGAGAGTTGAAGAAAAGCCACCGGACAGGATCACAATAGATAGGGGGCAAATCATTAGCAAATGGTCAAACGAAGCGCCTCCCAATGCAGATAGTATAAATAAATATAAGTTGAAAAATCCAGAAGGTATTCCTTTTCTCTTTTGAGAGAATTGAAAAAGGACTCGTAACGTGCATCAGTTTCATGAATAATTGTGGATGGACGACTGGGTACTGTATAAATAAATAAATAAAAGATATAATTTATATCACACCTATACATTAGATAATTTTAAAAATTAAAAAATAACATTCTAACATTTTATTCTTTAATAAAAAATTGTGTTATTCAAGAATTTGTTATTTGATATTATAGTTATTAAAAATCTTAATTAGTCAACAAAAATTTTATGATATAAAATTAATTACACAAAAAAATGACATCTTACTTAAAGCAGGATGTATTGTTGACTTTATCATAAATTACTAATATTTTCTTCATTTATGTTTTGGTGGTTTTTGTGTATAATATTTCTAAATCTAGAGCTAATGAATCTTTTAATTATGGATATTTTTAACTCTAATGTTGGTAAATAATTCATAGCTATAAAAGAAAAAAAGATTTAAATTAGTTTTTTTATTCCTAACTTTAGTATCAGTGAATAAACAAATCAAATAAATTTATTTATATGCATCACACAAAAAATATTTAAATTAGTATTTTTATTTCTAATTCTGACGTCAATGAATAAAAAAATAAAATAAATTTATTTTTTACACATACATATTTTTTATGTAACTAAATAAAAATAAAATATGATAAAATAAAATAAATTTATATTAGTATCTTTATTCGTGGCTCTGATGTTAGTGAATAAACCAATAAATTTACTTTATTTTATTTTATTTTTACATGTATATTTTTTATTTTTATACAATTAAATGAAATATAATGAAATAAATTTGAATTAGTATTTTTATTCTGACTCTAGTATCAATAAATAAAAATAATAAATTCATATTTATATTTTTTATTTATACATACATAATTTTTTATATTTTTATTTATATTTTTAAACTAAGTCTATATTTTTATTTTTTAGACAGATTCAGCTCAGTCCATAGTGGTTGAGCTAGACCCAATCAGCCTGGCCTGATTATTAACTCAAGCCAATAACCCGATTTGGCAAAGTACACGTCAACTTGTTCACGCGTGTATGGCACATTGCAAAGGTAATTAATTACCTTCGGACAGTGCTAAATACACTCAAGATTCAAAAAGAATGAAAAGGAAGAGAAAGCTTACCGTGCCGAAGATTGCTGTGCTGGAGTGTTAGAGTTTTGGGCGAAGATCAGTGAAGACCCTTGTTGCTAGGAAAGTGGAATTCCTCCTTCTACCTTTGCTTTCCTGCCCTCTGTTTCTTCTTCTCTCGTCTTTTCTGTTTTATCGTCCCTGTGTCTGTCTCCTGCGTCTTGTGTTCTCGGTTTAGTTTCGGTTCATGATCTCCTCCTGTGTTTGCTGAATTGTTCTGGTTTTTTTTTTTCTGGTTCCCGGCTCCCTTGTACGTGTTTCCAGTGTCTTCGTTCTCCTGTTTCTGGGTTTCTCCCCTTTTGCTGGTTCTGCCTTCCTTTTTTTCAGTCTTTCTGTGTTTTTTTTCGGTGACGTTCCCAAGACGTAAAAAATACAAAAGGTCTAAAAGGAATGACATAAGGCTTCAAGGCGCACTCTTCTAGAGATATGAGCTCAGAGAAAATAAAGGTTTAAAGGCTCATTTAAAAAGAAATGAAGGCTAAAAAACGTACTTAAAAATACATAGTGTTAACAAACACGCTACATTAAATGATTAAAGGCTTGAAGACGCACTCGACAAACTTTTTTTTTTCTTTATCATTTTAAGGCCATTGATCGAACAAATTAAAAATTGAGAATCAAAATAAACTTTAACATATTTTGTTATTTTTTTTTAATGAAACGATATGTTTTGACTAGAATGGTGTTGTTTCATGCACTATTTATTAAAAAAAAACTTGAAACGATACTGTTTTGAACGGCACGATCATTTTCTTCCCCTAAACGTGTATAGAATAGGGGAAGAAGATTTTCTTTTCTCCTTTGTTTATCGCTTACTTTTCTCTCCCCGATAACTTTAAAAAGACATCAACACAACCTACTTTTCATGTGTTGGAGGGGTGATAGAAGGGCAGTAGCACAATGGCTACCCCAGCCACGTCTCCCTCCCTTATTTTTACCTCTTTAAACAGGGAAGGAGATGAAAAGAGAAGAAGAAAGAATGAGAGGGATGGGAGAAAAGAATAGAGGAAAAGAGAAGAGAGAGAGTGGAATAGATGGAAAAAAATGAAAGAAAAAGAAGCAAACAAGAGTGTATAATAGAGGAGAGAGAGAGAGAGAGAGAGAAGAAGAAAAATAACACCGTCAACCACCACGAACCACCATTGCCACCACTAGCGTTGCCGCCTATCACCTCCAGTAACACAGCCAATGGTTGCAGCCACTGCAAGTTAACCCTTCTTCCCTTTTTCTTTCTCCTGTTTCGTTCTGCCAAGCCTCCATTGTTCATGTAGCATATGAATAGTGGAGGACACTGTTAGTTGGGTCAGGTTCGGCACAACCCATGTATTTGGGCCTGACCGGCCCATTAAAAAATTCAAAAATATTTTTTTGAAATTTTATAATTTTTTCATATAGTTTTTATGTCATTTTGATTAATATCGAGTAGTATTTTTATATTGTAAAAATACAAAATCTGGTATTAAAATACCTGATTTTCGTCAAAACTTCTAGAAATTTGAAAAAAAATATTTTTGTGCATACGACCAAGTGTCTTAAAGCTAAAAAAATCATATTGTGTTTTTCATACACCAAAAAACAATGTTTTAACATGCATTTTGACTTTAATAATCAGTTTATTAAAGTCAAGAGAACATTGGCCAAAATTTTAAAAACAACAAAAATTTTATTTTATTTTATTCTAGTATTAGAGATTACGAATTTATACATAAAACATATTCTCAATATTAAAAAAGTATTTTTTTTATTAATGACATAGAACAATTAGGTTTTAGGTTCTTACCCAATAAGATAAGGATCTTCTTATATTGGAAGATTTTTCTTAAATTGTAGACAGACTAATAATTAGAAACCATAACAAGATCTTAGATTTTATCAGACAATAAAACAATGCAGCTTACTTTAGATAGGACATATTTGGGGTGCTAATTGACACGACTAAAAGGTTGATGTCTTCTCCCAAGTGTAGGAGTGTCGAAGTAATAAATAACCCGGTAAGACCGAGGTCGAATCATAGGGAGGTTAATTGTACAAATTATAAATAACAATAATATAACAACAATAACAATAATAACAACAATAATAATAACAATAATACAACAACAATAACAATAATAATAATAATAATAATAATAATAATAATAATAAAGAAAAAGAAGGAGAAGAAGATGAGAACTTTGAGAAGGAATATTAATGTAACGATTAAACAATGATAATAACAAATGTCAAGGTTAGAGATTCCACTAATGGTATGTCAAACAAGTATAATATAAACTCTTATTATTCAATTGGAAACCACACATAAAGAAGGTTCCAATCAGATTATAGACTGTTAATATGATTACATTAGTCATCTTATTCGATTAATGCTAATACTTGTAAATCTCGTCAAGCATTCATGATTATAACTTATGTTAACAACAAATCAAGTTCCTTTCATAGCTCAAGTGTCGGTTATACCATACAGTATGCACTATGAAAGTCTCAAATATTTGTTGTACCAAGTGTTATACAACATATATCAAGATTAATTATTTAACAAGCAAAGTATTAAAGAGTGAACAAGATAACAAATATAAAACATGTTAGTATCAAACATTAAAGTTCATATTAAGTTTACATTATACTTATTCTTACATCATTAGTGTAACCTTTTCATCTTGACATAATTAACTTAGCTATACATAATGAAAGAAAGAAAAATAGATAAATAAAATAAGAACATAAAAGTTAACTAAGTAAATGAAAAGAAATGAAAGGCATAAACTTGATATTAATGAAAGCAAAGCATAAACATTACAAAAAATATAAAGAGAGAAAGGAAGAGCATGATCTTGATCTAAAAACCAAGATGCCTAAATGCATGACAAATGCCTCCTTTTATAGGCTAAAATTGGAAACTATTGTTTTGATGACTAATTGATGAGTGGGTGACCAACTCTTGACTTGGTGACAATCCTTATCTTCTCTTATCTTCCCAAAATGTCATTGATAACGTCAAAATTAGAGCCACTCCAAAACGTGAAAGTTGTAGGCAATTGTCTCAGCTTTCTTGGGTAAAACATTCAGCTCATTTGGACTTCTAGAACTCCAGATATGGCCAAAATACTGAACAGTGCTCGGGTTGGAGGACAACTTTGGGCTTCTTTGTTGTTGCAATAATTTGGACTTGAAAATGAACTTTTTAGATCTTGGGCTCCATATGAAAGTTGTAGGCCTATGCCTTACCTTTCCATCCATATAAAGTAGACCTAAATCTAAGATCTATAGCTCTAGATATGACCCAATTACCGAACAATATTCCGGTTTGGATTGCACCGACATCTCTTTTCTAATTTTGGTCATCTCTTTGCCCTTGCAATTTAAGTTCTTAAAGTCATCAATCAATCCTTTCATTTATGTGATAGGCCTGCATTTAAAATGAACATTTATCATAAATTAAAGGTATCTTATATTATTAGATATATTATTATAAAATATGTTTTAGTTAAGGAGTTATTGATACTTCAAATGCAAAATGATGATATAAAACCATGATAAAAATGCACTTTTAAGTACTAATCACTAATACATTTCCTTTACACAACTAGTCTCTGTACCCCATCTTTAAGACCAGTTAGGGTTTCTAGTTATTATCAAAATACTAGGTGGCGACTCTGAATCCATATTTTTCCTGAAAAGAGACAAAAATTTATTGTCTTCTTAGGATAGACGATTACCGCGACGCCATATACATGCAGCAGATATATCTTAAGATTGTGAGTGATTAAAAAATCTAGTCTTCGAAGTAGGACAAACTTGTTTGAATGTGTTTAAACCATACTCTATTCTAACAAGATATAGACCATAGATCATAATATAATACCCAATGGATCTTGTTCTTTCTTATACCACGTTATATAAGATGGATTGGGTGAAGTATTAGCATTGGTGTTCATGGTCAAAACCTTCAACAACTAACTCTAGAAGATCATTACTGTTTAGAAAGGGCAGAAATTGGGACTGCCAGCATTGATAATTTGATCCATCAAGTTTAAGGGATGGGGTGGTAAGGTATGTGAAAGATAAAGGCATCTGACAGCCATAATAGCTCCGATTCAAAGTAAACACTTGACGACATGGTGATTTTTATTATGTATTTTGCGAACAATACAATAACATCAACTATTGAATAGAACTGCTTCACTACAATTAACCAAGTAACCACAAAATCAAATACTACTAAAGTAATATTTGATATACTTCAGTACTCTCCAGTTTTTTTGCCAGTAACAAGGACGGAAAATTTACCCATGAGAAGAAGAAAAGGCAATAACCACACTGCCAAATACAACCAAGAAAAGGCCACACTAAAAAGAAAATGAAACATGGGAATCGTATTTAGGCATCTGGATTGGCTAAGAAGTAGGCTTCAACAGCCTTGAACAAGCCGGCTGTCTTTTTGCCATACACATCCTTGATTTGATCTTTGTTGATCTCAGCATCACCCTTGATGTAATATGTGCTGGTTCTCTTGCAAATGGAACCTCCCTCAGGAGTTGGCACGAACTTGTGCTCGTAAGTCACCTTTTCAACTGCATCCTTCCAAACATTGGCTTCAATCAAGCTGAAGCTGTAGGTCAAGTTCTCTTCGTCAATTGCCTCAATCTTTTGCTTCGCATAACTGAGTTCTTTGCCTGCAAGTAAAATATTAATTCGTTACTTCTTTGTTCAGTACATACAGCGAGTGGTATGCTGATTTCAATATAGTTAATTTAATTAGAAGTAACTGCAACAAATTATATACTAACCTTCGGCAAAAGTGATCTTCCTGATGGTTCCTGGCCCTCCATTTCCTTCAATTATCTCGGAGCTCTTAATGTGCTCTGGTAGAATTTTAGGCAAAAGAGCGTCGGTCTCAAGGCAGTATGCCTTGAAAAGCTTGGCCGGGGCGACAGCGACGGCAAACTCGTTTTCCAAAGTGATAACACCCATTATAACTTAGGATTTTAAAAGACTGAGAAGGGGGGAGAGATCGATGGTGTTGATTTGGAAGATGTTTTTGTGATGCGGAAACAAGAGGAGGAGAGGGAGTATTTATAGCATGAAGTTGAAGGTTATGTGGTGTGAAAGGATCACATATATGTGTCCATGGCCAGTGCTAATTAATTCTTCATATTCTAGCTGTTCTTTGTCATTATTTGTTTAAATTAAATAATTTATGTCCCAGTCAAATAAATCACCCTTGAAACCATATCAAATTCTAATTGACTATGTATGCATCTCCAACATTATGGAAAATCCAAGCACATCAATTTTACGGAAGATAACTATATATTGACGACTTCAATAATTCCAAACTGACGGGAATTTCTTCAGATGGTTTACTTGAGTTGTTTTGTATTTATATAGTTAATTAAATACTCATATCTAGGCTTAAAGCTGAAAGAGGCGGCCTAAATTTTATATTTAAGCAATATTTTTTCAATATTTGTTAATCTCCCCTCTCCCTCTCCCTCTCCCTCTCCCTCTCTCTCTCTCTCTCTCTCTCTCTCTCTCTCTCTCTCTCTCTCTCTCTCGCTATATATATATATATATAGGCTGAGAGAGTTGAAGAAAAGCCACCGGACAGGATGACAATAGATAGGGCCCAAATCATTAGCATATGGTCAAATGAAGCGCCCCCAATGCAGATCGTATAATAACTTGACAAAATTTGAAAAAAAAAAAAAAACAATTTGAAAAATCTAGAAGTTTTAAATAAATATAAGTTGAAAAATCTAGAAGGTATTCCTTTTCTCTTTTGAGATAATTGAAAAAGGACTTCTAAGTTGCATCATTTTTAAGAATAAGTGTGGATGGACGACTGCGTACTGTATAAATAAATAAATAAAAGATATAGGCTAAATTAGTTTTCAATCTATAGCCCCAATCTCAATTAGATACCTAACAATTTTGTTGTGTTTTAAAGTTTTCGAAATTTCTCAATTAATTGTTTCATCCATTTTTTACAATAATTTATTAAAATATTAATATTTTAAAAATGACAATTTACTATCCATTTATCATATTTTTCATTTATGATGTCATTTATTTAATATGGAAAATAATAAAAATAATTATCATAATATGCTCGTAATGTCCTATTTTACAGTAGAATTAGTGATGTTCAATTTTCAATTTAAGTAAATATTGATGTGCTTGCATATTTTTTAAAATCAAAGCATCGAATTAAAATAATGAGAAGTGAATTGAAATAATGAGAAGTGTTGATTTAATATCGTAACAAGTAATAAAATAATAAATAGAATATCTTTCCATATGAATTTATAAAAATTACTATTAAGCATAAAAAAATTTTAATTTATAATTTATTTGAGGAATCGAATGAGGTAATTTACGAAACAAAAATTAATGATTAAAATCAAATAACCAACTGATAAAATATTATTAAATTCAATTCTATTGATTTTGAAATTTCTAACTTACTATAACTATTTTTATTTGAATTTTCTTAATTAAATTAATTATTTCTAGCTTTGACAATCAGGTTTTTCTAATTTAAACTATCGCACCCGGACATCGCGACAGCCTTAAAAATATAATTCATGGAAAGAATGAATTTCTGGCATCCTATTCTTTGATAGGGAATTGTCTTATTTAAGGAGTCGCCACCTAGTATTATGGTTACTAGGAACCCTAACTGGTCAATAAAGATTCTATGGTCCGAGACTGGTTACGTAAAAGAGTAGATATTATCACCTCTTAAAAGTCCTACCTAAGGCAGGCTGCATTGCTGTTCTTTGTCCTTAATTACTAACATTTTTTTTGTTGGTTTATACTATGATTGTTTATGTGTAGTATTCCTGACTTTGGCGTCAGTGAATATTCAACTACAGATATTTCCAACTCTGGTGTTGGTAAATATTACGTAGGTATCAAAGTAAATAAATTTCAATCATTAATTGCTAATATTTTTTTTATACTATGATTGTTTATGTGTAATATTCCTGACTCTAGCGTCAGTGAATAAAAAATAAAATCAGTTTATTATTTTTTTTAAAAAAAAAAGTAAAAATAAAATATTTTTAAATCAGTATCTTTTATATTCCCGACTTTGACGTCAGTGAATAAAAAGATCAAATAAAAATTTTTTATGCATGTATATCTTTATGTAACTAAGTAAAAGAGAAATAAAATAAAATAAATTATTAACTTTATTCCTGACTCTGGCGTCAGTGAATAATCTTATAATTTTATTTTATATTATTTTATTTTTAATTTTTACCTACTTTTATTTTTTACGAAAATTAAACAAAGTTCAATGAAATAAATTTGAATCAATATTTTTATTTTTGCTCCGGTTATTCATGAATAAAAACAACAAATTCATTTTTTTTGTTTTTTATTTACACATTCAGACTCTTTTTTTTATTTTCTATTTTTTTTAATTTTTATATATATTTTGGGCTGGGTTTAGCTCAACCCATTTGGGCTGGGCTGGACCCAGCCAGCCCGGCCAGGTCACTGGCCCAGACCAGTGACCTGGCTGGGCTAAGCAACACGCGTGCGCTAATGCACGCGTGTTGCTACACTGTGCAAGTGAATTGACATTCACTTGCACAGTGTAAATGGCAATTGACTAAAAAAAAGAAGAAGAAGAGGCTGCTTACCTGTTCTGCTGGAGGCGATGGAGACTGTCGAAGCTCTGGCTGGCCGTCACTACCCCTCTGCTATGCTTCTCCTTCTGCTTTGTTCTTGTGATCCTGCGAATGGTTGGTTCTTGTGCTTCTGGTATTTGATCGATCTCCTATGCTCTCTCCTCTGTTCGGGGGGAAGAAGGGAAGGTGGTGCAACAGGAATCGCGGCTGGCACTAGTCTGGAAGAAGACGATGATGAAGGTGCAGTGGCTGCCGAAATTTGTTCTCCTCTCTGAATAACCTCTATTTATTCTCTTGTCCCCTGTTTCTGTTTTTTCTTTTATTCTGTTTTTTATGTTTATTCCTTCTGCTTCCCCTGTTTTCTTCTTCCTCACTTCCCCGGTTCTGCTTTCTCTTCTTTTTTTTTTTATCAATTTGCTCTCAGTCGCTCCCCTGTTATGTCGTTCATGGCCCTCCCCGTTTTTTTTTGGTTTTCCTCTGAGTTTCTCTCCTCGTTTTGTGCTAGGTTTTTCCTCCTTGTTCCCCCCTTCCTTCTCCTCTGTTCGTCCGTGTTCTGCCTTATGGTTTTTCTCCTCTGTTTTTTTTTTTTGCTCCTTCCCCTCCCCCTGTTCTCCTCGCTACTCACTGCCTTTTAAAAGGCTAGAGAGCCTCAACAACCATTACCCCACGAACGGGATTGTGGTCCACGATTTGTTGCAGATTTTCTGTTGAATCAGTTTTTGCATGCGAAACGAAAGGGATGAAGAACAAAGCTTCCAACGGCGCGGTTTGCACCCTTGAGGCTATTTTTTACCTTGGTCCCTAATGTTTTGAAATGTATCGATTGGGTCCCTTAATCAATAAATTTTAATATTTTCCTTTGGATTAATTTCAATTAAATCCCTGAATTACTTAATTTATTAAATCAAAGTTTAATTAAGTCTGCAAACTTATTAATTCTCTAATTAAACCCTTGATGTAATTAATTAAACTGGTCAAGAGTTTAATTAAATCCTTAAACTTTCAATCATGTTGCCCTTAACCCAAATTTTAATTCACTCTTCATTTATTTTATTTTTACTTGTTTTTTCATCATCATTTTTTTAAATAAAATAATAAAAAATAAGGTCAAAATTGGGTTATGACATAAACAATATTCTCTCTTGAATATCAATGAATTATTTCAACAAGCAAACTTTATATGTTTTATGAAATTTCTGAACTTATCAAAATTTATTAAGAATCGTAAAACCTTTAACGATTACAAAATTTCATAGGATATCTCTATCCTATAGATTTGTTACGGTGTTTCAAACACTGTCTAAAAATATCATAATAAAAGTCTACTCGATTGTTAAATTAAAGAGAAATAAATTTAATATGATGAACATCACTCAAAAGCAAAGAATTACAACAAAATAGCTAGATATCTTCCAATCTACTCTGATTTTTTACCCCCTGTTTTTCTTTGTTTTTGACTCTCATTTTGTCCCATCTCTTCTCTTCTTTTTGGTGTATTGAAGGTTCTCTCTTTGTTTTTTTTTTTTCATTTCCCTAAGTGATCCTCCATTTCTCTCTTATACTCTCGCATTTTTACCTCTTATTGAATTAAGAAAGTTCTCTTCTTTGTTTTGTATTCCTTGCTATTCTGATATTATTAGCTAGATTTGAGATAAAAAAACATGCAAATTCAAAAAAATTTATTTATAAAAATATTATAAAAAATCAAATCTTCTTTCTAGCAACTCTAATCCTGTAATTTTTGAAGCTTTAAGACTTGAGCTATGGACCATAGCCCAAGATAGCATTTTGGAATGCAGGAATTTCAAGTACGAATCAACATTTACAACTGAATTGTATAACTTCCTTTGCAACCCAAAATTAATTAGTGTATGACTTTATTGTTGGATTCTACCTGCTCAGTAATCTAGTATTTAAAAACGTATTAATTTCTCACAAGATCAATAGTTCTAAAAAAAATTAAAATTCCAATTAATTTATACAATACATCCAAAATACTTCAAAATCAAGTATAAATAGTGAAAAACAAACATGCTATAAATTTCCTTATCAAATACATAATTAAATTGCTTGTTTATTTTGAATCAAAATGTATTTGTATGTTTGCGCCTATGTGATAAGTGTATCATTTTCACACGTCATTTCATACTATCGGTTTAGATTATATTGATGCAAATTACCAACTAATCTGATGATGATAGATGAAATTATAAAATAAAAAATAAAAATAACAGAAGCTAACCTAATTCAATTTTTAGAACTTCTTATACTAATTATAAAACCCAATAACAACACAAAAAAATTCAATTTAATATAGATTGTGATTGATTAAAAAATCTATATTAAAAGTAGTCCAGACTTGTTTGAATGTATTTAAACCATACACTATTCCAACAAGATATATATATGATTAATCATAATATAATACCCAATGGATCTTGTTGATAAATCATAATATAATACGTTCTTTCTTATACCATGTTGTATAATGTTGCTATTCAATTTTTTATCCATATTTTTGATAAAAAAAAATTAAAAGTTAAAAATAGCAAGAAAAAAAAAAAAGAAAAACCCAAAAAATATATTTTTGATATATTTGCATCGTTTTTAGCATTTTCAACGTCATCTCAACCGAATTTAAATTTTTAAAGGTATTTTAAATACGTTCAACTTTTAACATGCAAATTTTATAATCATTGATTTTTTTTGTTGAGTCGATGTTGATATTGTCTACTTTTAAAAATGCAAAAAAAAAATAATAATAAGAGATAATCAAAATTAACAAAAAAAATAAAGAGTTGAGGGACCAGTGTGATTTTGACCAAGGAACACTTCTTCTGTAAAAACCAAGCTGTAGTGGAAAAGGAAAAAAAGAAGAAGAAGAAGAAAGAGGGACCTGGGAAAGGAGATTTTGGGGGAAAAGAAAACAAATCATGTATAAAGAAAACCTTCGATACATCGATTGAAAGTAAACACTTGACGACATGGTGATTTTTATTATGTATTTTGCAAACAATACAATAACATCAACTATTGAAAAGAACTGCTTCAATACAACGAACCAAATGACCACAAAATCAAATACTATTAAAGTAATAGAAGATATACTTCAGTACTCTCGAGTTTTCTTGCCAGTAATAAGGATGGAAATTTTACCCAAAGGAAGAAGAAAAGGCAATAACCACACTGCCAAAGACAACCAAGAAAAAGGACACACACACACACGTGTGAATTTTCATATTTAGGCATCTGGATTTGCCAAGAAGTAGGCTTCAACAGCCTTGAGCAAGCCCGCGGTCTTTTTGCCATACACGTCCTTGATTTGATCTTTATTGATCTCAGCATCACCCTTGATGTAATATGTGCTGGTTCTCTTGCAAATGGAACCGCCCTCAGGAGTTGGGACGAACTTGTGCTCATAAGTCACCTTTTCAACTGCATCCTTCCAAACATTGGCTTCAATCAAGCTGAAGCTGTAGGTCAAGTTCTCTTCGTCAATTGCCTCAATCTTTTGCTTCGCATAACTGAGTTCTTTGCCTGCAAGTACAAAAATCAGTTTTTTACTTCTTCATGCGGTACACACAGCGAGTGCTATGTGGATTTCAATATAGTTAATTTAATTTAAAGTAATTGCAACAAATAATATACCAACCTTCAGCAAAAGTGATCTTCCTGATGGTTCCAGGCCCTCCATTTCCTTCAACTATATCAGAGCTCTTAATGTGCTCTGGTAGAATTTTAGGCAAAAGTGTGTCGGTCTCAAGGCAGTATGCCTTGAAAAGCCTGGCTGGGGCGACAGCAACAGCAAATTCATTTTCCAAAGTGATAACACCCATTGTAACTTAGGATTTTAAAAGACTGAGAAGGGGGGAGAGATTTTGTTGATTGGGAAGATGTTTTTGTGATGCTGAAACAAGAGGAGGAGAGGTAGTATTTATAGCATGAAATTGAAAGGATCACACAGATGTGTCGATGAGCAGTGCTAATTAATTCTTCATATTCTGTTCTTGGTCATTATTTGTTTAAATTAAATAATTTATGTCCTAGTCAAATAAATCACCAACAATTTAATAACTATATATTTACGACTACGACTTGAATAATTCCAAACTGCGGGAATTTCTTCAGATGGTTTACTTGAGTTACAATTTAATAACTATATACTACGGGAATACTTATGACAATGATCATAAAATCAAATCACAAGTGTAAAAAAGATAAATCCAAACAAGGATTATGAGATTATGACCGATTTGAAAATATAGTCTTAAGAGCATTCGAGACTTGTTTGGATGCAGTTAAACTATATACTATTCTAAAATTTAGACTAAGAAATGATAATATAATACCCAATAGATCTTGTTCTTTCTTATACCATGTTCTATAGATTATCAGCATTGGTTTCCAACGACACGGTCAAAAACGAAACTTAGAAGATCATTAAGGTTTAGAAAGGATAGAAATTGGACTAGCAGCTTAGATAATTTGATCCATCAAGTTTAAAGGATGATAGAGGTGAGGTATGACAAAGATTGAGAGGGTTGGTGATATCATGTGAAGGTAATAAAGGAGACATTATGTGGAAGCAGAATCAAAGAAAAGGTATCTGTGAGCTATAATGACTCTGATGCTAAGTTAGGAGAAGAATGTTTTTGTATGATTCTTATCTGATCAACTTAAACATTGTACATCAGTTTGTATTTATATATAAGAGTACATGATAAAAGAGTAAAAGAAGGAATAAAAATGTGGAGCTAATTTAGTTTACAGTTGTACATAATCATATCAAATATTCTTAAGGAATTATTGTAACAGATTATGCAGGATTTACTGCATATCATGAAAAAGTTTGATTTAAAATTTTACGAATATAAGGTTTTTTATCTGAAAAACTTCCAGAATAGGATTTTCCTTATCAGTAACCTTAACAGTATAGTGACTCTAAGTTTAGACATTCAGATGAAGTGTGCGTATTATCTCACCATTCAAATTTGAGTTTTGTTTTTGAATTTCAAAAGTATTTTTAAAAAATTTGAAATTTGTTTATTTTTTCTTTACTTCAATTCTTTTTATTTTCATATCATCTCAATGTTTTAAATTTTTTTATTTTTTCTTTACTTCAATTTTTTTTTATTTTCATATCATCTTAATGTTTTAATATTAAAAATAATTTTTTAAAAATAAAAAAATATTATTTTAATATATTTTTAAATAAAAATATTTTAAAAAATAATTATAATCCAGTTCCATGAATCGGATCAGATGCCGTCGATTAGTCATGAAGCCAAATTCTGACTTCAAATCTCACCACCAAACGATTGAGGGAGCCCTCGTGTTTTGATGTTTCAGCCAAATTCATAGTCTGTTAGTCCAAGAATGTTTCTTTTAGAAGTTGATAAAACTTAGAGCCTATTTGGTTAAAAGAACAAAATAAAAATGAAAATAAAAATTAAATCTATTTTTATTTTCATAGTGGTAGGTGAGGATAAAAATAACAAATCAGAATGATTTTTTTTAATAAAAAGAAGGATATATTATTTTATTTATTTTACATCAACTACTTTATTATGCTGTTTATTCTTACATTGTACCCTTTTCGTCTAAGTGGCTTTACATTGAAATAATATTGACCACTGTTTAACAATAAAATATAAAAATATAAAATCAAGATACAAGAAACATTGGTGGGCTGCCAAAAAACGATGTAATGTAAATCCATCTACTTGTCTACTTTATTTGTGGAAAAATAGTTTTTTTTAATAATTTTTATGAAAGATTAATTTTTAAAAAGTAAATTACTTTTTCATATTTTGATAGTTTTATAAAAGATAAGTTGAAAAATATTTTCTAATATTTTCTAGAATATAACATATTAATGTTTTAAAATATTTTTTAAATTTATTAAAATAGTAAGAACTAAAATTAACAGAAAAAAAAGTTAAATGAAGATGAAATTAAAATATATATATATAATTTTATAAATTATATAAAATAAAAAAATAGTAATAAAAAGAATAGGGATTAAATCTGATAGATAAACAAATTAAATGATGATGAAATTAAGAAAAAAAAATCAATCTCATAAATTATTCTAAATAAAATATATAACAGGAACCAGAAAAAAAAAATCAATTAAGAAAAGGATATATAGGAGAAAATAAATAACTATTAAAATAATAAGAATTAAAGTTAATATAAAAATCTAGTTAAATTAAATTCTAAGGGATAAAATTAAAAAATATAATAAATAAAAAAATAATTCAAAATAAAATATATAAGAATTAAAATATAAATTTGATATAATTAATATATAACAAGATATTTTTAAATTTTTATAATTTCCAAAAAGTATATTCTGTTTAAATAATATTATTTTTCTAAAAAACAAGTTAAAATTTTCTTTTCCTCTATAACGTTTTTCATTGATTATATTTTTATTGTATTTCAAGAAAAGAGAAAAACACGTTACAGGATGGACAAAGCACACAAATTTATATTTGAATTGGATATAAATAATTGAATAAATTAATTGATGTCCAACAGTGAAATAAATGGTTATTTTATATTTTTTAGTTACATGTTGATTTCATGAAAATTAGATAAGCAAATATACAATTGATTGTTTTTTTTATTGAACTAAAAACTAAGTTTAAGTGGATGGCACTTTGATGTTGAAGTTATTTGACTTTAGTATTTATTAATAGATTTTTATATTTTGTTCATTTCTACTCCTATCATTTGGTATAATAATTTTTATTGTAATTTATTTTTAGGTTTCCATACAAAAAAGTAAAAAAATATATATTAAAAAAAATCAAAAAATAATAGCAACGAGAAAATAATGTCAGAACACCTAGAAAATAGTCAAAAATTGATTAATGAGGTTCAAAAATATAAAGTTTGAAATTTGCTAGTATACTTTTAACTGATAAGAGCTTTATTGATAAAGAAAAATTAATTTTGAGGAAAAAAATCCAAAATCAGATATTTATAGACTTCATTAAATTTTATTGAAGGTTTAATTAAATTTATGGAAGGTTTAATTACAAGAAAATTTGATTTTTAACCCAATTTAAGCTTTAATTGCAAAAATTAAAATTCTGATGTCAAATTATATTTTTTAAGAGTTGATTTGGTAAAATAATGGACTTAATGCATAAATAATAAAGTTTGATAGTCAATTAGGTACTTAATTAAAAAAATCTAAAATCAATAACCAAAATTGAAAAAAGCATGCAAATTAAAGGATTAATTTAAAAATTAACTTTTTAATGCTATTTTTTTTAATGAAACATAATATTTTGATAAAAACATGCCATTAAAAACAAGAAGTAAAAAACAGTGTTATTTTTAATGACATTGTAGCTCCTTTTCTTTTTCTAACATGTTGAGATAGGGAAAGAAAAAGCTTCTCTCCCTTGCAATGCCACAACCTCTCTTTCCACCCCACTTGTCTAAAAAACCTAGCACAACCCATGGCAACCCATACCCGGCCACCATGCCACAATGATAAAGAAAGCCAGGGGAGCCATGCCCTGCAAGCAGCTCTCCAGTCCACCTTACCCAGTGTCATGGCAGGGGTAACGTGGCCCTCTCCTCCTCTGCTTATAAATACCAGAGGGGGCATCATAGAAAAGGAGGAGTGAGCCGTATTTTGGGGGTTGAAAAATAGAGGATTTTTATTTTTTATTTTTGGAGAGGAGAGAAACGGAAATAGAGGGAAAGAAGGGAAAGAAACATAGGAAAAAGCAAAGTAGAGGAGGGAAGATTTGTTTGAAAGACAGAGGTGAGAAAGGTTTGAGGGAGAAAAAGATTTTCAAAACAGCAGACAGGGGGACAAATGTGAGAGAGGGGAAAGAATTGGGAGAATTTTACAGAGGAGAACAAAATAGAGAGAAGGAAACAAGAGATAGTTTTAGAGAGGAACAGAGAATTGTTTAAGGATCAGAGGGGGAGAACAGAAGAGAGAGAAGGGAGAAACCAAAAAAAAACAGAGAAATAAGCAAAGGAATCAAAACAGGGGAGAATAGAGACGTGAAGGAGGAAGACAAGGAAAGAACAGAAAAAAAAACCAAGGAAAAAGAAACAGAGGAAGAACGCCCTTCTCCACCGCAGCAGCTGCTGTTTGGAATTGCCATCCACTGCAAGCACACCACCTGACCGCTGCTGTTAGCCACCACCACCAACATCGTGAGCCGCCACCAGGTCTGCTTTCCCCTCGCCTCTCTCTTCTTCCTTCTTCTTCTGCATTGTCTCCACTATTCTACGTGGACAGTGGAGAGTGCTCCACTGTTTATCCGGTCCAATACAAAAAAATTTAAAAAAAAATATTTTGAAAAATTTGTAATTTTCTAGTTTATTTTTTTATTTATTTTTAATTAATATCGGTATATATTTTTATATTGCAAGGATATAAATTTAATATTAAAATATCTAATTTTTGTCAAAATTTTAAAAAACAATATTTTTATTTTCATGCATATGATCAAATTTCTCAAAACTAAAAAAATTATTTTGTATTTTTATATAATAAAAAAACTTTAAAAATATATTTTAACATGCATTTTATCTTTAATAACTAGTTTATTAAAATCAAGAAAACTTGGACAATATTTTAAAGAATAAAAATATATTTTATTTTATTTTAATGTCTGAGATTATGAATTTATATGTAAAATGTATTTTCAATATTAAAAAGGTAGTTCATTTATAGACATTAGATGGTTAGACTTTATCAAATAAGATAAGATAAGATAAGGATCTCCTCACTAAGGAGGACTTTTCTTAAACTATAGACAAACCAATAATTAGATATACAATGAAACCTTAGCATTTATCAGACAATTAAATAATACAGTTTACCTTAGGTAGGATGTATTAGGGATGTTAATACCTTGTCTTTATGCAACTAGTCTTCGTATTTAATTTTTGAGACTAGTTAGGATTTCTAGTAACTAAAATAATAGGTGGTGATTCCTATTCCATTTTTCACTTATAAAATATAAAAATTTATTGTTTCTCTATATTTGTTAGATAGATATACATACCTGAGAGGATGGACGATCGTCGTGACGTTGCATACATGCAACAACCTTGGTGCCACTTATTTGTCTACGAATCCTATTTTTTATACTCACATAAATCATGTTGAAGATAATTATTATTTTGTCCGAGATAGAGTTGTGAAGAAGAAGATTTAGGTTTTTTTTATTTCTTCTAATGATTAACTTGTAGATATCTTTACTAAGCCACTTTCTAATGCTTCATTTACTACTTTTCATTTCAAACTTGAGGTTGATCCTTTATTCTCAGCATAAAAGAGCATATTAATGTATCTATATAAAAAATATTATAGACATACTATATATGAAATATTATAGTTATACTATTGTGGTGTAACCTCTATTATTAATTTTGTATATTGCACTATATATATATATATAAAATGTTGGATAACCAACAAGTTAATTTCCTGAATTATTCTCAACATTAAGCAAGTTACGCATATGTGATATTTTTGCACCAGCTAAGAGAGGAAGTGTTAGAGATTATTAAATTTTTTTATTAAAAACAAAAAACAACAACAAAAATAATAATAATTTATATGAAAATAACATAAAAAATAAAAGAGAAAGTGAAGTTTGATTAAGAAAATCATTTAACCACCCCCTGGTCATATTTCATTCGGGCATACATTCTATTCGTTGGATTTTACAAACATAAAATCTTTCCAAAAGGATAGTTCATGTGTACATAACCTGCATGGCAAATGTCCTAGTCAAATAAATCACCTATGAAACCATAAAAAATTCTAATTGACTATGTATGCTCTCCAACAGGAATTTCTTCAGATGGTTTACTTGAGTTGTTTTGTATTTATATAGTTAATCAAATACCCATATCTTGGTTTAAAGCTTACAGAGGCGGCCTAAATTTTATATTTAAGTAATATTGTTTCAATTTTTATTAGTCTTTTTTACCTCCTCTCTCTCTCTATATATACATATATATAGGCTGAGATAGTTGAATAAAAGCCACCGGGCAGGATGACAATAGATAGAGCCCAAATCATTACAAGTTGAAAATCTAGAAGGTATAAATAAAATATAAGTTGAAAAATCTAGAAGGTATTCCTTTTCTCATTTGAGAGAATTGAAAAGGGACTTATAAGTTGCATCATTTTTAAGAATAATTATGGATGGACGACAACGTACTGTGTAAATAAATAAATAAAAGATATAACTTAAATTTGTTTTCAATCTATAGCCCGAATCTCAATTAAATACCTAAGAATTTTGTTGTGTTATAAAGTTTTCGAAAATTCTCAATTAATTGGTTCATCCATTTTTTATAATAATTTATTAAAATATTAATATCTTAAAAATGACAATTTACTATCCATTTATCATACTTTTTCATTTATGATGTCATTTATTTTATATGGAAAATAATAAAAAGAATTATCATAATATGTTCTTAATGTCCTATTTTATAATAGAATTAGTGATGTCCAGTTTTCAATTGAAGTAAATATTGATGTTCTTGTATATAATTTGTTTTTAAATCAAAGGATCAAATTGAAATAATAAGAAGTGTTGATTGATTTTGCAAATGCATGAATCGTAATGAGTAATAAAATGATAAGTATAGTATCTTTCCACGAGAATTTGTAAAAATTACAACTACTTATTAAAATCTTTTAATTTATGATCTATTTGAGAAATCAAATGAAATAATTTATAAAATAAAAATTAATGATTAAAAACAAACAACCAGCTAATTAAATATTATTGAATTTAATTCTATTGATTCTAGGATTTCTAACTTACTATAACTATTTTTGTGTGAACTTTCTTTACTGAATTAATTATTTCTAGCATTAACAATCAAGTTTTTCTAATTTAAACAAAAATCTCTTTTGAGTATCAATAAATTATTTCAAAAAACAAATTTCATATACTCTATGAAATTTCTAAACTTGTTAAAATTTAGTAAGAATCATAAAACCTTGAACTATTACAAAATTTTATAGGATATCTATGTCTTGTAGATTTCTTAAGATATTTCAAACAATTTCTAAAACAATAATCACTTCTCAGTTTCAAATTAAATCCTAAATCATACAATTGTTTGTCAAACATATACAAGCATTAAGCATAGAATGAAATACTCAACAACTAACGTAATAATTCAATCAAATAAATTGTTCACATATTAATAGTAATGTTACATCAAAAATCCCAGAATAAAAATATACTCCATAATTAAATTAAAGGGAAACAAACTTGATATGATAAACATCACTCAAAAAAGAGAATGAAAATAGAATAGTTAGGTGTCTTCCAATCTGCTATAATTTTCAATTCCTAGTTTTTCTCTGTTTTATACTCCCTTTTTATCTGTTTTTTTTTTGTGTATTGAAGGGTCTCTCTCTGTTTTTTTTTCATTTCCCTAGTTGATCCTTCTTTTTCCTCTTACACTCTCACATTTTTACCCCCTGCTAAATTAAGAAGATTCCTTCTTTTGTTTTGTATTCCTTCCTATCCTGATATTGACAAATTTGATGTAGAAAATATGCGAATTCAAATATCTTTATTTCTATAGAAATTGTAGAAAATCGAATCTTTTTTTTAGAAACTCTTATCTTATTTTATTTTTTTAACCTCTGAGACTTCAGATATGAACCCTAACCTGAGACAACATTTGAAATGCAGGAATTTCGGATCCAAATCAATCCTTATTTTTTACTCGCTCTTTAGGCCTCAAAACAAAAAAACTGAATTTTATACGCTTCATATGTTTTATAGATCTTCATCTTAAATTTTAAAAATGATGATAAACACTTGAAACTGAGTTGTATAACTTCCTTTACAGCCCAAAATCAATTAGTGTTCAACTTTACTATTGGATTTTGTCTACTTAGTAATTTAGTATATGGAAACACATCAATTTCCCACAAGATCAATAATTCAATAAGGGATTCAAAATTCTAATTAATTTATGTAACACATCCAAAATATTTCAAAATCAAGTATGAATAATGGAAAAAAAATATACATGCTATAAATTCTCTTATCAAGAAGATAATTAAATTGCTTGTCTATTTTGGATCAAAATGTATGTGTATGTTGGTGCATATGAAATGAGTGTATCATTTTCAATAACACTTCATTTCATGCTATCGGTTTTAGATTATATTGATGAAAATTACCAACTAATCTAATGATGATAATAAATGAAATTAAAAAATAAAAAATAAAAATGACCGAAGCTAACCTAATTCAATCTTTAAAACTCATGACACTACAAAACTCGATCATAACACAAAAATAAATTTCAAAGACGGATCATGAGATTGTGATTGATTAGAAAATCTAGTCTTAAGAGCAATCCATACTTGTTTGAATGTGTATAGACCATACACTATTCCAACAAGATACAGACGATAGATCATAATATAATACCCAAAGGATCTTGTTCTTTCTTATACCACGTTGTATAAGATGGATTGGGTGAATTATCAGCATTGGTTTTCATGGTCAAAACCTTCAACAACTCTAGAAGATCATTACTGTTTAGAAAGGGCAGAAATTGGGACTGGCAGCGTAGATAATTTGATCCATCAAGTTTAGGGGATGGGGGTGGTAAGGTATGAGAAAGATTGAGGCATCTGTGAGCTATAATGGCACCGATTCAAAGTAAACACTTTGGAAATGGTGATTTTTATTATTTATTTTGCGAACAATACAATAACACCAATTATTAAATAGAACTGCTTCAATACAATTAACCAAATGACCACAAAATCAAATACTACTAAAGTAATATTTGATATACTTCAGTACTCTCGAGTATTTTTACCAGTAACAAGGATGGAAAATTTACCCAAGAGAAGAAAAAAAAAGCAATAACCACACTGCCGAGGACAACCAAGAAAAGGCCACACTAAAAAGAA
This sequence comes from Populus pruinosa, assembly GCA_026413675.1. Taxonomy (NCBI): domain Eukaryota; kingdom Viridiplantae; phylum Streptophyta; class Magnoliopsida; order Malpighiales; family Salicaceae; genus Populus; species Populus pruinosa. The sequence continues at coordinate 2,531,142 of CM048602.1, read as the reverse complement.
AATGAAACATCGAATTCTTGTATTTAGGCATCTGGATTGGCTGAGAAGTAGGCTTCAACAGCCTTGAACAAGCCGGCTGTCTTTTTGCCATACACATCCTTGATTTGATCTTTGTTGATCTCAGCATCACCCTTGATGTAATATGTGCTGGTTCTCTTGCAAATGGAACCTCCCTCAGGAGTTGGGACGAACTTGTGCTCATAAGTCACCTTTTCAACTGCATCCTTCCAAACATTGGCTTCAATCAAGCTGAAGCTGTAGGTCAAGTTCTCTTCGTCAATTGCCTCAATCTTTTGCTTCGCATAACTGAGTTCTTTGCCTGCAAGTACAAAAATCAGTTTTTTACTTCTTTATGCGGTACACACAGCGAGTGCTATGTGGATTTCAATATATTTAATTTAATTTAAAGTAATTGCAACAAATAATATACCAACCTTCGGCAAAAGTGATCTTCCTGATGGTTCCAGGCCCTCCATTTCCTTCAACTATATCAGAGCTCTTAATGTGCTCTGGTAGAATTTTAGGCAAAAGAGTGTCGGTCTCAAGGCAGAATGCCTTGAAAAGCCTGGCTGGGGCGACAGCAACAGCAAACTCATTTTCCAAAGTGATAACACCCATTGTAACTTAGGATTTTAAAAGACTGAGAAGGGGGGAGAGATTTTGTTGATTGGGAAGATGTTTTTGTGATGCTGAAACAAGAGGAGGAGAGGTAGTATTTATAGCATGAAATTGAAAGGATCACACATATGTGTCGATGACCAGTGCTAATTAATTCTTCATATTCTGTTCTTGGTCATTATTTGTTTAAATTAAATAATTGATGTCCTAGTCAAATAAATCACCCGTGAGACCATATAAAATTCTAATTGACTATGCATGCTCTCCAACAATTTGGAAAATCCTAGCACATCAATTTAATGAAAGATAACTATATACTTACGACTTGAATAATTCCAAACTGACGGGAATTTCTTCAGATGGTTTAGTTGAGTTGTTTTGTCTTTACATAGTTAAACAAAAGACTGGGGTCTTTCAAAAATCAATAATGGAAACAATTTTAAGAAATGGAGATAGTCAAACTATGACCCCCCCCCCCCCCCCTATCTAAAAGTTTAAAGCTCACAGAGGCGGCCTAAATTTTATATTTAAGCAATATTTTTTCCAATTTTATGTGTACATATAAAGAGAGAAGCCACGGATCTGGATGACAGTAGATAGGGCCCAAATCATTAGTGAATGGTCAAATGAAGCGCCTACCAATGTACACAGGATAATTATAAAATCCGGTTCGATCCTACATATTAACACGAGATTAACCAATTCAGAGGTAGGATTAGATTGAGTTAAAAAAATAAAAAAAATAAAAACTTGATATGACTAATTGATCTGGCAAGTTGACCTAAAATCTGGTCAGAAAGTTATTATAACTCGTTGGTTTTTATTTTTTAATTAAAATAATATTAATTTGATTTTAAAAGAAAAGAGATTTGGAAAACTAGGTGATGTAGTCAAAACTCGGAACTTGAACCTTAAATCAGGCCGATTAACAAATCAAATTTTAAAATTATGATAATAACTTGAAAAAATTTGAAAAAACTATTTTAAAAATCTAGAAGGTATTCCTTTTCTCTTTTAAGAAAACTGAAAAAGGACTTGTAAGTTGCATCATTTTTAAGAATAATTGTGTTGGTACGACTGCAGAATAAATAAAAGATTTAACCTAAATTAGTTTTCAAACTATATCCCGAATATCAATTAAATGACTAATAATTTTGTTGTGTTATAAAGTTTTCGAAAATTCTCAATTAATTGTTTCATCCATTTTATAATATTTTTTTAAAATATTAATATTTTAAAAATGACAATTTACTATCCATTTATGATCTCATTTATTTTATATGAAAAATAATAAAAAGATTTATAATAATATGTTTTTAATGTCCTCTTTTACAATAGAATTAGTGATGTCCCATTTTCAATTTAAGTAAATATTGATATGCTTGTATATTTTTAAAACCAAAGGATCAAATTGTAATAATGAGACGGTAGTTAAATTTCTTGTCTATTTAGGATCACAATGTTTTTGTAGGTTTTCGCACATGAGGGTGTCATTCTCATTAACAGTTCATTTTATGTTATCAATTTTAGATTATCATATTATAAATTTTTAGATTATTACTAGATAGGTGTTTAGTGCTACACCACAGCCTATTTATTTTTTTCATTGTAGAAAAAATATCAAGATGTTGCAAAAATTTAAAAAAATATTTAAGATTATGGTCATTGGCTTGATATTAAAAAAAATTAAAAAGCAATGGAAAAAAAGCCTAAGTTAAACCCATTAAACTTGTTGAATCCATAACTCAAAATATGATATTAAAATAATTTTATAGAAAAAAAATACAAATTACTAATAAATCTAATAATGACAGATGAAATTAAAAAGTAAAAATGATCGAAGCCAACCTAGCTCAATCTTTAAAACTTGTGATAATAATCATAAGATCGGATCACAATATAAAAGATAAGTCCAAACACGGATCATAACATTGTGACTGATTAGAAAATCTAGTCTTACGAGTAGTTTAGACTAATTTGGATGTGGTTAAACCATATATTATTCTAACAAAATTTAGACTAAGAGATGATAATATAATTCCATGTACAGTTGCTTTCTTCTACTGAAACTAAGTACAAAGTTTTGGCCAACATCACTACTAAGGTTATTTGATTTTAGTATTTATTAATAAATCTTCAGATTCCATCTATTTATGCTCCTATTATTTGGTGTAATATCCTTTGTTGTAATCTATTTTTTAGTCCCTACATAAAAAAAAATATAAAAAAATCAAAAAACATATATTTGAAAGAAATTAAAAAATGATAGCAGTGAGAAGAGGATGCTAGAGCATTTAGAAAATAGTTAGAAATTGATTAAAGAGGTTCAAAAATAGAAAGTTTAAAATTTGACAGTATAATTTTAATTGATGAGACTCATGTTGACAAAGAAAATTTAATTTTGAAGAAGAAAAATAAAAAATCAGATGTTTATGGATTTAATTAAATTTTATATTTTAAGAAAGATTTGATTATAAGAAAATTTGATTTTTAAGTCCATTTAAGTTTTAATTTGAAGAAATTCAAATTATAATGTCAAATTATAATTTTTAAGATTGATTTGGTCAAATCAAGAGTTTAATTACGTAAATAATGAAGTTGGATAGCCAATTAGAAACTTCATTAAAAAAATTCGAAATTAAAAACTAAAATAAAAAAAATCAGTAAATTAAAAGATTAATTTAAAAATTTAAAGTTTTGGTGCTCTTTTTATTTTGGTCAAATAACATTCGTTTTATATACTATTAAAAAATCCAAAAAAACATATCATTTTAATATTCTTTTTCCCCTGAACATACAAAGGCAGGGGAAAGGGACGTTTCTGTCTAATACAATGCCACTCTCTCTCTATCAACCCCACTTGTCCAAAAAATCCGGCACAACTTATACCCTCGCATACCCTACCATCATGCCACAATGATGAAGAAAGCCAGGGAGCCATGCCCTACGAGCAACTGCCCAACCCACCTTACCCTACATCATGGCAGGGGTAAGTTGCCCTCTCCTCCTCTACTTGTAAATACCAGAGGGAGGCACCATAGAAAAGGAGGAGTGAGGCGTATCTTGGGGGTTGAAAAACAAAGGAATTTTTTTTTGTGAGAGGAGAGAAACTGAAACAGAGCAACAGAAGGGAAAGAAACGGAGGAAAAAGCAAAGTGGAGAAGTGAAGATTTGTTTAAGAGACAGAGATGAGAAAGGTTTGAGGGAGGGAAAGATTTTGAACACAAGAGACCGGGGAATAAATGTGAGACAGGGGGGACGAACTGAGAGAATTTTACAGAGGAGAATAGAATAGAGAGAAGAAAGCAGGAGATAGTTTAAGAAAGGAACAGAGAATTGTTTAAGGAATAGAGGGGAGAACAGAAGAGAGAGAAGGGAGAAACTGAAAAAAAAGAGAGAGAGAAATAAGCAAAGGAATCAAAATAGGGGAGAACAGAGACATGAAGAAGAAATACAAGGAAAAAAAAAGATAAAACCAAGGAAGAAGAAACAGAGGAAGAATGCCCTTCTCCACCACAGCAGCTGCCCTAGTTTGAGACAACAAAGCCACCGTCTGGAATCGCCATCCACTACGAGAACACCATCTGACCACCACCGTTAGCCACCCCCACTACCACCAGCAGCACCATGAGCTGCCACCAAGTTTACTTCCCCCTCGCCTCTCCTTCCTTCTTTTCCTTTGTTGCATCGTCTCCACTGTTCCGTGTGAACAGTGGAGAGTGCTCCACATTTATCCGGCCTGGTACTAAAAAAATTCAAAAATAATATTTTGAAAAATTTGTAAGTTTCCCTATTTTTCTATTAAATTTTAATTAATATTGGTATGTATTTTTATATTATAAAAATATATATCTGGTATTAAAATATTTGGTTTTTATTAAAAGATTAAAAAAATTATTTTTATATTCATATATATAACCAAGTCTTTCGAAGTTAAAAAAAAAATTATATTGTAATTTTATATAACAAAGAAAACTTCAAAAAACATATTTTAGCATATATTTTAATTTTAATAACCAGTTTATTAAAATCACGAGAACTTGGCTAATATTTCAAAAAATAAATAAAAAATATTTTGTTTTGTTTTAATGTATGGGATTATAAATTTATATGTAAAACGTATTCTCGGTATTAAAAAAGTAATTTTTTTATAGATATTAGAACAGTTAGGTTTTACCCGATAAGATAAAAATCTTCTCACTAATGAAGACTTTTCTTAAACCGTAGACAGACCAATAATTAAATATAAAATGAAACCTTAGCATATATCAAACAATTAAACAATGCAACTTATATTAGGTAGAGTGTATTTGGGGTGTTAATACTTTCTCTTTATGCAATGAATCTTTGTACCTGCTCTCTCAAACCAGTTAGGGTTCCTAATGATCAAAATATTAGGTGGTGACTCTCATTTCATTTTCCATTAATAAAAGACAAAAATTTCTTATCTCCCTATATTTGTCAGATATATACACATACTTGAGAGGATAGACAATAGCCGCAATATTGTACACGTGCAACAACCTTGGTACCACTTATTTGTCTTTAAGTCATGTTTTTCATGCTTGCACAAAACATGATGAGATTAACTATCATTTTGTTTAAGATAGAGCGAAGAAGAAGATTTAGATTTGTTTTATTTCCTTTCAAGATTAACTTGTAGATGGCTTTGCTAAGCCACTTCCTACTACTTCATTTACTGTTTTTTATATCAAGCTTCAAATTAATCCTCTACCCTTAGCTTAAGAGGGTATATTAATGTATCTATATATAAAATATCGTAAGTATACTATATAGAAAATAATATTGTTGTCATACTTTTGTGTAATAATCTTTATTTTTATTTTTTTGATTTACGTGGAGTGTCCGGGCCAGTTTGCACGCACCACGATTAATCTCTACAACTCACTGAATACCCTGCAAACCCAGTAGGCATGTAAGGCACCGCGGGAGTGACAGACATGCACATCAGGACTCGAACCCATATGCAGTGGAAGGAGATAAGTCCCTTACATCACTAGGTCAAGTCCCTCGTGTAATAATAACCTTTATTATTACTATTGTATATTGACATATATATATATATATATATATATATATATATATAATGATTAACTAATAGGTAAAGATTCCTACTTATTATCAATTTTAAACAAGTTAGGTATATATAATATTTATGCACCAGTTAAGAGAGGAAGTGTTAAGATTATTGTTTTTTTATTAAAAATAAATAATAACAATAATAATAATAATGTGAAAATAACATAAAAAAAATAAAAGAGAGTAAAGTTTGAATAAGAAAATCATTTAACCACCCTGGTCATATAAATTATTTTCTTACTAGCATACATCCTATTCGTTGGATTTTACAAACATAAAATCTTTCCAAACGGATAGTTTATGTGTGCATAACCAGGATGGCAAATGTTTTTGCTCTTCAATATATTATCATGTGAAAAAGAAACCTGACATATTGTACACGTGACACATTCAGGTGAACCTATTTAAGTAACAGTTATTTTTTAATATATTTTTTATTTAAAAATATATATTAAAATATTTTTTTAATTTTAAAAAATTATTTTTAATATTAACTCATTAAAAAAATTTAAAAATATAAAAAAATTAATATTTTTTTGTTTTAAAATGATAAAAAAAACTACTCTGTAATTCCCATTCCCAAACATGATTATAGCCTTTCTATTTATGTCTTCTTTTCTCTTTTTTTCCTGTTCTGGAAATCGAATAAAGCGATAACCGGGCACGGTGCTGTGCAAGGCTTTCGCAGTTGAACGTTTGAAGATTTATCACCTTTCCCTTCTTTGAAGCATGGAGACTCAAATCCTAACACATAGTAAAGAGGAAAAGGAGGAGAAAGGACAGTATTATAACATTCTGGTCATTATTTGTTTAAATTAAATAATTTATGTCCTAGTCAAATACATCACCCTTGAAACGATATAAAATTCTAATTGACTATGCATGCTCTCCAACAATTTGGAAAATCCTAGCACATCAATTTTATGAAAGATAACTATATATTTACGACTTGAATAATTCCAAGCTGACGGGAATTTCTTCAGATGGTTTAGTTGAGTTGTCTTGTCTTCATATAGTTAAACTGGGGTCTTTCAAAAATCAATAATGGAAAAAAGATTTTAGGAAATGGAGATTGGAAAACATACAAATCAAACTCATGATCCCCCCACCATATCTAAAAGTTTAAAAATCACAGAGGCGGCCTAAATTTTATATTTAAGCAATGTTTTTTCCAATTTTATGTGTGTATATATATAGAGAGAGAGAGACCGAAGCCACCGGCCAGGATGACAAGAGATAAAGCCCAAATCATTAGCGACTGGTCAAATGAAGCGCCTACCAATGTAGATAGTATAATAACTTGACAAAATTTGAAAAAGCAATTTTAAAAATCTAGAAGGTATAAATAAATATAAGTTGAAAAATCTAGAAGGTACTCCTTTTCACTTTTGAAAAAGGACTTGTAAGTTGCATATGTTTAAGAATAATTGTGTAGGCATGACTGCATACTGTATAAATCTCAACACCAAACGATTGAGGTAGCCCTCATGTTCTGATGCTTAAGCCAAATTCATAGTCGGTTGGTCCAAGAATGTTTCTGGTTAAAAGAAAAAAATAGAAATGAAAATAAAAATTAAATCTAATTTATTTTCGTAGTGGAAGGTGAGAATAAAAACAACAAATGAGAAAGATTTTTTTTTAATTGAAAGAATGATATATTATTTTTATTTATTTTACATCAATTACTTTATTATGCTGTTTATTCTTACATTATACCCTTTTCGTCTAAGTGGCTTTACATTGAAATAATATTGAACACTTTTTAATAATAAAATATAAACATAGAAAATCAAGATACAAGAACTATTAGTGGGTTGCCAAACAACGATTTACTGTAAATCCTTCTACTTGCCTAATTCATCTATCAAAAAGTGTTTTTTTTTTTTAAATATATATTTTCCATGGGAAGTAAAATTTTAAAAAGCAGATTATTTTTTTATATTTGATAATATCATAACAAATAAGTTGAAAAATATTTTATAGTAGTTAGCTATTTCTTGAAAAATAAGTTAAAAAATAACTTATTAATATTTTAAAATATTTTTCAAATTTACTAAAGAATAGAGATCAAAATTAATTGATGAAAAAGTTGGAGGATGAAATTAAAAAAAATCTAATTTCATAAATTATCTCAAATAAAAAATAAAAAATAAGAACCAAATCTGACAAAAAAAATTTGAAAGATGAGTAAATTGAAAAATAAATTTAATTTTATAAATTATTCTAAATAAAATATATAGCAATCAAAAGAATAGGAACAAAATAAATAGATAAAAAAATTTCAATTAAAAAAATGATAGAAAAAAATAAATAATAAAAAAATGATGAGTAAAATTGTTTTAAGAATCAACTTAAATTAAATTTTAAGAGATAAAATTGAAAAAATAATAAATAAAAAAAATAATTCAAAAAAATATATAATAATCAAAAAATTGAGGGCCAAATATGACATAATCAACATATAACAAGATATTTTTGAATTTTTATAACTTCTAAAAAATATATTCTATTTAAAATAATTTTAAAAATATTTTTAAAAAAATCAAACTAAATTTTTCTTTTACTATAAAAATTTTTTTATTGATTATATTTTTATTGTAATTTAAGAACATAGATAAAAACACTTTACTGGATGGGACAAAGTACAGCAATTTATATTTGAATTGAATATAAATTATTGAATAAATTACATAGATGTGTAATAGTGAAATAGAATAGCTGGCAGAAAAATACATTGTGATTTATACCCATCTCAAAATGGTATCCAAGAAAAAGACAGAAAAGAAATAGAAAAAATATATGATGCTGAAGAATAACAATTAATTCATCACTAGCTCATCAATCCCATGGACTCAATTTGCACTCCACTGGCAGTGCTGGGAATCTTTCAGTGTCTTTGCAATAATCATAGATCACAAGGTTTCTTTGGACCCAGGCATAGTCCATTTTCTGTTCATCTGAGAGATGCCAAGCATCGTATTGACCCCACCAGTATTTAGTCGTTGTTGATACACAGGCAGGGTAAGGATCTTCCCATTGACAACCTTCAATAGTGAAGTCCTTGTAAGAGGACACAAATGGGGCCTTTTTCCAGTCTGTCTTCTCTAGCCCTCCTCTAGTAGCCCAATCATCTGCGCTCCAGATACTTGAAAATAGGTACATGGGCTTCTCATTGGGGAAGAAATTATTTGGTTCTCCATTGTTCTTGTGCACCCTTATTGCTACTTTATCAACAAAAAACCTGCTTAGCGTATGAAAAATCCAAGTCAGTGTCACTGTCATCTAACCCCAGTTGCAAGCAAATCTCTTAGGCTTATTTATTGACTGGTTCCCACAATGTTTATCTCTTCCTGCAGTAACTATTGTGTTTTTTAAGTGTTTTTTTATATAATTTTAATGTGCTAATATAAAAACATAATTTTGAAATGCATTTTTCAATGGAAAAATATATACGTTACCAAACACACCGGGAGGCAACCAGCCCTTTAATCTACTTTTTTTGCCATTTTCTTTTTGCTTTTGTGCAAGATTGCAGCATGAAAACTTGAATCATCAGTTGCCTTGATCTAGCTGTAGCATAGAATCGAAGGACTTACACTATCTGGAGATTGTTCCAGAGAATGGAATAGGTGTGGTACTCCTCGGTAGGGTCGAACCAAAGCATGTGCCTCATTTCACGATTACCAGTACCATTCTTGTATATATTTGTTTGAATCAAATAGGGTTCTCCAGTTCTATTCCCCAAGAACTCAAAGTCCAACTCATCTCTTGTTGGCCCTGCCCCATTCTCTGTACACATCTGCAAACACAGATGAATCCACTTTAGCCTACCTCCGTGATAATTTCCTGTACTTACTATCAAGCTCGAATTAAGTCCAAAAAAAAATAGTTTAAATATTTATGAAGACTTTGATTAAGCTTCACAGCCATGAATCTTTATGGCATTTTGAGCGTATGCGGCGGTAGAAGGAAGACTTACATAATAAGCTGTCACAACACCTGCAGAGTCACCTCCAACCAATTTCAGCTTCATGCTAAACCACCCAAATCTATATTTATGCTTGGTTTGAAATCCACAACCTGATAATTAAGAAAAAAAAGTGATTTAATAAGATTAAAAATCTTGAACATTAAGCAAGGAATATATGATAAATTCATCCCATTCAATCAATGAACGAATAAAGAACTCTTTAGTTTGCTCTGATTGAAGATTATATAAACGCATAGATATGTGTGTACCTGTTTCTTTGTCCAATGAGAGATACCAGATCTGGCCATCTTCAGATGTTTTGAAATGATCCTCAGACCACATTATGCTAAAGTTATCCTCAAAAGATGCTTTTGGTTGAGCTGCTTCAGAAGAGACAGAGGAAGCAGCCATGAAAGCTGCAGTGTAGAGAAGAGCTGCCATTGTAGAAACCCTTCTCTCCATTTTGCTTGAAGAAGGCAGGGAATGAGTTTTCTCAGCTAGCAGCTGGATCCTTGTGAGGTGGTGATTTGCATCTAATGATTAGTGTTGGAAATGCAGTACTTCCAATATGAAGGCTAGAACTGGAAAATCAAGCTGACATTTCATTGTTGATAAATTATTTGATTCATGATAAGTATATGTTATTTTTAAAAAATATTTTTTAATTAAATATGTATTAAAATTATTTATTTTTAGAATTTCTTTTAATTTTTTATATAGCACTATAAAAAATATTAAAATATATTAATGAAATACTTTTTTAAATAAAAATAGTTTAGAAAACAAAACTATAACTAAAATATATTGATGGGGAACATTATGCTACAAAACCGACATGGGTATTGTAGGAATTTGATAAAAATGGAAGGCTGAGAAAGCCAGACTGCCCTCCAAAGAAAATTTCATGGTGGGGTCCATATGCTGTCGCAAGAAGAGGGAGTGATTTTGATTTTTCAGACAATAATCAGAAAGTTCTTGGACTTGACATCTGGAATTTTTGAAGCACGACATTGTATGAAGTTAAATTGTTATTTGGTAATTCACTGCCTAAATTTGCTCGCCTCAGCTCAAAATTTATTTTTTAAAAAAAAATTGAGCTTTTTTTATTTTAAAGAAAAATTGTTACGTGTACAACCAGAATTTAATATTAATTAAATAAAAATTTTATATATATAAATAAATATTAAAAGTTAAATTAAAAAACTAAAAAATAAATATAGGTTAAGATATTGATTTCATCTTATATGAAGCAATTTATATTTTTTTTGAGTTATTATATGTAACGATTTTTTTCATAAAAAAATAATTTAAATTTTATTAAAATAAATATTTTTTTAGTATAATTGATATTTTTACTAATCTATTTTTTTCAACAAAAAACATAGCTTTTTTAGCAATATATTTCATTTAATAAAATTCAAAGGCCATTAAAATAAATATCCAATAGGCTCAAAGATACTCTAAATAATGATAAAACGGCATCCTTTTAATTAAAACCTATTTATTCTATTACTTTGATTTCTTTTTTGGCAATGTATTTATTAAAATGTTATTCTATGAAGTAAAAAATATTAGAGTAGTAAAAGAAAAATCTAATAAAACTATAATAGATGGTTTCGTTATTAGATCTCCAGTGTGTTGAAAAAATATAAAAATAATACATAATTTTTTTTTATTATGTTTGTTTTGCATCATGTGATAATAAAAAGCAATTGCGCAAAAAAATCTCCAAATAAAAATTTAAGAAAAAAATAAATACAAGGCAGGGAGTGTGGTAAAAAAAAAATGCTTGTTAATTTTATAAAGAAAACTATAATTTTATTCTTAAAAATAATATTTTAAAATTATTTATTTTTATGAATTTAATTAGATAAAAAAATGCATAACAAATCAAATATATAAAGGCCATGTGGTTGAGCTGCGTGGCCCAATATCTGGCCCATTTAAAGAAAAGCCAACCTGTGCAAGTCAGCATATAACGCTTTTTCTCTTGAATATAAAAAATAGATGATATTTTGTCTGTATTTAAAAAATAAAATAAAAATAAATAATGTATTATATATTTTTTTAGTTTCCAATCATGTTAAGTTAGAGATTTTATTTACTCAAAAAATTATTGTTTTAATTTATTTTCATCTAGAAACATGTAATAAACATTTTTATAATATTAATAAATTAATCTATCAACTCACATCACTCTGAAAATCATTTCAAAAATACAAAATTAAAATGATAAAAAATCACCTCTCAATCTTGATTTTTTTGAAAAAGATAAAAGCTAAAAAACACTTTAATAAAAATCTTTCTATTAAATAAAACTATTAATACCAAGATTGTGCTTTATTGCTGTAGGAATATGTTTAATTAATTATTTTTTATTTGTTATTTTTAATTATGTTATCTCTTAGATGTCAAATCCAATAAAAATAAATAAATCTTTACATCAAAATCAAAATTCTAAAAATTTTGAGACTAATAAATGTATTATTATTATATTTTATATTATTATTATTTGCCTTTAAATTTTATCTTTCTGCAACTTTTTAAAACGTTATCTCATAAAATTTAATCACAATTCAATAAAAAAAGATTTTGAATGAAATTTTAAAAAAAATAACAAAAATGAAAAGAAAGAAGAAAGAGAGTTGGGAAGCTCATTAGCATTTCTAAAAAAAAAAAAAAAAAAAGAAATCTACAGGCTTTTCATTGTAATCACTTTGTTCGTTTCTGCTGGTTTGCTTCACTTTAACCTAGCAATGGAGGTTTATTCAAACTATAAAGAAAAACTTCTACTAGGAAGCAGAGCTTGCTCTCTTCGAAATAAAGAAGACCAGCATGCTAATAACAATGGCCAGGAAAGGAGGCAGATTATATTACACAGTGACAAAACAATATCCTCTTCACTATGGCTCAGAGTCTGCAGACAGATCATGCGGGCAACCGGCGGTATACCCTCAAGTATGCTAAAGGATGGAATATTGATAGCCGTTTGATTACAAGTCAAATGCTTGAAACATTGGGTTTTAAATCATCAATTTCTATTTCTAAAACCACATAAATGCATTTTTTTCACATGATATACAAATGAAAAAATTTATATGACTTTACAACATTGGATGGTAAAAAATTATATAAACATGTCAATCAATGATTATTTTGACATGAAAATTTAAAGAAAAAAATATTAACAATTTATATTGCAAGCTATTAATAGATCTCTCACGATTCAAATTTTAGGTCCATGACCGACAATGTTAAAATAGTATCAGCGGAACAATTCATCTATATTTAATTTTATAACGAATATATCAAAAAAACAAGTTATTTAAAAATATATATAGTCTTTCATAATTTTTAAAAATATTATATTATTCAAAATTAATAAAATCAAATGATAGTTTTCATCAATAATTAAACCAAAAACAATAATCTATCATACTTATAATATTATCAAAATACAAATTTAATTAAAATAAGGTAATAATTTAATTAAAATAAAGTAATAGTGGAGTATTTATGTAACATCCTCAAATTATAATGTCATGAAATCTCAAACATTTCTTTACTAATATCAAGTATTGAATAGTATGTCTAAAATTATAGGATTTTTTTTTTTGAAATTTCAATAGAGTTTCCTTTGTTTTCTGATGTTACCAAGTTATCGACTAAACTTCATTCAATCAAAATACTCAAAACTTCCACTTTGATCTAACCATCCTGGGTCATATCTCATCTCATCAAACAATAGTCACATAACTATACTTCATTGTATTTTCTCAACCTTACATCATCAACAAATAACACATCAACTACAAACAATTATAAACTTAAAAGATTCATATTGAACTATTATTACATTAACATGCATTCATCTTCTACACATGCAAGATTATAATTACTAATTTTTTTTAACAATTTAATAATATTAGTTCCTTACTTATACATTTTAAATGTACAAGTACCAAAAGCAAAACTTATTCAAGATACATATATTACAATCTACATATAATATAAATTACATGTAAGCAAATATATTACATTCCACAAAATAAACAGAGTAAAACACAAAGCTCATAGTTAAAGCTCCACATCACCTCGTCAAAAACTTGTATACATAAAATTAATAAGAAATAAGATAACACATTAAAGATGATAAAGCTATTATGTTCACAAGTCTTCAAAATTATATTAAATTATTTTTCATCACCAACTTACTATATATCAACATTAATAACTCATTCATAATTTATTAATTCTATACTTATAAGACCTTTATAACCAACACTCATTGCTTAATTTTTAATTAGGTAATTCATAAATTTTATCTCAAACTCGGCTAACTCTCTTAAATAGTCATCTATCAAACCGATAATTTCATATGAATTATCCAACATCCGGGTATTCTCTATCAATAGCTAATACAACCGATAATTCAATATGAATTACCTAACATCCAGCTACTCTCTATCAATAGCCCATACAACTGATAATTCCATACTAACTGGTAATTCATACTAATCAATCGGTAATTTTATACCAACAAGTAATTCCTAGTAACCATACTAACCAACCAGTAATTCTATGCTAACCAACTGGTACTTCTATATTAACCAACCGGTAATTCCATACTAACCAAATGATACTTTTATATTAATTGGTAATTCATACTAACCAACTGGTACTTCTATACTAACCAATCGGTAATTTCATGCTAACCAATCGATACTTTCATACTAACCGGTAATTTATACTAACCAACCGGTACTTCTATACTAACCAACCAGTAATTTCATGCTAATCAATCGGTACTTCTATACTAATTGGTAATTCATACTAACCAATTGTACTTCTATACTAACCAACCGGTACTTCCATACTAACCAACCAGTACTTCTATACTAACCGATAATTCAATTATAACACCAACAATTTCTTCATCTACTTCTTTCATATCAACATGCAATAAACAACTCATAACTAATAATGAAACTTTGAATTTTAAAAGAAAGAGATGAATCACTTATTGTCTGCTCATGATAGCTCAGCTCCTCCTACCTGATGCCCTACTCCCGGTATAACTCCTGAATCAATCAGATTGCACTATATTCTTAATCCATTATCATTTCTCCCACGTGCCTAAATTTGAAGCACGTAATATCTTTTATTTAATTGGGGTTTAAATCAAAATTTTATTCATTTATCACCTCATTTTCAACATATAGTTTTAATCAAATTTTTTTCTTTTAACTCATTTAAAAAATTTTCCCATGAACTTTTCCTACCATTTATTTATTCCTTTTTTTCACATTCTTATGATGTTTCTTCACTTATTTATATTTTGAATACTTCAAATAAGATAAAGAATATCATTTCTCAAACATAAAACAATCAAAACCTCATTTTTATATTTCCTCATCCTTAATTACATGTTCTCTTTTTCAACATTATTCAATTTTTTTCTTAATTACTACTTACATTTACTATTTCTATATTATTTTACCTCAATTTCATCATGTTTACTATTTTTTCAAAATCCTCAAATTCTCATGAGAACCCTCATTTTAAACGAACCAAGATTATGAAAAATCAAATCAAATTTAATTGTCATTGTTTGATAACTAACTCAAATAAAGCCAAAAACACTTCATTCAAGTAAGAATCTAAACTTTTCATGTTTATCAATCTAAGTTCTCCCAACTTTTCTCCTCCTCCTAGTGTGGCTAGCTCTTCTCACCTTTCTTATATCACTTGATTCTTCCTTAATTTAATGCTTTAAGCCTTTCAATCTTACAAGTTTCATAGCCATCTCTCACTTTTTCTTGTTTTCCTCTTAACTTCTCATGTTCTTCTCTTATTTTTTTTTTGCTTTCTATATTTTTTATTGCCTAGTCGGTAGTTCATAACATAAAAGGAGCTACCTTGTTTTATTTTTAATGGAAAATTATTATTTTACCTTTAATGAGTCTTTTAGCTTTCATTTGACATCCTTATTCTTTGATAGCACTACCAAGCTTCATTCATTTTAAAATTTTAACCAACTTTTATTCAATATATTTTAAGGTTTTTTATTAAATTTTAACTCAATCTGATAGTCGGATTTAAAATTATATCCAATAACGTAAAACTAGTCAAATTGTGATTTTTTGTCAAATTTATGAATTTCTCTAAACATTTTAAAATTTTAACCCAAGCTAAGGAATCATCTTAAAAGGCTTCATACAAATTTTCAGAATTTTCTGATAACCTGATTAGGAGTTACAAATTTTTTTCCTTTTTATTTTACATGAAACTAGTTAATTTATAATTTTTGGCCCAAAGGTTTTACATTCTCCCCTCAAAAAAAAAAATTCATCCTTGAAATTAAATTCATACCTATACAAGAAAATAATCCAGGATATTTCTTCATCATTTCAGACTCTCTCTCCTAGGTTTCTTCTTCTATTTAAGAGTTTCTCCATAATACTTTTACTAACAACACCTTTTTATTTTGTAATTCCTTTATTCTTCGGTCCATAATTTAAATAGGTTGTACCTTCATAGTTAAATCTTCCCAACACTTCCATCAAAATTTATGGTAAAATTCATGTAGGATCCAGGTCTGTTTTCTGCAGCATCGAAACATGAAACATACTATGTATCTTATCTAAATGTGGTGGCAACACTATTCGATAGACAACCGTCCCAATTCTTTCTATAATTTTATATGGCCTGATATATTTGAGTGCCAATTTTCCCTTCATTCCAAATCAAATCACAAGCTTTCATGGAGCAACCTTTAAAAATACCATATCTTCAATTTGAAACTCTAGTGGTCTTCGTTGATTATCTGCATAGCTCTTTTGCCGGTCTTGAGCTTCTTTCATCCTTTCCTTTATCACCTTCACCTTATCAATTGTGATCTGCACCAGTTCAGGTCCCAATAATTTTCTTTCCCTAACTTCATCCCAACATATTGTAGTTCGACATCTCCTTCTATACAATGCTTCATATGGTGCCATTCCAATAGTAGATTGATGACTATTGTAATACATAAATTCTACTAATGAAAAATTATCCTCCCATTGACCTCCAAACTCTTGTATACAAGACCACAACAAATTACCCATCAGTTAATGGATAAAAAGTTGTGCTTAAATTTAATCTAGTACCCAAAGCCTGTTGTATACACGGTCATAACCTTGATGTAAACCAAGGATCCCTATCGAATACTATAGAAAGTGGTGCACCATGTAATCTCACCACCTCTTTAATATATAATTGAGCTAGTTTTTCAACCAAATCCCCCATCTTCATAGGCAAGAACAAAGAAGACTTTGTCAGCCTATCCACGACCACCCATATGGTATTATGTCCTTTCTTGCTTTTCAGTAACCCAGATACAAAATCCATAGTGATATTCTCCCATTTCTATTTTGGAATAGGAAGAGATTGTAATTTTCCAGTCGGTTGTTCATGCTCCATTTTCACCTGCTGGCATATGGCACGCTTGGCCATATATTCGGCTATCTCCCTCTTCATTTTTTGCCACTAGTAACTCTTCTTCAAATCTTTATACATTTTTATGCTTCCTAGATGGATCGCCAATTTAGACTTATGAGCTTCTTTTAAGACTTCACCTTTTAAAACTTCATCATTAAGTAAATATATTCTTTTTCCCATAATTACGAGCCCATCATTTGACACTTGAAATAAAGAGTCTTGGCCAATTTTTACATTATTCATTTCTTTCATCACTTCGGGATCTTTACTTTGGGCTTTTCGAATCTTTTCTCTCATGTCGGATTGTAGCACTAACGTTGCTAGTAAGATTCATCCTAAAGTCACATCTAAATACACATTTAGCCCACCTAGTTGCAAAAGTTCTTTATCACCTCGCACTAGTAAACCATCAATAAAAGCTTTATTCTTCCAACTTAAAGCATCTGCCACCACATTCGCGTTTCTTGGGTGATAGTCAATAATACAATCATAATCTTTGATCAACTCCATCCATCTCCTCTGTTGCATATTCAATTCTTTTTGTGACATCAAATATTTAAAATTTTGTGATCTGTAAAAATCTATACCTTACCCCCATATAAATAATGTCTCTATATCCTCAAAGCAAACACCACAGCTGCCAGCTCCAAATCATGTACTGGATAGTTCACCTCATGTGTTTTTAATTGTCTTAATACATAAACGTTTACCCTTCCGTATTACATAAGTACACAACCCAAACCTTTATTGGAAGCATCGCTATACACAACAAATCCCTCATGTCCTTTTAGTAAGGCCAATACTAGGGCTGAAGTTAACCTAAATTTTAACTCCTGAAAAATTGCTTCATAATCTTTTGACCATTCAAACTTAACTTCCATCTGAGTTAGTCGAGTCATTGGAGAGGCTATTGTGGGCAATCCTTATATAAATCTTCTATAATATCTAGCTAAGCCCAGAAAATTATGAATTTCAGTCACATTCATAGGTCTTTCCTATTTTAATATTGCTTTTATCTTTTTTGAATCCACACTGATACCCTTCTCTAATATCACATGACCTAAAAATACCACTTCATTTAGCCAAAATTCACACTTACTCAGCTTTACATATAGCTTATTTCTCTTTAAGGTCTCTAACACTTCTCTCAAATGATATGCATGTGTCCATTTGTGATGAAGAATATATTGGTATATCATCAACAAACATCACTACAAACTTATCCAAATAAGATTGAAAAGCCTGATTCATCAAATCCATAAATATCGTTGGGGCATTAGTTAATCTAAAAGGCATCACTATAAATTCATAATGCCTATAGGGAGTTCTAAAAGCTATTTTCTACATATCTTTCTCCTTTATCATCACCTAATGATATCCTGATGTCAAATCTATTTTTAAAAATACATATACCCCTTTGATCAAACAAATCATCAATTTGGGGAAAGGAGTACTTATTTTTTATAATCATTTTATTGAGTTGTCTATAATCTATATAGAGTCGTAATGTTCTATCTTTCTTTTTAACAAATAGCACAGGAGGCCTCCAAGGTGAAACACTAGGGCGAATAAACCCTTTATCCAGTAATCCTTACAACTGTATTTTTAATTCCACCAATTCTGTAGGCACCATTCGATATGATGCCTAAGCTACTAGTGTAGTTCCAGCAACTTCTACTTCTCTCTCAAGTGGCAACTAGGGTAATTTATTTGGAAATACATCTAGAAACTCCTTTACTATAGGTATTTTATCCAACTCTATTTCTTTCTTTTCCAAATCTACTGAATAGGCAAGATAAGTTGTACATCCTTTTCTTAATAGTTTTCTAGCCGTCACAATTGAAATTACACTATTTGATATGACGTTTCTTTCTCCTTTAAACTCTACCCTACTACCACCTTCATCTTAGAGAGTTACTGTTTTAGTAAAACAATCTATTTAGGCTCTATAAGTTACTAGCCAATCCATTCCTAAGATCATCTCAAAATCATATAAGTATAGGGGTAATAAATCTACCCTCGTTTCAACATCTCCTATTCTTACTCGACAACCCTTGTAAACATACTTAATAAGTACAACTTCCCCTAAAGGTGTACCAATTACTATCCCTTATCCCACTCTCATAAGTTGCACTTTTAATTTATCTTCACATTTCCTAGCTACAAAGGAATGGGCAGCATCAGGATCAATCAATGTATATATAGGCTGAGATTCTAACATTCTAGTACCTGCAACAACATTAATGGTCTCTCGCATATCTTTTTGAATCATATAGAAACTCTCCCTTGAACTTTACCTTCTTCTACTCGAGGTCGGCCTTGAACTATACTAGTCCTAGACTGAGTAGGTCTACCCTTCCTGTCTACAGTCACAGACTGTTGTTGACTTTGTACTGAAAAAACCCTGTCTTTGCACTTGCCCTATAGTCCTTTGAGGACACTCCCTCTTACAATGCCCAGGCTCTTTAAATTGATAACATGTAGCATTTAGATAGGGATAATCCCTCCATCTATGTTCTATCATGCAGATCTCTGCGATTACTCCTAGTAAGCTAATTTGTGGGTGTGATAGCCATCCATGTGAGCTTTGCACAGATTTGCTTGATGTACCCCCTGATCCAAAATTTCCTTCCTTATTTTTAAATTGACTAAAATGTTCTCCTTTTTCCTTTTTTGGAAAAATAGGTCTCCCTGTAAACGATTCAAGTTCTTTACGCTTTTTTGCTCCTATAATACTATGTCCATCACCTTTCAGCCTCCCTGTAGCTACCACGACCTCTAGAGACTGAGCGGCCACTATAAAATTCCTCACTATTAGAAACTGTAAAGCAGCCAATCCCATCCTCAACTCCTATCAGAGTTCATCTTAAAGTCTTTTGATTCGATGCTGCTCAATCGGTAAATAAACAGAAGTAAACATAAAAAGGTCTTGAAATCGCTGCTCATATTCCAATACTGTCATATCTCTCTATGTAAGAGCCAAGAACTTATGTTCCTTAATCTTTCAATGTTGGCGGGAATAATACTGGTTGTCAAACTCTATCTTAAAATCCCTTCATCTAAACATCTCAATAGCCCATCTCTCTTTAACAATATCCTACCATGTATGAGCTTTGTTCGATAATAATTGAGTCATACAATCCACTCAAAGTTCTACTGGTGCTGCTATTTGTTTATACCTCTCTATCTTTCATAACCATCGACTAGTTATCTCAGCATCCTCCTTTCCTATAAATACTTCACAACCTAATTCATTCAAACTCTTTACCTATCAAACTAAATCGACCACAGTATCCCTAGGGGTAGTACTCAATGGTCCTGACATCTCTATCATCACTGCACGAACCAACTATGCAAAACAAGTTGGATCTGGGTATAGTGGAGGTGCTGCCACAGGAGGTGTTGCTAGTGCTACTGCAGACACTACTATTTTTTAGGGCTGAGTCCCCTGCCCATCTCCATCAAAAACCCCCGCTCATTTTGAAGTCCTGATGATTCTCCCTGTCTATATTGCACTGCATAACTAGTACAAAAGATGTCGTATCTACCAGTGAATCTCCCTCTAGTCCTCTATCTCCTGTCTCAACAAAACGCCTGTCCCTAGCTAATGATGAGTCATCGTGTACGTACCATCCTAAAACAATATTATTTTATGTTAATGATGGTCTTCTAAATCTTATCCAAGCTTTTATATCAAATTGGAACACCCTCAAATTATAATGTCATGAAATCTCAAACATTTCTTTACTAATGTCAAGTATTGAATAGTATGTCTAATATTATAGGATTTTTTTTTTTGAAATTTCAACAGTTTCTCTTGTTTTTTGATGTTACCAAGTTATCAACTAAACTTCATTCAATTACAATACTCAAAACTTTTACTTTGATCCAACCATCCTGGATCATATCCTATCTCATCAAACAATATGTCACATAACTATATTTTATTGTATTTTCTCAACCTTACATTATCAACAAATAACACATTAACTCCAAACAATTATAAACTCATAAGATTCATATTGAACTATTATTACATTAACATGCATTTATCTTTTACACATGCAAGATTATAATTACTATTTTTTTTAATAGTTTAATAATATTAGTTCCTTACTCATACATTTTAAATGTATAAGTACCAAAAGCAAAACATATTTAGGATACATATATTACAATCTACATATAATACAAATTATATATAAGCAAATATATTACATTTCATAAAATAAACAGAAACACGAAGCCCATATTTAAAGTTTTGCATCACCTTGTGAAAAACTTGTATACATAAAATTAATAAGAAATAAGAAAGATAACACATAAAAAATGATAAAGTTATTATATTCACATGTCTTCAAAATTATATCAAATTATTTTTCATCACTAACTTACTATATATCAACATTAATAACTCATTTATAATTTATTAATCCTATACTTATAGGACCTCTGTGACCAACACTCATTGCTTAATTTTTAATTTGGTAATTTACAAATTTTACTTTAAACCCGGCTAACTTTCTTAAGTAGTCATCTATCAAACCGGTAATTCCATACGAAATACCCAACATTCAGCTATTCTCTATCAATAGCCCATACAACTGGTAATACCTTATGAATTACCCAACATCCGGCTATTCTCTATCAACAGCTCATACAACCGGTAATTTCATACCAGCCAGTAATTCCTAACTAACCGGTAATTCATACTAACCAATCGATAATTCCATACTAACCACTTGGTACTTCTATACTAACCTACCAGTAATTCCATGCTAACCAAATTTGTAGAAAGTAAATTCAGGACTTAACCAGTTAAATTATACCCCTCTAAATTGCTATGTATTTTTTAAAGAGTTGCACTGATATAAATTATATCTAAAATTCTTATTTATATTCTTTGATATGATATCAAAATTTTGATAATTAAGTGGTTATAAGTTCAAATGTTAATATTTTTTTATTTAATAAAAATTAAATATAAAATAATATAAATATGTACAAATTTTAAATATAAAAAAATATCATTTGAAAAAATATATTAAAAATAATATAAATTATATTTTAAAATCCTATTTAGTAAATTAAACTATTAAATTAAATAACTTAAATTATTAAATTAATTGTTTAACAATATCATGCATCTTCCAGGCCAAGAGTGAAAATTTTCATCATCACATCACTTTCAATATTCAAATTCTATTCCGGTGTACGAGCTATCCCCGCACTCTCAATTTGCAACCTGCAGCAGCGATGAATGTAGCCACCATTTTACATTACAGTTCGTATGTTTCTTAAGTTATTTTTTATTCAAAAATAATAAAATTAATGTTTTTTAAACATTTTGAAATTGTTTTAATTTAATATATTTTTAAAAAAATTTATCAACTAAGTAAAATATGTTAGAGTACGGTTAAAGCTCTTGCTTCCATAATTATATAAAAAAGTATTCTATATTCTTTATGCTTCTTATATTCAATTATTAGTCTGTATAAAATTAATTATAATTGATCTACCAGATAACTTGTCCTTTTTCTTATCAAAATAATATAAAAAAACCTGTAAATAATAATATTTTTATTTTTTAAAAAATCTCTCTTAACTAATATTAAATTAATTTTTTTAAAATATACACAAACTGATATAAAAACTAATATTAAATTAATTTTTTTAAAATATACACAAACTGATATAAAAAATATAGATGAACCGATTTGTTCATGCAAATTTAATATTTTAAAGTAATATAGCTTTTAAAAATATTTTTTTTATTTTTAATATTAATACACAAAAGTTATTAAAAAAATATTATAAATTAAAGATTTAATATTTTTTAATATAAAAAAAAACTTATGAAAACCATACACAGACACACCAATAAGAAACGAAGAAGTGAGTCACAAATTCACACTTGTCACCTTCTCATTGGCAGCTCTACACTCCCTTAAAAAACCCAAACGTCTTAGCCCTCCCCTCCCCACCTCGCTTCTCTCCCCCCCCTTTCCAAAATGGCGATCTCACCAGCTCTCCTCCTACCTCTCCTCCTCTTCACAGTCTTCCTTTCCGTCTCCCTCCCCCACTCCACCGCCGACTCCTACTCCGAATCCGACTCCGACTCCGAGACCTCCGACCTGGTTACCGAACTCCTCTACCTCCGATCTCAATCCAAATCCGGCGTCATCCACTTAAACGACCACATAGTCTCCCGTTTCTTAACCTCCACCAAAACCCCTCGCCCTTATTCTCTCCTCATCTTCTTCGACGCTAAACACCTCCACTCCAAAACAGAACTCCACCTCCAAGATCTCTACACAGAATTCTCCCTCTTATCCTCCTCCTTCATCTCCAACAACGATGCGTCGTCTGCCTCCTCCCTCTTCTTCTGCGACGTCGAATTCAAAGAATCCCAGAACTCATTCGCCCTCTTCGGTGTCAACTCCCTTCCCCACATCCGTCTTGTGGGGCCCAATGTCAAAAATCCGAAAGATTCAGAGCAGATGGACCAAGGTGATTTTTCGCGGATGGCGGAATCAATGGCGGAGTTTGTTGAATCCAGGACAAAATTGACTGTGGGTCCCATTAATCGGCCGCCGATGTTATCCACCAATCAAATCGCTTTCTTGGGAGTGATTTTGTTGATCTGGGCCTTCTTTTTTATCAAGAAACTTCTTACTAAAGACACTTTCTTGCATGATTGGAAAGTTTGGCTGCTCGGCGCAGTGTTTGTTTACTTTTTCAGTGTTTCTGGTGCTATGTTTAATATAATTAGGAAAATGCCGATGTTTTTGGTAGATAGGAATGATCCAAATAAGCTGGTGTTTTTCTATCAAGGGTCTGGAATGCAATTAGGAGGGGAAGGTTTTTCGGTGGGGTTTTTGTATACGATTGTTGGCTTGTTGTTGGGTGTTGTTACTCATGTTCTTGTGAGAGTGAAGAATAGGACGGCGCAGCGGGTTGTTATGGGTGTTTCGTTGGTTATTTCGTTTTGGGCTGTTCGGAAGGTTGTTCATTTGGATAATTGGAAGACTGGTTATGGTGTTCATGCGTTCTGGCCTACAAGTTGGAGTTGAGGAAGTTGTTTTGAGTTTGGAGGGTAAGAGGTTATGAACATTTTGTTGCTTTTGTTGAAGTAAGCTGGTATAAGAATCTGATGTATTGGTGTACCCTTACCAGAATATTAGTACTGATTAATGCTTTTTTTTACGCAATGTAGCTATTTGCTAAAGGATTTTGTTTAGGGCGATTGGAATTTTAATTAGTTTACCCTTAAAATGATTCTGATATGCTTAGAACTGAACTTGAAATTACAATATAAGCGGCATGAAATTCCAGGAGTTTTTTTTATTGCAATGGAGATTTTGATTAATATACGTGGTTGTGTAGTTGTTTGAATAGCTAGCTTATGCTTGCGACAAGTTTCTTGCTTTTAGATATAATGGCTGTTTCATATTTGCTTGAAAGGAAATGTAGCTATATGTTTAGTAAAATTAATTGTTGTATAATCTTGACTGTAAAAACTAATTATTCTATGAATGAATGGCCATTTATTGTGGGATCCAAATGGCTATGTTAAGGAATACCTGGAACTTCACTGTAAAAGGTTTGGGACTATGCAGTGTTGATGTTATAGTTGTTTCCTTTCATTTTTTTAAAGACATGCTCAATTTCTGCTAGTAAGATTGGTGCCTCCCTATTGCATATGCAAGCAAGTACTTGAAACGGATTTTAGGTGCTAGACACAACTTACTGGTATTTAGACAATCCATGAGCTGTAAGGTTTAGCTGTCGGATGATGATGGTTTTACTTTGTACAGTTCATCATTTTACAAGTTTCTATCTGGCTTAGGTACAGAAGCCAGCTTTTGCCATTGCTTGTCATTAGTTTGTGTTTCTGTTAGTATTATCCATTTAAGAAGCATATGAAACTCTCTTTTCTTGTTGATTATGAAGTTTTTGGAAGAATGGGTGCCTAGTTCCATGTAGTTTTAGATTTTACATTTATTGGTTCAACTTTAATATGATTGAGAGCATTCTTAGAACTCAACTTGAGATTTACATGGGATAAACGATGACTGCCAAAAACTAAAGATGCTATTCTCACATGGTTGACTAGTAAGTTGACATGGGTTTGAAATGTTGTATTCATGGAGAATTCCAGGCACTTCATTGTCAAATATTTTTAGTTGCCCCTATGATTTTGGTTTATGATTAGTTGACATTGAATGATAGTCATTTTCTTTTGTATTTTAAATTGCTCTATGCTTAATTCCTTTAACTATATCTTCAGTGTCCTGTTGCATCATGCATGCACAATCTTGAATTTTAACTTTTGGAGGTAGATGCATGTAGGAA
The DNA here is from genome assembly GCA_026413675.1 of Populus pruinosa. Taxonomy (NCBI): domain Eukaryota; kingdom Viridiplantae; phylum Streptophyta; class Magnoliopsida; order Malpighiales; family Salicaceae; genus Populus; species Populus pruinosa. The sequence goes on along the minus strand of CM048602.1, from coordinate 2,505,620 downwards.
CACTAGCTTTGTCTAGTTGATAGTTGACTATAGGATTTGAAGGTTTCTATGCAACTTAAATACATAACTCTGCTTTAGTTTCTTGAGTGTGGTTTGTCTTTTGGATTTCCTAGAATAATACATTTGAATATATCTATGCATCTTAGAGATATAAGCCTGTTTTTGCTTCCTGAGCGTGGTCTGTCTTTTGCATTTCCCAGAATGACACATAAGAAGTTTGGGAAATTGAATTCATACTGTACTTAGAGCTCAGGTGAGATTATGAAGTTTATAAAAAAAAAAAACAAAAACCTTGTTGCTTAGATTCTCTGGTTCAAACACATCCTGTGTCAGTTGTTGGAATGGCCATGCTTGATTCTTCTAGAGGTGAAAGTTTGAAGTCTGATTCTTTAAGTTTTGTTCCTAAATGCTTTTCACACAAAAATATAAGGGTGATGAGTACGGTCAAGCTTGAGTTGGAGAGCTAAAGGGCTGTGATGTTATTGTTAAACTAAATTGCTGTTGAAGTGTTGATGTATTAGTTTACCTATAGATGAATATAAGTACTGGTTAATGTGTTTTTGCACATTATAGCTATGTGCTAATGGATTTTGTTACAGTGATTGGAATTTTGATTAGCTTATGCTTTAACGGGATTCTGGTATGCTTAGAACTGAAAATGGAGTAGGCTATCTGCATGGGCTAATGGGTGTCAGGGAGTGTTCCATGTGCCTTGAGCTGAAAAAATGGAGTAGGTTATCTGCATGTTTCTCATTCATTCCTGTTGTTCTAACTTTGGGGAAAAAAAATTTATCCTCTAAATGATATTGTCAGCTTGCTCTGTTGAAAGGCTTGAATTTGGAATCAAGCTATGTTATTAAGGGTGTTGGATCCCTCATTCTTACGTAATTTCTCTTCAATTGAACTGTTTCCAAATTGATGCTAAATATCCATGTTAAATGCGTGCATTGTCTTGGAATAGAATTCATGGAAACCCTTGTTGTCTGCTGTTGATTTCTAAAATTACAGATGCTGTTATTTTGTGTAAGTGGTAAAGACTTGCCATGGAGCCAAGTGTATTATTCGTTGTAAGAAATTTTAAGCTCTATATGTTTTGGGACTTTGAGCTGTTGAAATTATAGTCGCTTTCTGTTTTCTAAATGACATTTTGCTTGCTTCCCAATAGTATAACTAAGGTGTCCTATTGGTACATGCGTGTGCAGCTCATAGATCCTATATTGGGTGTTAATGGCTGCTTGCTGAGGTTTGGGCGTGCCTGAATTCGTCTCTAGTCTTTGCTGATAGTTTATATTATGGTTTAAATTTGTCTATTCCACACTTTTAGAAGTTGTGTTCAACTTAGATGCAGAAGCCTGTCGTTGGATCTCAACTGTGGTTAATGCTTGCTCTTTCTACTTTTTGTCTGTAAATAAGGAGCTTGAGAAGTTATAGCTGTCATACCCAGCTCAAATTGTCAATTTTGTTAAGTTTCATTCGGAATAGTTCAAACATTTTATTTTAATTTAAAAACTAAAATAAAATAGTATAATTTTTATCTCATTTTAAATTTTGATCTGTTTTGGATTTTTGGATTAAATTTTCATAAAAATATTCAGGTTTTATTTTACATGTTGTTTTCTAGTTTTAAAAAATCATTGAATCAAATTAAATCTTGTTTAGTTTAATTAATTAAATTCATTAAGTATAAAAAGTTTTTTTATTTTTTTTATTTTTTATTTTTAATAACTATGATATTAATAATAATATTAAAAATTATTATTACTATTTTTATTAATAATTATATTAATTTTTTAAAATTAAATTTACCATTAATATATATAGTTTATATTTATGTTTTTTTTATATATATTTATACTTTGTATGAATTTAAACAAAATAAAGGATATTGTAGATTCCATTAGCTTTAATAATATTGATCTAGTTTTATATTTAAAATATTTATGTTTAAATATTTTTTATAATATTTTGATAGTTTACTTGAATTATTTTAAATTAAAAATCTATTCAATCTTGACTATTTAGAAATATTTTAAATTTTAAAAATATATTTATTTGATATTGTGTTTATATTATATAATTTATAATTAATTTATTTTAAATTTAAATTTAAATATATATAATATAACTTCAAAATAGCATGCTAAAATATTTTAAAACTAAAATATTTTATTTGAATTGAAAAAATAAAACTAACCATTGAAATAAAATTGACAACCTTGATGCAGGTTGATTAAGAATAGTTGCTTGATAGTAAGCTGAATAACAGGCTGAGGGGATTTGGGGATTGTATTTGATTTAGGGCCAAAAAGAATGGCTCAGCCGTGTGGCAGGAAAGACTCATGGTTGAGCAGATAGTGTTCATGTTTCTCATTTGCGTTTTCTGTCCTAGTTTTTGGAGAATTGATGTCTTCATGCTCAGTATAGAATTCTTCATTTCATTCTTTGGAAGTCAACTTTTTACTCAAGCATGTGGCTGCTGATCGCAATTAGTATACGTTTATTGGTATTATGATTGTTATTGTGACTGTAATATTTTTAAAAATATTTTATAAAAAATTATTTTTAATTATGATAGGTTTAGAAAAATATATATTTGATTAAAATTATAATTAAAATTGAGGTTAAATAAAAAGTAATTTAATGTATTTTATTAAAAAAATATTTTTTAAATTAAGGTTATAAAATAATTAAAAAAATATTTTTAATTTAAATATTGTATATTTAACTATTATTATTATATCATGAAATAAATAATATTGATATCAAATATTTTTTATTATTCCATTAAACTATATACAATGTTATCATATATGAAATCTATCCAATAAAAAAAACTGAATTTTTTGTTACTTCATTAAGCAATATCCTTCTAATTTTCTGAATAAAATATAATTAAATAAAAATAAAAACTAAATTTATTTAAATGGGTCGGACCTGACAAGAACATAATTGGAATTGAGATCAAATTTCACAAATATTATGTCATCATGTGATATCTTTCTGATTTATAGTGTTATTAAATCATATTAAATACTAGTTTTTCAAGTAAAACTTATTTTTTTTAAAAAAAATAAAATTTTATTATGTACAAAATCCATTTAATAAGAACTATATTTTTTATAATTTTTTGAACATACAATAAAATTAGATAAAATATTATCAGGAATAAAATTAATATTACAGTACGAATAAATTTAATTTATTTTAAATTATTTTTTTAACAAATATAAAAAATATTATTTACATTCACGTGTGAATAATATGAATAGAAAAAATCTAAACTTTTATGTGAACCACACAAATAAATAACTAATTTTTATTTTAAAAAAAAAAACTATTCAATTTAATAAACAGCCCAACAATAAAAAAACAAGAAGCAGCAAATGCTGCTTCTTCAAAACCTTTGTGTCATGAATCCTACCCATTAAAAATACTTTTATTTTAATTACCAAACGTTTATTAACGTGGCTGCGGGTGAGGTTCACCCGCAGCCACATTACCAAAAGAGCAAGCAAGTCTCAAAGCGAAGCCAGCACGGGTCTTGCCCACAATCCATTCAAGGGACTCCCAAACATGTCATTCTTACAGCTCGTGGACGATGACCTTCTTCTCGCCAACAAGGATAATATAAGCTTGAACTGTGAACTTAATGAATCGAGTTGGGAAACCACGCTTCCAAATGTTACCATCTCTTTTTGAGTTCCTTGAAAACTTTTGGATTCCTTGAATTCTTATGTTCTCTCAGGTGTTCCTCTCTATTTTATTTCTCAATGATTCTCTTCAGAGCATGCTGTTTTAGTTGACAAGTATGATGTGATTAGAGAATGTTTGCTTTAGATGAAGCAGAAAGAAAAAAGCAATGTGTGCTTTTTATGCTCAAAACTGTAAATTACTCAAAGAGTTATAGCTCTTGTAGCTTTGGAATGCAAATACAAGTGGAGGATCCGTATGATCTTCTCACTTGTCCAGTTCTTTCCCCATGCCTAGAAGGCCATGGTGTCAGTATATGATGAATGTTAACACAGCTAAAAACCATTACCCTGATGCTTCCTCCGAGCTGCTAAAATCTAGTTGGATACTTGGCCCTTTTTCGTTAGAGGCCACTAGGGCTTTCGAAACTTTTCACGCATGGAAATGTATATTTTTCTTCCAGAACCTGTAAGTTTGTGTTAGTCTGTACCCAATTTAAGCTGGATTGCAGAGAATGATTAGGAAACTTATAAGCCAACAAACACACATTTATAAAGAAGGAAGAGGTCCTACTATATGACACAAAAGGGTAATTTGGACGGCAGAAAAGCTTGAAAGTTATTGTGGATGCCAAGCATTACTTGCTCCAACATCGATCCTTTTCTCCATTTCAAAACCCGTGCAACTTTGCGTAGGAATACAGCGGTTCAGATTCGCGGTTCGGATTGCTTCCAATTACCATAATAACCTCCTTTTCGCTGAATCAGATGCCATAACAAGGGTGTAATAGTCTTCTGGTGTCTATTTACGAGACAAAGCAATATCAACTTTTCTCCCTTTCCCCCCTTTAAAGGCCAAAGCTCTTCGCAGCATATTCGTTTGCTTATATAAATGGCATGGCTTGGTGGTGGCGGAGAAGGGAATCACTTCAATACGGAGATGGAGCGATGCGATGTGCAAGAACAGGTTGAAGTGGTGGGGAAGGCATTTGTGGATCATTACTACAACCTTTTCGACAATGATCGATCCTCTCTTGCTTCTCTTTACCAGCCTACCTCCATGCTGACATTTGAGGGTCAGAAGATAGTTGGCGCTGTGGATATCACCTGCAAGCTAAACAACTTGCCATTTGGTAACTGCAAACATATGATTAGCACCATTGATTCACAGCCCTCAGCTTATGGAGGGGGCATCGTCGTGTTTGTCAGTGGCAGCCTACAGTTGCCTGGAGAGGAGCATCACTTGAGATTTAGCCAGGTATGAACATCAGTAGAATACATGCAAAAGAACTTGGAGAATATTGAGGTTAAACTCAAATTTCTTTGATGTTGTTGCAGATGTTTCACTTGATTCCAACACAAGATGGATGCTTCTTCGTGCAAAATGACTTTTTCCGGCTAAATTATGGATGATTTATTTCTCTTTTCTGTTCACATGTTGCCCTTGTAACCTTAATATTGATTGATGGAATAATATTTTGTATCTTAACTTGATGGTTCAAGTGATTAATTACTATAATGTACCTTCTAATTAACTTATAAATCAATTAAAATATACAAGGTGGTGGTCAAGTGGTAAGAACTTGGAATCAAGGGATTTGCTTTCTCTGTGGTATCAGGTTCGAGTCCTTAGTTGCTCATATGATGGCCACTGGAGGCTTACATGGTCGTTAACTTCAGGACCCGTGGGATTAGTCGTGGTGCGCGCAAGCTGGCCCGGACACCCACGTTAATCTAAAAAAAAAAATATACATTAATAAGGACAAAATCTCCTTTTCAAATGATTTTATAGATATAGAAATGAATTAAAACAAAAAAAAAAAAAGAATTATTACGGTAGATCTAATGATTGAAATCAGGATGTTTTTAGCTATTGTATCATGGTTCTGAATCTTCTGATAGAATTTTATTTTATTAACTTTGGGTTTGCTTCTGATAGCAATTTACTGTTTCTCATTAATCATGATAAAAAATAATAATTTAAACCTTACTAATTAAGAATTAAGTTATTGGGCTACAAGCCACGACCAAGTCCAGTTCATTGCTCAATTGCTTACCAATGGACAAGCTCCCCTCCACCTTTTGAATTCCAGGATAATGAAAGAAGCCCATTTGCTTTCAACAAAGCCCCAAATCCAATTACATTACAGAGACTAATCACTCAGCCTATGAGGAAAAAAACCCGAGAGAAAGCTAAAACCATGGTTTTCAAAACTGACTATGGGTCGGGGGAAAGTCTTGTGTCATACATTAGATTAGAAGGGTTATATAACTTGAATTAACTTATTTTTTTTATTTTATAAAAAATAAAAAAAATATTATTTTAAAATCTTTAAAAATAAAAATTAATAAATTTTAACCGAGTTTCTAACACGATCATAATTGATGAATTCTCTTTTTATTTTATTGAAAGTCGACTGATGTTTCCTATGAAATGCTATCAAATATTTCTGTAGATTTCTTTTCAACCTTATTCTTGTCTATCTTATTCATAAACTTTTGAGATTTTTGTTCTATATCCGGTTAAATTGTCTTCCTATGTAGAATTTGCAGTGTAATTTTGTTAGAAAAGACCATGAACAATGGATATAACGCAATCGGTGATGCCGCATGCCCCTATTCTTGCCCCTCTTCTGTCGCTTGTGAAATATCATTTCAATGACTTAATTAATTCTCTTTAAATAATATCATAATTGTCACCAAGTTAATGACTTTTTTTTTTAAATAAAGTTTTTTTTTACCCACAATCATGCTTAGATTAGGATTAATTATATTAACTAAATCATACCAAATCTAATTCAAATCAATTAAGTTTTACTTAATAAATATCTTATTAATTTTAATTATAAATTTAACTCGAGTTAAGTTTGGAGTTCTAAATTTCTTGGATTAACTCATTATAATTAAATCAGGCTTAATCATGCTGCAATATTTAACAGGTATCTTTTAATAACAATGTTAATTTCTCATAAAATATTGACCACTTTGAAACCTAGATCTAAAGCATGTGGAAATGATGATTTGCGCCAAAAAAAGAGCGTCCTCTGAATATATATATATGTATGTATGTATGTATGTATGTATGTATGTATGTATATGTATATGTATATATAATCACGTGTTCTCATAAAATATAGATTGCATGAAAACTGAAGTGGGTTTTGTTTGTATAGTCTTTATTATAAATTATAATTTTTTCCCCCTAGATCTAAGAATTCAAAACGACCAAAGATTCTTTATAAAAAGAAGACTTTGTCCGCTGCAACACGTGAAAAAAGAAGAAAAGGTGACAGCACTGCTGTTAAATGTTCGATTTTGGAACCAACACTCAAATTTTTCTATTAGTGCTTCTTTGAATGCACTAGAATATCAATGTGAATGTGAAGGGTATTAGGTATATGTGTAAACCTTCAAAATTACTCTAATAAAATGCTTAATTTTGATTGATGCACACTCAAGAATACACTAATAATTAAATAAAAAAATTCTTAGAAATAATTTTTTAGCATTATAATTAATTATATAATCTAAAAATAGAATAATTATCCTTTCATAGTTATTAAACTTAATCTAATCAATTAAATCAACTTGATGACTCTTGGATCCAAAACTTATCTTAGGCTAGGTTTAATCTTAAAGTATCAAAAAAGTTAGTTGGGTTGACATTTAGATGATAACTATTTTATTTTTTAAAAAGTTTTTAACCAAAAATATTGTTTTATTTTTTTAATCTATCTTAAACAATTTTGTTTTCACAAAAAAAAAGAAGAAAACCTAGACTTATTCATTAACTCACAAGTTAAATGATGTAACCTATGACTTAATCTCATCATATAGCATCTTTGTAAATTCTTAATGATATAAATCTTTCATTAACCTTAAATTCAGGAGGAAAAACTAAGTAAATTATATATATATATACATAGACACACACTTCTTTTATATTTAAAACATGTCAATTCTATTATATTTTTAATGTTTTTAAAAATTAATAATAATCTCGAATAATAGTTATATCAACCATCACAAAATAAACATGTATATATTTATGGTTACATAAACATTCTAAAACTTTTAATAAAAAACATGAGTTTTTTCTAATTATAATAAAATTTTATTTAATTAAAAATAACTAATTAAAGATATGCCAATATCAATTACCTGACATCATTAACCTTTAATTTTTAGATAATCAATTTTTTACTGTACCGACACTAGCATACCCCACCGATGTTGTTAGATTCTATAACCTGAAACAGCTAATCACGTTTGTGTTAATGCTGATATTAACGTGATCTCATTGACATCATCACCCCTTACTGTTAAATTAATTTTCTGTTTAACTACATAACAATGACTAATTTTCTTGACTAAATAATTTATTACAACACTACTCATCAGTATCTTACAACCTTTGGTCTGATGTTCATGCGGGGTTTTACACGCCAGGTCTTATAACCTCGTTGTCTTCGTATTCTAGTCAACAAAGAGGGGCAAGGAGTTGTTGGAATGCCAAACTCCTCGGGCTTGATCTCAGTATTAAAATATAAAGATAAGCAATTATATCGTAACTTTCTTTATCCTCGGGCTGCTACAAATTCAGATTTTGTTGAAACTTGAATGAGAAACTTGGAAACTCCTAAGCAAGTCGATGAAGAAAACTATGATTATGCACAAAAACAATATTTTCCCCAAAGTATTTTAAAGTTGAAAACTGAGGTAGTTTTTGGCACTATCTTCATTACTTTGTTGGCTGTCTTATCTTTCTAACAAATCGCAATCAATATGTGATAACAATTAAAAAATCAAAAGTTTACAAGTAGACATAAGTCTGAGGCAGCCCCTGGAATTTTAAAGATTACTCATTTCATTGTTTTTAAAATATTTTTTATTTAAAAATATATTAAAATATTTTTTAAAAATATTTTTAATATCAATATATCAAAAATATAAAAATATAAAAAATTAACTTAAAATAAAATAATAAAGCATTTTTAAAACATTTTTACAACATAAAATCATATATATATATATATATATATATATATTCTAGAAAAAAATTTGGTAGATAAGGTAATCGCGTCGCCCGTTGAAAAAATTAAAGAATTCCATCATTTTATCCACTATGGGCTAATTATGACAAGTCCATGAAATGGGAACCGCCTATGAATGAAACAACTTTCGTATATATAATAAATTATTTTAGCCAATGCCATGATTGCCTCCATATTCATAAGAAAATACCCACTTCCTTCTTCATGATGCCACATGAATGGCTAGACATATGTCGAAGATAAATAAATAAATAAATAATTAGTAAAATAAGAAGGGTTGATCTGATCTATTAAAGGAATATATTCCTCCCATGGCTTTTACAATTTAAACAAAATCAAACCATGAAAATTACAGTTTAAAACCATACTAAATTATTATAGATATTTTTCTTTGAATGTAGATATAGTCTCGATGCTTAAAAAGCCCGGAAAATGTTATCTAAAGGTGTGAAATATAAATGGAAATATCTCAAATCTTTAGTGAATTTATGTGTGCTCGTAGTTTTCGTGGTTTAAGAAAATTGATGGTTTCAAATTGAAACCATTCAACATTCCACTACTGCAGCTCTTTAAGAATGCTACGACTAATCACGTGGAATGATTGCGATATTTACCAACTACAGAAAACGAAAATAATCCTAGATGCTTCCTATTGTTTTTGTATATACTATATTATTTTACGGTTTTTATTCTTCTTAATTATTTTATTAATGTTAGTTTGTAAGAGTTTGTGTGTAGAATGATAGCATATTTTTTATACTATTTAAGTAAAAAAAATAGAATTGGAACAGATTGAAATAGAGTGAGATATATATGAATATAGTGTTGATTTTGAGATATGATGACAGTTTTTTTAAATAGATATATGGTATGATGTGGATGTGTCAAGGAAAGTTTCAATAATATTCATAATTTAATTTATTTATTAGTCTGTATTGAGTGGAGGTATAATATAACTTAGAAGAATTTATTAATTCTTTAAGATCATTTATAAAGAACATTTAGTTTGCATTTTAATCAGTGTTTTAGGATAAAAGAAGAAGAATATGTTTATTTAGAAGAATAAAGACAATAATATAAAGATAAATATATATCTAAAATAATTTTAAAGTGAATTTGTATTCTTTATAAGAATTTATATTCTTTATAAAAATTTATCTCTTTTATCCCAATAATCTTCATTTTTTATATTTTAAAATAGTAATCAAATACTACTTTAATTTAATCTCAAAGGTTTCAAAGTAGCCTTTACTGTGGAATTTCTTTTTTCATGAACCAATGCATTTTTATAACTTATCCTAAAAACACACACATGTGACTTTTAGGTGTCGACAACTTCGATTTTAATACATTATGAGCATAGACTAAAGAGACAATTCTCTTATTGTCTATTTGCTTTGTCGTATCTTAATTCATGGAGCACTATAAATACAAGGGAGGATAAGTCCATGGAAAAAGCATACACTGCTACCATGGCAACAATGAATACTCCTCTATTAGCCACCCCCAAAACCTCTTGTCGCAAAACTATATGTCTAGTTATCTCCATGGTTGCAATCTTAAGCTCAACCACACTAGTTACCATGCGCTATTACACAAAAACTGACCCCTCTTCCCCTCCTGGCATATTGCAAAACTTATGTGACCATGCCTATGACCAAGAATCATGCCTAGCCATGGTCTCACAAATAGCTTCAAACACATCCACTAAAATGAGCCAAGTCGGTCTACTTCAGCTCTTGCTAGGAAAATCCACACCCCACATACAAAATACTATTGAAAAGGCCGAGGTTATTCACAGTCGGATCAATGATGCTAGAGAGCAAGCCGCTCTAGGAGATTGTGTGGAGCTGATGGAGATCTCCAAGTACAGAATCAAGGACACAGTAGTTGCTCTTGAAAGAGTTACATCCGAATCCCATGCAAATGCTCTTACGTGGCTTAGCAGTGTCCTCACCAACCATGATACATGCTTAGATGGGCTAAATGGTCCAGCCAGATCCACAATGGAACCACACCTCAATGACTTGATATTGAGAGCGAGAACTTCTCTAGCCATGTTAGCTGCAATTTCACCCTCGAAAGAAAATAATGAAATCCTTCCATTGAAAGAAGATTTTCCATCATGGCTACCTAGTATGGATAGAAAGCTTCTAGTTACTTTGCCAAAGGACATCAACGCTGATGTTACAGTGGCTAAAGATGGGAGTGGTAAGTACAAGACTGTGAAAGAGGCTGTGGCATCAGCACCAGATAATGGCAAGACCAGGTATGTTATTTATGTGAAGAAGGGGACATATAAGGAGAATGTTGAAGTGGGAAAGAAAAAGAAGAACGTGATGCTTGTTGGTGATGGCATGGATTCCACTATCATTACTGGTAATTTGAATGTTGTTGATGGGTCTACAACATTCAAATCTGCCACCGTAGGTAAAGATCTTACTCCTCTTTCCTTTTCTTTATTTCTTCTACAAATCAAATCCAGCCCTTTTCTTATCATAAAATCGATGTCGATGGTTTTCTTTTTCCAAATATTATTTCATTTCATTTAGGAGTCCAACTAGGTAGATCAGAGAGTGATGAAGGGAAAATTCAAATCTATCTTAAAGCTTGCCCTCTTTCGTTATGAAGGACAACAAGCCGGGTAATATAAATCAGTGAATGATTTTTCTTCAGTGATTTCAAGAAATTACTTTTGGAGTGAATTCATTACTATATTATTAATTACAATAAACATGATTTATTTGGATTAAAATTGTCTGAATGGATGATAATATTCACATTATAATTAATTATTATATTAAATATTTATAATTTATATTATAATAGATTTGATTTTCCAATGGGTTTCGATATTTTTTATTGTATTATATGTGTCACTCATTAATTTCTTGAATTAGTGAGTTTTTGTTTTTGTATTATAATTTATTTTTTAACGTAATTTTTAATTTGATTTTCATTTAAAAAATCATAAGATATATTTTTAGGTGATTTTGATACATCAATCTAAAAAATATATTTTTAATTAAAAAATATTTTATGATACAATATCTCACATCGAAATGAGGAAAAAAACATTTGATTCCAAAAGGAAGCTTAGAATAAGCCCCAATCACAAGCATGCTTACGAATTAAAAGGCTTGTACCTTTCATAATTAGTTTCTTACAAATTAAATACTCGCCCACATTAGACGTCAAACTAACGAAGTTCTATGATCTATGAATGCAGCTGCTGTTGGTGATGGATTCATAGCCCAGGACATTTGGTTCCAAAACACCGCTGGCCCAGAGAAGCATCAAGCGGTGGCCCTCCGCGTCGGAGCTGATCAATCAGTGATTAACCGATGCCGCATTGATGCCTATCAAGACACCCTCTATACCCACAGCCTCCGGCAATTCTACAGGGATAGCTATATTACTGGCACGGTGGACTTCATCTTCGGCAATGCTGCTGTGGTGCTCCAAAACTGCAAGCTTGTACCACGAAAGCCCATGAGTGGACAAAAGAACATGGTAACAGCCCAAGGAAGAACTGACCCAAACCAAAACACTGGGACATCAATCCAGAAATGTGACATTATTGCAAGCTCTGATCTTACTCCTGTTAAGAGCTCATTCAAATCATACTTGGGCCGTCCATGGAAGGAGTACTCAAGGACTGTTGTAATGCAGTCCAATATTGGTGACCTTATTGATCCAGCTGGGTGGTCGGCGTGGGATGGGGAGTTTGCCCTAAAGACTTTGTATTACGGTGAGTATTTGAACCAGGGAGCCGGTGCTGGTACTAGTAAGAGAGTGAAGTGGCCAGGTTATCATGTCATTACTAGTGCTAATGAGGCCAAGAAATTCACGGTGGCTGAGTTGATACAAGGAGGGGTTTGGTTGAAGTCTACTGGAGTTTCTTATACAGAAGGCCTGTGATGATAGACCGGGGTCAATGTCTTCTCAAAACAAGTGAAATGTTGTAGCTGTTTTTTTCTCTCTTTTTTCCCTTTTAGAACCATTTCGGTCGGTAGAAATGGACTCAACTTCGGTAGAAATGGGCTCAGCTTTTTTTTTTTTTTTTCTTTTGACTAGAAATAATGGGTTTCGAGTTATTAATAAGAGCTTTCTTCATTTCGATTAAGCGATTCTCTCCCTGTGTGTATCATGATAAGGGTAAAAATGCGTAATATCGATGCTTTAAGTATTTGATGATGTGATAATTACTAATTTCGGAGCATTTCGATAGCATATATATATATATAATTTTAATTCAAACTCAAATATAAATTTACTTGAAATTATATAACTCAAATTATAAACACAAATAAAAAAATGAGTTGAATTGATATGATTTAATAAACTCAATGGGTATAAAAATAATTTACATAATTAGTAAAAATATAGTAAAAATATAGGTTGATTATAAAAAAATCAAGATATTATTATTTTTTAAATATTAAAATAATAATATATTAGATAGACTTAGATTTAATTAGATTAATTTTTTAATGATTAATATTGTAAAATTAAATAATATTATTTTAAAAAATAAAAAATAAAAAATAAAACATTATTTAACTAAAACAAAACCAAAATGTTTCAAATGGAATTCGGTGGAATTTTCAAAATGAGCCAAGATTTTAAACGGGAAAAAATTTATTTCATTTTAAATTGAAATAAGATATACAACCATTTTTAACAATACAGAATCAAATTGATAGTTGAATCTCCACTTTGGAGAAAGAGAAAGGTTTTGAATATATTTTTTATTTTTTATTTTGTATTTCATTTTTTTAATAGTTAAACATGAAGATTTCCTTCTCTCTTTTAAAGATATAGATTAAAAGACGAAAAAATCGATAAAAATAAATAAATTTAACCTCGATAAGAAAAGTTAGTGCACAAGTATTATCTAACACTATTATAAAAGTGCATATAAATATCTCATGTTTCGATTGAATTAACCCTGTGTAGTCATAGTTTATATCGTTTGAAAAACGATCCCATTACAAAGTGGCATTGTGAGTAAAAAGCTATGTGGTTTCTTATTGTCAACAATCCCAGATTAGAAAATGAGCATCTAGCTAAACTCGTGTCATGACATTGTATGAAAGTAAAATTTATCAACTACTTTGTAAGGAAAAGGAGAATAATCCTAGATGCTTCTTAGGTTACGTAATTGGTAAATTTCTGATTGTTTTTAATTATAAATTATTGGATGTTCAATTTTTTATTGAATTAATTTATTTATTAATTTTATCTATTGATATTTAATGTTTATATCATATATATTTCTTTTTTTAGTTGTTCTTATTATTTTCTTAATTGTTTTTTTAATTTTATCCCTTATGATTTGATTTTATTTTCTTTTTTTATCAAATTTGGTTTTTTTTTTCTTAATTTATATTTTTAAACTTGTTTTTTCAAGTTTATCCTTGATTATTTTATCTAAGCATCAATATTTTTACAAGGTCTTTCTGAACTTTAATTGTCCTAAAATTTTAACAATATCGGATAAAGAAATAAGACTTTGCAATATAGTATTGCTTATTTATGTTTTGTACAGTACCCCTCCCCATTTATAATTCCTTCATTTTCTCTGCACCCTCCTCGTCTGCAATTCTTTCCTTTGCAACTTCCTGCTAGTTTCTATGATTTTTTAGCTTGATTTTTAAGTTTTAGATCACATTTTTTTCCTGCCTAAGATCGAAGGAAACAGTTGGCCTCACATTGCTACTTGTAGCAAGGCAGAAAGGAGCTGCACAACCCTTTAATCACAGGAAAATAACCACTGGAATCATCAGAATATAAATTAAAATATTTTAGTTTCCTAATTGGTTTTATTTAATTATAAATCAGTCAAGAGATTTACATCTTAGATTAGTGCATTAAATCTTTCATAAATAGAGCTATGTATAGGCTATATATATACCTATTCTGCTTACCTAAAATAAAGAAGGGGGAGAAAGGAAAGGAAGAAGGAGCAGAAAAGGTGGGGAGTAATACAAGAGAAAACAAAGAGAGCACAAAAGAAAAGGAAAAAAAAAAGAGTGGAACAAAGGAGAGAAAAAAAAAACTGAAAAAGAAGAACAAAGAAGAATAGGAAAAAGAAAAAAAAACCAAGAGAGAAAGAAAGAGAGTAGAGTGAACGAAAAACAAAAGAAAAAAACAAAAGCAGAGAGAAGCACAAACAGAAGACAAGAGGAAGAAGAAGAAAATACAGAGAAACTGAAGCAACATCCTTTGTGTACCACCACCAGTTCTCTTCTTCGCCGCCACCAGCAACAACTGCATAAAGGCAAGAACATTGTTGAAAAGGGGAACAAACAATAGAGGAAGAAGACAACACTCCAAAGCGAGGAGTGAAGGAGGAGAACCAACGTTTGCCATCATAATTGGCTGCCACAACACCAATGACACTGTGAGCCGCCAACATTGTGAATGACAGCCCCTCCATTCCAAGTAATTATTTTCCCATTGTCCTTGTTTTCCATTTCATCTTTTTTGCATGCAGAAATTGTGCATAAGCACAGTAACCAAGTAATTGTATTTGGGTTGGTTATTGTGAACTGACACAATAACCAATATGGGTTGGATTATCAGCCCAGTCTATACAGTTGGGCTGAGTCTAACCCAATAAGAGATAGTTTGCATTTTATTACACTGATCTTGGCCTAATTTCTTTTTTAGGTTAGGTCCGGCATGTTCTGAAAAAAAAGGAAATTTTGTTCAAAAATTATTTGAAAAAAAATATGTGTGATTTTTTGTAGATTTTTCTAATGAAAAAAAAGGAAATTTTGTTCAAAAACATCTTGGCCTAATTTTTGTATCTTTATGACCTTCTATGTAAGATGTATTCAAGATGTTAAATTCTTTTATCAACATTAAAATGGTTAGGTTTTATCAGATAAGATAAGGATCCCCTTATCAAGAATGACTTTTTTTAAACCATAGATGGGCCAACAACTAGAAAACACGACAAGACCTTAGATTTTATTAGATAATAAAACAATGCAGCTTACCTTAGATATGACGTATTTAGGGTGCTAATATATTTTTTTTTCGCAATTAGTCCCCGTACTTAATCTATGAAACCATTTAGGGTTCACAGTGACCAAATTACTAGGTGACAACTCTCATTCCTGTTTTCCATGGATAAAAGACAAGGATTTCTTGTCTCCCTGTATTTTCCAGATAGACACCGATACTACTTGAGGGTAGACGATTGTTGTGACACTACACGTGTGCAACAACTCCAATAAGCTCAAAATACATTAAAAAACATAGTGTAAAAGGAGTAAAAAATATGTATAATTTGCACTATCATCACTCAAAACTTACATTTTCTATCTTCTTTCTAGTCACCAAAATGTAGATAATAGAAACATTCATAAATAAGTTTTATATTAAAATATGACAACTTTAGATTTTTATATTTGGACTAAATATATAGGTGTTTATTTTTTTATTTAGGCCTATAATTAAGACAAACCCAACAATTAAATCACCACCTTGGCTTAAATTGAGTCAACTTACAAAATTTGAACTCCCTTTTTATCATCTCCATCAAGTACCTCTCAAGTATTACATAAACCTCTAAAGTCTGACCAATGCTTGAACGTGATTGCAAAAGTAGGCTTCGTCAACTTATATACAAAAATCTTAGTAGTAACAATCTTCTTTACTATTATAATACCTTGTGCATTATATCATATTAGGGACCTTTTACTATTCAGATAAGCAATATAATTTGAATCTACAAAGCCCTAAACACTACCTTTAGTACTATAATCCCTATAATAATAATTATTTTGTTATTCAGAATGCTAGAATTTAATTATATTCAAGAAATAAATAAGTCTGACCCTTAAAATGACTAGGATTTAATCCAATAAGATAGAGATTTTCTCACGAAGGGAGATCTACCTTAAAGCTTAAACAAGCCAATGGATAAAAACATTAAAAAGAAAAACATTCAAATAACAATATAATTTATCTTAGGGAGGGTGCACTATGAGTGATGTGTTTTCTCCTTACACAAATAGTTTTTTTCCTAGATTCTCACAGACTATAGATTTTCTAGTAATCATCATACTATGTGGAAAAACTAGAACTTTATAATTATAATTTTATGATTAAACCTAAAATCCACTTTCAACACACTTAAAAGGTAAACTTGCCATTCTCAATGATGCGGATAACACTACGACAATTATAATATGTGTAATCAATTGTGTGTGTAAAATAATTAGTAAAAGAGAATATGTGTGCATTTGCATATTCTCACATGTTTTTTAATATATAAAATAAAAAAAATATTTTAATTGTATCTTGATTAAGCTTTTAAAAAATAATTTAGTATTTTTTTGCCATGTCTAGCAAAAAAAATCATTCTGCATGATTTAGCATTGTTACTAAAAAAAGTGTTATTTTTTCATGTATTTTTAGGCTCGATAGCAATTTTATCAAGCCCATTAAAAGCTTGACCCAAATAAATCAGCTCATTGGATCTGCATATGAAAACAAGTTTATTTAGCATATTGAATTTGAAAATTTAGGAGCTAAGTCAAATAAATGTAAGTTTGTAGGATAATAAAAAAAAAAACTATTGGATAATTTATCTCATCTCGTTGAGCAAAAGATTTTGTCTTAAAACATGCTACTTATATAAAGAAAAAAATTATTTTTTAAATGAATAACAAGAGAAAAATAGAACTTAAAGAAGTTTAAAAAACATAAACTAACATCCAAATGGAACATATGTCTAAGGCTATATCATTGGATGTTCATCTTGAAACTTAAAAAACATAAGAACTTTGTAGATCTAATAGGATATGTCATGCACAAATTAGATATAGGCTACCCATGAAAGCTAAAAATAATAGTTGTTTATACTTGATGAGCTTACCAATTATATGGAACTAAGATATGATATTGATTCTAAATAATAACTTGAAACCATGAAATATAAAATGGGTTCCATGTATAACAACTAGGTATAGACCTTGGTTGGTTCACATGAATGGATGACACCAATTGTATGTAAATAGATCTTTAAAAGAAAGACCAGTATAAAAGGAAAATTAACAAACATACGATGCTAGACTATTTGTCAAAAGTTGCATACAAAGACAAATAGGTTGAATTTGATGAAATCTTCTTGCTGATGACTATATTAAAAATCCACAAGGATCTTGCTTACTATAGTTGCATATCATAATTACTATTGTTATTTATTTTTGGGTTCCCATCAAAAAATAAGAAAAATACAAAATATTATATATATATATATCACAAAAAAAAATTCAGAAGAAATTCAAAAAATAATATGAGTGAGAAAAGGATGCTGAAATATTGAAAAAAAAATCAAAATTGGTTGAGATGGTTCAAAAATATAAAAGGTTGAAATTTGACAGTATATTTTTGACTGATGAGAGCCCTGTTGAGAAAGAAAATTTAAGTTGAGGAAGAAAAGTCTAAAATTAGATGTTTATGGACTCAATTGAATTTTATCTAAGGTTTAATTGAATTTATGGAAGGTTTGATTGCTAGAAAAATTAATTTTTAAGTTAATTTAGGCTTTTATTTAAAGAAATTAAGGTTTTGGGTCCAATTATAATTTTAAAGAGTTGATTTGATCAAATCAGGGATTTAAGTGCATAATTATTAAAGTTTGATGGCCAATTAAGAGCTTAATTGAAACAGTTAGGGTTTTTAGTGATCAAAATACTAGATGACAACTAGCATTTTATTTTTACTCTAATAAAAGATAAGAATTCTTTGTCTCCCCATATTTTCCAGATCGATAAAAGATAATACATTTTGAGAGTGAATGTTTTTGCTGCGATGCCATACATGTGCGAAAATTATGATTTTAGAAAAATAAATATCAAAATTATATTACTGGATAAGAATTTTTAAGAAGATGTGTATATGACATAACCTAAAAGTTTTGAATCATCAAAGTTATTTTGAATGAATGAGAATCTTCAAGAAAAATTGTATATGACACAACTTAAAAGTTTTGAATTTAAGGGATTTGCTAATAAAGTATGCAAGCTATAAAAAGCTATTTATGAACATAAGTAAGCATTAAAAGTTGGAATATCCATTTTGATGACAAATTCAAACAATTTGATTTAATTAAATATGTTGATAAGCCTTGTGTTTATAAAAAATATTAGTGAAAGTGGAGTTGTTTTTTCTAATATTATATATAGTTGAGATATTATTATTAAGAAATTATATTTTTTTCACTCTAGTTAGTAAATATCTGGTTGTGCAAAATTTTTTTCATAAAAGATTTAAGAGAAACAACTTATTTAATGAAAATAAAAATCTATAAAAATAAAACTAAAATGTTATTTGGATTGTTTCAATCCATGTATATAGGTAAGATGCTAAAATAATTTATCATGAAAGAATAAAAAAAGAACATTTACCTATTTCGTATAGGATATATGACTCTCAAATGATATATGCCTAAAATACAAATTGAGAGAGATATGATGGAAATGATTCCACTTGATTTGGATATAGGATCCATAAAGTATGTAAAACTATGTATAATATCATATGTATTTTATACTTTAAACATAATTAGTAAATATTGATATAATCAAGGTAAAAGTTACTAAAATATAGCTAAAAATATTCTTAAGCAAATAAAAATTACTAAAATATAGCTAAAAACATTCTTAAGTATTTGAGAAAAACAAAGAATATTTTCTAATTTATGAAAGAGATGAACTAGTAGTTCATGGTTATTTGGAAGCTAGTTTTTAATCAAATAATAAAAATAAAAAATTCAGCCTAGTTATATTTTACTTTAAATAAAGGTGCTGTGTGTTGAAAGAATTTCAAATAAGAAACCAAATTAGATTTTAAAACTAAAATTGAATATATCTTTGTGTTTGAGGGGACAGAAGAGGTTATTTGAATCAAGAAATTTGTCAATAAAATAGATGTGGTTTCTAGCATTATTAATCTAGTAGCCTTAAAATGTGATAATAATGGAGCCATTTCACAAGGAAAAGAGCTAGAGTCTTATCAATAATCCAAAAATATGCTTAGATAATTTCATTTGGTTAGAGATTTTAGAAAAAAAAATTATAAAGATAAATCAAGTATTTATTGAAAAGAATTTTATAGATCCTCTTACTAAGTTACTATCTTAGTAGAAGTATTATCATCAAATAAGGTGAGTATGTGATGCATGAATTATTGATTTTAGTGCAAGTGAAAAATTGTTAGTATATATAACTTATAACAAATTACTAAGCTATTATCTTAGTAGAAGTATTATCATCTAGTAAGGTGTTATGGTATGTGATGCATGAATTATTGATTTTAGTGCAAGTGAAAAATTGTTAGTATATATAACTTATAACAAATTAGTTGGTTATCTTCATGCAAACATATTAAATTTTTAATAAAAGCTTTATTTATCTTCAATAAATCTAAAATAAAAATAAAGTTTTTAGAATAAAAATATTTTGCAAAAAAACAATTATGAAGTTGTTATAATTATGAGATTCCTATGGTATCAAAATATTGTTCTAAAATATTTATGGTTAATGCTCTATTAAGACTAAATATTAATTAGGATCATTAAAATTGATATATATTATTTTTTTTTATAAAAAAAATCAGTTGTTGTTGTAAGTTGAAATAAGATGAATATCTATAATTAATATATAGTTATTTATCAAATGAAAAGTATACTAAATTGATAAATATAAAAATTTTATTTAGAAAAATCATATATATGTATAAAAAAACTCATATAATGATCATGTAAATGATTTTTTTGCCAACAATTATATCTTAGGTTATATATATATATATATATAGATGTGTGTGTGTTAGGGAAAACACTTTACATAGAATTTATGAATAGATAATCGCTTATAAAAGTCAAATCATATAGTAGAGCCCGTTAACTCAAGATCCCTAGCGATCATACATTTATATTTGGATTGAGAACCATTGTATCTTGATTGTTCATTAAATCTTTTTTCATCCGAATCTAACAAAAATAGAAAATAAAAGAAAATTATTGACTTCCTATTAATAGAAAATACTATTCGTTCTAGTTCATCCCTCCCATCGTTTGTTACGATTTTAAAATCTAGTAGAATTTGCTGCACTTCAATTATCAGATGTAAAAGAAATCGATCCCAACATACAATGTTCTTCTATTTTCCTCGAAAATAGAAAATGCATGTATTCATACACATTGTGAACCTGAATTTTCTCCTAATAATTTGAAGGGAAACATGAACTACAAAACAATTTGCTTTGAAACATGATTTTAGAACTAAGAAAAATAGAAGATATTGACAAATAATTTTTATTTCATGAAAATAAACAAAGCCTTGACTACTCTTGATCTTGATCCTTCATCACCAGGACAGTTACTCTAATCATCCCCGAACTGGTAATATATTACAACCCATAAATTTCTATCCAAATCACATTGAAGAGAATGTTAAATATCGACTTGACTAAAAAAAATTTCATGATAAAATAGTTGAAAAATAATTGATAAATTAATTATTGATAAAAATATCCATAAATTTATATCCAAATCACAATGAAAAAAAATTGATATCAAATTCATTTTTAATAAGATTATGTTGCCTTCAATGAAACAGCTGCCACTCAAACGTGGCTCCAACCATAGACAAATACCTAGCATGTCACAAAACACCTAAATCTTTTGTGGGATATGCCAGAAAAGCATAGGGATTTCAGCAATGATATATAGTAGATTACAAGAAGATATCACTACAGTAGTTGCAGATATAATAAATCATATATATATATATATATATATATATATATATATATATATATATATATATAAGAACATATAATGAATTCTGACCTTCAACAAAAATCACACAATGTACCAAATCAGATTTAAGACAGCGCGGGATTATCGATGTGCGGGGCACGAAAGACAGTTATGTAGATACATTCCCGTTATGTACTTATACCTAATAAAACGAATCATGTTCTAATATTTGACTTCTTATACTGTCACGTAGTTTTATATCCTTGTTTTCTTTAGCAAAATTTTAAGATAATAAAAAAGATTTAGAGTTTATTTTATATTGTGGTTATTTTTTAAATTTTTTTGAGTTTAAAAATATATTGAAATAATATTTTATTTATTTTTTAAAAATTTATTTTTAATATTAATATATCAAAATAATTTGAAAACATATAAAAAAATTGAATCAAAGAAAAAAAATATAAATTTTTATTTTTTTAAAAAATATTTTAAAAATATATAAAAAAACTTTTAAAAAATAAAATATTAATTAGTCTCACTTAAAGAGCTTTATAACTAATAATAACGTATGATGTGGTATGACGCAATTTATGCTTTATCTCAATTTATGCTTTATCTTGATTATAAATTTTAAAGGTATTTGGTTAATTAATATAGATTATAATTTTAAAAATTCTTTTTAAAAATTTTAATTAAAAAATATAATTTATATATTTTTTAAATTATTATTTTATAATTATAACTATAAAAATTATCAGTATACTAAGAATTCGTATATGAGATCGTGAGAGTTTCCCGTATCGAAGAATCAAAATGATTATAGGAATATAATGAAAAAAATGAAGGGGCCAAGAAGTTAAGTAAGTGGTTTAAGGAATTAAATGAAAATTCGAAGGAGAGGCAAACAAATGCAAGCTCGCTATTTTGTTATTAAAATATTAGGCTTAACACATCACAAATCTGTAGGATTTGGTAGGGTAGCTATGATTTCACCTGTTGCCATATTTATGATATACAAATAAAATAAGTTGAACACCAACAACAGCCATATTATATTACACTGTATATTAACAAAAATTAAGCCCATTTGTTTGTATTAGTTGAAAAGTAGTTTTATTTAAAAAAGATAATTTTTTTGAAAAGTAAATCTTTAAAAAGTAAATTATTTTCTGATATTTGATAATATTATAAAAAATAAGTTGAAAAATACTTTCTAGTGTTTGGTTATATCATGAAAAATAAACTGAAAAATAATTTATTAATATTTTTTAAAAGTTTATTAAAATAATGAGAAAAAAATCATATAAATTAAAAAGTTGAATGAAAATGAAATTAAAAAAAATTATAATTCATAAATTATCTCAAATAAAATAAATAACAATCAAAATAATTAAGATAAAATCTAACAAATAAAAAGGTTAAAAGATGATGAAATCAAAATAATAATAATTATAATTTCATAAATTATTTTAAATAAAATAAATAATAATCAAAAGAATGAGAATTAAATTTGATAAATAAAAAATTTTAATTAAAAAAATGATAAAAGAAAAGCAAATATCAATCATAAAAATAAGGACCAAAGTTAATATAAAAATTAAATTAAATTATATTTTAAAAGATGAAATTAAAAAAAAAAAGGATTCAAAACAAAATATATAGCAATAAAAGTTTGAGATTTGATATAATAAAAAAAATAAGATGATATTTCTAAATTTTTCACAACTTATAGAAAGTGTTTCTCGTCGAAAATAAAAAGAAAACACTTTTTTAAAAAATAATCTAAATTTTTTTTAAATAAAAAGTGTTTTACGCTGATTAATTTTTTTAATAACAAATAAATATAAAAAAATTTTAAAAATAATTTTTATAAACCACTATTTATTATAGAATTGCCCGTGAATATCTAATTTTACTTGAGATAGGCAGGCTTGAATTCAAGGGTAGGAAAGTTTTTTTAATGAGACATATTGATAATTACATTAAAAACAGGAGTTAATCGGTATTATTACATTATTGCCTGTAGTATAATTTACTAAATGACTCTTGGAACAAAACATTCCTTAGTTTTAAGGGTATCTTAGATTTTTCATTTTTTTTGTACAACTCAATTACCTAAATGCCCAACAATCTTCGATGCAAGGCATTTAGGTATTTTACTATTTTGTTTCTGTAATTCTCATATAAGTTAGAGGTAATTGAATCTTTTAATATATAAAAATTATTATTTTAATTCAAACTAACACGCGTCAGTAAATTGGTGTTGTCCGCATCTTTCAAGTGGTGTGTGTATTGTAAAAACAACACCAAACGAAGCCTTACAGGGAAACATTTGATGAACCTCTTCGCCCTATTCGCATTGGATACGTGGCGGAGCTCTACCAAAAGCTTTTTCCTTTTTCTATCTTCTCTTTTTCCTCCTAGAAGAAGTGATGGTCATTGCAAAAAAAATAAATCTGATTATTTGTTTGTTATGTTAAATTGGATTTTTATTTTTTTAATTGTAATGTATTTGATTTTAAATTATTTATTGAGTTGAATTTATTTTTTAATTAATTGTAATGCATTTAGTTTTTAATTATTTATTAAATTTGTGCAATTACATTATATATATAAAACCTTTTTTCTTCGAATTGGAATCACCGTTTCAAAAACCATTTTCAACAAACACTTGTTTCCTCGTTATATACATGTAGTTATAGTCTTCAAAATATATTTTTATATATTCTTATAATAGAAAATCCAAATAATTTAATGATGTCAAGTGAAAATGAGATATGTGGAGTTATACCAAGATTTTCTCTATATTGGGCAAATCCTTCTAGATCATGACAGACAACTTTTGGAAGATAAAATTCAATTTACGAGGCAGACTTTCTCTTTTACAAGTCAACACTGCAAAAACATAAATTTACTCTCTTTAATCGCCTCTGAAAATTTGCCCGCATTTTGAGAGAGCCCTGGCAATGTTTTTTTAGAGAAGCTTTGAAAAGACAGGTTAAAGGGCTTGAGACCCGCGCTTTGCTCGTTGAACAACAAAGCAAATTCTTCCTGCGCTCACATTTTTGTCACAAAATATTTGCAAGAACTTTTCATTATTAGCCAAACCAAAAACAACAAAACCACCAGCCAACTTTTATCGTCATCTGTTCTTTCTTTCTTTGCCCTTCGTCTTTCAAAACCTTTGTGGGCTTGTTTTAGTTCCACCTTCTTTAATTTCTTTCTTTTCTAGCTTGCTATATTCTTGACTCTTTACACCCACACGATATTTTCTCTCTTTCCTTTAGTTCAAGTTCTTTGGCTCTGATGGATTCTCTTTGATATTAGCAAGCTATCTCATGATAGTTTTACATTTAGAGTTCATGTATGTTCTTTTTATATTCATCAAAAGTATAGTGATAGATATATGGAGCAATATTGTTGCTTGGAAGGAAAAAGAGAGAAGAGGTTGTTTCTCTTTTGAATCTCTCACTTCTTTGTACCGCCATACCTGGCCATCAATTATTTGAGGTAAAGTTACTATAGTTTTCTTTCTTTCTTTCCTTTCCTTCACATCAAGGCAATGTATTTTTCATTCAAAGATTCCAATCTTCTTTCACGGGTTAATAGTTTGTAAATCACATGCATAAGCTGCTACACGTTTTTGTCTGGTTTTTTCCCGTCCCTTGACATGGTCTGCTGTAATATATATTTTGGTGTGGATTGCATAATCTCAAATGTCCTGAGTACATCTTTTTTTTCTAGCAGGCAAAATTAGAAGCATCCACGTTCGTTTGGTGGCGCTGTTTCCTTCTGTTTTGAATCAATATTTCATTGAAGGGCTATTCCATTCTAATTTTCTCCATGGCAACCAAAATCAAAGGGCTCTGTAAAGGGTTTAAGTACATCTCGCAAATCTTTGGTAAGCCTACCTTTCTTTTCTTGACAATGTATTTATATATAATATCTGGTTTCCAAATCAACATGCCTAAAATTGTTGCTTGCTTGGTGTGTTCAATTTCTTGCAGTGGTGAAGGAACGAGAGATGGAAATTGGGTATCCAACAGATGTCACGCATGTGGCGCACATAGGTTGGGATGGCCCTTCTGGCAATGCACCCACTTGGGTATGTAGGAGTACAATCTACAATTCTTGGCCTAACATTGTCTCATAAATCCTCTGAACTTCATCTAGCACTAGAAAAAGGAAATCTCTATTGACCATATTTCGCACCAAAAGTGTGTTTGCCATGATTCATCATGCAATTTTTATAACGATAAGTTAATGAAATTCTTGTGGGACAATATTGCAGATGAGTGAATTCAAGACACCTGACTTCTCAACAACCACTGTTGCTAATCCAAGAGATTCTAATTCTGTTACTTTCTCCCCATGGTCCTCTCAAGGTAGTGTCATTGTTGTTTTTGAAAACCTTGTCAATTATTTTTCTTTTCTGTGACATGATTTTTCTTTTTTTATTGTTGTGTAGCAATATATTGTTTTGTGGAAAAAGACTAGAGTAAATAAATTACTATCAAACACCTTAGTTTTTGTGTAGTGGCAAGATAACTGTGATTTAGCCACCACATATAGAATAAATAATTAACGAGCACTTAACTATATAGTAGGTGATTTGGCAGTAAAAAGGTTGAGATCAAGGGTTTGTTTTCCTTGTAGTTTTAGGTTCGAGCTCAGATAAGTTGATCTAGACACTACACATGATAAATAATAAAAATAATAAATGCTGAGCACTGTTGTTATGCCAAAACCTAGCTAGAAGGACCTGGTTGTTTTTCTTGCAAACCACAGAACCAAGCATTGCCTTAGTTTTTTTTTTTTTTAAAGTTCACAACAACAAATAAGACATAGATATGTGTGGCAAAGCTTACTCACATTTGGATGCCCCTGGAGTAATGGAAAAGGTTGAATTTATGACCAAAATTATGTCTCCTTGAAAAATACTTAATAGATACCAAGTGGGGTTCTATTGCATTACAAGACAAGTGAAAGTAGGGCCTTTTCACGTGTGAAGAAACTCATAGGAATGCCCCTCTCAGTTTATCAAAAAGCTAATCTTAGTTGTTGAGATTCTTTGCCTCCAAGAGGGAAGAGTTGGCTTTTGTGTCGCGCGAGCTAATAATAATATTTATATGGGTAATCTATGTAACTGATGGCCTTGGAAAAGGCCAGTTTTTGGTGGACCATGTATAGGCTTTTGCTACTCAAGCCGCTTATATGGTGTGATAATAATAATCATAAGGTATCTTGGCGAATATTATTGAGAATCTCTGGCTATTAGTGCTGAGAGTGAGGCAATGATCCATTGATCAAGGATTTTAAAGCTGAAATTCTGTTGGAATACTTCTCAACATGCCTATATGAGGCCTTAATACATAATTTGAACCATAGCACTCCACCTCGAGTAATGCTACATTCATACTAAATAGCCATTAAATTAGTTTCTTTAATAATACCAGTTATGATGATAAATATCCAATTGGTAGAACCTGCAACACATATTTTCAAATGATTGATGTTATTTAGAAAAATAATTTGGCATGAATATTTCGAAACCTATGGCATTACAACATTAAGTGCTCATCTCAATCTCCCTGCAGCTAAAAACCAATCTCTATAAACCTAGTTATAGTAATCCAATACTTGTATTCTATTTTTCTTTAAAAATGGTTAGCTATGTGTTCTTGTTGTGTTGGGATAATTCTAGGGCTCAAATCTTACCACTTGAAACGAAGAAAAAAAATCTACCAGGGATGTTGTCTTTATGAGTTATTTGGGACCTGCTGGAGGGCAGCTCAAAGAATTTGTGTCTTGTGATTCAAGGTTTTCAGGCTACTCTTCTGTTCTGAGGCTACTATTACGTTTGTTATTCAAATCTAATTCCGAAATGGAACGCCTATCTTCTATGGAAGAGATCTTTCAAATCTAGTTTTTTCCTTCTCGTTCGTTGCGAGGTTTTACATATATATATATATATATATTAGGTGTTTGTGCATAATTAATTATCTCCGTGGTATGATGACATGATTACGATTTTTTGTAATATTTTGTGACAGATTTTGATGAATCTATGGGTCATCAAACTATGCGTAATGTGTTCAATGACATTCCACCTTCGGATCTTCCAAATGTTCCCAAGAAACCGAAAACTAGGAAAAAGAAAACAAGTTCTTCCTCTCCTAATTCTTCATCTTCTACATCAAGAATTTCCCGGAAAACGAAGCAGAAGGCTATGCAATATGAACTTGAATCAACACCAGAGGTACAAGTACAGTAAGAGTGTGTAGACGGCTCATGCAAAGAGCAGAAAAAGATAGTGATGTGTATATCAGAAATTGCGTGTCCCCTTTTCGATATCCAAGATGATGCAATGGCAGTAAGATTCAAGGTTTTTACGTAGGAATTTGAGCATAACTTTTTTAAATTATTAAAATTGTGTTTCATTTATGAATTGAAGAAAAGAAACTAGGTATAAGGTTAGAAATGTCACGGTAAAAAGGTAAAATCGATGCTCAAAGACGGTCATGTTGGTGTAGGTAGCTGAAATTTCTTGGTTTGACAAGGAGTAATGAACATTTACAAATGTTGGATTGTTATGTTTTGCCTCTGAAGGGTTTGCTAACTCAAAATTATTTGATCGACAAGACTTTCGTGAAAGAATAATATCAAGTATACAGAAGAAAAAACAAAAGAAAGTGAGGAAACAAAAAAAAACAGCAAAGCAAAAACACATGAGAAAAAGACGAGAGAGAAAAAAAATCCATATATTTATACCTCGTTTATCCGCTAAAAAGTTATTTTTTTTAACATTGGTTTGCTAAAAAAATAGATTTTTGAAAAATAAATTATTTTTTAATATTTAGTAGTGTAGCAAAAAATAAATTAGAAAATATTTTCTAGTATTTGATTATCATGAAAAATGAATTGAAAAATAATTTATTATTTTTTTATTTTTTTGAAGTTTATTAAAATAATAAGAAACAAATCTTATAAATTAAAAAGTTGAATGAAAATAAAATTATAATTTTTTTTATCTAATTTCATAAATCATCTCAAATATAATAAATAATAATCAAAATAATAGAGATTAAATATAAAAAATTAAAAAATTAAAAAATTATAAAAAAATAATAAATTACAATTTCATAATTTTTTTTAAATAAAATAAATAACATTTAAAATAATAAAGACCAAATCTGATAAATAAAATTTTTTAATTTAAAAATAATAGGAGAAAAACAAATAACAATCATAAAAATAAGGATCAAGGTTGATATAAAAATCAAATTAAATCTAATTCTAAGGGATGAAATTAAAAAAAAAATCAAAACAAAATATATAGCAATAAAAAATTTAAATACTAAATTTAATATAATTAGTAAATAATATGATATTTTTAAATTTTTTACATCTTTTAGGAAGTTTTTCCACCTCAAATAAAAAAATTTATTTTTTTGAAAATTAAGTTAATTTATTTTATTAAAAAATATATTTTATTGATCAATTTTTTTATATTAAAAACAAATAGACATTACCAGTTTAATTTTTTAAATTGAATTAGTTTTTTAA
Organism: Populus pruinosa; assembly: GCA_026413675.1. Classification (NCBI taxonomy): domain Eukaryota; kingdom Viridiplantae; phylum Streptophyta; class Magnoliopsida; order Malpighiales; family Salicaceae; genus Populus; species Populus pruinosa. Next base: position 2,476,527 of record CM048602.1, on the reverse strand, counting down.
CAAAAATATATGTTGAATCGCAATAAGATGTATCAAAATTGTGTTGATACAAATCAACCAACATGGACTAGTGCTAAACTAATCCTGTATCAATTATGGGACTGCTATAGATTTATCCAAAAAAATCGATGAATTAGGCAAAACAAAAATCTCTCACAGATCTTATTGCAGGAAAGTTGTCGGAAAGTTGTCAATTATGTTGCTTTTGGTGCAGTCTTTATATCCGGAAAGCAAGGCTCCAAGCATTATGAGCCGTCCAAGTTCTATCTAGCTATCTATCGCATGACCCATCATTCTAACTTGCAGATTTTTATTTCAGATATTTTCACATCCCACCACTTGCTACACATCCTTAAATACCAATCATCTAGACTCGCATGTCTCAAGCCTCTTCTCTAGCTTTCTCCAATTTCATTTACATTGACAAAAACCCTTTAACAAAACCTTATCAAGAACTTCTTGAATTACAGCCATGGCCACTACCCTTACCCCCTATCTATCTGCAAACCTCAAGTCCTCTTTCTTGGACACCAAATCATCCTTCCATGGCACACCTATCACCACTGCTACACGTTTCACTCCCATAAAATCCACCTCTCCTGCCATTTCCATGTCCTTAACACAACCTTCATGTGATTTTCAGTCCTTTAAGTTCCAGCCCATCAAAGAATCCATCGTCTCTCGTGAAATGACCCGTCGTTACATGACAGACATGGTTACTTATGCAGACACTGACGTTGTCATTGTTGGTGCTGGCTCTGCTGGTCTTTCTTGTGCTTATGAGCTAAGCAAGAACCCTTCAGTTCGTGTTGCTATAATTGAGCAATCAGTTAGCCCTGGAGGTGGTGCATGGCTTGGTGGCCAGTTGTTTTCGGCTATGATTGTTCGTAAACCAGCTCATAGATTTCTTGATGAGCTTGAAATTGAATATGATGAGGCAGATAACTATGTGGTTATCAAGCATGCAGCTCTGTTCACTTCGACAATCATGAGCAAACTCTTGGCTAGGCCTAATGTGAAGTTGTTCAATGCTGTGGCAGCAGAGGATTTAATAGTGAAAGGAGGGAGAGTTTCTGGTGTGGTTACTAACTGGGCTTTAGTGTCTATGAACCATGACACTCAATCTTGCATGGACCCTAATGTTATGGAGGCTAAGGTTGTGGTTAGTTCATGTGGACATGACGGGCCTTTTGGAGCTACTGGTGTTAAGAGATTGAAGAGTATTGGCATGATTGATAGTGTTCCTGGAATGAAAGCACTCGACATGAACGCTGCTGAAGATGCAATTGTTAGGCTTACAAGAGAGATTGTGCCGGGTATGATTGTTACAGGCATGGAAGTTGCAGAAATTGATGGAGCACCAAGAATGGTAAAATCTCTATAACGATATATATATGTATATGAAGTTCATGTGCAAATCGTACTGTTTTATCAAATAGTCCTGATTATTAACTTAATTTTTGCAGGGTCCAACATTTGGGGCAATGATGATCTCAGGGCAGAAGGCCGCACACTTGGCTTTGAAGGCTTTGGGCCAGCCAAATGCCATAGACGGTACACTCAGTCTACAGCCAGAGCTTGTGCTTGCTGCTGCCGAGGCCGGGGATATTGTCGATGCATGAACCCAGTAGGACTTCTTGATTAGGGACTTGTACTGTCAAATTCAGAAAATAAGGATGAAAAGGAGGCCTTTTTTCGGGATAGATGGGATTGATATATATATATAGTGGATGCTCATTTTGATTAAATTGGAACTCAATTTAATTTGAAAAATTACATTATGTTGGCCAAATATCTACCAGTTTGGATTAAATTCTTTCCCCCCTAAACATCTACTAGTATGGATTAATGAATTTGAAATTCACACCAAAATCATGCCAAAAAATCCAATTTTAAATTTTCTTATCAACAAAGAAAATCAAATCATCTTGAGGGCTTATCAGTGGAAAAAACTGATTGAATTTTCTGTATTCTCCATATCAGCCGGATCTCTCAGAATAATTAATTAAGCTACAAATGAAAAGCCTCAAGGGACTACTGAATATTGTGTTAGTTCTGGGAATGCGACAGAGAGTAGAAATGTTGTCTCCTTCTAGATTTTAGTTCATCGCTTTATGTAATAAGTTTTTAATGCAATTGGAAACCACTATCTAGTAATTTCTACCGTTCAGATTTTAATTTGACGATCTATAACATGATTCAATTTATGCGAACCAAATGTTACAAACATTCATTGATTTTGGACCAGTTGTTAAAACAGTTTTAATATTTTTTTTATTATAATTAAACCCTGCTAATTCAATAATACATATATTCAAAGCTTAACTTGACTGAAGTATTTTTTTGAAAAAATTGGTTTAAATAATAATTTAATTAAACTTGGATAATATGACAGGCAAATTTGGTATTCAATTGACCAAGCCAAATACATGCGGATCGATTAAATTAATACCAATATTTAAAAAAAAAAATTATTTAAATTAAAAAAATAATCACTAAAATAATATCATTTTAAAATTAATTTAAATTAAGATTATTAATCTTATGAGCGAAACTTTTAAGCGATTCAGACGGAAGACATAGATAACTATGACATCTTGTTAGAAACAAATTCAAATTTTTTGTGTTAATTGGATTCCATAGTTACAAATTTGAGCTCTATACATCACAGCATAGAGAAGGACGAATGGGTCTCAAGAGAAACTAAAAAATATTGGTCAGTTTTGGAGTGTGGAATAGGCTCTCTCTTTTTGGACTTTTAGATATTTTGGGCCAGAAAATTAAAATCAGATGAAAACAATGGGTCCTTTTTGGGTTAGTTGCATTCAGGGTGGACTTATGTTTAATTTTGGATGGAAAGGCCTGGTAATCAAAGAAATATTGCAGTATGTTACCAGATAAATAATTTCCATCATATGTATAATTTTTAGTTAATTAAAATTTGATGTGTGACGAACACACACACACTATTCCTACATAGAAATATATAAACAACTACAACATAAATGCAATAACTAATTTACTTAAATATTAAAATTTTATATTCAATAGGTATACCTCTACACTTTTGTTATATAATAATATTTTTTTACAAATTATGTTTTTTTATTAAATTATTAGATATTGTATTAGTTTAGTCATAATATGAATAGATTATTTAGTAATATATATTAACTAAATGAAACTTATTGCGAAAAACACTAGACCTAAATGCTCAATTATTATTAAACTTTTTTTTTTTAAAAAAAAGGTATTATGAATTCTTAGTTCTCACAATAAGCTACTCCCAATCTTTATTTATTTATTTTATAATGAAGGTTTTTTCAATCTTATTTACCAAATTCCATTTAAATACCATACATCACCTACATATATAAATTAACGTGTCTAACTTTATTTACTAAGAGAAATATTTTTCTAAAAAAAATTCTATATATCTATTTATCATCCTCTTTGTATCTAAAAATATTGTCTCCTTTCTTTCCAATGCTCATAGGCTTTGTTTTAGATCAGTGTTGTTATAACCTATTTTTTGATCTTCGTACAAAAACAAATACAAAATAAAAAAAATAATATAAGATAAAAAAAATAATAACAGTGAAAAAAGGATGCCAAAGTGCTAAGAAAATGACTTAAATTGGTTGAGAAAGTTTAAAAATATAAATATTGAAATTTGACAATAAATCATTAACTAATAAGGGCTCGATTGACAAAGAAAATTTAATTTGAAGAAAAAAAGTCTGAAATTAGATGTTTATGGATTCAATTAAATGTTATTGAAAGTTTAATTGAATTTATGGGGGGTTTGATTGCAAGAACAATTGTTTTTGAAGTCAATTTGGGCTTTAATTAAAAAACATTAAAGTTATCATGTCAAATTATATTTTTTAAGAGTTAATTAGGTTAAATCAATGGCTTAATTGAATAAATATTGAAGTTTAATGGCCAATTAAAGATTTAATTGAAGAAATTCAAAACCAATGATTAAAATTAAAAACATGCGTAAATAGAGGGGCTGTAATTAAACCGAATTAGAGGCTAAATTGAAGAAAGAAGTTTATTGATTAATTGAGGGTCAAATTTTATAAATTCAAGACCAAGAATCAAAGTAAAAAAGGCAGCTAACTTCATGGTCGCTATTTGATTTTTGGTAAGGATGTAATTGCAGTGATTTTTAAAACAAAATTACAATTTAGGACTTGATTGAACAAATGACAAATTAAAGACTAATTTGGACTATGACATAAGTTTAGGGGGGTCATTCTCATTTAAATGAAACAGTGTATTTTCACAAAAAGGGCACCGTTTCATAAACTATTCATAAAAAATACACAAAATAGTGTCATTTTGAATGACACTGTAGCTCTTCTTCTTCCTTTGGACGTGTGAAGCAGGGGAAAAAGAAGATTTTTCTTCCTTTTTTTTCCACCTCCTCCCCTTCAAAAAGACACTAACTTCCTTTCGAAAAAACACCAACACCTCTCATTGCTTGCTGAAATTCAAAGGGGACATACCCTTTTGGGCAGTCATGGGGCGATTGCATAGTGGCTACCCCGATGACCTTACCCTTTGGGCAGATGTAGTAGGGGGTCTTCCCCTCTATTTTAACCTATAAATACAAAGAGGGGTAACTAAGAAGAGGGAAAAAAAAGAAGAAGAAGAGGGAGAATGCTATGAAGACCAAAAGAAAAAAAAAGAGGAAAACAGAGAGAAAGAGAAGTAAAATGGAGAGGAAAAGATAGAAGAACCACCGCAAACCATAACACCATCGTCCACAACCACTGCAACACCATCATTGAAAAAAAACAAAGACAAAGAAGAAGAAGAGCAGCGAAAGAAAGAAAAAAACAAGGGAAGAAAAAATGAGAATAGTCATCACCAGCACCTCCACCACTACCAGCAATGATGTTTTTCCACCTTCACAGCCACTAATAGCACTGTGAGCCATTACAGGTCAGCCTTCTTTCCTTTTCCTTAATTCTTTTTTTTCTTCTTTGGGTCTCGCCACTATTCACATTGCAGGTGAACAGTGGAGAGACCCATTGTTTAGATGGGTTGATAAACCTGACCCAACCCAAAAAGTTTGGGTCAAGTCTGACCCAATTCTAAATTTTTTTTAAAAAACATACTTTTAAATTTTTTTAATTTTTTTGTATAGTTTTCTACTAAATTTTACTTAATATTGGATTGTATTTTATAGCAAAAAAAATACAAATCTAGTATTAAAATATCTAATTTTCATCAACTTAAAAATATTGTTTTTTAAAAAACTATTTTTATACATACAACTAAGTGTCTTAAAGCTAAAAAATCATATTATATTTTTTATACACCAAAAAATAATGTTTTAGTTTTAATAACTAGTTTATTAAAGTCAAGAGAATATTAGCTAAAATTTTAAAAACAACAAAATTTTTATTTAATTTATCTTTTAGTTTCTGGATACGACATGACATGTAATATGTATTTTAGATATTAATTTTTTTGGATGTTAGAATGATTAAGCTTTACCCTATTAAAATAAAAACTTTCTTACTAAGAAAGACTTTTCTAGACCCTTTAGACATACCAATTATTAAAAAATACAACATAACTTTATATTTTATTATACAATAAAATAATGCAATTTACCTTAAGTAGGACGTATTTGGGATGCTAATACTTTCTCTTTACATAACAAATCTCTGTACCCCATCTTTGATGTTAGTTAGGGTTCCTAGTGATCAAAATACTAGGTAGCGACTTCCAATCCATATTTTACTGATAAAAGATAATAATTCCTAGAAATATAACCTTATGACGAGTGAAAATTACATGATAATTAAATGTAGGGGTTACCTTACTATCCGTGAGTAATTGAAAAGGAAATAAAGAAACATATAGGACATCAAATATGATTGTTATAAAGACTAATTTAATTTTTTTCCTTACCCTTCATAAGAGAGCCCTTCCATTAACTACTAAAATAAAGTGTTCAAGATTAGAAATATTACTCAACTTAGATAAATGATTTATGACACCAGAATCAACAATCCAAAGATCATGCAAATTAATAAGTTCTAATGCAATCATAATACATTGTTTGACTTTTATGCTTCTTTCAGCTAGAAAGTTGGTGAGGTGACTAAAGAGTTCTATTAGTTGGTTTTACTCTTGTCCAGTAGGTCTATTTTGCACCTTTTCATGTTATGTTTATCTTGCAAGTAATTAGCAAAGTCCTGTATCAAAGTAGCAGGATTTGAAGTGAAGTTTCTAGTGGAACGAGTTGCCAGATTTAACCTATAGTTTGATGGTTGCCTTTGGTATCCTTGTTGTTTTTTAGTAAATCAAGGTTTAATTTCTAGGTGAAGTTGTTAATAGCAGTCTATCACGTGTCCAGGGTTGTGACACTAACTGCATTTCAAGTCTAAATGTTTTCCTTTGAATGTTCTTCCATCAGTTGTTTATTGTGGTGAAGAGTTTTAATCAAACATGCCAGAATTCTCATTGTGGGGCATTACCTTGACATGGTAAACACAAGTTGTAGTTGCTCGACAACTAGTATCATGGCTCATCACTTTCTTGTGAAACTCTTCACATTGGATCATTGCACATATAGATTTCAAAGATGGTAGCTCTATATTCATTAAGATGTGGTTCCACAAGTCTTCAAAATCAGAACTAAAACTTTTAAGAAGTTGAAAAATTTATTCCTCCGATCTTTTTTGTAGGACACCAACATTAATGGTGTGAGAACTATACATCTCTAATTTATTCCGCAAGCTTTTCAGATTTACCAATAGTTGAATAAATGGTCTATTATCCTGATGAAGATTTGCAATTTCATAATGAATCTGAAATATCCAAGCAGCATTGTTTAGTCATACCTGTCATAAATAGCATTCCAAAGAACATGTATAGATTCTAAATAGCTAAAAATTTCAGCAAGGTTGCACTCCATGGAACTGAGGATCCAAGATATCACTAACTAATCTTTTGATAGGCATGCCCTATATTCTAGGGCATCCAAATATGAGAAAGGTATTGAACCATTAATAAATCTCAATTTTAATCTTCCATTAAGAGCTATAGTAATAGTTCTTGACTAAGGAAGATAGTTGAATTCATTTAGCAATATTAAACTCAACTTTTGAGAAGTATTGGTATTAGCAATATTATTGCTTAGAAAAGGAATTAACTTGAAGCTTTCTGACACGACTAAAAGATTGATGTCTTCTCCCAAGTGCAAGAGTGTCGAAGTAATAAATAACCCGGCAAGACCGGGGTCGAACCACAGGGAGGTTAATTGTACAAATTATAGACAACAATTATAAGCAACAATAATAGCAATAATAACAACAACAATAACAACAACAACTATAATAATAGTAGTAGTAGTAGTAGTAGTAGTAGTAGTAGTAGTAGTAGTAGTAGTAGTACTAATAATAATAATAATAATAATAATAATAATAATAATAATAATAAAGAAAGAGAAGAAGAAGAAGATGATGATGATGAGAACTTAGAGATGAAATATTAATGTAAGGATTAAACAATAATAATAACAAATGTCAAGGTTAGAGGTTCCACTAATGGTATATCAAACAAGTATAGTATAAACTCTTATTATTGAATTGGAAACCACACACAAAGGAGGTTCCAATCAGATTATATATTGTTAACATGATTACATTAGTCATCTTATTCAATTAATGCTAATACTTGTAAATCTTGTCAAGCATTCATGATTATAACTTATGTTAACAACAAATCAAGTTCCTTTCATAGCTCAGGTGTCGGTTATACCATATATTATGGGCTATGAAAGTGCCAAGCATTTGTTGTACCAAGTGTTATATAACATAAATCAAGATTAGTCATTTAACAAGCAAAGTATTAAAGAGTGAACAAGATAACAAATATAAAACATGTTAGTATCAAAAATTAAAGTCCATATTAAGTTTACATTATACTTATTCTTACACCATTAGTGTAACCTTTTCACCTTGACATAACTAACTTAGCTAGACATAATGAAAGAAAGCAAAATAGATAAACAAAATAAGAACATAAAAGTTAACTAAGTAAAGGAGAGGAAATGAAAGGCATAAACTTGATATTAATGAAAGGAAAGCATAAACATTACAAAAAATACAAAAAGAGAAAGGAAAAGCATGATCTTGATCTGGAAACCAAGATGCCTAAATGCATGGCAAATGCCTCCTTTTATAGGCCAAAATTGGGAACTATTAATTTGATGACTAATTGATAAGTGGGTGGCCAACTTTTGACTTGGTGACAATCCTTATCTTCTCTTGTCTGCCCAAAACGTCATTGATAACGTCAAAATTGGAGCCAGTTTGTAAACATGAAAGTTGTAGGCAATTGTCTCAGCTTTCTTGTGTAAACAATTCAGCTCATTTGGACTTCTAAAACTCCAGATATGGCCAAAATACCGAATAGTGCTCGGGCTGGAAGACAGATTCGGGCTTCTTTGTTGTTGCTATAATTTGGACTTGATAATTACCTTTTTAGATCTTGGGCTCCATATGAAAGTTGTAGGCCTATGTCTTACCTTTCCATCCATATAAATTAGACCTAAATCTGAGATCTGTAGCTCCAGATAGGACCCAATTACCGAATAGTATTCTGGTTTGGATTGCACCGACATCTCTTCTCTAAGTTCGACCATCTCTTTGCCTTTGCAATTTAAGTTCTTAAAGTCATCAATCAATATTTTCATTTATGTGATAGGCCTGAATTTAAAATAAATATTTACCATAAATTAAAGGTATCTTATATTATTAGATACATTATTATAAAGCATGCTTTAGTTAAGGAGTTATTGATACTTCAAGTGCAAAATGATGATATAAAACCATGATAAAAATGCACTTTTAAGTACTAATCACACCCCTCAACCAGCTTATTACTAGTCCCTAGTAATCAAAGCGTTACAACAATTTGCAAATTTCACAAAGTAAGGTATTCATCATTTAACTTCCATTAATCTATCCAGATAAACAAACTCTCATTAAATTTATATATCTGCTCAATACCTCTTAACAAGATATTAATAAACCTTTCTTTTGTGCTCAATATATCAACATATAATTATGGGGCTTTTCTTGGAAGAAAACAAAATTTTTGTTCTAATGTTTAAGGTTAACTTCCTTGGGTTGAGATTATTATTTTTGTCTTTTTTTTTAAATATATACATATAATTTAAAAACATCATGCATCTTTAACCCATGTAACGAGCTTTCAGCTAATGACTCCCAGACTAGTTGGTCTTAGGGCATTAGGTGTTAAGACACCCCTACGAGCTTAGTAACTCGGGTCGCAGATACTGATATGTAGATAATGCAATGTTTGATTTCCTTAAGCTTTTCTCCTCAACCCATGTAACAAGCGTTGGGCCAATAGCTCCTAAGTCAGTTGACTTTAGGGTATTAGGTGTTAAAACACCCATTCGGGCTTAATTGCTTAGGTTAGGGAGGCTACGAAACCAAACTTATCTACATTTTTATTATTATCATTTTTTTTTCTTTTTTATATGTTTTCTTTTTTTGCTTAATTATATAAAATCCCTTTCCCTTAGTTGTTACCTTTAACAAAAGAACATAAATAATGTAATAATCCAATATGCAACCCACAATCATATGTTAAAGTGTGTGTGTGTAAATTAAGGTTTAAGAATACATGTTAAATAAGTATACGAGCAGAATTAAGTGATAACATTGCGAGAGTTTGTAAATCTAAATATTTCAGGAAGTATTATAATAGACCTTGTTAAGAATGGTTACTAAGATGCGTCTCAAGAGTCACTTTAACAAAAGAGCTCCTTTACTCTGCCATCCTAGTAACAACAATTATGCACATGCTTTATGAAATGAAAAACAATTTTTTTTTTTATCAACTACTACCCTCTCCCCCCAACCAAAACGAGACATTGTCCTCAATGTTCTAAGGTAGAAAGATAGAGTATAGAAGATATCACCTGAAATAACGAACACTGACAAAACCTGAAACACACTGAAATAAAAATAAGAAATAATAAAACACAATAATAAAACCAAAAGACACAAAAATTCACAAATGAAGGCTCAAATCCAATCTAAGTTTTTTACAGCTTCCCGTAGATGACCAATTTATGCGACTCATGGAAGGATCAATCACAAGAGTGAAAGATTGTAGTTGGTCAATCAATTGTTCAGCAGTAGTAGCAGAGATTATGATTTGGCGTGCAAAAGATGTTAGAAATTCCTGTTCCACAGCATGATCAAGAAAAGACAACAACTTATCATAATAACCATTAACATTTAACAAACCTATGGGTTTATGGTGAATGTGCAATTGAGCCCAAGAGGAAATATGAAAGATCTCTTCCAATGTGCCTAGACCACCTAGTAAAGCAATGAAAGCATCAGCATGGTTAAACATTGCATTCATTCGAGCCGACATTGTGGAGACCTGAAGTTCCTCTCCAATTGTTTTTCCAATGATGTCCCCTTGTGCCAAAGCTTCAAGGACGACTCCTAAAACTTGACTACCTCTTAAAAATACAGCTATTGACACACCTCTCATTAACCCAAGACTGCCTCCCCCATACACTAAATGAATCTTTCTCTCAGCTAGCACCTGACCAAGATGATTTGCTGATTCTAAAAACTCCTTTTCTTTCCTAGGACTAGATCCACCGAAAACACAAATATTTCTTATTTGATGACTTGAGGAACTTGCCATTTCTACACACTTCTGTATTTGTTGAATGTATGGGTTGAGTAGAAATGAAAGGAAGGAAAAGAGGGTTTTATAGATGAGAAATTAGAAAGGCAATCATAACATCTATATGTAGGCCAGCTGGAGTCTCACACTCTCTCTCTCTCTCTTTTTATTTATTTATTTATTTACTTTTGAAAAAAAACATGTGTATGTACAAGTAGTTGTGATTGTGGTTCACATCTTCCCTTGGTTTTACGTCCAAGAACGGCTTAAACGCCCTTTATGGGTCGAGGATAGGCTTCCCATCCAGTTTTCTTAAAAACTGGCAAACAGGGTCTTTTTTAGTCAGATTCCCAAGACTAAGTCGATCATGTTCTTCATGAAATAGTGGCCATAAATCATGAATTGCACGATGCACATCTCTACTGGGATGCGTCTCAAGAGTCAATAGAAGATTATCTAAAGACTCCTTACTCAGGCCATCCTTAATGAATTGTATTTTATCTTCACGGTTTATAGATACCATTCCTAAAGAACAACATTGTGTATTACAAGTCCATCTAGCACATCGATGACAGACTTCTAGTCGTTTTGCACGACGCTTCTTTGCAAAAGTGCTTTTACCTGTTCCAAGCATGTGTGAAATGAAGTTAGAGGACTCACCTGATAATCGGACCTTTGCTTCAATCAACCAGCGAATATCTTCAGGAATTCCATGATTCATTAACAATCTCAATCTTGCACATCTAGCACGGTAAATTTTTGTAATCACATTCTGAGGCAGAGCGGGAAAATACTTTTTCAATTTTTCAAGATTAGTGTCCATTTTCAAATGAGAATTGGAAGAGAGCTTCAAAGAATTGCACAAATATATACACAAATATCAGTTATTGTGGGAAACTGAAAGAACCGACTTAAGTCACGGAGTACCGTTATCCGCCATTTGACCGGGGTGAGAGAAACTAACAAAAATCACTCAAAAAGAAATACAAAAAAGAAAATGTGAGAAAAATAAAATAATCAACCTTCATTTACAAGATCATTCAAACCAGCTGATTCATTTTCACTAGGAAAATTATCAAAGTAAGCTTTCAAACGATGTCCATTTTCCTTAAAATCATTGTCATTCATTGAATTCTCAATATCACAGGCCCCATAAGGATTGGTCCATCTTAATCCTAGCTCTTTAGGGAATGCATAGAGTTGAGAATCATAAAACAAAACTTTTTGACCAGTGTCAATTTTTTAACAATTTTCACAAGTTTTGCAGAATGCATGTGTGTCCTTGAACATGGTGGGCCAATAAAATCCATTTTGAAAGATTTTTGCAGCTGTCTTTTTTGACGAGAAACAACTTCCACATGCTTCAGAATGACAAAGTTTAATGACACTACTTACCTCATTGTCGGGAATGAATCTTTGAAATATTTGATCAGGATAATATTTGAATAAGTTAGGGTCATCACAATAAAAGTTCTTCACTTCGTTCAAAAACATTTCTTTATCTTGGGTACTCCAATCAGCTGGCAAATCTCCTAAAGCAAGAAAATTGATATTTTTATCATACCGAGGCATTGGACTAAGAGAAAGTAAGGATTCATTAGGAAAGTAATCATCCATTGGTGTGATGTCAGATGTCGAATCTATTGTCACTGTTGACAAAAGATTTGCATCAATATTTTCGGTGCTTGTTTCATCCGTGATTTCTTCCTCAGAATAAACCATTTGCAAATCTTCAGTTTCATCCAATTCATTTTTACTTAAAGTAGATTCAAGTTGATCATAAACTAATTCATCAATATGATCTACTTCTTGTAAATCATTATCATCTCCAGGTTGCTTGCAAATGTTGAAAATATTCATCTCCAATGTCATGTTTCTAAATGATAGCTTCATCAGTCCATTCCTATAATTAATCAATGCGTTAGAGGTTGCAAGAAATGGACGTCCTAAAATAACAGGAAATGAATTACATGCTTCAACAGGTTCTGTATCCAAGACAATAAAATCCACAGGATAAATGAATTTATCGACTTGTACTAACACATCTTCAATTATTCCTCTAGGCACTTTTAGAGATCTATCGGCAAGTAAAAGAGATATAGAAGTTGGTTTTAACTCACCTAGATTGAGACTTTGAAAAACTGAATATGGAAGTAAATTCACACTAGCTCCAAGATCAAGTAAGGCTCTTTCAATTTTATGCTCTCCAATAAAGCAAGAAATTGTAGGACAACCAGGGTCTTTATATTTCAAAGCATTATTGTTCTGAAAAATAGCACTTACTTGTTTGGCTAGAAAGACTTTCTTTTTCACATTCAGTTTCCTCTTCACAGTGCATAGATCTTTCAAAAATTTAGTATAAGAAGGAACCTGTTTAATAGCATCCAACAATGGTATATTGATCCTTACCTGTTTAAAAATTTCAAAAATTTCAGAGTTGTGATTAACTTTCCTTTGTTTGGTCATGGCTTGAGGAAATGGAAGTGCTGGCGGTGAATCAGTCGTTTCTTTGCAATTTTTAGATTCATCCCCTTCCTTACCCTCAGAGATTGACTCATCATCTTTCTCATAAGGTTCAAGAGAGGGTTTTTCAATAACCTTACCGCTGCGGAGAGTAGTGACTGATTTGACTTGATCCATGTGTTGGCTTCCAGAACTACTTGCATTTGCATTGTATTGCCCTTTAGGATTTTGTTGTGTTTGAGATGGAAACTTACCTTTCTCTTGGAAACTAAGAGCAGATGTTAATTTAGCAAGAGTATCTTTAAAATCTGTCATGTTTTGAGCAAGTTGAGTATTGATTGTCTCTTGCTTTTCAATGAATGCATGCAATGTTTCCTCAAGATTTCTTCTAGAAGGTGGAGCATAAGGAGGTGCATATCCATGGGAATTTTGGAAATTGTGGTGTGCTTGAAATGGTGGTTGTGAAGTTTGTGCATTGTTGTTCTCACTCTTCCAATTGAAATTTGGGTGACTTCTCCAACCAGGGTTGTATGTTTGGGAGTATGGGTTGTGGTTGGGCCTTTGGAAAGTGTTTAAAGCATGGGCTTGTTCATGGAGACATTCCTTAAAAGAAGGCAAGGTTGGACAATCGTTGGTTGAGTGTTCATTTGTTTCACAGATTTGACACACAATGTTTTCAACAGATTTTAATTGACCACTCTTTTTCAATTCTAATGCCTCGACTTTTCTAGCTAAAGATGCAAACTTAGCTTGAAGGTCATGATCTTTCCTAAGGTTGTACATACCTCCACTAGATGTATGAGGTTGAGTTTTACTCGGTGCCTCATATGTACCCGCAGTGCCCCAATTTTGAGCATTTTCAGCTAACAAGTCTAAGTACTCCATTACTTCATCAGGGTCTTTATCTTCAAAAGTTTCATTGCACATCAATTCAACCATTTGCCTATCTTTAGGTGTTAACCCTTCATAGAAATGTGAAACCAATCTCCATGTTTCAAAACCATGATGAGGGCAAGTACTAAGCAAGTCTCGATACCTATCCCAACATTGGTAAAATGCTTCTCCTGGTTTTTGAGTGAAAGTGGTGATTTGTCTTTTGAAAGAGTTTATTCTATGAGATGGGAAAAACTTCTTTAAAAACTGTTGTTGCATTTCATCCCAAGCACGAATAGATCCTGATCTCAAATTTTGTAGCCATGTTTTAGCTTTATCTTTTAATGAAAAAGGAAAAAGCTTTAATCTGATGGTGTTCATGCTACAATTTAAGTTATTATATGTGTTGCACACCTCCTCAAATTCCCTTAAATGCAAGTATGGATTTTCCAATTCTAAGCCATGAAAAAAAGGTAAAAGTTGAATAATGCCTGGTTTAAAATTAAAATGAGATGCATCAGGAGGAAAAACTATGCATGATGGTGCACTTGTTCTTGTGGGATTCATGTGGTCTCTAAGTGTTCTAGCACGGTTATTCTCATTATTTTCATTATGAAGTGATTGATTATCTTCTTCAGCCATATTTTCTGAAAATGATGAGGATACCTTACAAAGTCTACCACTTGATGTACGTGACCACACTCTCATGCACGTGTAGGAATAAAATAAAAAAGAAGAAGAAAGCAAAAGAAGGAGGAAGAAAACAAAATAAAAAGAAACAAAAGAAAAGAAACAAAGTTATATACAAGAAAAGTGAAAAGAGAAAATAAAATAAATACTATAATCTATACAAGAACTTACCTCCCCGGCAACGACGCCAAAAAATTGATGTCTTCTCCCAAGTGCAGGAGTGTCGAAGTAATAAATAACCCGGCAAGACCGGGGTCGAACCACAGGGAGGTTAATTGTACAAATTATAGACAACAATTATAAGCAACAATAATAGCAATAATAACAACAACAATAACAACAACAACTATAGTAGTAGTAGTAGTAGTAGTAGTAGTAGTAGTAGTACTAATAATAATAATAATAATAATAATAATAATAATAATAAAGAAAGAGAAGAAGAAGAAGATGATGATGATGAGAACTTAGAGATGAAATATTAATGTAAGGATTAAACAATAATAATAACAAATGTCAAGGTTAGAGGTTCCACTAATGGTATATCAAACAAGTATAGTATAAACTCTTATTATTGAATTGGAAACCACACACAAAGGAGGTTCCAATCAGATTATATATTGTTAACATGATTACATTAGTCATCTTATTCAATTAATGCTAATACTTGTAAATCTCGTCAAGCATTCATGATTATAACTTATGTTAACAACAAATCAAGTTCCTTTCATAGCTCAGGTGTCAGTTATACCATACATTATGGGCTATGAAAGTGCCAAGCATTTGTTGTACCAAGTGTTATATAACATAAATCAAGATTAGTCATTTAACAAGCAAAGTGTTAAAGAGTGAACAAGATAACAAATATAAAACATGTTAGTATCAAAAATTAAAGTCCATATTAAGTTTACATTATACTTATTCTTACACCATTAGTGTAACCTTTTCACCTTGACATAACTAACTTAGCTAGACATAATGAAAGAAAGCAAAATAGATAAACAAAATAAGAACATAAAAGTTAACTAAGTAAAGGAGAGGAAATGAAAGGCATAAACTTGATATTAATGAAAGGAAAGCATAAACATTACAAAAAATACAAAGAGAGAAAGGAAAAGCATGATCTTGATCTGGAAACCAAGATGCCTAAATGCATGGCAAATGCCTCCTTTTATAGGCCAAAATTGGGAACTATTGATTTGATGACTAATTGATGAGTGGGTGACCAACTTTTGACTTGGTGACAATCCTTATCTTCTCTTGTCTGCCCAAAACGTCATTGATAACGTCAAAATTGGAGCCAGTTGTAAACATGAAAGTTGTAGGCAATTGTCTCAGCTTTCTTGTGTAAACAATTCAGCTCATTTGGACTTCTAGAACTCCAGATATGGCCAAAATACCGAACAGTGCTCGGGCTGGAAGACAGATTCGGGCTTCTTTGTTGTTGCTACAATTTGGACTTGATAATTACCTTTTTAGATCTTGGGCTCCATATGAAAGTTATAGGCCTATGTCTTACCTTTCCATCCATATAAATTAGACCTAAATCTGAGATCTGTAGCTCCAGATAGGACCCAATTACCGAATAGTGTTCTGGTTTGGATTGCACCGACATCTCTTCTCTAAGTTCGACCATCTCTTTGCCTTTGCAATTTAAGTTCTTAAAGTCATCAATCAATATTTTCATTTATGTGATAGGCCTGCATTTAAAATAAATATTTACCATAAATTAAAGGTATCTTATATTATTAGATACATTATTATAAAACATGCTTTAGTTAAGGAGTTATTGATACTTCAAGTGCAAAATGATGATTTAAAACCATGATAAAAATGCACTTTTAAGTACTAATCACTTTCTTCCATAACTATCTTAGAAAAATCTTCCAAAAAAAAGGAGAGAAACAAATGTTGATTCTGAGAATTATAAGCATTGATAACATGAAGAAACTTTGAGAATGACAATCTTTAATTGTGTATCTTATTGATGGATTTGTACAAGTACATATGGACCATAATTGGCACCTAATACAACAACTAATGATTTGATTTTGTCTCATCTGAACTACTTAATATATAGCATATTTTCGGTAATATAATAACTACCAAAATCTTGAATATATATTGGCCACTAATCTGTACATCCTACAACATTAATCTGTGGGATCTGTAATATTTTTAAGACTTTTCTACAACAAAAATTACCATTGCTTTGATTTGTGTTATCTATACATTGATAGTGAGTTTTTTATATAAGTTCTTCTTATTCAATGCCAGTGATGATGGAGTTTTGTTTTTCTTGAAAGCTGATGAAAGGGATTAATGGATTAAGAATTTTCTATTGCTAAAGGAATTAGTTATTCATTGAGTTAATAATTCTCTACTATAATAATCCTTAACTCTCTCTATTTATTTATTTTTTAATGAATTGTTTGGCCTATCTTCCTACAACTTACTAGTTCTTAAAATTTTAAGTGGTGGTGCAAGAACATTATACATGATAAATAGGAAGTCTTACTAAGCGAGCGTAAGATTGTTTTATAATTCTAATTTCATATTTAAGTTAATTCTTTAAAATACTTTTAACTATCCTCTACAATTATAAGTTTGAATCCTAACATTTGATGTTATTATTTCAAATTTATTGAATTACAAGTTTTAATAGAAAATCCTTTTAATACATTCCATTTATTTTTTAGTTACATAACATAAGAGTTGTACATGTTTCTTTATAAAGTATCAAAAGATCATAAAATATTGTTAAATAAAAAATTTAAAAATTATTTACAATATAATAACATTATTATCAAGAAATTAAACTTCAACACTTTGTGACTTTTTTTTTTATGTATTTTTGGTATTTTGTTTTAGAAAAATAAGTTATTTACATATGGTATTAATTGTGAAATTTAACATATTATAACAAAATGATCATCACTTGAAATACTTTATAGTTTAAAAGGTGATATTATAGGTGAATATTTTTGGTTTGGTTTGATATTCAATAATAAACCAACCAAATCAAAACTATATATATAGAAACGGACCTAATCAGAAATTGGTTCAAACCAATCAAATTTGGTTTAGTTTGTTTTTTTTAAGGAGGAAAATCAACAAGGACTAGTTGGTTTTTAATGGGATTTTTTAGGCGCTTTTATGGGATTTTTTTGTTTTAGCTTTCTATAGCTAAACCCAATTTATTTTTATAGAATAAAGGGGAAAATCCAAGAACATTTATAAAATAAATTAGATAACAACAACATATATAAATGTTATTAAAAAAAGGTTAAAAAAGATATTAACTTATTCAAACAACATATATAAATGTAATAGAAGAGTTTGTTGCAAGTAAAGCCTAATCAAATAGTTGATCTATTCTCTTTTATATATTAAGCACAATATGAACTTCATGTTTTAAAAAACTAGATGGAAATCTTAAAGGTTTGGGAGAAGAAAATTTTTACTACTATTATGAACACAAACTTTTAAAAAATTGGGACATCTTTTATATTCATTCTTAGAAAACCATATGATAAGCAATATCTTTCATATTTATTCTTAAAAGTCTAGTTCGGTTTGGTTTAATTGATTTCAAAACCCTTAAATCAAAACCAAATCATTTTTTTTGTTTTTTTTCTTAGTTCAATTTTTTGATTATTTTTTCTTGGATTAATAGAATTTTTCATTTTTTTTCTCACTCCTAGATGATATATATAAAAAAGAACACATGGAGGTATTAATTATAACAACTTATAGTTTAGAAGAAATTTGTTTGATTTAGTATATACCGGTCTGTCAACCCATCTTTTATTGTATGCCAAACAAAATTTTAAAATGTAAAAAAAATATATTAAGAGCATGAAGAACTTTTTTATTATGTTATTAAATCTAAATTAATGGATCAATCTTCAAATCTCATAATGTATCTCTTTGCTTACCTTGAGTTTCAAATTAAATCACATGGGAATTGGCTCAAATTAAATTGATTGATTTATGATGAGTAATAAAAACAAAGTTTA
Source organism: Populus pruinosa (assembly GCA_026413675.1). Taxonomy (NCBI): domain Eukaryota; kingdom Viridiplantae; phylum Streptophyta; class Magnoliopsida; order Malpighiales; family Salicaceae; genus Populus; species Populus pruinosa. The sequence goes on along the minus strand of CM048602.1, from coordinate 2,457,778 downwards.
GTTTTTAACAAAAAATCATGATAATAACTATTTTCATGAAAACTTTTGAGACAATGACAAATTAGATTGATCTGAGTCCTCAAGAAAATTATGTCATGGACTCCATTGAGTTTAATAATTTTTTTTATAAAATATTTTTTTAATTATATAATAAAAAAATTGACTAACCTAAAAATAAAAACTTATTAGAGATAATAACCCTAAAGAAAGCAAAATAAATAAATAAATCATGCAGTTTATTTCTCAACCAATACAATATTGAAGGATAAAATTGAGAAAAAAAATATTAAAAACAATTAATGAACCAAAAACCAAGAAACCATATTCTGCTAGTGGGTGAACTTGTCAAAATCTATGAATCAAGTAACTTAGAATAGCACGCTAAGTCTTTGAACCGGGTTATGGATTCCAATAAGATTATATATTTTTTAAAAATTTAACTATATGATAAAAAAATGATTATAAAATAAAACATGAACCTAATTATGAGATGCTATAAAAAATTAAACAAAAAATAAAGATAAAAATATTTAACATTGCAACGTGGGTAATTTATCTTTTTAGGTTTAATGAATTTCTTTATCAAAATAAATTTGTAATAGAAACCGACACAGACATAAAATTTATTAAATTAAAAAAAAAATACAAGGTTGCACATATAAAAAATCTTATAAAAAATCAATATATAAAAAAATTTAATTTATGTAAAATAAAAAAAATCACAGATGAATCATACCTATCTCTTTAAAAACTAAATACACCTAATATCATTAAAAAATCATCACAAGTGAATTAAAACATAAACCAAAAATTTATTTTAAAACAAATATAAACTAATGTATTTTTTTAGGGAAAAAAAAGAGAATTAGGCTAGGAATGTTGGGTCAAGTACGCCAGGCCTAACACTTGGCCTAATCAAGCAACAACTCGCACACAACCCTATATTGTTTTAAGTTTAATTGAGCGGATTATGGAAAAAAATGATGTGCTGCCTAGATTAGCAAGTGACGCATTATCTATTCATCCTTACAAACTGATTATTGTGCTGGTAAGAAAAATAAGATCCTTTATTTTTTACCCAAAACCCTATTTTTGATACAAAACATATATAAACACCTTACAAACATGTAGAAAATATCTTAAAGGCTTTGTTAAACCAATCCATATCCACAAAAAAACATAAAAAACTGCCATAAAATCCAAATTCCACCCGAAAAAAAAAACCTCCTGAGCTTAGATTTGATGTTTAGGTGTTTACAAGGTAAAAAAAAAAGACATGCAATCTTAACTCTTTTTATCATATGAAACTATTTGACAAACAAAATAATTGTTTTGGTGGCTTAACTCCTCATGAATGAACACTTTCTATCTCTAAGGTAGAATTCGACAACCTCTGAAAAATGAGTATATTGAAGTTCGGTATAAAAATTAAATTTTGTAAAATTTAAGAAATCCATCACCTAATAGCTAAAAAGGACAAGGGTTCAAATGAATTTTGTATCAAAATTTTCAATCAACCACCTTTATTATCTATTTTATTTACTTGGTCTCTTGTTTTTTCAATTTAACCCTCCCTTGTAAAAAAAAAAGCATGTGCAATTGAATTGTAATTTGGTTTCAAAAAAATTCAATAGTGTAAAAATCAAATTTAAGGACCATATTAAAAATTACAAAACTCACACTATTATAATCTACTGTAAAATATAAAAAGATGAGCAATATTTTTATAAACAATAAAAAACGACACACGGTTTAGATTGAAGTAAAATTTCTTGTCAGTGAATCTAAATGTTATTTAAAGATTTTGCTTTTTCCTGCAAACAAAATATATATGGCATGTGAGAGGGACATTTATGTTAACTTATGTGGCAACCTTGTGAATTATGACAACCACGTTAAGAACAAGTGAAAGCATGCGCATGCAACTAGCCGGTACAAAACAATGGAATATTAATTTTCACCCACCTTATTTGATGTTGGATGAGCGAGCTCTGTCAGATCATTTACTTGATAAAGACCACTTATTAATAACATAAATGGTCTTTCGTTTTAAATGTTCACCCACCATATTTGATGACAATCAAATTGCATATATTTTGTGCATTCCTAGCCAGAGTTGAGAAGGTATTATTAATACAACGATTTTTCCCCTTTTGAATATATTTGATGTCATTAATGCATCTCTATTTCTCTTACAAGAGGTCATGTTAAAAAAATTATATCATTTGGTTATTGTAATATGACAAAAAGAATAAATATATGTATTTGATTGAAGAAATGAAGATAAAACTATAAAATAAATATATTTTTTTTAATATTTTAAATTAGATTTTTGTACTTTCAAAATAAAACATAAATGAAAAAATATTCTTTTATTGCTGTTTTTGAAAAAAAAAACAGTAACCAAATATTACCTTAAAAAACTTATCAATGCTAAATAAACAGATTAATATTTTCAGCAACCAAATATTACCTTAAAAAACTTATCATTGCTAAATAAACAGGTTAATATTTTCAACTTGATTTTATTTATTTATGTGGAGAGTGTTTCCAATGAAAATAACTTTTACCTTTTTATGAATCGGATCATAGTTTATTAAGAAAGGATAAAAACAATTATATTTTTTACATTTTTTTTGGGTTAACAGGATACAAGGTTTATTAATGAAGAAAAATAAATTAGGTACTAGCATTAACAAACATGAGAAACGTAAATATTAGCTAGCTTGTATCGCAACCTCCATCTTGGTTTATATATTTATATACATCATAAATACATAAATATATATTATTTATGAGGGTGTTTAAAGCGTCCTGCTCCACTATTGAATTGTATAAAACATTATGCCTCTTGGATATGAGATATCTCTAGATAGGCAAAATTGGAGGTTGAAAGATTATTGATTGTTCAAAATAAATGCTCACCATACTTTTTATGATTCTCAATAAGTTCATGCAATATCCAATTAAAAGCATACAACAAATTTATTTAATAAAATGACGGTACCAGCAGTTTGGATGAATGATCTATAAATCCAAAATCTTACATGGTAACTATTGCATGTATAGAAATGATAGCGAAGAACGTACGTGAATTCATTTATAAGCTGACTTTGGATTTGCAAATGGACTCAGCTTGCTGCTCTCGGACAAAGATAGAGATGTCACAAGTGCTTGAACTAATGGCTTTTGCCTTGATCAACTTGAACAAGATAACCTTACCATGCAAGGTTGTTGCTGAAGTAAAATTCAAGATCGACCCTTGTAGAAACTCTCTCTTGAAATTATCATCCGATAACAACTTATCCGCAAATATTGTCACAGTTGTGCTTATATTATGTTTCCCTCGAGCAGGAATAGTGTCAGCTTCGATCGGAGCTTCGGCGACGACATCCCCCCTGTAACTCACATAAGCTGCACTCTCCTGGTATTTGAAGCTTCCATAGTTTCGATTTTCGACTGTGACTACCATGCCTAATGTAATATTTAACATCTGTATTGGAAAGATTATCCAACGAATACTCTCAAGGATAACAGGCTGAGGATTAATCTTTGGTTCTTTAGGCTTGAAAACTGTAAAATACAAGGTAACTAAAACCACGGATATAATGACCAAGAGCACAAAGGTAACTAGAACACAGATTTTCAGACCACAGCAGAACCTTTTACTGCTTCTCATGATGTTTATTCTCACTCACCACTCGTTCTTGCTGTTGAGAATTTGTGCGCGATGATCAAGTGATTAAAACTGACAAGTGTACATACATCCTTTTGAAATGCAAAATTTGACAAGATACATACATGTGTGTGTAGCTCTGAATTTGGGAGTTTGCTTTCTTATTTGTTTTTTTTAAACAAGTGCTGTAGCATTGTAAAATATTTGGAACAAGGATTGGACATGGGGATTGTTCCAAGATATGAATCAAGAATGAGACAAGAACATGGAGATAATATTTTTCAAATTAATAGCATATATATTTTAATTTTAATTGTTTTTTCGCATGGAGATGAAAGCAATGGCTGGTTTTCTTCGCCTTTCCTTTCTTTCCTTTTCTCTTCTGAAAGCAGGCACATAAATTTGTCTTTACATGATTCATCTTTTATGAAGCCGTATTATATTTGCATTGGGTTGTCCATTTTAGGTTTGACAGGGGCCGTCGGTTTGGTTTAAATAATCAGCACCTATAAATCTATCAATCACACATCATATCAAATATGTTCTATCTTAGCTAGAGTTTTTTCTAAAAAAAAAAATATGTTCTATCTTAGCTAGTATTTTTTTTAAATAACTTTTTTTTAAAAAAATAGTATAAGCTGATTTTTTTTAAAAAAATAATACTTTTAATTATTTTTTTTTCAAATTTACAGTGATAGAAAGCAAGTTTTAAAAATTGTTTAGTTTATAAGAAAGTGCTTTTTTTATGCATTTCACTTAGAAAAATATTAAATAAATAGTTTTATAGTTTTTTTACCCAGATATATTAATTTAAAAAATAGAATAATTTATTTTAATATATTTTTAAATTAAAAATATTTAAAAAAAAAATCAATTTACACTTATTAAAACAATTCAATTAACACAAAATAAATACGAATGTTGTAATCCAATTTTGACTTATTAGCTTTTAATTTAATTTTGCAGGATTTAAAATGTAAAATTAAAAGATCATAATTTTTTTTTATAAAAAATGTGATTTGTCTACTTGCGTGAAAACTAGGGACTACAATGTGTCTTTGTCATTTTATTTTTATCCTCAAAATAATCCTTATTTTTTTAAAGATAATCCTTATCTTCTTCAAGATAATCCTTACCTTGTTCAAGATAATCCTCAAGATAATGATAATTGTCTGCTTTCAAATTTGATTCTAAAATATTTGACTTCTAGAATTCCAGATATGGGTCAAATACTGAACAGTGCTCGGGTTGGAAGACAGATTCATATTTCTTTGTTGTTGCTATAATTTGGACTTGAAAATGACCTTTTTACAAAATAGAATCTCTATTCACCAGTTAGGGTTCCTAGTTACCATAATACTAGGTGACGACTCCTTGAATAAGACCTTTTTCTCTAAAAGAACAAGATGTTAGATATCTATTTTTTTTCCAATCGAGATAATTTTTAATCGGTCACTGCGATGTCCAAGTGTGACAACGAATACAAAGAGAGAGAGGCTATAATTCTCCTTAATTGTTTTGTAAAAAGTACATTATTTAACTCAAATATGAAGAACTTATTGATTAGTATTTAAAAGTGTATTTTTATCAAGATTTTATATTATCATGTTGTATTTAAAATAACAATAACTCCTAAACTAAAATATATTTTTATAATAACAAATATGATAATATAAGATAGCTTTAATTGATAGTAAATGCTTATTTTAAATGCAAGTATATTTCACAATTTAAAAGATTAATTACGTGATTAACTATTGAAAGAGAAAAGGATAAAAAAAGGCTAAACTTAGAAAAGAAATGCTGATTCAATTTAAACTGAAATACTATTTAGTCATTAGGTTATATCTGAAGTTGTAGATCTTAGTTTTTAGTTTGGTTTATTATATGAATAAAAAGCTAAAACATATGACCAAAATATTCATAAAAAGTCTAAAACGGCTTAATTCTATTGTTTGGAACTCCAAACTTAGTATCAAATAAGAAGTCTGAATCTATCATGCAGTCTAGACATTGTTCAGTGTTCAACCTATATCTCAAGTTCTAGAAGTCCAAATGACCTCATTCTTGTTTCGTTGGAAAATTGAGATAATTTCTTAAAACTTTCATAAGATTATATGTTTAAATTCTAATATTAGCAATAACATTTTCTATAGACAATAAGATAAAGATTGTTACCAAGTCAAGAGGTGGCCACTCACTCAATAATTAATCATCAAATCAATAGTTTCAAATTTTGGCTCATAACAAGAGATATTTGTCTTACATTTAGGTATTTTGGTTTTCAAATCAAGATTATGTTCTTACTCTCTCTTTTATATTTTTGTAATGCTTAAGTTTTGCTTATATTAATCTCTTATTTATGCTTTTCATTTCATTACCTTTACTTAGTTAACTTATATCTTATTTATATTCTTATCTTGTTTATTTATATTTCTCTCTTTTATTATGTTTAGTTTAGTTTATTATATCAAGGTGAAAATATTACATTAATAGTGTAAGAATAAGTATAGTATAAACTTAATATGGACTTTAATATTTGATACTAACATGTTTTATATTTGTCATTTTGTTCACTTTTAATACTTTTCTTGTTAAATAGTTAATCTAGATTTATGATTATATAACCCTTGATACAACAAATACTTGACACTTTCATAGCCTAACTGTATGGTATAACTAACACCTATACTATGAAAGAAACTTGATTTGTTGTTAACATAAGTTAGCATCATGAATACCTGACAACATTTACAAGTATTAACATTATTTGAATAAAATAACTAATGTAATCATGTTAACAATTTATAATCCGATTAGAATTTGATTTGTGTGTAGTTTCTAGTTGAGTAATAAAAAGAGTTTATATTATATTTGTTTGAAATACTATTACTAGATCCTCTAACCTTAATAATTATTTTATTATTGTTTAATCCATACATTAATATCACATCTCAAGAATTCTCTTTAACTCCTTTTTACTTATTGTTTACAATTTTATATAGTTCACCTCCCTTTGGTTTGACCCTGGTCTTGTCGAGTTATTTATTACTTTAACACTCTTGCACTTGAGAGAAAATATCAATCTTTTGGTTTATCACTTATATATAGACTAAGCTAAAAATATTAGTCTACCCTTAATAAATAAAACAATATAAATTTATTATTTAACATCTCTCCTTAAACTCATAATATTATAGCCATAAGTATCGAGAGTTTGTCAAATAGAAAATGAAAACAAGAAATGAAATGCGACTTGGTAAAAAAATTTGCAATCTGTAAGGAAGAGCTCAACTTTCATGAACTCAACCATATTTGACGTCTTAGACTCTAATTTCCCTACATCTTTAAATGTATAAAAGTCCTTTAGGGACCTACCATATCTTCATCAAATATCACTATATATGTAAGGGATATTTATACATCATTATATGTTATCAGGGTCAAATTACACTCCAAACCCTCCTCTTCATAAAAGAACAAGACTCGTCTCGTGGGTTATAAATATAACATGAGACTTTCAGAATAAAGGTTCACAATCTCTATTCTCCACTGCATATATATTTTTAGAGCATCTCTTTTTAGAATATTTTTGTATTTTTTCTCTTAAAAGACACTTATTTAAGCATCGAAAAAGTCCCCACCTCCACCAAAGAAGAACTTTCACAGGTATTAGCCGCAAGATACCTGAGACTACCAAACTCCTAGTATAAGTTATCAACTTTTTGAGCTAGGAAGAATGGATGAGATTGCTATGACTAATTGATTAACCAATTATACAATCTAAAAGCCATATTCCTATGCTGCTTGGATTTTTTAGACTTCATTAGTGGTGCTTTCTATGAAAAACTACACTAAAAGCCATTAGTTTCTTCCTAAAGCTTGCTTTTGATATTTTTATACCATTTCATGGACACAACCAATACCCACCTGGGCCAAGATGCAAGACAAGTCTTCTCATTTATGTGGAGTTTAAACAGAGCTTTAAAAACTCCATAATAAAGTCTAATTTCTCATTGAGGTAGTGTTATGTCTTATATCATTAGCATAGAGATTCAACAAGACAAATCTAAAAATACATTAAAATTATCTCAAAAGGTCTATATTGAAAATGTTTTGGAAAAATTTAGAATGTCAAATTACACATCTTTAGTTACACCTATTATCAAAATAGACAAATACAATTGGAATCAATACCTATAAAATACATTGAAAAATAAGTAAATGAGTAATATTTAGTATGCATTTGCAGTTGGCAATTTGATATATACATAAGTCTATATAAGACTCAACTTGGAATTTTTCGTATGAATGTTGGGAAGTTTCCAAAGCGATTCAGGAATAAACCATTAAAAAGCTGTTATGAAAATCATTAGCATCCTATAAAGAACCAAGGATTGCAATTTGACTTATAGACAAATTGATCATGTTGAGGTAATTGGTTATTCAGACTCGAATTTTGTTGGTCGTATAGATATAAAAAAGTTTACTTTAGGATACATTTTTTCTTCATGTATAAGGAGTTATATCTTGAAAAGGTACTAAACAAACTATTATTGTTTTATTTACTATCGAAGCAGAATTCATTGCATGCTATGAAATGACACAAGCGATCTGGTTAATGAATTTTATTTGCGGTCTTAAAGTTATCAATTCCATATTAAGATCAATAAATATATATTATGGTAATTCGACTACTGTTTTCTTCTCTAAAAATAATAAGAGTGAAAGCTGAAATAAGAATATCGACATATTATTTTATTGAGAGAAAGAAAGTAAAGGAATATGAAGTGTTAATTAAGCATATTAGCACTAATCTAATTATTATAGATCCTATGACTAAAGCAATACCAAAAAATCAATATAAAAATCATGTGGATAGTATAGGTCTAGCTAACTCATTTGATGTTTGACTTTATTTTTTTTAAGTTGATTGCTAGATATTTTTTTGTTATTCTTAGAGATTAAAGTGATTTTTTATGTATATAAAGTATTATTTTCAATATCTATTGGAATATATAAAGTTTGACCCAAATAATTTATTGGGAGTTTATTCATAAAGTTTATTCGCTCATTAAATGTTTATTTTGACCGTGCAATATATTATAATACATTGAAAGAAGTACTTGATTATAAAGTGTGATCACTATCATTTAAGGATACAATATATTTATATATTGTTTTATTAATTTAAGTGTTAGTGTTTATACTCACTAGATATTTTAAATTTTATAAAAATATTATCACTTTTCAAGTTGTGTTATATTGAAAAATATTATTGAAATAACCTATGTATCATGTAGATTTTAAATTAATTAACAATTGAGACTTAAAGTCTATTAAACTCTTGTAGGAGATCAAACATATTCATAATGGATAAAAATGCAAAAATTAAGTTATATATAAAAAGTTTTTAGTTTAGCCAAAATAGAGATTAATGAAAAGTCTTATGTTTTTCATCTACATACAATAACTTAAGAAATTTGGCATAGATAAAAAAAACTTTTTATTCTTGACAATATAAGAATTTTTTAGCACTTAAACTCTTAATCAATCATGGCATAAGATATACATCCTATTAAGTTTCCACTACGTTTATATGATTAGCATATAAAAAATTATCTTACAATAGGCTCCATGATAGAGCAATGAAGAGAATTAGCTTGAAAAAGAAGGGAGAATTAGCTTGAGAGAAAAGGAAGAAATTACTGTAAACTAATCTTATAGGTGTTGTTGATAGACTATAATATAAAATATACAGTGCTAAAAATACAAAAATCATACCTGAGATTATGTTCAAACATATCGCTTCAATATTAACTAGAAAACCTACACCCACTCAGTTGGATCAGTGCTGTGATTCATAGGCGTTGGTGCCTAGTCTTTTGGGTTGTGTCTGTTCAGCCTTTGAAGGAATTCGCACGTTTTATGAAAGACATGGGAAAGGGAGATTATTCGTCAAACGTCACCTAGCAAATGCAATAAAATCTGGTTTAATGACTACTCAGCAAGCATGTGGTAAGAACTAGATGCGCACATACAGTCTCGTACGTTAAGAGTACAGTCTTTTCTACTTTTTCTGTCAAACTTTCAGTAAATGTCAACACTTCCATCTCAGCAAGCATGTGGACTGAAAAAGTTTAAAGATTTGCTTTTTAAAATGAAAAGAAATAATGATTTAAAAATAATTTCATGAAATATTTCCAGTTGTTTGTGAAGAAAAAGGTGGTAATAGTATACTTAGTGGTAATAATAACAATAATATTATATTATTAATAAAATTATATTAACATTACCAAAGAAATTATAATGAATGAAGTAATTATACTGGTGATAATGGTAAAAATAACCATATTTATAACAATAACAATATTATTTTTTTATATAAAAAAATTATTACTCTTATGGTTATTTTTTTTATATCCTTGTATAAGAACTAGTTTTTTTCTAATATAAAATATTTATTTATTTATTTATTTATTTTATATATGTCTTTGTATAATAATTGGTTTTCTTTCTAATATAACATAAATATATATATATATATATATATAAAACAAATTCATTTATTTTCTCTACTTATTTTTTTAAAGGTTTAAAAAATTTTATTGTATTTTTGATTTGTTGTCTCTATATGAGATAAATAAACACTTTAAAATTAATATTTTCAAACTTTTAAATTAATTCTTTATTTATTTTTATTTTCAATAATTTCTCTTACAATACTAATGAACCAATGGTAATATTAAAAGTGGCTATTATCATTATTATTATTATTATTATATGAAAATGTAATTCTTTTGAAAAAAAATGGTAAGATTCTTTTTTCTTGTTTTTATTGTCATCTTTTCATAAGAATATTTATTTTTTAATCTTATTCTCTATAATTATTATTTTTACTTTATTCAACCAAAAACCTATAAAATAATATCATTTATTTTCATTACTATTGTTAAAATAATTAATATTAAATAAAAAAACTAGAATTCTGAAGAATATATATATTATGTTATTTTTAATTTATATATAAATAAAATATATATATGAATTAAACTAAAAATATTATTTTATTTTTAATAAATAAAACTACATAAATATTATTTATCAACTTTCATTACATTTCCTATTCCTTGTTTTGGTGGAATACTTGGTGTGCACTATTACTCATAGGATATGGGAAATTGAAGGGAAAATAAAGTTCCATGCATATCAATATTTTTATTCATCTTAAAACTTGAAATAAGTTTGGTGACATATAAAGATAGAAAGAAATATAATCTGCGGAGAAGCCGAAAAGGACAATTGTGTTAATGATTTGCTTCTCCCAATGCCAAGCATTAAAAGATACATTACTCATTACACCTACCTACATTATTTATTAAAATCTACTCCATATGCCCATGCATTTTAAATTTGCATAAAAAAAAACATGGATATATAACAATAGAATTAAGTGTAACGTTGCAAACCAATAAGTATGCTCACTAACTAGATACGAAAATTAATAACCAAAATATAAACGAATGAAAGAGGGCAGATCACAAAAAAAAAAAAAAAAACAGTTCTAAAATGTATATACACTGATAAGTATATAAGGTCTGTTTTTAATATGGTTAGACATCAGTGGAACTGTGGAATCTTTTCTCTACTGCTTTCTGTAAGTATCACAAGAATTAACACAACAATTTAAATAAACGGGTTGGATTTCACTATTTACATGAACACTGAAATAAATTATTATTTTTTTAAATTTTTTACTTTTAACCAAATCCTTTTATAACCTAATTAGTAAAAATAAGGCTTAAAATTATGGTAAAAATATAAAATTAAAAAATAATTAGGCAAGTAAAAGTGATTGGTTTAGCCACTTTTTAGTAACAAAACTTGTCATTCTTTGCATTAAAAGATTTTATTTGATGAAGAAGTTTGATTGTTATAGATTTTGTCTATCAACATACCCGAAAAAAAATATTGTGTTCCACTTTGATTTTTTTTTATTTGGTTTGTTATTGTTTTTTAAAATATTTTTGGGTTTTTAAATGGTTTAAAGTGGCATGTATGATGTATATTAAGTGTTTTAAATAAAAAATATTGAAAATAAATTTTTAATGACTAAGATATTTTAACCATAATAGTGGTGGCTAGATTCTAGGTAGATGCCTAATGCCTTTTATAAAAAAAAAAAAAAAGGGTTAATAACATGTTGTTCCCCTTTAAAAAAGCAAAAAGAAATTAAACAAAGTCCAAATATATTAGGTTGCCTCTGCCCAATATGTTTTAGTTTTTTTTTTAATTTAGGTTTTTTTTATTTTTTGATTTTTTTTAAATTTCATTTTTTATTTTTGGGTTTTATATAATTTTTTATTATTTTATCTTTTAATATTTAGTTAATTTTAAATGAATTTTTATAATGTTTTGTCATATAATAAAATAAAAATAATTCAATCTAGTGGATTTCATTTAAATCACAAATTTAATAGGTTCATCCTAATTAACTTGCGCTAATACTTTTTACCTCCGCTATTATTTTTTTCTTTTGAACCTGCCAAGTGGATAAGATTACATCAGAGCAACTCTCACATGATTTGATATAAAACTCGGGATAGGCAAAAAGTTATGTTGGAAGTTTTTAAGTTTTATTCATTCTACTATGTTAATGATAATGACAAGACATTTCATGTAGCCTAGATATTATTATTTTATGTTCAAATTTGTTTTTGGCCTAACTTGTAGTGATGGAAGTATCCTATGTTATTTGTTGATAATGAATTTCTTGAACCTAAAATAATGGTGTTGTTCCTTCTTACTTTGATAACATCTTTTTAACAAAATACAAAATATGTATATTAATCAACATATAAAAATAAATTCAACTTAAGTACTTGTAGATATAAAATAGACTTGAAAAGTAGACTGACGCAAAGATCAAGTCTTAAAAAAATTATTACTTTCCCTCTAATTTCTTATTCTTGGTAACATAAACAAGAATAAATGATAAATCAAAATTTGTAATATACCCTTTATATATAAAAAAAAAGGAGCATAAAGACATTGATAAAAAAAGCGTATATGGGAAGAATTTTAAAAAGACTAGAAGCATTTCTAATAATAAAAATCATGTTGCAATTATCTTTTTTTATACATAATTTACAAAAGTTAAATTAATGTTACCTTATTTAAAACAAACAAACATCTCTTTACAATGATATAATTAAATTTACATTACATTGTTTAAAAGACCAGAACTCTTCATTTACTAGATATAATTTTTCATTTATCCTAATAGTTGGTGTAGGGAGGTAGGAAAAAATTTATTCTATTATAGAATGTATTTATATGAAATATTATAAGCACTATTCTAGTGTTGTAATCTTTACTTTTATTATTGTATATTGCCCTACACGTATAAATAGAAAAGGATTAGGTAACTAATAGGTTAAGCCTCATACTTCTTCTTAACTTGATATCAGAGTCTTCTACCATCAGAACTTCTCTTTTCCTCTCCTATATAAATTATGTTGTTGCTGCTAACTTATTCTTCCATCAAATCAGCGTTCTGGTCTAGCCACTCACAAGCTGCTGTCAATGGTGCCCTCCTACGATAATAGCCTTCTCCACTTACAAAACAAAATAATGACTATTTTCTCATGCTTTTTTCTTTCCTCTTCATATTATGGGGACATCAACTCCAGCTATAATTGCTTTATCCAATGCTTTACAAGTTGTTTAGTTGAAGCTTACGAACATAAATCATCTTCATTGGCGAATGTAGATGCAGTTATACCTTTTTAATCAGCGTGTTTTTCACTTTATTGATGGTTCAATGTCGTGTCCTTCCTCTTATATTTCTAACAATTATGTTAGTTCATCTTTAACAATCAACCCATTTTTTCTATGTTGGAAGCAACATGATCAACTTATTTTGAGTGCATTACTCTCCTCTCTTTTCATGAATGTGTTACACCTTGTGGTCGATTATCATACCTCATATTGTGTTTGGTATACTCTTAAAAAAGCTCTCATGTTTCCATCTAATTCACATATTATAAAACTCCATAAATCCTCTTAAGATCTTCAACAAGGTGATGTTTTGGTTACTATATATATGCAGCAAGTAAAATCATTATTTGACGAATTGGTTATTATTAGTCGACCTATCTCTCCTTAAGATTTCAATCTCTATGTGTTTCATGGTCTTATTGTTGCAAAATCAAATGTGTTTTTTATATTTCATCGCTTTCAAACACTTGTTGAGCATTAGTTTTCACGTAAAATTAAATTTGTTCACATTGATTGGGGAGGTGAATATCGTGAGTTAAATTGGTTTTTTCAAACTATTGGTATTCATCACAGGTCAATCTATCTTCATACCCATGAATGAAAGGGTATACTTGAGCGTCATTATTAGTACATCATTGAAACCGATTTTATCCTCTTAGGACAGTATAGTGCTTCGTTAAGATTTTGAAATTATTTATTTGAATCATTAGTATATCTTATTAATTGCATACTTACTCTTGTCATCCAAAATAAATCTTAGTTTAAGTTCCTATTTCATTGTACTTTTGATTATGATTTTCTATGTATTTTTAAGTGTCTTTGTTTTCCTTTCGTGTCGTCCATATCATGCTCCTAAGTTCGATTTTCATTCATCTTCATATGTGTTCTTAGGATATAGTTCCTTTCATTTTGGTTATTGATGTCTTGATTTAATGTCTCAATGTATTTATTTCTCTTGTCATATTCATCTTTATAAAGATGTGTTTCCTTTTACAAATTATGAACAAATAGGACACCAACCATTCACCTCCTCCCAACATACACACCTTCAAACATTAAATCCTTCCCTAAATGCTCACCTTATTGCCCTTACCAATACACCAAACCATCAGCTCTAACTGGTCACTTGTTGCACCCCTTCCACTACATCACTTACCCACCATATCTGCCACCATCAGATTGCTACCTAACCCTGCTCCTCTATCACCCTCTATTTGTTTTTCTAATGATCATTCTGCAAGAATAGGTTCTCCTTCTTTAGAAAAGCATGTTTTTAGTTCTGTTACTATAAAGAAGCCTGGTTCTATTACCATTTCTCCACTCTCTATTATTGTGCAATCCGATCCTTCAACAAGTTCTCTTACTAGTTTGCAACTCTGTGTTGATCTCTTCTAATATCCTTTTTAGCAACTCACAAGTTTAGTTTCTTCTTCCCCTCGACCAATAACTCGTCAGCATCCCATGTTTCTCCATCATCGGCTATCAAAAACTGTCTTGCTCACACCATCTGCAACTACCTCTGCTTTTTTATTATGTCAGGTAGTGTCTCCTCATACCTATGAAGTTATTGTTTTTTTATATGGACATATATAAGACTTGGCATGGTGTTATACGAGAAAATTTAGGTCTTGCACTTTAACGACACCTAGTTTTTGGTTCCTTTACATCCTTTAATTTGTTGGTAGTCAATAGGTGTACAAGATAAAGCGCCATGTTGATGGCAACATTAACAGGTATAAGGTGTGACTGATTGCTAGGGGTTTTACTCAATAAAAGGTATTGATTCTTATGAACTTTCAGTCTTGTTATCAAGTAAGTGACTGTCAGATTAGCTTTCTCCATTTTGGTTTTAATTGAAAGATACATCAGCTTGATATCTATAATGCCTTCCTCAATGGCATTCTTGTTGAAGAAGTTTACATGAAACAACCCTCAGTTTTTATTGACTTTACCTTTACTTCTCATATATGCAGATTGCATAAGTAGCTATATGGTTTAAAACAAGCTTTGTGGGTTTAATACACTCATCTGAGTGCTTTTCGACTCTCTATTGGCTTTCATACCTCCAAGGTAGACACCTTCTTATTTATCTTGTTTATTGGTGCTGATATCTTTATGGTTTATGTTGATGATATTTTACTTACGGGTAGCAACTTTACTATGCTTCACCACCTAATACAGTTGTTAAGCTTAGAGTTCAAGCTTTATGACTTAGGTGTCATTCATTATTTTTTAGGGATCGAGGTTCAGTCCATCGGTATGGTTTTGATGTTACAATATCATAAATATATTATTGACATCCTTACTTGGGCTAGTATGACTTCTTGCAAACCTATTGTTACTCCTATCTTTACCACCAAAGTTATTGTACATCAGATCTATTATTTTCTTATCCTACATGGTTTTGTCAAATCATGGATGTTCTCCAATATCTTACCTTTACGAGACCAAATATTTATTTTGCTATTAACATAATCTGACAGTTTATGCATGCTCCAACATTTTTTCATTGGGCTGTCATTAAACGCATTTTGCATTATCTTTAGGGTACGACAACCTATGGCTTACATATCACTCGTAGCTCATCTTTTGCATTACATGGCTTTATAAATACAGAGCGGGTAAGTGATATTGATGATTGTAAATCTACAAATGATTACCTTGTTTTCTTTGGATAAACACAGATTTCATGAAATATGGAAGCAACTTATAGTTGCTTGCTCTTATACTAAAGCTGAGTATAAAGCCTTAGCAAATGACCCTACTAAAGGTATTTAGCTTTAGTATTTATCGACAGATCTACAGATCCCTTCTATTTTGCTACTACGATTCGGTGTGATAATCCTGTCTTTCATGCTCTTACAAAATATATTGAGGTTGCTTATCATTTTGAACGAGATAGGGTTGTAAAGAAAGAGATTCAAATTCATTTTATCTCCTCTCAAGATCAACTCGCAGATATCTTCACTAAGTCACTTTCTAATGCTTCTTTTACTACTTTTCGCTTCAAGTTTCGGGTCAATCATCCACCTTTAACTTAATGAGACATTATAGAATATATATATATATATATAGAAAATATTATAGGTACTATTTCAGCGTTATAATATCTATCTTTACTATTATATATTGCCATATACATATAAATAAAAAATAATTGACCAACTAAAAAGTTAAACCTCCTATTTCTTTTTAATTTTCTTATAAATATATATTAAAATATTCATTGATATCGTTCCGCAACTAGATTCTAAGAACTTATTTTTGGTAGAATCACATTAATTACTCGAGTTAAGATTTCCTAGAAAAGTGTTTGTATAGTTGCGTGAACTACTCTAAAGTGATGAAAAAAATCTAGGTGATGAATAAAACGACAAAATTAAAGAGAGTATAATAATGAAACTGACGAATTGCGAGTTCAGGATGTTAGGTTAGGTTAGAAACTTATTTTTTCTTATTACATCCTTCCAAGGTTGTCAATTAGTAGAATAATGGATTTAAAACTGCACCGTGCAGTCGAATTTCAAGTAAAATTTTGACGGAAAATATATCAATTTTACGTATATGCTTTTATTATATAATGGTTTTTTTAAATAAAAAAAGATATTATTTATACTTATAAAATAAATTAAAACATATATAAATTAATAAACTATAAAACAATTGTTAATACTAATTAAAAAGAAAAATAATAATTACATTATATGTGTGTGGGAGGATGTATTTCCATGTTTCATAATTTTTTTTAATTGAGCAATAGAAAGATACTGTTTATTCTTTATTCTTTATATAATAAATTAAGAAATATAAAAATTTATAAATCTTAAAATATACAAAGGTAATTTTCAATAAAAAATTAAAAGATAAAAATATAATATTTTACATGGACCATCCTTTTTATTTTAAATGTTTTTATTACTTTTATCTTAGTGGGTAATTATAGTTGTTAATAGCAAATCATTTATATATTTATAAAGTATTCATTTAAATAACACGAAGAAAATTCACGAGAAATCAAAGTAATCTCTTTGAAATATCTTTTAACTAAAAAAATATAAAAAGATTGATGATTATTTAAAAAACTAAGCAAATTTAAATTGTTCAAGAAAAAAGAAAAAGACAATAAATTGCTATTTAAATAAAAACAATTAAAGGAAAGGAAAAGAAAAGAAAAAGAAAAAGAAAAGAAAAAGGCTAGGAATACAAAAAGCCTCTTGTGCTTGGATTTTTTTTTGTTTTTTTACAAGAGGGGGTGATGTGTCATTCGCTTCTACTCTTTTTAAAATCATGATAAGTGATTTATCTTCTAATGTTATATATTTTATGATAAAAAAACTAGGATTCAAGTTTTGGAACTCCAAAAACTTAATTTTAAAAGTTGAATGATTAAAAAAAATAACATGAAAAAAATAAAAAAGAGGTGCTTCGCTATTCATATTAGAGGTAATTATTTTTTATTTGATTTGATTTTGAATTAAATTAAACAACTAAACTAATTTTATTTAGATTAATTACCAAACTGAATTGCAAAATAGTTCAAACTGATTGATTTTGGTTTGATTTAGTATATATTTTAGCTAAGAAACCAACAAAACATATTGTTTTTTTTAGGGTTTTTATTGATGAATAAAGCCAATTGAAATTGCCCAATTATTTTGGGTTTTTTTATCTCTTTTTTTTCTTTTAATAATCATGGAACATTAATTATTTACTACAAAATCAAAACTATTCCAATGAGAACATAGTCTAGGCAGCCAAAATCCAAATCAACCTTCTTAATACACTATCAATATTCAAATGAAAATAAAATTCAAAATTCTTAATTTAGTTTTTCAACTAATGAAAGAAACTTTAGACCATTTTATTCATAAAATATCAATAGACAGTCATGAAAAAACAAGTAAAATAAAAATTTAAAAATTTATAGCTAGAAAATTTGATAAAAATATAGCATCAAACAAAACTTTATAGTATTCAAAATAATATGAAAATAGTATTAAAACAATTATCTTGGGTGAAACTTGTAATCAATGTTTCAAGTAAAACAATAAAAAAAGAAAAACAATTCATCTAAATTAAAAATTGTAAGTAGACTTAATAAAAAATTCTAATGCATTCATGTAAAGCTATAATTCATCTTATTACTATCATAACTCACACCAATGTTTTTTCCTTTCATAATCTTAACGATCAATATTTTATTTAGAAATCAGGGCATTGAACTTAATAAGAAGAAGAATGGATGACAATAATGATTTCTGAAGTAGAATAGCATCAATAATCTAGATAAGTCAACTGTATAATTAGATGTTATATTAAAAAAAAATAATCTAATAACTATGAAGAGAAATGAAAAAAAAAACCTAAGAATTAAAAAAAAAAAAAGGTACCCAGTACATGATTATGTCCTATCAAATTATCATAAGAAGAGGTAACAAAATCCAACATACAAATAAATAAATGTAATCCAACAAAATTTTATAAGAACTACTAATCTAGAAGTTTTCAAGCTCTATCTTTATTTGATTTCCCTTTGAATTAACCTATGTAATCCAACAAATTATAATTCAGTAATACTCATAACTTCACAATAGTATAATTCAATAATAGTTATAATGTGATAGTAGTGTAATCCAATAAGTTCTAATTCAATAAAATTCATAATTTAAAAGTAATGTAATTAAAAAAATAAATTCACAGGTTATGATATTTTTATTTCATAATGATTGTTGATAAAATATGAGTTTAAATATCCAAAATTAAGTTGGTGGAGGAAAAAAAATCCTCATATAAAAGCATATAAAAGCATTATGTATAAGATGGAAACAACAATCAAGTTATGAATTCTTGTTATTCTGTTTTATATAATGATGAAAAATCTAGTTATTGCTCATTATTAGAATTTAAAATTGATTTTAAAATATGTTCACAGTATCTAAAATCTTATTCATTCTTACCTACTACCTAGTTTATGGTTTACAATATTTTAGGGATGCATGAATAAATGTTTAAATTGAACATAAAAAGGTTAAATCTATTCTCACACTGAATGGATGGTAAGAAATCAAGTCAAAATTCAATCAAATCATAAATTTACATTAACTGGCTCTAAAACACAAATATGTCAAAATAATTCAAATTTAACAACCTTAATCACAACATGTCTAACATTATTTGTAGTTTTAAACCACAACAAACATCAAGAATTCAAGATTAAGAAACTTACATAAAAGAGAGGGGGTGCACATGAGGGGGGGATTGTAAGAGATGAGGTATTCTAGGGTAGTTGATTGGTTGTAGGAGATGAGAGGGAATTAGGGTTTTTTATATAAAACAAAAACCTGTTATACAATTAGAATTAAATTAACTTGGTTGTTATAATTTGAAGGTTTTAGAGGATTTAAATATAACTCGAACCAAATAAAAAAAAATTCTTGTTTTTTAAATGGGTTTTTCAATTTTATCTTGGGTATTTTTTCTCATTTTTCTTGGTCATTATTTTAATTTTATGGTTGTTAGAATAATTTTTTTAAAGTAATTCAATGATTTAGATTCTAGAATAAAAAAATATATGTCTGAAATTAAAATACTCTCTTCTTATTTATGCATTTTCTTTTATTTAACAATGGCATAAAATTGTTGGAAAAAAAATCAAGCAACTAAAATAAAACTCATCAAGAATTCAAATATTTTAAATGCAAAAGAAAAAAAATATTTCTTTAACGAAAAATATATTTTTATTAATTATTATTTTCTTGAAGATTGTTTTTATTAAAAGCATGATTTTCATGTAAAAACTTATCATGATCTGTAAAATAACATTAAACCAAGAAAACTTATCATCTCAATTTATTTTATGCTATTTTATGAAAAACTATTAAAGGATAATTAATTGGAGGAAACAATATAAAAGTGTGGAATAAAAAAATAACAAAATATAAATTTTAATCTCATTTAATAATATTATTCCTATGCAAGTTTCTTCTTCTTTTTTTTTTTTGAGAAAGTGTGCATATTATTTTCATTTATAATTATTAAAAAAATTGAAAATATAATTAAATCTAATTTAATTTAATAATTATTAAATAATCTTTTTGAAATATTATCGTAACTATTTATTTAAAAACAATTTCATTTTTAAGATATAATTTCATTTCAAAGCAAAGAGAAGGGCCAAGAGAGGCCTGACATGCCTGGATCATAAAAAACAATGAGCTTAAATGGGTCCAGGAGGCCAGGGCCATACATCTAGCATCCCTTCTTCTTTTAATATTAAATGGATGAATTAATTCAATAAATAGATGATACGTTGTTAGCCAGAGTAGACATGCCTACCACAACTCACTTTATCACTTTTCAATGATAAAAAAAAGTTAATTCCAATGTATTTGCTCCTTAAAAAGCTATTGATATCAAGATGAATAGTTTTTGTAATTGAAATGTGGTCGGTTAAACTTTTTTTTTTTTTCCAATGATTGTCTCTCTTATTTTTCAGTACTGAGGGACTGAGACATAAAAAACAGTTTTAAGTCTGAAATGAAAATAAAAAAATAATAGGAACCAAATTATAAAAATAAAAAAAATAATGAGGACCACTGTTCAAACACCCCAAATGTTTTTTTACTTTTTTTCGTTAACGTTAATGGTGGATCGTGAATAAGAAATGGTAGACCAATTGGGCTCAGTTATAGAAACAAAAGTAAGTACAGTTCGGAGTCTAAGAGGTGCAACGAGTTTCACCCTTGTGAACAAAACTAAGAAAAATTAACAATACAACCTTTATGTGACAACAGCACAACGTTTATGTGATCTGAATTAGGGCACTATAAAATTAATTTATGTTAATTTGAAAATTAATACAATGTCATCTGCCACAAACTAAGCTATGATGAAGAAACAATTTGCATAGTGCATAGCCTTGCATGGAAACAATGATTCGAGAAATCAGCTCAAGGCATCTTTATATTATTCAACATTGTGTTAACATACATAACTCTGAGCAAGTTTGACTGCATTTATTATGTCTTTTGTGATGATGAAACATAAATGTGCTGTCTAGATCAAATGAAATTATAACAGTAAATTATACATAACTCATAACTTTGATGTTTTAGATTCCTGTTAAATTGGAGTTAAAGGATAGCTGGACTAGGGCTTGCCCTTAATGCTACCAGAAAAAAAAAAAAGATTACACATATATTTGGTACTTAACATAAAAGAGGTAAATAAGGTGCATCTATTTAAAGTTCTTGAGATATTAAGAGAAATGTATTTTTTATGGATGACAAATTAAAAATTCATGCACACTATATAACAAAAGATTGAGGTTTTATATAAATAAGCAATGAAAGGTTACTAGCGTAATGATATGCATTTCACAAGAGTTTAATAATATTTTTTTAATATAAAAAAATATTAAAAATATAAAAAGTATTTTGAGTCGGCGATCATGTCAGACCCAATATTTTTATGTTAGGTAACGAAGCTAAACCCTATAGAGTTAGGTCTGGCCGCCATGCCATACTCAATAGTATTGGGCTGAATTTGAGCTTTGGGCCCAATCAACTCATCTCCGGGGTGTGTTGGACATATTAAATAATATATTTATCTTATTTTATTTATTAAGAATAGAATAATATTTTTACCTTAACTTATATATAATCTCTTTGTATTTAGGTTAAATAAAGTGCTTTAGCATTAACATATTAAGAAGAATTTTAACCTCCTTTTCTTTCATGTTCGTATTTAGTTTGTGTTAATTGAATTATTTTAGCATGGTATCAAAGCAGGTTGCATGGAACGAGACTGAATCTCAATCACGATATAAACATAAAAAAATATTTTTTTCCGCTTCTATAAAATCTGATATTTTGTCTTTCCTTTAGCTTCTACAATTTGGTATTTCATCTTCCTTTTAGTTTCTACAAATTCATATTTGAGTTTGGTTTCTGTAATTTGGTTTGTGTTTTGGAATAATCGTATAACTTTGAGAAGATATTTGTTTAGTTTCTGCGATATTTGTTTAATTTCTATAATCTGGTACCTTGTTTTCCATTACTTTTAGAGTCTAGTTCTCTTTGTTTGTTAATTATGGCTACTAAAAAAGATGATTATCTTCAATCTATGAGTATGAGATTGGATGGAAAGAATTATTTATACTAGAGTTATGTAATGAAAAAAAAATTTATAAGTAAAAGGATGTGGAAATATGTTTGTGAAACCCAAGAATACTAGGAAGGGAGATGTTGTTTTAATAGACACATGGAAAGCTTACAATGCAAAGATTATTACTTGGATCAATAATTTTTTTGAGCATTTTATAGAAATGCAGTTGGTGAACTATAAGACAACAAAGAAGATTTGGGATCATTTGCAAAGGTTATTCATGCAGTTAAATTTTGCAAAACAATATCAATTATAGAATAGCATATGAACTTTTCATCAAAAGAATATGAGTATTCAAGAGTTTTATTCTACTATAACAATTCTTTAGGATCAATTCACTCTTACAAAATCAGCAAAACTAAAGGAATATGGTGCCTATATTGAGCGTAGAGAGCAACAACGATTGGTGCAGTTTTTAACAGTACTTCACAGTGATTTTGAAGGACTTAAAGGTTCACTTATACATCGTTCTCCAATGCTTTCTATTGACTCTGCTGTTAGTGAGTTATTGGTTGAAAAAATACACCTTCAGTCTTATTCTGAAAGGAGAATTCTCCCTGCTTTGAATCCTTCTGTTCTAGCAGTACTGTCTTAGCTATTATCTAATCATCCGAATAAGCATTACACAAGAGTTAGCTTTGACGAATGCAGTTTCTGTAAGTAAAAAGGTCATTAGAAGGCTCAGTTTTCCAAGTTAAGACAAAAAAAAATTAATCTTAGAAGCATGACAATTAGTCATAATCTAATGCTCATAAATGACCTTAAGATTTTAAACCACCACATCACAATACTGCAACTTTAGCTTTATTGGGCTCTATCATCGATCCTAGTACTCTAACTGAGCAATTTCAGAAGTTTCTCTCCTTAATGTCATAAGCAATGTTTGTTTCTCCTTTCATAGGTTAGTTGTCATATAGTTCCTTAAGAGTGTTACATTCTGAATAAGTCTTGGATTCCAATGCTTTACATCATATATCTCTAGATTTTTCATCTTTTACTTATGTGTTCCCTTTGCCTTTCATTCCTGTTATGATTGTAGATGACACTTTTATGCCCTTTGTAGGTATTGGTTTTGTTGTCAGACCTCATATGCTTCTCTCTAATGTTTATCTTATTCTGAAACTTAGATTAAATCTTGTTTCTATTGGCTAATTATATAATTTTGATGATTATTTAGTTATTTTTTCTTTTTCTTTTTGTTGTGTATAGGATTTGAACTCTCAAAAGCTGATTTGGATAGGTCATAAGGAGAATGAATTATATATTTTAGATGAGTTAAAAGTGTTAGTTGTCGTTGCAACTACTACTATTGATTTATCTTCTTTTTATTTGAGTCCCTCATCTTCTAGTTTTTATTTATGGCATTCTCATTTAAGTCATGTTTTGTCTTCTTATTTGAGATTTTTGGCATCCATAAGAGCTTTAAAGATTTGAAAACTTGTGATATTTCTAATTGTAGGGATATAAACTGGCAAAAATTTCTACTTTACCTTTTAATCGAAGTATTTTTGTTTCTTCTTTACCATTTGACTTGATTCATTCTAATGTATGGGGACCTTCTTCTATTACCATAAAAGGAGGGTCCTGATATTATATTTTATTTATTAATGATTATACTCGTTATTGTTCGGTTTATTTAATAAAACATTACTCTGAAATCTTTGAGATATATACAGCCTTTCAAGCTTTTGCCAAATTCAATATTCTGCTGTAATCAAATGTTTTAGGTGTGATTTGGATGAAGAATAAACCTCTAATAAATTTTTTTAGTTGCTTGCTTTAGATGAAACCATTCACCAAACTTCATATACAACTGTTTTGAGCAAAATGGAGTTGCTAAAAGAAAACATAGGCACATTGTTAAAATTATTCGTTCATTCTTGTTGTCTGCTTCTGTCCCTAGTGAGTTTTGGAGGGAAGTTGTCCTACTACTGTAAGTTTGATTAATATTATTTCATCTTTTTATAGTTTGAGTTTGTCACCTTTTAAAAAGTTATATGGATACGTACCTGATTACTTCTCCTTCAGAGTTTTTTGTTGTACTTATTTTGTTATTTATCCTCATATAGAACATATTAAATTGTCCTCTCAATCCATTATTTATGTCTTCTTGGTTATGGTAAAAGTAAAAAAGGGTATCATTGTTTTAATTCAATAACTCAAAAACTTTATATGTCTTGTCATGTTGTTTTTCTTGAGCATATACCTTTATTTTTTATTTTATCTACTACTCATAGCCTAAATAAACCATATATTATTCCTATAAATCCTTTTTATAAGAATTCTAATAGTTTATCATCTTGTGTTCCAAGTACTTTAGATACCCCTCGTGTTCAACCAATTTGTACTCTTCAATTTGCAGGTACTGACACTTTACTCTTTGGCACATCTAAATCTCTATTCTCATCTACAGCCCGTTAAACTTCAACTGGGATTATGGATCCACCTCAACGTCAATCTATATGTATTTGTAAGTCCACAAAACTACCAGATTTTACTTATTCTTCATCATTTACATTCCTTTTAGCTTATATTCATTGTCTCTCTAAGCCCTCTTCATATAGTTTTAAAACCCAACCCAGCTTAGCTGGTCGATCTAGAGCTAGAATTAAGCCGAGTTTCAGAAAAAATAGGGGAAGTCACGACCCAGGGTGAACCGGTTGACTCGGTCAAAAACTTTGTTGTAACCTTTTGATTTTTTTTCTTTATTTATAAAAACAACATTTTTTGAGTGTTTTTTTTTTAAAAAAGAGACCCAAGCCTTGGACCAAGTCGACCACCAAGCCAGATTTCAAAACTCTGCCTTTTCCTATAAAGAGGCAATTTTTGATCCTCTTTGGCTTTGGCAGCAAGTTATAAATGAGGAACTTTCTGCTTTTGATAAGTACTTAAAAGTGTATTTTTATCAATGTTTCATATCATCATTTTGCACTTGAAGTATCAATAACTCCTTAACTAAAACATGTTTTATAATAACATATCTAATAATATAATATACCTTTAATTTGTGGTAAATATTCATCTTAAATACAAGTCTATCACATAAATGAAAGGATTGATTGATGAGTTTAAGTACTGAAATTGAAAGGACAAAAAGATGGTCAAATTTAGAAAAGAGATGCTGGTGTAGTCCAAACTGGAATATTGTTCGGTAATTTGGTCATATTTAGAGCTTTAAATCTTGGATTTAGGTCTACTTTATATGGTTGGAAAGGTAATACATATGCCTATAACTTTCATGTGGAGGTCTTGTTTTAAAAAGGTTATTTTCAAGTCCAAACTATAACAACAACGAAGAAGTCTGAATTTATCCTGCAGCCCAAATATTGTTCAATTTTCAGCCTATATCTAGAGTTCTAAAAGTCCAAATGACCTCCATTTATTATTCTATAAAGTTGAGACAATTTCTTACAACTTTTATATGGAGGTCTGATTCAAATTCTGACGTTATCAATGATGTTTTGGGTAAACAAGAGAAGATAAAGATTATTACCAAGTCAAGAGTTAACCGCCCACTCATTAATTTGTCATCAAATCAATAGTTCCTAATTTTGGCCTATAAAAGGAGGCATTTTTCGTGCATTTAAAGATCTTGGTTTTTAGATCAAAAGCATGCTTTTACTTTCTCTTTTTGTATTGCTTAATTTTTGTTTTAAATAATATCAAGTTTATACTTTTCATTTCCTTTCCTTTACTTAGTTAAATTTTATCTTATTTATATTCTTATTTTATTTATTTATGTTTCTTTCATTCATTATGTTCAATTAAATTTATTATGTCAAGTTGAAAAGGTTACATTAATGGTGTAAGAATAAGTATAAAATAAATTCAACATGGACCTTGATGTTTGATACTAACATGTTGTATATTTGTTATTTTATTCACTTTTAATACTTTGCTTGTTAAATGGTTAATCTAGATTTATGTTGTATAACACTTGGTACAATAAATACTTAACACTTTTATAGCCCATATTGTATGGTATAACCGACACTTGTGCTGCGAAAGGAATTTGATTTGTTATTAACATAAGTTATAATCATGAATGTCTGACAACATTTACAAGTATTAGAATTAATCAAATAAAATAACTAATGTAATCATGTTAACAATTTATAATTTGATTGGAACCTCCTTTATATGTTGTTTTCAATTGAATAATAGGAGTTTATATTACACTTGTTTGACATACCATTAGTGGATCCTCTAACATTAACATTTATTGTTATCATTGTTTAATCCTTACATTAATCTTTCATCTTAAAGTTCTCATCAACTTCTTTATTGTTGTTGTTGTTGTTGTTGTTGTTGTTCTTATTATTATTATTATTATTATTATTATTACAATTGTTATTGTTGTATTGTTATTATCTATAATTTATATAATTAACCTCTCTATGGTTCGACCCTGGTCTTACCAGATTATTTATTACTTCAACATTCCTGCACTTCGAATAAGACATCAATCTTTTAGTCTTGTCAACTTTACATTAGACATATACTTAAGATTTGATTCATCTATCTCCTAATAAGAGTGTTATTGGTTTTAGTTCGGTGTATATGATTAAGATTAATTCTAATAGGTATATTAAGCGATACAAAGCTAGGTAAGTTGCAAAAGATACTTTCAACAGTATGGTATGAATTATGAGGAGATATTTTTTCCTATTGCTAAAACGACTACTATTTGTACTCTTATTGTCGTAGCTTCGATTCATCAATGACATATCTCTCAATTTCATTTTAAAAATTCCTTCTTAAATGGATATCTTTAAAAAGAAGTTTATATAGCACCTTCTCCTAGTGTTTCACAATGACTCTAGGTATGTTTGTAAGCTTAAGAAAGTGTTATATGGTCTCAAACGAGCACCCCATGCTTGGTTTGAAAATTTTCTACTGTGATCTCATCTCTTAAATTTATTTCTAATAGTCATAATTCTACTTTTTTTATTAAGTGCACTGATACAGATTGTATCATTGATTAGTACTTAAAAGTACATTTTTATCATGGTTTTATATTATTATTTTACACTTTAAGTATCAATAACTCCTTAACTAAAGCATGTTTTATAATAATATATCTTATAATATAAGATACCTTTAATTTATGGTAAATGTTCATTTTAAATGCAGGCCTATTATTTCAAGGGCAAAGAGATGACCAAAATTAGAAAAGAGATGTCGGGGTGCAATCCAAACCGGAACACTGTTCGGTAATTAGGTCATATCTGGAGTTATAGATCTTAAATTTAGGTCTACTTTATATGAATGGAAAGGTAAGACATAAGCCTACAACTTTCATATGGAGCACAAGATCTAAAAAGATCATTTTCAAGTCCAACTTGTTGCAACAACAAAGAAGCCCGAATCTGTCCTCCAGCCCGAGTACTGTTCCATATTTTAGCCATATCTAGAGTTCTAGAAGTTCAAATAAGCTGAATATTTTACACAAGAAAGCTGAGACAATTGGCTACAACTTTCATGTTTTCGAGTGGCTCCAATTTTGATGTTATCAATGACGTTTTAAGTAGATAAAAAAAGATAAATATTGTCACCAAGTCAAAAGTTGGCTACCCACTCATCAATTAGTCATCAAATTAATAGTTCCCAATCTTGGCCTATAAAAGGAGGCATTTACCATGCATTTAGGCATCTTGGTTTCCAAATCAAGATCATACTTTTGCTTTCTCTCTTTGTATTTTTTGTATTGCTTATGCTTTGCTTTCACTAATATCAAGTTTATGCCTTTTATTTCTTTTCCTTTACTTAGTTAACTCTTATCTTATTTATGTTCTTATTTTGTTTTTTTTTTCTTTTATTATGTTTAACTAAGTTTATTATGTCAAGGTAAAAAGGTTACACTAATGGTGTAAGAATAAGTATAGTATAAACTTAATATGGACTTTAATGTTTAATACTAACATGTTTTATATTTGTTATCTTGTTCACTCTTTAATACTTTGCTTGTTAAATGACTAATCTTGATTTATGTTATATAACACTTGGTACAACAAATGCTTGGCACTTTCATAGCCCATACTATATGGTATAACCGACACCTGAGCTATGAAAGGAACTTGATTTGTTGTTAACATAAGTTATAATCATGAATGCTTGACAAGATTTACAAGTATTAGCATTAATCGAATAAGATGACTAATGTAATCATGTTAACAATCTATAATCAGATTGGAACCTCCTTTATGTGTGGTTTCCAATTGAATAATAAGAGTTTATACTATACTTGTTTGACATACCATTAGTGGATCCTCTAACCTTGACGTTTGTTATTATCATCGTTTAATCCTTACATTAATATTCTATCTTTAAGTTCTCATCTTCTTCTTCTTCATCTCTTTCTTTTTCTTTATTATTATTATTATTATTATTGTTATTATTGTTGTTGTTGTTGTTGTTGTTTTTACTATTATTATTATTGTTGTATTATTGTTATTTATAATTTGTACAATTAACCTCCTTGTGGTTCAACCCGGTCTTGTTGGATTATTTATTACTTCGACACTCCTGCACTTGGGAAAAGACATCAATCTTTTAGTCATGTCAATCATTTTGTCCCTATATATTAATGGCATGATTGTTACTAGTAATGACATTAATGATATCTTAGTTTTGAAGACAGAGTTGGCTAGACAGTTTTAAATGAAGGATTTGGGTTCTCTTTGATATTTTCTGGGTATTGAGATAACTTACTTACTTAGAGGTTAACTTTTTTCTCAATCATAGCATGTTGTAAATATTTTTAAGCGAGCCAGACTTACTAATAATAAGACTATACATGCTACCATTGAAGTTAATGATAGGTATTCTTCTTTTAATGGTTTACCTTTGATAGATCCTACTTTATATCATACTATTATTGGGAGCTTGGTATATCTCACCATTACTTGTCCAACTATTACATATGTTGTTCATATTGTTAGTCAGTTTGTTGCTTCTCCTACCATTATTTACTAGGCAATTGTTCTTTATATTTTGCTATATCTTTGGGGTATAGTCTTTCACGGTCATTTACTTTCATCCACCTCTTGCTTGAAGTTGTGTGCATATTCTGATGCTGATCATGGTAATGATCTCACAGATCGCAAGTTAGTTATTGGTTTTTGTATATTTCTATGCGATTATCTTATTTCTTGGAAAAGCAAGAAATAATCTATTGTTTCTCAATCCTTAACCAAAGCAAAATATCGTGTTGTTGCATCTTACTCATCATCATCTCAAGTAGGGCATTATTACTTTGCCTTTTGTTTCTTCTTCCTTGCAAATTGTATATTTCTAGTCGCATTCCATTTCTTGTTTTTGTTTTCTAGTTAGCAAACTCTCAATACTTGGTTTTCTAGTTGGCAAACTCTCAATACTTGTAACTACCACATTGTGAGTTTGAGGGGAGATATTAAATAATACATTTATCTTGTTTTATTCAATAAGGATATAATATTATTTTTAGTTTAACCTATCTATAATCTCTTTATATTTAGGTTAAACAAGCTATTTTAGCATAAACAAATTAAAAAGAATTCTAGCCTCCTTTTCTTTCATGTTCATATTTACTTTGTATTAATTGAATTACTTTAGCATGGCAAACACACCCTAATTTGTTTCCCTTAGTTTTTAATTAGTTTTTACTTTAGTGCTTAGCCAAACAAAGCCTTACAAAAATTCCAAGAAATTCAAAATAATTTCTCTCTTTAAAAATACAAAAAATATATATTATTTCCCTGTATATGAGCAAGTCTCTCAAAAAATAAGAATATTATTTTTCTTAAAAAGATATAAAAATACATTATATGATTTAGCATTATACATACACGCATAAAATTCAAAAAATACATTTGCATGCACTTTTAGATTTAATAATCAGTTTATTCACTGCCAGAAATTCATTTAAAACCAACGAAATTACTGATGGAATAAGTTTATCGGTACTTTATGGTCATAATTACCAATGGAATATTTTTTATCTGTAATTCAGTTCATATATACCAATGAAATTATTGACGAATAATTTAGAATTAAAAAAAAAAGATAGTTTGCTAACGTGGAAGTTTTTACGGGTGATTTTACCAACAGAATCACCCAAGGATCAATCCAGAATCTCTATACAGTGACGTGACCGATTCACCATCAGAATTGCCAAAAGAGTCACTAACAGAATGGGTCTGTCGGTAAGTCCCTTAGTAAAAGTTAATATATGACCACTGTGCCGACTCTCTTCTCTCTTATTTCTCCTTATTCCCTATCCCAACTCTTCCCCATAAAAAAAACTGCAAACAACTAGCCTTCCAAAAAAAAAATCTCTCTTCTTAGCACAAGTCATATTTCTTTAAGTTTTGTGGTCACAGCATCCATGTTCTGATTTATTATGGATTTTAACATTTTTTTTATAAGTAATTCTATCTTTTTTAATTTTAACATTTAAATGTCAATTTTATTATTCTTTTTGTATATGTACTTTGTTAGTATATGTACATGTTTTATTATTATTTCTCAAACAAACTTGTAGTATATGAATGTATAATTTTTTTCTTTGTTATGGTTTGTTTTATATTTTATAAAATTATGTTTGTTTGTAAATTGTTGCAACTTTGTTAAATTATCGAATTACACGTGTTGTGGTGAAATAATTAATACTTGTTTAATGGGTTCGTTTTAATTTTTATCAATGCTATTACATGTGGAGTTGTAATTTGTATAAATTTATATATATAAATTTGTATGGACATTGATAATTGATAAGGAATATTTAATATTTATGAGAAGTTGTAATTAGTTTGTTGGATAATCTCAAGATAAATCAATATTTTTGCAAATTTATTTACCTAACATAATTAATTAATACATGTTGTCATCATAATTTATAGAGGTTCGATAGAAGTCATGGATGATCATTCATAGATGTGCTGAGATTCACACCAAGGATTGCAAAGGATGCATTATTGTAATGGGGTTCAAGATTTCATTAATTTCGCAATATCTATTCTTAGAAGTTTTACTAGAGGCGGTATTAGATGTGCATACAAGAACTATCAAAATAAAAAGTATCAGTATCCAGATATTGTAATGATGCATCTTCTACACAAAAGGTTTGTAGAGAATTACCGGTGTTGGTATGTGTATAAAGAAATATTTATTCATAACAAGAGAATGAGAAAAAGGGTGGTGAGGTCAACTTTCAGTGCTAACAACATGCATAAAGTTGTAAATGACACTACTAATCCTTACAGGAATATGGTTATCAATGCAATGAGAATGAATCAAGGTAATATCAATTAATTTTCAATCATAGAAGAAGAACCTAATGTAGATGCAACAAGGTTTTTTGATTTGTTGAAAGAGTGTGACGAACCATTATGGGATGGCTACACGAACCATATTAAATTATCAGATGTAGCACAAGTGTTCACTATCAAGTCAGATCACGAGTTGAGTGAGGCCAGGTATAACAAAATTATTGAATAAGCAAAAAGTATTTCATCTAAAAGAAACAGGCTGAAAGAGAACTTCTATGTTGCAAAGTTCATGATAAAACCCCTTGGTTTAGAATATAAGAAAATTGACATGTGCCCTAACTTTTACATATTATACTACCTTGAAAATACTAAACTAACCAAGTGCATGACATTTGGTCATTCCCGTTACAAACCCATAAATGGTAGAAGAAAGACTCTAGTGGAATATAAGAAACTTAGATATTTTTCAAGCACACCTAAACTGCAGAGATTATTCATGTCACTAAGGACTATTGAGCACATAACATGGCATCAATCACATAATGTGGTTGATGGAGTGATGGAGCATCTTTCTAACAGCGAAGCGTGGAAAAACTTTAATAGTGTACATCCTTATTTTTCAACTGAATCAAGAAAAGTGTATATTGGGTTGTGTATAGACGAATTCAACCCATTCGGGTTATTTACTGCTCTTTATTCTTGTTGGCTAGTTATACTCATTATTTATAACTTGCCACCAGGGATGCGTATGAGGCTAGAGTTCATATTTTTATCTACTAACATACCCGATTCGAGTAGCCTAGGCCGGAATATAAATGTTTGACTTCAATTGTTAATTGATAAGTTGACGCAATTATGGTTCTTTGGAGCTTTGACTTATGATATGTTAAGGAAATAGAATTTTGTTATAAGGGCAGCTTTGATATAGACTGACATGATTAAAGAGTTGATGTCTTATCCCAAGTGTAGGAGTGTCAAAGTAATAAGTAACCCGGCTAGACCGGGGTCGAACCACAGGGAAGTTAACTATATAATAATAATAATAATAACAATAATACTAACAACAACAACAACAACAACAACAACAACAACAACAACAACCATGATGATGATGGTGGTGGTGAAGATGAGTTAAAGAGGACTTTGAGATGTAAAATTAATGTGAAGATTATATAATGATAAAAACAAATGGCAAGGTTAAAGGATACATTAATAGTATTAGAGATAAGTAAAGTATAAACTCTTTATAAATTATCAACATGATCATATTAATCATCTTATTTACGTAACACCATCCTTATAAATTTTATCAATTATTCATGATGCTAACTTATGTTGACAACAAATCAAGTTCCTCTCATAATAACAATGTCGGCTAAAGACTATAAAGGATCAAGTATTTGATGTACCAAATATTATACAACACAAATATAGATTAACCATTTAACAAGCAAGGTATTAACAATTAATAAAATAAAAATAATAAGACATATTAATAGAAAATTATTTAGGATATAAGCATTTAAGTCGATAATGAGTTTATATTATATTTATCCTAACACAATAGTAAAACCTTTTCACCTTAACATAATTAACTTAGCTAGACATTATAAAGAAGAAAAACTTAAATAAACAATATAAGAACATAAACATGATATAAGATAACTAATGAACAAGAGATTAATGAAAGCAAAACTTAAGCATTACAAAAGTATAAAGAGAGGGAGTAAGAAAATGATCTTGATATGAAAAACAAGATACTTAAATAAATGGCAAATGCCTCCTTTTTTAGGCTAAAATTCAAAACTATTCATTTGATAATTGATAATTAATGCAGTGGCCAACTATTGATTAGTGGACTTGGTGGACAGCAGCTCTCAAGCATTTTGGCTAGATGAATTGACATTGATGCAATCTGAATTTAACAAAGTGTTCTTCATAAAACTTGTTGGAAATTGTCTTTTCCTTCCACCCATCAAATTTTAAAGCACTTGGAGCACTATAACTTAAGTTATATCTAAAATACTAAGCAGTGTTGCTGGTGGTCGTGGTGGATAGCCCTCAAGCTCTTGTCTAGATGAAATTTATTTCTACCATCAGAATTTGAGTAGGTCTTCTTCATAAAAGTTGTTGGCAATTGTCTTTTCCTTCCACCAACTAACTTTCACATCATTTGGCCTTGTAGAACTCTATTTGTGGGTAAAACTCTAAGTAGTGTTTGGGTTAGATTGCAGGACAAATTCTAACTTCTCTTTTATGGCCAAACTTTGAATTTGAAAATGTAAATTTAGGTCTTTCCATACCATGAAAGTTGTAGGCCTATTTCTTATCTTTTTAGCCATATAAATTAATCTGAAATCCAAGATCTATAACTCTAGATATGATCCAATGATTGAATAGTGTTCGAATTTGAATTGAATCGGTATCTCTTTTCTAAGCTTAACCTTTTCTTTGTTTTTTCACTTTCAATAATTAATCATAACAATCAATTATTTAAATTGTAAGAATACTTGCATTTAAAATAAATATTTATCATAAATTGAAAGCATCTTATATTATCAAACTTGTTATTATAAAATATGCTCTAGTTAAGGAGTTATTGATACTTCAAGTGTAAAATGATGATATAAAACCTTGATAAAATGCACTTTTAAGTACTAATCATGGACTATCAATGATTTTCCAGCTTATGGAATGCTTTCTAGTTGGACGACACATGGAAAATTAGCATATATATACTGTATGGAAAGCAACAAGGAATTCACGCTAACAAATAGAGGTAAAGCTTCTTTTTTTTACTACCACCATCATTTCTTTCCATTGAATTATAGGTACAGAAAGAACATAAAAGATTTTTTTATTAGCAGAGTTGAGATGAATGTTGTATCCCCATGTCTTTCTAGTAAAGAATTGTATAATGTTGTATTAGAGTATGGTGACACTATGTTTGGTCTTCAATCAGGTAAGCAAAAGATTTCTGGTTTTTGTTTAACCCATAATTAGGTAAAGTGGAGTATATTTTGGGAAGACCAATCTATTCTACCATAACCTTAACATCAAGCACTTTAAAAAGAATGTGTTTGAGAACATTTTCAACATCGTCATAGATGTGAAAGGGAAGACAAAGGAAAATATCAAGGCAAGATTGGATTTAGTGTTGTTCTGTAACCATAAAAATATGGAGTTGGTTTGTGATGGGTCTAAAGTCGCAAAACCAAGAGCTTCATGTTAGATAAAAATACATAATTACTAGTCTATAAATGGCTTAAGAGTTTATGTTTTTTTAATGGACATGTCTGGAACATATCAAAGTTGGTTAATAAGAAGGAATGTAGATTGTATGGAATAAAGAGTCATGACTGTCACATGTTTATGCAAACACTCATCCCATTAGCTTTTCATGATTTGTTATCAAAGGGAATATGAGATGCACTCACGAAGATCAGTCATTTCTTTAGAGATATATGTTCCAACAATTTGAATATTAAGCACATTGAGAGGCTTGAAATGAATATTATCGAAACACCATGCAAACTTAAGATGATATTCCCTCCATCATTTTTTAACTCAATGGAGTATCTCCTCATACATCTACCATTTGAGGTAAAAGTTGGAGAATCAGTCAAGTATAGATAGGTATACCTATTTGAACGATTATATATTACAATTGCAATGTAATTCATAGATATAAGTATTTTTTTATTTTTCTTAATTGAAAATAGTTGATTATTTCAATGCAGGTACTTGTTAAACTCAAGAAAAAGGTTAAGAACAAGGCTCATGTTAAGGCATTGATATGTGAGGCATATATTGTTAAAAAGATCTCAACATTTATCTTATATTATTTCAAACCTCATCTGAGAATAAGAATCAATCACATTCCACGACATGAATCTTGGATGACCCGTACCTAAAAATGTCATAAGAGAAAGATACTTGTCAGAAATACAGTTCAAACAAGCACATAATTATGTTTTATTTAACTGTAATGAGATGAAACCTTTTATATAGTGAATGTGTGTGCGCGCACGCACTACTAATTAAACTTTGTTAATAATATATTGTTTATATATTATAATATCATAAACTCATTATCATTTGCAAACAACATCGACAATATTTGTTGTCCCATAACTCACAGCTGACTAAATCTCAAATCTTTCAATTATAAGATGAACAATTTACTATGTGGTTCAGAACACATATAAGTTCTATCACAAACTCATTATCACTTGCAAAATTATTGTATACATGTCATTACGAGATTCTCGTTTACAGTTTATTGATGTACATTATATATAAGATTTTTCAAATAGGAAGAAGTGCTACTAAGTCATTGTCTTCACTAAGCCTAAGTCTTAAAAGAAAAGTTAAGTGTTATAACATGTATTTATCAATGGATATGTGTTCCATACTAAAGAATACAGGCATGGAAGAAAGACATACAATAGTGGTGTTTGTATTAAGGGATTAACTAGTAATGAGTTAGAAGTTGATTATTATTATAGATTAGAAGAAGTCGTCGAACTACAATATCATAACAAGCATAATAGAGTGTTTTTATTTACATGTTATTAGAATGACATGACTAATAGAGGAATCAGAGTTAATCCTCACTATGGCCTGGTCGAAATCAACTCAAAAGCTAAACTCCACAACGTAAACGATGTCTTTATTTTCACAAAGCAATGTCAATAAATTTATTACATATACACCTCTTCCTTTAGAAAGGATCGATCAAGAGTTGATTTCTTATCCATTTTAAAAAATGAAACCTAGAAGTCGTGTCAAGGTTGTTTAGGATGAGAATGAAGATACAAGCGTGCGAGATGAAGTCTTTCAAGTTAGTGGGTTAGTTGAACCATATCGAGTTGCTCCTTCAATTGACTTGGAAGAAAATTCAATTTTTTATGTCTTTGATTATAGTCTTGTTAATGTTGACATAGAGGTGTTCAATGTTGTTTTGAGCTTTAGCAGACAAGCAAATATCGATGAAGATGATGATGATAATATCCATATTGAAGATTGCGATAAAGGTTATGCCTATTCAATTAACGACAAAGAACAAAACAATTATGACTAACTATCAGAATGAATCCATGTGTAAAATATTTTTCTTATGTAATATATATTATGGATGATATATTTTGTAACACGAAATATTTATTTTATATGTTTGTATTGTTTAAGCGTTGTTGTTATTGTTTTATGTGATGGATAATTTATAATTTAAGTGTTTGTAGGAAGGTAAATAGGCAATACGAACACCATCTTTCTAGCACATTGCACTATTACTGACGTCCATATAAACATATTCCATTTCGTTGACATCTCATAGTAGCGTCACTGGAAATGCCACAACCATCATCGACAACTTGGTGAATGGATTACATCAGTCGGCATTTCACAGAAAGGTGGAAATGTCATAATCACCGATGATTTGCAGACAGGTAATAGTCTGTCAGTATTTATCGGCAGGTCACAATAAACGACAAACTTACCGACAGATAGTGCAAATTCCAAAGAGTAATGCATTAAATGCATCTCTGACAACATGAATTTTCTAAGAGAATTACTGACAGGATGCAAAAAGTATGGAGGGTAATTAAAACTTCAGGTGTGAAATTCAAAAGTTACTAATGGATTTTCAAAATATCATTGATGGAATAATTAAAAATAATATTTATTTTAATGTCTGTCAGTGATACTGTCGGGAAAACTGTGATATAAATGTCAGCGACCGGCCCTTCAGTTTATTTCTTAGTCTCCTTCATTTCTTTCATCTCATTTTTTCTTTTCTTCCTCTCTTTTGCTTCAATAATATAGTAAAATCTATTGTTACATCTTCAACAAATTAAAAGGTATGTATATCATCTACTTCATTTCTTTACGATTTTATTTTTTATTTATTTTTTGTTTTAGCTATTGTTATTTTTTTTATGTTAATTTGTTGTTGTATTTTTATAATTTAGATAAAGTATTGAAATAACCACATTATTAAGGTAGGCATTTTTCATTCCTAAAGCCTATAGTTTTGTTTTTTAATTTGTTTAATATATTTTACTCTATTATTGCATGATTTATGTTTACGTATTTCCATTAATTTCATAAGTTAGAATGTGTTAGAATATGTTTTTTGGATGTTAGAATAAGTTTTAGTTAATTAGTTAACCCAATCATTCTCTATTTAGAATATGTTAGAATATGTTTTTTGGATTTGTTGATTTATTTGCAATTGTTTGGGGTCACACCATTCATAAGTTAGATGCTTGTATTGGAGGAATTGTAGGTTTTGTTTGTGTTTATGTTTTGTTCATTGTTTCTTTTGTAAATTGTTCCTTTGTTGAATTTATCTTGTTTAAGTGTTGTGTTGTAAATTTTATTGATTTTTTATTATGGAATTGAGCTTTGTAAATTTAAAATGTCCTTTTAAGGATAGTTTAGGAAGAGTTAGTTACAAAATGCATGTTTTAGAGAATTTTGATGGGTTGATGAAATCAAGTAAGAGATGGTTATGATAAGCATTTTTGGTTTATAGAATGTGGCTAATTTGATTTACCTATATGATGTTGATTAACTAGGTAATTTGCTTAAGTTTGGCTAGTTATGGCTATTGTTAATATTTGTAGGTTTAAAAAGTTTGAGTAGTCTCTAGTATAAGGGAGATGCTGCTAAATGCTTTTTAAAATTCAAATTTAATTATAATTATTCATATAAAATTATATAGATACGTAGAATGAAATTCACAACTCGTCGCTCACATATAGTCGCAGCTAATTCTTTTAGCAGCGAGGATGACATCTCCTTAGATGCCTATTAAGAAAAGGCACCTGTGTTGTTACCCGATTTTGGTGTTCATTTTTAATTTCTAGCTTATTTCTAATAAATTATTAATATAATTATATGTAAATTATTTTTTATTTACAATTAATATTTATACATAGGAAAAATTCAGCTGGGATAATATGCATGATACTGTTGTGAGGAGGGTGTGGGAAAATCACACGGCAACTAGGTAACATTAAAAACAATACAATATTTTTTTTTTAGAAAGATCTATGTTCAAAATCTAATTTCTCAAGATGAAAGTAGGTTGCATGATTTTGGATATGAAGCACAAAAAAAAGCAAAAAAAACACAAGAGATAAAAGTCTTTAAGGCTAGAATGTCGTGGCAGTTTAGAGGGATTTCAAACCATTATACATCTCAAAAGATATATAGCCACAATATCTTGCGCATGTGACTTCTGAACAATTCACACGATGCTCATAATCCGGTGTTGGCAACCGAAACTAGATAATTCATAGCTCGATGACAACGCACACCGGTGGCTCCGTTTCATTTACTACACATGCAAAACGGATGGTAAGATTAATTTACATGAAATATATTATTAAATAATTTGTTGTTACTTAATTAATTTTTTTCATTATAGGTTACGTCTCTTAGACGTGAGCCGAGACCAATAGAACTATTCATTAAAACATATGTGCGGAATCAAGACCGCAAAAAGAGGGAGCAATAGTTCATTGACAACTGCACTCAACACTTTGTGGTATGTTTGTTCAACCATCTTATTTTATAAGTTATTATTTTTATTGAATTGAATATTATGATTTTTATTTTATTTTCAGGAAACCTATAATAGCTGGTTGAGGGAAAGATATAGGGATAATCCTTCAACCCATCCGGGTTTCAATCCAAATTTATGGATGGAGATAGGATCATCTGGTGGACCCAATAAAAATCAGATATATTGGCTTTCTAACACTACAGCCAAAAACATGCGGGTGACACGTAGTGTCTCAACTATTGGGAGCTCCCAATCAGTATCGAGCACCCAATTTAGGGAGTTTGTGGCCTTACAGCAACACGTGGCTCAACTTACTGAAAAATATGAGCACCTATCAATGACTTATGATCAACAAACAACTCATCTCACCAAGAAATACAAGCAACTCTCAATGAATTATAAATAACTTCTCCAAATAGTCATGAACATGGCGTCATAGAGTGGTGATATATGTGCACCTTCTTTTTTGCTGTATAACAATCAGCCTCCTCCTCCAGCTCTATCATTATGTTAATTTAATATTTTTTTAAAACACATTCAATTTGTAATGAATATTATTTAACTTTATTTTTTTATGTTTAATAAAAAAAATTATTTTCATAATTGATTTTTTTCACTATTAAGTTATAGTATTTATTCTAAATAATTTGAAAAATATACATTTAAAAATAATCACCAACGAATTTACAAACAGACTATACCCATTGGCATTTGACAGAGAGCAGGAAATGCCAATCTCACCAATGAATTTACAAACAGAGTGTTTCCATCGGTACTTCACAGTAGCTTGGTGCAAATGCCACAATCACCGATGAATTTATAGATAGATAAATTTTGTTGGCATGTCATAAAGTGGTGGAAATGCCACACTTACCAATAAATTTACATAGGGATATAGTCCATCTGAATTAACCAGGAGCAAAAAAATGTTTAATGGATATGCCATTATCACTGAGAAAACAAATTCGTCGGTATATTTAAAGTAGGAATTTTTTCTAACATGCAATTTTCATCTATAAAACCATTAATATCTTCTTTTTTTTACCGATCAACTTAGCTACATATTTAGGTATTATTGACAAAGGGAAAGCCAATAGATGTTTTTCATTGGGAATTTCATTGGTAAAAAAAATTATTGATGAACTCTTAATCACAGACCGATGAAATATTTCTGTTAGTAAAACTGTGAAATCTTATAGTGATTAAATCTATGAGAACTTAGTTAATATTTTAATAACCCCTAAAAATTTTTAATTCATGAGAATTAATAGTTAATATTCTAGTATAAATATTGGACCTACAAATATACTAATATTTAAATACCAGAAATTAACTAGAAAATTCTTATAATTATTTCAGTTATTTACTAATTTTAATTAAAAATATTTTTCATCATAAAATAAAAATTATGAAAAACTTTTTCATGTTTCAAGATAAATGAATTCTATCAGGATTTCAATTGAATTATTTCAAATTTATGAGTGTCCGATATTATAATAAATTTTAAATACTATATTCATTTATGAAAATAAGCTAAAACTATCGGAGCCTTTTCTATGACTCCTAGATCCCAATATCACTTACTCCGCGCGCCCACTTGCAACACGCTACCATGCATCTACATCGAGGGGAAATTTAAACATGAAATACTTACATAACTTTCCCTCTCCCTTCCACCATAAATGCTAGAACACCCTCTCTGTACGCTCTGCAATTACTCCTCTGATGCCGCATCCTCACCACCAATTCCCTTCTTCCCATTCTCACCTTCTTCAAAGCCTTAGAACTTATCTCCTCCTTTCCCTATCTCTCACCGTGTGCCCTTTTTTCTTCCAACATCGTTAGTCAGTCATCTTAAAACCCTCATTAGAACTTAGGGTTTGTCTTCCAAAACCAGCCAAAAAACTACTTCTGTAGCCCTCAAACCTGGTTTTGTAGAGACCCAGAACCTCTTCACATACAAATCTAACCGTCGTTTCCATATAGAACTTCAAAACAATTAAACGCTTCTATATTTTGGTAAGTAGTAATATCATATGCTTATGCACACCTTGTCTTCTAAACTCTTCATTTCTCATCACAATAATATTCTCTCATTTTCAGTTTTATATGTCCAACGTTTTTCCTTCCAACTTTCTTTTCTTTTGTTCTTGGTTTTCATTTTTGAAGGGAAAAGATCAAGTGCTATCGATTGACTTAGATCTTGGTGGGAGTTATAGCCTGGATAATTTTTGCTTTGAAATTTGTTGCTTTGTCAGTCTCAAAAGAGGTACACTTTGTGTCAGCTCTTTATGCTTCGGACTTGTTTCTTTTCTTTTTATTTTTCTTTTCTTTTCTTCTCAATTTCAATCTTTTGGCACGTATAAGCTATAAAGGACTCAAAACTTTCTTGGATAGACAGAACTTAACACCCTGGTCACTCCTGCTCTATTACTATCTGTAATAATGTTATAGTTTTGCCCTTTTTTGCTCACACAGCTTGAGAGAATCTACTACTGAAACCAACCCCGCATATCATGTATATCTCCTCAGGAGAGAGAGAGAGAGAGATGCTTTAGAGGGTTTGTATGTGAGAGAAAGATATACATGCCTTCTAAAATGGATTTTGAAGGGAAAAAATACCTGCGTGATTCGAATATATTTGTCTTTTATACTCAAAAGGGGGCGGGGATTTACTCACTCAAGAATGCTTAAGCAAAGGTTAAAGAAAACGTTTGAAGCAACATCCTTCCTGGAATGAACGTGAAACACTTTCTTTGGAGAGAGGGAGAGGGAGGGAGAGGTGGTAACTCGCTTCTCTGGTCACTAGCCTTCTCCTAATGATGCATGTACACGCATAATTACAACTATGACCGAGTGGAAGACAGTTCACCTTGCCCTAGAAAGTCTATATAACATTTATTATACAGAGAATTCAACCTGATTTTCCTTTTATCCCTCCTTGTACTCTTTTTTTTTTTTTAATTCATTTGTGTTTCTTATCAATAAAGCTTTCCTTATATAGTCTTTTCTTTCCTTCAACGATTCACTCGCTCTTTTAGTATGCCATGTCCAAGGAGTTCATTTTTTATTTACTTGTTTATGATTTTATTTTTGGCAGATTGCAAATACAACTTAGCTTGAACTCTAAAGGATTTATAAAAACGTTCCAACCAGACATGTTTGATAGCCACCATGTGCCTGATATGACTCCCAAAAGCTCTGAAAATGACTTGAGCAAGCTCAAAGATGATGACTATGAGACCAGATCCGGCACCGAAACTATGGAAGCTCCCTCCGGTGATGATCAGGATCCCAGCGGCCAACGCCCCAAAAAGAAGCGTTATCATCGCCATACGCAGCGTCAAATCCAAGAAATGGAAGCGTAACGATGCATAGATCATGCTAATTGATTCTTTTATTTTATTTTATTTTATTTTTGCAATTTAAGATTTTTGGTGATTAATTTATAAACTTTTGTTTACTTAGTTTCTTCAAGGAATGCCCCCATCCGGACGACAAGCAGCGGAAGGAGCTCAGCCGCGAGCTAGGGCTGGAGCCATTGCAAGTCAAATTTTGGTTCCAAAACAAGCGTACTCAAATGAAGGTAACGCTTCTACTGCATTTCAGGCATCCTCTATATTTTCTCTAATCTTCATAGATATTATTGTAAGGTAATTAAGCATTAACTTCCCACATTTATTAATATCACAAATATTATTTTTCCCTTTGGGAAAAAAAAATCGTTTCCCATTCCAGCAATGTAAAGCTATAATTATTTGTACCTGCAAATAATTAAAGCCCTTTTTTTTATCAAAATAATCAATTTTAATTTTGGTTTGCAATAAGCTTTTTTCCAAAAAAATAAAAATAAAAATATAGAATGTAGCTTATAGGCTTATAGATATTGTTAATCATTC
Organism: Populus pruinosa; assembly: GCA_026413675.1. Lineage (NCBI taxonomy): Eukaryota > Viridiplantae > Streptophyta > Magnoliopsida > Malpighiales > Salicaceae > Populus > Populus pruinosa. Next base: position 2,414,437 of record CM048602.1, on the reverse strand, counting down.
TTTTCATTTTGTAGGCGCAACATGAACGCAGTGAGAATTCAATACTCAAGGCTGAGAATGAAAAGCTTCGTATGGAGAACAATAGATACAAGGAAGCCCTAAGCAGTGCCTCATGCCCTAACTGTGGGGGTCCAGCTGCTCTTGGTGAGATGTCTTTTGATGAGCAGCATTTGAGGATTGAGAATGCTCGTCTTAGAGAAGAGGTTACAAAAACTAACCTTCTATTATTCTCATGAGTTCAAAAATTATATTCCCTTAAACAATTTTTTTAACAGAAGTGTTATTTGGTTACAGATTGACAGGATATCTGGAATTGCTGCCAAGTATGTTGGCAAGCCTTTGTCTTCTCTTTCCAACCTTTCCCATCATTTACCATTCCGGTCTCTTGACCTCGGAGTTAGCAATTATGGGGCACATTCGGGCTTCGTAGGAGAGATATTTGGAGCTACTGCTCTCCTTGGAGAAGTTACTGGACCTACTGAGGCAGACAAACCAATGATAGTTGAAGTCGCGGTTGCGGCAATGGAGGAACTAATGAGAATGGCTCAGGCCGGAGAACCCTTGTGGATTCCAGGAGAGAACAATACCGAGGTTCTCAATGAAGAGGAATATTTGAGAACTTTCACTCGGGGAATTGGACCAAGACCTTTAGGAATGAGATCTGAAGCTTCAAGGGAATCCGCAGTTGTTATCATGAGTCATGTTAATCTTGTTGAAATTCTCATGGATGCGGTAGGTTTCTTTCTTGTTCATAGATCCGTATATATTTGCGATATTTTGTGAAGATTGTTTGGGACCTAACAAAACGACTCTAAATCATCACACAAGAATTTAAAGATTTGAATATGAGACATAGAAGTTGACTAAGGCAATTTAGCTCACTTCTGGAGCGTCGAAAGTTTTGAAGTTCCAAACTAACTGTAATGAGATGAAAACTTTGGTTGCAGAATCAATGGTCAACTATTTTCTGTGGTATTGTATCAAGAGCAATGACCCTAGAAGTCCTATCAACAGGAGTGGCAGGGAACTATAATGGAGCATTGCAAGTGGTATAAACAAATTTTCAAATTCCTTAATCTACTGATTTGGATCTATTGACCTTTTTTGTGAATGAATTGGTAACTTCTCCATGCATGATAATCAGCATTTCCATTTGGCTCTACTTCTCAACATACCTATCATTGCTTTCACAGATGACAGCTGAGTTCCAAGTCCCTTCCCCACTTGTTCCTCCTAGAGAAAATTACTTTGTGAGGTACTGTAAACAGCATAACGATGGGACTTGGGCAGTGGTAGACGTTTCTTTGGACAGTTTACGCCCTAATCTGATGTCTAAATGTAGAAGAAGGTCATCAGGTTGCTTGATCCAAGAATTGCCAAATGGTTATTCCAAGGTAATCTCTCACTTGAAAATCACTTTCAAGGTCTTACTTTCATTGCCGCCCTCAAATATAATTGTCAAAATCATCATATGACCATAGATCATGATTGTGAAGGTCGTTTGGGTTGAGCACACTGAAGTGGACGACAGGTCTGTTCACAGTATATACAGACCCCTGGTTAATTCTGGTCTTGCTTTCGGAGCAAAGCGTTGGGTGGGAACATTAGATCGACAATGTGAACGACTTGCAAGTTCAATGGCCACTAACATTCCAACTGGAGATCTATGTGGTAATGTATTTTCATCTTTCTCCTTTCGCTGGTTTCATAGAGCTGAAGGGGTTTGCTCATGTGGATTTAATTTATCCTGATGGCATAACACCTCGATCAATCTTTCTTCTCAATAGTGATAACAACCCCTGAAGGGAGGAAAAGTATTCTGAAGCTGGCTGAGAGAATGGTGATAAGCTTTTGCACTGGAGTTGGTGCTTCTACTGCACATACTTGGACAACATTGTCTGCAACTGGTTCTGATGATGTGAGAGTAATGACTCGAAAGAGTATGGATGATCCAGGCAGGCCTCCAGGTATTGTGCTCAGCGCAGCGACTTCCTTCTGGATTCCTGTTCCATCCAAGAAGGTCTTTGATTTCCTCAAGGATGAGAACCATCGAAGTGAGGTATATGAAATCAAGGTTTTGGTTTCATGTAGCTTTTAAGCCCAATTTCCTATTGGTTGCTAAAATAATTTCAAAGAATTCAAGGTTTTAGTCTCTTCTCAAAGTAAACTTCTTATCTTTGCATACAGTGGGATATCCTTTCAAACGGTGGCCAAGTTCAAGAAATGGCTCATATTGCTAATGGACGTAATCCCGGAAATTGTGTCTCATTGCTCCGTGTCAATGTAAGTTGCCAAAACATGATTGAGCGTGCGCGCTCGCGTGTGTCCCCTCTTCAGATATCTTATTTCAGAATCATGTCATTGCTGACATAAAAAATAAATTGCAGAGTACAAATTCAAGCCAGAGCAACATGCTGATCTTACAAGAGAGCTGCACTGATTCTACAGGCTCATATGTGATTTATGCACCAGTGGACATTTCGGCCATGAATATAGTCCTAAGTGGTGGAGACCCAGATTATGTTGCTCTGCTTCCATCAGGTTTTGCTATTCTCCCCGATGGACCAGGAAATGGCCATGCAGGAATTCTTGATGTCGGGTCTGGCGGCTCTCTGTTGACTGTTGCATTTCAGATATTAGTGGATTCAGTCCCATCAGTGAAACTTTCGCTTGGATCAGTAGCAACTGTAAACAGTCTAATTAAGTGCACAGTTGAAAGGATTAAGGCTGCAGTAATGTGTGACAATCCTTGAATAAAATGCCTCACATAAGGTGAGGAAATCCTAGATGTTATATATTTTTTGGCCAAATTATTCCGAAACAAGCAACAAAAATTGCATAAGGGCTAACATTTTTGTGTTCAATAATATTTTTTGTTGCAGAGGAAAAAAGAGTTAGGAAGCAAGACATGAAGATAGGAAGAAAGACTACGTTCGCTTTTAATCATATTTAAGTCAAGAACGCACCTCCGATCATCCTTGCCTGGTGGTGTTTGTGTAGGCAGCTTGCTAGTAGTGAAAGGGCATTTTCACCACCCTGCAAGGGTTATAGGTTAGGGTATTGACTTTACCTGACAAAGATGAAAGTGAACTCAGACCTTGGTAAAAATGCTAGAAAACCTCGCTTTCATCTTTCGTTTTATCTTTAGAGTTAATTATGGCTAGTATTCCTGAAGGTGCAAGTTATTTTGTAATTGTCTAGAGATCTGCTCCGGCTTTTGCATATCTGTTGTTGAGGAAACGTTAGAAGACTGTAGACTACTAGGCTTTCTCATTAACAAACATTAGTTTAACTTTGTGTTGAATTTCTCAATAACTTATGAATGAATAGTCGCTCTTTCTGTTTGGAACTGCTAATTTTTATCTCTATCAGTAAAATGACAGCCTCAGTTTTGCTAACTAGAATCAAGGGAGAAGAAAAGCTCCTACCTTGTTCATGCTCTTTAAAACAATCCAAATCTCAAGTTCAATCTCAAACTCTTGATGGAAAAATTAGTATATTGTAAGATCAGAAGCGACTGTAGGAATACTTCATTAGCCTATTGACAACTATATATGATGGGAGCTAGGCATTAGAAATTAAACTGTGTTGCAAGAACAACTTGATAACTTCCGAAATACAGTATGGTGAGATGGAGTGACAGCGTATCCTGTCGAAAAACCTTAAGCTTTTCGGTGAGATACAAGAAATGGATTCATATTAACTCGAGCATAAATCTATATTGCCGAAGATGAAAGAGTGAATGTAGTCATACTCTAGGCACTAAGCACTAGCCTTGTAACTGCTCCTTGAGTAAACTGAGAATTCCATCACCTAAAATTAAGTCCACCCATCTATCCATGAATTTGAACTTAAAATATCCAGGTTAGAAGTGCGTAATCAATAGGCTGTGCCTCTGGCAAAAAGAAAAGCTCAGATTGATAATCCTTGCATGGACTAAATCAGAGTCAAAATATATAACATACTGTAATTAATAATCAAAGCGCACTTCTTATTACACTAGATTGACGTGTTTTATTGCAATAAATTCAAGACATTATCAGTATACCTAAAATTTCACCAAGATTCTGTAAAACTTTATATAAAACAGCCAAGGCATGAATGATAAACAATAAAAGGACCTTATCCTTTGTAGGTGTCACACCGGATATCGGGGCAATCAATTAAAAAAATAATCTTGATTGGAAAAGAAATATATATCTAAAATCTTGTTTTTTTAAGAAAAAATATCTTGTTCAAAAAGTTACCACCTAGTATTATTGTCATTAGAAATTCTAATTGGTCAACAAAGATTCTATAATATGGGACTTGTTACACAAAAAAAAAAGATGTTATTACTTGTTAAGCGTTCTATTTAAGATAAGCTGCATTACTAGTTTTGTCTAAAATTATTAAGAATTTGTTCTTTTTTTTCTTTTTTATTCTTCCTTTCATGTTACAATTTCTATGAATATTTTCAATCCTAGCATTGATAAATATCACACAAATCCAAAAAATACGATACCCCTAACTCTGGCATCAATAAATATTTTTGCAAAAAATGAATTTGAAGAAAAATTGTCTTTGTTTTTCTTTCTTGTTTATCCTTTATTATTATTTGTTCTTTTTAGATGGAAGTAAAAAACAACATTGCATGAAATATTTGCATTTAATAGTAATAGTTCATAGATTGAGCACATCTATAAAAAATACAAACATAAAGAAAAAAAATAAAGTAAAGTGTGAGGGGGGCACAAATAAATCAACGAAAACTCCCAAATATTTTTAGAATTTTTTTGTTGTCAAAAAAGGATTTGTTTGGTTAAATATCAAATTAGAATATGTATAAAAATTATTGTCAATGCATAAGATTTGCTAAGGACACTCTTAACAAACACAATTTGAACAAGCTAGGTCTAAAGCACAAACTCAACCCCCTTTTTTTTTCTTTTTGGGCTGGATCTAGCCTAGCCATGCGGGCTAGGCTAGACCTAGCCAAACCTTCCTGGTTACTAGTTCAGACTAGTAACTCAGTCAGTATATTTTTCTTTGCAAGCATATACAAACTACTCACCCACCCTTGCTATAAAAAGAGTGTAATTAAAAGTGAAAAGAAAGGGATGACATGACTTATTTATTTTTGAAATGTTGTTACCAATTTCTTGAGTGAAAATTGATGTAGATGTTTATTACTAAAAACATTGGTATTATTCCTTTTGCATTTTGCTTTTCTTTCTCTTTTTAGATGCATTTAGGTTTATATTTATAGTGTCAAAGTTCTTTCCCGTATGAAAAAAAAATTCAATCAAACTCTATTTTTTTTAAGTTTGAATTTTATTAAGAATAAAATTTGAAAGCAGATAAAAATTATTATCTTGAATATAAGAATATAATGAAAAAAGTATATTGTAGTCTCTAGTTTTCATGTAAGTTGATAAATTATATATTTTATCAAAATAAATTTCTAATCTTTTAATTTTATATCATAAATCCTATAAAATTAAATTAAAAAATTAATAACTCAAAATTGAATTACATCAGTAGCTACCAGCTTCAAAACGCTGAATTCTGTTTGTTCATCTTGTCAGCTCTTCTAGCAGCTCTAAAACAGGAACAAGGGAAGCTAGCCTTTCTTCTTTCTTTGCCAAAGCAGGGCCCACCGCTATCATGCATGATGCAATCTCTTGGTCTTCATCTGAGGAACGGTTTTGTTGTTCTCTATGATTTCAGGTGGTCCGCGACGGGTGACCGGAACCGTCGAATTCTTGCTTTGGGTAACCACTTCCCAATCGTCATCCTCAAGGAGATCGGGGTCTCCCCGCCAGTACTGGTTAGATGGTGTAATTATTCCTCGGGACATTGCATTCATTTCTTCTACCAGCACATTGATGTTCAAAGATTTAAAATTTACCTCCATGAAGTAATTCGTCGGCAAATTAAGTAATAAAGATACAAACTCCCAGGCCCGCATGCAATAAACCAAAATCTAAGGGTATTGAGTAGTTCAAGATCTGAGTGGTGGTAGCTGCTAGCCCATAATTTTCTAACTACAGAGGCAGCTACTGAGAACTTCATTAACTCCTTCATATCTAAGGTCCTTTTGACGTTTAGTAAAAACTTTCAAGAATAAATAGTACATGTATGTATATATATATATATATATATATATATATATATATATATATATATATATATATATATATATATATATATATTCTATTTATAATTTTACTCGAAGAGGATTATTCACCTTGAACCCGGCGATGTCTGTCCGAATCATCTAGAGTCCTCTGCTATCTTCATGTACCAAAAGCGATACAGTGAGTTGTTGAGATAATTCAATATACTGCAGAAGATTTCCAGTGATTTTGGAACCATTATTATACTATATTTTAAAAAGTATAAGAAAAATATAGCTTCTCTACTGTACTTGTATTGTAAATATAAACTTATTCTACTGTAGATTACACTATAGATATAAAGTATTTATATTATATAAAGCACAATAATATTTTAATAGGGTTGAATAATATCTTAATAGAGTTGTCTTTTCTGTTTATTAATTAAAAAGATGCATCTGATTACTATACCAGACTCAATGTTATTGGACGACACTGTTATATTTCACTGAACAACCAAACTCAATGTTATTGGATATTATGCAAATGTTATTGGATATTGTGCAAATATGATGAACATAAAATATTTATATTATAGACTACACTATAAATATTAAGTGTTTGCATTATGAAAAACACTATACAAATATTGTGAACATATACTCATTATATTGTAAACCATATTATAAATATAAAATGTTTGCATCGTAGACAACACTATAACACTTAGAGAGTGTTGTCTTTTCTGTTTATTAATTAAAAAGTGATGGTAGGTCTAGTTATGCTGTCAAACTCATTGCTATTGGGTCCGGTTTTTAGCCGAACTCAATAATTTTATGTTAGGGTGGACAACCGGACCCAACACTATTAGATCTAGTTGGGCCGTCGGATATTTCTAATTTTATTTTTTTATTATTTTTTTATTTTTTGTTCTTTTCTCTTATTTAATTGCATGTTTTCATCCGTAATGAGAAAATAAATTGATGAGAATTTGTTATATTATATAAAAATTAAACAATGATAATTGTATTTAATTTGAGGTTCGGTTGAATTTTCTTATTAAAGGATATTTATTTTTGTGTTTTAAAAGTGATTGAAAAACAATTGAATTTGTTATTGTTTTCTTTAATTTAAATTAATATTTTTTTATGTTTTTTTATTATTTTGATGTGATGATATAAAAATGAAATTTAAAAATAAAAAATATTATCTCAATATATTTAAAAAAAATATTTTAAAAAATAATCATTATATAATAATTACTATAATAGCTAGCATATTGGTTTTTACTATAGAATATTTGGAGACTATTTAAAAATTTTAGTGACTATAATTCTCCGTATCAAGACTTTAAGTTAGATATTATCTTGAAGGAACAGATATTAAATATTTATTATTTTTATTTAGTGACAGAAATAATAACAAGAAAGCTAGATAATTAATTAAGAAAACCTTAAATATTTTGACATAATGTCAGCAAAATTTGTCTTCGAGCTTTGATGGAGCGGGATTGTTAGGTAGTCACTTCCGGCAAGAAACCATACATTTTTATTTGTTTTTTTTTTTTGGAAAATAATTAAATATTTATTCAGAAGTAAGTGTTTGGACTCCATTTCTCCGTAACAAGCATTTTTAAAAAAACAACTATAGAGAAACCTCCTACCCTATTTCCCATAACTTCACCCAGATTTTGTTTCACATGTTAGAAGGGGATTGATGGGACAACATAAATCCATGGAGGGACATATGTTTTTTCGGAATACATTGAAAACCATAGACAATTGAAAACGTGGTCATCCATGGGAAAGTTCATGTATATTGTCAAAGATCAAACTCGTGTCCCTCCAAGTAGAAAAGAATGGGAGTGACGATTTAATTTTAATTTTAGATTTTATTTTTATGGACCATTATTTATTTCATATTAGATAATAAATTCCTCATTTCAATTAAATTTTTAAGAGATTGTATGGTGAAATTAAGTTTGCATATTGTTTACCAGTTATACAATACTTTTTTTTATGGAGAAAAAGTCTTCATAAAACAAGTGTACGAATTAAGTATTGGAATTACTAAACAAAGATTTCTCATTTCTTTTTCAATATTTTGATATCTTTGTTTTTCTCTCGTGATTGAAATTTAATTTTTATGACTAGATGTATGCGTTTTTAAGCTTATGTACCTCTAGTTTATCAAATTATAGAAATCAAAACGATATCTTTAGCTACTAAGATTTATAAAAGCTTATTTAAATATGTGATTATAATTGCTTTAAGATATTTTTTATTTTGAAATGTATTAAAATATTTTTTTATTTTTAATATCAATATATTAAAATGTTCTAAAACATAAAAAATAATTTAAATTTTAAATTTTTTTAATAAAAACATGTTGCACTGCTTTTCCATACACTCTCATAAGTAGATTAAGCATGTCCTAACCATGAAATCAAGAGAGATAAGGAGCTAATTATTTTTTTTTTAATCTCTACGCTGATATCATAATGTATGGATATTCATCTCGAGAAACTTGTAATAAAAGGAGTTTCTGCCAAGAAATTTACTGTAATTTCTAACTATGCTTCATATTTGGTTGGTTGGACCATATTATCATTTTTTAAAATTAAAGAAAAATAATTAAGAATGAAAAGAAGGATGCGGTGAGAATTTAGACATAATGGAAGGCTACATCGATCTACTGTGTGGTTTCAAATTCATTAAATCTTAGACGAAGAAGAAAATCACTGCAAGAAAAGCCTCATTTGCAATAGCAAAAAAAGGTTGAAAACTCAAATTTGCAACATTTTTCCAACCAACGCTTCAGGTTGCAGATCCAAAGTTGAAGAATTTATATGCTTCTGTATGTGCAGTTTACAATTTGATTGCAAATTATTTTTTCAAATTTAAAAAATAATTAATACAAAAATACCAACAATCTCAAATATATATATATATATATATATATATATATATATTTCAAATTCAAAATTAGATTTCGACAGTAAAAAAAATTGGAGAGAGATAGGAAAAAAAAGTTGGCAAATTATCGAAAAATCAACAAATGGCTAGACATGTTCTGCAAATTTAGTGGGGAATTAAGGTAGTTGTGGGGTGGGATATTGACTGTCAACGCCGCCTTGGCGAGGACGAGAAGAAATAAATAAAAATCAATCCATGTTATTAAAAAAATATATATAAGGTATAAAGTAGTATAGTTATTTAATAAAAAAAATTAAGAAAAATTCGTGAATATGTAATTTATAAAAAAATATAAAATATGAAATATAATATAATTAACCCTAGCCAAAAAGTTAAAAAATAATTTATATGAATATAAACTATAAAAAACAAGAAATTTCATAAAATGTAATATAGTTCTTTGACACATAAATTATTTAAATAATAACATATAAATTATTGAATATATATATATATAATGAAAAAAAATACTTGGTATTAAAATTTAAAATGAAAAAAGTTTTTAGAATTAGTGAGAATCTGTTATTTTCAAAATTATTATTTAATTTTAATCTTGTAGTTATTCATTAATTGAAAGAAGACAAGTTAATTTGAGAAGGAAGAAGGGTGAAGGTTATAATGTAAACTCTTGTATGATTATCTTTGAAAAAATTAGGTATGTTTCTTCTATAACTTATATAGCAAATGTTTAGAAATCTATTTGCTCTCTAAAAATAAAAATGATTCTATGGCTAGATTTAAATGAAAGTCTTTACACATGAGTTTTTCTAATGAAAAGACACATTATAAGCATTCAAGAAGATTAGTATTTTTGTTTGTGAGTAGTATTCAAAAATTATCTCCCATGTTTTTATGCATTGTTTAATAATTTGAAAACTATAAAATAAAATTGTAGTTTGAAGAGATCTGTGTTGAGTAATATTGTATGTCCTTGATGATCTTTAATATCAATGTATTAAATACTACTGTATGCCCTTGATGATTTTCAATGTAAATGGCTAGGTTTTTTATAAGATAATTATTATTAGTTTGAAAAAATTATTTGGAGGGTTTTATACTTAGCATTGTCTTAATTATATGAAATGTTAGGAACACCTTAATATTTAAGGAAAAAAAAGTTAATATAAAAAGATATTTTGTGGTTTTTATTTTATTTTGATGTAAGTTGGATTAGGAATCTAAACTTTCTTTTTTGTTATATATGTTTAAATTATAATTTCGTGTGGTTTTATATTATTTATTTTAATAATAAGATGTTATGTTTACCTGTATTTTTATTATAATTAGACTGATGTCTAAAATATAATTTATACAGTTAAAGCTCTGTCCATATTGATAAAGTTTTTTTTTATTATATATCTGTTATTGATTTTAAAGAAAAAACAAAAAAACAAAAAGAAGAATAAAAAGACGAACCACAAGTGATTAATAAATAATGCACTTGAGAAGCCATCGTAGGAAACGAGTGGATGAGAGCAGACCGGTAGGTGCAAAGGCATCTAAAAAATAATAAGTGAAGGAGAATATAATGGGAGAGCTAAAAATCTAGTTGGACCATCCATGGGCAACGTAACATTCATCTTCTCCATCAACGTAACTGGCCCCAGCTCTATGTTAATTTTCTGACAAAACACAGAAAATCTAAGACAGAATTAACTGTTGGTGTCGTCACAAGTTATTAAAAAAAATTACGCAACTTCTTGTAAGAATTTTGATGGTTATTCCTGGAAGTCACTTTATGCTTATAAATTTGGGAGTAATTAAAATTTTATATAGTTAATAATTTTAAAATTTATAAAATTAATTAAGATATACAAACAATAATCTAGATATTCACGTTCATAAATAAATAAAAAACTTGAAGGTTTTTTCAATTGATCAACTCCCATAAAAAAAGAAGAAACCCTTTTGAGCCTTGATTATGTTCTCCTCGAAGATTAAGGAGGTATATGTATCTTGAAATTAGTCTTTCTTTCTTATGAAAATGATGGGTTGATTAATTACAAGAAATAACAGGAAAGCTGGATTGATTAATTACAAGAAATTAAGGTTTGCACAATTGTTCATGGAGCTTTGGTGGAGCCAGATTGTATGGGCTACACCTCTACTCACAAGCTTTGCCGTATTTCCCATTACTTCACTCATATTGTGTTTCACGTGATAGGTGGGGATTGATGGGACAAAACAAACCCATCTAGGGACATGGACATTTTTTTCTTCGATATAAATTGAAATAAACCTTACGAATTGAAAGCATGGCCATCAACCTGGAATTTTATTGAAATTCTTGCATGTTGTAAAAAAAAAAAAAAAAAGATTCGTGATTTCTTCAATCTGAATATTATTTTGGTCCTTCTTGTTTTATTTTTTAAACTATAATCCATTTTTTTATAATATTGACATTGGAGTATTTTAAATAATTTTGTAACAGAATAAACAAAATTAAGGAAATATATATACACACACATAAATTTGTAACAAAATATTAACAATAGTAGACATTGGTTTTGGGAGCTAGGTAAATTATATATGCAAATGATGGAACAAAATTTGCCGTGTAATAAAGCAATAGATTAGGTGTTACAGTCAAACAATTAAGACAATTATAGCACGTATCATGTACCTTGAAATTAATGAGAAAATGTGATTCAAAGTATTAGCATCAAAATAATAAATTTTTTATTTATTTATTTATTTTATTTTGTTAAACAGACTTGTTGAATCAAACCAAACATTAAAAAATTCTCCATTTAGAATTCACATGTAGATTATACATGTTTGAATATGTTCTGAAAAGATCAATCTAACGCAGCGACTTTGCTAGAAAAACAATAATTTTTTTTTGTATTTTTAATTATTTAAAATAAATAATCTCAAATATTTTTTTTGTTTTTAGTTTTTATTATTATGTCTTTATATTTTATTTTGGTTATTAATTTTATGGTTTTTTTCAATATATTTTTGATGATTATAAGATAAAATAAAAATTATTTAAAAAAAATTATTGATTTAACCCGAAAATTATCATTTAAAACTTCTAATCACATAAATAATTAACTTGTGGACATGAATATTCTCGCGGGATAAAACGTGTATCGGACCATCATCTCTGTCTAGCTTTTTTATGAAAAGACGTGTCCATGCTGGCTCGTCTTCTTCACTCGGAGTTTTCCTGGAAATCAACATCAGAGAAAAAAATTTTGTTTTCATGACGTGTAGTGTTTATTTGTTAGAAAATATTTTTTAAAAAATAAGATATTTTAAAATATTAAATTTTAAAAAAATAAATTATTATTTTTAAATTTTATAATATAATAAAAAATACATTAAAAAATATTTTTTAGTATTTGGTTATATCATGAAAAGTAAATTAATTTATTAATATTTTATTTTTTAAAAGTTTATTGAAATGAGAAATAAATTTTACAAATTAAAAAATTGAATGAAAATAAAATTAAAAAAAAATTCATAAATTATCTTAAATAATCAAAATAAATGAGATCAAATATAAAAAGATAAAAGATAAAAAAATTAAAATAATAATATTAACATTTCATAAATTATTTCAAATAAAATAAGTATTAATTAAAAAAATAATGATCAAATTTGATAAATAAAAAAATTCAATAAAAAAAAATAAATAACAATTATAAAAATAAAAACTAAATTTAATATAAAAATAAATATTTTAAAAAATAAAATTGAATAATAAATATTTATTTATTTATTTATTTATTTATTTATTTATATATTAGTTAAAAGTTTAATAATCTAATTTGATATAATTATCAAATAATATTATATTTTTAAATTTTTTTCAATCTCAAAAAGAGTTTTTCGTCCAAATTTTATAGAAAAATACTTTTTGAAAATCAAATTAAATTTTTTTTAATTAAAAAATATTTTTTTAATAATAAACAAATAAAAAAAATTAAAAATCATTTTTCGTGTAACATTTTTCACAAAACAAACATGCCAAATATCAGACATTTTTATTGGATCTTGGATCTACCAGGACGAGATTCTTGCTTGAGTATGAAACACGTTCAAAGGTCGTGGTCACCTCAAGAAGAGTTTTAAGAATACATGTCTGCCTCTGTTCAAAAACCGACATGGAAAAGGACGTGATTTACTATTGGATGAATTCATTTTTATTAAAATAGCATTGTTTTGTCATTTTATTTTTAATTTCTTGGCGTTCATACTGTTGATTTTGGATCTGTCGGCGGATTATTAAAAAAAACAATTGGGGCAGACAAGTTTTACAACGTCAAATTGTTTTAACTACAAATGTAGCCTTAGTCAGGTTTTAAGTTGCAGATTTCTTGAATTAACCAGACAAGACCATTTTTGCCATCAGTAGTTTTAAGCTATACCCAATGAATAATGTACTACCAACGTCAAGCCCGTACACGCTGTCCTGGCTTTTTAAAAAAAAATTATGTTTTTTTTTTTAAATTATTATGTTATTTTAAATTAATATATTTTTAAAAAAATAACACCAATTATACTTCTAAAGAAATTCTAAACTACCCTTCGTGCTTTTTTTAAAAAAAAAAAAGTGTATGCACTTATGCATACATCACAACAAATTTTAATTATTAATTAAATTTTAATATGTTTTTATTTAAAAACTATATTTAAAAAAAACTTAAATCATTCGATTTCCAATAACAATCACATGACACGCTTTAATCGATATAAAATCTAAATTCAAGTCAAATTAAAATTAACTACTATAAAAATAAAGTTTAAAAACTAAAATATAAAATTAATAAACTATCGAGACCAAAGAGTATATTTACGCATCTCATGAAGAATAAAATCCCATTGTTGATAAACAATGCAGCCCACAATTCTTGTCTCGTACATGAACAATATCCCAAATAGTAAAAGGTGATTTTTATTATCAAGTATACTTATTATACCCAACATGAGAGTTTATCTTGTACGGATTGATTTAGTTTAACCTGAAAAAATAAATAAAAAATAAATTATATTTAAGGTTTTATAATATTCCACAGGAAAAAATTTTGCAACAATAAATATGAAAATAGAATATAAAAAATATGAGGCATGAAGTGTTGTAAATTTATATCTTATATCAAAAAATTAAAAAACAATACGTTATAATAAAAAAAAAATGAGACATGAAGTAAATAGTATAGTTATCTTAAAAAATAATTTATATGAATATAGTTTATAAAAAAATATGAAACATGAAATATAATATAACTATTCCACTTTTGAAAGTTCAAAAATAATTCTTATAGATATAGACTATAAAAAAACATAAAACATAAATTATAGTATAGTTATTCTATATCAAAAAAATTAAAAATTAATTTATGTGAATATAGACTATAAAAAATATAAAATTATGTATTTATAAATTAATTTTAGAATTTATTTAAAAAATAAAAATGTTTTAAAACAAAGTTTAGACTCCCCCGCTTTATTAAAATAAAAAATAAAAATCAAATTTGACTCGGATTGCGCTGAATCACTCAAGTTTCAAGTTTCCCGAAAAACCTCTCGAGTTTAACATGGTCAATTACATTTTTAGATTTCAGGTGTCCAGTCCTGTCTCCACATGCCGGGCCCAGCTGATTTTCATAACCATGTTTATAAATGTTTTTTTATTTTTAATTATTTTTAATAACAAATGCGGAGAGGCTGTATTTATGAGGTGTCCCGAAACGTAGGAAAACGTTTAAAAAGTTGTGACACGTCACACTTTTGCTCTCTTTATAAGCATACCACGAGTCCAGGAAAATCAACCCTCAGTGTTCCCCAGATAATTTCTTATAGCTTTACGTACAGCAATAACATGGATAAGACTTGCGGTATCCACACAACTTTCTTGAATCGCCAATTACACTGTGGTTTATTTCCTGCCACCAAGCACATAAGCCTAATAACAACTGATAAGAGAAGAACTGGAAGTGGCCAAACAGTACTCTGTTCACTTGTTACTCCTAAAACTATGAATACGAGGACGTTGATTGAACGACAGGTTCCACGCGAGGTGTCAATGCCAGCAAAATTTGGCATGTTTGGAGGGAATTTTGTGCCTGAGACCCTAATCACTAGTTTGAAGATGCTGGAAGCTGAATTCGTATATGCTTTACAGGATACTGAATTTCAGGTTTGTTGCCACCTTTTTTTATTTTTATTGTTATGTATTTCTTTGCAATGCTAGACAAGATTTTCACCAACCTCCTGTAATTTAAGGTTAGCGCTTACAAGGTGGACTTGCATGAAAATGTAGGAGGAGCTTGCGACGGCCCTGAGAGACTACGTAGGAAGGGAAACACCTCTGTATTTTGCTCAAGGATTGACAAATTACTACAAGAATAAAGATGGAGAAGGGGCGGAAATTTACCTTAAGAGGGAGGATCTCAATCATTGTGGAGCCCACAAGATGAACAACGCTGTTGCACAGACCATGATTGCCAAACGCATGGGCCTGAAGAGTGTTGTGGCAGCCACTGGTGCTGGACAACATGGTGTTGCAACCGCAGCTGCCTGTGCCAAGCTGTCTTTGTCTTGCACTGTCTTCATGGGCTCTGATGATATGGAAAAACAATCCTCAAACGTACTGTTAATGAAACTATTTGGTGCTCAGGTGAGATGCCCTCTAGCTTCTTTTTTCCAAAGCTTGATCTATCTAGCAAAAACTTAATGAATCGGGGTTTTCCTTCTGTGTATTATTCTATTTGCATAGGTTAAACCTGTGGAAAGAAGTTTTAAAGAAGCAAGCTCAGAGGCAATCAGGGAATGGGTAGGTAACTTAGAGACAAGCTACTACCTGACAGGCACGGCCGTGGGACCTCATCCATGTCCAAGCATGGTCTGTGAATTTCAGTCTGTGATTGGAAAGGAGACAAGGAGGCAAGCAATGGGGAAATGGGGTGGCAAGCCAGATGTGTTGATTGCCTGTATCGGGAGTGGGTCTAATGCAATGGGGTTGTTCCATGAATTCATAGAAGATGAAGATGTGAGGTTGATAGGAGTTGAGGCTGCAGGGTTTGGCTTGGATAGTGGGAAACATGCTGCAACTCTGAGTAAAGGAGAAGTTGGGGTCTATCATGGAGCCATGAGCTATTTGTTGGAAGATGAAGAAGGACAAATAATTCGACCACACTCGATCGCTGTGGGGTGAGTCCATAGAACTCCTATACCATCTATTAATAATAAATAGCTCATGGTTGTAAACTCCTTTCCCAGAAATTTACTGTCATCATGTTTTGCTGTCTTCTGCAGGCTGGAATATCCAGGGGTTAGTCCGCAGCTGAGCTTTCTTAAGGACACAGAACGTGCTGAGTTTTATTCTGCCACAGATAAAGAGGCTGTAGATGGTATGTCCAGGAATGCTAATATTAATTATAACTATGTGAAGCAAGTAAATTTTGCAATAATCTTGGCTCCCTGTGCATTGTTTGTTTGCAGCATACCTAAGGCTATGCAGATTAGAAGGCATAATTCCATCCTTGGAGGCAGCTCATGCACTGGCATACCTCGACAAACTTTGTCCTACTTTACCAAATGCCACCAAAGTCATAGTAAATTGTAGCGGTCGAGGAGATAAAGATGCAGGAATGGTTCTTGACCACAGACTTGAGTTAAGTTAAACGAGCACTCAATTTATCTTCGAATTATGAAAATAGGGAAAAGAATATAGGAAGGTACGTAATTTACTGTACTGGTTACTTGTGGACATACCAGCAATTCAAGGTATAACGAGGATGGAGAGCTTTATGTGGAAGCTCATCAAGCATATCCTAGATAAAGCCAGCTCAATTTTTTTTCTCTGAAAAATTGAATGATACTTTGCACTCGCTGATATCATAATGTATGGATTCATTTCAAGAAACTCTTAATAGAAAGAGTGTATTTCGTAGATTTGAGTTTCTCTCAGGAATAGGAATATAGTGATTTCTTTTGAAATTAACATAAATTATATCTTAAATTTTATTTAACAACTTAAAATTTTATATTAAAATAGTTCTTTAATATAGTATCAAAATATTAATATTTAAGTAGATAAAAGTTTAAATCTTATTATTTATATTTATTTAATAAAAATTAAATATAAAATAATACGAATATGTGTAAATTTCAAGCCTAAAATATTTATATTTAAAAAAAATATTAAAAAATAATATAATCCACGTATTTAAATTTTATTTATTAAGTTTGTAATTAAATAGTAATATAATTTGATATAACTTCTGTTTCCAACACAAAAAATTAAATGCCTGTCGTCCTCATTATCATCGCAATGCCATACAAATGATCTCCACAATTTCTCTAACATGAGCTTTTTCTTTACCTCTTAATTTTTGGTATTTTCTAGGGACCTCTCAATTATTTTGTGCTATGGACGATGTTGTCACATGCATATTTCACCTAACAGCCATGAAAAGCTTTTAAATTGACAAGAGGCGCCGCCGGCGATTGAAAAAGTCTATGGCTGCAACACTTTGTTTTAAATCATTTGTTTTTTTAAAAAAAAAAACACTTTTCAACTGGAAAAAAAAAAAGACGTAATCGATATTTTCTTCGCTTGTATGGAGGCAAATACTTTGAGAATCGTTCAATCAATGTGATTAGTATGGAGGCAAGTACTTCGTGAGTCGTTCAATGAATGTGATTACCATCACCACGTATTAAAAAAGACTCCATCATTATAAATACAATTTCGTTGTCATTGAAATTCGTATCATTATAAATATGAAACATGACTTATTGTCTGTGTTTTTTTATTACAAACATGTAATTATTAAATAAAAATCTTGTCAGATGAGAATTGTCATTGAAGTTCATAAATGATAACCATAATCTTTCAAGTAAGCATCAAGCAGATCCGCGTCCGAGCGGATGGGTGGCAATGACGTTCTGCTCCAAATAAAAATGACCCTGCGGCTTCTGGACAGCAAAGTTTGGGCTCATTGATAATATTACAGCAGGAAAAGGCCCAAAAAAAACAAAACAAAAAAAAAAACAAAAAAGATGAAAAACAGAGGGCAGAAATTATGTCACTGATGTGCTGTTGCTGCCACCAATCCATCCATTTGTGAGGAATTAAGCTTATTATGAGACGTTCAGGCCTTCTAGAGAATCAACTTAAAATGGTGACGGCTAACTGGTGCTCTGTGCAGTCCCTGCAGAAAGGCAAAACAAACTGCAAAAACAGACAACCCAGAAACTTCAGCAGTCTAGCAATTACAGTGGATTATCGAGTGCCCTCGGAATAAAACTCAAACCATTCATGCATTCTGTATTGCATTTTTTTTTTCAGCCTCCATAAGCGACCAACAAAAACAACTGAAAACATTCCTTCTTTTTTTGCATATGAAAAAAATGGTTTTAAATATCCCTCTGAATGTTAGAAAGACAACTTTTAATTTTTTTCTGCATGATATAATGCATGGTACAAGCCCCACTATAAATGTACATGATTTGGGCATATAGCCAAGGCATTGCACAGTCCAATGCAACTGTAAAACAAGTAAAAGCATACCGCTAACATGAAGAAACTCTAAGTTACAAGAGACTTGGAAGCTGATCTATAGAATGTTAACTCCGCATTCGTTTTCGACTACCTTCTTCAGTATTGCCCTGCAGATGATAAATCAGAAACAAATTTCTCAGGTTGTTAGAATATTAAAAGAAATCCCCAACCTGTAGGGCAAGAAAGTGAGGGATGGACTATATAGTAAACTGAACTTTCAACTTACATGTACTTCGATAATAATTCAACAGAACACGAACCATAAAGACCAAAATCTAGCAGAGAAAAAAAAAAGATATCTAGAGCTTGCCAGAGCACAGAAAAGACAAGGATATTGTCTAATACTACACACCACTCCAAAGTCACTTGTATTGCCATGATTCAATTTCACTGCAAGCTGAAGATGTAATGTTTTGCAGCAAGATACACATATCCAAGTGATGGATTGAGGTTGGCACGAGTGTGCAGCTGAATTAAGAGTTGATGTTCCAATTACCAATTTTTATTGAATAATACATCAACATATAACAACACTTGGAAACATAAATTGATTAATTATGCTGGTTTGATGTTCCGATTACTATTTTTTATTGAATAATACAATAACATATAACAATACTGAGAAACATAAATAGATTAATTATGCTGAGTGAAAGATCATGATAAAAGCAAACAGACATAGGAAAAGAAATGCATACCCCTTCTTCATGTCCAAAATCTTCAGAGGGAACCCCACTAGAATCGGACCTGCATTTAGCGTGTACAATAGGGCCTAACTGAGACCTATCCATGTCTGCTGTTGACCCATCAGAAGCATTCAGGTAGACAGCTCCTTTATACATCCATTCCTCAGTCTCATCACTGTAGAAATCATCAAAAGGCTCTCCACATAATGCACATGTACTCTGCTCTTCGTCAGCAGGAACAGCCATTTCATCATCATCCTTCTTCTCCACGATGGTCTCAGTGGGTAAAAATCCAGGAACTGCGTCAGTTCCCAATGCCTCTGCACCACTAAGCCACATACTTGCACTTACAAACCACTTGCGAGAAGGGTTCTGCTTACGGTTTTTGGACATCCGGTTCTTAGTAACATGCCAATCCATGTGACTACTGTGCTCTTCTTGACACTTTAATCGAAGGCCACATGTTGTGCACTGTCTTGGAAGGTCAGAATATAATGCACTTATTGCAGATTCATAGCGCAATTTGAGAAGGTCAGCATTGAACTCAAGCCCTACAGAGTCCTACGTATTGATTCACAAGGTTAGATTCAGCCTAAGATCACATTTGTTAAAGGAAAAATAGAGATTCTATTCCAATGAGTACCTGTAAAGGTGTTTGTTTTGTCATTGTGATCAAACCTTGAGCCATGAGAGAATTAATCAAACCAGAAAATGCACTGCCAGATGGTTGGGCGAGGGCACCTGAACTCGCATTCTGAGGGAAAGGCATCGTTTGAGAAGGACCTTGTGGCAAAGTTGGCCGAACCCCCACCTGTGAATGCAAGGTGTTTGGAACATTGCTGACCGCTAAAGGCAGTTGTACAGCAGGTAGCACATTTGAGGAACCATGCCCATGTGTGGTGTATCCATGATTCATTGGTCGTGCCAGTGGACGAGGTGGCAGTAAAGCTATCCCAGATGGATGAAAATTTTCTCGGGCTTCATGAGATGGAAGAAACTTTGGCTGAAAAGGATTAAAATGCGCCTGGTTTTGCTGATTCAAACCAGCATGTTGATTAGGCAATGGTGTTGGCTTCATCAAAACATAATCTTTGCTCTCAAAACTATTAAATGATTGTTCAGGAATAACTGAAGCTTTTTGCAAAGCCTGATTTGTGACAGTACTGCTGGTATTTACTGGATCAAACTGACCTCTACTCTGCTTTTCTGGTGGAAAACTAGAATGCACAGGAGGTGGGAGAGACTTGTGTACATTTACTGGAGGCCAGGCCCCTGATATTCGAGGCACAGCACTTGACCAGGTACCAGAACTATTAGAGTCAATGCCAGAACCCAATCTTGATGCAATTGCAGGAGGCCTAACAAGCTGTGCATCCATATCTGGAAGTTTATCAACAAGTGGATTGAAATTCTCTCCACCCATAGAGGATACACCACTTCCAGATAAGGGCATCTGGAAATCCCTTCCTCTTCCTTTGGCATTCAGGAGATGTGATGGCTGACGGATGTGAGGCGGAAAATTCCAAGCTTCTTGAGAATAACGAGAACCCGATATCTGATTTCTCTCAGTCAGGAGTCCGGGCATCTTGCTTGTTGATCCACGGCCAGGCTGCAGGAAGTACACCAATATCTTTAGCACATAAGATCAAAATTTGAAGTTGATTTTCTCTGTCAAAATACACAAACATAATTTTAAGACATAAAGAAAAGATGTTGAGGTTGGTTCCTAGTATATGAACAACAAACCCAACTGTTTCCTGAAACCAATAATAAGGGGACAATAAAACAGGTGAATATAATTTGAAAGGATATCTTTTTGACACGACTGACTATAAAAAAAATAATTGAAATGCAAATTATCATCCAATGATAGTGTTGAACGCAGCAGAAAAGCTCTAAAATGTGCCAAATTGCAGAGGAGGCCTTGATGGGGATAAAGAGAAGAAATTGGGAGGGGGGGGGAGGCAACTCATTATCAAATAAAAGCTTGTCAAGTTCCATTAAAAAAAAGTCACCACCTTATTATAGAAAGAAATAAAATTAATTTAGAATCAACCAATTTCACGCAAAGCTATAACTTTGAGACACAAGTACAAGAAGTACATAAACAAGTTGAGAAAGCATACACCAAGAATCGAAACTGCATCTCCACCCATATTAGAGGAGTCATCCACCAAAGCCATTGGAGTCACACTAGACCCATTGCTCCTAATATCAGAGTCTGCACGGATAGCATTTAGCCTTCCAAAGCCAGGCCTTGGAACAACACTTCCAAAAGGTGGAACAGATGGTGGCAAGAAATCATTGCTCCTACCACGATCTAACAAAGTAGGGCTCATATCTTCCCAATCAAATTCCTCCTCTTCAGTATTCTGCCATAATCTTGGAGCCACCTTATCACGCATGCCAATGGCAGCCAACTGTTCAATGTGCAATGGTTTACTATTTGGAATTCTCTTCCCCCTATCATCCCCATATGCATCTATTAAAGCTCTGGGTCCTTGTTGCTCATGTCCATTGCTGAGAGATCTGGCAGAAGCTTCAAATCGGTAATGGTTATCATCAGAATAGTGTTTTCTTCTCAATTCATTTGTCTCATCATCTCTGACAACAACTCTGCCATGTCCATAATCAAATGGAGGATGAGATGGGGACAGCCCCTCCATGAACCTTAGGGGAGAATTTCCTGCTGCAAAGTCATCGATTTCTGAAGACGAAGGCCTCTCAGCTCCAGTTGTTGATGGCGACACGCGTCTTGCAAGCCTGGAAGTTGATGATGGCTGCAGCTTATTAGATCCAAGAGTGAGAGATGCACGGTCAGCTCCAACCTGTGAAGATATGGCCTCTGCTTGATCAGTTTCATATTCATCATATCCAACAGCAGGTTTGTGACCATACATTTTTAGAATTGAAGAAGTTCCCTTTGTGTGCTGAACATTCTGTGGGGGGTTAAATTACAGTTTTAGCAATTTCTATGTTTGTATTGACCACCCTGTCTGCGTGCACACAGATGCACATTTCATTACAGTGTCAATAGCTGATGATAACACAAGTACCAAAGGACGACAATCAATAACAAAATACAAAATAATCCCAAAATGTAGCTTGTGAGCACATAAATTCAACTTGGAACCAAATGTTTTATTTCATACCAAGTAAAAAATAAGAAACAAACACAGTAGATTAAAAATAATATAGCCCAGAGGAAAATCCCTGTATCAAAAACAGATGGAATAAAATCGATCTAGATTCTACATGCAACTTTAACATTGACCAAATAAACAGAAAAGGGGACCTTGCTTTAGTGGGATCATTAGAGATGGAATTTCTTAGACCTTTCAACCAAAAGGATCACAAATCAGTTTCCCTTCTAAAATTCTGACACAATATTCAGTTAAGTAATAAAGGAAGAAATCGATACAAGAAGCAACCAAAGAGTCGCACAATAGAAGGCCACTATATCAAGTATCTTAGACATAACCAACAAGTCAAACCACATGTATTTCAAGAAAAAATGAAAGTCTCCATATCTTGAACAGCCATAGTGATGCCAAATGTCGGAGCATGGCACTTAATCAGTAGACATTTGACAAAAATCCCTGAAATGGTATATTGAACAGTAACAATCAACAAAGTTGCAAAGCAACTAGTAACTAAACGGTTTTCTATTTAAACATTATATAAGTTGAAAACCATAAGATATGAAAGGTTACAAGGCCACGCATTATATAAACATGCTCCAAAGTGCAATTATCACAACTTTTCTTAAGACTCATCTTGATATCCAAAATCTACAACTGAAATGGTTAGCATCATGAGACCGTCTTTAGCCATTAATATTTCAGTATTGAAAACACTGAAATGATGAACATTTGACTTGGCATATACTCCACTATGAACTCTTTTTATTTAAAAAAAATCTAAAATTTAAACAGGCCCAGTTGAAGGTTCCAAACACAAAGCATATGGTTTCAGAGCAGGACTACAAATCAGAGAGAGAGGGAGAGTTCAATGAGAACCTTACATTATCTCTACTTGAATCCATCTGACGTAAGTATTTTGGGTTCACATGTATGCCATGACTTGGTCTGGGTGATTCAGAAGCCTTCAAGGAAGTCAAATTTGATGACTGATTATTAATTTGTGAAGACAACTGCAGTTGTGTCTCAATCTTCCTAAGTACAGAAGATGGAAACACAGATGACCAAGTGCCAAAAAGGTGGCGCATTGAAGGATATAATCTAGGGTCAACTTGTCCATATGCCTCACAGAAAACCTGGTAAAGTGAAAAGAACAAAAATGTCAGAACCATGTAGTATAACAAATATCAATCATGAAAAATGAAAGAGAAAAAAGCACACTATTTTTTTACTAACTCACCTCAGGCAAACGGGAAGAAAAATACCCAATGTATTCACGGCCGATGTTCTTGACAATGCTATCTAAAAGATATAACGAAGGTAGCTTTAGATCTACTGGGACCTGCCAAAGATGAAAAGTAAACACAAACCACCATCCCTCCACAGAGAAAAAGGCATAGATATAGAAACTCAACTTTCTTATAGATAAGAAAAAAGGACAAAGCTGGGGGAGAAAAGTTCAAACTTTTAAATTAAAAGGTACACAATGAAATTGAATATTATAATCCAAAATTGTTCTAACTTCAAGAAATTCACATGTCAATCCATCTTCACTTTTCAGAGTTAACTTGAGTAATATTTCTTCCCCTACTTGAAAACTCAAAATATCTTTCCAATATCCAGTATCACATTTATCCAAGGAACTAGCCAAGAAATGAAGAAAAATGAAAAAAAATTCATGTAAGTGAGAAATCTAAAAGCCCAAAAAACTAACAGATAGGAACCAAAATCAATGGAAAAGGAGTTTAGAAAAGGGAGATTTCCCAAAAATTTCAAGCATTCAAAGCAGCACTCCAACCAAGCAGCTCGCATTGAAACGTCACCAGTTTTTTTCTTCTCTTTCTAATGACTCTACTTAAATAAACAGACAATGAAACGAATAATATGCGGAAATAAAGTAAAATTTCCAATTTTTCAACCCAACAAAGCTGAAAATGTTTCAACTACATTAACTCTAGATTCTAAATCTCTCACATTTTCCCAACATCCGATACAACCATTCAAAAACTCCCACCACAGCAGGGAAAAAAACGCTCAAAGTTCTACAGCCACACAACACATCTCCCAAACCTTCAAACAAAACCTAAAATCCATCAACTCTCCCACATTTCACTGACGCCAAGACTTCTAAATTCATCACTACCAGCATCATTCAAACTAAACCCCGAAATCCAAAATTAATACAAACACATGCAAAAATTAATCAATAGCACCTCCCCAATTAAGAGACTAAAAAATCCTCTAAAGTTTCAATATCTCTAGCATTACTCCATCTCAATAACTAAACCCTAAAAAATCCCACACGTTAAAAAAAAATACAGACCTCGACAATGCGGCCACAAAGAGCATCAGCAATACCCTCACCGTGCTCCCTCAGTTCTCCGGCAATAATAGTCAAATCAGTGATAATAGGTTTTGAATTAAACGTTAATTCATTCAAAACTGTCTCATAAATCTCCACCATATCCTCCGTACTCAATCCGCCACCTTCCTCCACCGCCGATTGTTGCCGCTGCTTCAATAAATACCTGAACTTGTCCAGTATTGAAGATGCTGGGGATTTCTGCGGCAGCAGCTCATTTGGCATAGTGCTGGTAACGGCTTCCGCTGCCTTGGTGGCCGTTTTAGGGTTTAGGAGTTTTGTGGATTGCATTTGTGTCCCATTAAGAGAGAGAATTGAGAATTGAATGTGGAGAATTAGGGTTTATAAATTGGGATTTTGATGGATTAGTGGCATCGATTTTTTATTTTCTAGAGAGAGAGAGTGATAAAGAGGGAACCTGCTTGGCCTTTTTCTTTTATTTTTTTATTATAACTCCATCCTTACATTTTATCACATTTGATGAATTGGTCCTTGTAGGATTTAAAATAATAGATTTTAATCTCAGTTTATACAATTATTTTTTTATCCAAGGTTAAATAAATTAGAAAGAAAAATGGAATGGATAAAGGGACAAAGTTATAAACAAATTGATAAATATAAGGATGATACATAAGTTTCTAAGATTGTAAGGACTGATTAATTTTTTTAAAATCAATAGACAGATCGTTTGGCCTTCTATTTTATTTTTTAAAAAGAAAAGTTATTGTAAGTCAAAGCATTTGATTTTTGCATTTTAGCATAATATTAACAAAAGGCTAAAGCCGGTGATATTACTGTGCCTCGTGATACAGTTTACTATTTATTTTAATAGTATAATTACTGTCTTGTCTTTTGATTATTATTATTTTTTATATTTATATCAGGGATAGGATGGTCTTTTAATGGATATAAATGTCTTTTAAAACTTGTGTAGGGTTATTTTGATAATTGCATTTGTAACTGCATGCTAAAATAATGAATTTAACCATGGAAAAAAATAATTGCATGTTATCTCCACAAGAGCGACTTTGAATTTTCATGTATGACTGGAGAGCAAATTTACGACATTACCCATGCATTTAAAGGCTCTGTGGTAATTCTTTCATGGTATGTTTGTAATTGTTGATTGGTCAGGGTAATTTTTAATTTTTTCCAATTAAAAAAAATTCAAAAAAGTTATTGAAATGTGTAAAGTATTTGCTAGTACGTTAGCAACTTAATTGATTTTGAGCGGCATATATAGTTGATTTTAATAGTTGTATTGGTACTTTTGTTATATTATTAGATTCATCTTGATATTTTTTATATATATAATACATATATAATAGTTTAACATTACTAAACTAAAAATGAATTTTTTTTTTCTTGGATTTGTGTACAAGTCATACAAAAAATCAAAATAGTCTTTTAATTGTTTTTTTCGGTTCAGTCTCTCTTCTTTTATTTATATTTTTTTTTACATTGATTATTTCTAATTAAATTTTATTTTTGATTTTATCCCTAATCATTCAATTTTTAAAATTTATTTTTAAATTTAGTATTTATTTTTTGAATTGTTATTTGTTTTATTTTTAATTATTTTTTTAATTTATTTGTTTTTTTTTTACAATCTTAGCCTGGGCATTTTTTTCATTAATTTTTGTTTCAAATTTGATCATGTTTTTTTTAGTTACTATTTTTATATCGTTCTTGATGGATTGATTTTTTACAATTTCATCCTTAAATATTTAATTTAATTTGATTTATATATTGGATTTAGACCTAATTTTTTAATTGGTTGTTTTTGTTTTGCATGATTTTTTTTTTCAATTTCATCCCTCGATGTCAAATTTAATGCTAATCATTTTCACAATTTTCTTGGGATAATTTTGATTTTTTTTTAAAATTTTATCTTTGTTTGGTTTTCTCCATTAGGATTTTAAGTTTATTTTTTTTGTTGCTCCTTTTTTTTTGCCAATTTTTTTATTAGTAGTTTTTTCAACAATTTCATTACAAGTAAATCGGATGACATTTAAATTTTTTTAATTAAACTCAAGTTCATGGTTTGACAAGTTGTAGTTTTTTTAAAATTAAATGAGGTTTAAAAGGTTCGTTTTTATTTCTTTATTTTTTTTATTTTTTTAAGTTGAATTTTTTTTTAAAGTTTGACTCCTTTTGTTCTAGTTTTTTTTCCAATTAAGTTAATATCGAGTTGTTTAATAATCTAAACAGGCTTGGGAGTGGTTCTTTCTATCCTTTTCTCATTATTTTTTGGTTAATTTATTTATTGTTGTTATATTTTTTTATTATTATTTAAATTACTATTTTAACCAATCATGCTAAACTTGAATTTTTTATGTTTGATATATTTTTACATAAAAAAATTATTGGTCCACTAGTGGCGAAGAGCGGACAACATGTCTAATTCTTTATTAAAACTTATTTAATAAGAGATTTATAATTAGTAAATAAATATTTTAGAAATATATCAATAATATCTATAAATGAAGTCCTTAATAGATGTAAAAAACTAAACTTAACAAATTTTTAGATAATATGTTATTTGAGCCATGCCATTGTTAATATTAAATAGAAAAAATCAAAATTATTTTAAAATTTACACCAAGATATATCAAGAATATGTAATCTATACCTTTCTAAAAAAACAACAATAACTATATATACATATATTCTTTTTAAATAACATTTTTTGAAGGCAGTCTAGTTGTAATAACTTTAACCTATCACAATGTAAAAGTAAAATTTAAAGATTTAAAATTTTAAAATAATAAAATTTTAAAATATTTAATGGAGAAAAAATAATATATCTTAAGGTCTAAGGATGCAATGGCAATACGAAAAGGAGCTACATTTAGCTAACGAAGTGTAATTGGCTTTCTTTTCTCTATTTTTTTTATGTAAAACCCCATAACTTTTTACACTTAGTATGGTGGTCAAAAACATTTAATTAGACTTCCATTTTTTTTATTAAAGCAAATAAAATCATGTTTCATAAAAATAAAAGATTTTTTTACCATTTGTTTTACAAAAATAAAAAGAGCTCTTTCTTTTTAGTATATTATTGGTGATTTTTTTTAATGTAGTTTAATTAACAATTAAAAAATAACAAATACTATTTTAAAATCTATATT
Organism: Populus pruinosa; assembly: GCA_026413675.1. Classification (NCBI taxonomy): domain Eukaryota; kingdom Viridiplantae; phylum Streptophyta; class Magnoliopsida; order Malpighiales; family Salicaceae; genus Populus; species Populus pruinosa. The sequence goes on along the minus strand of CM048602.1, from coordinate 2,386,528 downwards.
ATTTGTCCCATCCTATTTAGTTATACAAGTTATTTAGCTCATGTTTCTTTGTAGGTCACATAAAAAAAATTTTAATATGACAAAGATTTTTACATGTGTTTTAATATAAAAAAATCTCAATCACAAATCAAAAAAATTCTTGAATGCATTTAATTAAATAAACTAAGAACCGCTTGTGCAATTAAAAAATTTATAAAACTTAATTTTTAATCATTTTAAGTTAATTAGTGAACCTATAATTCAGATCATAAACTTAATTAAACTAAATAATTTTATTCATTAATTTTTTTATTATTTCAAATAGACATCTATAAAAATAAAAACCAATCAAATACCAAGACAATTGAATAAAAATACTAAAATAAAAAAAATACCAAGGCAATTGAATAAAAATACCAAAATAAAAAAAATTAAGCTGGTCAATTAATAATTAACAAAATATTAAATGATAAAATTAAAAAATTATTAAACAAATAAAAATATCCAATTTTATTAGGGGATAAAAAGGCACAAGTGCCCAAAAGCACATGAACCTCAAGAAAAAGGTTTGAGTGCACAACCCACTCATTTTTAATGCTTAAAGGTCATTATAAAATCAGATTATAATGTTACAAATCAAAACAAATTTATTTTTAAACATATTTCAACAAAAAAAACCTAAGAAACACCTTTGACACATTGTGAAACATATTCTTGGCCTTAAATAACCTAAAAAGATGCTCGAAAACCAATAATCAATTCAAAATTAAATTTATTTATGGACTAAAATTTACCATATAATTTAAATTTATAAAAAAAAACACCTAGTATAAATTCTTTTCATTGAAAGGAATTCATTAATATCAAAATAACTTTTTTCGCGTGGCCTTGATAGGTGTAAATAATGAATTCTAACCACTTCTTATTTTCTCTCTCAAATTAAAAAACAAAAAAGAAAAAGAAAAAAATTAAAGTTTAAGATTAAAATTGGTTTTGTTTTTATTTTAAAAAATTGAAGGGACCTTGTAGTTATAATTAAAAAAATTTAGGGATTAAAGTGCATATTTTGCATAAAACTTTTTTTAAACCACTTATTCCCTCCATGTTTTTTTTTTATTTTGATTTCTTTTCTTTTAATCTCATTATTTTTCAACAAATCAACTCAAACTAGCTTTTAATTTGGAAAGGAAAAAAAATTAGAATGAATGTAGATTTATTGAGAGAAACTACAATGTACTAGGAATATTAATTCCTTATGTAGTTTTCATGTAAGATGTTTTTAAATATTTATTTAGTTTTTAAATAAAATATACAAAAAGAATATAACTTTTAAATTTTTTTCATCAATTATTTAATTAATTAAAAAATATAAAAATATATAAAAATGTTTCTTTAAGATTAAAATAATTTCTTGAGAAAAATATGCACACATACAAATTTTGATAAATATTGGAAATCTAAATTTGAATCTTTTTGTTTGGGCTTCTTTTTCATGGGCTGCTTTTATGAATCAGCCCAAAAGGACCCGTCGATAGTGAGGTCTAATGGTGTTTGGTGTGGCGGCAGCAGCTCATTTGGTGTGGTGGTAATAATGGATTCTGCTACTAATGCTGCTGCGGCCGCCTGGGTGAAGGTTTTAGGGTCTAGGACTTTTGCATTTAGTTCAATTCAGAGAAAGAGTTGATGGTACTGAATGCAAAGATTTAATGCTTTAGGATTTTGATTGAAAGACAATGAATTGCTTAAATCTAACAACGTTGATGTCCTCAAAATCTTGTCTTTCTAGCTCTAGTCTACTCTCTTCTCACTCTTCTACCAGCCCTTTTCTGCTTCCAAGATCATCTTCAAGATTCTCTCACGCGACCCCAATTCACTGTGGCCTTCGAGAGCTTAGGAATCGTATAAATTCAGTGAAAAACACACAGAAGATCACTGAGGCTATGAAGCTTGTTTCTGCTGCTAAAGTGCGGAGAGCACAAGAAGCTGTTGTTAATGGTAGGCCTTTTTCTGAAACTCTTGTTGAAGTGCTTTATAACATTAATGAACAGCTTCAAACTGAGGATATAGATATGCCTTTAACTAATATTAGGCCTGTCAAAAAAGTTGCTCTTGTTGTGATTACTGGTGACAGAGGACTTTGTGGGGGTTTTAATAATAATATAATCAAGATAGCAGAAGCAAGAATTGCTGAATTGAAGAATCAGGGAGTTGAATATACTGTAATCAGTGTTGGAAAGAAGGGTAAATCTTATTTTATTCGCAGGCCGCATATTCCTGTTGATAGGTTTCTTGAAGGAATGGGTTTTCCTACAGCCAAAGAAGCTCAGGCAATTGCAGATGATGTTTTTTCATTGTTTGTTAGTGAGGAGGTTGATAAAGTGGAGCTTTTGTACACGAAATTCGTGTCATTTGTTAAGTTTGTTCCTGTTATACAAACCTTGCTCCCGTTATCACCGAAGGGAAGGATTTGTGATATAAATGGTGTTAGTGTTGATGCAGACGGGGATGAGTTCTTCAGGTTGACCACTAAAGAAGGGAAATTGACCGTGGAGAGAGATGTTGTTAGGACTGAAACGGCAGAGCTCTCTCCAATTTTGCAGTTTGAGCAGGATCCAGTTCAGATTCTTGATGCCTTGTTGCCTTTGTATTTGAACAGCCAGATTTTGAAGGCATTGCAGGAATCACTAGCTAGTGAGCTTGCTGCTAGGATGTGTGCTATGAGCAATGCAACTGATAATGCTGTGGAATTGAAGAAGAGCCTTTCAATCATTTACAACAGGGAGCGTCAGGCCAAAATTACAGGAGAGCTATTGGAGATTGTTGCTGGTGCCGATGCCTTAACCTCATGAATTCATCATGTTAGTCCCTATACAATTCTGCTTCTCTCCACAATTATGCTTCTTTGTAGGTATAATTCAAGGGTGATTCCATATTCATTCAAATATGCTTTGTTTTAAAGAAGTTATTGAGACAAATGACTTTTTTTTCCCTCTTGTAATTCTCAAACTACTTGTAACAGCTCTGTGCAACATGAGAAATGCAATGTCTTTCAGAACAGAAGAGTTTTCTGCATATCTTTGTGCCCAATTAATTTTCTCTAATATCTACACTAGTATGGTTTGTGGAGTTTTCTCTACAAGGATATCCTACAGAGGTCAGTTTCTGTTGGATGAGCCGATACGCAGATTATTTATAGCAGAACTCAGTCCTTTTCACTGCAATGTAATTAGATTTACAAAGGGTTCTTATCTCTTTCATCCATTTAAATTCTCCTGCTTCGTAATCCTGAATGGCCTTAAACATTCATAGTGCCAAATAAAGCTCTTATATTTTGTAGAGCAAAGTATGGATTTCAGAAAACTGGTGTTGCTCATGCTGTCGCTGAAATTCATCTTAGATTGACAGTGCCAGTTGAGAGAGCAGTATTACTGTATTAATTACCTGTGAAAATTATTTGAGATGCTTAATGCCAATGCAATGCAGCAGCCAAAAGAATCAGTTGCAGTGACAAGTTTATTCAGCCCTCGTGATGGAACCTGGCAGTCGAAGGACTCTTGTATTACTGTCAGCTTCTCCATGATTGGTTTGCGACTTCAAACAACTGCAAAACCCTTCCTTTTCAGTGGCACCTTTTGACATTAAAAACCTTGTTTCAAACAGTAAGTATCATAATCCTTTTCTCCTTCCACTTTCCTCTGCGTTCAACTATTTATCAGCCAATCTGGTATTAGATTGAGGTAATGAGTTGTGTCCAGAAGCTCTTTTGAAACGATGAAGGTAAGTTCAATATGGATCTGATTTTGTAGACAGCGAGACAATAGTGAAGATGTTAACCATTGTTTCTATTTGAACTTCCTCTGAGGCTCCTTTCAGCCTCGTATTGTTTAGATCATGCAGTTGTGTTAGGATTGAACAAGTGATGACATCCACCAGTTTATCGAGCGAAAGTATCAATCTTTAGCGGATAAACTTCATGTGAGATAGAGGGAGCGACGATTATTATATTTTTGGAAAAAATTTAAATTGGTCCCTCTACTACAAGTATTGTTTCAATTGGATAGTTGAAGTATAAAATCAGGCAAGATTTAGCCTACAATAGTCAAATGTCTACTAGTGTTATTTCTTCATATGATTCTGTCACATCCTTTATGCACGTCTTCTTTTTGTGCCAAAATTAGTGCCGTTTACTTAGAAATTCAGTTATAATCACAGAATATCTAAGTGCTGTTAAATTAAATCATGCGATGTTGTGCAGAATTATTTCCTAGCAAAATACAAGAAATCAAGAAAACCATTGAAATTATGAATTTATTTGTTCAAACTTGCATTTTTAAATTTTGATTTTGGCACTAAAACGTAGTTCAATTAAAAAATTAAGCAATAAATTGTTTTAGGTTTTTCTTAAAAAAATGAATTAATGTCATCTTGAAAATAAAAAGTTAAAGAAGTTGAAACAATGTCTTTTTTGATCATTTGTTTTTTAAAATAACAAATTCTTGAAGTTGAATGTCTTTTTTGATTATTTATTTTTTAAAATAATAAATTCTTGAAGTTGATCTGACTAAGTTTCACTTGGTGGATTATCTTGCTAGGACCAGTCGAGTTTAATAATTATGATATTAATTGATGTTGATAAATAAATAATATTAAAAAATTTTTGATATTTAAATAAAACTTTGAAGGATGAGAATGAAATATAGTATATAGATGGAGGAGAGTTTTGGAGTTTTTTTTTTTTGTAAATAATAAAATTTTAAAGATTATTTTAAAAAGTTTTTATTCCACCTTGAAAATACAACCTCTTCTTCTTTTAAGTTTAAATATTTAAATAAAAAAAGTTTTTTATTTTATATTGAAAACAATTCAATTTTCTTTTTAGAAATATATATATATATATATATATATTAATAGACTTTTAATTCTATATTAAAAAAATAAAATATTTTTTTAATATTATATAGTGAACTATGAGATAATAATAAATAAAAAAATAACAGTAAGCTTACATGTATAAGATTAAGTTGAATAGAAGGAAAATCTTTGATTGCCTCCTTGCCCACAAGACAACGCATATACTTTGTATATACTTTTTTAAATATTTTTTATCCAATAATAATTTGTAATTGGCCCATAATTTGAAATCATAATTTTTTAACTCTTTAAATTAATTTTTTAACAATCATAATTATAATCATATTTTTACTATCAACTTCTTCTTCTTTTTTTTTTTTAATATGTTGTAACAACTATCTGTTACAACAAGAGATCTCTTTAATTTTCCCATTTAAGACAACTCTTTAATTTTCCCATTTAATTTTCTTTTTGGTTGTTGTATATTATCAGCATATAAAAAATACCATGTATTGTTAGAATAAGATAATAACAAATAAAAGAATATTAATGCTCTTTTGTTAGAATAAGATAATAACAAATAAAAGAATATTAATGCTCTTGAGTCTTGCTAGGTATTTTGTTTATTTTCTTTTTTATCTTGTTTTAATTATTTTAGCTTCTTCTTGTAACTTTTTAACATATCAAATAAATGTTAAAATTGTTTTTTCAAATGGTGATCTAGAAGAATATGTATTCCCTGGACAAGAAAATAAAAATTACAAATTAAAAAAGCTTTTATATGGCTTAAAACTTCTAAATAATAACATGAAAAATTTGAATAGGTTGTTTTAAATAATTATTTTTTCAGTTAGTGTGGATAAATATGTATACCAAGTCTATTGATAATATATATATATATATATATATATATATATATATGTGATTAATAATTTATATGTAGATGATATACTTGTTTTTAGTAGTAATATAAATATCATGCATGGTAATATTATATGTTTCTTAGCATTTAAATTTGACATGCATGGTAATATTATATGTTTCTTAGCATTTAAATTTGACATGAAAGATGTAGGTGAAGCTAGTGTGATATTGTATATTAAATTTATAAGAAGAGACAATGATATAATATTAACATAAAAATATTATATAATGAAACTTCTCAAAAAGTTTGATTACTTTAATACGATATTTGTGAGTATTTTTTATGATGTTAACACTCAATTGAAAAAAAAAAGAAGTTAAAGTTGTTACTCAACTTGAGTATGCTTAGATTATTAAAAGTATAATATATTTGATAAACTTCACTTAACATGACATAACATATATTATGCATGTGCAATCCCAGTCATGATTATATTCCAATGATAATTTAACTAATAAAATATTTAAAAAGTACCATGAACTATAGTATTGGGCTTATAGTAGAATTCTTGTTGTATTAGATGGATATAATGATAGTAATTGGATTTTATATTCAAATAAGATTAAATTCATTAGTAGTAATATATTTATTCATAATGGTGATGTAGTGTCTTGAAAATCATCCAAGTAAATTATTCGATCCATTATGAAGTCAGAATTTATAGCTTTAGAATCAATAAGAAATGAAGCTTATTGGTTAAGGGATTTCTAACTGAAATTTCATTGAAAATAAAACCAACACCTTTTATATAATATATTGTAATTGCCAACGATAATAGTTACAGCTAATAATAAATCTTTCAATGATAAAAATCGACATATTTAATTAAAACATGGTGTTATAAAATAGTTTCTAAAAGATAGAATTATTTTAATTTACTATGTGAAATTAAAAATGAATTTGATTCACCCCCTTATTAAAATGATATTTGAAACATCAAGGAGAATGAGATTAATGCTAATTGAGAACTTAAAATGATGGTAATATAACTTATATGACTGAGGATCCCATGAATTTGGTTTATACAAGTAATAACAAAGTCATTTATACTTCAGTAGCATTATAAAAACAAGTTATCTCTTATGATGTGAGAATAATGCTAATATATAATTAAAAAGATGATGAATTAAGTTCTTAATGAATTTTATATTTTTTTATAGATAGTGTTCAAATTATACTGAAAACTTGATGGAATTACCTATATGAATATGAAATGGATCCACTTTGATATTAAAAAATCTCTAAAGTAATCATGAATAATTAAGCATGCAAATGACCTATTAGCACAAAATCGAGTCAAACAACAAGAAATTGTAGGGGTATAATATAATTGGTAAGATATCTAATTTACAATAATAATTTTTTGTTTATAAAAGTTAAAAAAAACTTTACTAATAATTAAGTAAGTTAAATCTTATTTTTTCTATAATCTGGTTCATGATTCAAAAATATTAGGTTAGATGTATTACACTTAATAGATAGAAATTCAACAAATATATTCTTATTTCAAAAAATCTTATAAAATATATGAGGGATTTTTGTAAATAATAAAGTTTTAGTTATTATTTCAAAACATTTGTATCCCATATTAAAAAAATATTTTTTTTAAGTAGAAGTATTTAAATAAAAAAAATTATTATTCTATATTAAAAAAATACAACCTTTTTTTTAACATAAAACATATATATTAATATATTTTCAATCTCACATTGAAGAAATAAGATACTCTTATACTATTTATATAGTAAACTTTTATTTTATGATAGCAACTAATAAAAAAAAAATGGTGAGCTTGCATGTATAAGGCTGGGCTAAACAAGAGAAAAACTTCTAATTACTTTTTGCACGTAAAACAATATCTATATATTTTAAATATTTTATCTTTAATAATAATTTTTTTTAATCCTTAAAATAAATCTATAGTTTTTTAACTCCTTGAATTAATTTTCTAATAGCAATCATCACATCTATATTTTCCCAACAGTTTTTTTTTTAATCTGCTGTAAAGGCTATCTGTTATAAGACCGCTATTTAATTTTTCCATTTAATTTTCTTCCTGGTTATTATATGCTATCACCCTATAAATACACTGTATTTTTGGAATCAGACAACTAACGAAAGAATATTTATCCCTTACGTCTTGCTGGGTGCTTTGTTTATTTTCTTATTTATCTTGTTGTTTCTACGACCCTTATTTAGAGAAAAACCTGTTAAACCCTAAAGATAACTTTGTATGCAAGAAAACATCCTTAAATACAATATTTACGTACGCTTTTGCTATTTTTTTCGGATATAATTTTACAAGGGATGGCCTGTTTGTTTTTAAATTTTAAAAATATTTTTTAAAAATTCAATTTTTTATTTGTTTATTTATTTCAAATTAATATATTTTTAAATCATTTTGATATGCTAATGTTAAAAATAATTTTTTAAAAATAAAAAAATATTATTAACATATATTTTAACATAAAAAATAATTTGAAAAGCAAGCTTGCTGCAACCATACTATTAAACATGTTTGGCTAAAATGCATTTTTACCCTTATAGTTTTCAATACTTTACTTTACAACTATAAGTTCTTATTTTTACCTCTGATAATAAATAACTAACAAGAAATAAAATTTTTAGTTTTTAAAATTTATTATATTTTTCCTACTTCTCTCCCACATTCTCCTTCTAAAATCCCTACATATGTTATATATCTAACATGAACATTTAAAAAAGACCCCAAAAACCAAATTAAAAAAGCTACTTATTGCATGATTAAGGGCAGTGAAAACTAGAAGGGTAGTATTGATAAATTTAAATGTAGGGGTAGGAATGATAATTACTACGAGCTTCAATAAATAAACGTGACGGGGGGATGCTTTTTTTTAAAAAAATTATATGATAATTATTTCTATTGTAATATTTATTTAATTATTAAGATTATACAAAGATTTATGGAATTTAAAATCCTAATTCTAGTTGGATTCTATTATTCACGAAGAGTCTTTTTCCTGTAAGGATTCTAGTGCTATTATAAAGGGATGTCTAGCTTGCTTTTTTTCCATTAGAGATCATTATTCAGAACTTTCCAAGCAAAGTACTTCTTTCTTCTATAAACTGCGTCACAAACTACTACCATGCGTGAAAGTGATCAAGATATCGATGCCAAAAGCTAGAAGCGGAGGAAGTTACCGAACAACATGGATGAGGAAATGAATATGATAGAAAATTTGCCAGACGCCATGCTTCTGCACATCTTGTCTTTCCTTCCGGCAAAAGATGTCCTCAAAACTAGCATAGTTTCTAAGAGATGGCGACATCTATGGATGTCTGTTTCCAATCTTTACTTTGAAGAATGGAGACCTGATAAATTTGTGATGCTCATGGATTCTGCAGAAAGGGCGATGGTGTGTCGTGATGTTCCAAGAATTGAGAAATTCTCTCTCAAGTCATATGTTAAATAGTGCATGTATTAATGCACTGATAAGTAATGCAATGAGCTTTAAAGTGCAAGACTTTTCACTTCGCCTTGTCTATGTTGGTGTGCCAATATTTTTACCTCATCACCTTTTCTCTTGTCCAACACTAACTGTTCTGAATCTAGAAGAAGTTACTCAATTTCCTTGCAGTACTGCATGTCTTCCCAATCTGAAGAAGGTAAGATTGTCATGTTGTTTACTTCCGTATCAGCAGTTACTGTTGCAGTTCTTTTCCGGTTGCCCAAAATTGCAGAAGCTGATTCTGAATCGATGCGTTTGGAGGGATGCAAATCTCGGTTTTATTTCTACTCCCATGCCTGAACCGGTGGACATTACTCAACTTCCTTCTACTACATGTCTTCCCGATCTGAAGGAGTTAGAATTGTCATTTTGTCTACTTCGATATGGGCAGTCAATGGTGCAGTTCTTTGGTGATTGCCCAAAATTACAGAAGCTAACTCTGAAAGAATGCCATTGGGGGTTAGCAGAGTGTCTCTACATTTCTACTCCCATGCTCGAATCCGTGGTCATTTGTGATGCTACTTCGAGTGGTGGTTGTAAAGTCGTGATTTCTGGATCGAATATTAAATCCTTCTCCTACCAGGGTGATCTCAGAACTACTTATTGTTTATGTTCATCCTCGATAGTTGATGCATATATACATGTGAGTTCAAACGGTATGATTGAAAGGGAAGGGAGAGAAAAAGAAGTTGCCCATCGTGTCCATAAGCTTATTATGGAGTGCTGTAATGTGAAACACTTGCGGCTATCACCTGATACTCTTGAGGTATGTTTCCAGTCTATTAGAAGTCAGTTAATTATGTCATTAGGACAGTGTTTCTTATGAATACGAGGTTGTTTTCTTCTTCTTCTTCTTAAGGATTTAATTCATGTTAATCAAAGGGGAGTTCCTCGATTGCAATTATAAATTTCATGCTATTTTGTTTTTGGTTTTCTAGGCTCTTGCTTTTGCAGACGAACTAGGTCTTCCAGTGTTTCAGAGATTGACTCGTCTTGAATTGATGAGGAAGAGTGTGGATTTATCTTGCAGAGTACTGAATACATTGCTACAGAAATTGCCTCATCTTGACTGTCTTGATTTCCGAACGGTATGATTTTCAAACCACCAAATAGATTTTGCTGGGGTGATGTGTGGTTAAACTTGAATATTTTGGTTGAAATGTATGATTGATTTGCAGGGTGTCTTCTTGCCTAAGAAACATAAAAATTTCGCATTGGATCAATTGCCTCCTTGTTTCTTGACACAACTCAAGATCATCAAGATCCACACATTCTCTTTAACTGACGAGGAATTGCATGCTGTTGGGATTTTATTCAGAGTTTCAACTGTCTTGGAGAAGTTGTATATTTCAGGAGGCAGGTTAAACCAGAATAAGATATCCATGCTCGCTAGAGAATCAAAATTTGAAATCATTTCCGTGTGAACCATGCACCTGATTTGAGTTTTGACAGAAAATCCCATGTGTTGAGCTATTAAAACAACTTGTGCTTTTGCTTTTATTTTTCTGCAGTAGTATTTTAGGTCAATGGTATTTGTAACGGTTCTAGCTGTTCAATAGGGATATTTTGGGTCCGATTCTGCTACACATTCTAGTTGTTCTTCAATTTCCTGCAAGTATTTTTGGGTCTAATTCTGCTCCATGATGAGAGTAGGTTCTTCGAAAATTCATCTGGGATTTTGTTGTATCTTAATGTTTTCATTTATTCCATTGATGCACAAGCTTTATTGCTGATCTTCCAATTGCAGATTCACGATTTAACTGCTTGTTTTTTAGGCTGTAAAATATTCCTTAGTGCTTCCTTTTTCTTTCTCTCGGTGGTTAAAACCTCCTCCCCTATTTTCTTGAAAAATTAAAATCTAATTAGGAGTTCTTGAACCCTTTTCACTTGCGCAAGGATCCCAAGACGAGTGTCTTGAAATTCAACGATGCAACAAAACCTGTTAATTGTGTTCATAAAATATGGCCACATCGGAGATGGAGACACTGAATCAGATGAATTGTATAAAAAGAGAAAAAGAAATTTGCCCTTTTTTTTAACATATAATCAATTGAAAATCATTTTCAAAATTTGCCTCATCACAGCTCCTCACAGCTTAAAATCAAACAAAATTTTGGAAAAATAAACATCTACCACCTCCACCATTCACACTAGTAAAGAAGGCGACTCATGTCCAACGGTGGTTAACAGCTCATATCTTTGACCTTTAATTTCAGAAATTGAAAGAAAATCTAAAACTCCATTCAAGGATTCACAGGTCAAGTAATAAAAATGTTTCAGGCTTCGATGTCCGAAAACCAAAACTGAGATTTTACTGCAGCAATAACAAAACCAACCTTTTAGGCTGAAATTATTTCTGTCAAACAACAACTGAAAGATACAGTGCTTAAATTTAGCCCCATCACAGGGGCTTCAGAAGAAATCGATGTTTGAAAAATAAAAAAGGATGAACAAAATCTAAATTGTTTGTAAGTTGTTGTATCATGAGAACATCTGGCTGCTATTCCATTTGTGAAGAACCAATGGAAGTTGTAGAGGAGGGGCGAACACTAAGACTTCAGCTTCTCAAAGGGAGTTGAAATTCACTTGCTTTCGCTGTCATATATATCTGTTCTGAACATATATATCAAGGAAACCCAAAAAAGTAATATAGAAGACAAAAGAAGGAGTAATGTTTTCTACACTAGCAAACATAGACAACTGTTTATAATTTCACTATCAAAATGCACCTTATTTGCTTCTAATTGGCTGCGATCTAATTGATGATGGGCAAGCAACCACATAGACACTACAGACCTCAGACTCTAACGGTCAAATCAAAATGGCATGAGACAGATTGCCTAAAAGGTCTGCATGCCAGTTTTCACTGAAGTGATAAAGAGAAAATTGTTGAATTAAGCTGTTATGAATTCAGGAAAAAGAAAATAATCATAATCATATAAAATGCGGCATATCATACTCTGCATTATACTTTGCCATCAGCAATGACATTTTGGTTCAAACAGTTTTTCAAAAAGAAAAGGAAATATGCATGGTGAAGTTAGGAGATTGGCCTTGTTTCCATTTTCTTTTCAATGGCTTGATTTGCTGTAGTCATTTCCATGAGCTCATTTGCAGAAATCTTCCATAGTTCTCATGTACTCATTCACATATACTCAAGTGGAGCATGGAAAGAACCAAACGTGGACAACATTAAACTGCAAAAGACCATGAAATGGATGTTTTGTGACTGTCAAAGAACCATATTATCTAGAGGAATTATCCGTACAACTACAGAATGAGATTCTGACTAAACACTATACAGTTTGCCAAAAGTGAAATTAAGTGTGTTGGGTAAAGTGGTGTGGGTGCTTTTCAACTGAAAAGGGTATCAATTTGATAGTTTTTTTAGGTGTTTTTCAATGGTTTTAACATCTTCACATCAAAACCATCTAAATACACCTAAAAAGCATTGATTGTGATGCTTTTACAACACGCTTTGAAAAGCAATTTCAAATGCACTGCAACTGCATTACCATACAGAGAGTACTGCAATGGAATTTGCCTATCCAGCAAGTCAGCAACCAATTCCGATAGAGAGCCTCATAAACAGAAATGTATTCCAATACATAATATTTGATGGCAAAGCCACAAAGTAAAACTATGCAAGTGTATCTTCTTGTTCACTAATTCAACATCTGTAATAGCCAACCCCCAATATCAGATTCCCTAACTTCTTATAACCTCCCCATATAAGCCTAGTAAAAGATTCTAAATATTCAAGATTTAGCAGCAAAATCACAAAATGCTATGAATCATCCATCTATACTACCCTGAATCACGATGGTGTAACAGCTTCTACAACTATTAACTCCAATTGAAGAGTAGTATGACAACATACAAAATACCACATATTTGACTTAACAATGTAACAAAAATTACCTGAAATTAAACTCCATATCTTTCTTCCATCTACTTCCATTACTCACCAAATAGCAGAAAAGAAGGTTTATATATAATTTTATAGAAATTTTTATGAAAGACGCTCTACCTTCCACTCCTTGTATTCATTCTATTTTCTCAAATAAAATATAAACCAAGAAATAGGAACCCTTCAAACGAAGTCCACAGTCATTGAGAAGCAATGAATTTAAGGACCAAAATGAGCACATTAAGGCATTCAACACAATGATATGACTGCTCAAACATTCGCAAGCCAGAATCACATAGCACTAGAATCAAATTGCATTACGGAAGAAAAAGAAAAACAAAAAGGATACACCAAGTAAAAGCCATGAGCAAAAGCACCAACCAAGACAGCCGTGAAAAGACGGTCCCTTACAACAGGATTCTTACGCAGGGTGAGTCGAACTGAATGTATTAAAAAAACAAACAAACTCGTCATTAAACACGAAAATGGACAAACCCATTTCAAGAAACATAAAAAAGTTCCCTTTTTCAAGAAACATAAAAAGTAGAAGCTTACTTAGAGGAAGAACAGGAGCATAGACAAGAGGAACCAAGAACTTGATCGGGGGTCCATTCTTTTTCCTTCTAATCGCTGCTGCCGCCTCCCTTCATCAGATTCATAAATAAAATCAAATCAGCAATAATATATAAGCATTTACATAAACTATGGACTCGTACACATGTCTCCGGCAAATAAAACTCACGGGTTGGTGGGATCAGACGGTGAAGCCATGAGAGGAGGAGGGCTGGGCAATGGGATACCTGCGATGGCTGAAATTCTCAAATCTGAGGAATTTTTACTTTGTTTCCTCTTGTTAGTTTGGGCTGAAAATTGTGATCTTTTTTCTTCTTCTTTGTGTCAATAGTAAGGACTGTAAATTCATGGGTTGGGTTTGGGCTCCAGTCACCAAAATCAATCACTTATTGTACTAAACAATTCTTAAGAAAGTAATCTAATTACTTTCGGGAAAAAGAGTTTCGATTTTATTGAAATAATGCCTGGAAATTTGAGAAAACTTGTTTAATAATTATTGTTTGTTTCTTGGGAATATGAAGCTTTCTGTTTTTCTATTTCATTAGTTAGAAAGGAAAGCCAATAAATGCTGTCTTCTAAAACCTTCCACTTTAAAATACAAAACTTTTGTTAGATTTACCTGTTATTTTAGATATGTCTGGTTGATATGCACGAGGAAACATTTCAATTTTATTTATTTTTGTGGCAATTAAAATTAATGTTCAAAAGAATTCTAATGATTTAAACTCTTGAGTTAAAAATGTATTTTTTAAAGAAATTTTCTCTCCCTCTCTCTGTTTTTTTTTTGTTGCATTCATTTGCAGCTCATAGTGGTATGATACCGTGATTTATATTTAAGATTTTATTCATTAAATAAATTAATAATTATTTGTATAAAAAAATAAAAAAAATTATTAACAATAACTAAAAATAAAATTTAAAAAATAAATATAAGATATTTGATCCCATAATATTAGATATTTATCAAGAGATATGTTCATTGAATTTTTTTAATTAAAATCAATCTTTTTATCAAATAAAACTATGATACAAATAAATATACACATAAGGAAGATTAAATAAAAAAAAACAAATATTATACATATTATAAAATTATTTAAAAATAAATATTTTATATTTTTAAAAACAAAGTGCATTAATATAAAACAAAAAAAAGATAAATCAAAATAATATCCTTAAAAATAAATACACGTAAAATGAATTAAAAAAACCTTTATAAATTTTTTTGCAAAATTTGTGGTCTAAATTAAGATATTGAGATAAACTGATAGAATATAAATTAAAAATAACTATAAAATTAATGTTTAAAAAATAATAATATCAGATAATGAAATCAAAAAGAAAAATAAACAAAAAACAAAATGTTAATCTATATTAATTTTTTTTTAAATTTATAACTTGTATCATTATATTGAAAGCACAATAAATAAATAAAAATCACATAATTTAATTTTTAGCAAATCAAATAATTAAAGATGAAATAAAAAAACCAATCACATAAAAGGATCTAAAATAAATAATTATAATAAAAAAAGAGGGTGAAAATCAAAATAAAAAAAATTAAAAGACAAATAAAAAAAAGAGTGTCAAGTCTAAAAAATAATATATTATAAATTATAAAAAAAGAGGGTGAAAATCAAAATAAAAAAAATTAAAAGACAAATAAAAAAAAGAGTGTCAAGTCTAAAAAATAATATATTATAAATTCTGATTGAATAATAAAATTAAAAATAAATAAAATTTTATGGGATGTATTGAATGGCCAAACCATGTAAGGAGAAGATAAGAAAAGAAAAAAAAAACCTAACGATAGAGAAGTTGGAGGATTTGCAGTCGAGATGAAGAAATACCAAGGAGTAGAAACAGAAGCCTTTATAAAACTTGGAGGTGGTAGCTAGGGCAGGACATAAGAAGTTACCGTTATATGGCTACTAAACTGAAGTGAGAAAAAGAAGGAAAATAAAGGGAATTAAATTTCTTGTTTGGTTTAAGGAAAGTGAGGGTTTTTTTTATTTAGATATATTGATGAGAAAAACAAAATAAAATAAAATAAAAAACGATTTTTTAGAGGATTTCATGAGCAATATTCAATCAATTTTTTTTTAATTTCTTTCTAATTTGGTGTAAAGATTTTATATATTAAAGAAAAATAAAGTTAAAGGTATTTTTATTTTTTATTTTTTATTTTCTATTTCCCTTTAATTTCCTTTATTTTATGTTCCCAATTTTAGCATCCAAATAAAGGAAACGATTGAATTAGAAAGAAATTAAATTTAAAAACAGACAAAGAATGATCAATGGGTAATTGACTGAGAATTGGAAAGGGTTATTTTCTTGGTCTGCGGTTGAGATTTAATTGCCTTGTTTCTTAAGAGGAGTCGCTGGTGGATGGAAACGACAGCGTTCCTGGTTTTCCACGGGAAACGAAGAGCCCGGTGACTAAGCGACATCGTATCCAAGCAAAATCAATTTTATCTCCATTTGGCACACCAGAACCAATCAATCGATGATATGAACTAAGCGACATGGTAATTTTCTTGGTCCGCGGTTTGAGATCAATTGCCTTGTTTCTTTCGAGGAGTCGCTGGTGGATGGAAACGACAGCGTTCCTAGTTTTCTTGAAACCAAGAGGCTAGAGACTAAACGACATCGTCCAATTTATGTAATTAATTTAAACAGATTTTACCAAGACATTGTTTGTTTGTTCATCTTGTTAAAAGATGGTTGTTGTCAAACACGGTCTAATCCAGCGAGTCAATCTTAAACTAGATTTAAAAGTAAATAAGACATGGAAATAACCCTAAATATTGGGAATAGAAATACTGAATATGGATTTCAAATTAATATATGATTCAATTTTAGACTTAATTAACTTAAATTTGTTCTGAAACTATAATATAATTATCAAATTAGAAGATAATGGATTGAAATATCAAACACAATAAAATATCAAGTGCAATCCTAAATTTTTAGCCATTTTTATTTTATTATTTTTAGCTTTCAATTATATATAAAATATGAATAACTTGCTTTAACAATTATGAATGTAATTTGTTTTTAACAAAACAATGGTTCCAGTTAAAAAACATGCTTTTACTAAGATAAATAAAATATAAATTAATTTAAAAAAATGATTTTAAACTTGAAAAACATATGTTTTGTACTTATTTTAAATGACTTACATTCTTAATCAAAAAATTATTTTTTTATAATTACATAAAATTTTTTAAAGAGCTACCCGAGATAAGATATCTTAATATACAACCTTATCTTAACTTTTTAATATACATCTTTATCTCAACTTTCTAGTTCCATCTTTGATTTAAATCATATCAATTTTCGGACTCTATTCTTGCTTTAAATCAACTTATTATTATTTATTAACACAAATAACTCCATTGATTTTATTGAACACACATATCAAATTTTATTTTACAATAAAAGATTTTCTTAATGAAACAAAAAAATTTAAAAGACTATATTTTTAGATTTAATAATAATATCACCTGAACTCTCTTTTTTAATTTTCAAGAAAAATTTAATCCCAACGGAGAACAAGCATGCAAACTAGTATGGCACTAAGGCATCGTACACAGCATAATTTTTTAACATAAGAGGTGGTTTATTGGCAAAACTTTAAGTTAAAAAAATCTACATAATATATCAATTGAGAAATCTTTAAAATTGTAGGAATAAACTTCTCTTCTTATAGTTCAAAAGGATCAAAGGAAGTATAATCCAAAATAAATAGTCAAACGAAATTTAATCTGCCAATTTCTGACCATCCTGGGAGCTCGAATAGCTGCTCGCGAATCTTCCTCTGAGCCTCCGACCCGCTGGTCCAGCAAGTAATAACAATATCATCCAAAGCTATTGCATTCTTCAGCAAGAAGGCAACTGCATGCAGCTCATAAATAAAACCTCCGAAAACACGTATCTCAATGCATTTCAGACATGACTGGAAGCAAGGTGGCACTGGCTCCAATATCCAGTCATCCTTTGCACAATTTGTAGGCAACTCCTCACTTAGCTCGATCTGCACATTCACCAGAATCATGCGAACCCATTAGATTTGTAAACATGAAAGCTTGATGGTAACTTAATTTGGAAATCAAAGAGTTCAAGATGTTACACTAGAGAAACTAAGAGCTTTAAGATGAGGAGAGCTGTAGAGAATGTGCCAGATGGTATCACAGTGAAGATCAGGACAATCAAAAATCGACTCAGATAATCGTAACGAGGTCAGATTCATGACTGTAGGTGTACGGGCAAAGAGCTCGGGCGCGCAATCTAGAACCTAGAAAAAAAAAACACAAACAAAATTTTTAAAATTTAACGCACTTTATTGAAGGAGCATCTATAAGCAATCTCAAGTGGCAGTAATGGTCTTCTGGATTAAGAACAGTTAGAAAAATAATACAAATTATATTTTAATATTTTATCTAATAAATTTGGCTTTTTAGTTGAATTCGTTAAAAACACATGGGAGAATTAAAGGCTAAGAATGCCCATGCTACTATTAATTTCCTACAAAAATATTGCATCACAAATAAAATCAAGAGGCTTTTTATCCACTGACCAGGTAGAAGCTGATGCAAAACGGAGAAGCAAAAATACCTCTAAAACATCAGGTGTCAGCGTTAAGTGTTTTACAGTAGAGAGCCCTACAATATGCTTATAAGCACGGTGGGCAATTTCCCTTGACCTCTCATAACATCCATAAACATCAAAACATGCCTCAACCAGTGATGATGATTTAAATAAGCAATAGTCATCCCAAAATCCACCACTGAAAGAAAAAAAGGTTAAAGCAGTTAAAAAAATCATGACATGACAAGCATCTGAACCTCTCAAATCGTTCCTATGCATTTCACAAATGTCCAAGCTCCGAAGTTTGGGAGCTGAAATGGTAATGGCCTTAAGATTCTTCCAGTCGCAGTAACGGATCTTCAACTTCTCGAGGGTTCGGAGATTCAATATTTGTTGGGTTGAGTCCTCATCGGGAAAGACAACGTGTTGAAGGCTCAATATCTTTAGACACGGGAGAGAGATTGAAGAAGGAAGCCTGAGAACACCATGTGAAGTAATTTTCAACTTGGTTAATGTTGCACAAGTAAATAAGCATAGGGGGAAAACGAACGATTCTGATTCTTCCCCCTCGTAAAAGATGACAGATAACTCTTTAACATTACGATTTACTGCAGCAGAAACCCAAGTTCGAGTTCGAGTCGCATCATCAATTCCACATGAAAGAGTGAATTTTTCTATATTAGTGGAGTCCCGTAGAAGAAGCACTCTCTCCACAGAATTCATGAAAATCTTTCTCTTAGCCTTAAAATAACATTGATGAAACTCAAGATTGGAAAGGGACTTCCACAGATGCTCCCACTTCCTAGACAATATGCTCGTTCTAACAGCATCTTTTGTTCCAAGGAAGGACAGTATGTGTTGAAGAAGAGCATCGGCTAAATCGTTTATGCTTTTCCCACCAGAATCATCCATGTCCTGTTCTGCACGCATGATTAATTAACTCAATATTAATTATTACAACGCAGAAAATAATTATTTTACTATTCAGATCAAGATTTGATGAAATTATTCAGATTTAGTCCTATAAATAAATAGCATAACCATCATCATCATTATCATAACAACAACAACCGGACTGAAGCTTAGATAATAGCCGGAAAGAAAGAAAGGATGGTTTACATTTAAACCCTAAAACATTAGCAATAACTAACCTGGAAAAATTAGTCAAAAAATGTACTGAACCCTTGATATCTAGCTGGGGGGGGAGAAGAAATGAGAGATTTTACGTTGATCAGCTACTCCACCGCCCTGACCCCGTGATAGATAATAGCTGGGAAAAAACAAGAAGAAATGACATACTTTACTTTGATCAGCTACTCCACCGCCCCCCACGCACTGAACTAAAATTGCTTTTACCTTTTGCTTTTGCATTATGCGAGTCATTGGAGGACTGGAGGTCGTCCTACAATCAATGGAAGCGGCAGCGTTAAGGAAATCGAGATAGTCAGGCAGGTGGATGAATTTGTATTATTATTATTATATAGGCATAAGAATACTTAATACTTTTTTTATTTTTTCATTTGCATGCTCCTATTTAAGTCAAATTGTAAAATGCATTAATAAAAAAACATTATTTGCTTTTCATTTAAATATTTAATTAGAATCAACAATTTTTTATTTATTTGTCGGTTTATATAATTTTATTGTAAGGTTTTTTTAATATTTTTATTAGAATGAATAAAGGGTTTTTTGTGATTAAAAATAAATTTATTAAGGTTTTTATCAGTCATGCAGGTCTCTTTTTTTTTTAATCTTGATTAATATTTTAAAAAAGTTTAATTAAAGGCCTTTTTTTAACTCTTTTTTTACAATATAACGTATCCTTCTCTTTTATTTTTTAAAATTGTTTAATTCATTATTTTTAAAATAGTAATTAATCTCGTTAATTATTTTTCTAATTTTAAAATGTTTCAAAGAGATATTGTAATTTGTTTTTAAATTTTTCTTGTATATTTTGCATATATAAATTTCATTTGCAAGATGTATTTATAAACATAAAATTCGTTTATTACTATTAATCAGAATTAACCTTTAAAATAAAATAAATAAATAAATAAATATATATATATACACAAAACAGTCGAAGTTAAATATTCATATTTGCATGTATCCTTTTCTTTTACTACAAATATTAGCTTTTACTTTAATATTCAATCATATTTAATTTATTTTGTCAAGGATAAACAATATCTTTTTATTTCTCAAATTATGATATTAAAAAATATATCAATACCTGAAAATTATTATAAATTAATTTAAAATACAACCCCCAACACAGCGCGAGGCATGTGCATCCAAAGAAAAGCTAATTTGCCTATGTGATTTATTGTTTCTTCTACCTAGGACTCACCGTTTTCATCACTTGATATTTTTTTTTCATTTTCATTTTTTTTCAATTAAATCTTCTCATATTTAGCTGCCTAGAATCTAAGATTAGTATTTTGATTATGGGGTTTTTTTTTTGAAAAAAATTAATTTTGGATTGACACTTGATTTTACAAAAAAATATTTTCATTTTTTTAAGTTTCTAAACTATTAGACCTAAAAGGACTACAATTAAAGACTACAGGGAAATCCATTCCTTTTTAGTCTAGTAAAAGAAATTTCATGCTCGAAAATGAGGGAAAGGGAGAGAAGTAAAAGGAATAAAAGAAAAAAAAAAAGAAAAATGATCACTAAAGCCACAAGGAGCATTCATTTTAGATACACGTCACCTTGAAAGAATAATGATGACATGATGATTCCAACTCCATCGGAGAAGGTCATCTTTGGAGGCTGTTTGAGGCCTCATGCACCGCCCAAAATGAGGCGACATCTTCCACTCGCTGGTGCGTAGTTTGCATGTGTCAGCCTTCTCTCTTCCCTTCTATTCACTTTGGTCCCTAAACCTATAACAACTTCTCAATTGAGTTTTGATTTTCAATTCATCCAGACCCAAGCCTTCTTTTTTCAATTTAGTCCCTGTTTCAATAAGTCCTCTTCAATTTAACCTTGAACGTCATCCAAACAGGGTCTAATAAAGGCCCGATACGGGGAGGGAAGGAGAAAAGAAAAAAAAAGAGAAAATTAACTTATCAAGTTAGCGTGTTATGATCTATGATCGTATCCATGTCTTGAGTTATTGGGATATTTAAAATAGTTCTTTTAATTTAAAAAAACTAATTTATTAGTTATTGAATGCCTTAAAAAATATTGTTTATAGTATTGAAGCCATAATAGTTAAATAATTACAATATATGGAAAAGATAGATTAAAAAAATGAAAGATAAACAAGAAATAAAATTTTAAAAATATTTTTTTAAATAAGTGAGAAATTTTTTTTATCATTTTTTACTTGGATAGAATGTAAATTTTCACAAATATATATTATCGAAATAGAAGGTGAAAATTATATTATTGATACAAAATTACCTTCATTAAAAACTCTCTGAACTGATATTAGTAATGTTAAAACGAAAAAGGATCAAAGTGAAACATTACAGAATTTATAGGGACAATAATATACAATAGCCAACTAATAAATCCATCCTTTCCTCACTCTCATACCCCCTCCACCTCTCCCTCTTGACAAATTTTAATGATCCACGCAAGCTCAACAGAATGTGGAGAAACAAGTGAAGGAAAGGAGCTTGGATTGAATTGGTATTTGATTTCTTTCTTTCTCGTTTAATTTATAATTTTCTCTCTCTGTTTTTTTTTTTTTTGCTTTTCCATCTGATTCAAAACCCATTTTGTGGCTTTTGCATTGAAGTTTGAAGTAAGAGACTAATATTTGATAATTGATTTGATTGCAATTGATAGATTGGATTGGATTGGATTGGATTAGGATATTTCATTTTGTTTGAACAAATTAGAATCTATTATTTTGGAGGAATAAGGAGAGAAAAAAGAAGGAAAGAATGGATTTTCAGATGATGAGAGTGCAACGCCTCTCTGAAGGGGGCATAGCAGAGGTGCCAGCCCAATATATCCAGCCCCCTGAGGAACGACCGCCCATTAGTGATGACCTCACAGTAATAGATAACAGTGATGAAGACAATGTCCCCATGATTGATGTTTTTGGGTTCGACTCGGAGCAGAGGAATACTGTTTGCAAACTAATTGGTGATGCCTGCGCCAAATGGGGCGCCTTCCACATTACTAACCATGGAGTTCCAGTTGAGTTGCTGGACCAGATTAGGGGCGTAGGGTTATCTTTCTTCAAAGACTGCCCCATCGAAGATAAGCTCAAATATGCTTGTGATCCCAATTCTCCTGCTTCTCAGGGGTATGGCTCTAAGATGCTGCGCCCAGAAGCTGAAGCTGAAACCTCAACTGTTTTGGACTGGAGGGACTACTTCGATCACCATACCCTACCACTCTCTCGTCGTGACCCTTCTCGCTGGCCTCACTTCCCTTCCAATTACAGGCAAGTTGTGGCACATTATAGTGATGAGCTCAAATTGGTTGCACAGGAGCTGTTGGGGCTTATATCAGAGTCTCTGGGACTGCCAACTTCTTGCATTGAGGATGCTGTCGGGGAATTTTATCAAAACATTACTATAAGCTACTACCCTGCTTGTCCTCAACCGCATCTTACACTGGGTCTTCAGTCCCATTCTGATATGGGTGCCATCACACTTCTCATCCAAGACCATGTCGGGGGCCTTCAGATTTTCAAAGACTCTCGGTGGATCACTGTCCATCCTCAATCTCATGCTATTCTTGTTATATTGGCTGACCAAATGGAGGTAATTGAACCATTACTGATGTTTTCATTTTCCGCTATTAACATGCTTTTTTTGTTCTCTTGTTGGCTTAACTGCAGTTTTTTCTTAATTTTTTCCCCTTGTTTTCTAACTAACTTGGACAGGAAGGCAATGAACTGTGTTTATGTATCTGATTGAATTGAAGCTTTTGCTTAATAATGCTAGATAGTAAAACAAAATCAAGAGGGAAAAAGAATGCGTTTTGATTCTCATGTGCTCATGTCTCATGCAAGTTAACATTTTGCGAGCTTTTCGCAACCATGTGGGTTCGTTGTGAAATCTTGAACCTATCCTTGTGGAGTCTCTATTAACATGCTGCCACATTCTTAGCCCGCAACAAATGGTCAAAACCAATGGTTCCTGTATAAACTACCTTCTATTTCACGAGAAAAATTTTCCATTATAGCTCTTTCCTATGTAATGGTTGGGTTTTGAAAGGCCAAAGTGACGGGTATTTTCCATTTAAGCTCGTATCAGTTTACCTACTACAAAATCTTATATCCATTAATGTGCCACCCATGTGTTCGTCATTTTGTTGCTTTAGTTGAAATACACTTTGATCAAAAGT
The DNA here is from genome assembly GCA_026413675.1 of Populus pruinosa. Lineage (NCBI taxonomy): Eukaryota > Viridiplantae > Streptophyta > Magnoliopsida > Malpighiales > Salicaceae > Populus > Populus pruinosa. Next base: position 2,362,896 of record CM048602.1, on the reverse strand, counting down.
TTAACGGGAAACACTTTGCCTGTAGATTATAACCAATGGGAAGTATAGGAGCTCTCAACATCGAGCCATTACAAATTCCAGCAGTCCACGGCTCTCAGTTGCCACCTTTCATGACCCAGCCAAGACGGTGAAAATATCCCCTGCTTTTGAGCTAACTAGCAACTCATCCCCCCCTAGGTACCGTGAAGTCAAGTATGGAGATTATGTGTCATCATGGTATACCAAAGGCCCAAAGGGGAAACGGAACATTGATGCCCTCCTCATCAATTGTTAGATCTTCCCCGTTTTCATGTTGACCTTTTTTCTGTTTTCTTGCTTCGAGGGGAAAAAGGAATTTATTGTTTAAAGGATAAGCATATGCCTTTACATTTAATCTTTCAGGAATTTGTGTTTCACTGTTATAGTGTTCCTCCATGGATGTCTTAGATGGTGTTTCTCCTTTAAATATTTTTTGGGATTGGACAGTTTTCTTTTCTTTTCTTTTCCAGCTGCTCTGTTCCTCCGAAGGTTGTCTTTCCTTGCCATGATGCCCTAGCATAGAATATTTTGTGGCATTTTGTAATATTTTGATCCCATAAGCTATTCCCAGAATCTTACCTATACTAAGAATTGCACCCATATTTGTTAATATAAAAGGTTGGAAATCTAAGAATTTGGGTGAGCTCAAATAGACAAATCTTGTTTATCTATTATAGTCATGCAAGATTTACGGGATCTTTGGGCTTCTGAGACAGGCAACATTTGGTTGCTCATAAAATCTCAAGACTCGTCATATGGGATAGTAATTGACATTTTGACATCTTTGAAATACCCATAATATGTCTGAGCTTCGGTATTATATCATCTTTAAGGTAAAATTTGCCTAGATGCATATACCACCGACTCCTATTTGACTCTGAAACACACTACCAAGTACAAATAAACTTTTTCAGAGATTCCTTGATCCGCCCCATGAAGTTTTATTTTAAATAACCTAGGTAGAAAAAATAATTTTTAAATTAACACATTTAAATTATAAAAAAAAACAAAGAAAATAACTTTTAATTCAATTGTTGGATTGAATTAAAAGTTTATTTGAATTTTTTTATATTTAGCTTAGAATTTTTTATTTAACTATTAGTTAAATAGTTTTATTTAAAACCCTTTTCCTATGAAACACTTAAAATTTACATTCATGTTATACACAACTTATATATGATGTTACTCTTGATTAATTTTATTTGTTTTTACATTTTGAAAATATTTTAAAAATAAAATAAAAAAGTTTTACATTTTGCTTTGCTTCACTCAAATATTTTTAATATTTTTTTAGTATTTTCAGATTATTTTAATATGTTGATATAAAAAATAATTTAAAAAAAATTATTTTAATATATTTTTAAATAAAAAACATTTTACAAAATAACAGTAACCCCACTCCAAATAGACAATAAGTAATACAACCAACTACGTTGTGCTATTTTTTGTTTTAACTATGCTAGTTTACAAATTGTTTTAGCATTGTGATATTTAAAATAAATAAATAACTCTGAAATGTTATTTTGGAAGGCTGCTGTTGAACAAAACGCATTCGTGGAAAATATAATACATTCGTGCAAAGGCAAAGTACAATAAAAAATGATCTATAAATGCCTGCAAGTCGAAAGCTTATAGCATTAATCCAGTGACAGTATTAAATAATAATCCCGATTCCCATGTATCTTGTTCTTCCCTTTACATTTTGCATGGGTTCAAAATAAAAATGTATGATCACAACACAATGCACGTTGGTATGAAACCCTTAAATGCACTAAAAGAATTTAGGACCAAGATTTGTAAAGTAGCATGCAGGTAGGAAGCACCTCTTGGATTAGCAAGTACACTAGAGTTGACAAAATAATACACTGAACACAGTGGTTATATATACGAAACATGAAATATTTGCACATCTTCACCGGAAAAAAAAAAATACAACTAATGATATATGAACATACCATCGGAGATGTAGAATCAGATAATGTTACAACAACGTCATAGTTCTGCAAGAATGGCTGGGATGTAATGAGATAACTCTGCCGTGAGTGATTGAAATCCGTTCACAAGCTGCGTGTGGAAATCTTGATCTTCCTCTCCAATCAATCTAAAATGTACACGAATGGCTCGCTTGCAAACAGCCATGAATTCAAGTAAGGCAGCAATGAGTTGCTGCAGTTCTTGAGAACGCAACCTTGTAGCAGGCTCACCTGACAGGAAGGCCGTGCAGACACTCAAAACTCCACTGTTTACCTGTAACAAAGCAGATTGCCATAAGAAAAGTGATCTTTGCTTGGCCATGGTGATGAACGGTTGGAGAACATGATAAAAAGAACATTTTTATATCGATCTTAATTGAAAATATGGAAGAACTTCATCAAAAAACCCAACAAGCAACTCACTTGAACAGCAACACTGCCTTGGAGAATTCTCTGCAAACTTTGGAGACGTGGAAGCTGATCGCCTTCAGAGCTGCGGGGCTCCTCAAGCTCGTTTCGTAAGGCAGCTGTTCTAGTTTCAATCATTCCAATTGCATTTTCAACTGGTGAGAACTCAAGAGATTCAGATTTCATTACCAAAAGCCTGTTCACCAGAGCAGGGAATGAGCCTTCAGTCTGAAGAACTGTCCTCCTCTTCCATTGGTCTTCCAATCCACCTTGGGTTTTACCATTTTTTGTAAATGGAGTGTCAAACAAGAAGCGGTCGAAGACACGTGCCCGGACAGTTCCAGTGGAAAGAGAAAAGATCCTTTCCCTTCTGCTTCCTAAATCTTCATCTTCCATGACCGGATCAACAGCAGTTATCTGCAGGTAGCAGACTCCGGGCTGCAGCTCGTCAGCCTTTACTTGCCTAGAATCTGGGATAATATGCAAAGTGTGATTGTCGTCCATCCTAGACTCATAAATATGACTAAGTTTCTCCATTATGTCACCTAGCCTTACATCACGGGGCTCTCGGTATACATATTCCTTCCTATCTAGTTTCCCAAACCTTTCACCATAGAATCCCACCCTATAGTACGTGGCATCAGTGAACGGAATTGGGCTTGATTCCTGCTCCAAAATTGATTCATAGATATTAGTAAGCGAGGTGTGACATTTAGCCAGCTGTCCATATGCCCTCCTACTTTTATAAACCGGTATTACAAGCTCCAGAATGTTTGCACAGAAATGAAAAAGCTCAGCTTGAGAGAAAAGGTTATTAGCAAGCTGTAGATATTTTACAGCAGAGTCCACTGTGAGCTTTGAAGAACCATACCCCTCTACCTCAGCTGCAGATGCCTCAGAAGTGATCTCACTGCTGACCATTGGGCAAATTTTACGTAGAGAGATCACGTGATCTTTGCTCCACACACCATCATTCCTAGCCACAAGAGCCTGCGATGATTAAAGTAAATCAATCAGTTGAAAAAGAATAAAATGTAGGCAACCATCACTCCATGATCACAAACTCATCTTTCCAGTTGTCCACTACACAGCTAGAAAATATCAGTTATAAACTACAAATCATGGAAGAATCTTGAATCAAGTTACATAATTCAGTTTGGTTTAAATACAATTCCATTAGACTCAAATTGTTGAATTGCATGATTCAACACAAGCAAATAAATAAATAAATATGAAATAGATGGTTCGAGAGGATTTGTGCTAATTGCAAATTGATTTCTCCAAAGATCACAAGAGTCAATAACATTCAACACCACATAAACCAAAGATGTTAGTACTGCCTGGACAATTAGACAAGATCTTTGCAGTTTTTTCCTTTATCATCTTATTTTATTGAAACCAATGGAAAACCAACCCAGAAAAAACGAAAAGAGAAACAGTTTGTGAGTCTTTTTTTAACTTTCTCACACTTTGAGTTCAACGAAGCCCTGAAAACACAAGGCAGAGTGGGTGAAATAGAACAAGAGTGAGAAATAGACATTTTTATGATTAAATGATAATTGATAAGAAAACATGTCATAGTCTGCAAGAGTTTCTAACAAGAAAATCATTTGCAGTGAGATTTGAACCTGCATTTCTTACATTATGCTAAAGTTCATATCAAGGGAAGTTCATCATGTCACTTCACAGGTTCAATCAATCAATCATAGACAGGCTACATAATTTAGGTGTTCATCTTTTACTATATCCAAAAGATCTCTAACTCCGACAGATCTCCAACTCCAACAGTTCAGAATTAGATTCAATTCACTTCTCCAAAAAGATGATCTCTCTAAGTGAGAATTCAAATCTCATTTTAAGCTCCATAATCACTGTTTTCTGTATAACAAATAATGAGATCAGTTGAATTGCACCAACATATAAATGCTTTTACTCAAATTTTAAGTGGCTAGAAAAACTCTCATCAGTTGAATTGGCTTCTCCAAAAAGCAACTATTTTGTGACAATGGATTTGGAACAATCAGTAAGCATTTAGCTTCAGGTACAGTTCTGACAGACTCAACATTTTGAGCAATATGACAGTCCAAAAATTTCAACTTCCAGTTGATGGCAACTCACTTTCCACACAGACAGTGGGAAAAAAGTGTAAAAGATGCAGAAGATAAATTCAGAATATGACGAAGCAGCAATAATTCAAGTCATTTGCAAGTTTTGGGTGTTGGCAACCACAAAATGAAAGAGCAATCTAACTAATTCATTTAGTTGCAACCACACATATTAGTAATTTACCTGCATTACAACACCAGCAACAGCCACAGCACACTGTGCAGCTTCAGCCCAAGACTGCATTTCCTGATGCGCATCGCATAAATGCAGTAACCACATTATGTGAAGATCAGGAACAGGTGCAAATGCCATTGCTAGTTTATAGAAGCTCTCTGCAGCTGCATACCTATCCACAGTCATCACAGAACCCTGCTAAGAAAGTCGAAAGCAGATGATTCTGTCAGGGCACCTGCATGTTCTAGTAAACCTAGCATGCATTAGTGATGTCAAAGAACCAGTTCAACCTAAAAGTCAGGTGAAGTTCCAAGAATGGTTTTATCTCTCTCTAACACACTCCCTCAAATGATAGCTCTCTGGACTTGAAACTTGCACATGTTCACCATTACCCTGTACTTATTTTTATTAATTTACTTAATTAGAATAGGGATGTTTAGATTCAAACTCATGACAATTTAATCATCAATATAATATCATGTTAAAAAACCATTTCAACCCAAAAGATTGAATTACTAGGTGAAGCCCGAAGAATGGTTTTATATTACTCTCTAACACACAAGATTGGGTAAAACTCATCCCAATTCATTGGGACAAGAACCACATAACCCATGATAATTACAGAAATGCCCTTTCCCAATTCAGGAAAACAGCTTAAGCAAGAATGTGCTAGGGGTTACAACAAGGAGGATTGGGAGGAAAACGTTGCCAACACTACTTGCTTATATGCCCAATCCCACCAATCCATTGTGTCTGTATTAAATGACCAGTCTCTGAAATAAAAAGCTGATGCAGATATTAACTTACCAACAGTGCATGTTCAAGGCTAGCATCAAGGGCCAGGATAAGGCAGTCTGAGAGATATTTCACCTCACTCCAGGACCACCTATTCTCTTCCAACTTTTTTGGAACTGCCACCAGAGCACTTTCAGGAAGTCCACACTCCCGTAACAGGTCAGGAGTCTTCAATTCATCTGCCACCTCCTCCAAAGACTTGCGAAGACGCTTTGCTTCACCACTCTCCTCTAGCATTCCATCAGACTTCATCTGAGTCACTTGCACATCAGACATCAGCTCTGACAGTGTGATAGTCAGCATGACCCTCAACCTTGCTGTTTGCATGAAGTAATAGAAAGCGCTCTGCAAAAACAGAAGAAAATGAAAATTGATGTTAAATAAGTTGAAAATTACAACGTATGAGGCAAACCAGAGCATGTAAAAAAGCATACCCTGACAAGAATCTGGAGGCCAATAACAGCTCTTTTCTTGACACTTTCGTTTCTAAAAACTGCAAGCCGAAGAAGATGGAAAGCAACCTGCTTTAAGAAACGATCGTTCTCCCTGGCCATTAATGTTGCCCCATGAAGATCAAACACGTTGTTAAAGACAGGAAATAGAGCTTTCCAGAAAGACAATGGTTGATTTCGAGAGAAGAAGCTTGTAAATATGGCTGTGAGGCAATCAAGTTTCCCATAATCAGTAGCAATGCTATGGGAAGCTGCCATCATAGAAAACTTCTCAGTTATTTCCAGAACCTGAAGACTCACAGCAGCACTCAAGTTTTCTTCCCAAAGCTCCTGAAGTAAATGCCAAAGCTATCAGCTACCTAAGTTATTGGTCATATACAGAAATATAATATTTTGCAAAAACAATAGGGCCCATTGCAGTATGAGAACAAGCACATGAATTCTCCACAAGAATATACCAGTTTTTGTCTCAATATTGGATGCAAGGATTCTCTAAGTGCTTGGGCTGAAGCTCCAATCCTGGAAGATTGTGCCTGAGCAAGTGCTTCTCTCAAGGAATATGGCTGACTGGGAGAGCTTAATTGGGAATTCACTCTCTGCCACAAATATCCATTATCAGGTGTACCCTGAGGCTGCACAAGAAAAAATAAAAAACTTAGTACGATATATAAAGTTTGACTTCTAAAACTTCTAAAGCATGCAAAAGCGCTAACTTTTGAACCAAGAACAAATAAAATTTAACCTACCCTGACTTCTTGCCGTGATGCCTCAGACAGATAATTGTTGATTGCTGGAGAGAGTCTATCAGAGTACTTGGGAGAAGCAGGTCCATCCCCAACAGGACTGCGAGAACTAGATCCCATGAGAATGCCATCAGCAGGTTTTCTGTGCTGTAAACACATTGTGCAGAATCAGCATTATACATAGAAGAACAGAGAAACAATGCTAAAGTGAAGCAACCCCCAAGGGGTTGCATGCAAACCCTAACATTTTTAAACTTGATAACCTAAACTATAGTCCTTGCCTAGCAGATCAATTTAAAGTTTTCAAGCTAGTTAGGGAGTGATCCTTATTTGAGTAATTGTCAGCCCAATAATAGTTGCTACTTAGCCCTATGGATTTTCCTCTGAGGTTAGGTTTGCCTTATCCTTCCATAATTTTAGCCTTTTTTGACTAGTGAGCCTTCCCTAATAAGGTGCATAAAGTGCATTGCCCCTTAACAAATCAAGAAAAGCTTTTGGACTGGATGCTCTAACTCCTCAAAATGTGATACTTGAGGGCAAAAGTAGTCAAGACACTCCACTTTATTTTCCCCTGGTCAATTTTCCTGTCAAGGATCTATATTTTCTCCCTATCTATGCCGATGACCAAAAAGTGTATTACCAACACAATCTAAGTGATCTCACTTGTTTTTGCATGTGGTGCATGTTGCCCTAATTCAAAGCAGATAATGTTTACATGCACCTAGACAAATAAACTCCAACTTAAACTAGATAATTCTCCATACCTAGACCAACAAATATGTTCAGCTACCAAACACAAATACCAATGTCTAGAAACATGAGAAGAAAAGAGACGGGAGTTCAGAAAAATAGCAACCTCAAAAAGAACAAGGCATTCCTCCATGAGTTTGAAAAATAATCTAGTCCGAGCAATGCTTTGCTGCCACGCCTTGACAAGCGATGTATCATCCAAATTGCGCATGATTTGCAAAATAACAATTAAAACTTCACGCTTTTCAACAGCATTCAGGTTGTAGAAGACAGGCATCTCATCCAGGATCTGCATAAACGACAGATTATTAATTCAGAGATCCATGGGGTAGTTAGAGCAAATATCAATTGGCACAAAAGTACAGCCTATAGAATACACCTTATCCCATATCACCTCTTCTACATCATTATGATACTAGATATACTTGCAGTTACTAATTAAGATTAGGATGCTAACAAAGGCAAACAAGCTCAATAATCATGAATTTCTACAAATTTGCAAGGCACTATATGAAGCCAACACTTGAATCCAACTTCCATCAAAAGAATTAAAAGTAAACTCAGTTAAGAAAAAAATGATCCATTACATTTACATGACAGTTCCAATCACTGGTTTATCGGTGCAATTAGGAACATAACCATTACATCTTCGGCTGAAGGCAGTCTCTTAGCCTTTCTTAGGGGAGAAAGTAAAAAAATTTCAATATTACTAGACATTTTAAATGTGTCCAGAAAAGCATGTCTGTATAGGTGGGTTTTAAACTTCTTACTTAGATGATAATGTCTATCAGTATATGGCTACAGAATACCGTAGTGATACACAAACTGCTGAAGTTGGTCAAGCCTGCATATATTCAATAATTTGTGGATGCAGAAAATAAATATAGACGGCAGTCTAAGTGTTGTGTGCAGAACCAGAACAAAATTGTGATATTTGTTTTGAAACTTTTGATTGTCAAAATGCTTTACCTTTCCTTCATTAATGAGCATCATCTACCTTGTTTTGAATAACTAACTTCTGAGATATTAGATACATATTGGCTTAGGCTAGTATCTGCATAGTTTATTAAGATTCTGGCATCAGAATATCCATCTCATCAAGTGGCTGTGTGTGTCATTAAATCTTCATCAGGGCAATTTTAATCAGTTACATTATCAATGAATGAAGTGGTCATTATAATTCCTGAATGCCTCTATGAATAGGTAACAATATAGTCTTGACCAGTGAATTTAATTCAAAAGAGAGAATTTAAAAGATGATATCTTTTTCATTTTTTTTACTTTTTACACCATCTCTTATTTCCACAAGGAGAACTGTTTTTGAATCCTTTAGTTAGAGACCTGCACATTTATTGTTCTTACCTGCATGCTAGAAATAAAGTTTTATGAGACCTTTCTCTGATGCCATGTGTCACTGGATTTCCTTTACCTAGTTTGCAATTCTCATGTGTGACGATTTCTTAGTGATCTGTTTTATTTTACTCTACACATAGCAATTGTGGGAACGTGTTCAATTCTGGACATATAATTATGATTAAAGCATGTAGTGTACTGAGAGAAGCATGCTTTAACTTCACTTAATTGGACCAAGGCAAATTCTTGCTTCAACCTCTCAGTTCACTTGTGAAAGTAAATTGAAGCACCTGTAGCTATACCATATAACTCCATCTCTCACCATTATCAACAAAGAATGTTTCATTGCCTCTGACAAATTCTCTTCAACAAACTTCGCATTTAAAGATATTTCTTAGCAAATGAACTACTGGTCCTTTAAAGAGTTGCCATGTGTTATTTTGAAATAGCCCATTAAGGTAAGAGACAAACACTTTGATTTCTTATTGCATGAACTCAGGCACCAAACTCAATAATCAGTAGCCAAGCAGATTCTGAACAGAAACTTAACTAATAATATGGTAAGACTTCCTGACATCCAAAGCCAAGTTGAACAAATCATAGTCCATGCCAATTGATAGGAGTACAGAAGAACCCTAGGTCCCTAACAAATACTAGCATGTAAACACTTAAATATACAGTTCATGGTGATGCTATAAACACAAGCAGAAAAACATAAGAACACAATTCTCCTTTCCTGACTCTTAATTAGAATACTTCAGTTCCACCAAACATTAAAAAAAAAAAGTTAAAGCAATCAAAAAGTGTAATCACAAAGTTATACAGAACTATGATGAGCAACCAAGATTCCCACATGATAGCACTAGAAGAGAAATTAAATTTGACTATGAACTTGAGGTAAGGCAGAAGTGATTGGATGTTATATAAATAAGCAAGAATTTTATAATGGTAAAAACCTGGCCAACAAGTGGAAAATATAGCTGCGCGATATATAGTTTATCTTCAGGCTTCTGGTATCGAGCATCAAATTCATGCTTGCAAAGCAGTACTACTAAGATTCTGGCTGCCTGCATGCACAAAAACTCAGTGCCATGAGAATATATAGAGGTGGAAATGGCCACGATAAGTAATATACCAATTCTGCAAAAAGGTACTCTTGAAGAAAGAGTACGCACAAAAGATATAATATTCAGATGAAGTAGAGGGAACTTGGTTCATCCACACTACACTCACCTTTGACCGTTGAGATAGCTCATCATGATCCCAAGTAAGGAAAAGCTCTTGTATTAAAACAGATGCAAGGTAGTTTCTACAGTACAAACAAGAACACAATCAGACATCCATTACTACAAATCCCTAATCAGTCACTAGATAGCATCTACCCTTTTTTCTTTTCGGAGAATGAAGATTACATCCATATTATGTGATAAAATGTATGTCACAATCCTAGGTGCAACTTGACACTGACAGACATCTACACTTACAAGGAGATTGACAAATGAAGCGGCTGAAAGGATAACGATAAAATTATATGAAAAGAAAACAAGCCTATGTAATACAGAGTTCACCTAATTTATTTTTTATTAAGCACCAAAGCAATCAATCAACAAGAATTTGATTAACATAATACCTGAGGGGCCTCTCCCCAGCATTTCCACAAAAAAGATCATGATCGCATTATTTGCAAAAAGGTAAGCATGCAATCACGAACTGATCAGCATCCCCAGATAAGCTTGCCCAGGTATTTGCTTATATGTGTGCATGTGCGTGCGCGTGTATAAAGTAATAATATATTTGTATGTTAAAAAATAAGAAAATCTGGTTCTAGAAAGTAGATAGGTAATTGAATGATCTGAAAGAAAATGACAACACAACACAAAACGAAAGTGAGCTAATGAGATGCAGACTTTCAATCAATTTATCTTGCATGATGTACCAATGTAATCAATCAAGAACAATTAGATTGATGAATACCTATCTGAAGGGTCCCTCCCCGGCATCTCCACAAAAAGATCATGATCACATATGATTTGCAAAAAGGTAAGCTTGCAGTCATGAAGAACTGATTGGCATACCCCAGAAAACTTGTCCAGGTACAAGGACACCTGTAGCAGATTGCAGATAGTTAGAGGTATAGCGAGTTATAACATCAGCAAAATTTTAACCTAACTTATACTCTGCCCACACTCAAGATAGCAGAAGATTTAGATCCCTACTTCCTGGGCACATGATGCCATTCCTAGTATGTTATATGCATACAAAACTACTCAACAAATTGCCTTGTCAGGGGTGGCATGTAGAGTACTTTTGAGGGGACCACGTCCCAAAAGTTTTTCAACATTAAACCCTTGTGTCTTAGCATATAATTTAATGAGACTTTCTTATTCTCCCATTACCCTATGCCAATATTTCAATTTCATTATGCTTGTCCACCTTCATGAACAAAGTTTAGCAGAAATATGATTACGGAATTTTGTCATTCACATGACACCCTTCCAGCATACAAGTCGTCATGTTAAGTGCATGCTCAGTGATCCACATTTTATAACTGAAACTAGATATACATAAATGCCAGAGCAGTTAGCGTTAAAAAGTACAATTAATGTCAATATGCTGATTTAGATAATATATTTCAGCTGAAAGCATACCAATTCAAAAACTTGACGAGGTTCAATTATTGACAAAAGATCATAGCAGAAGAAGGCCAAACTGCTATTCAAACGTTTTGCCAAGCTTAAACCCTTCTTACAACGCTCATGCACCTCTGTAAGAAGGCAATCATATAACTGCATTATGCATCTGAACACACCTTCTTTCAATTGCATTGGTGGAACATCTTCACCTACAGCACAAAAGAATTACAATAAAAGAAAAGAAACATAAGCTAAATACTGCAAATATAAAATCCACGTCAATTGTAATTTCAAGCAAGATCATTTTGTATCGAAATGGCAGGAATCCCATGGCATTTAATTAATATACCCAATGGAAGACTATGATAGAAAAGACGAGCTTGCTCCAATGCCATTGACTTGACAATAAGCTCAAGGAAAAACCATGCCATTGCCAATACATCATCATATACTGGTCCAACACGATAGCCTTTAGCCTGCAGTGGTCATAAATTTGATAAGTTCTGCGAAGAAAAGAACAAAAGGAGAGGGAGGGAGGAGGTGGAGAAAGAGAGAGGAACAGAAGATGCATAAACAAAAAGAGATGACTTTGGTCCTAAGCACATCTTGCAATAAATGCAGCATCCAATGAATGTGCTATATGCACTGATCCAACAATGGATGCCAGAATCAGTTGTGTCATGAGCACCAATAGATGTCGTAGGATCCACTGATTGTATTAGCCAGTGAAAAACACTATCAATAAGAGCATAAACATATCATTCGGTCAAATTGAGATGGTGGAGGACTTTCATCACTTAGCCATAGTCCAACCCACTTTAAAGACCACTGTAATCTATTTGAAATATCACAAGGATGTTAGAAGCCAGGAAAAAAAATGAATTACAAGTACCAAGTAGAAAAGGATGACGAATACAGATTCTTAAACGGGTATGTATTCCAGTGACAAAGAGCCATGAACCTTTCTAAAATTAACAAAGTGCAGGCTAATAAATTGCCTTTGGCCCAGGGATCCAAAACTATCCAAGAAACTAGAATTCATAGCAAAAAAATTCCCAAGTAACAATAAAAAAAGACTAATTTATACATGTATAAATAAACTGATAATAATCACTTTCCTTTTTGCTTCATCAATGGGACTAAAGCGGGTAAGATGATGGAACAACAAAAACATCAAGACTGATGAGAATATAACTACATCACAAACACATAATTGAAAGTCATAACAATTAACACTATTTAGCCAGACACCAACAAGTGAGGTTCACATTCTTTTCTAATATACAAGGTAATTGTGCATCATTGTCAAACCCAACAATGGTAATTGGAAATGCTTCTAAACCTCTGCAAATATAACTAGAAGGATATTAAAAATAAATTTGATATAATATTTAGTGTTTTGATACCGAGCATACGAGTGAGTATGGGAAATTTACAAAGCTCCAAGTAATATAATTGGAAGAAATGTCATTATCCTATGAAATTTATCAAGTTATCTGCATCTATCAAGAACAGGAGAGTATGTGCACCAACGTTAGATGGATGATGGTAACTAAGAGATGAAGGATGATCACATGACCAATTTACCACCCCTACCAGCAAATGCAAGAATTGTGAAAGAAGAGACAACTAACCTTGCTACGAGCCAGACTGCCCCACACAGTGGACAAACCAGGATAAACAGGTGGTTGACGACCACCAAAGTCATCAAAAGCATAATCAACATAGTTAACCAGAAAACGATTCCGTTCAGTATCATCAACTGACTCTTGCTGCACCCTACAAAATGAAATGCAGTCAAATGTTAAACGATCCAAAGGCTAGTTTTTATTGCACATTTATTTTTCTAAATAAATTGCTCGAAACTGGTAAACACTGAATCGAATCTGAAAAGATTGAAAATTTATGAGTTAACATTGCCAAGATCAGGAAAAGATGGACATTCAAATCTAATAACGCTAATATTGATTGAAGATTATCAGCAATTGAGAAGTTCTCCCCGCTTTTATTTAGGTAGACTAAAAAACTTTGGAGGCATACATTTCTGATTCCTGTTTTGAACACCTCATATTTTACATGAACTCAGATTTCTGCACTTGAAGAACATTCTAGAAGATAAATGATGTTGCCCTGATGTCAAACTCAAAAACATGAATAGCAATCATACCTAGTTAGGATATTAACCATGGCCCTGAAGGCTGCAACCTGAAAGAAAAAGGGAAAAATAAAGAACTAGTTAACGGGCACTGCACAATCAGGAGCACGGGTGTAAAACATGAAAACAAAATTAAAAAAGACCCCCAAGCAATAAACCAAATGAACTAGTTAAAATGGCTTTAAATCACAGCCACATTTGTAATAGCAGTTGTGACCCAACTGTCACATTTTTACAGGGGTTGTTTATTGGCTGCAAATGGCACAGGTGTGAATTTATCAATGATAGAAGGCACCAAGATCTGTTGCATTAAATAAACTATGGTTTCAGATCATGGTTCTATTGCACAGGTAATAACACTTATTATTTGATGCCATTACAGAATCACTATTACTCATATCTAAAAACAAGTAGTTAAAGCAACTCTAACAAACATAAACAGTGAGTTCCATATCAAGAACCACTTGTAAAGTTCCTGGTTGAATTGTTAAAATTACCTGGAGAGTTTCTCCACCACTGCCAATAAGATGGAGAAGCATATTCAAAATTGGGTGGAGAAACTGAAGCAAAGCAGTGGAATCAACGTTCTTCAGACTATTAATGGCCTGCATGATATCCATAAACATTCAAGTCAAGCCACAGCAAACAGACCCTATTTTCAGACAGTTGAATTGACTATGATAAGACAACTATCCATGAGTTTCCTTGTTGGTGATAATGTAAACCAAATAGAATTTAATGATACAGAAATAAGACATCTAATTCAAGCAAAATACTGGCTGAAGAAATGCCACTAAAAGCACCACACACAAAAAACCACTTTATCCCAAAAAGTCAGAAAAACAGAAGCTAAATACTTTTGGTTCTCAAAAAATCTGGCAGTACAAAGAAGTTTATGATCCATCTCTTTCCCAGAGCCCTTGAGTAAAATCAAAGATAGCAAATCCTTCAAACCATGTGGAGATTCCCATTTTATTCCATAACCGCCAAAAGGCTTATTCCACGCATTTCAAGCAACAAACCCATAAAAATAATGATGCACCGACTTTCTCACCTATAGAAAACCATTATTGTTTATTCAACTAAGAACCACTAGAGATACAATACCCTTGACCTAATGTTGTTCGTGAGACATTAAAAATCTAGGCCAAATAAGACAGTGAGATAATATGACAATGTGATGCGCTGTTTTTTAAGTTCAAAAACTACTTCCCATTTCAAGCTACAACTCCAATTTTTATCACCCAATTTCTCAGCCTCCAACAGGTCTATTAGGCCATTGGCAGGGATCATGAGACCAGTCCAAGATGGCATAGATAAAATAGACCTTCTGGCCTTAAATTCTTCTTTCAGTTAATATGGTAGCTAACATATCTTCTTGCCATTTCTATGATGTGAGAGTGATTTGAAGACTATTTGGCAGTAACACATGGAATACCACAAAAAAAGCAGAGAGATTGCATGAGAATAAATGTTAAGGATGCAAATATAGAAACCGATATGTACTGAAAAAATTAGAAGAATACCTCAAGAAGTTCGGATCCCCAAGGTGGACTAGTACGAAGAGTGTGCCTATCATATTCAATAAAAAAATCTCTAATGCGCTCATTAATAGGATACAGAGATGAGCATAGTCTCAAGCGCAATCTGAAGACATTTTTTCCATCTTCCAAATAATCCAGCCTCTCCTATAAAAGATTGGGAAGAAAGGAGTATAAAAGGTAAATCATCACTTAACAGTATATATAAAGATTTTGCATTTGAATAAACAAGCCAGAATGAGATTGGCATATATGTGTTCATGAGATAATCAAAGAATCAACAGGAAAACTTTTCCCTAGAAATCATATGAGATTCAATTAAATTTACAAGAAGGCAATAAAAAAAATGAAAGAGTAATGAAAAGTGAAAATTTCCCTTAAAAAAAATCAGAAAGTGAACTATTTTATAAAAATACACAAATTAGAGATTTAATACCAACATTATTCATCCAACACTGCACTCCTAACATACCTTTCCCATTTCCTGGAGATAATGTGGAACCAGCTCTCTCATTATCGGCAAAGAAATTTCAGATCTCAACCTGAGTAAAATCATACTATAAATAAAATGACTGAAAGTTCTAAAACCTTAAGAAATTTATAAATAAATAGCATGATGAAATAATAGTGTCGATCATAGTGTCAAGCCATTTTCCAAGTTTCAATGTATAATCACAAGAAGGGTGAAGAATAGCAAAACTTAAACCTCAAATAATTATTCAAAAAGAGCAAAATTGGGACCCATATCAAATCTGACTACAAATCAAGGAAAGTTTAACTTCATGCATAATATCATAAGGCTAGCAATGATTTTTCATGTTGTCTAGACTCAAAGATGTTCGGTAGAACCAGACCAGATATTCAACCAGACAAGGCTTCATCAATGGTCAGACTACTGTCTCATACATATTATAGACATGATCCAAAAAGATAAAGGTATTTTCACAACTTAAGGAAAAATAGTATGAAGGTAATGACACTATGCAGATGAATTACAGTTAGCAATCCTCATATATTCATTTCAATGTTGAACAAGCAACATACTAATCCTAGTCAAACTGAGATTCTCCTTTGTTTCAAAGAACAAGATATATCATGTTTGGCCAAAATATTAGTGGGTGGTCACATGATCTTTTGAATGGGCAATTATTTTATTTTGAGAAATCCAAACTGTTGATATCAAATAAATGGTTTGGATCTCACGGACATGATACATCATGCTCTATGGAACAGGAGGGGAGCCAAATCCTAGAATGTAATAAAATGTAACACACTATTTATGGTTGCAGTATTTATGGTTGCGTAAAATTAAGAAAAGAGAACTAACAAGCAGTTACAATAGAAAATCAGAAGAAACGCCAAATTTAAAGCCATTTACATACTGCGCGTGTGTGGATAATGGAAGCACTGCATATCCGATAACGACCTAGAAAAAGAAAGAATATGAAGTCATTTCACCATGATAGCACGTAGAACACTCCCAAAAACCCCTCATAAACAAGCAATGGAGTATAATAAACTGAAACTCAACATTGATGGGAAATAACAACAAATAGGAATTATAGCAACATTCAATATACAGTCCACTGTAGAAATCAAGCTTTACAGGGATATCTTGCAAGAACGTAGAATGTGACTTAAACAATAAATGGCATGTTAAAAAACTTAGTTTCAACTTGACTGAATTGAGCGAGGAACGTGGAAAATAAGTTCTTGAATTCCAGAATATACTTCTGTTGGAGGTGTCCAGAACATGCTTTTCTACTTAGTTACAACAAACAGAGAAGAATAAGGAGCACTGTTGCACAAACTATTACAGCTCTGTTTTGTTTGTTGGGGCAAAAGATACCTTTTCAGTATATGCTTTGCCTGCAGAAGATGAGGCAATTTTTTTAAGGGCATAAGGAAAATTAAATCAATCTATTAACCCCCCCATATTGAAATAGTAACCGAAGTATTTCAATCAATTTCAAGTTAAATCCACCATTTCTTATTCTGTCAAGCTGTAGTGAAATGGGGTTGGGTTTCAAGTTCCATGCACAGGAAGTCACTTTTATCCACCATTTCTTATTTTGTCAGTCGGCTCTCCAGCAGTACAAACAGAGTAGAAGGGTGGAATTTGGATTTTTTTTTCAAAAACAAAATCAATTCCAAAGCTAAAAAGAGTACTGAACTTTTAAAGTTGCTGGTTATTATGAAGATGAAAATATCTGATCACTTAACATTACCCCATTTACAATAAACCTTCAGTGAGCCATCTGTATCATAATCTTTCATTCAGATTTCAGCCCACAAATGCTGAAATGTGAAAGGACAATGTAACCAGAATCCAAAGCACAATGGGAGTGATAAGATATTTTCATTTAAATATGTCACATTTCATGTTAACACCTTGTAGCACAATAATATAATGCTGGATTTCAAGCGGTCAAGTTTAAACTCTGTCAAAAGGGAAAGAAAAATAAATGGAGCACGTACTGGTTTTGGAGCTTCCAGTTTGGTTTGAAGATCAACATGGAAGAAAGTGAACAGGAGGTGATGGGATGGTGTCCAAATGGCTGGCAGAGAAAGTTTGATTTCATCGTGATAGCAAGCCACTCTAGTCCCAGCAGCTACTTGTGTGTGAGCCCACTTTTGGAGCGATGTTCCTGGCTCCCTGGGATGCATTGCCTGGTAAGATAAAGCGCGCGCATCAATCAAGTTGAATGGATTTCAGAAAGCAGACTGATTCAATACTTAACAAGTGACATCCATTTACCTCTAAAGGCTGTCTACGAACATCCACGTCATCCTTCCTTAGTTCAACCCGAATGAACAAATTCCTCTTCCGACTCAAACTGACAGTTAATGGGTAAACATACAGGCAATGGAAAAGCTGCAAGAAAGGCTCATTCCTCGTGGTCATGCGGAAATCAAAAGCTTGGAACTGGAAGTCAAACGACATGGTTAGAAGGAAAAGTGTATACGATAGTGAGCACCTTGTTGAAATAGAAAGAAAAGGGTTATTATTCATAATAATCTTCAGGATGCATGCTTAAATTAAACGCCGCTCTTATTACAACCATCTAAACACAGACGACAGATTCTAAAAGAGTGCAGATATTCAAATGAACAAGGGGAGATAATCATGGGCAGGACCCACAAGTTCAAATGCACATCTTGGGAAAACATAAAATTGCATTGATTACCACATCAAATAATGAGTTCAGCCATGTTAGAATAGTTATCCAAAAGGATTGGACATTTGTTAAAGATCACTATTTCAAGCCAAAAGGTTAAATAAAATGAGAGAAGGAGATTATCTTTTCATGGCAAATTAATCAATCAGTACTTCCAATTGGTTTTTCCTGTTTCCATCTCTATTTTCAAAACAGGAGCATTTAACATTAACAATATATGATGTAATCATAAAAGAATCAGCATTCGAAGGTTGTTGAAAATAAAAATTGTTATCTCAATACAGGACAGCATTTACCATTAACAATATATGATGTAATTATAAAAGAATGGGCATTCAAAGGTTGTTGAAAATAAAAATTGTTATCAAGGGCGAAACCTTTTGTGCAATGACAAAAATCACAGGCAGCAAACTGTATGTTCATGGATTCAAGTCAATATAGCTGAGATGCCATGCGTTGCAAGAAATGAAACTGAGCATTAAGAGCTCTCAATGTTGTAAAATTATTAATCATGTGCTTTTAGTGTCATCATGGCAGTTTAACAATTCTTTGCCAAGTTAGAGCTCCCAAACATAATATCATTCATCACATTGCTTGACACCAACAATTCTCAAATGAACTAAACAAATTATGCTTAAATGCATTTCCAAAGGCGACAAGAAGTTCAATAAAGAAAAAAATGACTTGCAAGTTCATTGACTCAGCTTGTGAAAAAATCACACATAAGTAATCACATACAAGTTTTGGAAAAACAAAAAATCCTTATGGTATGCCTATACGGTATATTCAGATACCAATATACACAAGAAGGTTGTTATACTCACATCATCAGCAGTGAAATCAGGGTTTTCACGAGCATTTGATATATTTCCAGATGTTTCTTTCCCATCAAAGACATTCCACTTCGAACCACTAGTTTGAGGATCATCAAAGCCATTGCTAGGGGATTTTGTAAATGCAGAATCAGCAACGCGATCCCCCAGATCAATGGAATCATTGGTTATACTGCCAGTTTCTGATAAATTTTCCAACTCAGCATGGGCTGTCTGATGCTTTTCAATTTCTAGTCTGAGAACACCCTTGACAGGTTTATGAACTTTGCGTTTAGGATCCTAAAAATTGGAGAGAGAACCTCAAATTAAGATAAATATTAAGAAGCACTTTACAATCTACAAGATTATTGAGTATTCATTCTTGCTGTTAGATAATCATTGAGCAGACACTAATGCATCCACTAAGAACAGAAAGGATCAGGTCAAATGTTTTAAGATAAGTGGAAAAGTACAAAGTACAAAATACAAAATAAAAGGTGACCTTGATGTATGTCAAATAAAAGTAAATAGAAGAAAGAAATGGAAAGAAAATGATTTATTAAAAGTTGTAACAATACACCACATTAAGGGCCTGTTTGGAATTGTGGTCGCAGTGGTGATTCAAAGTGCTTTTTGCTTAGAAATACATCAAAATAAAGTTTTTTTATTTTTTAAAAATTATTTTTGACATCAGCACATGATTCGAAAACATAAAAAACAATCATATTAATAAAAAAAATTCAAAATTTTCGGGAACTCCAAACACACCCTACATTAATCATGAAAGCTTATTTTCATAAAAGCAAAACAATATATAGAAGAATATTTGCATGTAAGAGATGGCAATAATTAATAGCATTAGCAAAAACAACTAAGAAGTCAGTATTGCACCTTTTATTTTTTTTCAAAAAGAATGATTTATTAGAAGAGGACTGATTAGAACAAGAAGGATAAGACATTCTCCATGACAAGAGTACACAGGAGAGAACTTGAAAGAGAATGGCCTAGCAATCCTTTGGAATATTTGATTAAGAAATGCTTTGAACAAATTATTAGAACACAATTTGGAAGCCAAGAAACCATTGAATGCTATAAGAACTGCTTTGTAGGGGAATGTTATCCACATATTCTGGAGTTCTGCCTCATCAAAGCATTCAGAATAACAGCAAAATAACATGCCTCCTTTCTCGAGAAAACTTTAAAACCCTTCTCTGGTATTTATGTGTTAATGATGTGTTGCTCTAATGCTCATTCTTCTTATGCTAAACTTCGAGCTTAATATAGAGAATTAAATAGCTATTTTTTAAAACTAAATAAAAACACAATGAAGAGAAGCAGCATAAATGTACACTCAATCAGAGTGGAAGGAATACAATGACAATTGTAAGTGCAAGACTTCAACCATTTGCACTGGCTTTGAGTAAGAAAAACATGAATACTTCAGAAAACTAGCATTACAAGGTTCCATAGAGATACTGGAAATGAAAGATATGAGGGAATGCTACAAATGAAGCACATTGCACATGAAAAGAACAATCATAGGCAACTGTATACAAAAGATAAAAAGAAATAAACAAATAAAATATATGTACTGGCTGCTAGCTTGAGTGTTCATAAATAATTTAGGAAAAAAAATATATATATATACACACATACACAAAAATCATAAAGATAGTAAAAGAAATCGATATGAAGGAATCACTTCTCCACCGCACCTGAAGTGAGTCCTCAGTGTAGCTTTCCTTAACTTTATTTAAATTTGATATTTCAACCACAACAGAGCTTCCACTTGAATAACCCAACTTCCCATCCAGAGTGATCTTTGCAACAGACTCGAAAACACCATCATGGGAGCTTGAGCCAGATACACTTGGAGCAAGAGGGCTGCTTGGAGAAGCAGCCCCACCGGAAGTTGCAGCAATACTGTTATCAAATAATGGTACAATAGTCCAGGCAAAGGATTCTTTGTAAGGCATAATACGAGACCAGACCTGCAGTTTCTGCTTCTCTCTCTCGCTCAAGTGCACCTGTTCAGAAAGAGGGAACACAATCATCACATTAGTGAAATGCTGTTCAAAAACATGGTTCAATAAACATAATTTATTGGTAACCAGTAAATGATTACATAGATGGTTGAAAACTATGTTCCATGGATAAATAGTCGTATAAGCATGTTTGAAGATTAAAAACTAAAGAACCATGGAGAATGGCCTTCAGAGGATGACAAGATTAGTCCCATAAATATAAAAAAAAACATTATAATCTTATGATGGGATGAAACTCCCTCCATGCTCCATTTTCTCTCTTTCCTCGCCCCTAATGTGTTACACAAGCACTATTTTGTTAGTTTTTAAGAGAACAAGGACTAAAGTTAAACCACAATAAAATCTGAAGGACTCTAAGAAATTACCCAATAACTAAAGAAAACGATTGAAAAAGGGAAGAATGTTTTAGGGTTGATATAAATCAGTTAGCCATTATATCATTGAAACACCAAGTTAGGCACACCTATCTTATATGAAAAATTAAGACCCCATGTATTATATTGTAGTTCATTGCATAATTTACATCAATCACGAATGAAAAGGGAAAAACTGTTTAAAAGCTAGTGGCATATAAGCAAATTGCTAACAAGGAAACAACATTGCAATTTTCAGTCCATTAAATGAACATAAAAAAACAATAACATCAAGACTTATAAGACATACAGGTTCTTTACGTGAATAAACAGAGGCAGTGACCCCGCCTTCTTCTGTGGCAGGCTTCTCTAGTTGGATTAGCAAACATATTGATGATGAAGGAGCATCTAAATAGAAAATTCCACGAGGATCATGAGAAATTTTTGCCTGGCAATTACAGGAACAGGACCATTAAATTTCCTTCTATATAATCCACAAGAAAACTGCTGAAAATAACAATACCAATAACATAATAAAAATTTAAATTGAAAAGGAAGGAGCTTCTACATTACTATTATAGCTTACATCTTGTGTGTCAGTTGGCACCACAGAAAAATAAAAATCTTCGGACAACTTTTCTCTTCTCTCCTTATTATATGTGCAAATTGTACCATAAAATGGCTCTGAGAATGATAGACACAGAACTCTAAGTCAGAAATATTCAATTAAATATATTTTATGAAACAGCATAATTAAGATTCCTTTATTACAGTGTAAAATGTTTTGCATTGAAAAAAAAAATTGATTAGAACTACAGGATTTTTTAAGTTTAAAAGTATTTTCCATGCCAGTTGAGATTCTTTAGACAGTTAAAAATTGTAACTTAATTACAATTAACATAAGCCTAGCAGGTGACAGATCCATATTTTCATCTCTTGGTGGACATGACTTCAAATAGAAAAATGTGAAGATAATAGCTAACCAAATGGCCCCTCCAGAAGTAAACTGCTACACATTAATTTGGACATAAAACAAAACAAAAAATTGTCATTTCATGTCCAAGTCAATGTTTAACCGGTTGTTGCATATAGAAAGAGCTTGGGAAGAAAAATGTTATCAATGGTATAAAACTGATAATAAAAGCTGCACACCCACCAGCTAATCCTGCTTGAAATGATAGGGACAGTACTTTCACAGAGATCTTCAATCCACTATGGTCCGCCCCACAAGGATCCCCCCAGGAAAAACAAAATATAATCAGAGATAAAGCATACCAAATGAACTGATAGTGAACCACAATACTAATACCAAACTTTTCAGCAATGACAATTTAAAACCTGTCATACTGTGGCAATGGAGTTTCAGGAATCCTTTGGCCAAATATCATTGACCTCTCATTATCCCAATCAAAAGCTGGTTCATATGCAGGGAGAGGAGATTCACCAAAATGCTGCAAGAACATCATTAAAACAATCATGAGGGGAACTAGAAGTGAGTTATTGGAGGCATACGTTAAAGAACCAAGAAGCTAACTGATTCATGAAGTACCAGACTAGTAGAATTATGTAATGAAGATACGATCTCAATAAAACCAATGCTCCAAGCAGTACAACCTTTGAAACAACAGAATTTGATGAGTCAGGGAAGGTGGCCTCCACAAATTGCCTTCCTGAAGTACTTGGGATGTCATCTTCAGTGGTCTCTTCAGCCTTGTTTCGCCTTGAATTGGCAAGATGCATTTCTGTACAAAGGTCAAAGCGAAGTTGAAACCATTGAGCATCTAGCTATGTATATTTAAGATATTCAATACTAACTAAATCACAAAAACTCAGATTTCTCCCAATTGGCATGCACGATGAACAGCTAGAGCTAACTTAATTGTCAGCTAGATATGTCAAGAAAAGATAAAATTTCTCAAGAAAATACTCCATAGGAAATAAATCCCTCTGAATCCAAACAACTAAAACAATTCTCAAGAAAATACTCCATGGCAGATAAATCCCTCTGAATCCAAACATCTGAAACAATGTTTTACCTATATGCCAAGCTTAGCTGGCATGCAAGAGTAGTATTTGTGTGC
This sequence comes from Populus pruinosa, assembly GCA_026413675.1. NCBI lineage: Eukaryota > Viridiplantae > Streptophyta > Magnoliopsida > Malpighiales > Salicaceae > Populus > Populus pruinosa. The sequence goes on along the minus strand of CM048602.1, from coordinate 2,339,325 downwards.
TAAACAGTAAATTGTTCCCCTTTAGTAAAATCACTAAAAAATTTGTCAACCTTACCTGTCTCGAGATCAGTATCCGGGCCTTCAAAAATCTGGTTTTGAAAAGATACTGGAGGGATACTTTCATAATGACCATACTTGTTTTCATCCTTCACCCAATCAGTTCTATAACATTGAACAAGTTCGTTAAGATGTGGCCACTGCTCCAAATTTTCATCTACCTGAAGAATAAAAACAAAAAATACAACAACAAAGTGGTAAGAACCTTTACTGTTTCCAACACGAGCATATCTGCATGCACTACATTGACAGATAAAATCATAATATAAACAGTCCCTGACAGTAACTCCAGTTAATTTTAAGGAAATGAGTGGATAAATTGAAATTGAGGCTTTTAACATGAGCAAACAGATGAAGTTATCAAGATTTTTAAAGGCAGCCAAGTTACAATATGGTCAGGGTTGTCAGCAATGAGCTTCCCCTCTCCATTTTGGTGTTCGATGTTGACAACTGAAACCTAGAAGCTGCAAGAAAAATGACTGCCCCCCTCGAAGAGCGGACCCAACGACACCAAACCTTTTCAACAATCTCCATCGCTCTCATAAACAAGGAAAATGCTTGTGTTATGAATTAAATAGGGAAAACTAACAGCAGTTCTTACTACATTATATTTACTCTTCACCATCAGTTCAAAAATCAAAATGAATTTACATTATTATCATTGCATCATTTATTAGCTTTAATTTAACATACATTTGCAATAAGTTCAAATTAATCATTAAAGTTAATAAAATAACTCATGCAAATAAAAATTAAATTATTTTAAAATAAAATAAATTAAAAAACTCACCAACGGGTCCAACTTGAGATGAGAAAGGGGCTGAGAATGCCGAGATATTTTCCGGAACCGCTGCCCTCCGCTGCTGCCGTTACTATTATTATTATCCATCTCTACCAAACACGCCATAAATAAAAATCAAAATTCATTTTAAATTAAATAACAGGCAAAAAATAAAAGCAAAAAAAAAAAACACCGTCTATTATTAACATATTTGCTAGATCTGAGACGAACGACTTCAACCATATCCGGTGCTGCATTCTAAGAGAATGCGTCGGCGACGGAGAAGCTCAGACCTAGAGATGCAGAGCTTTTACCTGTGCTGCGACGGAGACTAGAAGGGGAGAGAGCTCAAAAATGTGAAGCGATTTCGTGCACTAGAAGAGTTTAGTTCTTAGAAACGGCATCGAATAAGCTCGGAGAGGAGAGATCTTGAGAGAGAGATGGAGATAACCAACTAACTCTGCTCTGCAAGACTGAAGGCTAAAGAAAGAGAAGTGGAGTAGAGAGCGAGCCAGCAAAATACAGAGGGAGGGGCACAAGAGTCAAAATGAGTCCTTTTTTTTTTTCTAGTTTCTCGTCTTTCAACTCGGCTGCGACTTGCTTGCTTTAATTATTATTTTTTCCTATTCTTTTTCGTATTTCTTTCGCTTTGAAGGAAAGGAATTACTCCACTTAGCAACAGTCACCGGCTCGGCTGGCTGATTAGCCTGGTACCTAATCCACTCGTCTTTAATCAAGACAGGGTGTTAAAAAAAATTAAAATAAAGTTGCTTTAATTTAAAAAAATATATTTACTTAAATTAGTCAGCTCTTTTAAACTTTATATTAAATAAATTCTGTGCTGAGTGCAGTAGCACTATTTTTCTATTTAATTTATAGAAATTTAAATATTTTCTGTATTTTTCCTTATATAGGTTTATATATTTTTTTTGGACGGGTTGGATTATAAATATATTCTGGATATTTTACTTTTTAAATAATTTTTCATTCTAAAATATATATTAAAAATAATTTTTTTATATTTTAAAAATTATTTTTAATATCAACACATTTAAATAATTTAAAATTTTTAAAAATATATTAATTTCAAATCAATAAAAAATTTAAAAAAAATAAATTTTTTAAAAGCAATTTTAAAACTCAAAAATAAACAGTAAGAAATGTTATTTGTTTGATTGGGTTTTTTATTTTTCATAATTTAATCTAAATTTTGAAACTTAATAATTAATTATTATGAATTATATCTTTTGTACATTAGATATGGGATTTTTTTATTTTTTTAATTTTATATCTAACGGTTATATTATTAATATTTCAATTATTATGAAAAATGTTTTTATATGATATTATTATATGTGATAAAACGGTTTTTATGTGGGTGTTGATTGAATGTCATAATATAAATTGGCCTGATTAAATATGTTAAAGTAATCATAATACGATTTTTTTTCTATCAAATATCATAGAATAAGTTGAGAAAAATGTTTCAATTGAATCCACTCAAGCCTCCAATTTGACCACAACAGCTTCCAACTAATGTTTATTTTTAAATCCAGGGTGATGTTGATTTTATTTATTTATTTATTTATTTATTTTATTTATTTCAAACAACATGACTTGACATCATGGTTGATAAAACCTAAAAATAATTGCAAATTCTTGAAGATTAAAACTGAAAATCAATACCACTTTTGACCTTTAGAAAATTATTTAATTTTTTAAGGTGGTAGTTGCCAGTGCGATCTTCCTACCATACTAGGAACTGATTTTGATTTTGTTATTCGCAGCCCAGAGAAACGATGTCCATCTTACTAAGCCAGCTAGTAGATGGATTGTGTTTGTCAGAATTTTTGGACTCAAATCGAAGACGATTATACATGAATCAAGAGTTCCGGGGGAAAATAAATCTTAAAAAGCTAGATTTATTTAAAAAAAAAAACAGATATAATAATTATTTAAATTAAAATATCAAAGTTATTGGAACAAATAACTACTAATAAATCACAAAATAAAATTTGTTAAATATACAAGTACTGGTAAGTACATTAAAAATTCAGTCATCAATTTTTTCACGAGACTGTAATTATTACTAGCAAATATATAAATTTAACAAAAATATATATATATATTTATTATATTACTAATATTTATACTTGTTTTTTTATTGTGTCCAAGCTTGGTTGAAAGAGAATTACAGGGCATGAAAAATAAAATATTAATTTAGTCCAAACATATTATATGAAAAGATTCAACATTAATAATATAAAATAATTATTTAAAATTTTAAAATTTTAAAAAATAATATAAAAAGAAGCATCAGGTATATTATTTCTAGTTGATTGCCAAACAAAACCAAAGAAATAATTATTAGATGAAGGTTTTCATTGTAATAATTTTGGTGCTTTGACTCGGGTAATTATTATGATGGGTGTTTTGTTATTTTTAAATCTAATTTTAATTTTTTTGAATTATTTTTATTTGAAGTTTAGATTTAAGGAATTTGACTCTACGTGTTCGCATCACACTCAGTTGAGTATACTAAAGGATAAATGTTTAAAGGGTTTTTCTAATATGTGCTGGAAGAAGGCATAAATGATGGGAGTTAATAAATACCTATCGAGACGAGAGAGAAAAAAAATGTTAGTTATTAGAGTATCTTTAATATAAAATACTATTTTAAAAAGTTAAATTAATAAAATAATATTTTAAATAATATAAATATAATTTATCTTATCATATTTATTCCAATAAAAAAAAAGATTTGAATCGAGATGTCTTATATTCTGGGAAAAAAATAATAAAAACAAAATCTAATTCAAAAATGTTTGGAAACTAAATTGTATTTTAAAAAAAAATAATTTTTTTATATTTTAGATTGTTTTGATGCAATAATTTAAAAATTAATTTTTTAAAAATAAAAAATTATTTTGAGATATTCTATAATAAAAAATTTTAAAATATAATTGCAATTATAACCACATTTTTAAATAAATCAATAATTAGTTGAATGAACAAAGATAAAATATAAAATAAATATATTTTTATAATAGTTTTGGATTGTTCTCCTCATCTATCTCCACTTTCTTTTGTCTGGAAACAGTAACTAAAGAATTAAAAACGTAACTTTTAGAGGTATATCGGTATTGAACGATTCAAATACACCTCGGTATATTTAATTCATAAATAAAAATGAATTGAAAGACTGGTTTAGAGGATTAAAGGCTAGTTAGATCTGTATGAAATTCTTGTTTTAAAACATGGGTAATAAATATATTAGCGGTCAAATTAAAAATAGAGTCTATTAACTTTTAGGATTTATTTTAAAAAAATTATTATTCGCATGATCTAAAACATTAATATAATCAAAATAAATTATAAATTGATAAAAAATTATTATTAAAAAACAATAAGATTTTATATATTATTTATACTTAAAAAATCACCCCAAGTTTTTAGAGGGGATGAAACATAAATTAACAAAGTGAACCCTGAGATTAAGCCAATATACATTGCTTCGGTCGGGCTTAAGTATTTATTTAATGTAAAAACATTTTTTATCAGTATATTTTGTGCTTGAATTTATAATTCTTTGTCTATGAAAAACCATTTTTTATCAGTTCAAAAGTTTGATTAGTTAATTATCTTCTTCGTGAATTTGAACAGTTTCTTCATTACAAAAAGTCAGGTTTTAAAGTAAAGGTATTCAAGTTTAATACTATTTTATAACGGGTAATTAAGTTTGATTTCGAAGGAGATTTATTCTAGTAATAACTATAATTAATTCTATATCAATTTTTTATTCTAAAACTCACTATATAAAATACATAGTTGAAGCAAGAGTGTTTGGTAGTTTTTTAAGGACAATTTTGAACAAGATTTTCCACGTTTTTTTTTTTACCTTTATTAACTCTAGTTTTTAAGCTTATTCTCTTCGATTTTAAGTTTTGATTTTTCTATTAATTTTTATTTTGTTAGTCTATAGCTTAGAATTAATCGTTATATTTTTCTATTGTTGCTGGGATTTTAAAAGGTCAATTGCATGCATCTTGTCTATACACCACCAAGAAATAAATAATAAAATCTTAAAAATGAATAAATGTCAACAACAAAGTATTTAAATTGATATATATATATATATATAAACATCTAATACTCATGAGTATAGTAATTTTGTACAATAAGATCTAGCACTTCCTATTTACTTTTATAAAAATGTAAGTTTTAAACGGTCATCTCAATGTGTTAGGTGGGATGGAATTTTAGTAGAGTTGGAGTAATTGTACTCAAAGCTAGACGTTACCCGTGACTTATTTAGCGTTCTGAGAAAATTTGCTGGTGGTGTGGTCACTCGTGCCCTTATCAGAAGTCGGTCTTCGTCCTCAAATCCAAATCAAACAAAGACAGAACCAAATGAATACAATAGTTACACTACAAGCCTACATCAAGACAAATTGTTTTTTTTATCCTCGTATACTGTGGGTTGTGTCCATTAATGCTGCCTTTTTTATTGCATCGATCATGTCTTTAAATTACTATAAAATATGGAGTAAGGGTCCATTTACTTCGCAGCTGTTTCTGTGTTTATGGTACAGAAAAACCATAGTTAGCATACTAAATTATATTTTATATCATGGAGCCCAATAAAAATATGGGTTTTAAATGTAATTTTTGTGAAACAATTTTTATACATTCTTTAATTAAGTTTTACAAAACTTTATTTGTTTTTCTTTATAAAAGTATTTTTTAAAAAATTTATAATTATTTTATTTTTTTCTTTACCTCAAATTAATGTGTTTTGTATATTTTTCATGTCATTTTGATATGTTGATATTAAAAATAATTTTTTAAAAATAAAAAAATATTTAAATATATTTCAAATTAAAAAGCACTTTTGAAAAATAATCATAATTAAATATTTTATACATGTTTTTTATTGTATATAAAATGTAACCATAATTTTTACCAAACACTAATTTAAATTCAACTAACTATACCTAATCATATTTTTTAAAAACTTATTTTTTTAAATTACAACCACAAAAATTACTTCAAAAACAAACTCACTCTAAATCATTCTAACTCAAGGTAGCAGGATAAATCATAGAAAATTGCCTACATATTTCTCTCTGCATATAAAAATAACATAGAACAAGAATAACATGGTTGTTCATTTTGACCTTGAATTGGATGCCATTTGTTTCTAGCTATTAAAGATACAATCAACACATCAAGGGTACATGAATGCTAGTTAACTGAGAATTGTGGATATAGTTATTAAATCAAAGAGTTTGTTTAATTTTATATTTTAAAATTTTTTTCTAAATTAATTTTTTTTTCTTTAAATTAAATTTTTTATGTATTTTAAATCATTTTGATATGTTAATGTTAAAAATAATTTTAAAAAATAAAAAAAAATATTTAAATTTATTTCTTAACCAAAAATATTTTTAAAAAAAACCACTATCAGACCTTCGCCATTAAACATGTTCTCGGAAAAAGTGGCACCACAAAGAATCAACAGCCAACCAAGTAGTATGAATAGATTAATGAAGAAATTGAACACTAGAATCCTGCCCGTTTTCGAACACAAAGGCCTCTCCTCTCTTCATGTGCTTTGATCACTAACCTAGATTCAAGCCAAGTACGCACGGGGTTCAACAAATCTCCTCGGTTATTGATTTGTTAAATAAAAACCAGAAATGAAGAAGACACCAGCATTTTGGCAGCAAAGGGTATTCGGGGATTGTTCAAAGCCGAGCCACGCATTGAATGGGAGCTTGGGAAAAGAAAAGAAAGAATGCATGGGAAGAAAGGGCTGTGAGGCTGCGGCTTAACGAGAGAGAAAAGGTGTGTTGGGGGATCTTATAAAGTATAATCATATACTCAAGACATAATCTATGTTTTTAACTTCTCAACAGATTTCATTTAGAAGATGTTGAAAGCAAAGGACCAAGAGGGAGCACAAAGGGGCACAACAAGGAAAAGTAATCAAATAAATCCTAATTATACTTCTAATCTAAAAGAAATGAAGTTTCTGCAGCAGCTTGATATGTTTTATAATCATGCTAAGTATTATGATCCAGGGCTGCTGAGGCTGCACCAGGATCCAGAATTATTTATGTTGTAGATATAATTATTTTTATTATAATTGAAAATAATAATATCAAAAATATTATTATTTATGTTATAAATATTATTATTTTTATTATAATTAATATTATTGATGAAATAATTAATAATTAAAAAAAATATTATCAATGTTAAAAAATAATTATAGATTTGATTTGAAATATAAAATTAAAAATTATTATTATTATTATTATCAGTAATAAATTTTAAAAAACTTTTATTATTGTGAAAGAAAAATCATAATTTTTTTTGAAAAAATAAAAAAATAAAAATTTTAACGAATAAGTTAAACATTATTATTGGGTTTGGCGTTGCAATCAAACTCAATATTCTAGACTCTAATATTATAATCAAACCAAATATTTTTAGATCCTATATTTTTTATTTTTTTTAAATCAGTCTACAATATAGTTTGAGTCACTTATTTAATAATTACTATAATGTATTAGAATGCATTGATTAATGATGTAAATTGTTTACAAGAAAATAAACAGTATTATCAATTAACAATAAACTTAAAGGGCGGTGATTTTAAATTCCATCGCCTCTAAAAAAAATGTTGTGTTTTATTTTAATAATTTTTTTATTTTTTTTCCTTTATATCTATACTTTAAAAAAAAATTGTGCTTTTATGGTGTATTACACCACAAAACTCTACTCGTTTTAATATTTTTTTCTTTTTTAAAAAAAAATTTATGTTTTTTTTTATTTTAATATTTAATTTATTGGATATTAAACTTTATAATTTATTATGGTTTGCTTTATATATAATTAATTTAGTCTAGTAAATCGTGTCATGAAGTATGAAATTAAAGTGATTTATTTTAATTTATTTCCTGTTGGGTTATATCAATTTTATGACTCGAATTACAGATTTGACGAGTTAACCTAATTGATTCGGGTTTTATTTTTATTTTTTTAAATTTTATCATTGATTATGAATTAGATCTTTATGATTTGTTTTGATTTGTTTTCTATAAAGTTATTTCGGTCTCATAATTCGAGTCATATGTTTTGTGGATTAACCCAAGCAGGCCTAGGTCGTTTTATTTTGTTTTGTTTCTAGATTGATTTTTATTTTTAATTTCATCATTTAATGACAAGTGTATTGAAAATTGAGCTTTTCATAACTTATTTTGACTTATTTTTTTAAAAGTCATCACAATATTACAACTTTAGTTGTGATCTTGATAAGTTAATTCGGGTTAATTTATATTATTTTTTATTATTTTTTTCTATGAAGTTATTTTAATTTCATGATTTAGATCACAAGTCAGGTAAGTTAACCAAATTAATTTTTTTAATTTAACTATTCAACATTAAATTGATTAGAAATTAAGCTTAACAATTTTTTTTTATTTGTTTTATATAAAATTATTATAGTCATATTATATAAGTCATGAATTTAACAAAGTTAACCGAGTTAGTTTGAATTAATCCAACGTGTTGATGTTTTGATATTTAAAAAAACCAATCTCTTTGATTTTTAGAAGTTAAATTATGTGTACATGTCAATTTAATTTTGATGTAATTTTTTTCTTTTTCTAAATAACACTAACAATAAATGGAAAGTTTCTTTTCTATATTAAATATAGTGTAGCGCTGGCTACCAATACAGTACGAGGCAATAAAATGTAGTTAGACATGCTCCAGTCCATCCCCTCCCATGGTTTTGATTTCTTCAAAAATGTTAATTTACTCCCCAAATCACATTTATAAAAGAAAATCTGAAAACTGTGGGCAAGCAAAATCCGCCCCCACCCGACACGTGCTCGTCTCATGGCACAGGTGGCTAGAAAACTCAAAGAAATTGGTCCAATCGTCAATAAAACCTGCTTCCTTCTTCGATGAAGTCAGTGGTTATTGGTTTGAATATCACATTGTCATGGAATTGGAATTGCATCTTTAAAATAATTCAAAACTTATACTGATTTTAATTTATTAACAGTCAAACTGTCCCGTGCCAGCCTATAGCTTAACCAAAGTCAACCAACACATAAATAATTTTTTTAAAAATATTAAAACAATACCAATATAAAATTTATTACTCTAAAAATAAAAGACCGGGCCTTACAAGGTTTTTAATCAAGTTAACTAAATAGTAAATTTAAACACATGATTAATTAAATATAATGAAATTAACTTTTAATTTAATTCAATATCAAATCTAATTTAGATTAAGTTTTGAATAACATATTAAATCGAATTAATCTACGTAGGTTGGATTGATATAAAATATGTACATTTAAAATTATTTAAAAAACAAAATCTAATCTCATTTAATAAATTAATTAATCTGATGATACCTTTAATTAAAAAAGAAAGAAAGAAAATAATAGTAAGTCAATAAAACCGTTTGGTCTTGGGTGAAAAACCACAGAAAGGGAGAGACCAGTGGGCAAAAAACAAGCCTTATCTCATTACCGGATCTCCATTCTCCTTTCTCCGGTTCTTCTTCCAAGCTGTCGCCCTTTATATCTTCCACCGGTCAGCACAGCAGCAGCATCAGCAGAAGAAGAAGAAGAAGAAGAAGAGTTGTATCAGTTTGAAGAACACACAAATGCCTCCTACAGCTACTCTATCCGCTTCTTCTTCTCTCAATTATCTCTTTCCAGTCCTTCCCTTCTCCTCATCCTCTCTCAATTCAACTCCTTCGCCTACTAGCTGTTATTTCCATCCCTGTACCAAGAAATTCTCATCATTACGCTTCAAACCCAACAAACCCAACATGACTCGATCTGCAGTCTCTATCGAGAAAGAAACCCCGGAGACAGAGCGGCCCATTACATTTCTTCGTGAATCAGAAGGGGCTGACGTGAGGGCCCGCTTCGAGAAGATGATCAGGGATGCCCAGGACAGCGTTTGTGCTGCCATCGAGGCTGTTGATAAAGGAGGCAAGTTCAAGGAGGATGTCTGGTCTAGACCTGGAGGTGGAGGAGGTATCAGCAGGGTTTTGCAGGATGGTGCCGTTTGGGAGAAAGCCGGGGTTAATGTCTCTGTTGTTTATGGAGTCATGCCCCCTGAAGCTTATAGGGCTGCTAAGGCTGCTCCTGCTGATCAAAAGCCTGGCCCTGTTCCTTTTTTCGCTGCCGGCATCAGCTCTGTAATTTCTTTCTCCATTCCAATTTCAATTTTTTTCATCGGTATTACTGTTTTATTAACATCAATTACTAGTTTTTTCTCAGGTTTTGCACCCCAAGAACCCATTTGCGCCTACTTTGCATTTCAATTATCGATACTTCGAGACGGACGCTCCTCAAGGTATTACCTATGCCCATTGCTCTGACATTTCGTCTCTATGCTCCTTTGTTCTTGTATTGGATTGCAAATGTTACCCTTTTTGGCCCTTTCTTTTTTGTTCTATTTTTTTGTGTTCTTAGAAGAATGAATTGGAAAAAATTTACTAGTTTGGACTAATGTCAAACTGGTTTTCTTGTTGGCTTTATGTGAAGATGTTCCTGGGGCACCTAGGCAGTGGTGGTTTGGTGGCGGGACTGATTTGACTCCTGCTTATATCTTTGATGAGGATGTTAAGCATTTCCATTCGGTAAATAAATGTTCAATTTTGCATTGCTGGTTCTATTTATGATATCATATCTGGCTTCCAATTGTCTGCATTGTGATATGGATAAGTGAAATACCTAGTTTCATTTCTGTCTTACTTATTTGGTGATTTAATTTGTCTGTTACGTTTCTAAATTTTACCATACGTTTGTAGACTCAAAAAAAGGCCTGTGACAAATTTGATCCCACTTTTTATCCACGGTTCAAAAAATGGTGTGATGACTATTTCTATATCAAGGTACGTGTCTGTTTTAGGTGCTTAAATTATAGTACTATGGTATCTTTCTCTTGATGCATGGTTTTCTTGTTCTTGAAGTTTATGTTTGCAATATTTTCCTGATTTCAGTTTTGCTGGCTCGTTGTAATTACCCCCCATTCCCCCAACACCCTACACAAAAGGGGAAAAAGTTAACTGTTTGCATGCACAAAAGGGAGAGGGGGGGTTAACTGTTTGTGTGCCACTGGATCTGCTGAGCTACTGTTTTCTCACACATTTAACTTGTGCATTTTGAACTTGTAAACCATGAGGTGGAATGAAATGGACAGGTCTGGTTGGATAAGAGAACAAAGCATAGCTTTGACAGTTATTGTTTCAGACTTGTTCATTTATGGGGCTGTTTCAAACTTAACAGGAAAATTTCCTGCCATTGATGCTTGAATTGCTGTGGCAGTTCCTTACCTGAATAGCCAAACTGTTTAAATGGCCTTTCTAGACTTCATTGTAATGGATATCTGATTGATAGATTGATTTTGAGTCTGCTGATGAAAGTGGTTGGACTAGAGTTTAGCTCCTGCAGGCCATGAATTTGTATCTATAACCTTGCTGTGTGTTTTTCTTTCTTGTTCTGCTAAAAGGCTGCACAACATATAAGGTTGTATTAATCTTCTGCTGAAGTAGACTAGGAAGCTGGAAGGACTTGTTTTATAATGACCGTATGTATTTGGGCTCATATTGGCTATTGATGCTGTGTGCAGCACCGAGGTGAGAGACGAGGGCTTGGAGGAATCTTTTTTGATGATCTAAATGAGTATGATCAGGAGATGCTTCTATCCTTCGCCACTGGTATTTTGCAATGCTAACATGTCTTTGTGGTTTTATCAAGAAAAAAGTCCTAGTTCCCGTGAATTCCAATTTTACTAATTTATGCAATGTTTTTATGAACTCCAGAGTGTGCAAATTCTGTGGTACCTGCATACATTCCCATTATAGAGAAAAGGAAGGATACACCATTCACAGATCATCACAAAGCATGGCAACAATTGCGAAGAGGACGCTATGTAGAATTCAACTTGGTACCAAAACTAGTTCTGGAGAATCTAGACAGAAATTTTAACATAAAAGCTCTTTTATACTGAGCCTTAAATGTTCTATCACTTGCTTTTTTCCCCATAGGTATATGATCGGGGTACGACATTTGGATTGAAGACAGGAGGTCGTATTGAAAGTATTCTTGTTTCTCTGCCACTATCTGCACGATGGGAATATGATCATGTAAGTTTCCAAGAACTTTTGTGCGCAACTATTTGATATGCATGATTAGGAGGTATAAGATTATGAACTGACGGCAAGAGGCTTCCTTGTTTCTATGCAGAAACCTGAAGAGGGAAGTGAGGAGTGGAAGTTATTAGATGCTTGCATCAACCCAAAAGAATGGATCTAATTTGTCTTTTCTTTTAAAAAATGTTTCATTTGAGGTTTCCCCTTTTTTCCCCGTATTTGTTTCCTCCCTTCTCATTTCTTGTAAGCTTGTATCTTGTTTAGCAAAGTGGTTTTGCTGCCGGAATTAGAACTTAGCATCCAGTTATGTAGTCTATCGACGATGGAAGTTAATAAGAGGATCTATAATATGCATTTCAATCCCAACCTTTCTGGTTACGTTATTCTTTCTCCATATTGGAACTCGTAAGAAACAAAATTAATTGGAGTTGAATTTACTTAGCTATTATTGAGTTTGGAAGTGAACCCTTAAGATGGGAGATGGCTTCCTTGTTTCTATTTATCTTGTCTGTGGATATACCAAAACTCGGGAGTTCACTCAACTCTCTGTGAAGAATGAAGATGTTCTGTCCCAAAAGAGAGTACAAATTTTATCATAAACATTATCAGAATGAAGATGTAATCTTAGCATGCCCTAAAGCTCTTAACATCGATCAACTATTCCTTGAAACGTTATCAGGAACTCCTTTGAAAAATTTCCCAAAGAAGGAAAAAAAAATTCAGGGAGGTTAATGATAATCGATAGAAGAGGAGCATGCAGTACTGCAATGGGATGCTTCTTTAACCCCTGTGCTAAATCTTCTACACGCTACAACTCATAAGAGTTGTCTTATGCTATGTGCATAGTTGCTGACTTGCTTCCTTGGCACTCCTCTATTTTAGGAAATCTAAAATGGAAACGTCAGCTATAGAACCTCCAAGCAGCAGACAGAAAAACATAACTGAATAACTCCAGGTATCACTCTAAGCAGAAACCTTGCTCTTTTCACAGTTTAAGATCATCAAGTACAGTGGATTTCCCATGCTCTTCTAAGCCATGTCTGTAACAGTTCCAAAAATATCATGGCTTCGGAATACTAACAAAAGAGCAGCAGACTTTTATAGCAAAAACCACCAAGCACACACCCACAACCAAAAACAGAACTAGCTCCTAATGGTCATTGGCTGCTGGCTTCCAAAATCTACGGTGGTGATCAAATAATTTCTTATCCATTATTGGCATTACTGGCTGGCCAATCAAGGAACTTGTAGCCCTGGAGTGAAGGTGGTAAAAAGCTCTGGTTTGCGGTGGGATTATCAGGAGTGTAGATATAGTCCTTCCCATACCCAAGCTCTTTCATTAACTTGGTAGGTGCGTTTCTCAAATGAAGCGGCACTCCCTCGTTTTGTCCAACAGATTCTCTAACAACCTTCTGTGCAGCCCCCATTGCTCGATAGACAGAAATGGATTTTGGAGCCAAAGCCAAGTAAGCTACACACTGAGCAAGAATCACATTGCACTCAGGCATGCCCAAGAAATGGCAAGCTTGGTAGCAAGCAACAGCCTGGTTAAGTGCTAAAGGATCAGCCAAGCCAACATCCTCACTTGCAAACCTTACCAAACGCCTCGCAATATAGAGCGGCTGTTCGCCTCCTTCCAACATCCTCACCAACCAATAAATGGATGCATCTGCATCACTTCCTCTCATAGACTTGTGAAGTGCACTGATGAGATTGTAATGCTCTTCCCCTGCTCTATCATAAGCAAGGTGCTTGCTCTGAAGCGCCTCCTTGGCATCATCCAATGCAACACTGGCCAACCTCAAATCCCCATCACTTCCCACTCGGGCAGCTGCAGTTGCAGCAGAAATTTCCAAGGCATTCAACGCCACACGTGCATCACCATCGCAATTCGTGGATAAAAATTCAACAGCATCCTTGCTCACATCTACTCCCAAACTCCCTAAGCTCTTGGACAGTCCCTTGTCAGGATCATTCACCGCGCGCATCAAAATGGTTTGGACATGGTGAGGCTTTAAAGGGCTAAGCGTGAGAACCCTACAGCGAGAAAGCAATGGCGTAACCAAATGAAAAGAAGGATTCTCAGTAGTGGCCCCAATAAACACAATGGTACCGTCTTCAATAACAGGCAAGAAAGAGTCCTGCTGGGACTTGTTAAACCTATGAACCTCATCCAGAAAAAGAACAGTCCTTTTACTATTCTTGAGTTTAAATTTCCTAGCATCCTCAACAGCATCCCTAACATCCTTAACCCCACAAGTAACAGCAGACATAGGGACAAAACGGTAGGATGAAGAGCCCTGAGAATTAGCAGAAGTGACAATGGCACGAGCAATGGATGTCTTACCAGTTCCAGGTGGACCCCAGAGGATGATCGAAGGGATGCGGCTACAACGAATAGCAGAGCGGAGGAGGGAGTTCTGGGAAAGAAGGAGGTCCTGGCCGATAACATCATCAATGGTGCGAGGTCGCATGCGTTCGGACAAGGGCTCATCATCGCTGATAGTACGATTATGTGGATTTGAGGGGGGTGATGGAGCGAATACTTTGGGACGTTTCGAAGGGGGAGGAGTTTGGGCTGATAGTAGTTCATGATGAGGTGGTGGCGGGGGCGGCGCGGTGGCCGTTTGGGTGGGGGAATTGGAGGGGGAGGAGGGCTCTTGTTTTGGTTTTGATGATGGGAAATGAAAGAAGCGGTCTAGTTTTGGCTGCTGGAATGATGATCCATTTGGGCTATTACTGGGATGAGGATGAGATGTTTGGGAGAGAATCCACTCGGTGGCTTTCGCTGTTGATTTGCCACCGGTGGCGGCCAGAGCTTGAGCGGCCAATTCACTAGGAAAACCCATGCTCAGTAGCTGCTCCATCTCCATTTCCCTTCTTCTCTCTTTGCTCTCAATGCTTGCAGATGCTATATGAGGATGCCTCGCTATGCCTATGCTGGCTTTGCTACTGCTGGGGGCAAAACAAAGTGACCGCCGACTGTCACCGACTACCTTTTCTCCCGTTCTTTTTCCTTAAAAATATTAAGGATTTTATAAATTTCAATTTAACCCCAAAAATATAATATGAAGGTCATCTCTTATAATATTTTCAATTTTATCGTATTTATAATCATCATCGGACATTATCATTGTCACCCCTTTGTTAGTAAAACACTAGAAAGGTTGCCGGGAACTACCTTTTAACATGTAAAAAGAAGTTTTGTCAAAGAACGTGCATACCATGTTAGCACGTTTTCAAACAGTAAGAATTTTTTTTATAAATAAATCAAAATGCTATTGTTTGTTTTTATTAATATTTTGACAATGAATTTACTCCGATTCATCCCTTTTAAATACACGCCCGTTAAAGACTCGATTTAATTCAATCACTTTGATTTTTTTAAATTATATTTTATTGAATAATATAACAATAAAGGTAGATGTTTTTAAAAAAAAATCAATGGTTCTTTCATTTTCATCCCAAAAAGGATCAATGGTTTTTTTAATTTTCATCCCACAAAAAACCTTAGGAAATTTTGAAAAATGCGGTTGTATCACGATGACAAGTTCACCAGCAATCAAAATCAGCAGAAAGCTACCAAAGTTTATGATAGAGACAGCAACATCAGTAGCAGGAGGTAAATGAAAGTGATGTTATGATGCTGTTGCTGCATAGTTGTCTTGTAAGGCAACTATGCAGGACAGTGAAAGTGATGATCTTATGATGCTGCTGCTGCTGCATAGTTGTCTTGTACGGCAACGCCTTACTCTCAACCGCCACTTCTCCTCACAATCCACCGCAAGCAAAGTGCCAGTCAGAGCTCTTTTCCTGGGCAGAGGTGCCTCTGATCAACTTGTTGGTGGCATTGAATTAATAAGGCTCTGCCCATCTCCAGCACTGCCCTACTCTTTCGCTTTCTCTCCAACCACTGGCCACCTTGTTGACAAAGGCAACAAATAGGGAGTGATTGTGTTGGGCATTTCTGTTTCACTCGGCAATTCTTGCTGATGGTCTTTTATGGATACGGGGCAAAGGGGATGGAGGCTGTCTTGGCTTTGTACACGAGAATCCTGCTTTTCTTCCGACTCTAAACCCTTTTTTGGATTCCGTTCACTCTATTGCTTAGGGTGGCATTCGTTCTGTTGCCCTCACTTCCACTGGCCAGATTTTTGCATTGTTATTACTACATCCCTCCATTTTACTTCCGTTGCAATATTTTTTCCTTCTTTAAAATGATTATGAGACAAAGAAGCACATTAAGGATGTCTTTCTGGCATAAAGTTTGCAGGGGCCATGGTGGTTTCGGTGCATTGGGGCATGTAACATAGAGAACTATTCCCTAGAGTAGTGGAAGGTTCTTGAGATGGAAAAACACGCCACATTTCCATTACTGACATACATTCTTCTGCCATCACTGACTCAGGTATTCAATCTTTTCTTGATTTATGCAAACAAGTAGCAACCTTTAGTACATCTAAATTGCAGTTTATATATGCTCAGGAGATACATTTTCCACGTATCTCTTACTGTTTGCAAATTGCAACTGATTGATTGGTTTTTATGCTGCTTTACTTGGGGTATTCTGTGTTTAACCCTGCCATGGGCCCATGTCCACTTCTCCATCTAAATCCTAAAGTTTTAGATCACCTTACAATGTTATCAACAACTGATACAGGATTGGGAAGTTCTACTCTATACGATAGTAATGGTTAATGGATATATCTTTGCTGACTTTTTGGTGCACGTGTGTCAACATAGTTCTTTCCCTTTAGCAATGT
Organism: Populus pruinosa; assembly: GCA_026413675.1. Taxonomy (NCBI): domain Eukaryota; kingdom Viridiplantae; phylum Streptophyta; class Magnoliopsida; order Malpighiales; family Salicaceae; genus Populus; species Populus pruinosa. Next base: position 2,322,533 of record CM048602.1, on the reverse strand, counting down.
AATGGGAGAAAATGCACGAGGAGATCAACGAGTTACAACCAATCCGTAAAGGATTAATTAATCAAACTTCCTCATACTTGGCCAAGTATAGACTTCCTCGTACATTAGTTCATATTTTGTCTTTTGCTTGCTGTCACTCATTCGGTTTTTACTATGGAAACAGGGGAAGTTTATACCCGGGGTTGAGAAGAAGGAGATGGCCGATTAGGCCTCGGCCCTGTTCGGGGTCCAAATGAAGGGGGTGGACTTAGTATACTCTGCAAAGTAAAGGCATTTCCGGTGTCTGTGGCTGCTGTGTCTTGCCATGATTTTTTCAGAAAGGTGTTGTTGGCAGAGTGTTAAAAAACTAATTTAACGGAAAAATTTAAGATTTAAATAAAAATTTAAGATATAATTTATATTATTATTTAATATATTTTTTCAAGTAAAATTTTTTTATGTTTAAAACTTGTATATATTATTTTGTATTTATTTTTTATCAAATAAATAAAGATGATAAAATTTATATTCATGATCGTTTGATTATTAAAATTTTAATGCCATATTAAAAAATTAATAAATAAAAAACTTAAGTTTTTAAATAAAATTTTAAAATATAATTTATATTATTTTCTAGCACAGATTTGAAATTGAGGAGGTGAGGATGGTACTTTTGTTTGCAGGATGTTCTCTCTCTATTCCATATTGCTGCTTAGATGCTAGCATCGGTTTTATTTTTCAAAATGTAGCGAAGGAGCTTCATGGAGCAATATGATGCACTAGTTGTTGTTCAGTGTTTGAAGGAAAGAAAAAGGAATAATATATTTTCAAGTTTAGTCGAACAACCTCTTGGAATGAATAATCTACTGAAAATCTTGCATTTGTAAGACTTGAGATTGAGGATGGCACTACAGCTGCAGTCATGTGGTCTCATGCTTCTCGGGTTAATCCAAAAAGGCTGCTGCCATCTTAGGTTGTTACATGAACTGTCCTTTTCCATTCAGGTTATCTCGGGATGTGCAAAACTTTATGTTTCTCAATGCTTCTACTTTATTACATTTGTGATTTTGGCCTTCCTTGTGATTCTGTGTTAACTTACACTGAATTAAATTCTGTCATTCCATTTTATTGCTTCCTATGCTGCACATGGCTAAAACTGTGCAGGAGAATGCCCCTCATCTTGTTTTCCATTAGTACCAATTATATGTTCTTACAGAGTTTTAATTATGCACTTTCCTGTCCTTGGAGTGTTATAACATCCTGGCTGCTCATAGACAACATCAATTACTGTACTAGGCACATGGATAGTTTCCTCTGTCACAAAAGCACTACTTTTTTATGGGCACTGTTATTATGTAAAGGTCTGTTCTGTGAATTTGCTATGGTAATGGATGGCTATGCTTTAAAGAAAGACGAGGTGAATGCTTCAATGTAAATGAAAATCATGTCTCATCGTGTTCAAGATGCTGTGGAATCTTTATGTTTTCTGAGTTAGATTTAAATTTGTCAAGACCTTTTTTGGGCAGTTAACCAGTGTGACAGCTGATGCATTTTGTCTTGTTTTCAACATTGACTGAACATCCATTATTGCTGGAACAAAAACAACATAAATAAAGTGTCTATGCACTTGGAAGAGGTGACGGGGTCAGTGCTTGGGGACCAAAACCAATTCCTAGCCACAAAGATGCTTGTATCATTCGGATAGCAGGTGGTGGATATCACCGTCTTGCCTTGACTGGTAAAGTGACTCCAGAACGTCATGGTTACAGCAGCAAATGCAACTCTCGTTCCATTTTCTTCTCTATTCTTCCTTCTCTTTTTAGAATGCGTAGCCTTTTCTACTATTTCTGATTCATGTTTGTGTTATCATATGAAGGTCAAGTACTTTCGTGGGGGTTTGATGGACATGGTCAGCTGGGCCATTCTTCAATTCAATGTCAGAAAATGCCAGCAGTGATTGATGCTTTGGCTGATCAGCACGTCTTTCATGTCGCCTGTGGAGGTTCATCTTTGGCAGCTATAACTGGTAAGTTGAGGCATGATCTTGAATTGCATCTTTGGTACACATTCTTTCTTTCTTTCTTTCTTTTTTAATGCAACAGAAACTCTCCAATCCTGAAATCTGGTATGTTCTACAAGGGTGCCACATACTCTTATCATGAGTTTCTCCTTCGGTACATTAGAGTGCTGATGATATTATATATATTACCGTCAATTTTTGCACTGCTATGAAGTGATTCTAACTTACGAGACGTACTCTTATTTTATCTCGTACATGAAATGGTAATTGGTTTGAATGTGCTCAAAACTCCACGCTAGATGGCTGGACCGTGATCTAGATGGAAGTCCACCCAAATCTACCTGATTTATTATTTGGTCCTTCTGCCAACCTATCTGTCACTGCAATTTATAATTTCTTACAAATAATAACTAGGGCAATAAACAGTTTATTTTCCACCATTTTATGAATTGGTTTTAACTGTTTATGTCAAGTGTTGCTAATATGTTGGCTAACCATTATTTTTTTATGTTAAGTTTGGTATGCCATCATACAGAATCTAGCCTATCCAGCAATTTACTTGAACTTTTGAGCCAGTTGTTGGAGGTGTCTGTGTTCTGTTCCTGGTTGCCTTTCATTTTCCGTACACCAGATGTCACTGCTGCTTGTTGTTTAAACAAATATATTTTAAGGAGAAACTTTCATAGTTGGAGGCAATTGTTTTAAATTAATTAGTTTTTTCCTGGTCATTAATAATGTAAAGCCAAGCTTGATATTTAATTGAATCCCGTTTGTTTCTAATCAGTAAGTTTATCTTTGGTTTGTTGATTAAAAACAAACGGGATTGATGTCATTTTTGAAATGATCCCATGTTCTTAATTTTTCCATGGAGGTTGGAGTTATGTCAAGTTTTTATGATAGTTAAACATGGCTAATCTCTGGTCTTGTTGCTTTTTGCTGATGGATATGGTTTGGTTTGCTGTGTTTTGTAACCAAGCAAGCAAGCAACCTATGCTTTTGTTTAATTCTTGAAGAGGATTGGTGGATCAGGAATGGATACGAGGAGCAAAGCAAGGGTATATAATTTTATGCTTCGAATTTGTCGTTTTTGTTCTTCTTGTCTAGGCTTTCTATTTAGTAAATCTAATGTAAATAATTTTTTTAAATTTTTTTTATGTAAAGACTCTTTCTGGTCCGGTTTGTGATCCTTCAAAGCTTCCCAAGTGGAACCATGATGGTTCTCAATTTTATTGCAGTGCTGGCACAAATTCAAGGTATCTTCTTCATCTCATATAATTCTAGCTATGGCTTCATCATACGTGTTGTCCCAGTTGCAAGCACAATGTCTAGTGAATTTTGAGCTGGTTTTTATAATCAAGCAGCGCATCTATAAATTGCTGTTATCTTTTCTTCATTTTGTCTTTAGGCACGAGTTATTGCTCCATTTCCTGAGTTAAAGTCTGCATGAGACAAATCCGTGAAATTGATTGTTGTTTTTGAAAATGGTGATAATTGACCAGTCTGGCAGTCGGAATCAGTGTTGAAAATTTGTGTGATTTATTATAGAAAAAAGACAAAAAGAAAAGAAAATTGGAGAACACCTAAGACATGTTTTGTGTTTGCCACGAAAAATTGATGTAGTTGAAAATGGTAGGATGAGAACATGTTTGAATGCTAACAATCACACAATCCCTCACACGCTGAGAACTCTAAATACCATTATAACATGCCTTTGATATCTAGTCACAGATGATCCTATAATTAACAATCCGGTGTGCTTTCTGATCCAGATTCCATTCATGCATTATTTGCAGGATCAGATCATTGTTATTTTATCGCCTTTCTGGTAGTGGGATATGATATCTGCTAAAGGAAAAACACTGTTCTTGTAAGAAATACACAAAGGATCTCTTTTATCATATGCAACTACTGGTTCATTGTGGAAAAAACGTTCCTAGAATGTTCTAACTATGATATTACTAGAGTTGGAATGAATGAAGAGCAAATTGGGAGCATGATCTCGCTTTTGCTTTATAACAGTATCTGTGAAGAAACGAATATAATTAATCCGATGAAGCTTTGAGCGTGCAGCCATCAATTGTAAGACATTTGATGTAGCTCCTCTTCTGATGCTAGGCATGGTGCTAATGTTCCTAGATGTTGTAGCTGCATATTATCATATGAAATCATGGGGATTGAGCAGCTACTCATGCTATCATCAGTTGGCAGAAATCCATCATAAGAATGATCCCCATAAGTTTGCAAGTCCTGTATAGTTGGAAAGTTTGAAGCAGAAACTATTTCTTTCATGTTGCCCATTTCTGATACAACTCGTTGATCGTCAAAAAGCCTATTTTCTGCAGAGACTGTTCTGTACGCGTTTTCTAGAATTGTTTGCATATACTTTCTCTGTGCATCAATTCTCTTTTGAAGGTGGTGCTTTACCTATTAGGACAATGAGAACAGAGTACTCGGAAAGGTAAGGAGCTTTCCCCCACCTTTTTAAGACAGAGAACTTGAAATTTTTGTCACTAGCCTTAAGGTTTTCTGTAATTTCTTAGGATTTACCTGTAATTGCTCATCTAAAGTCCTCTGTGCTTGTATTTGCGTTCCAAGCACTTCATTTCGGTGGATGTTCCTGATAAAATGTTGAAGGAAACCTATGAATGAAATGATGATAGTTTCCATTGTCTAAAATATACTTGAAACTATTATGGGTAGAAAACACTGGCCGAGTTGCCTTTATATATATACGTACTTGTTCAAGCCATCACCGAAGATTCTGGCTGTAGCAGCATCTTGTAGGTTTTTTAGATGACCAGTTGCTGCTAAAAAGAGAGAGACTGAATTAGATTACATACCGATACAAATGCCACAAACTCCCATTTGCAGGACAGTTAAGAGAAGTAGACCAGCAGCAGGAATTGAAGGATAAGACTAGTAAGTAGAAAAGGAGGCATGATGGAACCCTAGCTCCTTACCATCTCTAATTGCCTGCTCATTGAGATAATTCTGTGGTTGCTTTCCAAGCCTAAATTTCTGTGTACATAGTCAATAAATAACAGAAATAAGATATCCTAAGATGGCAAGATATTTGTAGCTGAAAATCTAGAGAAATGAAGAAGAAATTAACCTGAAGGTGGCTCTTCAAGTGATAAAGGGTCAGACCCTTAACTCCCATAATTCTCATAATGGCCTTAGGTGTGGCCTCTAGATTGGGTTCAGACATGGAAAAGAAAGCAGGAGAAACAAGGTGAGGATTTCGGCAGATGGTCAGTTAACAGTCAGTGACACAAGATCATATATATATATATAATACTCCATGCATGCGTGATGAATTCTTGAGCATATATATATATATATATATAGCTAGTGAGAAGAAGAGTTGATGACTAATTACTGTCTGGTCCTCCAAGCAGGGTGACTGCATCGACAAATCGTTCATGAAGCTCGAGAGTCCATCGGAGACGAGGCTTGGGGTCTGTTGTGATCAGAAGATGGTTGCTTTCTCTTTGAAAGCAGGGTGGCTCCCTATCATGTGTTTGCATCAGTGCTGAAGGCATGCTGGAGTGCAAATTGTTTGCAGTGCCCTGAGATGAGAACAAATGCTATATATATAGAGAGTTCGGGGAGGGAGAAAACAGGAAATAATCTGTGTATTGAATTCATCTAGACATCAATTATTAGAAATGATCATATATTTTCAAAACATATCAACTCGACATATCAGCCTGATAAATAAATTTATCTAAAAAATTATAATTTTAAATTAAATCAGGTGAAAGTAATCATGCTGGTATAATAAATCAACTTGTAACTCAATCAATATAGTTAAAACTTGATTTAATTTTTAAAAATAAAGCAGTATTTTAACTTTTTTTAATAAAAAAATCTTTATATATTATTATCCTAGATTATTTGGAATCAATTTAGGTAAATTCATCAAATCCAAGAATCAAAAACAGTGGAAAAAGGTCGAGGAGACCCTACCAGCTAATTATATATTCTCATCTTCTGTTTTGTTTATTGGGAGTAAAAATCATGTTTGTATCCTGTAAACTTAGAGGGAGCAAAATTCACGGGCTCTTTATTAACCTTTTACAGGTACTAGTAGTCATGAAAGACCCAGGAATCTTATATTGGTTGATCTAATGTCCTATCATTACCTACAAAATTGATGTTTGAAAAGCAAGACTTAATTAGATAATAATATATTAAATAATTTATGGCATCAATGATCATCTTATTCACTTGTTCGCTATTCGTGATTGACAAAAATCTGAAAATTAGAGTGCATAGTGTGAATTATATAGATATGAAACGTAGTAGTCAAACTAGGCACAACAAATTAATATATATGAATTCAATGTGGGGATGATATATGTTCTTCAACCTCCTCAACTTCGCGGGTTGATCCAAGACGTGTTTCTTGGTCTAATTTAAAAAAATCTGAGTGAAAATGTATCTAATAAGACCTGAATAATATGATAAAAATTTGTTTTAACTTTTATTTTGTGATTTTTTTCAAATAATATTTTTTAATTTTTTAAAATAATCTTAAAACTACATCATTGTTGATTGTTGATTGATTTAAATTAACCAGCCTCACACATGAATTAATTTTTGAATCAGGTCATGGATTGAATTGTTCATGGATTGAATTGAGTTTAATAATTTTGATGGAAACTAATGTTTAATTATTTATAATTAACTAAATAATTAAATCTTTTAATTAAAAATTTATTGCATTTTGCATTTGATTTTAGTTATGATTGTCATATAAATTGATAATGTTTTTTTTAATGAGTTTTTATACTAATTATTAAAAACAATGTAATTATATAATTGATTGTAAATAATTAGTAATCCACTTTATGCTATAAGCATGTTTATTTTTAAAATTTTACTATAATATTGAGATTTATTTGATGTTAAATTAATTTATGTGGTTTTTCTTATTATTATAAATACATATATTAGATAATAAATAAAACTGCTAATCATTTGTCTATTATTATTAAAAAAATATCAGCTAGTTTTTCGATATTTTAAGGGGGAGAAATAATTTAACGAGTGATTCGATCAATAATATATATATATTGATGTGGCCCAGATAATAATAGGTGCTTACTTTTGTGATGTCATGATCATGGGAGAATATTTTCCTTTTCAAATATTCTGTACGGTTTACTAACTATAATATGCAATTCATCTGTATTCCAATCCAATTATTAACATAAAATTAATATTCACAGAAGTATTAGATATGATAAATCAATATGTATTGATACACTAAAATGTTATTTTACCCTTTACTGAAAACATAAAAGCCTTGATTGTTGAGGTAATTTGATCTTTTTAGATGTTAATTTGTCATTCTTCGGGGATATATTATTAATGAATTTATTAAAAAATTAATAAAATTTATAATTATTAACCATAAATCATTTAGCATTTTTATTAATTTTAAAATAATTTATATAAAAAAGTTGTTTATATATACTTATTGCAAATATGCATGTTAATAACACATATAATGTTATTCGATGGTCAAACTTGTTATTTTATTGTATTCTTGAAAGCATCATTATGTTATTTTCCTGATGATATGATACATAATAGTTGATAATGGATAGTATATTATCGTTGATTGTTTTTTTTATTTTATTTTTTTTTCAAATAAAGTATATATTTGTTTTTTTTATTTGTAAATTCTAGTCTTTATATTTTTTATTATTTATTTTCATCCTTAGCTCTTTTGTAAAATATTTTTAATTTAGTTCTTAAATTATAATTTATTATATATTATTTTTTTAATTTGATCTTTATTTTTTTAATTTATAATTTTTTTCCTTAGTTTTTTTATTATGTGTTTTTTCTTAAAAAACCATTTTAAAAAAATTATGAATTTTTTTATAATTTTAAATTGTTTTAATGTGTTTATGTTAAAAATAAATTTAAAAAAAATATTTGATATATTTTTAAATAAAAAATATTTCAAAATTAATTCCTACTATAATCTCAAATACTACAATATAATATCGGTGCAATGAATGTAACCATCGAAATGAGTATCCAAGAATGCAACGCATCTCGTAAAATTTCAAACTCCTACTGTGCTCTTTCCAAACAGTGTCTTGTTTTGATGGAAGGTTGGGACACCAAAGCAAAGGATTTTGAACCATGCATGATTAGGCTTTTTACAAGTTACAAAAAGGCACGCTAGCTGGCACTGTCTATATATACTGCCACGCAGCTCTGAGAAAAATCAATCACAGACAACTTCTTTTGATTCCCTCTAAAGAATCATATACAAGAGAGGAATGACATGTTTGTTTTCATGTTTTGATTTTTAAAAAAAAAATATTAATTATTTAGTTTAAAATTAATATTTTATGGTCGTTTTATATCATTTAGATATATATATATTTTGATGTTAAAAATAAATTTTTAAAAATATAAATTATTATTTTAATATATATTTAAGTAAAATATATTTTATAAAATAACTGTTTTTAAACGCGGCATCTGCAGCACGAGGCAGGGCATTTAAGTCGAGGTTGAAACCAATCATTTAAGTTCAGTTGGCTTGGATCATTACAATTGATTGGCTCTTTAGCCTTGACACTCTACATGTGTGATTGATCCATGTAGACGATGACTAAGACATTTACAATTCAATGTTTTCGCTATCTGTTTTCATCTTAAAAAAAAATAAGAATAAGATACGAAGACTTATTAGTCTTTGTTTCAAAGTTTTTGATGAAGAAGTGATTCCATAAAACTTGTTTTTTGCAATGTTAATCTATGATTTAAAATTTGCAATGTAATTACAGTGATATCGAATGCTAGAATTAAATCTAAAATACTTGAAAACATGATTAATATATTTAAAATATTAATTGGATTATAGACAAGAAATATTTTGAAGTAAAGCTGGATTCGAGTCGAGATGTTTCAAAATCAATTCAAGATTAGGTCTATCATCAGGTTAGGCTGGAATCAAACCAGTTCAACTTTGAACTTATGAGTTTTTCTAAAAAAAAGTTAAAAACTAAATTATTTTTTTTTGCAAAACATAAAAGGGAAAAAGGGTACCAAATGATTTTAAAAGAATAATTGCATATATAAAAGTCATAATCTGAGTTGTTAGGCCAGACAACTAAGCCAATATCTCCATTATTGTGGCTAAAAGGGAATGCCATGTGTGTGCCTAATTATCTTGGAAATCAAGCATCATCCAAATCCCAAAGTGCATGTATGCTTTATTGTCGAAAGGTTCTGCGGATTTCTCCCCTGATTTGAAGTGACCATAAGTTAAAATCAATTCATTTGTTGCAGTCGTGCCAAAAATGTTCTACATATCTTTCGGAAAACCCCAAAAAAAAAAGGAGGAAATTAAGTAATGAATGATTTGAAGTAGGTGTTGTGTTTTGTACTATAGTGGAACTTTTTTAATTTAAAATTGATTGAAATGATGTCATTTTATATCTTTATTTTATTATTAAAATTATTTAAAAATACTAGAAAAACATTAATTTTTAAGTGAAGATTAATGTAAAAAACACTTTAAAAAATAGGTTGTAAAGCAAAAACAAACACGTAATTACAAAGTGTTTGATACCATGATATATTAAAATAATTTTAAAAGTTTTTTAATTTACAAACACATTAAAATATATATTTTTTACATTATATACTTTATTCCTGATACCATCAAATCAAAGACATTTTTAAAATCCGCTTAAATGCGATTCTAAAAAGAAAAGAAACCAGTGGCTTAAGCATGCACGCGCATGTCCATGATAATCCACTAGAGGGCAAAGTCATCTGCAGTACTGCTGTCGAATCTCTGGGTCATTTCTTTGATTGAAGAATAAGCAACACCACCACATGCAATGCAATGGATTTGGTGTGGTTTTGTGCACATATCCAAGCTCTGTTAAAATCGTATTTTTGACATAATTGAGGGTTTCCACCTCCTGGAACCAGTCTTCTGGCCAGGCTCTGCCACCACTACTGTCATTCTTGATTGATGATTCGAAAACAGAATGATCCCATTTCCATTTTCTTTTTAATGAAATGCATCAAAATATAGCATGAAATGGATCATCCCCGATCCCTCTCCACCCCAGCCTGAATATATATATATATATGTTAAAGCCTCCACATAACTGTGCCACTACTGTGATATTACAGTGTATTATTATTATTTTAATAATGTTCAAGCCTATTTACATATATTGTAATTAATATTTTAAGATTTTAAAATTAATAATTACGTGAGTATCCACTCATTATGAGGTTTATAACATTTAATTTGTATTGAATAAATTTAACATCTCACCAATTAAATTATATTTTTTGTGATTATATTATTTTAGTGATCAATAAATCTCTAATAATTCTAAAATTTATAACACTCAAACTAATAAATTTTAATAAATACATTTAAAATTTAATCAAGTTATAGTCTTCACGATTATATTATTTTAGTTTATCCTCACCCAGTGCAGCGCATGATGGGAAGGGGGGAAAGGAGTAAAAAGACCGTTCAAGAGCTAAAATGTCTAAAAATACAAGTGTACAAGAACAAAAACAAGCAGAACAACCTACTATGGCTGGTGAAGAGGACTCCGTTGTTGTTCCTCGATGATGGGAAATTAAAAAAAAAAAAGAGAAAAGGGATGCTGCTGGTGGTTGAATGCTAAGAGAGGCTATGAAAAATGTCTATTGTTGCATTGCAAATATATTATATTTTAGTTGAATTGTATGAATGATTTCAAAATCATGATTTTAATCTGATTTTTGAGTTTTTAAAGTGATTTGCATGTTAATGATTTTAACTAACGTTTGTTTAAAAATCCCATCTTACAAGTACAAGGCCTTACCACTATAGCTTGAACAAGACACCGCTCGCTCACGATTTTCAGACAGCAGAAGCTGGAAGTAAAAACCAGAATGCGAAGACCGAGTGGCATTATAAATGGTGTACGGAGATTTTTTTATAAAAATGAAATAATTATTGTAAATTATATATGTACGTACAAAGGTTTTTATAATGTTCTTCAAAGTATTATTATATATTCTAAGATATGGATTGGTCCCGTGATGATGACAACTAATTTATTTTGCAGGACCGTTGTTATTTTTTTTTAAATTATGAAGTGATAAGTGTATGGGTTTTTTTTTTTTTAAATAAAGGTATCAAATTGAAGTATCATATGTTATAATTTTATTTATTTATTGATTTTCTTCAAGTGGGTTTGTGATAGACCCACCATTTAAATCGGGTGGGTTTTGTTTTGTTTTTTCTGTCCGGTTTTACAAGCTTTAGGCCCTGTTTGGGGTTCTTCTTTCGGTTATGCCAAAAATAATATATTGCATTATTTGGATGCTTTTGGAGTGGGCTCCCATGACTAAAAGCAGAAGAGAAGGGTGCCCAAAACGAGCACTAATTAATCTTTAATGTCGACCATATTGATTAGATGGCCAATTAATTAATTAATTAATTACTAGGATTTTTTTTTTTTGATTTACTAGGATTTTGATCGGATTAGATCTTTAGTTGTTAACACTCATGCTTCAAGAAATTAACAATAAGTTCAAATCAATTTGCGTGGTAGGAAAATGAGGGGAGGGTAGGCGCACACAAAACTCAAAACAAGCATGTGCGTGGTATATTGAGGATAATAATGTTTGGTATTGTAGTCTAAGTGTTTTTTTTTTTTAATTTTAGATTAATTTTTTTATTTTTTTATGCACTGAAATAAAAAATAAAAAAATTATTTTAATATATATTTTTTAAAACACAACACTTAAAACAAGTATGTATATGCATGGTAAAGATGGTCTTTGATGTTACAGTCTAAGTATATTTTAAAAACATTTTAGTTTTAAATTGATTTTTTTATATTTTTTAAATGTTTTAATATTTCGATATAAAAGTAATTTTTAAAAAATAAAAAATATTTTAATATATATTTTTTAAAACACAAAACTCATAACAAGTATATATATATGCATGGTGAAGATGGTGTCCGAGGTTGCAATCTAGTTGTAAAATAATTTAATTTTAAATTTAATTTTTAATGTTTTTTTAATTATTTTAATGTATTTTATACAAAGTAAATTTTTAAATAATTTTAAAAATAATCTCTAGAAAATATACTCATATGGCTTGTAAATTGGAACTGTTCAGCCAGATATCCGTGATTTATTTATTCATCCATTAATTTTTTGGTGTTATTATCTTGATGGAGTCACACCTTTCTCGTACTATGCAATATTTATCGATTTTGTACAATAAATTTCACGCATATGGGACAACAGCACTCATACCAAGCTAACAATATATATATATATATTACTCCATTTATCGATTCTGTACAATAAATTTTTCAAGCTTTTCTCCTTTTATTTTTTTTAAATTTTATCTTTATATTATCTTCTTTTCAGTCTAATCCTTAATTATTTTATTTATTTTAGAATCATCATAATCTATCTTAATTTTTTATGAGATTATCATAATTTTAAAAATAAATATTTTATTTTTTTGTTGATGTTTAATTTTTACATGTATTTATTTTTGTTATCAAATTATTAAAAAAATTAAATATATTTGAGTTTGAATAGTAAATTTTATGAATAAAGTTACAAAGTTTGAACTAATATAATATATTACTGTTTTAATATTAAAAATATATTTTATTAATTTTTTTAAATTAAACGGTTCTCCAAGTTTCCTTTAATACACCTTTTCCAATTGGAATCGGAGATGATTGTTGTCTTCAATTTATTGCTGTAGTGTGAGTAACTTGGAAACTATGCACTTAATCTGTATATTTCTCTTGACAAGCATGTATGATCTTGATCCTTCATCGGTCATATAAAATTGATCAATAATTGTTGGAATTTGGATGTTATCTTGAAGAAATTTTAAAACACTCAATAAATAATTATCAATATTTATGTAATGAGATCACTTTAAAGAGAATTATAGATATAAGAAGAAGAAAAAAAAAGTATATTCGAACCTTCATTTAGACATGATTATTTTAAGATTTCTCTCCTATTTCTCTATTCTTCTTATCCCCTATCCAGTATTGATGGCTACTCTTTAGAATTGTGAATGTTACATGTTATGATCACCCCTCAATCAATGTTAAGGTATAGATCTTCCATGGTTGAACACCGCACATTGCGACTCTGGCCTTGATAGCTGCTCGCCATCACTGGCGGCGGGGCATCCCTTGAACCCTACTGGTGGAACCATGCAATTATACGTCAAGCATAACGACACTGTATCTGGCAATCCCAACCCTGCTTCCAATGGAAACCCTGTTATATAATTATGTTGCAAGTACAATGTCTTTGTGCTGCCTCCGTACACATTCTTCACGTACTCCTCCGGGACCCTCCCCGTCAGCCGGTTGTTGTTCAAGAACAACGTCTCCACCGTGGCCAGAACGGGTGATAATTCTCCTGTCAGTAGATTGTGGCTCAAGTCCACGATTGATCCCTCGCCGTACATTAAAGATGCTGATGGTAATGATGTTGGGACCCCACCTGATAAATTGTTCCGTTGCAAAAACAATGAAGAGAGGGGGGGCCTCAAGAGAGAGGAAGGTATGGGCCCACTGAATTGGTTCATGCTTAAGTCAAGAAACCCTAACTCCGACAGCGATTGTAGCCCGTTGAGTGGGCCCCACATCATGTTCTTCGATGCTGACAAGTAACGGATCGTTGACGGCAGCCTTAACGGCAATGTCCCCGTTAAACTGTTGTCTTTCAAATCTAAATGCAGGATCTCTGCTGACACGATTCTTGGCAACTCGCCGGATAATTGGTTTGAAGCCAGAATCAAGACTTTCAACTGGGACAGCCCAGTGAAGAGATCCGGCAGGACTGTCCCGGTGAGCTGGTTGTAACTCAGATCGAGAGTGTGTAAGTTTGGGAGCGAGGATAGTGAACTGGGTATGGGGCCTTTTAAGCGATTGTTGGTTAAGGAGAGAACTCGGAGGTTGCTGAGCAGACCCAGTTGAGGAGGGATAGGGCCAGTGACGAGGCCGGGGTAGAGGACGAGCTGGGTTAATTCGGTGAGGTTGGAGACCGAAGGGGAGAGGAAGCCAGCCAGTCCACGTGAGCTAGAGACACCAGTGCCGAGTGTGAGAATGGTAACTCGGTTGAGAGAACAAGTAATGCCAGAGAAGGCTGAGCAGGGATCTGGCGAAGCGAAGTCCCAGGTGGAGAAGAAGTTTGAGCCTGGAATGTCCGTCAGGCTGTCTTTTACGGCTGCTAGAGCTGCAAGATCATTGCTGCTTATCTTGTTTTGGTCTTGTTGACGTGAGGGACGACAAGCATCGACAAGAAGCAGTAGCAGAAGCAGGAAGAGAGCGTGTGATTTGGCCATGAACAGAGAGAGGTGTTTGATTTGTGTGTGCTCGAGCCAAAAAGAAAAGAAAGGAGGCTATTGCATTAATTGTACTGCCACTGAGTACGGTCTTTGACAGTTGATATTGTGCAGGGGATCCACTTACATGTATTAATGGACATGTAACTATGTAAGGTCTAGGAAAGATTTGGGATGGAAGACCTGTTGAATTAATTTGTGTTTACCCTCACGTGATACTGTGGTAACTTTTAAAATTAAGAAGTTTTTTAAAAATATTTTTAGTATTGGTTTAAAAAATATATATTTTTAAAAAATATGTATTTATTTAAAACTATTTTAAGATGATTTTTTTGTATAGAAAATAAATAAAAAAAATCCCTATGAATAAAAAGAGAGGTCATTTTAGCTTTTATAAAATTAAGATTTAAAACACAATTATATATGTGTTTAGTGAAAAAAAAAACATTTTACTAAATAAATAGTTGTTCTTTGTGTCGGATAAAATGCAAAAGCTACAATAATACCAAATAGTTGAATCTTTTAATAAGTTTTTGACTCATAGCTAGTACACTTATGATAATTTATTTTTGTTCTTCGATTAAGGGTACCTTCAGAGTATATAAATTAGAATTGAGATAATAATCTATATAATTTAAAATATTTTTATCTTAAATTTTTTTTACTGAATCAATTTCTATCCTATCAACTTGAAATTAACCTTGGATCAGCGAGTCATCGAGTCAGGCTGGTCTATAATATTTTTTTTAATTTAATTAGATAAATAAAATTTTTTCATCATAAACCATATTCATTTCTTTCTAATTTATAAGGAAACATATATACATTAATTTTATTAATGTGTGGATGTGTGTATATATATATATATATAAGATTTAATTAAATTTATTCTTGAAACCTCCTTTTTTTTATAATTTTTAACGAGGATTATAGCTATAAATACTCTTTAAAACTAAAGTTCTAGTTGTGATGTCGATGTTTTACAAGTATATTTAGCTTAGAAAAATATTAAATCATTGTTTTATAATGTTTTTTTTATAATTTTAATATATTGATATAAAAAATAAAAATTATTTTTTAAAAACACACTATATCACAGTACCAAACTCATATTATATATTATATAAAGTATGTTGCTCATTTCTTAATACATTCTTTTTTTTGAAAAGGAAATACTTTTCATGGTAACATGATTAACTACTTTCTGGCTAGACCATATGCATAGCACCGAGATGTGTTTCCACTTTTCAATCCTCCCTTTTATTTGTCCATTGAATGAATTAATTATGCCTTCTGAATCTTTCAAGATCGTGAAGACTTTATTCTAATTAAAAAGAAAATGTGAAAAATCACCAATTATCTGTGTGCAAGAGATCCATATATATATATATATATATATATGAGCTGAACCGGCCCCGCGAAAATGAAGTTTACATGCAAGCAATTAGAGGGGTAGGGTAGCACAAGAATTATTAACATAAATAAATTATAGTTAGAAACGATAATTCAATTTAAATTTGATAGATAGTCATCAAAATAAATGTTTTTTTAAATTCAATATATAAATATCCAAAATTATTTTCCGAAGTGTAAACCAAATTCAAACCCGATCCGAATTACATACATTAATGTATATAATTTTAAGTAATAAATAATTTTTAAAAATGGATACACAAGATCTCCATGAACTGAAATTGGAAATCAACGCACAACCTAAAAGAAGAAGTCTTGTATGTTTTTTTAAAGAGATTGAAAGGGAGACAAAAGGGATTTGAACATAACTTGGACCATCGAGTAGTATTATAAACATAAGAAGGGGCAGACATTGGTCTAAATTCTTTGAGTTAAATAAATAGGCAGGAATTATATATAATTAAAGATCACAGAAATGGCAGGGCATGAGTAGATCCAGGAATAAATTATTGCTCGGATGTGGTTAAGGAAGAGGGGAGGGAGGTGGCAGCACATGGAAGAGTTGAGTGGTTGGCATACAAAATTGTTTCCTACGCAAGGAAAATGGTGGGACAGTAAGGTATGGACGTACATGAAGAATTATTGAGGCAGCTGAGTGTAATGTGACGGATCTGCGCCCGGAGGAGGTATATCAGACGAAAATATAGGTATCATCTTTGTTTTTATGCTCCCAACAAAATTTAGATTTTATTTTATTTTGATTTTAAATCAATATTTTTAGATGATTTTAAAAAAAAATTTCAAGAACAACTACTCCTATATATATTAACACACACTCTCTAAGATCTGACAAGGTTCATAATTTAATGGGTTCATGAGATTCTACTGTAGAGTGTTTTTGATTTTTTGCTTGAAATTATATTAGAGTGATTCTGTAGAATTGTATTTATTTTCAATTGAAAAAAACCAGAACATATTGATTTGATTCTTTTTCAAAGCAAACAAACTCTAAAAAACATTTAAAAGCAGAAATTACCGTACCTCCGTTTATTTTATTTTTTTCAAATGAATTAACATTGTTTTAGATGAGTTTTTAAATAAAAATTACAAATAAAATAAAAATCATTGATCTAGATCTGCCGCAGATGATGGGATCAACGGGAATACCCAGTAGGCCGAGTTTTGTGTGTGTGTTGGGGGTGGGGACTGTTTGAAATTGCTTATATTATAAGGCAAACAGGACTGCTAGTTTTGGGATCTGCGCTATAGGATTACTGTGAGAGAATCTCATCCCTACGGATTGATGAGTGGCCTTGCGTGACGATACAGTTGGAGAGATTCCCTCCGGCCAGTCTCCTCCTTGTTCTTTAACTAGAAATGGCAGAAAGATGAGTGTACCGTGGAGAATGAGCAGAGACTGTGGAGTCTTCATTGGCGTCCTCCTCCTCCCGCATGCATGCATGCCTGCCTGCCTTTTCTCGTCGTCAATGCCAATCCTGCTGAGCTGACCATCCTAGTTATTATGGACCCACTTCTTTCTGTGCATCGACAGAAGCTCCTCACGTCATAGCCGCCTCCTATTCCCCCTCGTGGGTCTCCGTTCATCATTACGCAAAAGTAAAGTTTTGGATCAATAATTGATGGTGCTTTTCTGGGTCGATGATAGATGCTTCTGTCGTCTAATAGGTTACCATCTTTTGCTTCAACAATAAGCTGTCCTCATATTTTTCATTTTTTCATTTTTTTTTTATTTAGATATGTCCCCTCCTCTTTTTTTATATTCAAATTTTAAGATTCACACTTAGTTAATTTATTAAATTTCGGTTCAACATTGTTTATATGGTTTCATTTTTAACAAACAATTTAATCGAACTCGTTTTTTTTTAACATGCCTTTAGTTTATAGGAAATTTTTTTTATTTAGCTCGATTTAATTTTTTAATTTTTAAGATTTAAATTTAAAACTAAATTTTTTTTTAAAAAAAATCTCCCAACAACATAATTCAATTTTTTTTGAAAAAAAAACCATTTGGTTTGTTTAATTTCATGTTGGTTAATTTTAACGGATATTTGGGTTAATTTGCTTGCCCATGATTAAATTCTTTCGGATGCATTATTGCAGATATGAAAGGAATCCTATAAGATCATTCGAGAAAACTTAATCTTGATCAATGTATAAACGGGTTCGAGAATATTGGTTTAATCATTAAAAAAAAAAACTTTTGCTTCAATGAGAAGTATAATGGGCCGTAGGTAGTACAATACAACAATGGACTAAAGGCCCAAATAGAAAACAAGATCTATTTAACACAGGCAAAGCCGTGAGTGGAGCAGTCTCTTCTTGGAATGGTTAATACGGTACCGTTTAATTTGATATGTCAGCCCAATAAAAATAGTTTCCAGGCCCACCTCCTGATCAATGCTAAACCCAGTTGGTCTGATCTAGTGCTGGGTCTGCGTTCCAAATAACAATTAACTTCAAGTCACATAATATAAATTTTTATTTATTTATTTATTATATCCTAGTAATTTATGTTATCACTCAATGATTTGACTATCCTGTAATCTTGATCATTATGGATATTATAATATCATTATAACTTAAAAGATAAATTATTAATTTTAAAATATAAACTAATTATTATTCAATTTGTAATAAGCAATTACAGGATTCATAAGTAAAATCATTTAACGCACCATTAAAGATTAGTTGATCTATTTGGAATTTTGTTAATTTTTATATGATTATAATAACTATTGTCGCACCTGACATCGCGGCGGCCTTAAAAATTTATTAAATCTTTGAAAGAACGGATTTCTGGCATCCTGTTCTTTAATGAGGATATTCTTTGTTTAAGGAGTCGCCACCTAGTATTATGGTTACTAGGAACCCTACTGGTCAACAGAGATTCTATGGTTCGAGACTGATTACGCAAAAGGGAAGATATTATCACCCCTTTAGCGTCCTGCCTAAGGCAGGCTGCATTGCTGACTTTGTCAATAATTGCTAATGTTTTGTTGGTTTATGCTACGGTGGTTTTGCGTGTAATATTCCTGACTCTGGCGTCAGTGAATATTTAACTACGGATATTTCCAACTCTGGCGTTGGTAAATATCACGTAGCTATAAAATCAAAATAAATTTAAATCAGTTATTTTTTATTCTCGACTCTGGCGTCAGTGAACAAATAAATCAAATAAATTTAAATCAGTATTTTTTATTTCCGACTCTGACGTCAATGAACAGATAAATAAAAATAATTTATTTTTATGCATGCATATATATTTTTTTATTTTTTCTAGCTAGATAAAAATAAAACAACGAATAAAAATAATATAAATTTGAACCGGTATTTTTATTCCTGACTCTGGCATCAGTGAATAAAGCAATAAATTTATATTATTTTTATTCATGTATATATATTTTTATTTTTTTGTACCTTGAATATTTTTTATTTTTTTCTACTTTTTATTTTTTATTTTTTTTTAAGCTAGGCTGAAACTAGCCACCGGCTCAAACCAGTACCAAATAGCAGGCGTGCGCTGTCATGCACGCAAATGAAATATTATAACTCACAGAAACAAAGGAATTGTAAAAGTAAAATTCACTGCTATAGTAGCATGTGAATTATAATTCACATGCTACTGTAGCAAAGCAAATGAAATATAAGGCAACAGAGAAGAACGAAGGAACTTACCTGATGCGCGGAGACGAAGTCCAAGACGATGGTAATGGCGAAGGCGCGAGGTTGCTGATCAGCCTGCCTCTTTCTTGCTTTCCCTGCTCCTAGTTTTTTTTTTGCTTCTCTTGTTCTCCCTGTCTCTGTCAATGTCTGCGTGGCGCTGGAGCTTGATGATGAAGACAATGGCGAAGGCGTGCTGACTGGCCAAAGCCAACTTCTCCCTCTACTCTTCTGGTTCTTGTTTTCTATATTTCCTGGCTTGCTTATGTCCTGTTTGCGTTTGTTTGCCTGGCTTTCTCTCTGATTTAAGAGACGGAGGTGCGATGGATTATCCAAAGCTCTGCTTCGGTTCCTCTTTATGCTCCTGTGTAGTCCTCTTGTTCTTCCTTGGACTTCTGTATCCCTGTGCGTGCCGAGGGATAGACGAAGATGATGATATATAAAGGTGTGGTCTTGGCAAGAAATCTCCCTCCCCACTCTATTTCGTTTGTTCTCCCCCGTTTTTTTCTTCAATCTCCTTTCTGTGATCTCTTTATTTTTCCCCTCTGTGTTTTTTTATTTCGGCTGTTTCCCAGTGTTCTTCCCCCTCGTTTTTTTGTGTTCCTCCTCCTCCTTTTCCCTTGACATCTGTCTTTATAGTGTCAGAGTCCATTTGTGTGTGAGAAACCAAGTTTCAATCAAACTCATTCTCTTTTTTGAAGTTCGAATTAGAATTAAATTCAAAAGCAGACAACTATCATTATCTTGAGGATTATCTTGAACAAGGTAAGGATTATCTTGAAGTAGATAAGGATTATCTTGAAAAAGCTAAGAATTAGCTTGAAGGTAAGGATTATCTTAAAGAAGATAAAGATTATCTTGAGGATAAGGCTATAATGACAAAGGGACATTGTAATCCTTAATTTTTACAAAAGTTGACAAATCACACTTTTCATCGAAATGAATCTATGATCTTTTAATTTTTCATTTTAAACTCTGTAAAAATTAAATTAAAAGCCAAAGGGCCAAAATTGGGTTATGACAGTTGCCCCCTCTTTATAATATTTACAATGCAAAGATATTCAAAATTTTCATTTTCTTTAGCTTTGTGTAGTAAATTTATAAAGAAAAGTAGATACGGAAAGAGATTTTTTTTTTGGTAGAGTCTTGAAAACTTCGAAAACAGTAGATTGACATATGACTTTTATAGAGAGAAACAAGACATTTGGAAGACGACCCCCTTTTTCAATTGCCCAATGATAAAAGAAACGCAAAGAATTTTGTGAGTGGTCTAATTGTTCCGAGCGACCTGCCCGATGAAGAATAAAAATACGAGGATTTTTTTTTTATGAAGGTACATTGTAATGGGTTACTTGCCCAGTATATGATGGTATATTGTAATGGGTTACCGGCCCAGTTGGTCACATTGTAATGGGTCACCTGCCCAGATGGTATATTGTAATGGGTTACCTACCCAGATGGTCACATTATAATGGGTCACCTGCCCAGTTGGTATATTGTAATGGGTTACCGACCCAGATGGTCACATTGTAATGGGTCACCTGCCCAGTTGGTATATTGTAATGGGTTACCGACCCAGATGGTCACATTGTAATGGGTCACCTGCCCAGTTGGTATATTGTAATGGGTTACCTATCCAGATGGTCACATTGTAATGGGTCACCTGCCCAGATGGTATATTATGATGGGTTACCGACCCAGATGGTCACATTGTAATGGGTCACCTGCCCAGATGGTATATTGTAATGGGTTACCGACCCAGATGGTCACATTGTAATGGGTCACCTGCCCAGTTGGTATATTGTAATGGGTTACCTGCCCAATGTAAGGTGGTATATTGTAATGGGTTACCGGCCCAGATAGGATGGTATATTGTGATGGGTTACCGACCCAGATGGTCACATTGTAATGGGTCACCTGCCCAGATGGTATATTGTAATGGGTTACCAACCCAGATGGTCACATTGTAATGGGTCACCTGCCCAGATGGTATATTGTAATGGGTTACCTACCCAGATGGTCACATTGTAATGGGTCACCTGCCCAGTTGGTATATTGGTATATTGTAATGGGTTACCGACCCAGATGGTCACATTGTAATGGGTCACCTGCCCAGTTGGTATATTGTAATGGGTTACCAACCCAGATGGTCACATTGTAATGGGTCACCTGCCCAGATGGTATATTGTAATGGGTTACCGACCCAGATGGTCGCATTGTAATGGGTCACCTGCCTAGTTGGTATATTGTAATGGGTTACCTACCCAGATGGTCACATTGTAATGGGTTACCTGCCCAGTGGAAGAATATAAGGATTTTTTTTTTTAATAAGACATGATGGGGCTTGAAGGCACACTATTCAATAGATAGAAGCTCGATGGAAATGAGGGCTCGAATGCGCACTCAAAAGAAGGTAGGATAGGAAATGCACTACCTTTGATGGTTGAGGACTTGAAAGCGCGCTCGAAAATAAATAAGACGAGGGCTCGAAGTCACGCTTGAATGGAGATAAGACGAGGGCTCGAAGGCGCGCTCGAATGAAGGTAGGATGCACTATCTATGATGGTCAAGGGCTCGAAGGCGCGCTCGAATAGAGATAAGATGAGGGCTCGAAAGCGTGCTGGAATGGAGGTAGGATAGGAAATGCACTACCTTTGATGGTCGAGGGCTCAAAGGCGCGCTCGAATGGAGGTAGGATAGAAAATGCACCACCTTTGATGGTCGAGGGCTTAAAGGCTCGCTTGAAAAGAAATAAGACAAGGGCTCGAAGACGCGCTTGAAGGGAGAGATAAGACAAGGGCTCAAAGGCGCGCTTAAATGAAGGTAGGATAGGAAATGCACTACCTTTGATGGTCGGGGGCTCGAAGGCGCGCTCGAAAAGAACTCAAAAGGAGGTAGAATAGGAACTGCACTACCTCAAGAGTGCAAACTGAAAGGTGGTGGAAAAAATAGAGAGTTTTTTCAAGTGGCCTAATTCTCATGGGTGGCTTGCCCAGGTTGAAAAATTCTCAAAAGTGAAAATTTTTCAAAAATAATTTCAATGTTCGCCATTTCAAGTTGGCCTTCCACTTGATGGATTTCGTTAGAATTTTCTCTAATAAAAATTTACAAAACTCATTGTTTAATGTTTTAGAGTTTAAATGATATGCATGCATCTTTACCTGATTTGAAATATAGGTCCCCATTTCTTCTTAATCTTCTCGTTGCTTGGTTGGTGAGATCTTGTTATTTGATTTGAGTCGTCTTTGTCGTTTAGCTTTCTAGCCCACTCAAGTTGGCCCACGTAAGTCTATTTCTAAATTTATTTGCACAACTCAGCATTTGTGGTACCCATCGTGACCCACTTGCTTGCTAAAGATTTTTTGATTCATAAAATAATTTGAGAGGACCACTCATTACTCCTTATTTTACTGCTAGAAACATTCGGTGTCACTTGCTGAAAGGATCGAGCTATCTTTTGTAAACCAAAATGCCCCCTTGTCTGGTTGAAGGAAATTACCATCTCCTTTTCTAGAATTTTTTTTCTTTTAAACACAATGTTGCCCCCTTGTATTGGTTATTGCCTCTAAGTGTGCTATGTTAGTGATCTGGACAAATAATGGTTTTAAGATGTCATTCTCTCATTTCTATCCTTTTTCTGTTTGGTGAAGGAATATGGGTCTAGAATGAATCTTGAAATCTTGATCTTGCATTTTGAAAACAAAAAAATTATTTCGATGTGAGTCTAAAACAATTTTCTTTTGAAATCTTGCAACTCCTTGGTTATTTTTCTTTCTTGGAAAAGAGATTATTTGTTCTTGTGTTTGGCAATAAGGTCTTCGATGGAAATATATCATGATATTATGACCTTTTGTTTTTATAGGTTTTCAGAGTGGAGGGCTCGAGAAAAAGCTCGAGGTTTTGTATGAGAAGAACTTGTCTCTTTTTTCACATTTATTTTTATCAGCATGAATAATAATGAGTAGTTTATTCTTGATGTCATGAATCTTATGAAAAAGTATTCTTTGCATTTTGAGAGCATTGTTTATTGTTCTAGGTTGCTTGCTTGCTTGATTAGAAAGGACTTCTATAGGCATGTAGCGTAGGCTGTGGTTTTTGGCTATGAAAGAAAAGGATTCATAAGGCTCAAAAAGTGTTTCAGGGCTTCAAAGACTGAGAATCACTATTAACAGTTTGACTATTGATGTCATTCATATTTTCTTTTGCCGCTCTTCTTTGATTTGCTGTTTTTTTTTTCATTGCTTTGCTTATAGAGCATACTCACTTTATGTTGGTTATCATTTTTTCTTGTGATTTGGGCATGCCCCCTAGCATTTGAGTTTCTTGAGCTTTTTTGACTTTTGGCTTTCTCACAGCTTTATCATCTTTCTTGATAATTGAAATTTCACTTGCCCCCAGTGTAGGGTGTGATCCTAGTCGGGATTTTTTTTCTATGAAAGAAAAAATTGTTCAGGCTCAAAAAGGGTTTACAAGGGATGTATTTATTTTAGAACGTGAAAGGAAATAACAAAGATGACCTTTCCTCATTTCAAGCGCAAGCAGCTATAATCAATAAACTTTGCCCTCGTATAGTATGATGGTTTATTCTTTGCAAAGATGCATTTCATGAGTTATAAGCAACAAGTTCACTACATACCATTATTCATACATTAAAAAAAACATGATTCAAGAGTAATGGGGTAAAGGTGTTTATTCATTTCTTCTTCTTTTTTTTGGGTTTTTTTTTATTTAGTCACCTCAATGATGGAGTTGTTTGATTCACTTGTCATTCTACAAGTAGAATGTCAAAAATATCATTTTTTGAATAAACATCAAATTACTTTTGAAATCAAAATGCTAGATCAATTTTTCAAAACTCCAATAAGGAAACTGATTTTGATAAGAGAGATGAATTGCATCTATGAGATCTTTCAAGGCTTCAAAGATGTGTTTGTGAGTTTTTACAAGAAAACTCTCTCAAGAAAATGAATAATGCTTGGTCGTAAACATGATTGAATGACAAACTCATCATTTCATTGAAACTTTGGAAAAGAAGTTTAACAACAAAGAATTTATGCCAACATCTTGGGCTATGAACACTGACATGATAACATATAAAGGGGCTAAACATTTAGTGATCATTGATTGGAATTTCTAGAATTTTTCAATCGTTCATTCTCCTTGACAAGGGCATCTTTTCAACAGTCAATTGAAGTCATTTGTAGATCATTCTTGACCTAATATCACCATAGCTTTATCTTCAAGATAATTAATTTCTGGGAGTTGGTGTGAGGCAATTAACTATAGGAATGATAAGTATCTTGGCAACCACCTTCAGTGAACCTGTTCTTCTCACTCAGGTTAGCAATCTTACCAAATCCCATGGCTTGTTTAATCCTCTCAGCTATAACAACCAGGTCAGTGAAATGTTGTGCAGAGCTTCTAACCAAGTATTCAAAGTATAGAGCTTTAAAGTTGTTGGAAAATAAACTAATCATCTCTTTTTCCAACATAAGAGGGTTAACTTGTACAACTACCTCCCTCCATCTTCGGGCGTATTCCCTTATGGACTCCTTGTTGTCCTTCTCCATAGCTTGCAAGCTTAACCAATCAGGGCTCATGTCTATATTGAACTTATATTGCCTCATAAATGCATCAACTAAATCCTTCCATCTTTTAACCTTAGTATTATCCAACCGCATATACCAAGTGAGGGCAATGTCACTCAAATTGTCTTAAAAGAAGTGAATCAACCGTTTCTCGTTATAGCCTACTTCATCTATTTTATTGCAGTATGCCTTGAGATGAGTTACAAGGCATTGAGTTCATATATATTTGATGAATTCTGGCACCCTAAACTTCCTAGGAATGACTGCGTTAGGTACCAAACACATCTCAGCAACTTTTATGTGGTCATGTAGGCTAGTTCCCTCAAATGGCCTCAACCTTTGTTCCAAGGCAACCCATTTATCTAGGCCATCTTATTTTACTATCTCGTTCTTTTGAGATTCCTTTATTGTAAGGTCAATGGTAGATGACATTCTAATGGGATATGCTAGTTGAGCAAATTGGAAATACATAGCCTATTGAGACACCTCAATTGCCCCTAGATTCTGTGGATTTCCGAGCATAGGTTTAGGCTGAGTTGTAGATTTTGCTTCTTTTGGTTTAGATCTTAAGGCCTATTCAAGTAGGCTAGTAAGCTTTGTGACTTCTTCTCTAAGACTTTCCGTCTCTTTTCGGTGTTGGGCTTCCAACTAGGCTTTTTCTTCGTTTTCCATTTTTTTTTCACAATCAAGTGTTATAAGCGTGTTTCGATGGGGGACCTATATTTCACCTGGAGTGCAATATTATGATAGGTCATAATTGTATGTTCAAACATGCATGAAGATGAATACAACATATTGGATATGGATTTGCCTTTTGGAGGGTGACATAATGATCGTTATTCTTTAAATGTGTGGTCAGATTTGAATTCGATATTCATTGCAATGCCGAGAGGAGATCTGTTTAGCTTTTTGTCATCTGAGCTTTTAGCCACATTCTTGGTGTCTTTCACTAAGCATCTAATATCTTTGAGTAACGGTATCTCACCGACATCCAGTCTAAAGCAGTCTCCCTTGGTCATTTGCAAGAATTCAAACTAGAGTCCATGCTCAATAATTGTTGTCTTAGGAATAGCAGTCATTATGTCACCCAAAAGCCTTGAAATAATGATGCTTACACGTTTAAGTTTTATCTTAGTAAAGTTATGCAGGGATCAACCTAAAGATAGGTTTTAATCATTAAATGTTTCAGGTTAATTTTGCTATCTAGTCTCAAAGGTCTTTCGCATGCTCAGTGATCGCCCTCAAAAGGTTGATATGAGGTTTACAAGCAGTATGAAGATAGAGGCCCTGAGTAATATCAGTTCGGCATATCAACCACTATCGAGCAAACAATCATGCGAGAGTTGGATAGTTTCACGAGCCTTACCCAGGCTAAAGCCATTGGGGTGCCGTTACTCCTCCACTTATCTTAAAGTTGATACCACATGTAAAAAATGAGATAAGTGATGTGTGAAGACCTTAGATCCATATCCAATATATATGCATGATAAACATGAATAACTATACATGTTAAAACAAATAAAAAAAAAAGAGCAAAAAACGGTACGACAAAAAGTGTTTAGCAATAAAAAAGACAAATAGCAAAGCTTAGTCCTAAAGTCCCCAGTGGAGTCGCCATTCTGTCGCACCTGACATCGCGGCGGCCTTAAAAATTTATTAAATCTTTGAAAGAACGGATTTCTGGCATCCTGTTCTTTAATGAGGATATTCTTTGTTTAAGGAGTCGCCACCTAGTATTATGGTTACTAGGAACCCTACTGGTCAACAGAGATTCTATGGTTCGAGACTGATTACGCAAAAGGGAAGATATTATCACCCCTTTAGCGTCCTGCCTAAGGCAGGCTGCATTGCTGACTTTGTCAATAATTGCTAATGTTTTGTTGGTTTATGCTACGGTGGTTTTGCGTGTAATATTCCTGACTCTGGCGTCAGTGAATATTTAACTACGGATATTTCCAACTCTGGCGTTGGTAAATATCACGTAGCTATAAAATCAAAATAAATTTAAATCAGTTATTTTTTATTCTCGACTCTGGCGTCAGTGAACAAATAAATCAAATAAATTTAAATCAGTATTTTTTATTTCCGACTCTGACGTCAATGAACAGATAAATAAAAATAATTTATTTTTATGCATGCATATATATTTTTTTATTTTTTCTAGCTAGATAAAAATAAAACAACGAATAAAAATAATATAAATTTGAACCGGTATTTTTATTCCTGACTCTGGCATCAGTGAATAAAGCAATAAATTTATATTATTTTTATTCATGTATATATATTTTTATTTTTTTGTACCTTGAATATTTTTTATTTTTTTCTACTTTTTATTTTTTATTTTTTTTTAAGCTAGGCTGAAACTAGCCACCGGCTCAAACCAGTACCAAATAGCAGGCGTGCGCTGTCATGCACGCAAATGAAATATTATAACTCACAGAAACAAAGGAATTGTAAAAGTAAAATTCACTGCTATAGTAGCATGTGAATTATAATTCACATGCTACTGTAGCAAAGCAAATGAAATATAAGGCAACAGAGAAGAACGAAGGAACTTACCTGATGCGCGGAGACGAAGTCCAAGACGATGGTAATGGCGAAGGCGCGAGGTTGCTGATCAGCCTGCCTCTTTCTTGCTTTCCCTGCTCCTAGTTTTTTTTTTGCTTCTCTTGTTCTCCCTGTCTCTGTCAATGTCTGCGTGGCGCTGGAGCTTGATGATGAAGACAATGGCGAAGGCGTGCTGACTGGCCAAAGCCAACTTCTCCCTCTACTCTTCTGGTTCTTGTTTTCTATATTTCCTGGCTTGCTTATGTCCTGTTTGCGTTTGTTTGCCTGGCTTTCTCTCTGATTTAAGAGACGGAGGTGCGATGGATTATCCAAAGCTCTGCTTCGGTTCCTCTTTATGCTCCTGTGTAGTCCTCTTGTTCTTCCTTGGACTTCTGTATCCCTGTGCGTGCCGAGGGATAGACGAAGATGATGATATATAAAGGTGTGGTCTTGGCAAGAAATCTCCCTCCCCACTCTATTTCGTTTGTTCTCCCCCGTTTTTTTCTTCAATCTCCTTTCTGTGATCTCTTTATTTTTCCCCTCTGTGTTTTTTTATTTCGGCTGTTTCCCAGTGTTCTTCCCCCTCGTTTTTTTGTGTTCCTCCTCCTCCTTTTCCCTTGACATCTGTCTTTATAGTGTCAGAGTCCATTTGTGTGTGAGAAACCAAGTTTCAATCAAACTCATTCTCTTTTTTGAAGTTCGAATTAGAATTAAATTCAAAAGCAGACAACTATCATTATCTTGAGGATTATCTTGAACAAGGTAAGGATTATCTTGAAGTAGATAAGGATTATCTTGAAAAAGCTAAGAATTAGCTTGAAGGTAAGGATTATCTTAAAGAAGATAAAGATTATCTTGAGGATAAGGCTATAATGACAAAGGGACATTGTAATCCTTAATTTTTACAAAAGTTGACAAATCACACTTTTCATCGAAATGAATCTATGATCTTTTAATTTTTCATTTTAAACTCTGTAAAAATTAAATTAAAAGCCAAAGGGCCAAAATTGGGTTATGACAACTATAAACAATTAATTATATATTTTTTTAAATTCACAGCATTAGAAAAGAAATTGAATTATTTAAATTGTAAAAATTCACAGCAATAACTTGAAATGTATTATTTAAAAATGTAGAAATAGTTTACATGCCCACTCGAGATTAATGCAAAACCCAAATTTTCTCGTCAAACTTTGATTTGTTTGATATTGTTAACATTATCCAAAAAAATAAATATAGAAATAATGAAGAAATTTTTTTAATGATGCTAAAATAGAAAGTGATGTTACCGTAAATGATTTGAAGATTTAAATGACTGAAAATCTAGAGAATTTAAGTTTTAAGTCTAATAATATTGATAATATTGATGTTGGTATTGATAACAATATTAATATTTATAATATTAGTGTTAATATGATGATAATGATATTGATAAATTTATAAGAAAGATGATAACAATGAAATTAGTTTTAATTTATATAATACATTAGTATTTTATTTGTTTTAAGTTTGTTGATTGCTAGTTAAAAAAATCTATGAACATAAATAATTGTATTGCATTTTTAAATTATTTAAATTAGATATAAATTTTTATTTGAATTACATATTTTAAAACACTTGAACTATATATTTTAAGGAACTCAAACTATATATGTATATATAAAAATTCTTATAATTTTATCATCTAAATTTATTTTATATTTTTCATTTGATATCAAAAATATATTTTTTAACAAACTTGATTCTAAATCTCGACGGCATATAAAAGAAACTATCAAAACCATGTAATCTGAAACTTCCAGCAGCAAAGCATATAAATATGGTACGTATTCTACTTAAACGAGAAGATTTTTGACGTTTGCTTTTTATCCTTAACATCCGTTTAGTTGAACAAAAAAAAAAAAGAATGTTCTTTGCCTTGTCTGTCAAAACTATAATTCCATCCTTCACTTCTTTCAATGAGCTTTCGGTTTCTCAATCTTCACATATGGAAGAACACCCATGAAATGGACCACTTCGGGTGACCATCCTCGTTGCCGAGCACGGCAGAACATCAAGAACGTGTTTGCAAGGTATGAATTGAAACCCATAAATACATGCCACAATGCATGACCCTGTGGGTTGACGGGCCAGCTTGATATCTCCTTGCAGAAAATAAGGTCGAAAAGCCAGCACAAAGTACCGATGAGAAGGGTGGCCACGTACATCTTTGCAAGCCGCTTGGCAGAGGCATCCTGCGTGTGAATGTAGTACTTGTACATTCGAGGGATGCAGAGGAGGCAGAGGGTAGCATAATGCACCTTGAAAGCAATTCCCAAACGTACCACTGAATGGACCGCATAAAAAACAGCACCATACAGAAAGAGGAAGATGGGCATTGTACTGCGATAATGCCAATCTGGTGAGTAGAGGATGTACATATACAGGAGCATCTCCCATACCATAGGGGTTTCATCACTCTGCTGTTGCCTGGAAACAAATTTCAACCATCATCTTCAAGCATGAATCCTCACTCTTTATAGATAAGCATAAATAGTGTAGAACGCTAGAGAGGTTGTTGATTGAGGGGTGTCATTTCTAAGTGTTAATAGATTGTATTCCAATGAGCATATGAATGTATTGTACTATGCCTGCAGTAATGGTAACGGAGCTTTTAACCATTTTTATCTTAGGCATGCATAACTCTTCTAACCAGACATGTCTGCTATCAAGAAAGCTATCTGTTTATAGCTGGACGACCGCCGAATGTTTTCATGAACACTTGGAGGCTGGTGCAAAAACAGATATTCCCACCCTATTCTCTTTCCCACCTCTAAGAAAATTTCTAATCAGACTCCTCCACTCTATTCATGCATATAACTCATGTAGAAGGGACTGTCCTAAATTTCTTCACGTTCCAAAAAATTCCCTCAACTGCTACGTCGGAATTTCGGCATCACTCAATCAAACATCATCAAATCCTTTAAGAGGGAGGGGAGAATAGGAGTTGACTCCTGGATATGGAAAATAACACAAACATACAACCTAAATAAACTTTTGGTAAAAAAATTTCTTGTCTATTCACGGCTCGAACAAGCAAAAAAATGCAATTTTGAATTTACTAGTATTCACAGTGCAAGTAAGAAGCTTGCACTGCAATACAACACAAACATTTCTCACACGGTAAGTCACACACGAGTTCACAGCCACCAGGCTCCACAAGCTCAGCTCGTAATGAGTTCTATCTGTCTCACCATTTATATGCTTTCTCCACAACCTATCCTGCAGTAACCCTACTGATGTATGCAAAACACCAATGCTCACATCCTTTTTAGCTCATGCATTGAAAAAGGATGGAGCCTAGGCTATGTTTATTCTTTGTAATTTATTTTTTATAAAATTATTTTTTAAATTTTTTGTATTTATTTGTAATTAAAAAAATTGGTTAACAAAATATACTTTCTAATTAAAGAAAAATTTAACATGGTTTTCAGAAAAGTGTTTTTTTAAAAAATTTAAATAAAAAAAACTTTCAAGAAGTTATGAAATATTTAGAAACGTCATATTATTTGCTGATTATATTAAATTTTACATTCAAACTTTTTATTACTATACATATTTTGTTTTAAATATTTATTTTTTAATTTTATCTATTAAAATTTAATTTTTATATTAACTTTAGTTTTCATTTTTATAATTGTTATTTGTTTTTTCCCTGTCATTGTTTTATTAAAAAAATTTATCTATCAAATTTGGCCCTCATTATTTTGATTGTTACTTATTTTATTTTAAATGTTAATTATTATTATTTTAATTTCTTCATATTTTATTTTTTATATTTAATCTCTATTATTTTGATTATTATTTATTTTATTTAAGATAATTTATGAAATTATATTTTTTTAAATTTCATTCTCATTTAACTTTTTAATTTTAAAGATTTGTTTCTTATTATTTTAATAAAATTAAGAAAAATAAAATATTAATAAGTTATTTTTCAATTCATTTTCTATAATATAATTAAATACTGAAAAGTTTCTTTCAATTTATTTTTTATTATACTATTAAGTATTAGAAAATAATTTACTTTACTAAAATTTATTTTTTAAAAAATTATTTTTTAGTAAACAAAGATGTCTTACCAAGAAGAAAAACAACGGTTCGATTTGCATCCTGTGACTATACACCGACTAGAACAAAAAAAAGTTGTAATGGAGCACTGCTATAAATTCTGCATTTTCAATATAAAACCCAACAGAAAATAAAAAGAAAAAAAATTGAATCGAGTTTTATTTAGCTAGGAAATCCTGAATAAATTCCACAACTTTATGCATTGCATTGTTTTGAGATTTTCATTTTTTAAGCTATCAGATGTTATGCCAACAAGAAGCATGAAAAAGCTTTAAAATTGTTGAATAAGAGACGGGGAGGGATACTTACACACGTTGCAAAGTGGCGTGGAAAATCATGCTGCCACTAGCAAGAATCATGTTAGATATGTGAAGAACACTAAATCTCTTCTCAAACCGTTGCCTCAGCGCATTTATAAGACCCAGGAGTGCCAAAACAATGCATGGAATGTTAGAAATGGTGTTGTGAAACTCAGCAATATATGAAGAAGAGGCATAATTCTTCTCACAACACTCTGTCGTGGACGTTACAGGACCCCAGAAACTCGATATTCCTCCTTCAGCCATTCTCGCCAAAACCCTTCTACTTCAAGAAGATTGAGCGAAATCCCTGTTATCAGATCGAGTGCCTGCAGATTCAGCAGCCCAAAAATAAAAAAATAAAGATTGTTTTTAATTCTAAAAAATAACAATAAGATACAATCCAATCCCATTAATTAATCCTAATAACAATTCAGAATAAATAAATAAATCATGCATTTATATATATATATATATATATATATATATATATATAAACCTTTAGGTGGTTAAAAGCAAAAGGAGGACGATGCTGTTGCTGATGACAGCTGCTACATAAATTAATTAATAACCAAGCGAGCAGGGCAGGGCAGGGGAGGAAGAGGGTAAGGGGAGGGGAGGGGAAGAAGATTCTCTTTTCTGCATTTCGAGACAAAGGGTATTTATAGGCACGACGGGCCAAGGCGGAAGCTGAAGCGGCAGCGGCGGAACCAGGAGAAAAAAACTGAACAAAAAAAACAGAGAGAGAGAGAGAAAGGAAGAGATCCCGCTCCTTCCCTTCCCTTCCCTTCCTTTTGTTCTGTTTTCTAGAACAAAGCTTCAACCTATTATGACATTTTCAATTTTGTAAATTAATTATTTTTATATTTATTTTATTCATAAACTATTAAAATTTTTAAAACCATGATTTGTGATAAAAAAAAATTTGGGAAAAAAATTAATCTGATGAATATATGAATGAAAAACCTTGAAATTAGATGAAAGATTATTTGAGATTTTTTTTTAATCTTGAAATAAAACAGATATATTTTAGATTTGTTTTTATTGGGATTCCCTCCTTTTAAATCCAAGATCTGAAACTTATATGAATCCGTTCTTACTTGAATTGGAAAAGACAACTATACATTTTATTTTTTCCAAATCAATTTATTAAATTGAATCTAACACTAAAGAAACATAAAATTAATGTTTTTAAGTAATTTTTTTTTTGTGATTTTTATGTAATAATTTTAAAAAATATATAAAAAATCATTTATTTTCAATTATAAATTATCTTTTAGAAAAGACATTACATCATGTTAATCAACATTCACTACTATAAAAAAATTAATTTTTAAAATATTTTTTATTTAAAAATATATTAATTTTTTTTTTAAAAAAAATATTCTTTATATTAATACATAAAAAACAATCTAAAAATCATATCCTGCCTATTTAAAAATTTGTTAGTTAATATTTAAGAATGAAGTTCAAACCGTATTTATTAAAAATTAAAAAATATTAAAAAATATTTTTTTACTATTTTTATATTATTTTGATATTAATATTAAAAATATTTTAAAAAAATATTATTTTAAAATATTTTAAATTATACATACTAGCCTCATGCATAGTTTAAGCACATTATCAACTTTATTAGCCCAATATCATGGGTCAACGGTATACAATTGTAACTTGATGGGCATCGAATACAGCCCATGGATTATGGATTTGATAATATTTTTTTTAGATTTTTTTAAAATAATAAAATTTGATTTTTTATAAATAATTTATGGTAAAAATAAATTAAACTTTAAATTATAATTATATTTTAACAAGTTAATTTAAATTAACTTTTTTAAGGTTCAAGAAATCAATAATTTGAGATGTTGACTGGCTCGAGAGATGAGAATAGAGTTTTGAATTAACTTTTTTTAGCATATTATTTTAATATTTTTTATTAATTTACTTTAGCAATTATATTTTTTTAATAAACAATTATTCTAGTTGGAAACCTTGTATTTATTAGGATAAACAAGATATATGGTAGTAAAAAATATATTTCATTTTTTTATTATTATAATTAAAAAAATATTTTATATAAAAATATTTTTTTAATATTATATTTTTGAAGTTAAATGTTAAATAAAATTTACAATTAAAATATCTTATGAGAAATGTTATTACGTATAAAACATTTTTCATCCATTAGATATTTTTATGAAAAACATAAGCATAGTTAGATTAACTTAAATGATTGACTCGAAATTAATTACCGAGCAGTAGCAAGTACTCATGATCACATGGGAGACGAGGGAAACCGATAATTAAGTTCATTGAACGTAGACAGGAATGAACTCATTGGAGTGATTAGATTCATTGAACCTGGTCATGATTCAGCATCGATAGCTAATTATTTCTCAATGCGTCCTCACCAACACTCCATGCGACTATTTTCCACATCCAAAAATATAGGAAAGCAGAGGTTGCCCCATCTTGCTAGTTAGCTACTTTTTTTTATATTAATTATTTTTTATTAAATATTTGTTATTTTTTTAATTTATTTGAATTTGAGAAAATTAATTAAATTACTAAAAATTTAGTCAAGTTAATTATATTTATAGACAAATTTAAATTAATTTAAATCAAATATTTTTTCTTAAAACACTTCTTTTTTATTATTTTTGTGATGACATGATCAACTCAACCTAAATTAACTATTTTGATTAAAATACTATTATTTTATCTTTTTATAATTAATTTACTTGGATTTGAAATGTTAATTAAGTTATTTAAAATTTAACCAGATTAATTAAATTTTATCTGATTAATATTTTATTTAATTCAATTAAAAGCTTAATTCAAATCATAAATTTTTTGAATTAACATGTAAAATCAAGTAAATCTACATCTAACTACTTACATTATAATGTTGACATTCATTATAATCATAAGAGGTGGGCAATTAATCCTTGATTAGTCAAGTCTAAGCAGTGGTGGCTGCATTGTTGGTCGTGGATCCCAGCTCCTTCCAAATTATGGCATTAACATGGCCTCATTACCATACTATTGGTGAATGGATCCGTACGTAAGCCGAGCAGAAATGGGAGCCAGTAGACATTAGTACTTCCATCATGAACACACACCACCGACATATTTATCGAAATTATCAAAATTAAATACATTCTTCATATAATTTAAAAAAAACAAAGGCATATCAGTATATTGCATTCAAGAACATTTGATAACAGTTATTTGTGCTCATCACTGGATAAAATATCAGTGTTATACGCATGCAACATGCAAGCTTCTTCTGAAACCCAGTTAGAAACTTTTTAATTAATTAAAAGATTAATTAGGAGGAAATAAATTTGCCCATGTGAGGAGCAATATCCAATTCAAATCTATAGAAAACGGACGTACTTAACGCTAATTGATGGACTCATACATGGTAATTAATTATGGGTACAAATCCTTGGAATTAAAGCCACATAATTTTAGTAATTAATCCTTGGAAAGCCACATCATTTTAATAATTAATTCCTGAGCATGAGCCTTTTTAAGTAAACGAAGATGGATGTGGATAAAATACATGCAACAATCAATGGTTAGGCATGAACCTAGACTCGAAGTAGCAGAGAGATTCATCGAAGGTTAGCATAATCAAGCCCGCATGCATAGACGAAACTGTCGTAGTCCCACACACTTTTACCTTCTCTTGCCAGTTTCTGTCTTGCCTTTCTTATGTATATATATATCACCATAGTATCGACATCTTTGTGCCATTTACAACATCATTTCCCCATCTCAATATACACCATCTTGATCTTCTTTTAAGTCTCAGATAAAAGTTAACCTGCAGACATCAAGCCCTTTTCAGATTCCGTGTTTTCTAGACATCTAGCTGCTTCAATCATTCTCAAGAAAAGGGGAGGTCAAGAGAATATATATATATAAAGAAAAGGGTAATTGGATTTATATAGCGGTGAGACAAAAATGGCTAAAACCGGTCCAGTGAGGTTCAAGAGGGTAGCTGCAGCTTTCAACGAGGCATCTCGGGCTATTAGGCTTTGCGAGAGTAGTGGGAGCGAGCACTACTCTCCTGAAAACAATTCTGCAGATCTTTCCGATCTTGTCAATTCTTTTATTGAGAGAGAGTATATGAATCAATTTAGAGGCGGAGGAGATCACAACGAGAAGGGAGATGATAATCTTGCTCATCAAGATCAGAAAGATCATCATCGCCAACAATCAAAACACAGTATTGATCAACATGATGAGTCATTGGATATTCGCTCTTATTCTGAAACCAAGGATACGTTGGAGAATTTGCTAAATAGCATTGAAGATGATGATGATGTCAGACAAAAGATCCGCAAGGAGACAGAACTTGCATGTGGTATCATAGGAGAAAGATCCTCATTGTCGTCCCACCTCGACTTTAAGCGTGGATTAATGTCGCATTTACGTGACCGAGGCTTTGATGCTGGTCAGTACATCTTCCCATATATGTATAGCAATTATTGCAGAATTTTCGCTGTAATACAGGGGTTTCGTGGTCAGAAATCACACATTGTTCTTATTTAATCTGTTCTTGTGAATGGCTCAGGTCTATGCAAATCAAGGTGGGAGAAGTTCGGGAGGCATCCAGCAGGAGATTACGAGTACGTAGACGTGAATTTTAGTGGAAAACGCTACATTGTTGAAGTTTTTTTAGCAGGGGAGTTCATAATTGCTCGGCCCACCAATCATTATACTGAATTGCTTCAAGTTTTTCCCCGAGTGTACATTGGGAAGCCTGAGGAAGTTAAGCAGATTGTGAGATTAATGTGCAATGCAATGAGAGAATCAATGAAAGGAGTGGGAATGCCTGTAGCACCTTGGAGGCGACATGGGTACCTGGAGGCAAAGTGGTTTGGTCACTACAAGCGGACAGCAAATGAAGTGCCAAGTAGAAGAAAGGGAACAAAATCTGATCATGAGGTCATTTCTGCAAGAAGAGTTGCTGGGTTTGAGCCTTTGCCTGTGAGAGCTTACCATTGCAAAGATGATTTTGCAAGCAAGGTTGGTTCGGGAGTTAGCCATTTGACTGCTGCATTCAGAAGCGATGGCATTGATAGGTGATATCATCATGATCGTTGTTAAATTAATTTCAAGAGGATTGCTTTGATTTGGTAGCTAGCTAGCTCTTCAACTAGCCAAAGGCAAAGGCCACGAGTAAATTAAGTTTGGCTTTGTGCATTGTGTATAGGGAAATAATTACCTCCCATTTGTAAGAGTTAAGGTGGGAGGAATCTGGGTTTGAAGGTGTTTGGATTGAAGGTGGGATGAATACGAATGAGCCCTTAATTTTGCTTTCTACTATATCATAATTTGAACGTTGTCTTGGTAAATAGATATATAGCTAGGTGCAATCATTGCTGTTATGAATGAATATTACACCAAAAATCAAGTATAAAAGGGATATCTGTTATTGCAGTTGATATGTATTTTTAAAATGATATGAAATCTTTTTTAGTTATGAATTATTATTTTTATATATTTTTGAATCGTCTTGATATTAATATTAAAAATAAATTAAAAATATATTATTTTAATATATTTCTCAACTAAAAACATTTAAAAAAAAACTTCGATCATGCTACCAAACAAACATCCACATGTATCCAGAAATGGCAAATCAGTTTTGTTGTCTCTGTCTCTGTGCAATTCTTTTTAGTTTAATTACAATTATGATTTCAAGAATTTGATGATGATCGACTGATAATTTATAATTTAATGGTAATACAGAGTATCCCCGTCGTTCATTTGAAGAATGATGCTCGAAGCCATAACTGATCACGAGTCCTAGGATCTTTTATTGTTTCAAGCCAATGATCGTTGAGTCCTAGGATCTGCACCATAGTATACATGTTGACGATGCTAGGAGGTGTAACACCTGAAAGTTGATTGCTGGCCATG
The DNA here is from genome assembly GCA_026413675.1 of Populus pruinosa. Lineage (NCBI taxonomy): Eukaryota > Viridiplantae > Streptophyta > Magnoliopsida > Malpighiales > Salicaceae > Populus > Populus pruinosa. The sequence continues at coordinate 2,284,565 of CM048602.1, read as the reverse complement.
CATAACTCTTTCAAGTTATTGGCAGACAAGTCCACAGCCTGTAACTTTGCTATATAGCCTTGTGATTGTGAGATGGAACCTGTGAAATTGTTCGTGAAGGACCCGAACCATGGTGGGATGATCTCCCCAATGAAGTCATTGAATGAAAAGCTGATGGACTTCAAGCGATTCAGTTTAGCAAGCTCCATGGGGATATAGAGCCATGAAAACTGCTGTTTCCAAGTCTTGGCCAACCAAGAAAAGATTAATTTCCCATTTCTGGAGGGATGGTGCCTGTAAGACGCATGCGAGGGAGATCTATAGCTGAATAATTTATAATTTTTACATCGGATCTTATACAAACTTTGATTTTGTAGAAACTAAAACCTGTTTTTCATTTATTTGCATGCGAAAATCCATCAAAGAGTCTCTTAAAGGAGTTTGGACCTTCTGATAATTGAGAAGGTAAAAAGTCTAAGAAGACTCTAGCAAATATGTGCTTGCAACAAGAAAGAATATGGAGTTCTTGAAATAAAAGAAGAAATCCCTTGCATTAAAGGATATGATCAAGGCTATTTATAGAGCCCTGAGCCCATGTGCTATAATCCTAGATTATTTAGGGACAAAAGGTCCATAAATCCAATAGGTTAATGTTAGAGCTGATGTAGTTGGCGAGGCTTGTGCATGTATTTAACGCACGCACTATTTATCTCTTTAATTGAAGAAAGATGGGTTTAGGCTGATCAGAGAGGGTGAGAGCAGAACAGAATACTGTCCGAGAATTCTTCGACAATCTTAGGATAGAGAGTCCCCTGATGAGCTTCTTACTGTGTCTGTACATGAAGGGTTATTCCTTTAGAGGCGATAGGCCTTTCGTTGCAATCCCAGGTATGCAAGTCTTGAGGCAACCTTCCAGTGGCCAAAGGCAAAATAGATGACTATAAGCATGGCTAGGAGTATCCATGTTCATACTATCTAACGTGACTCTGGCAAGCAGGTACAAGTTCTTGCGGGGCATCCTTGCTCTTCAAATGGCTTTCCATTTTGTTTTTGTAAACAGTAATTGCTATATACATCGAGTAACTACAGCACTCCTCGGAATGCCTCTCTTTCTTTATCTCTGTGAAATCATTATGTTCCCTTCCTTTCCTTGTTCATAAACTTCTTTGGCCTTGGACCGGCTAGAATCAATCAAGGCCACCATCATCTGTACGATGGAATACAACAAAATTGTAAACCAGGTCTGAACTTTGAAAGGGCAAATGCCTCACTATATTCTACATCCTTTCCTAACAGAAAGTAATCTCGAACACTGGATTGAATGATAATAGTGGTGTCCAATAGAGTAGTTCTGTTGTCCGTACGAAGAACAAAATTTAGGGAAATCAATCATTTTCAAAGGTGCTCGACCTGAACTTGTGAAAAATTGAGACCTCTTTTGGTATCAACATGTCGGCAGAGCAAGAACAACTCGTTCATCTTCTGGGATTTTTAGCTTTCATATTCCTTGGTTACCACTTAGGATAGTTTAAGTTGCTGGATATCATGGGATCGGGAGATCAACTTCAGCTGAATTTCAGGTAACGATGATGATTCAGAGGCAATTTCAAAGGTACAAATTTATTCATCAGTCATCAATAATGTTAACATGCCGTTCCAAAATTTTCCTCCACCTCTTTGTTTCTTACTTAATGCCCCAATCCTTGGAACCCCAGCATGCCTAACCAGCAACCACCACATCTGGGCTGCTCTTGTGCTTCCAGTAGGAAATGTTCAGTTTTACAAGATCCCAAGGAAATCTGAACTAGACAAGTCTGATCATATCAAATCACAAATCAAGTGAGCTTTTGTTGTTATAGAGCATGGTTATTGTTTAAGGTTTACACCAGATCGAGAAAAAAGTAAAAAGAAGAAAGAGAGAAACTTGGGAGGAATAAATGTTGTCACGTATAGACGCTCACTGCTGAGAAATTCGAAGCAGGAAGCCTGGAAAGTGACAATTGATCAATTTAAGAGAAGGGTCTCTGAAAAAGGCTAAATCCTATGCCATTTCCCTCATCTCTCCCTCCTCTTCTTTCTTTCTGCATATGCCCCAGAAAAAAAGACAGAAAATAAAGAACATTAAAAAGAATGTGAGAAGCTCGGTAAGCAGATCTATCGATCAGAGATAGAAAATCAATCTCACACAATAGCCGGCCAGTTAGCTTCTCAGCCAGTTAGATTGATATAGCTACAGCCGCTTTGGCAACAAGGAGAAGGCCATTTTTTTAACACCTCCCCTTGGTACATGTAGCTTAGCTTAGACCTAAACAGTTCATATAACATACCATCCAACATAAATGAAAGAAGATGATCAAAAGAAGGAGGACAGACAGACAGACCGACCCAGCAGAGAAAATTCGTGAAGTGTAGATAAAACCCTAGTGCTGAAGGCTGCTATTTATACGAAGAGATCTTGCTGGTGGTGGTGGTGGAAGAAGCATCTCGGCCGCCTAAAGATGTTATTCGATTCCTTCCTTTGTTTCCATTAAAAGGCCCATTGGATCTTTGCTTGGAATAGGTTGCCGGCCCACCTCTTATCTTTTACAGTCCCTTTTTGTCATACGTTGTACCTAAAGGATGTCCATGTGCAATCCCATCATTTTCTAGAAAATTAGTATCATTTAATAAATTCAATGCTGATATGATCCATGGCTTAAACTTTTGGAGGTAAACGCCTCGCAAATCGCCAAAGCTCATAGTTTTTATAGCCACTGTTTGTCATTGTGCTCTAAACAGGGTGAATAAATTTTTAATTTTTTATTTAAAATTAATTTTTTATATTTTTAAATTATTTTAATGAGTTAATATCAAAAATAATTTTTAAAAAATCATTATTATACTTTTAAATATTTGTATAATCTATTTGATAATAACTAAAAACAATTATAAATTTCAATAAATTATGTTTTATAAAATAAATCTTTGTTTTTATTGGTATTTATGGATCAAAATATCAAGTATAAACTTATCAATTAAATTATGTAAAAAAAAAAAATTGAATTAATCGAGTTTATCGTATTAATATTTCAATTTAATAAAAGATATAATTTAAAGAATTTAACAATTATATTAAAACCACCTACAAAACCTGACATGTCAGCATCTATTTCTAAAAAGAAAAACAAATCCAAAAAATCACCGATTAATATAAAAGTAAAAGTTCAAAGGCTATGATACTCCATTCTAGAAAGTGCCCCTAAAGTAAAATACCCATACCCGAAAACCCGAGCCGGAAACTGAAAACCCATCTGTCCGTCCTCCCTGCCTATATTCGTTTCAAGAAAAATAAAGAGAGGAGGCAAGAAGTCAATTTCAAAGAGAAGAAATTTTTTTATATTTTTTTCCCTTTTAATCAACTCTAAAAGAAAAGAAAAGGCAAAGAAAAAGATTAATACTTAGTTTTGGAGTAGTGGGTGCGCGATCCGGCACCGATTTGAAAGCAGTAATGGAAGGAGTCGGGGCGCGGCTGGGGAGATCTTCGACTCGGTACGGGCCGGCCACGGTGTTCAGCGGGCCGGTTAGGAAGTGGAAGAAGAGATGGGTCCACGTAACCCCTCCGTCATCTTCATCAAACCATAACAACACTCACTCGCATCATCACCATCACGCTATTAGTAATGGCACTGCCGCTGCTAACAATTCAAGCTCTTCTAACGGTAATAATGGATCCCATCTCTTGCTTTATAAGTGGACACCGTTGTCTCAATCCAACGGTTCTTCTTCTCCTTCTCCTGCCACTAACAACAACGGTAACAGCAACAATGATGATAATAAAAACAATGCTAATCTCTCCAACGGCGACGCCCCCGATGAGCCTCCCAGGCGTAAATTCAAATACATTCCGGTACCTTCCCCCCCTCCTTTTTGGTTTGGTTTCGACTGGGTTAATTATCTTATATTTTTTGGGATTTTGATTTTAGAAATTATTTGGGGTCGTGTGTAACTGGATTGGCCGATTTAGATCTGGGTTATGGATGAACAGTGGTTTTGTTTTGTAGTCAGAAGTAGAGAGTCTGGAGTAAATTGTTAATGGGTTTTGTAAGAATGTTAGGATTTCATGAAATCGTGGGTCGGGCTTTTTGAAAGTTTTTATTTTTCTGCAGTTTTGTATTTTTGCTTGCTTGTTTTGATGTTTACTTGGGAAACTCTAAAGGATCTTTGAGTGAATAAGTCATCCCGATGATGATTTTGTAGTTATGCGAGGATGGTTTGGGGTAGATGGTGAGAAAGATTGCGACTTTAGTAGGATTTCAAAGTTGTAGTTCTCAATCACCCTAGGACAATTTGGACTTGGCGGTAAAAGATTTCTTCTTTAGTAGAATTTGTAGATTGTGATGTTGAGATAGTTTAACCACGTGACATTGTTTCTAAGTTTATTTTAATTTGCTTTTAGGCTGCTTTCTATATTTTTAAGACATGTACTAGGGTATAGACTCCATTCTCATTCCATTGGTGGGTTTACAGCTAGTGATATTCTCCTGGTCCCAAGATGTTTTCCTTAGTCAGTTAGTTGTGAGGAGCATTACATTGTTGGATAGTGACAAGTACACTCCAGGTAGTCAGAGTTATAAAGACTTTCAAGGATGCATTTGATTAAAAAAAAACTTGAATGATTTTGATATGATTGGTTGTGTGGTAATCAGTACAGTTAGATTTTGGTTTAGATTCTAGATGGGTGCGACTGAGGCTGGCTTGATCAGCTGTGTTGTGTTTTGCGTGACCAAGTCCTTCTGAAGTCCATGTTCTTTAGCCATTAATGCTGTTGAATTTTGGCTGTTGACTTTTTACTTCTCTTTCATGCTTCATAATAACTCAGCATGGAAGGTAGAATAATGTTTAGCTGAAATGAATGCTTGAACAAAATCATGTTTATGCTGATCTTGTGTGTTTTCCATTTTTTTCATTCACTTAGTGCAATCAAAAGGGTAAACTAGGATTCTGGATAAACACTGGATAAACTAGAGGAAATGCTGGTGGTCCAAGTCATTCATCAGTGGATGCACTCAATGGTTCAATTGGCACTTGGGTTTGTCTGAGTTGCTAGCATATGTGTCAACTAACCTCAGGATATGTTCTTTTACTTTAAAGTGTATGCTACCCATGCCCTTGTTGGTGCTTTGTTGTCACTTCTTAATTTATTTGAATGCTTACAAGGACAAGGAGCTGGTAGATTCAGCTGTACAAATACCATTTTTTGGACAATACAGTTCAGCATCATAATCTCTATAAATGTAATCACCCTCATGTTCCAAGCTATGTTCAGCTAGGCTTTGGAAATTGGAATGTCTTGAAGTAATCAACAAAAGGCCTTCTTTGGAGAGATTTTTCAAGGCAGTTTTCTTGTCCTTATTGAATTGAATTGCTCTTATCCTTAAGAATAAAAGAAACTGAGAAACCGAGCTTGTAAATGATGATCTAGAGTGCCCAGAATTATTGCAGGTATGGACAAAGGAATGCTATATATTTTTAAATCACAAGGCAGTGGCAAAAATTATTGTTCAATTCTGTCTATTGATTGTTTGGTCAGTTTGTGAATTAATGTTATAGCCTGTCAAGAACCTGCAACTTGACTTCCTAGTTTAAGTTTAAGTGGTGATAGATCATTAGTGGAATGTCAAGATATATGCATGACATTATCTGTCTTACAAAAGTGATTCAATGGATCTGACACGGCGCACCTTAAAATTTTAAACACTATGGGTATCTTTAGAAGATTGAAGTAATCCAGTCTTACATCATATGTATAGGGCTACAAAACTATGCATCTTTAGAAACAAGCTCTATGCTCATCATTCTTCTAGCTTTCCAAGAAATGGTGCTTGCATGGTGGCATGAAGATGGTCCTACCACTCATTTTGAAACAGTTGCGTGGACAAAATTCTTGTCAGTTTTTCTTTTGTTCTGTTTGTTGCACACTATTAAAACATTGGTGTATTTGATGCTCATAAGGAGAGTGGTTTTTAATTGTTTGGTGGTTTGCTTGACCTATGGGCCAAGCAGTAACTGGGCTGAAGTTGTTGTTGATGGAGATGCAGTGAAACGACATTTTGATAGGAGAGTTCAAGGTCTGGAAACTGTACTTTTTTCACTATTTTTTAATTCACCAAAGGAAAATATGAGAGGTTGTCTGGAAAATTTTCAAGGGTGGAAACTTCTGTTTTTGAGGGCTTTGTGTAAACTTGAGCACACTGTTGTGATACTTGAATTTCATTGGAAAGCTAAATGGAAGAGCAGAAGCTTCTTCGGGTTGTTTTTTTTTTTTTGACGGAAGCTTATGGATCTTTGTGCATGGAACCATAGATTTCCATTGTGTTATGGTGGAACCAGTTGGTTAGGAGCCTTTGGTGCCTGGGAACTTTTGGATTTATGTGCTCTTACATATCAAGATGTGGAAAATTGGTATGGCGAAAGACAGTGGGGACTAAAGGGTAAGAGCCCGTGGCAAGTATACTGTTAAGTGGCAGAAGTAATTTAGCAAAAACTGCTGGAAGGGTTTGGTTCCTAGCAAAAATTAGTGTGATGGATCCAAGTTTTGTTTCAAAAGCTTAGTGATTAATAATCAAATGGTCAAAATTCAAGAGATATTGGTGTGTCTTACTGTAGAAAATTGTTTGGTGGTGCGGGTTTTCTTTTTTTTTTTTTTTTGGGGGGGGGGGGGGGGGGTGGGGGGGGGTTGTTGATGAAACCAGGTTAATTCAGATTAGTTTGGAATGACACCTGTTACTAATTTTTGTTTCCCATGATTAATCATCATGATAATACTACTTTGTAAAAGAGCTCTACTTCCTCTGGCTTCTTCATGGAAAAATTCTTTTTTTGAAAAAGCCAGAAAATGGATTTATGCTTTGATGATGAGGTCCATTCAAGTATTAGTTTGCATTTGTGTTGTTAACTTAGCTTATTGTCTATTATTTTGGCTGTTCGACAACGCAGGTTGATCTGCTAGAGAAACAGAAGAAAGAGGCTGAAGAACAAGAGGCCTTAGAAAAGGTTGATGATGAATCTAAACTGTATGATACTGACCCTAAAGCAGAACTAGTTTCGAAGAGTGACAGTGCTGAAGAAAAACCTGACATAAATGATATACCCATGGAAGAAAATGAGGTGAATTGGCGTATGAATTTCTTTTCTTACTTACAATCCATATCGCCTTCTTGACACCCGTAGTTTACTTAGCTTTGAGTTTCTAATTGCAAGTTTTCATCTAATTTTGGCTCAAACATTTACTCCATTCTCAGGATGATAATCAAGTGGTACGACAAGATCTGAATGAAAGCACTTTGGATTTGAGTTTAGGCTTGGTCTCTTGACAGCGATTCTGATTCAAAAGCAGGTCTGTCCAGAGATGTGAAGTTGAAAAGGGTTAAATTGAGTAGTATTGGTACTTTGCGGAATCCTTTCTTCAGATTATTTGACATATAGGATCTATGAAAATGGTCTATTTGTTGGAGAGACAATTTCCCCAATGATCTATTTGCTTACTAGTTACCGAGGGCAGGTGTGTCAGTGGCAAAAAGCTTGTACCTTTGTAGCTCTCTACTGAGCTGATTGCAACTTGTACCGATTGCGACATCTATTTTTTAATCATTGAATTACTGAATTTTTCCCCTTCTTTGTTTTCGTATTTTTTTTCTGTTTTTCCTGGTTATCTTGAAGATAGTTGGATCTTTATGTTGTAAACATAATCATTACTTTTCTAAACTTCGATGTACCATGTTAGGATTGATCTGTGAATCAGTTGGTGTCTGATTTCTTGACCAACAATTCGAATGCTATCTGTTAAGCTGCTTGTTAAAATTTGGATTGATGCATGCAGATGGTCTGCATTTATAAAAACCTACTGGTGTATATTTATTATAGTCTTGCTTCGAAGGATAAAGATCATGATTGCATACAATGTATGCTCTTCGAACCTATGGAGCTCGAGGGACAATAAAAATGGAAGATTCGAAAGCCATTTACTAAGTGAAATTTTACAGTGGTGCACACTGTTATAAACTGCAAATTATTAACTCAAGGGGAACGAGCACGGTGAACACTTGTAGCTTGAAAAGCACAACAACAATCTTGATCGAACTGCAAATTATTAGCTAAAGGGGAAATGAGCAAAGTTGAACACTTAAGCTTGAAAAGCACAGCAATTGCCATATTCAAATCATAACTATCCAAAGCCTTGCAAGAAGGAAGAATGACTTCATTACAGGAGGATCAAAGAGAAAAGCAGGCTTTCATCATTATTCCTTTGCAACAGCAGCTTCTTCCTCAGAAAAGTAATCGTGCCTGGAGATGTAGAAGCGATTAAAAATCTGTACAGCTAGCACCATGGCCAATAACAGTAGTGAAAAATGCGGACAAGAGTACAGCAAGAGAATCATGGATGATTCAACATATCAGGATGAGCTATCCGTGGCAATAATGGAAGTAGAGAGAAAGAACCTAACTTTCTACTGCCAAGATTCCATAAAAAGATGCACAACAATTCAAGAAAAACTTACTGTATCTTGCGACTGAGTTGGTAGATGCCTGTTGCAGCCATTGCAACATTTACACTAAATAGATTCCAATTTTTCTGCAATATGGAGCCAAAAAAAGGGAAAAGGTTAAAATCAAAATCAACTAAAATTTACAACCAACATAATAGCATGCAAACATGACCATGCAAGGACCCACACCAGTCTACGTGCAAGCACAAATCCTATCTTACATGTTTGCAAGAAGTTCAGGGATAGCAACCAAAACACAGATTCTTTTCCTTGACATGATACTAAAGAAGGAAGAACAAAAGCAGATACACCATGCCCTTTCTTTTTCTTATTTTCCAGTTCCCTTCTCTGTGTTGGTTCAGCATCAAATCATGCACCAATGAGAATGAGAATGTGTATACACTATTCCTTATTACTTTTCTTTTCTTTTCTTTCTCTCTCTCCAAGTAGCAAATTCCACTGCAAACAAATATTTGATCACAATATACATAGAAATGGGAAATTCGCAACTGCTAACAAATTTTCAATTTCAGAGAAGTAATGCGCACAAGAGTTACTATTATTCCTATGAGATGAGAACTAGAATCGCATGATCCAATGCCTTGCCCCAACTTATCTCTCGTTTCCCAAATGTTGATGGGAATTCATTCATCAAACCAAATCAAGTTCCAGTGACTGCTCACCAAATAATACCACAATTTTCATTTAATTTATGGAGGAAAATTCCCCATGTTTTCTAAATGAGAAACTCACCGGATCACTAAAAGGTAGCCTATCCATCATTCCACGGCACGAATCCAATTAAAATGACTAATAAAATTCAACCTTTTCCAATGAAAGCTTCTCTAGCAGGTTATCTTATAGAAGAGAAAATACACATGATCCACATACTCTCGTAAAAGAGCAAATACATATGATCAGGCTATATAAACAGTAATCACTGGTTACTAGTATAACATTTCATCCATTACTCCACCAAATTTCAGAATGCACTCATCATCTTACCTAAAATCAGCAACTAGAACACTTATATCATTCGGATCTAAATCTAAACTGCTAAAGCTAGAAACACCCAACATACAAATCAAACACGCAAAAGACAGGCATAACAAAAAAAAAAGACCAAGTGGTTCTCAAAACTTACTGGTGTAATTACAGTACTGTAGCGTGACCATATAACTCCAGTACAAGTGACCGCTGGAAACCAACCAAATGACAAAAGTGAGAGTAAAATAGAGGAATACAATATTATCAGTATCGAATCAGGCAGCAGAAGAATAAGCTTCTGCTCTCAACGTGATTCAACGTGATACGCGTGATAGGTAGAGACAGCTATAGGCTTGCCTACACTAAAAATGTACAACAACATACATGGAATACGAGTGCATAAAATATGAAAGAGACAAAGCCATGGATGGATGGGTACTTTACCTATTTGCTGAGGGTAGGAAAGTTTTTCCGGAGGTTTAGCGAAGTCAGCAATATTGGCAATGCTAATACCCCATTTAAAAGTAGGTGCCCAAAAATGAACTGCAAAAACCAACCCAACAAACAATATTAATTGAAATCAAAATCAAACAGCATCCTCGCCAGCCAATATATTCAGAGACTTAAAAACACATTCTTTTAGCTTATATATATTAATAATACCAATATACCGCACCAGGAGTCGATGGCTTATACAGTTTATAAGCTATAGGTACCACCTATCTACTCAGGACAAAACCCATCACGAGGCTGCAAGCCAAACTTGAGATAATCCCTCTTGATGAAAAGCCATTTAGCTGATTTGGGCCATCATATTATAGCCGTTTCCGGATTAAAATATATAATGGGATGGAAATCAATCCAATATTTATCAAAATAATTCTAAGAAAACAGAGAAGATTGATAAAATTAAAAAAATACGGAGGAGTGATATTAAAAGAATTAAATTGGATTGTTTAACGTAAAGAACACACAAATCTGAATCCAATCTTATCGCAGGTGATAGAATTTTTAGTCGCGGATCGGATCGGATCGGATGAAATTCTGAATATAAGCTTGGAATGTACAATTCAGCAAAAGAAAAGAATAGTTTTTTAGCAAAGGAAAACTGACTGGTTTTGGGACCGGCTGGGTGATTCCACAGAGCTTGTAGCTTCGATGTCGCCATGGATGAAGCCGTCAATAACCCTACCCTAGCTACCGAAGTGGAGAGAAGACGAGGAGAGGTGACAGAGATTCGGTGTCGGTCGCCCTTGCCCGTTCAGTGGCTTGCCCTCCTATATCTTGCTGGCGTCTCCGCAATCGTTTCGTGGTGTGTGGCCACACGATGACCCTCTTAATAATTAATAATTAACAAATAATAATTAATAAATTAGCATTAACAAAAATTTGAAAAAAACTAAAATAATATTTATTTATTTTTAGAAATCACTATGTTAGTAATTCACAGTTTGTTCACGGCATTATTAATATCATTTTTTTTGTTGAATATTTTTCACTGTTTAATAATTATTATTATTATTATTATCATCTTTTTTTTGTTGATTATAGGGTTTGTCTAAAAAAAATATATAAAAACAAGGATAAAAATTAATAGCATATCTTCTATATTTTTTCATGTTCAAGAGGCTTGCCTTTTTACAATTTAGTCCTTGTTTTTTTAAAAGCTTACATTTTATTTATCAAACTTTATTTTTAAAAATTTTAGTCCCTAAATTACAAGAGAGGAGATAAATTTTATGTTTCTGATTTTTTTTAATATCATTTTAAAAACAATTTCAATTACCAAACACATGTAATTAAATTGTCTCTTCAATCTCCATAATCTCCTATGACTTTGAATATGACTTTGAATTAAAAAATTAAGTTTTTTTTTTTTTTTGAGACTTCAAACTCTATTTGCCTCAACTATAGTTGAAGTTGGATCTATTCTTTTTTCTAAGACTTCAAACTTTATTTGCTTCTCTTCACAGTTAACTATGATCAAAATAAGAATATGATCATAAGGAGTTTAGAATTTAGACTTTACTAGACATGATGATGGCACGCTTGAAAATAAAATAAAATAAAATAAAAAATTAAGCTATCAATTCAAGAGCAAACCAAAATATTGCCTCTTCTTTTTTCTCATGTTTTGACTTAATAAAATTATTTGTGTCTCAACTTACTACTATAAAAAATTATTAACTACATATACACATCTTAATATATTTTTTTATTAGTATTGAAAAGTAAAAGTGAACACTAACCAAAATTTTTTTAATCATATCGAGGTTAAATATTAACCATCACTTATATTTTCAACTATTATGACATGGCCTAGTGATGAAAGGAGCTTATCTTCTTTCACTGCATCTGGATTCGAGCCTTGGCGTGCACGTTTGTCACGCCCACGGTATCTTACATGCCTACTGGGTTTGCAGGGTATTCAGTGGGCTGTGAGAATTAGTCGTGAGCTGACCCAGACACTCCATGTAAATAAATAAAAAAAACTATCATGACATGACATGATAATTAATGGTCATCACGACAAATCAATGATTTTTTGCTATATAAAAAGTATTATGTATTTCTAAAAATATTATTTTTTTTATTTAATGAATTGCTAATTTCACAACTAATAATGAGTATAATTGTTTTATAAATAATATGATATTTTTTTCATTAAAAAAAATTAAAAATCAAATATATAAATACATCTTATTAGTAGCCACTATGAACATATCTTTAAGGCAAAAGACTAACCACCATATAACAATACCAACAATTATAGAAACCATACAATAATTTTAAAATTAATTATACTACAATATAAAAAACTTTAAACAAAATATAATTATGATCATAAACAATCTCATACTTTTGCATATATTGTTTTCATCTTAATTTTTATTAATTTAAACATAAAACTTATTTTGCAGTGATAAACTCAGTTACTTTACTAATCTAAAACTATAATTCATAAAAAACTTACTCATTTTATAATTTCATCACTGGGACTTTATTATCTAAAATGAGAAGAGATTGATTCTTTTTAAAATGGAAAAGAAATTAACCATGAGGATTATTTTTATTATACAAAAATTTAATTACTAGCATACATAATGATAAAATTCTATTCAGTTTAATTGGTTAATTTAAAATTCAAATAATTTTATTCATATTTTAAATAGATAAAATTTAAATTTATAATTAGCCTTATTCAAATCTAAACGGTCTGTTAATTCAACTCAAAACCCGAATAAGATCCATCTTTTATTTTTAATATTTATAAATCTAAAAATTATAAAATTATTTTATTAATGCATATTAATGTGAAATGGCTATATATAGGTATATGAAATGTTTTTTACTTTTTTTATGTGAGATAATATATATATATATATTTCAAATATTTTATTTTTTAATTTTTTTTAATTGACCTGAAACACAACTTATTAGCCAGAAGAACCTCCAGGCTGAAATCAGTTAAAACTTTTAATTACATACCATCTTTATTTCATTTATAACTAAACCCATAAAATTGGGAAATAATAAATACGTTGAGAAAACAGGTTCGGTTTGGTTTTGGCAAAACAAAAATATAAGAAGGGAGTCACCATGGAAGACCAAAAACAATGCATCAGGTTCTGCTCACACTCACAGCAAGAAGAAGGCCAATTGCAATCTTTTCATTAACCCTCCTCTTGAGCACCGCCATCTTCATAGCATCAGTTTTCTTGCAGCCAAAAAACCCTCCTCCTCCTCCTCCTTCTTCTTCTCAAAAACAGCAATCCATGGCTGCTGCTCGTAGTTTTGTACTATGGCTTCATGGATTGGGTGACTCAGGCCCTGCCAATGAGCCCATCAAGGCCCTCTTCACTTCTCCTGAATTTCGTACCACCAAATGGTCTTTCCCTTCTGCTCCTATTGCCCCTGTCTCCTGCAACTGTAAGCCCCAAGCCATATCCTTCCATACATTGTAACAATGTTTCTGTTTTTGTTGTTTTTTCTAATGATCTTGTTCATTTAGTGCTATTAATTATAGGTTTTATGCCAAATTTAGTTTAAGTTTTTTTTTTCCTTGTCTTTAAATCAGTGAATCTTTGTTTATGGTTCTGAATGAAATTTCTAGTTATGTGGGACTTGTTGTTATGGGTGTGATTTATGGGTTTTATATATTTTTCCATCTTACGCATTGGTTTGCTCTTCAATTTTGATTGATCCCTTTTTGTGAATCCACTGAATGTAGGCTCTACCTATCGCTGATAGTGTTTGTATTTTGTGGACTGTTAATGGAAGAGAATAAATGGTCAATTACATCTGGATGACAACAAGATTAGATCGATGTTTTAAAATAGAGCATGTTAGCATTGTGAATATTGGTTACGAAGATAGAATTTTTATGAGGATTGACAAGGAGTTGAAGTTCAAAAGCTGGAGATTTGATGCCTTTTAGTTCATTTATGAGCTGTTATTTTGGCGGTAAGGAAGAGAGAGTGTAAAATGAAGCTAACAAGTGTGGGAAAGGAGATCTTGAGAAGCCTATTTTGTTGCTCTGAGTTTTCAATAGTGTACAAGATTCATTAATTTTGGAATTTGAGACCGCGTAGGACATTGAATCAGTGGATAAAATGCAGCGATTTACCTTAAACAAAACCAATTTAATGGCACGATTCTCTAAGAGTTTAAGAAAAGCACACCATGAGGGATTTCATGGAGGTCTTTCCCTTGTTTCTTTTTTACTCTGTTCTGTTGCGGCTCATCTGTTTTATGATTGTTCATGCCAATTATAAAGCTTATCACTTTATGGTATTGCTTCATTTATGCTTACTTACCTCATTTTTATGTGACTCTTTGTTGTTTTTTTTTAACGATCTTGTTAATTTCAGTGCCTTAAGTTAAAGTGTAATGATTCCATTTAGTTCAGATAATTGAGGAGGTGATGTGTTTGATTCATTTAATCTCCGACTGATGATCTGGACAAATTTTCTAGTTAGATTAGCCGGTCATTGTTGTGGGTGTAGTACAGGGTTTTCTGTATTCTCAGGAATTGATTTGCTTTTTCATGGTTCCCTCGTTGTGTGTAGTCATTGAATAATATTTTCACAGGGCTCAATATGAGAAAAATTCTCTGATTGCTTTTTCATGGTTCCCTCGTTGTGTGTAGTCATTGAATAATATTTTCATAGGGCTCAATATGAGAAAAATTCTCTGATCTTTGTGTGTTTGTATAAAATTGTTGGAAATAGCTGTTGCACTGTTTGTTCAAAATGGTCAGACTGATCATGGAAGAGAACCAACTGATCGATCACTTCTCAATTGATGCTTAAACCCTGCTTGTTACCAGTTGCTTATCGATTAGGAATGATCTTAGAGTGAATGTTACAATATACAGTTTGTTAGCACTGTGAATATTGATTAATTAATAATGTTAAGAGTTTGGTGGGGATTTGACAAGGATAAGAAGTGAAAAGGCTGGAAATTTCATGTCTTTATCAACTATTTTATAAATTGTTATTTTAATGGTAACAAACAGAAAAGAATTAGTGAGAAAGGATATCACTGTGAAGATCTTTACACAGGACATTGGATGAGATAGTTTGCTGTCATTTCCCTGAAACAAATTAAATCAGTGGCAGAAGTCATTAAGGGTTGAATATCATAGCATGTGGTGCTTTCTGTGTATTTCTTTCAGTTGCTCTGTTTTTCTTACTATTTATCTGTTTTATGATTGTTCAAACCAATTTGGTGGACTATCACTTTTGAATATTGATTTATTTTTTCATTGTTTCCATTCACTTTAATCTTTATAATCCCTCCTTTGGTTTTTTGGGCGGGGCAGGTTTTTACATAATTATAGAGTTCCAGACCATGTTTATCCTCCTAATTTCCTTCTTTTGGGTGTGTTCCTCTGGTTGCTTGATGGATCCTATCCTCCCTTCTTTTCAAAATTTTTAAGTTCTGGTCTTATATACCAATAGCTTTGGCATGAGCTCATTCTGTGTGCGACCTTATAATTTGTTTTTAGCTGTAAGATATTTTGAATTTTTTTCTCCATGTAATCCATTGCTTTACTAATTAGTTTGTGATTTGTCCTTGTAGATGGTGCTAAAATGCCATCATGGTTTGACATCCATGAGATTCCTGTGACAGCTGTAAGTAAAGCTTTGTTACTTCTTTTCAGATTGTTCTCTTCAGACCTCTTGATCCCAATTCACCTATTCTAATCTCATGGCATTAAACTATTTCATTGACACCTATTTTGTAATTTGAACTTTTGCTGGACATAAAATGGTGCTCGCAAGGGATTCATTGTTAATTCTTCTGTTTGGATATTTATTTTCCTTGATATCTGCAAATTTCTTAGCATAGCCAAATCCTTTTTCCACCTGTTCTTGTTCTTTGGCTCACCAGCCAACTCTCCCCGTCTTTTCCTGAAGAGCCCGACAACTCTTTTTGTCTAGCCATTTCAGCGAGAAGTTTGTGTAATCTTGCTTCATGGTGTTTCGACATCAATTTTTTATTGTTCACAATCCATTATTATCTTAATCTTCTGATATTATCTTAATTTTCTGATACAGAAAGAATAGACCAGTTATATTTTGAATATTGTAGCTGGAGTTTGATTGAATTGTTAACCTTGACTAGCACGTACTATATCACTGGTTTCTTTGTTTGTTTCAGTTTTAAAATATCTAATTTTGTGTTGAAATAAAACACTCGCAGAGGACCTAGCTATGGAATAAGCTTTGCAAGTCTCATGCGATGTTGAGTGATAAAGAAACATATTTGTCATTTTTTGGTTCAAATCTTGAGATGGTCCCACCAGTATTTTCCTCAAACATCCAAGATGTTGGACGCTTTTGATGCCAGATTTTGCTTGTGTTTTAGTTAGTTTGTTTTGCTGACTTGCTCCAGGATTCTCCAAAAGATGAAAGTAGTTTGTTGAAAGCTGTTCAGCATGTGCATGCAATGATAGACAAGGAAATAGCTGCAGGGACAAATCCTGAGAATGTGTTTGTGTGTGGATTCAGCCAAGGAGGTCTGTTTCTATCCCTCAAACCCACACAACTTTGAAAATTGATCTCTCTTTTTTTCCTATTTTTCAGGACCTCCCGATATCTAACAACTTCTTACAGGTGCATTGACCTTGTCCAGTATTCTGCTGTACCCAAAAACTCTAGGAGGTGGAGCCGTCTTCAGTGGATGGGTTCCTTTTAATTCTTCTATCATGCAACAGGTTTCACCAGATGCAAAGAGGGTACGTCTTGCTAAAGACAAATGCTTTCTAATCTTAGAGTGGGAGCATGTTGATTCCC
Source organism: Populus pruinosa (assembly GCA_026413675.1). Taxonomy (NCBI): domain Eukaryota; kingdom Viridiplantae; phylum Streptophyta; class Magnoliopsida; order Malpighiales; family Salicaceae; genus Populus; species Populus pruinosa. The sequence continues at coordinate 2,267,773 of CM048602.1, read as the reverse complement.
CAGTATTTTATTCGAAGATAGTTTCCTCCGCTGTCTTCATGTTTCCGTGGTAGCCAGCTATGTTGTTCTTTTGTAGTTGCATCCATTTATCATTCTCCAAGTGATTTACTTGTAACAAGAATATCACTTCTTGGATTTCATGAGATTGATCTATGGTTTAACTTTGTGCAGACACCTATTCTGTGGTTACATGGAATGGCTGACGCAACAGTATTGTTTGAAGCTGGACAAACAGGCCCCCCTTTGCTTGAAGAAGCTGGTATAAGCTGCGAGTTTAAGGTGATACATCTTGTTCTCTCAAAACAATTTCATTTTTTTACCATTCAATGTATGAAACCTGCCGACAATCTGCACTTGTGCAGGCTTATCCTGGTCTTGGCCATTCAATAAACGATGCAGAGTTGAAATACCTGGAATCATGGATCAAGACTCGCCTGCCAAGTTCTTCTTAGAGTTTTGGGTACTATTGAACATGCATAAGCTTCATGTCATAGCTCTAGGTTATGTGGTAGAATCTATCACATATACAGGGGGGGCAAATATTCAGATATTATTATGCGCGTTGTGGTAAAATGATTCCAGTGTCAAGCATTCAACTGCTGAAATATTGTGAGCATTGTCATATACTGGTGGTGGATGCTGTATTCTACAAACTCTTCTGCCCTCGACATTTGGGTTGCGAGGTCATAAAATAAATTGGTAACTCTGTATGCTTTATCCACCTCATGGAAATGCAAGGAAATGGCTTGAATTAAATCATGCTCCACTTATTGAGCTGTGCTAATACAATTCTGCTCGGGGATGGACAAGCACTGGAGGCAGGAGGAAATTGCTAAGCTGGCCGCTATTTAGAGCTTGCGGTTTCACAGCCGAAGACTGTGGGGCCTGTGGGTGAGCAAAAGGTGAAGGGCCCGTGAATACACTTTCGAACTTGTGTGCCTATCTTCCAAGACATGGCTGTGATCAATTTCATGGAAGCAAAGATGTGACCCAGTGCTTGTTACAAGGGAATACAGTATAATTTTTTTTCAACATTATCAATCGTCCCAAGAAGTTCACCCGGTGAAATTGGAGTTTTTCTCAACAATAATAATGGAGAAAGAAGAGAGAAGAAAATGAAAGAAAAAATTGAGAAACTAGAGATACATGAGAATTCAAATGATGACACTTCTAATATTTTTTTAAAAATATTTTGATAAGATAAATTTATAAACATTAAAAAAAAATAAACTTTAGAGTTGGAGATAACTTACATGTGTTATTTAAAGATGATATTGGTGATATTCTTACCTAATCTATCACCACATATAATACACATGTTAAATATAAGTTTTTGATGTGCTGATGGATATAAAAATTTTGATGGGCATGTGTGTTATAGCTATCATAAATAAAAAAATTTAGAAAAAAAATATCATGTTAGAGACTCTTGTATTATATGCAACCAATTAAATTATGAGAATTTAAAAATTATTTTTTTAATTATAGAAAAGAACTTAGATATATTATATACAACTTATTAAATTAAATTGTTCTAGTTTAGAAATTATTTTTTAAAACTGTGAAAAAAGAAATAATGTAAGACTTGCATGTAGTATATACGTTTAGAAATTATTTCTTTAACTAAGAAAATAAATAAATATGCAATGTGGTATTGTTGGGGAAAATTCTTGAAATAGCCCTAATGGACAATCAATTCCACCACCCCTTCAACTGAAAAGCTGCGTCTAAAGAGGGGCAGTTTAGTGACTAGACAGGAACCAAAGACTAAACATAACTTTAGGTTCCGTAACATCAGTACTTACTTTTCTGTAATGTGATTCTCTCTAACTCAGGTAAACTGCATACCGTACTTCTTATTTTTGAATATATTTCATTTAAAAATTTATTAAATTAATTCTTTTATAATTTTAATAGATTTATATTAAAAATAAAAAATATTTTAATACTCTTTTAAATAAAAAAGAATCGCAATAACAAATACAATCACAGCGTTGCCAACGTATTTTAAATTATTTTGATATATTAATATTATAAAATAAAAAAATATTTTAATATATTTTTTAAAAAAAAAAACTATAACAGAGTGTGAGAGTGTTTGCCATTTGCCACACATATACTCTGCCCTCACATGTATGATATGGCATCTTCTTCATCGAACTTTCAAAGTCTTTAACTTCCAGTCTTTGCCTCTGTTAGATAGCCCTCTACTATCCCCTTCTCCCTCCCTCCCTCACTCCCTCTCTTTACAGCATCTACCCAGAGTATCAAGCATGAAGAAGCTATACCGTAAAGGCACGGTGCATCCATCGCCGCCAATAATATCAGACCATCTGTCCTTTCTTCCGGCCACCATCCTAACCCTCACAGCAGCTCTTTCTCCAGAGGACAGAGAGGTGTTGGCCTATCTTATCTCCTGCTCAAGCAATAACAATATCCTCTGCAGCAACTGGTCCTATATGAATAGCCGCAAGAGTAGCTCTCGCCAAAAGACAACTTCTTACACCAAGAACAGCAGCAGCAGCAGCAATAATGACCATCCTCCTATGTTCAACTGTGACTGTTTTAGGTGTTACATGATTTACTGGATTAGATGGGACTCGTCTCCTAATCGACAGCTCATTCATGAGATTATTGATGCTTTTGAGGATTGGTGGTTGTTGAAACAAGGAAGGAGTGGTTCTTCAAGCGGCAAAAAGAACAAGAAAGACAGGAAAAGGAAGGGAAATAGCCAAGGGTCTGGTGAGTTAATCAAGGGGGCAGAGTTGAGAATGAAGCACAGGATGGACGAGTCTAATTCAGTGGATGAAAATAGAAGCGCCGGGGGTGGGGGTGAAGTTGCTGCTGCTGCTGCTGGTGGTGGTGGTGGTGGTGGTTGTGGTGAAGAAGTGACAGATAAGGGGTCCGTCAGGAGGTTTGTGAGCTTCATCGGGGAGAGGATTTGGGGTGTTTTGGGCTAGTGAATTAGATGGAACCAGGAAAGGAAGAGAGCTGGCGGGTTTAATTTGTTGTATAACCTGCAGGCTACTACTTTTCTGGCATTTCGCTATAAGATCATAAAGGGAAGGATTTTCTTCTTGTTTTCTTCTTCTTTTTTTTGTTTTTTTTTAATCTTCCTTGTTTATAGTCTTGAATCATTATCAATTTTGATGTTTTTTCTAGCAGATTTTATATCATCTCTTTAGCTAGGTAAGATAATCTATGAATAGCATTAAAATTAAAATCTATCGAAAAAATATTTTACTTAACTTGATGATTTGTATGATCTAAGTTAGGTGTTTGTTCTCTTTTTCATTAGAGTAGTAAATTTTGTTTGATAAATGAATAATATTAATCTTGGAATATTTCACTGCTTTAGCAAACATTCAAGGATTTGGTAAGGGAAAAATTAAGAATATTTAATGTTGGAGCATCAATGATTACTCAATTATGTTTGGATGTTTGGTAGGGTTGTTGAAAATAATTTTTGTTTGAAAAAAATTATAAATTAATGTTTTTTAAGTAGGGTTTTTTTTATAATTTTAATTAATGAGAATATAAAATAAATACTTAAATCATGTAGAGAATATTTTGAGAAGTATTTTAGAAATAATTGAATCACAATCTCAAAGGGCAGAATTTTGTTTTATGCTAATACTATTCAAACCTTTATATCAAATTAGAGCTTTCTACAATAACTTTTCACAATATAAAGAATACTTAAATTATCAATTCAAATAATTCTTTTTAAACCCGTATTATTGATTAGTTATTGAATCGAGATATAGAAAAATAAAATAGAAATGACTTATTTCTATATACTTTTATTTTAAAAATTCAATACTAGAAGTTATTTTAGAAATAGAATTGTTTATACAAATCAAATACATTTCTGTATTTTCTAGAATTAAATGCAACCTAGTGTTTCGTTTTCTGCAAAAAAATGGGAAGCAAACCCATGAAATTAAGGTTAGAGAGGGATGGCCAAACATGGTTTCCAATTTTAGAACTCGAGTGCATGACATAGCATGGCAGAAATGGCAGGACAAGGGTGATCACGGAGGTCACTAGAAGCATCGCTATCGCACAATTAGTGAGGAGAGAGCGAGCAACCTCCACTTCGGCGGTGGGAGCGGTGATGTTTGTGGTGGAAATGAAAGGGAATAGATATAGGTGTCATCACTTATCGAGGTCGGCAAAAGCAGGCACAAGAATAATAAAATGCCTCGATTAAAGCAAAGGCGGTTGCATGTTCTCTTGCATAATGGCAAAAATGGGTGGTGTTTGTCATTTTAGTTGAACTGTATTTAAAAAAATATATATTTTAAATTATTAATTTATATTGTTTTGATATGATACTGCTAAATATAAATTTTAAAAAATATTATTTTAATATATTTTTAAATAAAAAAAAACATAAAACCACCTTAGTTTTTTAAAAAGATGAATTTCCCAACAAAAAAGGGGAAGGAAAAGAGGTCAGGCCACCCCAATCCACTGTTCTTGTCCCCGCTGCAGTCCAGATATCTTTTCGTTGCTGCATATATGGCCACTGGCATCTATTATTTAATGCAGAGTTTGTTTTTTCTGTTAAAATTATATTTTAGTCTAGTTTAAAAATATTTTTTTTTTGTTTTTTTTTTTAATCTTCCTTGTTTATAGTCTTGAATCATTATCAATTTTGATGTTTTTTCTAGCAGATTTTATATGATCTCTTTAGCTAGGTAAGATAATCTATGAATAGCATTAAAATTAAAATCTATCAAAAAAATATTTTACATAACTTGATGATTTGTATGATCTAAGTTAGGTGTTTGTTATCTTTCTCATTAGAGTAGTAAATTTTGTTTGATAAATGAATAATATTAATCTTGGAATATTTCACTGCTTTAGCAAACATTCAAGGATTTGGTAAGGGAAAAATCAAGAATATTTAATGTTGGAGCATCAATGATTACTCAATTATGTTTGGATGTTTGGTAGGGTTGTTGAAAATAATTTTTGTTTGAAAAAAATTGTAAATTAATGTTTTTTAAGTAGGGTTTTTTTTATATAATTTTAAGTAATGAGAATATAAAATAAATACTTAAATCATGTAGAGAATATTTTGAGAAGTATTTTAGAAATAATTGAATCACAATCTCAAAGGGCAGAATTTTGTTTTATTTTAATACTATTCAAACCTTTATATCAAATTAAAGCTTTCTACAATAACTTTTCACAATATAAAGAATACTTAAATTATCAATTCAAATAATTCTTTTTAAACCCATATTATTGCTTAGTTATTGAATCGAGATATAAAAAAATAAAATAGAAATGACTTATTTCTATATACTTTTATTTTAAAAATTCAATACTAGAGGTTATTTTAGAAATAGAATTGTTTATACAAATCAAATACATTTCTGTATTTTCTAGAATTAAATGCAACCTAGTGTTTCGTTTTCTGCAAAAAAATGGGAAGCAAACCCATGAAATTAAGGTTAGAGAGGGATGGCCAAACATGGTTTCCAATTTTAGAACTCGAGTGCATGACATAGCATGGTAGAAATGGCAGGACAAGGGTGATCACGGAGGTCACTAGAAGCATCGCTATCGCACAATTAGTGAGGAGAGAGCGAGCAACCTCCACTTCGGCGGTGGGAGCGGTGATGTTTGTGGTGGAAATGAAAGGGAATAGATATAGGTGTCATCACTTATCGAGGTCGGCAAAAGCAGGCACAAGAATAATAAAATGCCTCGATTAAAGCAAAGGCGGTTGCATGTTCTCTTGCATAATGGCAAAAATGGGTGGTGTTTGTCATTTTAGTTGAACTGTATTTAAAAAAATATATATTTTAAATTATTAATTTATATTGTTTTGATATGATACTGCTAAATATAAATTTTAAAAAATATTATTTTAATATATTTTTAAATAAAAAAAACATAAAACCACCTTAGTTTTTTAAAAAGATGAGTTTCCCAACAAAAAAGGGGAAGGAAAAGAGGTCAGGCCACCCCAATCCACTGTTCTAGTCCCCGCTGCAGTCCAGATATCTTTTCGTTGCTGCATAGATGGCCACTGGCATCTATTCTTTAATGTAGAGTTTGTTTTTTCTGTTAAAGTTATATTTTAGTGTATTTTAAAAATATATTTTGTTTGGAAAAAAATATTAAATCAATATTTTTTTCAATGAATTTTATAAATAAATATAACAATTATTAAAATATATGTTTAAATAAAAAACAAATTAACTCAAACTTATTATAAAATAACATGTTTAAGGTTTTTATTTATTTATTTTAAATGATATTATTTTAGATAAAAAATAGAATTGATTTAAAATAATATTATTTGGGTTAAACCGAGTTGCACATTAACTCATTAATCATTCACATTTAATAGATTTATTTCTTAATTTATTTAAAAATAAATTTGATTGAGTTAGGTGTTGGGTTATTAAATCAATCAGACTTTGTTTAATATATATGATGTAATCTTTGTAAAGAAATAAAAAAAAAAAAGTATTTGAACTCGAAGCCGTGGGTGTAAGGGGAGATTCTCTCGTAATCTTCTGATAACCAGAAAGAAAGTGAAGTGAAGTGAAGTGCTGTCTTGACGAGAAGGTTATGTCAATGTCAGTTGGATATTAATCTTTTCATTCAAGTAACTGTAACAGTAATAATGGCAGTGCTTTGCATTTCATGCAAATCGCTGCTGATAAGTGGCTTTTAGCAGCAGGACAGGATATGATGACTAGGTGGAGATACATATTTTTTTTTTAAAAAAAACAAGTTCTTTGGAAAAGAAAACACAAGAAGAAATGTTGAGTGCTTGCCGAGGTTTGATATGATCACCCCTTTTTTATGTTTTTTGACGAGCCCTTATATATATATATATATATATAAAGTTCTTTCAATAAAAATATGCTTCATACATAAAAATTAAATTTAAAACCTTGTTTTAAAAAAATAAACAACGAACTACTTGAACTAACCATTGTTAATTTATTATATAGCATTTAATTATCAATATCAAAGTTATTAAACCAAATGTTAGAGATAAAATTGATATAAAGTTCAGATTACGGATAGAATAAATTAACACTGAGTCAATAAAAAAATTTAAAAAAAGTTAAATGGATTATAACTATGCTGATCAAGTTAATTCTTAATTCATTTTGTAACACTCAATCTAAAATAGAAAAAGATCCTATGTTTATCCATAACAAATGATTATTGTAATGAGTATGTATTTCACACCATATTTGATGCATCATGTATTATCCACTATTTTAGAATCTAGTAATTTATGCTTTTGAATATATTTTAAAATATGTTTTATTTTAAAAAACATCAAATTTAATGTTTTATGTTGATGTTTTTTTTATTAATATCTTCTATAATATTTATATGTTGGAACAAATAAATAAATATTTTAAAAAAATATATATATTTAAAAAAAAAACCACTTTCAAACGACTTCATACACTACAATATCCAGTCCAAGACACACACTAGGGCAGGAACCCACCGGAAAACATCATCGGAATGAAGAGAAATGGATTGATCTCACGGCCATGGATCAGGTCAAAAGTCAAAGTCAAATTCAATATTAATTTTTCATGGTCCTCATGGATGCTCATGGACGTCATTTTTGTGTCCATGTGTGTCTATGTATAGCAGGCTAGTGAAAAGGAGTGACCATCTTTGGAAAGCGAATCTTCCTGGTTGCCTCCCCTGTGATTGCCCTATCACATACAGGAACGGGGGGACAGCCAGGCCCCAATTTCTTGGCAGCCTCAGCTAATTTAAACGAAATAATGCTATTATGTTGGTATTTTTAATTTGCTATGCTAATTTATTTTTTTATTTTTAAATTCAATACACATACATTCTAACCCCCAACCTTATAGAGAATTTTAGCATTGGGTTAAAATTTTCTATGTCATTGTTGGATTGCAAGTTGTATAACAAAATTAGAGTAGCTGAGTGCTTGTTATACCTCAATTTTATAAATATTTAACATTTATATTTTTTTTTGTAATTTCCTATTTATTTTTTTTATAATTGTATATATTAAAATTATATTATATTATACTGAATTATCATATATTCTCATTAAACCCAGAAGTCACTAGTAATTCATTAAACATCTCAATGCTCCTAGACCCTCATATATTACTCATAAAAAAAATTATACAGTGATTAAATTTATAATTGTATTTATTTTTATTAATTTTTAGAATTATAACTCAATTAGTTAGATTTTAATTTTTTTTTAAATCATCAATTCGAGTTTTATAAACCTCACGATCATTAAAAATTTATATAATTATTAATTTTAAAGCTCATAAAATTAGTCGAAATGTACACAAGTTGACCCGAACACTTATATTAAATAAAAAAATAATACAAATATTTTTATCTAATTATTTTTTTTGTTTCTTTTCTTCTCATGTCTATTATTTTTTTTTTAAATAATTGTCGATGGTTACTGCTAGGAAACTATAAAATTCTTCAACTTGCTATCCAATTTCTATATTATTATTTTCCAAATTTAATTAAAAAATAAATAAATAAAGCACTAGATTGGACTTGAATAACCTATTCACAAGGGCATGCTTGAACACGTCAATTGCTTTTATGATTCTTCTGGTGGGGGTCCTTAATGCTGCCAAGATGAGCATCTCATTCGAATTAATTAAAGATAAAGTCAATACCAAATGTCTCATTCATCTCAAGAGAGTGTATTAATTGGAATAAAAAGTTTGAATTGATTTTTGAAATGGTAAAGCAAAACCAAATAATGTTCTTGGTGATACCCATTTATGACAATGAGATTACACTTTGACTCTCTCTTTGTTAGGAATTAGTCAATAATCATAGAGTTAATTTCGGTGCAAGTCGACTCCAACAAAGCAACATCAACAACAACTTTATCCATGTTTACCTTACCCTCCCGTGATTTATTTGAGATTATGGTTTATAATTTTTTTAAATTTTAAATTATTTTTTTAATTTTAGATTATTTTAATATGATAATATTAAAAATAATTTTTTTAAAATAAAAAAAAACATATATTTTTGATGCACTTTGAAAAAAAAACACTTTAAAAATCAACTTTATCATACTTCCAAACACCTCTTTATAATTAGCTATATTTCAATGCATCTCTGTATTTTTTTTTCTTTACTCATTTGTTTGTTTTCGTTACTTGAATTAAGATGAGTAAATTAGCCTATTAAATTTAGATATTTGGATACTGTAAAAAAAAAACACTCGTAAAATATATCTAAAATAGATTCTATTTAGAGAAAATTAAAAAAAAAAATTCTCGTTAAAAGTTTCTATTTCTTTAGATAAAAACTCAAGTATTTTTTGTTTTTGTTTTGACTTAATTTTTTTTTATCTTTCATTGACATAAAAAGAGTGGTTATATTCCACACACACACACAAAGTCCTTCATAATCTACACTTACAATTTATAGATTAAGCAGCTTGCATCTCCATCCATTTGCTTCATTGGATCAGCCAACTTCTGGTCTCATCACAGTCAAAGGTTGAGAAATTCATGTAAGATTTGAAATTTAATATATATATATATAGAGTCATCTACTTTGAAAAGGGTAACTCATGATGCCCATGCTATCTAGTGCAAGTGCCACATTGTCTTGCTTTTCTCAATACAATGGCATGTGAGCCAGCTGCCTAAAAGGCTCTTTAATCAACACAATAACATAATTTACATAATCACTTATTACTGCTTAAACCCTTTTGCATATTTCTTAGCTACAAATGAAAATAACACATGACAATGATGGTAATATTAGTTTTTAAAATATTATCGAACATTTAAAAACCAATGTTATAATCACAAGTAAATTAGTGATTTCCAGATGATACGTTGTTTAGTTTAAATTATTATTTTTTTGAGTTCATAATCACATTTCTTAATTTATAAATCAACTTTCAGCTATTTTTAGTGGAAAAATATACTTTAATTGGACAAAACATCATATTGATTATTAAAAAAAAAACAAAAATATTGTCTGGCTATCAAACATCATGAGTAAGATGTAGAGGTGATATGATATAAAATTATCCAATATAAATGGAGAACAACTAAAAACTGCTTGGATGATGTTACCATGGACGACCGGTGGAGGGAGAATCATGGAGAAAAACAAAAGAGAGAAAGGGCAACAAAAAAGCAATAGCTAGTTAGCACAATTTTTATTTCTAATTGGATGAGGCATACACGTGATAGATACTCTTCTATCGTGATTTAGGGCTAACCCTAACTTTTATGATGATCAATAATTAAGGTTGAAAAATGGTGGCATTAGGTGGAGATTCCTCTAACTGGATTGCTAGCTATCATATTCATCCATGATTGAAATTTGAAAATTTCTTTCTTTTTGGGAGACACAGACACCATGTATTTACAGCTCTTTTCAAGATGATTGCTTGTGGGATGGGCCTTTTTGGGTCCTCCTCTTCCCTATTGGATAATGCCGTCTTTCTTCCTTGCTGTGGAGAATCCACAACAGGTCCAGCCTGCCTAACATTTCACCTGCTACAAGGGATGTCTGAGCTTAATACATAGTGAAAACGACACTGTTCATTGAAGAATTTAAACATAAGTTTTCTTTAAGCTTTCTTGTGTTTGGCTAGTATCTAAGGGTAGAAGAACATGCATATAAAAACAGAAACCTGTTTGGTTAAAGACAGAGCAACGAAGATATAAAATAAATATATCACTGGAACAGTTTTGAAGTGGATTTCCTGTTTGCGGTCTCAAGACAGTAATGAAACACTAGTAGACATGCCGCATGATCTAACTAATAGCGTAACAGCAGCATCCATGTTCAGTCTCTTCTCTAAAAGATTTAGCATTCTTTATAGTTCTTAAGAAGTGAAACAACCTTCCTTGGTCTGTCCAAGGTATGGAACCATTGGAAGGTGAATCCAAATCTGAGAGAACCTTATTCATATGCCTCCAGCAGACCATAACCTTAGATTACTGGAAGAACATCATGTACAGGTTAATGGTTATAAAGGACTAAAGATATGGCAGTACCTTGAATTGGAGTTAGGCATGTACAGGTACAGATGAGCTCATGGATGCGCAGCCTTTCAAGCGTTCCAGAATGGCATTCCGGCTGACAAGCCCTGAGTGCGAAGCGAGAGGAAGGCCTTCTTTGACGCACTCGTCGTACTTCTCCAAAGCAGAAACAATGTAACTAAAATCTGGTCGCTTGGATGGGTTAGCTGCCCAACAGCGCTTTATCAAATGTGCAAGTGCTGGCTGACAACTTGCTGGCAGTGGAGGCCGCTCATTCTGCCATGGAAAAAGTAACTAATTTATATAGAATTGGTCTGTTGCCCCAAGTTCTGAGGCCACAGGATGCATTTCAGAGTTAAAAAAATAGTTAGCAACAAAAGGATCATTTTCAATGGAAACAACAATGGGATCAGATATGTTTATCCCGCAGAGAGTTTTCCTTTTATTGTGAGATCAGTCATATGCATTCTAAGCTCCATCACGTATCTTCTGCTACCACAGCTTTCCCCCATAATTTGAGCATAGGAGCCTTACAGATGGTAGACCAGAGGAACATTGCTCCCATAAAACTGAAAGAGAGTTTCTCCAGACCATAGTTAAGACACCCAACCTGCAGTTTGACCCTGCTTAAGGCCCAGGCAAGAGTTGGCCAGGTTAACCTAGCTTCATTAAAAAAAAAAAAAACTGAAACAGAAATCAAACTGCAGGATTTTTGAATCCAGGGTTTTCCACTAACTCTGCCTGGTCTAAGCCCCGGGTCGGCAGGTCAACCACCGGGCTGGGCCAAATTTAAGAACCATGCTTATGACAACTTGAAACAATACGTATGGCATGCTTCCAGTTATTCACAGAGCCTCATATCGCTCAATTTCATCTAAAATTATGCTCCGTTAAAATGCCTAGCAGAGCCCTTTCATATTTCAAATGACCGTAGTGGAAGCTCTCAGGTTCCATCCTTATAGTCCCTAAAATAAGTAACCATTTTCAGTTTTTATAAGCATTTCGACATGGCTCAATTGATGTCTACAAATCTTATTTTTGTACACACGGATCAAATGTTCTTTCAGAGAACTAGATCAGCAGCAAGAGTTTTGATGAGCAATCTCAGAGTCTTACCCTGAAAATACAGCATGATCAACCTAACCAAAACTTGTGATTGTCTGCCTTTTAGAATCTCCATTGAAACAAATTTAACACAAACAGTAACTCAGTTAAAGTTTACAGCCTCGTAACAGAAGGAAAACATTAATAAGTTTTGGAGACAGTAGTGGCAATAAGCAGCAAAATCCCGAATCATTTTATTAAGGCTTAAGTGGTCATAAAGCAATGTAAATTTACAGTATCATGGGGATAACACAATTAGTCTACTCACTCCCTGAGGAAAAATTCAGGCAGATAAAGAAAGGAGATGCTCCTTCTGCTCATATGCCCTAAGGATGGAAAGGAATAAAGCTGAATATCAACTCTGTGTTATACATGCTCATCGAAACTAGTTTTCAACTTGAACTAATTTAGGAAAACTTGTTTTGCAGTACTGTGTTTGTAGCTAGATTCTGGAAATAATCTTTCTCATCATTTCCAAGTTCTCAGAGCTTTTGCCCTCCAAAATTATTCTTCAAAGCAGATACCAAATTGAATTAACCCATCCAAGATGTTACTGTTTTTGTTTATCCATTGGCCACCAATGAGTGATTTCACAAAAAAATTCAGATATCACCTAATTAATAGCAAGCATGAGTTAAGAAGCGGTGCATTGCTAAATAAGATACACATCTTGAAACTAGTAGATGATCAATAACATAGCAATACAAAAATAACAGACAAAATCGCCTCTTTTCTCCTACCGAGTTTTTCGTGCAAATTTTACTGTTTTAGATGATTGTTCTTTGAGATAATAGATCTCATTGATTTTATGAACAGTTGCTTTTGGTTAGCATACACGATGGAAGGGACAAATGCTTAGTAGAAGAGACAGAGACAAGGACAGACAAGACAGACAGAGACATAAATCCATGTTTATAATAGTTTTGGAGTTAATTTCTATTCTTTCAAAACAGAAAGGACATGTCTCTCTATTCTAATTGTATCCGCGTCTCTAGTTTCTAGACTTTAACCAAACACTACCTATTATATTATGGGAAACTCCCACTGCTACAAGATGAGCGTTTTATTTTTCTTTTTGGAAACATCAAATTGTAAGATAAAAGAAGCATGCAGGCAAATCTTTTTTCTACGAGAGCTCGTAACTAGCAAATGCGAGTTGAATCGAACAAAAATAATCTGCATACCTTCTCGGCTACAGCAAATGCAGCTTGGACAGGGGTCATTCCTTGAAAGGGAAGCAAAGCTGTAGTTAGCTCCCATAACACAATACCAAAACTATACACATCAACTTTCCGACTGCAATGTTTCTCCTTGATCATCTCAGGTGCCATCCAGCGGTAGGTTCCCTTGTTCCCTTTGGTTTCTTGGCACTGTGTTTCTAGACATGATGTGCCGAAATCAGCAACCTTAACCCTCATTTCATCATTCAGAAGCAAATTATTTGATTTCAGGTCTCTGTGGATGACTCCCTGTGAATGAAGATACTCCATTCCTCTTGATATATCAAGAGCTAATCTCAGTATTGTTTCTGTTGAAAGCGAGTATGGCTCTTTCTTGTTGAGATACATCCTCAGAGTTCCTTGTGACATGTATTCTGTGATGATACAGTACACAGGTGGCTTTTTACAAGCTGCAATGAACTGCAAAGAAAGCACTTTTACCATATTGCTATAACCAAAGCAAGGATGAGTTTTTAATTGAACATCCTTTCTCCGCCTATGGAAATTGATTATAAAGCAAGACTAAAGCCTAATTTTTTTCAGAAGCATCAATAGCATGAGCTCAGAAACTCATCGAAGCTTCAGGTTGAGGTACAAAGCACAGATACAGATAAGAAATCTGAGGCTTTCATCAAGCTGATACAGGTAAATTTGAGGCTGTCTCAAAAAATCAGGCCAACCCTGTATGGCATCTTCTAAAGCTTGAAGACAACTTAGGATAACGAAGACAATTCTATAAATCAACAAAGCTTTCACGTTGGAACAGAGCTCCTTGTCCAAGTCAAGTTACAAAATTAAGCACATTAGACCAAGGAAATACCCGCAGGATACATTGATTACCTTTTATACCTTCACTAATTACTCATTAACATATTAATCATATCAACTACATCATTGCTAATTAATAAAAGGAAATGCTTTTTGTGCTTTTAACTGAATTGGAAAGCAAAACCGCACAGACCTGGACTATATTGGGATGAAAGAGACGCGACAGCAAAGCAACTTCACGTTTGAATTGCTGTTCAAGCAAAGTTTTAGTCTCGTCCTTTTGGTTTGGAATCCTCACCATTTTGACAGCAACAGCTCTCTGCTTGTAAATTCCACGATAAATCCTACTATGAGCTCCAGAGGCAAACTTGTTACCTATAAATAACTGTGAAAGGTCAGCGGTCCATTCCTCTTGGTCCTCCTTTGAAGCCTCCCAGGTCTCTACATTCTCAGATTCCAGTATCATTGACCATGACTCCATGCTGTCAAATCTCTTCCTCTCCAAGCTCTCCATTTCAGAATTCAAATGGGATTTTGATGAGGAAGGAATTGTTAATGTTTTGCTCTTCGGTCTTCGAAGACGAAATGCATGGAAACATGAACTCGCCATTGAAGAACCTCTCTTGTTGTGTTTGATATGACTGCCAAAGATATGATTAAGAAAAAAAGAAAAGGTGTCAAATCAAACAATCAAAAGGAGCTTTCCTCCTGAAAGTGTGGATTGATTTCAGAAAGTGCATGAACTGATTCAGAAACATGGGTTCTGCAGAAAATTGAAAAGGAAAAATGGATTTTCATGAACTGATCAAAACCAGTACAAGAAACAGTCATGCACACAACAAAGAAAACATGCTCATCAAAGTTCTTTAGCGCATGAAAAAACCAGCCAAATGACAACTTTCCATGCTGAAAATTTGTCAACAGATGATAACTACCAATAAAGACAAGGACCAAACATAGAAAGGTTATGAGGATTCATGGCATGAAGAGCTGAAAAGCAAAGAAAAGAAGACAATTCATGAAAATGCAGGGGTGTTACTGTAGCAAAAAAAAACAAGGAGAAGAGAGATTTTCACGGCAGGATCAAGAGAGTAGGTCGTTTGGCAGTGGAAATATAGATGAATTCAAAGCAGAAACTTCATGGGGGTCTCGTGAATGCTCCAATGAAAAGTAAAAGACAGAGCTTTTAGATTATTGAGATATCAAGAGAGAAGGAAAGAGGGGGAGCTCTTTTCTGGACAGAAGCCAACTCCTCTGTTTTCTGCTGCATCTAATCTTTCGTTTTTATCATCATTAATGCTACTAAGTGGGTACAGTGGCAAAGTGTGACTTATGTTCATCAGAGGATCCTGATTGATTAACATCTTCTGATTTTCTCCATCTCTTAAGCTAAGCTTTGCCTTCAACATTAGGATAAAGAAAAATCCAAACTTTAGGATACGCATCTTTTAATTACTGCTACACTACCATTTGTGTGCCACATACAAGTGGCTTTTACAGGTGGAAACCTCACAAGTGGCAAATCATACACCATCTGACACGACTGTCTGTTCTTAATTCCTTCTTGTGATGTCTTTGAACTATCTTCAAATATAGCAAGATCCCTCTATGTTTGGTTAAATAATTGCTCGCGCACAAAAACAGTCATAATCTAGCCATGGTTACAAGGCGCAATCAGATCTCTGACTAAGCCCAGGATCCAGATTTTAGATTAAACTGGTCAACTAGTGGATCAACGGATTGGTTTGAACTTTACTTTCTTCAATAAAAACAACTAAACCTCTCTCCTTTTGACTATCATTGTAAGATAAATCCCTTGTTGTTTTAGATATTTAAGTTTATCTTCTTCTATCTTCTAACATTAACTAGCTATGATCTATGTATATAAACATATGTTTAAGGATTTGATGTGAAATGAACTCATTTATGTGGGCCGTCCCTTTCAGTCAACATAGAAGAGAAAGGAATGGATTCATCCATGGGCCATTGGCAACTGTTTTGGTAGTCTGCATGTGATTTAGAGCAGTAAATGATGTTACGTACCATAGGCCATAATTTTATGATTAATATCTCTAAAACAAAAGCAGTGGCATATTCGATAATTAAGTTCATAGTAATGAACATCGGCTTCCCTTCAAAGTCCAAAAATTAATTTCTTCTCTCTTTTTTTTCCTTTCATTTCTGTCTTCATGTTTGAGATTTTAGTTGATGGTATTCGATTACACCAGTTAGTTATGCATGATTTGGTTTTGTAATTAGAGTGTTTTAAAAAGTAATTTTAAATTAAAAAATTATGATTATTAAACTCAGATCAAATTAACAAACAAACACAAAAAATACATAACTCAAAATCCAAATCAAAACACATTTCAAATTAAATAAAAAAATATATTAATATAGTAAAAATCAATTAACTTATATGAGTTTTTATCATCCATTTAAGCATATCAAATCCAATTCAAATTTAATTGGATCATTTCCAATAAGTTTTTTTTTAAATAATGAAAATAAAAATAATTGACCTAAACTATAGATTAATAAGATTATCTAATGATTTAAATATTTTTTTAAGTAAATCCACTTATAAAACTAGTGTAGAAAGGCATTTTTTTCTTAAATAGAACATAAAACGATGTAAATTATATATATACAAAATCAATTTAGAAAAAATTCTGAATTGTACTACAAAAGCAAACTTTATCAAATGTCTAAGATTCCCACTTTGAAAGGAATATATATATATATATATATATATATATATATATATATATATATATATATATATATATATATATATCCTTTATTCCAAACCATTAGAACTTGTCTTCGATGTGGATTTTAATTAATAAATTGAAATAATACTCTCTTGCACTTTATTCAAGTGTAAGAGAATCGAAGCAGATTTCTTCTTTTTTTTTATGCCTCCCATGTCTAATACTATTCCATGAGTACAGCACAGGCAATCCGAGGATAGAATCAGGGCCAGGCAAGCATACTATGTGTTTAATTTTTAATATTAATCTATCCAAATCTTAAAAAAATGTTACTAAAACAATATTAATTTGATATTTTTTATAAAAAAAATATTTAATTGAAACTTATCAAGGACAAAAGCTACCACGTACTCTCCCAGATAGGATCTAATTCTCAAACTCTCTCGTACAAAAGAGTATTCCCATCTTTTGATTAGAAACAAATGGGGAAAAAGATTTTGGTTCTTTCTTTTATTACTGGGCAAACACATATATTCTCATGCTACCAAGGGAGTATCAACTTTATACCCAAACTATTCTTTTATGTCAATTTTATCCTCAAATTATTATTTTTTAATTACGACTTGTACTATAGTTATTTAACCTATTAATTCTAGCTCCTCTTTATGCTGATCGAGCATGTCCCCTTGGAGATTAAAAACAATCAAGATTGTGTTAATAGTCATTCAAAAATTTTCATGCCTGCAATTGCTTTATTTTTTTTAGGAAATAATATAAATTATATTATGAAATTTTATTTAATAATTTAAGTTATTAAATTAAAATAATTTTTTAACATGTTATCAGAACTTTAATGACCAAACAATCATGAGTTCCAATCTCATAATACTCATTTATTTGATAAAAAATAAATATAATATAATATAAATTTGTGCAAGTTTCAAATCTAGATGACTTTCACTTAAAAAAATATATTAAAAAATAATATAAATTATACTCTAAAACCTTATAAGTTATTAGATTGAGATGATTATTTGACTTCCCTTAACTCCTATGAAGAGTATATGGCTAAATTATTTGACTGTTATGAACTTTCAACATAAAAAAATTTAAAATTTTAGCAAATAACATTACTATAAAATTTTTTTAGTGAGATAGGATAACTTGTAATTTTTGCAATTTCAAAATATAATATATAAAAAAATCATAATATAAAATCAAATATCATATTTTTTAATTTCTTTAGAAAACACAACTTTAAAAAAAGAGGCTAGGATTTAATTTCATGATAGAGTAAGGTGTTGTTATTTAGAATCATGGAAGGCTGGAAGTGTGTTATTTCACAAATTCTTTTTTAAACCATGCTATTTGCTAGTATTCTTAATTTACTGTTACAAATTTTTTTAAAATCAAATTATTTAAGACCCATACAATCCTTTGCAAGTTGTGGGTTCATGCATCGTCTTTGTCAACTGTTCTGCCATTGAGGACTGGGTGGGATGGTGCTTAAGGATCAGAAACTTGGTCTGCAAGAGCTTTAGACTAAGAGCCTTTCTTTTCCATTCAGGTAATTTGATTTCAAAATGCCAAGGCAAGGTTTATATACCAATAAGAAAAGATACAATTCAAATTTAGGCAAGGTTTATGGGCCATGAGAGAACCAGCAGTTCGAAACTGGACCATATGTGAAAGGCGCCAGAGGTTCTCTGGAGCTGGAATATCACTTCCATAGGCCACATCTGGTAGGGTTTGTGCTGAGGCTAATGCATCTTCCAGGTCCAGCTCCTCCTTAATTAGCTCAGGATTGATAATTGGACCCATTGCCTTCAGACCCAGGATCACCATCACGGCCATGCTACCGTATCATCAGCACCTAACTATAGCACTATAGTAGTAAAACCTTTGCATGTGGGTTCGATTCGTGACTCACCCAACCTGAAACATGAAAATGAAACTCAAGACATATATCAATCTAATTTTAAGAAAAATAAAGAAAGATTAAAACTCAGATGACTTGATAGACATCAAAACCTGACTTTCAATCCCTTAAAATAATGTTATTTGGTTTTTTTAAAAAAAAATTGGAGCTGAATCTGAGTTAATTTGATTAGACTTTTCTAACTTGTAACTAGATTGCAATTCAAATTAAGTTTTATATATATAGGTCTAATTTTATGTTTATTGATTTTATATTTTACTAACCTTGACTTATCTCATAGATTGATTCGTGATTGGAGACATAAAATATAAAATAGGAATTTATCTATTTAAAAAAAATAGAGGAAAAAAAAAAACTCACTTGACCTGATACACCAAGTCGGATCAAATTTTACATCCTGTGGGTCTAACCATAAGTTAATTGGTTTTATCACTGCTACAGAATCATAACCTCCATTTGCATCAATGGTGGAGCGTAGCAAGAGCAATGGTGAATGTATTGCCTGCTAGAAAGGCATCTGTTAAGAAAATCTGTGGTGGAATGATCCCTAACCCTAAAAGGGCTTTGATCAAAACAGATTTGCAACCAACCTAGCGGTTGCAATGAGATTACAATTTTTTCAAGTGCTCTTTTTGGCAATACGTAATTTTTGTTTTTCCAATTATTTTTCATTTAACAAAATTAGATGTCAGATTAATAAAATCTACAATAACAATAAAAAATCATCAAACAGTATATTTTTCTTGTTATGTCACTTGCAGATCACCCACCTTGCTTCTGCAAAAGATATCCGAAAGCGATGGGAGTGTAAGCAAAATACAAACTATACTTAATTAGGATTCCAGAAGATCAACTGAAAATGTTGTCTCTCTCACTAAACCTCACCGACTACAGCCAAAAAGTATACAAATCAAGCCCTATGTTTCCTTAACAGGATCTTGATTATGAGCTCCCTGTGCTGTTAAATACTAATCAAATTCTCTCCTCTAAATCCAGATCGATCCAAGAGAAAGTGACCCAAGTTTTTGTAAACACACCATTGTTTTTATATTGGTGGTCCAACGCAAGCTAAGAGCAACGTATCACCTAACCTGTGGCCCATCGACATGTCCATGCATCTGAGAGCACCTCGTCTCTAATTTTACTAGCCACTAGACTAGGCTTGAGTTGTCGACCATCTTCCACAAAATGAGCCTCCAAGCAATCACAATCGATGATCAATCCACGC
This sequence comes from Populus pruinosa, assembly GCA_026413675.1. Lineage (NCBI taxonomy): Eukaryota > Viridiplantae > Streptophyta > Magnoliopsida > Malpighiales > Salicaceae > Populus > Populus pruinosa. The sequence continues at coordinate 2,247,767 of CM048602.1, read as the reverse complement.
TTTTAAAGTTCAAAGGCTAATAAACTAAATAATGCTATACAACAATTGTCATCCCCAGTTTCATGCCGCTCGTCACCCCCACTAGCTTCTTGTTTTTAGATTATTCTTGTGTTTTTTAAGTATTTCTTGATGGTTTTTCCATCCTCAATGGCGGAGGAGTATACAAAGCTAAGTGGGCTGTAGTTCAAGTAAAAAAATTATTAAAAAACTCAATAGTCTTCTTGCATAACCTTTACATCATATTTGTGAAGGGAATTAAGGGTCGCTTGAATCACTTATCTTTTGCCTATGTTAGTGATATGGTAATGACTATTGTCAAGAAGGGAAAGCCTAATTTCAAGAAGAAGGTTATATCTGCTGTCATTGTTTGGTAGCGTAAGCCTTGGCGTCGAAAGAATGGTATTTTCACGTATTTTGAAGATAATGTTGGTGTTATTGTGAACCCCAAAGAAGAAATAAAAGGCTCAGCAATTACGACTCTAACTGGAAAGGAGTGTGCTGATCTAATAGCTTTAATTTGTCTGTTTTTATTTTTTTTTAAATCATGCTTGTTAGAGAATCATTTTATCTAAATACTTAAATTTATTTAAATGTTTAAATTTTTAGATAAAATTTTAAGATATAATTTATATTATTTTTTAATATATTTTCTCAAAATAAAATTTTTTGGGCTTAAAACTTGTATATGCCCACATTACTTTGTGTTTAATTTTTATCAAATAAATAAAATAATAAAATTCAAACATGTGATTATCTGATCATTAAGACTCTGATATCATATTAAAGAATTATATTATTATTAATTATTTTTTAAAATATAATTTATATTATTTTTTAATACTATTATGATTAAGTCCTATATGTTTTTCTAAGGTTAATTTTAGTTGTGTTTTTATTATTTTGACTAAATTTGTTTTGGAGCTTTATATACAGTAATAAACTTTATGCAAGAAAAAAATAATTTCAGGGCTTCGTCTTGAAACTCGGCAAAGTACGCGCTGTCTCCTACAAATGCATCTGCTAAAGTAAAAAATAAAGATTTTTCCTTTTATTTATTTTTTTTGTAAAATCTCACTCCTTAGATTAGAATCTAAGGATGTCTCTTGTATCATTTATTAAATGTATACCCTTTTACATTCATCAATAGTTGAGAAAATTATTAAAATTATTAAAATCTAAATGTCTCTTTTATCATTTATTAAAATCTACCCTTTTACATTCATCAATAGTTGAGAAAGCACCATTAAATTTTAATTTTGTTCTTTTCAACAACATTAAGTTTTAGCTTAGGTTTTTAAAAGAAATTTATACATAGAGTCACAAAAGTGCAAAACCATTACGATCAAGTAAGAATTTCCAAGCTTTAACTTAGCTCTATAATAAGGATCGGTAACAATTTATAGCACAAGATAAAAAAAAAAAAATTTAGTTCCGCCCTTGTCCATGCTGATTTAAAAAGTTATATAAAAAATATCATATTTTGATATTTTCAGACATCTGTGAAGGGATTTTTATTGTATTTAGGATAGAGTCAAAGTCTAAGATATCTCTTTGAATAAATCTAGCTGAACTGACATGGACATACCAGTTTTGTTACAATAAAGCAGCGGCAAAACTTGAAATCTAAGACCTTAAAAACTGAATGAGTATGATGCTACGTAAACTTTTCAAGTGTTAGATTTGTGAGTCTTCTAAAGACAGATTATAATATAGAAATATCATTAAACTTTAAGTTCAGAGGTTTAAACTTGAAGGATAAGAAAGAACGAAACAACCTTTCTCAAGCATTACGCCCTAAGTCCTCGAGTTATCAGTACAAGTCTACATAGAAAAACCATTCTTTTTCATTCTTTATAAAGCAAAGAGGACAAGAAAAGATGCAAAGCTAGCGTAATTATGAAGGGGTGGGAGCGACGAGACAAAGAATCCTTTTGTAAAAGGAAATATGCTTAATGGGCACAGCAAAGTGACAGCTACGAAGCTCACCACACCGTTTTCTAGCTATGAGGAATGGTATTGTATTCACATGGGCACCCTTGTAATTGGCTTGCTTTGATTTTAAGAGGACAAACACTCTGTTTAGAGATATAGCCATCGAAACCCCTTTCGAACACCAATGTAAAAAAGAGTTGGGATGTTAGGTAAACCTGTAAGTCATTATGCTAACCTCTCTTTAAAAATTAAAAAAAAAAACGATGTGATTTTATTTTTATTTTCTTGTATTGATCCAACTAGTTTTAAATTGAGTTTAATAAAATCTACCATATTACTAAAACTCTAACCAAGTTAATGGGGTTTTATTGAGTCAATTTATGGTTTGACTCAACAAAAAACCAATAGCATTAAGGAGAGTAAAGGGTTTTAACCCGGTTTGTTATGAGTCGAGATCTTTAAAGGCCAGAAATATCATAGCTATAAGGATAGATACAATATAATTAATTTTATTTATTAATGTTTGCACTCAACAAAATGTTTTAATAACGGTTTATGTAGAAAAAACTGAAACACTATAGCGATTATTAATATAAAAAATAAAATAGAAAAAAGCTATTCCCTTCAAACTAGAAAAACATGGTAATACAAAAAAAAAAAATAACTAAAAAATATTTATATTTTAAAAAAACTTTTATATCAATCTTTCTATGTTAGAAGAAATTCATCCTTAAATTTATGCCTCAATCAGAAACAATTCTCCACCATGAATATATTTTTTTATGTGTGGGTCATCCCATCATAATTATGGACTCTAATACTTTTATGTAAGTCTTTTTATCATGAGTCCCCCGTAAGGATTCCAGTACCAAGATTTTTAATAACAACAAATAACATAAACATAAACAACATACTAGCCCATGTACACCTCTTTCTTGATAGGTAATCTCTCCATTCCCTCCTACATAAACATGTCTTATTATGTAATATTTTTAGTTATGGTTATTCAATAAAATACTATGATTAATCACCAAGGATTGTTAGGTCCTGATACTAATTGACACAAATAGAAGTAAATGATAACATAGTTTGGAATACCAATTCAAAATAAGAAGTATAAAATAAAAAAAATAACTAAGAAAAATATTAAATTTTTCTAAAAAAACTTATGCATTAATTTTCTTAAGTTGGAAATGACTTGTTTTTAAGTTTATATCTAATTTATAAATTATTTTCCACCACAAATATTTTTATATGTTTGAGTTATCCCATCATAAATTCCTAAACCTTTGTGAGAACCTTCATACGATGAATCTCTAAGCACAACATTGCAGTTCTCTAATACAACATATTTATATGTGCCTCTCCATCATGAGTCTCATTGTTAGGATTTTCAATAACAGCAATTCAGGCAAAAGAAAATAACATCCTTGATTTTTGACATCCCTCTCCTAATAGGAAACTTCTTCATCTCTTCTTGTATAAACATGTTTTATTTTGTGAAATCTTTCAGTCAAGGTTATTCAACAACACACTTAACTATTAAGAATTATTAGGTTTTAATAATAATTTAATATACTTTATAGCCAATCAATTAGTTATACATGATATTATTATATTCATACAAATATATATTTATTATTAATAAATACTTAATTTATCTTTAATATTCATATAATATTAGATTAATGAATCTAATATTTGATTTATGAATATAGAGTAAAGATAAAATCCATGGGAAAAAAAAATTACAAGAAAAATTATAAAGTTTTTATAATTATGAGATTCCTATTACATCAAAACATTGTTTCTAAAATATTCTTAATCAATGTTCTCTTAAATATTGAATATTTTTATTAGAGATGTAAAGATTAATATATATTATGTTTTTTAATTTATGAAATGAATCAATTATTCTTTAAAGTTGAGATATAATTAAAAGATATTTAGAATTAATATATAACTACTTGTCATAAAACATGTACAATGAACTAAACCGTATGAGAATTTCATATAAAAAGATTATTTATATCTATGAAAAAACTTATATAACAAATATATAAATGATTTTTAAATTTTATATTACTAAGTTATTTTATATAAAAAATATTATTTTTTAATCATGTTATATATTGTCTTAATTAAAATAACAAAAAGATAGATATTAAATATAACATAAATTATATAAAAAAATTATTCACTTTAAACAAAAAAAAAATAATAGCACAATAATACAAAATAAAAAGAATCTAACTCAAAAAAAATCTATTTTTTTTTTAAAAAAACTTAAATCACCCTATCAATGTTAAGCTTCGAGTTTAGCCAAGTCTAAAAACTAAAAAGCATCTCCAAAGATGCCAAATGGAACAAATTAATCAAAGAGATGGTGTTGTTTCCTAGTGGTGACAGTCCATGTGGTTGCAACCACAGGCAGCCCCAGTTATGTTCGTACACATCAAGGTCGCGTCCAACCCTAACTACTTCTTCCCTGGTCCATGGAACCTAACCCCAATTATTTCCCACTTTAGAGGATCATTGCTATATAGCAAACACGTTTACATTATTATTATTATTATTATTATTATTGTTACACTGAATTATCAACTCAAAAATCTTGCTTCTTCTTCTTCTTTTTCCTTTTCTGTTATTGCTTTGATTTTTCCTTCCATGATCGATGAATATGTAAAAAATTTCGAGTGGAAGATAGATGAATTTTCAAGATTTACTTAATCAAATTTTAATTTTAATTTTTAAAATGTTTTTGGTTTGAAAATATACTTTAATTATGAAAAAATATAAATTATAATATCATAGAATAAATCACCACAAAATTAATAATCCACCCTTTAAGTTGCACTTGTGATTATTATTGGTGTATTTGGTATTGCATTTCAAAAACATTTTAAAAAATTTGAATTTTTTTTTAAATTAATATATTTTTTATATTATCAAATCATTTTGATATGCTAATTTTAAAAATAATTTTTTAAAAATAAAAATATTACTAATAAACTTTTCTAAATAAAATATAATAATTAGAATTATATTTTTAAACACATTTGAAAAAACTTTATTATCCTTTCTCTAAACAAAACCTTTACGGGGCTAAATTATTTTGTATTATTGTATTTATTATACTGGCTTGTTTTTAATATAAAAAATTAATTTAAAATTAATTAAATTAATTTAATATATTAATTTGTAATTTAACCAGTTATTATTGAATAAAAAATTTTAAAACAACATTATATTAATATTTTTAATTAAAATAACATTATTTTAACTTCCTCAATCTACATAACTTAAAGTGAAAAGCTGTTATCGTGAACCTAGGATTCTGTCAGCAAAATGAATCTTTTAACTGTTTCCGGAACAAGGATATATTCGACCGATGGCACAAACTTTGGAGACCACTGGGGCTGCCATCTCTATCACCACCGACTAACTTGGATAGAAACTTTCCAAAAATGCCCTCAAAGTATTTGGAAATTCCCTCCACAGCTTAAAAACCATGCCTGCAATAAATTCTACTGCCAGTGTATCCCCTTCATCTTGCTCGTGGGAGCGTGCCCATCTTGTTGTTTTTAACTGCCTTTCGTCTCCGTATATCTTATTGTTTGCCAACGGATTTATGATTTTATATATATATAAAATGTGAATTGATGTGGATTATGAACATGTATGTTACGTCCAGTCAAATGGATTGATTGGCAAAACTTGCAATTAAAAGACTAATCATAGTTAAATTTTAATTTTAATTAATTTTTTATATTAACTTGATTGAATCTATAATTTAATTGATTGATTCTCCAAGCAAAACTTATTTTTTTTTAAATAAAACTAAATAACATTATTCCACACAAAATAAATATTTAGATCTATTTGATAGTAATGATGAATATCTTTTATTCAATTTAATTTTTAATAAAAAAACTAGTTAAATTAAAATTTGTAATTTTTAAATCATAAATAGAACCAACCAACTGGTTTCAAATGGAATGATTTGGTTTGATTTGTAATTTTTTTTAAAAAAAACTAGTTAGACCTATATCAATTTAATTGTTATTTTAGATCTTATGGGCTAAACTTTTCAAAATGTTTTATTTTATTTTATTATAGAATTACAGTATTTTCCTAGCTTTTTTAGTTTCTTTGTTTTTTTTTACATGCATGAAACATTTTATTTGCATCCACAATGTTTAAAAATTCAAAATCAAATTTGATTTTAATTTAGTTGGTTTTAACTTTTTAATATTAAAACTGAAATAAACTGAATTGAATAAAAAATTATTTTAATTTTATATATTAAATTTTTTAGTTTTTCTTGATTTTTTTGGTAAATTATTTTTTTTACTCATCCCTACTCAATTATTCATAAATTAATCCAACAATTAAGTAACTAGTGTTTTTTTGACAAATAATATATCAAACTATGTACTTATACTATGATGCTAGATCTACTAGTGTACTACGATAACTCCATATATAGGAAGGTTATAATGGACACTCTCTACCATCCAAATTTAATTTATTTTGGTTAGTCTAATTATGATTGGATTTATCTTGACCGTTCAATATGTCTAATCAAATTGCATTCTGGCAGGCAGATCTACACCGTACAACCATTTGCAAGCAGCTAGACACTGACAGATGATAAGGAGCAGTGCTCCCCTACCTCCACTCTCTCCGACTCGGCCGAATTAACATCAATGATTTTTATTTTTTAAATAATGAAACGACAACGTTTTAATAAAAATAATTATTCATGAGTTAACTCGGAAATTTAATAATTCAGTTTTTTTTTTTCTTTTTTAAAATCAGTTATCAAAACAAGTATCACGAATAAACTTCCCCTTCTCTTTCTATAAAGAAAAATATGTTTAATATTGTAGTAATTTTTATAGTTTAAAAAAATATTTTAAAAAAACTAAAAATTATAATTTTTCTCAAATTTAAATTTTTACTATAATTTAAGATGAAAGATAGATTTAAATAATAAAAATCAAATAATTTTTGAAATTATAGTTAATTTAAAAATATCTCCAACCACACTGTATCACTATAAAAAAATGTTTAATATAATTTTTATTTTTATTTGAAGTGATTTTAATTTAAAAAATTATTAAATCAATTTTTTGTGCTTTTTTAATGTTTTTAACATGATGAGACTAATAATAAAAAAATATAAAAAATTTATTTTAATATATTTTTAAATACAAATACTTTAAAAAACACATTGTACTATAACAAATATCTTTAATCCTGAAAAAAAATTGGTTAAAATTTATTTTTTAATTAAAATTATATATTTATATATTTTTTAATTGTATTAATGTTAAAAAATAAAAAATATTATTTTAAATTAAAATAATAATAATAATAAAAAGCTAATGATACCATAATCACAGACACTACTGGAGATAAGCCTCAAAGAGAAAATAATAACCCTTGGTTCCATTTTCGGAAAAAAAAAGAAAAAGAATGGCATGATACCATGCCATGCCATGCCATGCCATGCTTATATTGCTAAAACCTCAACGACACACAAGTCTCAGTTCCATTTTCAAGACACATCATTATCACATTTCTCCAAGCCCTTTCTTGTCATTTCCCCCTTGTACCCCCTTTCTCACTCCCTCTCCACCATCACCACCACCAGCAAGCAACTGATCACAGCACCGTGTCTTCCAAAAACGCTGTAAAGTTACAAGCTTTGAGCAAATGGGTACCCGAATTCAGTCTCACCAGCTCAAAAGCGGGTTGGTGGTGTCGGGTCGACCTGGACAGCAACAAAAAGAGAAACAACCCACCATGGCATCACGAGCCGTTCCTTATACAGGCGGTGACATTAAGAAATCCGGTGAGTTGGGGAAAATGTTTGACATCCCGGCGGCGGCAGACCCTCCAAAGCAACCACCTTCACGTGCTTCTACTTCTTCAAGCGGATCCATGAGGAACTCTTCTTCAGGTCCCATGAGAAATTCTTCAGGTCCCCTGAACGTCGTCCTGCCGACAGGGCTTTTCACTTCTGGCCCACTTGGTTCCGGACCACTTGGTTCCGGCCCACTGGGCTCAGGCTCACAAAAGAGATCTGGTCAGCTTGACAACAGTGCTGTCGGTTCTGGAACGGGATCCGGATCAAGCAAGGCACTTTACGGGTCAGCGGTGACGAGCTTGGCTGATGATGTGAAGGTGGGGCTAAGGGTATCTAGGCCAGTGGTGTGGGTGGTGATGGTGGTGGTTTTGATGGGGTTGCTTGTTGGTGCTTTTTTGATGGTTGCAGTTAAAAAAGCTGTGATCTTGGTGGCTGTTGGGGCTGTTTTGGTGCCTTTATTTGTGGGGTTGATTTGGAATTGTGCATGGGGAAGGAGAGGGTTGTTAGGGTTTGTGAGGAGGTACCCTGATACTGAGCTTAGAGGTGCTATTGATGGACAGTATGTCAAAGTTACTGGGGTAATTTCAATTTCTTTCTCTTCACTACTATTATTTATTATGTGTTTCTCTGTCTTATTTGTTATTAGATTAGTGCTAATTATGGTAAGACCGTAAGAGTATCCAACCATCCATTAATCTAATTCCAAAGAATGTTAAACCAGTGTGCCTGCCGTTATTGTTTTATTATCTTCTGGTCAATTCTGACATTATGCAGGTCTATTTTCGTGGCTTGCTCTTAACCTAAAAGAGTTATCATGGGTATGGAATTTGTCATTATTGAATTTCACTTTCAATGGTTGCTTGATGAAGAAAGGCAGCAAGGGGAAGAAAATTGAAAACTTTCTAAAGTAGAGATTTATGGGATTTTGGATGAAAAGCCATTTTGACCCATGGACACGAATCTTCATCCATCAAGGGTTATTTCGGTGTTGTCAAAGTGGTTCCAGTGGCTAATGTATTACATTTCATCTAACATGGTGATTTTATAGAAAGGGGGGACTTTTTCAGGTTGGAGAAAGTTAAAGGGGGCCTGTATATTTAGTCCACCAAAGGACATGTTTTTGGATGTAGACGCAGACTTGCTTATTATTTGGGTGGTATAGGATCGTTGTTTGCCCGGATGCTTTATCCAGGATTCTTTTCTGAAAGTTATTTTTTGTGGGCGTTTTCCAAAAAGAGGAAATTTGATCTACTTGATGGGGTGGAGTTGAGCCAGCAAAGCTGCTATAAGCTTTTACTTTCTTGTATGTTGAGGCGGTGAGTGGACCATAATCTACTTCTTAGGGGTTAAAGTATATAATTCTGAAAGCTGTCATCAATTTGCTTGATGAATTATTCCGAAGTGTAATGGTTTTTTATGCCACTTTAGGAATTTACATTTTTGGTGGAGGCAAATTTGTCGGTTTAGAATTCACTTGACAACAAAAGTTAAGGAAGTGCATCTGTCATGGTTGATTTTTATTGTTGCATGTGCAAAGTTGGAATTTGGAGGGAATCATAATTTGCTTCTGTCAGGGTTAAAGGATAGGAAAATGTGAGATGACTTTCAAATCTGCTGGAAGAGGTTCTTCTTCTTTCTCTAGAAGAGCATTTGATTCTTCCCCTAAATTGTCTTTGGAGTATATGTTCAAATCAATTGGTTTATATGCAAAAATATTATGAGGAAGAATGCCAACGAGTTCTGTGGTGTGGAAACAATTCCTGTGGCAAGTCTCATGGAAAAAAGTTTTGTTACCTGGAAGAAATTTTCTACAGAGTAATGACATCAATGCTTGCTTTTTTTATGACATACTGTAACTTTTTTGGAGTAGGGGATCAAGATGGTTGACAACTGATTTTTTAAATATGTCATAGATCTACTGAGTTGAAGTTAGAAGGGGGTTTTCTTAATAATAGGCATGGGTGGTCCGGCTCTTTCTATACAAATATAAGAGAGGCTTGATTGAATAACTTCCTTTGTTTGTTGCAAGAACTAAGCCATGTGAAGATGACCAAATGGATACCTTGTCTATCATTCCTATCATTGTCTTGAGCACTAAAGGTATTCTTGGTGACTTTGTTTCAACATGGAAAGTGGAAATAAGTCCATGTCATTTCACACACACTGTAGACATTTGTATGGTGAACAGTGTCATTGATTTAATAGGTTGAAGGCAGTGCTGAAATCATTTGTTGCTATGAAAACCAGTCAGCCTGAGTCTGTCGCTGCCATTTTTTTGTAGAGTATCATGTCCTGAAAAGTCTACATTCCGCATTGCAGTGATGCAGCCGTGGAGCTTGAAAGTAAAATTTAAGGGGGGGAAATTACAAGATGAAAAGGGGTGTTATGGAAGTTAAACAGAATGAAGGGCTAGAGGCAACATGGGCTCATAAGATATGGATCTCCACCATTGTGGTTATGGAAACTTTGAATGCTCGTTCTCATATGGAACTCATCATTAATGAAGTTTTTGGAGCTTGTTTAAGCTAGGTTATTTTGCAATTGCAACAAATTTGTATTATATCTTGCAGTATAATGTCACAAATAATGTCTGATTTATCTTTTTATGTAGGTTGTCACCTGTGGCAGTATACCTTTGGAGTCATCTTACCAGAGGGTATCCAGATGTGTATATGTTTCATCAGAGTTGTATGAATATAGAGGGTTGGGTGGAAAGTCTGCCCATGCAAAGCACTGTTTTGTCTCATGGGGTTTGAGACATTCAGAGGTTAGTTTGCTGAGCTCTCATGTTGATCTGTCCAAATATTGATGTGGAAAACGGTTTAGGAAATGATGATTCAGCTTCTGCTCATGGCACTTAGGTTTTCATTAATGAAAGCATGATGAGTTCAATTTACTCAAATGCCAACAAATGTTTGAGCAATTAACAAGGCACCTGACACCTAAATTATGTTTTTTATACCGAGATGTGGAGCTGACCAAGAAACTGTAAGTTACTGACTAGGGGAAAACATATCAGGTTTTGGGGTGGGGCAAGTTTATATGATATCAGAAACCAATAAGTTGACCAGTACTTCATGTTTACTGAATGCTTTAAGTTGTTAACGCATTCATGATGATAAGCTGATAGGCGACGGGAGTTCTTTATATGATTCAGTACATAGCTATTTAATGAACCAGAAAATGCAGATAGTTCTAGTTTGTGTGTCATTAATGACAAAACATAATCTGACTCCCTATGATTACTGAAAACTGAGAAGACAGTCTTTGGCATCTGATATTGTAACTGTGGTGTAATTGCGAGTCTGCCATTTACATAGCTACCTCTGCAAATTGCAACATTTCAGTTCTTGTTTTCCAAAGTTCTGTTTTTCTTTTCAAAAAAAGCCTCCAGCATTGTGGTGATGCTTTGCTTCTGGTGAACAGAAGTTTGTCGCTGATTTTTACGTATCAGATTTCCAATCTGGGCTAAGAGCACTAGTAAAGGCGGGCTATGGAGCTAAGGTTGCCCCATTTGTCAAGCCAGCTACAGTGGTGGATGTAAAAAAGGAGAACAAAGATATGTCTCCCAGCTTTTTACGCTGGTTAGCTGATCGCAACCTCTCAAGTGATGACCGGATCATGCGTCTCAAAGAAGGGTATGGCTTAAGAAAAGTGTTCAGCAAACTGATTCCTTGATTCCATGGCAGTTAGTTTTTTACGCTGGTTGAATGCTTCTAAGAAATGTTTGCATCTCAGGTATATTAAAGAAGGGAGCACTATTAGTGTAATGGGTGTTGTTCGACGACATGATAATGTGCTGATGATCGTTCCGCCACAAGAGCCTGTCTCAACAGGTTGTCAGTGGTTCCGATGCCTCCTTCCATCCTATGTTGAAGGCCTTGTTTTGACATGTGATGATAATCAAAATGCTGATGTGGTTCCTGTGTAGATTTTTAGCTGTTCATCATAATCTAAGTTTTCTTTGGAACTGGATTTCACAAGTAAATATTTGAAGGATGCCGACCAAGGCAATCATCAAGCACCCCAAAACCACTTGGTACCTTCTTTTCAGGTTTTAAGGAGCATGTAAATGGCACAGAAATTGCAAGGATGGAAGAATGAAGGCGCCATGTAGCAACGAAACATATTCTAGTGGTAGTACTAAAGAATTATGATTTTGGCTGATTTCTGTACATAAATCCCCCTAAGGGGTACGGAAATTGTTGCGTTCTTCTGAACTAAAATCTAGCAAATGTGCTGTAATTGTATTTAGGTTCCATTTAGAAGTTATAGAGGTTTAGGTGTGTCGTATTTGGATTGCTTGTTTTCTCTTTGGTCTGAAGGGGCCCCCTAGGGCCTTGGATTGGGAACATGGCGTCGACGTACGTTAATATTCTGCTGTGCTCTGGAGGAGGCATATATTTTAGTAAATTCAAGGGATAATTACCCTAGTATTTAATCTACTATTTTTCGTTCTATGGTTTTTACTATATTAGTGGCACGTCCAATGCAAATCTATGCTTTTCTAATAGAAAAAAAAAAAAAAATAAGGCTTGGCTTGACTAGTTAATAAAATATAAACTGATTAAAAATATTTAATATTATATTTTTTTAAAAAAATATTAAGATGGTAATATATTGAATTAATTTAAATTATTTTATTAAATATTTGATTTGGTATATGAGATTATTATAATATAAAAGGTTTAAAGTTCGAGATTATTATAATATGAAAAATTTAAAATTTGATTTTTAATATTGAAGGATGAAATTAAAAAAAAATTAAAAAGAAAAACTTGAATTAACTTGAATTAAAATATTAAATATATAATTTTAAGTTATGAGATCAAGATAATATTATAAAAAATAAATTAAAATAAATTATAAAGTTTAATTTTTAATAAATTTAATGTTAAAAAATAAAATTAAAAAAATATAAAAAAAATAAAAAAACCTGCATCAACCTTAATTAACTACGCAAACTTATGAAACTGGTCATGAAATCATAATAATTTTATAAATTTTTTTTTTTTAAAATAATCCAAGTTAACCTTCTAATCTCGTGAGCGAATCAGTTCATAAAATTAAAATAAATTAAAATAAAAAATAAAACTTAATTTATTATCCATTAATTATTGAATAATGAAATTGATTTTTTTTTAAAATAATAAAATGACTTAAGTAAACCTGTAAAACTTATGACTTAAATTATGAGAGCAAGATAACCTTATTCAAAACAAATCAAAATAAATTATAAAATTTAATTTTTAATAATTTTAATATTAAAAGAAAAAAACACTAAATAAATAATGAAAAATATTCTAGTCAACAAGACCAACCCATTAAATTCGCAATTCGAGTAATGAAATTAAAATAATTATATAAAATTAAATTAAGATAAATCAATAAATAAATTATCAAAAGGTTAAATAAAAAAAATTAGTATAATGAATAATATTTTATGAGGTGGTGTACAATAATAAAAGTATTATCTCTTTTAATTTTTGTTAATACATGTTTATTTACTATAATGAAAATTATTAAACTCAGGTTGAGGTTGTTAAACTTAGCTAGATAAATAACATGACTCCATTGAGGACTTGATTAAGAGGGTGGGCAGGTTATCCAATTTTTTTTTTTCAAGAGTGAAACTAATTTTAACTAATTAAACCCAGTTGTTTACATTTTAAAAATATTTTTTAAAAAATTTAATTTTTTATTTTTTATTTCAAATTATTTTTTAGTATTTTTAAATTATTTTAATATACTAATATAAAAAATAATTTTAAAAAATATTATTTTAATAATAATAAACTATATTTTAAAAAACAACTACACCTTCAAGTTGATGAAGGATTGCTCTGCCAGGTCGACTATTACCTAGTTTTCTTGAATCCCAGTCCGTCAAGGAATCACCAGTTAACCTGTCAAATGGGTTTAATAACCCATTCTTCTACCATTTTTATACAGTATACACTAATGTAATGAATCAGGATTCAGGGCACTTGCATGATGGCAATCATATGTTTTCCTTGCGTCAATATATATATATATATATATATATATATATATATATATGGATCCGTCTCATATTAAACTTTTTTTCAGGACTTCAGCATGACTTTCGCACATAACCACCGGCATATAATCTTTACCGAAAGGCATTCTCCCATCAAAACTTGAAGCAGAATGCCACAAGGTTCCAGCCGCAAGTCAGGTGGGAGCATACACGACTCCATAACATTCTGCCATGGAAATTATCTGATGAAGGGAATACATTGTGGCTTCCTCCTTGTACATTCTGTTCCACTTTTATATTTAACAAGCATATCACAAGTCAATCTTATCTGACAAGGAAATCTCAATGAAACAATGTCAATTTGCCAAAAAGAAATAAAACAAGGAGTGTCAAAGTAAATTTTCCTTTCATGAATTTATTGGCGCAGGTTCTGAAAAATCATAACGTGTGTTTTTTTTTTTATTCGGGTAAACTTTAAGAGAGGGAAACTAAAGTCTGGACGGCATCCCTCCAGCTACCACCAAAGTTTCTCCTGTTATGTAAGACGCATCATCGGAAGCCAAAAAGGCGACTGCTGAGGCCATGTCATCTGTGGTGCCAAGCCTTTGAAGCAAGGTCTGATCCTCAATTGTCTTTCTCTACAATAATTTGGAATCCAATTGAGTCAAAGATGGGTCAGCAGCTGCTCTTTTTTTGAAAATTATTGAAACAACTCAAAGCCAAAAATATAAACTTACAATGGTCTGATTGCCTGTAATGAAATCAGCAAAGTGTGTTGGTACAAAGCCAGGAGCTATACAGTTCACTCGAGTGTGAGGAGCCATCTCAGCAGCAAGCACCTACAAAGTATCGAGAAAGTATTGCGCAAAAAAAATTAGAAACAAAAGCCTGATGCTTTTGCATGCAATCAAGAAAGACTAAAAAATAATCAAGTGTTTGTCCACGCAAATTTATTGTCCAAGAAATATAAGAGAAGAATTGGATTCTCTTTTTCATGAGTTTAGTGGCAAAGGGAAGAAGCATACATGCATATAAGCAGAAGAAGAGAAAGATGCACATGATCCAGCTTATCTATAATAAGAGATAGGCTTAAAAAAAAACCACGGTCTGTTATTTCAAACAAGGGTTATGACTTCAAGTTCATCATCTTATTTCAGTAAGTTGAATTTGTCAAGTTCTTGATGAAACAGAAATGGAAGGAGAACACAACTGGATGATACCTTAGTAAGCCCAAAAAGGGCTGTCTTTGTGACACCATACATAGCCATGGAAGAATGTGGATGGTAGCCACCAATAGAGGAAATCAGAATAACTGAAGAACCCTTCTTCATGTGAGGGGTCGCATCCTGAAAAAATAAGTGAATATCAAATAGGACTTGTATTCCAAAATGACAACACATGGATACTAATGAGTAAACCTGACTGACCATGGGAGCAAGAGCAGGAAATTCTAGTGGTGTAAACAACGAACAGAATATCACAGGAAACACATCTATTCTTGATGACATTTTGTGTATTGATTTCTATATGTAAACCTTGTGTTAATAAAAATTACCTTCAGTAGGAGGATAGCTGCTTTAACATTAATTTCCCACAGCTTATCGAGGACAGATTCCTGGGTTTCCAAAATGGAAGCTGTAGATGGATTGACAGCAGCATTGGATACAACAATGTCTATCTTTCCATATTTCTGAAACCAGAACCAGAAGATTTCTATCAATCAAGATGACTAAATAATCAAACAAAAAACCTGCTCTTTCATTGCAAACAAACACTCTTAGGAGCTCGCAAAAAGAAACCAGATAAATAGGCAGAAACATATCACGCGCACAGAAAAGAGAACAAACAAGCTAAATGGCTAAACATCTCGAAATCACTCTATTGGAAGCAAACAAATAAAGATTAAATGCAGTATCCTCTTTCATCTTACAGTCATCCTACATGAGCATGGTGGATGAAGAAGACTAACCACAGCCTTTTGTTGGACTAGTCTAACATTTACGAGCATTAACCAATAGTCCAATATGCAGCATCAAATTAATTAGACACCAATTCCCTTTCCTGGTTACTTGCATACTATAAAAAACGAAGCTGACTTTCTCACCTGTACAGTAGTCTCTGTGAGATTCTTCCTCTGTTGTGCATTTGATACGTGACAGACAACACCCAACACTTTGATGCCTTTAGCTTTGAGTTTCTCAACTGCCTCATCTACATTTTTCTGGATCAATTGAACAAAAGACCAAAAGAAATTCCATCCCGAAAGTAATCCAAAGAAAAAGCCCATATCAGTTACGGCTAGAAAACAGCATAAAAAAGCTAACTTTAGCACTTCAATTTTCAAAATATCTTGAGATCAAATAGAACCAAAAGCCACGTGATACATGAATGAAAGATGGGAAAGCATAGCATCAGGAAGTAGCAAACCATGTATCGATACATCATTACTGGGGAGAAGAGGGTGCTGTGATTTGATCACTTAGCAGGATATCCTACTGTTTTCTTGTAGGAATTTCGTATTTCTATATAATTGTAACAAAACTTATCTCGAGAGATACGGGAAATCAACCAATGAAAGTATGAAAGTCCTCTCTCTCACACATGTTCTTGTTTCTCTCTTTCCCTCTCTCTGTTATAGGCCGATTCTTTTCTAGACCCCTTGTGTGCTTAGCCAATTCAGAAAAACAACACTATCACAGTATTGATTCTCTAACAGCATCAATATATTTTGGCCCTCGCAATTTTTTCTTGCAGCACTCCATTTAGCACTACTAATAGAATCACTTTCAGCTCATCCCATATGAGTTCAAACTTCAAACAAAAAAATACACCCCATGATGTGTGCACTGGGAAACAAAACTAAATCCAATTCAAAGTGATAAATTAAGGTCATTCAACCGAAAAGGATTTGGCATATCCTTGCTGCTCGTAAAAAATCAACATTTTCTAAACCCTTTTAGGTGAAATCTAGTCCAAAGTCTATATACTTACTCAAATCCAATAGCAGCAGAAACCAGAAAAAGCCTAAACAATCAAGATTCAAGAAACCAAAACAAACCCAGAAAAAAAAAATCAATCTTGATCCCTGAAAACAAGAAATCATATGATAAAGAAAAGAAAGGAAATGCTAAAAGCAATGAATATGGAGGGGAAAAAAGAGAGAGAAAGAGCACCTGCTTGCGAGAAGAGATAACAACAGAAGCACCTTCCAATCCAAACCTCTCTGCTATGGAAAAGCCAATTCCTTGAGTTGAAGCGGTCACAATTACCACTTTCCCTTCAAATCTCTTTCCACTGATAATCTTACTAGTCATCCTTCCTTCTCTGATCTCTCTCTCTCTCTCGTTTGCAAATTACACGACAAGACAAGTTTCAAAAACAAAGTTGGTTTTTCCAGGAAATATTGCTACTGTTGTGATTAATGAAACAGATTAGTGATAATTTAAAAATATATTAAAATAAAAAACATAAAAAATAAATTAATTTAAAAATAAATAAATTTTGACTACCCTCAAGCACTTTATAAAACGAAAGGATTAGGATGGGTGGACGGACGAGGATGACACCTGTTCTGTCATTTGATACTCCGATGATGTTTATGCATATTTAGTTATTTATTCATCGGGAACATAGTCAACGAGTCATTACCCTTAAGAATATCTAATTCAAGAGGTCCTTGTATTCTTAATTTTATCTTACTTTGATCCTCCAACTACCTTTTGTTTTACTTTCATCCCTCTGTGCTTGATCTCTCTTTTGTAACGAGATCCTTTTCCCCAGATTGGTGTTGACTCATTCCATATAATTATTTATTCCATGATGATGGCATGGGGTCTATGATCCCTGAAGAAGGCATATAATAAATCCTTACACAACATTAGGCTGAGTATAAATATAGGCATAAAATATTTTTTTGAGTTTGGAAATGCCGTCCAAACACTGTTTTATAAAAAAATTAATTTTTTATAATTTTATATCGTATTAATATTAAAAATAATTTTTTTAAAAAAATATTATTTTAATATATTTTAAAAAAACTTTAAAAAATCATTATTATTATAATACCACCAAACGCTAAGTAACAAAAAAAACGTCCAAACTATGCTACTCGCTCGTGTTTATTGGCGGCCCAACAATAATCCTAATCAATCCATCGGCCATAAACTAAGTAGACATTTCTATGCTTGTTATTAACCATATATAGCTCAAAATTAACATAGCTACAAGGTTCGTTACCCTCAAATAATTTAATATATATGTGAATATTTGAAATAACTTATATATATTTTAATTAATTTTATGAATTTTAAAATTAATAACTATATAAATTTTTAATAGTTTAGAGAGGATTCAAACTCATAATTATTAGAAAATAAATTGAAAATCTGGTTAGTTTATTTTTATTAAATCACATGCATGGATTTATCTACATGGATTTATGGATTTAAGGGTACAGAAATATGATACATTCATACATGCCAATTGTTTCAATTCATCGTTTTCGTATTGGATATTTCTTCAATCTTGTTATTATGTTAGATATTTTAATCTAAACTAACAAAAACACTCTTACGTGAAAAACTATAAACTCATCATTAAACAAATAACCATGCAAAAACAATGAATTATAACAAAAAAAAATGTCATTTTGTTTTCAAATTTATATATATTTTCAATAATTTAAGTGGAGTTTGATCGAGTTTTTAGATGAGAGTGTTTATATCCATTTGCATGAAAATGTCTATTAGAAAAATAGATAGGAGAATGAACTAAAATACATGAACAAGTCAAAATTAAGCAAGTAGACTTGTAGGGAGAGATTGAAGAGAAGACATAAAATATAAAGATAAATCAAGCTAATTCATATTATCACGTGAGAAAATTAAAACCTACCTCAATTTATTAAAAAATAACTATGAAAAAAACAATGAATAGTACCACTAAATGACATTTTCTTTTCAAATCTATTTATTTAAATAAAGTTAATGGAGTTCAAGTTTCTCAAGTAAAGACATTTTTATCGGTTTGTATGAAAAACAATAAGATATTAAACTTTATTTTCATTATTTTCAAATTACATGTTTTCAAATAAATTTGGGGTGTTGGAGATCATTCCGAAGTTAAATGACATGTAGCCAGATAAAAGCCATTTTTGCCATATGCATTGTTTAAGGCTGCTCCATTTGTCAAGCCAGCTACAGTAATGGGTGTACAAGAAAGAGAACAAAGATATGTCTCCCAGCTTTTGACGCTGCTTAGCTGAACGCAAACTCTCAAGTGATGACCGGATCATGCGTCTCAAAGACGGGTATGGCTTAAGAGAGGTGAGGCAAACTGATTCTTTGATTCCTTGGCTGTTGTAGTAAGTTTTCTGAGTTGCATGCTTCTGAGAAATGCTTGCATCGATGTCAGGTATATCTAGGGAGCACTGCTAGCGTGATGGGTGTTGTTCGACGACATGATAATTTGCTGATGATCGGTCCACCACAAGAGCCGTCTCAACAGGTTGTCAGCAGTTCCCATGCCTCCTTCCAGCCCAAGTTGAAGGCCTTGTTTTGACATGTGATGACAATCAATGTGCTGATGCCGTTCTTGTGTAGATATTTAATTAGCTGTTCATCTTGATGTAAGTTTTCTTTTGAACTGGATTTCACAGGTAAATATTTGAAGGGTGCCCACCATGGGAATCATCAAGCACCCCCAAACCACTCTGTACCTTCTTTTTCAGGTTTCAAGGAGCATGTGAATGGCACAGAAGTTGCAGAGATGAAATAATGAAGGCGCCATGTAGCAACGAAACATGTTATAAGTATACAGTAAGTGATATGGAAGAAATAGCATAAAATCTACATTTTCTATCTTTGCCAAAATATAAAAATAAAAAACTTTCATTTTGATGATCTAAAAAAACAAGGAAAGATAAAAATCAGCATCTATCTAACTATAGTCAATCCATTCCCATGTCATTTTTATTTTAAGCAATTAGATCCTTTAATGGAATCCCCTCAATTTCCCTTCGCGGATTTAGCACTGGTTTTTACTATTTAGAGAGAGAATAGGAAATTACACTAATGGAGGAGAAACTCTCTCAACTCAACTCACAGACCCTCAAATCTTTTCCCTGAAAATCTTCCCTTGCTATCCATTTTGATTTGCAGCTGTTTGTCTCCATTCATGAACAGTGATAGCGCTAGAGCATTTTGATTTTGGTTGATTATGTAAAGTATATTTAACGTATTTTTCCCATACTTCTACCATTTGTATACATAAATGTAATGAAGTGGCAATTAAATGTTATGAAAGGAAATAAAATCCTGAAGCCGAAGACAAACGGGCTACACGTTAAGTGGGAGCATGCATGACTCCCTCATAATCTGCCATGGAATTGGAAATTATGTAACGAAGGGAATAAGTTATGGCTTCCCTCCTTTTACATTTTGTTATGTTCGACAAGCATATCACACTCTAATCTTATCCGACAAGGAAATCTCAATGAAACAATGTCAATTTTCCATGAAGAAATGAACAAAGAGCATCAGCATGAATATTTCTTTCATGGATTTATTGACGTGGGTTCTCAGCTGGTACCATGAAAAATCATAGCATGCTTTTTATTTGGGTAAACTTAAGGGAGGGGAGCTACAGTCTGGACGGCATCCCTCCAGCTACCACCAGAGTTTCTCCTGTTATGTAAGAAGCATCATCGGAAGCCAAAAAGGCGACTGCAGAGGCCATGTCGTCTGTGGTACCGAGTCTGTTCAGCAAGGTCGTATCCTCAATGGACTTTTTCTACAGTAATTAGGAATCCGATTGAATCCAAGACAGGTCAGCAGCTGTTCTTTTTTAGAAATCATTGAAACACATCAAAGCCAAAAGAAATGTAAACTTACAAGAGCCTGATTGCCTGCAATGAAACCAGTGAAGTGCGTTGGTACAAACCCAGGAGCTACACAGTTCACTCGAGTTTGTGGAGCCATCTCAGCTGCAAGCACCTACAAAGTATCGAGAAAGTATTACGCGCAAAAAATTTAGAAACAAAAGCATGGTGTTGTTACGTGCATTTTTCCTCCTACTTATTGTCCATAAAATAAAAGAGAGGAACTGGATTCTCTTTTTCACGAGTTCATTGACCCAAGCAGAAAAACCTGGTAAAGGAAACAAGAAGCACACATGCATACAAGCACAAGAAAAGAAACACGCCCGTGCTCCAGCTTATCTATAATAAGAGATGGGCTGCTAGGAAAAGAGCCATGGTCTGTTATTTCAAACAAGGGTAATAAATTCAAGTTCATCATCATATTTCAGCGAGTTGGATTTGTCAAGTTCTTGATGAAACCGATATGAACGGAGAGCACAACTGGAAGGTACCTTGGTAAGCCCAAAAAGAGCTGTCTTTGTGACACCATACATAGCCAAGGAATCATGTACATGGTAGCCACCAATAGAGGAAATCAGAATAACCGAGGAACCCTTCTTCATGTGAGGGGCCGCATCCTGCAAGTGGATATCACATAGAATTGTAGCAAAATCAGTTATGAACTAAAACTAGTGGAGTGTATTGCAATGCTGTGAGTAAGGAAATTCTAGGGGTGTAAACAATGAGCAGAATATCACAGGTAACACAGAGCAAAACCAAGATGTTAGCCATCTTCACTACAACCAAAGTCAAATTTTCCCAGTAGTGTGGCCCGGCATGACATTTTGGATATTGATTTCTATAAGAAAACCTTTGTAATAAAAATTACCTTCAGTAGGAGGATAGCTGCTTTAACATTAATTTCCCACAGTTTATCAAGGACAGATTCATGGGTTTCCAAAGTGGAGTCTGTAGATGGACTGACAGCAGCATTGGATACAACAACATCTATCTTTCCATATTTCTGAAACCAGAACCAGAAGCTTTCTATCAATCAAGATGAATATATAGTCAAACAAAAAACCTGCACTTTCATTGCAAACGAACACTCTTAGGAGCTCGCAAAAAGAAACCAAAAAAATAGGCAGAAACGTATCACCTGCACAGAAAAGAGAACAAACAAGCTAAATGGCCAGACATCTCGAAAACCGGGTAGTAATAGATCATTTTAAGAGAAATCACTCTTTATTGGAAGCAAACAGAATAAAGATTAAATGCAGTATCCTCTTTCATAGAACACAGTCATCCTAGAAGAAGACTACCCTGCTGTTGGAATATTCTAATATTCACGAGAATTAACCAATAGTCCAATATGCAGCATCATATTAAGACGCACTTGCATACTATAAGAAACGAAGCTGACTTTCTCACCTGTACAGTAGTCTCTATGAGATTCTTCCTCTGTTGCGCATTTGACACGTGACAGATAACACCCACCACCTTGATGCCTTTAGCTTTGAGTTTCTCAACCGCCTCATCTACATTTTTCTGGATCAATTCAAGAAAAGACCAAAAGAAATTTCATCCCGGAAGAAATCCAAATAAATCCAAAGAAAAAGGCCCATATCAGTTACTGCTAGAAACAGCATAAAAAAGCTAACTTTAGTGCTTAAATTTTCAAATATCGTGTGATAAAAAATAACCAAAAACCACTTGATACTTGAATGAATGATGGGAAAGGATGGCATCTGGAAGTAGCAAATTATGTATCGATAGATCATTATTTTGATTCTCTATCACTGTATCACATTATAAAAACTCTCTACGAGTATCAGCATGTTTTGGCCTTGGCAATTTCTTGCAACACTCCATTTAACAGTACTAGTAGAATCACTTTCAGCTCATCCCATATGAGATCAAACTTCAAACAACAAAGCAAATACAGACCATGATGTGTGCATTGGGAAACAGAACTAAATTCAATTCAAAGTGATGAGTTAAGGTCATTCAACTGAGCAGGATTTGGCATATCCTTTCTGCTCTTAAAAAGAACATGACTTTTTAAACCATTTTAGGTGGAGTCTAGTTCAAACTTTATATACTTCCTCAAATGCAATACCAGCAGAAACCAGAGAAAGCCTAAAACAAAACAAACCCAGAAAGAAAAAATCAACCTTGATACCTGAAAAACAAGAAGTGATATGATAAAGAAAAAGAAAAGGAAGGAAATGTTGAAGCAACAGAAAGAGCACCTGCTTGCGAGAAGAGATGACAACAGAAGCACCTTCCAATCCAAACCTTTCAGCTGTGGAAAAGCCAATGCCTTGTGTTGAAGCAGTCACAATTACCACTCTCCCTTCAAATCTCTTTCCACTGATAATCTTGCTACCCATCTTCCTTCTTTAGTCTCTCTGTCGTTTGCAAATTACAAAACAAGGCAAGCTTGAGAGAAAATGTTGAACTTCTTATAGAAGATATTGCTGTGTACTATGATCAAAGATACAGATTAGAGTAAGTTGGAAATATAGTGGATCCGTGAGGATCCCAACACCTCTTCTGTAATTTGGTTCACACGTTGATGTTTGTGCTTCTTTATTCTCTGGGGGGATCATGACACTTCAGAATATCTGACTTTTTATATGGTCTTTGTATTCTTAGTTTTATCTTACTTTGATCCTTCAACTATCTTTTGTTTTTCCTTCATACCTCCATGCTTGTTCTCTCTTTTATGATGATATCCTTTCCTCATTGTCATCAAAGAACGTGAAAATTGGTAATGACTTCACCTTTTTTCTTTCTTGTCTAGCCCTAATATTTTTTTAGCATCAAAACACGTACACTTTTAACTTTACAAAGCCCTATACTAACTTTGATATCAAAGAATTCCCAAATTCATTGAAAAAAAAAATGTTTTTGTAGGTATTGTAGCTGTTCAAACCCAACATTGTCAGCCTTTTAGCCTTCGTCAACCTTAGAAAATCATTTACAGTAGAGATAAAGGTTTTCAGCAATTGTTACATATAATCATTGTCAACCTTTTGGCTTTGGCACATAATTGAAATTAAATTTAAAAAATAAAAACTATAATTTTTTATATGTAGTATTAATTTCATTCTTAAATCAAATTTTAGTAGCCTATCAGCAATATCCTTCACAATATAATTAATGAAAGGGCTGAATAATTATAGAAATAAAGAGTTGATAGATGAAACTATATTTTATGTCTAGTTTTGGATATATTTCTATGTGTCAATTGCTTCCAATCTATCCTAATTTATTGAATTATTCTTTAATCTATCATTATATTATGCTAAATGTTTTTATATAAACTGATAAAAATATTTTCACTTGAGAAATTTAAACTCAAACCTAACTTTATTTATTAAAAATACCGTGAAAAAGCAATGAATTATAACACAATATGTCATTCTCTTTTAAAATTTATTTTTCTTTAGAAAATTAGGTGGAATTTCTACCCATTTATATGAAAATGTACTAAATTATAAGGACAGATCAAGAACAATTACCTTTGTAGGAATTGATCAAAGATGTAGAAATTTGCTTTTAAGGTCACTTGTGAGGAGAATTTAATTTCAGTTCATACAATCTTATTGAAATATGCCCAATTTGTCGTTGAACATTAAAAAATAAAAGAAGAAGAAGAATGATATAAGGATAAACAATAGAAGGAGGACCAAAGTGAGATAAAATTGAGAGTAGAGAAACTAAATAGGCAAACACACAATCAAAATATCGGCAAGCCACTCACTAGTCGCTATCAATCATTTTGTTCTTACGCAGCACTTTCGTGTATTTTTCCTCACTTTTTGGCCCAATCTTTTTCTATGAACACTTTTTTATTAAAAAAAATACAAAGCTGTACTACTTGAATCTAACCCCTAAAAGTACCTCTTACATTAATTACTAGATTTGTAGCCATGTTCCACCTGAATAATTTTTTTTAATATAAAAAATAATATTAAGATAAAAAATTTAATATTCAAGTCATTGATTCAATTAAAATTAAATAATATAAAAATAATAAATAAATTTAAAAAAATAATAAAAAAAAGATAAAAACATAATGAAATATAAGTTTATCTAAATTATTAAATAACTTAATATCAAATTAAAAAATTATAAAAAAAAATTAAAAAATCATGTTAGACCAAATAAAGTAGCAAATTTCATGAATAAGATTAAGATAATTTCATAAAAAAATAAATAATAAAATCAAAATAAATCAATTTTTAAAATAATCAACCCATATTAACCTTTGAAACCAATGATTTTGATTATGAACCTAGGACTAACCCTATAAAAAATAAATTATAAAAAAATAATAAAATAAAAGGATAAACAATAAAAAAAATATTATTTTAAAAAAGAAGAAAGAAAATCAAACTCGAGTGAATTTTTTAAACCTGATTAAATCTCTAAAATTTACAACCCATAAAATCATGGACATGACTTCAATAAAAAAGCTTAATTATAAACTAATTTAATTTTGAAGGTTAAAATTATAAAAAAAAATATTAATAAAAGAATCTTGTGAAAGAAAAGCATATATCAACAAAAAGAATAAGGATAAAGTTTGATAGAAAAAACCCATGAAGGATAAAATTAAAAAAATAAATAAAAATGATCTTGAACCAAACAAATAATAATAAAAACATAGGGATCAAATTTTAAAAATTAAGAAATTATAAGAAATAAAATTAAAAAAATACTTGGAATTTGATATATTGTTTATAGATTAAAAAATAATAAGGGTGAAGTTAAAAAAAAATATTTGTAATTTTATAAATTATTCAAAAAAAATATTATAAAAGGCATAAATCAAATGTAATAAAAAAATAAATTGTAGAGGCTGATTTGATTTTTTAAATAATTGACACTAAATATAAGTGAGGAGAGAGGAAAAAAAATCTCCTAACATTTGATAATCACATGTATCACCATTTTACATTAAAGGTTTGAAGGCCTTTTAAACATAGCCCTAGAAAAAAATGTTTGGTAGTAAATGAAGTATTTGTCAATAATTTTTTTTTAAATAATACATTATATATATCAATTACAATAATACTAATAAGTAAACTTTAAATTTACAATAAAACAATGTAAAATAACAAAGAAATTTTTGTTAGAGAATTATATTGATCGTCTTTAAAGATATCAAAGTGATTATACTATTTTAAAAATATCAAAATACCCTTTAATAGAAGGCATTGTTTTTTTAAGGTTAAATTAATAATTTTTTTATTAAAAAAAAAGACCAATCTAGCCCCATACAATTTATATATAAAAAAAAACAATTGTGTTATAATATAAAACCATATTATCCCTAATACCTGGTTAACATTTAGCGAGTAAGAGATAATTATGTCACTATACTATTATAATAAATTGTATTAGAAATCTTAGTGAGCTTTAATTTCCTTTAATCAAGTAGTTTCTTTTTAAATAAACTCAATTTAATCTAATTAACCCATCCGCTAGTTTGATTGAGTTTCAAGGACAAATTTGATTTTAAAATCTTTATTTACAAAATAAATCTTTTTAATTCATTGAACTCAATCACATTAAAATTAACTTATAAATCCATTTACATATAAATATTGAGACCAAGCTAGGTTTAATTACTAAAATTATAATAAGTTTCATTTTTAAGTATGTTTTTGATAATGTAATGTAAGGTATTTTTTCATTTTATTTTTAGTATCACCTTGTTAAAATTATAAAAAAAATTAATTTAATACTTTTTTAAACCATCACATAACAAAACAAGAACACTAAAAATTCGCATTCCAGTGCTTGGCCTAGCGGTGGAAGGGGTTTGTCTCCTTCCACTGTGATTAGTACTTAAAAGTGCATTTTTATCATGGTTTTATATCATCATTTTGCACTTGAAGTATCAATAACTCCTTAACTAAAATATGTTTTATAATAATGTATCTAATAATATAAGATGCCTATAATTTGTGGTAAATGTCTATTTTTAATACAGGCCTATCACATAAATGAAAGGATTGATTGATGACTTGAAGAACTTAAATTACAAGGATAAAGAGATGGTCAAACTTAGAGAAGAAATGTCGATGCAATCCAAACCGGAACACTGTTTGGTAATTGGGTCATATCTAGAGCTACAGATCTCAGATTTAGGTCCAATTTATATGAATGGAAAGGTAAGACATAGGTCTACAACTTTCATATGGAGCCCAAGATCTAAAAAGGCCATTATCAAGTCCAAATTATAGCAACAACAAAGAAGCCCGAATCTGTCTTCCAGCCCGAGCACTGTTCGGTATTTTAGCTATATCTGGAGTTCTAGAAGTTCAAATGAGCTGAATTTTTTACACATGAAAGATGAGACAATTGCCTACAACTTTCATGTTACAACTGGCTCCAATTTTGACGTTATCAATGACGTTTTGGGCAGACAAGAGAAGATAAGGATTGTCACCAAGTCAAAAGTTGGCCACCCACTTATCAATTAGTCATCAAATCAATAGTTCCCAATTTTGGCCTATAAAAGGAGGCATTTGCCATGCATTTAGGCATCTTGGTTTCCAGATCAAGATCATGCTCTTCCTTTCTCTCTTTGTATTTTTTGTAATGTTTATGCTTTGCTTTCATTAATATCAAGTTTATGCCTTTCATTTCCTTTCCTTTACTTAGTTAACTTTTATGTTCTTATTTTGTTTATTTATTTTGCTTTCTTTCATTATGTCTAGCTAAGTTAATTATGTCAAGGTGAAAAGGTTACACTAATGGTGTGAGAATAAGTATAATGTAAACTTAATATGGACTTTAATGTTTGATACTAACATGTTTTATATTTGTTATCTTGTTCACTCTTTAATACTTTGCTTGTTAAATGACTAATCTTGATTTATGTTGTATAACACTTGGTACAACAAATGCTTGGCACTTTCATAGCCCATAATGTATGGTATAACCGACACCTGAGCTATGAAAGGAACTTGATTTGTTGTTAACATAAGTTATAATCATGAATGCTTGACGAGATTTACAAGTATTAGCATTAATCGAATAAGATGACTAATGTAATCATGTTAACAATCTATAATCTGATTGGAACCTCCTTTATGTGTGGTTTCCAATTGAATAATAAGAGTTTATACTATACTTGTTTGACATACCATTAGTGGAACCTCTAACCTTGACATTTGTTATTATCATTGTTTAATCGTTATATTAATATTCCATCTCAAACTTCTCATCATCTTCTTCTCCTTCTTTTTCTTTATTATTATTATTATTATTATTACTATTATTATTGTTATTGTTGTTATTATTGTTGTTGTTGTTGTTGTTGTTATTATTGTTGTTGTTGTATTATTGTTATTTATAATTTGTACAATTAACCTCCCTGTGGTTCGACCCCGGTCTTGCCGGGTTATTTATTACTTCGACACTCCTGCACTTGGGAGAAGACATCAACCTTTTAGTCGTGTCACACTGCACCTGGGTTCGAGCCCTGGCGTGCACGCCTGTCACCCCCGCGGTGCCTTACATGCCTACTGGGTTTGCAGGGTATTCAGTGGACCGTGGGGATTAATCATGGTGCATGCAAGCTGGTCCGAACACCCCACGTAAATTAAAAAAAAATAAGAACACTAAAACTTCATTTGTGCTCCTATTTTTTCTGAGTGCTCGTTTGGTAACATGGCTATAGGGGAGGTTCACCTACAACAGTGTTTTTAGTGGGTAGGACCCACATGGCATCGCAGGTTTTGAAGAAGCAGCATTTTGCTACTTCTCGTGTGGGAAAAACATCAACAGTGGAGTTTAGTAATCAAAATAAAAGTGTTTTTAGTGAGTAGGACCTATATGGTACCGCAGGCTTCGAAGAAGCAGCATTTTGCTACTTCTTGTCTTGGAAAAACATCAACAGTGGAGTTATGCTCCACTGTTGCATTGTTCACTAAAATAAATATTTTTTTTTTAATTTTGAAAAATTAGGTAAATTAATTCACTCCACTGTTTACATGAAAAGTTTGGTTTTTTTTTTCTTTTGAAAAACCAATACAATTAATTGATTTCACTTGTACTATTCACATGAATATGAACAATATTTTTTTGTTTGTTAAAAAAAGCAGTTTAAAGTGAATTAAATTTACTCGTATTATAATCTTAATTTTATTCCTGATAATATTTTATCTAATTTTATTGCACGCTCAAAAAATTATAAAAACTATAATTATTGTCGAATGAATTTTATACATAATAAAATTATAATTTTTTTAAAAAAATTGATTTTTACTCAAAAAATTAGTATTTAATATTATCTAATAACACTACATAAATTAGAAGAATATCGCATGATGACATGACATTTATAGAAGTTGATCGCAATGCCAATTATGTTCTTTTCAGGTCCGACCTAATTAAAAAAATTCAATTTTTATTTTTATTTTAATTGTGTTTTATTCAAAAAATTAGAAGGATACCGCTTGATGATGTAATAAAAAAATCAGTTTTTGTTGTTGCATGTTTAAGATATCATGAAAAATATTGTCATTGTTAAATAAATTTTATATGTGATGACAATGCGTGTAATTTAATGAAATAATAATAAATATTTAATATCAATATTATTTATTTAATAATATAATAATAATAATTAAATCTACAATATTTAAATAAAAAATATTTTTTAATTATTTTAAAACTTTAATTTAAAAAATATTTTTTTAACCAAACACATTAAATTAGTTTTTATTCAATTTTAATTTTAATAATAGTTTTACCAACATATATTTTTCAAATCAATCCCAACTAAAATTATATTTTATAAAATAATTTTTTTTAAATCATATTCACGAGATCAACTGCAATAGAAAAGCATATATTAGAAATACAGTTTTTACTTTTACGAGTTCAAACAAAGGTTAAGCTTTCTTATATGACCGATAGGGTCACTTTGCATATATCTTCACGAGATCAAACAAAAATTAGTATTTAAAATTGACATTGATTTATAAACGAATTTCGAAACATATTGATTAAATATAAGTTGTTGAAACCACTTAAAGATAAATAATTAATACTATTCAACGATAATGATTAAATTATATTTTAACTTGTAAACAACTCAATTCACGACAAAACGGGAGCACAATTGCATCTGCCCTGAGATATTCATGGAATTATCTTGTACCTGCTCAAAATCCAAATTTTCGCCAAGGCATCATCACTTTCAAAAACTGACAAACATGCTTAAAATCCAAACAGATCCCTAAATACAGAAAGCTCCAAATGTATATTAACAAGAATGTCATAAAATATATTTACTCAAGAATCATAAGCATAGCACTTTTGCAACAAACAAACTTCATCTGACCGCTCTGTTTCGATTCTGGTTTTGTCCTGGAGGATAGGACTTTATGCGTAAGGATTCCTAAAACTTTTCAAGAGCTCTGGGATTTCATAGCCAAGCATATCATCAACAGCTTGTATCATCTTAGGCTTCAGTTTCTCAAATTTGTCAATGCTGTAACCATTCAAGACTTCTTTGAAGTGTTCTACATTTGGAAAATCTCCAGCTGGTAAATGAAATTCCCTCTGGACCTGCTTACAGAAAAGTTGGTGTTCATACATGATGTAAAGATGGAAGGGCGAATAGAGAAAAAAGATCAAAAGAGAAACCTTAGCAAATTCATCTTCAAGATTATCAATAAGACGTTGTTGAGTCTTAGCCTTGCCCATTATAGCAGGCATCTCCTTCTTGAGATGGCTAATTATGTAGGCATGCATCTTAGCAGCTCTAGCACGCTTTACAAATTCATTGATCTACAATATACAAATACCATAATTAGAATAAAATTATAACTGCCCAAGAATATGACATTTACCGATATTCAAAGAACACATTATACAAAGACAAGGGTACCCATTAGCCTCATGCACAAAACAATGAAAATCACATAAAAAATATGAATGTGAGAATAAGCCAAAAAAGATAAAAAACCACGTACTCGACGATCACAAGCTTTCTTAGGAATATCAACCAAGTCCATCAGAAGGTCATTTTGTTCTTTTTCAAAAAGTTCACAGAACATTTGGCTGGCAGTTTCTTCATTGATAGGTTTGTCATTGAACGAGCTGCAAGATGAACAAAGGACTAATGAACTTAAAATATACAACTGTGAAAAATGCAAGCATAACTTAAGTGACATTGCAAATACACTGAACAAATAGAACAATCTTGCAATAAGATGATAAAAATGAATCACATGGATACAACAATAAGAATAGACAAAAGCAAATGAAATGGGCAAGGCAGTGGCATGGTAGTCTAAAGAGAAGATAAGATTTAAACAGCAAAAATGAAAAATAGTGAAGAGAAAGGACATACCCAATATAAACACGCATAACTTCAGGGGTGTTCAAAACTTTTCCAAGTGACCACATTAGTGCCCCATAAACTCTCATCAACTATAGAACATCAATGCAAGTCATATGGAGCTGTTAAACTTTGTTTTTAAAAGTGAAGGTGGAAGAAAAACAAGCATCCAACCTGTTGTGTATCAACTTGGTCAGCCTTGTTCAACACAACTCGTATCTTGTCATCATTGCCTCGTAAAGATGCAATTACTCGCTTAAACTCATCACTGATATCAAGTTTATGAGGATCAAATAAAAGAAGAATCAGATCACATTTTGCTGCAAACCATGATATAACCCCAGTAAAATCATAACTCCTTTGTGTTCGTTGCTTCTCTCCAGAGAGAACCCCAGGAGTGTCAACAATTGTGATTTCATCTAGCAACTGCATGTGCATCAGCAGCAGTAAAGGTGATAAATAACAGAATGGAGAGCATACAACAGCCTTACCAAAAATAAGCGCAAAACCATACTTACTGGATGAGGCATTTGTGCACACTCAAACTTTGATAAAAATGCTCCTCCAAAATGTGTCAGGCCACTAAATGGCATATCTGCTTGAACAGCAACAGTGTTCCCAGGTATGCTCCTTTCATCATGTCCAGACTGAGCATAAAAAGTCTATCAGCAAGTGGAAACAACCATGATATCATGAAAATAAAATGAAGCAACTGTTCTTGATGATTGTCATCAAATCACAAGAATCGTTAGCAACTCAAAATAATGGGTTACTTCTAGGCTTTTGGCATTTTGGTATGAGCTTGATAGATGTTAACAAAATGCAAAAGCCATGAATATAAAAGCATGTGAGAAGTCATATACATAAAGATAACAAATCCCTTTTCATTTAGACAGACATTAGCTACTTTACAAACTCAAACAAAGAAATCAGATTTAGAAAGTTCAAATCTGCACCCAAGTTCAGTATTCTAGCTATGAAAAAACAAAGCTCAAACAACTCCAGATCACATCCATGTTGAAATAAAATATTTTGTTACTCCATTTGCATCCTTCTTTAAGAATAAATAAAGCATGAAAATGCTTATACCATTACAACAACAAATCTGTCAGTTGTCGGCTCTGGTCCAATGTGAGCTCCTGCAAAGAAAAAAAGAAAGAAAAATGAGCAAGATTTTTTTTTCATTGATGACTGGAAATATTTACCAATAGGAAAAGAAAAGACAAATGGAAGTACTAAACAAACCTGGATAGTTACATCTAAGCAAGTGTTTTATAAATGTTGTTTTCCCAGTAGAATACTGACCCAAAAGCATAACCATAGGTCTAGCATCAAAATCACTGGTTGTCTGGAAAATCAATGCAAACAGTTGGTCAAAGCAACATTAAAGAAAGGAATAGAATGGGAGAAAAAAACAGAGACAGGGATGAAAACAAGATATAAGCAACTACGAGAAATTAATACCCAACTATCAGCTTTTAATCACTGTATTTATATTAGAATTAACTAGTTTAATCCAATTATCAATATTTTGGAAATAGAGCAAAGGTAATCAGATAATGCCTGCCCAACAATAGCCAATCCCTGTAGTGCAATTAATCAACCACTATAATGCACACAGGAGTCTTGCACCTCAATTAACACAATATCCCCAAGTAGTATTTGTGTGGGAGTTGAGAAGCTATGATACCAGTTGATTTATGACCAAGACAGAGAATAAACAGACTTTAACCCTTTTTAGCTTGCCCTGGCATCATATATCATTTGCACTTGGTGCTTATGACTTTGTTAAAAAAATGGGAATATCATAATTTTCAAAATCACATAGAATTATCAATGTTGAAATAACAATAAAACATATTAAGTGTCTGCTCAACCACTCACCAACAATGGGGAAACAAAGTCATTAAAACGATAGGTTGCTTCCAATGGCTTTAGCTTTTCTATATACAATCGCTTTAAGCCATCGATAATTGATGTAACTGCATTGAGAGGCATCTGAGCAAAAAATGAAAAAAGGGAACTCATTAAAAAATAAATAAACATACAAACATCCATTGCGGGAAAGATGAGAACAAATAGCACACTACTATATATAGACAAGTAAACAATACATTTTTGAATTCTTTGATATAGAAATACATTGAGCTTCTCATGTCACGAGATAAATTGGCATCTTTCAAAATCAGAATCTAGTGCAAGATAACTGTAGCCACAAAGAGTAGGACACAATTCCTAAACAGTGTAGATTACAAGGTGGCAACAAAAAATGGACCGATAGCCCAAACTAAGAAGAAAACAACACCAAACCAAGCACAGAGGTCATATTTTCTTTAACAAATGATGGCACATCGTTACATGTCACTCACCTTTCTTGATGATTTTGCACCAAATTGAGGAGTCCCTGTTGGTAGCCTTAGCTGCGTGGATCCT
The DNA here is from genome assembly GCA_026413675.1 of Populus pruinosa. Taxonomy (NCBI): domain Eukaryota; kingdom Viridiplantae; phylum Streptophyta; class Magnoliopsida; order Malpighiales; family Salicaceae; genus Populus; species Populus pruinosa. The sequence goes on along the minus strand of CM048602.1, from coordinate 2,214,298 downwards.
ATATTATGACCACAGATCAAATTAACTAACAATCAATGCTGCTTGTGACACCAAAGTTAAAGAACAACTTACCATTGATATCATTCTCACTAATCCTTGAACTCTTATTTTTCTGGGAAAAAAAATCTTTTAGTTCAACCCCGTAATCCAACCATACAAAATAAGGTAAAGCAGACCACTTACAGCCAGTAAGGCATCAATGCCATCCATCAAAGGCGGCTTCACATCCTCCATTTTAGCTGCAAGATTTAAAAAAAAAAACACTAATTAAAGCGCAAACTTATGGTTTTAAAAACCGCTAAATAATTAAAAAAAATATCAAAAAAAGTCAAAAATCAATTTATTTAAACGTACATGCGGTTTTAATAGTATCTGGAGTTAGTTCATGCCCTGCTTGCGCCAGAGAAACAAGCTGCAATCAATCAATCAATCAATTAATCCAGATTCTTACGATTTAATTAGTTAATTAAGGGAGAGCAAGGAAGGTTAGAAGTATAGGAGGACCTGCATTGCCGTAACAAACTCTGTAAACCCTAGAAACCCTTGTCGTTTCGAATCCGCCAGTGCCCAAACCTTCATAATAATTAAATTAATCAATTAATAAAAAAAATCCTAAACAACTCCAAATAATAATAAAAAAAAAAAAGAGTTGAAGTTTTTAGTACTTGTTTAAGTTGTTGGCGAGAAAGATTGGACATGGAGAAAAACTTGGTAGCGTCATTTCCAGTAAGGCGGCCATCTCCATCTACAAATTAGTAATTTAGGGATTGAAATGAAAAGAGAAAGAAGAGGAAGGGATCAAATAAAACCTGAATCGACTAAATTGAACCATTCTTTGTAGATCTGTTGCTGTTCTTTTGAGAAGGAACTGCCTGCACTTTTCCCTATCTCCTCCATTCCTTCTTCTTGGACTTTCAAATGCTTGCAAGAGAAACTGCTGCTGTGCTGCTCTTCTTTCAAGGGAAGTGAGGGTTGCTTACTACTGCTGGTAGCAGTTGTTTTAATTATTATTACTTTTAAATAATTATTAAATTTAGAAGAAAAATGTTTTGGGATTCTCAAAATTTAAAGCGAGAGAGCCGGGAATTTGAAATTTAAATGGTTTTTTTTATTATTATTATTATTTGGATTGGCGCTGAGGTATTTTCGGGAGCGTCGTCGTTTTATAGGGTATTTGTCAGAGAAAAGACGCCGTCGGTTTGGCATGTTATCAATGATTCAATATTGTGGGCTCGTGGGGCTGCTTACCACTTGGATCTAGAAAAAAGAAAAAACTATTGTGAATGGCATTTGAAATTTGAAAATACGAGGATCAGAAATAATTGTTTGGTCCCGCCACGTGTCTAATCGCAGTTAAAAAAGAAAACTCGAGTCTTGGGGTTGCTGGCATATCATCGGGAAACCTCAATTAATTTTTTATTTTAAAAATTAAGTTAACTAAATTAATTAAAATATAAAAAATATATTATAATATGTTTAATAAGTTAGTTCAATTAAAAATAAACATGCAAGTCAATTGAGTTTATAAAAATTAGTGTTTTTTAATTAAAGTTTGATATTAATTAAATTTTGTATTATAGATTTTGTAAATTATTTGGTGAATCTGGTTTAATAATTATAATTTTTTTAATTATTAGTTAATTTGATTAATTATTTATTAATATAATAAAATATAAACATATTTATCTTTTCAAATTAAAGTTATATGGGAGTTGTTTAGTAGTGTATTATTATTTTGGAATTATTATTCTAATTTTATGTGGATATATAAAAATAAAAATGGAGAAAGAAGTTGTATTCAAATGCAAGTTTTTACAAAGTGGACGGTGAATTTTTTTTTTTCTCAGAATAAATCTAGACCTTGGAAAAAATGCAAATCTAGAGATAATTTTGAATAGGAGTTTTCCCATCATTTTTCAGCTTAATAACTTGTTTTAGACAAAAACTAGTTATTTTCCTAACCCATGTCATAAGGTAGTTTTTAAAATATATTTTTATTTAGTTTTGTTGTAATTAAAATAAATAATTTTTAAAAATAAAATATTTTAAATTTTAGAGAAAAAAATATTTTATTAGGAAAAGTTTCCTTTTCTTTTCTTTATATATATATATATATATATATATATATATTACAAAAACATGTTTTTTATTAGTAGCATGTTTTTTGAGTAAAACACTAAAGAAAATTGAAATAAATATTTTTAAAAAGTCCAAGAATTTTAATTAAATAGAAAATATGTATCTCTTCCATCAAGACTTTTTTTTCATTTATTCATGTATTTATTTTTTGTTTCAATAAAAGTATATCTTGTTATCAGAAGCATTGCTTTTTAAATAAATAAAATAAAATCAAGACTAGATAAATTGAATGTTATTTAAGGAAAAGAAAATAAAGAATAATTCTCATTTCTTTTTAATGTAAACCTTGAAAGTCGAAATCATTATTTCCCTTAAAACTATTTGAAAATAATAATAATTCCAGTTGATATATAAATTAATCCAAGGATATCTTCGACTCTCGTGTGTACAGGAGAGGCCCTCCTTGATTTAATTATGATCGGGTGAGGAAAAAAATTTAAAAATTAATTAAACTGAAAAAATTTAAAAAAAAATTGATTAAATTAATTAATTTTTTTTTAAAAAATGATCAACTAAATTTAATTTTGATTTTATAAATTTAAAATCAAAAAAACCAAAATAAACTAAACTAAAACAAAAAAAAATCAAGTCAAATTAAATCAATTTAAATCATTATTTATTCTAAAAAACTAAACTCAATCAAATCTCCATGATCTAGGTCTCTTCCTCTTCTTTAATGGATGGGAACACATCAAATGAGTTGAAAAATGACAAAAACCCGACTGCTCTGTAAAAAATAAAATCTGAATTTTATTAGCTTCATAACTGGAACCAACAACAGTTTCTCTGGTCCGATTATATGAGATCAATCTTTTTCCTATTCCAATTTCTTTACCCCCATTGGAGATCTCATTTCCCTCTTTCTTTTATGTCGTCCACCTCAGCTAGAAGAATCTTTTTATATTTTTTTAAATTTAATTAAATTATTTTTTTATTAAAAACTAAACCAAACAAAAAATAATTATTTTTAATTTCTACCTAATTGCTAATAATTTATTTTTCTTTGTGATGGGTAGGATAAAAGCTACGGATAAGAAGTGATATTGTTATAATTATTTTTCAATATATTTTTCATATAAAAATATATCAAAATAATATTTTTTTTATTTTTTAAAAAATTATTTTAAAAATTCATGCTTCAAAATAATATACAAATACTAAAAAATATTAATTTTAAGTAACAAAATAATTCATGCTTCAAAATAATATAAAAATACTAAAAAATATTAATTTTAAGTAACAAAATAATTCATGCTTCAAAATAATATAAAAATACTAAAAAAATATTATTTTTGAAATTTATGCTTCAAAATAATCTAAAAATACCAAAAAAAATATTAATTTTAAGTAAGAAAAATTAAACAATTATTTAAAAAAAAAACACGAAAATAAATACCAATAAATTAATGTTAAAGCTAATTTGGATTGGCATGTTAAGTACTCTCATTGACTTAATTAACGTGCACGTTGGTATTTCTTAACAAATATACTTTGTATACTCACACTAAATGGTATTTTTCTTTTTCATTTTTTTTTATCTTCATGTATGCTGGAATAAAAAATAGATCAAATCAATTAACCAATTATAGTTATCTAGCTAAACAACAATTTGTCTTCTTAGAAAATTGAATTTTAAAAAAGGATTAATTTTTATGTTAAAACATAAATTAAAATCTATTTTCCAAGTAATTTATATCATGAAATTTATTCTCATAAGTTAATTACTTTCCTACAAATAAATGTAGCCTTATCAGACGTTGAATGCATCCAGATTTTCTTTTCTTTTTTTCTTTTCTTTTCTAAGAGATAGATCAAGACTTGTTATCCAAAGAAAAATAGGAATTTTTTATTAAACAATATCCTTATTTAATTAAAATAAAATAATTCGAGATTTTAGTATCGGTTGAGGGAGAGATACGAAGATGATATTTTGACCTATCTAGAATTTGATCCGGATTTGTGGGTGGAGGTTGGATTGTCAGGTGAACCCAATAAAAATCATGTTTACAGGTTCTCTAACACTATAGTCGATAACTTGCAGTTGGTTTATAGTGTTTCAATTGTTAGGAGCTCTCAATGAACATCGAGCTTTCAATTTAAAGAGTTCGTGACCTTCCAGCAACACATGATTCAGCTCACCAAAAAATATGACTACCTATTTGTAAAGTACGCACAACCTAAAGTGTCTTAAGCAGAACAAAGAGCGGAGTATGAACAACAAAACGCGGCTTATGAATAGCTTTACAAAATGATCATGAACATGGCAACACAGAATGAAACATACGTGTCTAATTTTTTTTTACCATATAACCATCAGTTTCCTCCTCCAGCTCCACCTTTATATTAATTTGTAATAAACATTATTTACTTTTAAAATTTTATTTAAAATTTTTTTAAACACATTCAGTTTGTAATGAATATTATTTAACTTTGATTTTTTGTTTTTGATGTTTAATATAAATTTTATTTGTATAATTGGTTTTTATTACCATTAATTTATATAATTTTATATTATGTATTCTAAATAATTTTTAAAAACAAATTTAGAAAAAAAACTATTACAAAGGATTTTATCGACGGAATGAATTCGTCGGCATTCACCGACAGCTTTTGCTGACGGAATGAATCCGTCGGTATTTGACAATAGCTGCCATAATTACCAATAAATTTACAGACAGATATATTCGGTCAATATTTTAAACACTCACCGACAAATTTCTCGATTGTGCATAGCCGTCAGTAAATCACGATATCACTAACAGAATAAATTTTGTTGGTATATTTCAAGTGGGAAAGTTTTTTTTGGCGTGCAAATTTCATCTGTAAAACCATCGACAAATGGTTTTTTTGTGTTTTCGATCGATATAACGATGGAATGTGGAATTACCGATGAAAGGAAAGTCGATGGACGTAATCCTTCGATGAAAACGTTAGTAAATAAATCACCGAGGAATTGGTAATCACACACCAACGGAATATTTTCGTTGGTAAAACTGTGAAATTTTATAGTGAAATATTTTTTTATTTTTAAAAAATTAATTTTAATATTAGTATTAAGATGATATGAAAACTTAAAAAAATATTAATTTAAAATAAATAAAAAAATATATTTTTAATTTATTTTTAAATATTTTTAAAATGTGAAATTAAATAGATATAAGAAAGAGAGAAAAAAACACAACAACCTTTCTCCTATGACAATGGAAATACTAGACTCATTGGTAGCCTCTTGCAATAGCAAAAACTTCTTTGCAATAACACCAAACAATAACAGAAAAATCATTAATTTTATTTTATAATAAACCTATAAACACAGTAGACATAATAACTAAAATATAAATTAGCAGAACCGACACGAAACAATAGCTTAATATTGTTAAATAAAATATTCTAATAAATTTAGATAATAATAATAATAATAATAAAATAAATTGTGAAGGATGCATCATAATTAGTGGAGTGGATGATCAAAGTAGTTGGATGAGTGATTATAAGATAACAAAAGTGGATTAGTCTATGACCCATTTAATGATTTTGTTTTATTTTTGTATTGTGATATTGTGACTTTCAAAGACATCTTTAAATAAACAAGGTGGCAAAAGACTATAAACGATGAAATTAATAAGTCAATGAGAAAAACAACATTTAAGAGTTGATGAAGTTTCTAAAAATACCATAAAATCGTTGGTGTACAAAAAAAAAATTGAAAGATAATAGTGAAATTGACAAATATAAAACATGCTGATTAAAGATAATAAGTTAATTTGAGATCTTACTGTTAATATCTTATTCTAAAAAAGTATTTTTTTTTTTGATAAAATTGGTTGATTAGGATCAAATTTTATTTCTTAGAAATCATACATGCACCTTTTAATGCATGTAGTTCATCAAAAATCATAAAAAAAAGAATTAATATGTAGATTCCATTTTACAAATAATGAAGGGTTTTTCCTCCATTTTTCAAGAAAACAGTAAGAATTAGAATGAACAATGCAGTAACAATAAATACGAGAATATTTACTTTTATAATCTCATCATTTCATTTTTCTTTACTTCACAATAATTTGGAATTTAATCCCATAGGAAATGAGAAATCTTGCACCTCTAAATTTAATGGGATGAATTCTATCTTGATGATATCAAATCAGATCAATATCATAAATAAAAATATCTAAACTGACATAACTTTTACTAATAGATTAAAAAAGGTGTAGGTTTCAGGTAATTTTGTGAAGAAAAAACTATTTAAATAAAAAATAAAATTAAGATAGATACAAATCAAATTTAAAATATTAAGCATAACAAATATTTTATTCTTAAAGATAACTGCATTTTGACTAATGTATTGATATTCATGTAAAAATGAATCAAATGATCCGCGATTGCCAATATATCTCGCAGTAACAAAAATATATTATTATAAGGTATATCAAGATTCAATCTCTAGTTCATATTTAGTCGATCAATCCTTGTTTTTTTTAACTTATACGCCTTCCTCAAGATAATCTTTTTCATGAACATGGATATACATATAAATAGACAAAAAGGTCTCTAAGATCTATCTATCTATCTATAAGATTTAGAAGAACAGTAAAAAAAATTATGATATTAAAGAATTGTGAAAAGAAATTAGGTTATTAAATTAATATGTTTGTTAGCTAAAGATTGCAAATAAAAGTGCAATATCAATTATAAAGAAGTTTTTGCTTTGATGTTAAGGCATGATTTAATTAAATTGATTATTATTTTGACAACTTAAAATTTATAGTCTATCTTCTACTTGGATGTAAAATCATCATTTCTACATGCAAATCTATAAGAACAGAATAGATAAATTTATTTGTGAATCTTAGAAAATTACTTGGTGTTTGCATTTTAGAAAAAAACTTGATCAAAGAAGAGTTAAACATTATTAAGTGAAGTGTTTAAGAATATTAATTTAAGAGATAAATTATTGAGATATCAGTTGAAATCCTAATCTAAGTAGGAATCGTTGAAAAGAAAAAATATATTTGTGTTTATAATAATTATTGAATTAGTTAATTAGAATAATAGTTTGAGGTTATAATCTGTTATGTATTCAGAATTCAATTAGTACGTGTTGAAGAGTGTTGAATATCAATAATTAATAGCTTGGAAAGTTAAATACTTGGATGTTTAGTGTTTCCAACATCGATAACACTACATGTATAAATCCAAGGAATAGGTTTTGCTTGTTGGTAACAAACAGCAGTATAAAAACACAGAGGGTACGCATGCCTGAGAAAGAGGCAGAGCATCAAGTCCAGCCAGCCAAAGTTCATAAAGGCAATTAGCACCTTTCTCTGAACAAAGAAAGATGGGGTTGTATTCTGTTTTCTGGGCAGTGATTTTGCTTGCGAGTACAAACTCTGTCCATGGCAGCGATGCATGCACAGGCTTGCCTGGATTGCTTAACTGCGCCCCGTTCTTGATGGCTAGTGTCTCATCACCTGATGCTAAGTGTTGTAAATCTCTAAAATGGCTAAGTCAGCATGCTATCAAGAGGGAAGACAAAAGGGAACTCTGTAAATGTTTAAAGGTAGAAGATTTGAAGCACAGGGGCGTTATCCTCGATAGAGCCAAAGCAATCCCTCGCCTGTGCAAAGTCCAGCTCCCGGTGCCGCTCATACCAGATAAAATAGACTGTGACAGGTAAACATTGATATTATTTCTCTTTATTTATTCATTCATTTATTTTGCTTCTTTAAATATTCCAGGAATTTATTTTTAAATGTTTAATTTAATTCTCATGATCTCTGCCTGCCTGCTAATATATTTGATCTATTTTCTTTGTGATGGGCAGGATAAATTAAAGCTGCTGATGAGGAGTAAATTGAGATGTCTGCTTAATACTAAAGGAATAAACTGCATGGAGGCATGGCGCCAAGATATCTTAGAGCCTTTACTAGTTCATTACAGAAGTCCAAGCAATTTTATAAACAACACAATATGTAATAAAATAATAAATAAATAAAGAAAATTATTGAAATAATACAGTCTCTTTTTATATAAAATTTCTATAGTTTCGAAATTAATGGTGATATTGCTTTAATAATATCATGATTTCTGTTCATATATATATATATAATATTTCAATAAATGAAATTTTATATATAAAATATTCTTACTGATAACCGAAAAAATGCATACCATATGCTAACAATTTGTCACACCATGATATCGTCACAGAAACTCTCTAAAATTAAAGAGTAAAAGTAATATTAAGAAAAATTAAATGTCATCATCCAGTGATTAAAAATAACTAAAAATTCTAAGATATTCATACAAAGGATTAGTTATGTTTTAAAGAAAAAAATGGCATCATCCTTATAACAATATATTTCATGAAAGATCAGCTATGCTATTTATTTTCTCATGAATGTGTTGTTGTGTTACCATTAATTATCTTAATTATTTTTAAATTTTTTTATTTAATTCTAAAAACATAATTTAAGTGTTTATATCTCTCAATAAACAAAAAAGTTATGTGTTTGGACACTCATTAATTTGTCAATAGTCATAAATTGATTGAGGCACCCCAAAGATTAATTAATGCATGGAATAAATAGGCATAGATGTAGTCTTGGCAAGAACAACACGACTTGCAAGGGTGAATTTGCTCCGCAACATATATATATATATATATATATATATATATATATATATATATATATATATATATATATATATGAGTAGAACGTGAATGAATTAATGTTGAAGCTCATTCGATTAGCATGTTAACCATCACATATACAATTAATCACCCGCACGTTAGTATCGCCTAACAAAGACTTCATGCACGTTGATAGGATCGAGGAGCTAATAAAAATAAAATAAAATAAAATGGATTAACTATAAATTAAAATACTCCCTTCAATGCCTGTATTGCAACTTCAGAATTCAAAGGTCTATTAATTTATTTAGTGTGGGATAAACATGATTAACGATAGCAAAAGATCGACTGAAAAAAAATTAAAACCTGAAAATCTCAATTTAATTAACTTGCTTTTAATTTTGAGTTTGAATGAGATTCAGATTTTCCCTTTCCTTTTGATTACATTTTAACTGCATAACCTTGTATTTTCAAAGAGTTTGGATTAAATCACGTAATATATTTCTTTTTATCATAATTATTTTTTTAAATTCAATAGCTTTTGCCCGGGTTTTCAATGATTTTTGTTAGTGAATATATATGGGTGTATATATATAGTATATGGAAGAGATTAGAATTGAAAACCTTACATAACATCAAGGGTAAGATTAGTATGAATGGTAACAACATTGATAGCTAGTATTTCTATAGTTAACCCCAACAAGAAAAAATCTATAGCATATGCTAAGAATTTAAGTGTTATTTTCTATTTATTTATTTATTTTAAAAATGCGTTCGGACAATGATTTCTCAGATTGATGGAAGGTTAGAGGGAATAGATAGGCATAGAAGTGAAGGTGGTCTTGGGAAGAACAGCAAGACCTAAACATCTTTGGTTTTCAAGTAGAAAGCTTAGACGGAATTAATTTGATTCACAACATATATATGAGTGGAAGGAGAATGAATTAATGTTGGAGCTCATTGGATTAGCATGTTAATTGCTCATATGCATCACGTGCACGTTAGTATTTCTTAACAAGTGTAAATGCTTGAAAGGAGGAGGTCCTTAACGAAGCAATAAAAGAAGCACAAGCTGCCGCTCTAGGGCCTCTTTTTTCTTTTATTATTATTATTATTATTATTATTATTATCATTAATTAAGGAGCAGATGATACGTTGCCCTAGTATTTTTTGAAACAAAATTATCGATGATGTAATGCCCGAATGACTAGTTTCTTGTGATCCACTGCTTGAGACAAGGGTGTTTTACATGTAAAAAATTATTTTTTTAATAATATTTTGATACAAGAGCATGTAAAAAAACATAATAAAGTGTTAAATAAACTTGTTTATACCTTTTACTAACACAAAAAAATTCCAAAAAAATAATTAGTCTAAAATTAAAAAATTTCACATATCAAATTTAATTTTTAAGACAATTGAAAAATGAAAAAAGACCCAATGAAAACTCTCACATCGAATGAACATAATTGACATTATTATTAATTATTTTGATGGTTAAAATGAGTGTTAATTGATAGTTTTTTCTATACCATTGAAATTCAATGAATTTCACATAAAATAAAAAAATAAAGTTTTAAATGTCAGATAAACCCTAGACAAGTTTAATTTATAATCAAAACAATATTTCTAAATCTAATTATTATATTCAGCTCAACTTAACTCTACGTGCGAACCTGAAAATTAACTTTGATGACATTTTAGTTTAATCATAAAAATACATTAACCTAACCAAACATGATTCACTAATAACTTAGTTCATTTGACGAGGTTAAGCTTGATTTAATTAAATTAATATTAATAATTTTTTTAAAATAAAATAATATCATTTTGATTGAAAAAAAATTAACATGAATTGACTACCCTACGATCTTATAAATTGGATCCTTTACAGTTATGACCGGGCTAGATTTTACACTATATATGGTTAGAAGATCCCTTAAGAATTCACACCTAAATCTTCTCCATCAGAAAAACAGAATAAATGGAAATGACAAGACATTTTCAAAGGCTTAAACTACAGGAAATTGTCTCATTATATTCATTTGCGAAAAATAAATAAGAAGAAATTAAAGGGCGACCAAACACTTGACGACGTGAAAATGATAGATCAAACTTCTATTTTACCTGCAGAAAATAGAGCTAGCTGTAATCGAAGTTCATACAAGGAGCAAAAACCAAGATTCTTGTTTTTCTCCTCCTTTTCCATATTAATAAGGAACAATGTTAATGTAATGCTACAAAGAATAAAAACCCCAAATTTCTAGTGTCCTTGTTGGACAAAGGGCGCTGTTGTGAGAAACCATTGCTGCATGCCATCAAATGAAGTATCTCCAGATCTTAAGCAAAGGTTGTAAGAAGCTGAAGTAGCCATCTGGTCACTCATTTCCCTCGCGGAAAGAAACAGCAACAGAACTGCATGATAGTAGTATTGTTCTCATAAACGAGACAGAAAATGGAAGCATAGAAGAGGAGAACATTGAAGTTCATAAGGTTTTTTTTTTAAAAGATTTTTAGATTTGAAATTATCTTAGAAAAGGCAGCATAAAACTTCTTCAATGCCTGGTGCTTGTGCTGCATGCTGCAGAATATTTTACAGGTTATATGGCATGGAGTTGATCATACGCAGTGCTTACCTTTGATAGAGAGGAAGAACTTCCTTGGTTTCTTTGACTAGTTTGACGATTTACTGGTTGGGTTGGCACAGAAGGAAATGTGGTTGATGCAATTTGTCTCTCCTCTTTCACTCTGTTGAAAACCACAGTAAAACCTTCACCTGACTTTGGATCTGTTTCATCCCATGCTCCAAATTTGGGAATTGATGCTGCCCTCTGATGCTGTCATCCCCATTGAACTCAAGAAAATTAAATTCAAGTGACAGTAAAAATATCTCTCTCTGCCTTAGAAATCATTTTTTCTAATTTTCTATCATTTCTCTCTCTTTTTTTCCTTGTGTCTATCTTTCTTTTATACAATACGCATTGATAATTACAATTCGAACATGCACAACAATTTTTAAGTAATAGGTGAGGAGGATTTTTGTACTAACCCAACAAAATTCCAAAGAAGAAAAATGTTAGCAGCAGCAGAACGACTGCATACGATATAAAGATGTTGAAAAGAAGAAAACAGTAATGCTTAATAGTTTTGCTAGGAATTAAAGAAGGCTTACACCATCATGATTAGTTGAATGAGTGCTTCTACTTCTCTGTCTAGAATGTCTTGATGAACACAAGGCTTTATTTCCCTCGGAACTACTCTTCTCACTTCCTGATTCTGATGTGATGCTATTGTGGCTTGCACTCTTCTGATGATCATTAGCAGATTTTGTCCCGTGTGCATTGTGCCCTTTGAGTCTCCGAACAATGTTGTGATGTTCTGCAGTAATTCCCTGATAGGCGCCAGAAGAAAAATCAACATCATCTTCCATGCCCCCTCTAGCATGCATGAAGGCCTCTGGATTCTCCTCCGGATCATTTGGGTTCATCCTCATGCCGGATTTTTCCATGCCCCCTCTAGCATGCATGAAGGCCTCTGGATTCTCCTCCGGATCATTTGGGTTCATCCTCATGCCGGATTTTTCCTTGCGTGCAGTGTCGAAGTAGGCAGTGTACGGAATATTATCATTATCCCAGCCACCAAACTTGGGGACATGGTGACGTTGCTGTGACAGAATCATGCTTAAGAATGGGAAAATTTTGTGCAGATACACGCTTGATAAATTCAATCTCAGTAACACCAATGTATTTAGATTCTTTAAGGCTTCAAATTAACATAACAGGTTGTTATACTGTTCACAGATGACACATAACGCGTAGAAACTGGCGTTAGAAACCTTAGGAAAGATCACTACGCGTTGCGTCAACAAGGCTATTATAATATCCTAATTTTCCGTAATAATAATAGATTGATATAGAAATGATTAAGAAATACTAAAATCCAAGCTAGCTCTGTCTTTTCGCTATACGCTGCGTCAGCAAAGCTATTGCAAGATAGCACAGGATAGATTGGAGAAATCATCTCATTACAAAATACCAGTTCAAGCAAAGATGATCCGTCATAGAGCAAGTTGAACAAGAAAAACAAACCTAGAGACGAGACATCAAGAAACATCTTTAAAACAGGGAAAAAAAGATCAAGAGAAATAGAACTGAGTAATATATTTTAGCTGCGAGATCACTTACAGCCATTGATGGAGTAGGTGATGCAAAGTACTGGCTGATTTTGCTGTGGAGATCAAAGGATTTTAGCTTGGGCTGGGGGTCTTTTGATTTGAAGAAGTATAGGAACCTGCTGGCAATGTCTGACACAATAAGTAATCGATTCTTACAAAGTTTACAAAAGCCAATGAAAAAGCTAAATTCAGTATAAAAAATTGAGGTATGCTGCTAGAGATACCGATTCTTTGTCCTTTTTTTGGCTATGAATCAATCGCTTTGTTCTCATCCTTACAGCATGTAGTGTTTGTACATATTGTGCGAAACTCTTTTTCGAAAGCTACATTGATTAGATATATATCGTCTGTTTTTCTCCCTTCATTCACCATGGAAGAAAACCAGTGAACACAGAATTTAACAGTTAACTTTTCACGATTGGTGATACTTGGCCCACTATTTTCATTTTGGAACCTTCAAAATTTCTAAACTTCTCAATGAATTTGCTGGTTCCAATCTTTTCCTTCCCCCTTGAGATTCTTTTCTTTCTTTGCTTTTACCCTCTTGAGAAACATGCAATCCGAAGTAACTCTATGATAATCATTGCGAAATAATAAATTATAATATAATACCCTTTGATGCAGTTTTTTGTTTTGTTTTGTTTTTTCAATGGAGAGATCAAATAAAATATTTACTCGTACATGACTTATATTTTTACTTCTATACATGATTTTTATTTTTTGCATAGCATAAATCATACCAATTTTAATAAGAGTTGATGTGATTTTTATTTTTATTCTCGTATACAGTTTACATTTTTTTAAATCATATTAATTATGACACATAATATTTGTCAATTGAGCTGGTTTGGTTTTGTTTTTGTATTTATAATTGTGTTTGAATATGTTTGAAAAATGCATTTTACTTCAAAAAAAACATTGAATTAGTTTTTTTAGTATTAAATTTATGATGATTTTAATATACTGATATTAAAAATTAAAAAAAATTATTTTAATATATTTTTAAATAAAAAATATTTTTTTAAAATAACTTACTCTACAATATTAAACTTACATCATAGTTATCTAATCAAATATTAGAGTTATTCTTGAGATGATGATCATCAAATTTCTCAATGAAATAAATCCCATTTAAAATATTCCAATGACATGTATTGTAATAATACAAACAAAATAAGTGAAACTGATTGCCATAAATCACCTATAAAAATATAATTGTTTGAACTATTTTCAGTTACACAACAGCTTGAAAATTTGAAAGAATATACATGCACATTCAAAGGTAAAATCCAAAAAACTTTAAAACCAGAATCCATGACACCCTGAAAGGCAAATGGCCGGAGGAAATTTGAAGTAAAAAAGTATTAAAGCAGTTGAAACACATTAAACACTTTGTCAACTAGTTAATTAATCAGGCTTTGGAAATTGAAAATCGAACCACTTTCACTCAAATCCAAAACCAGAAAGAAAGAAAATGTGTGTAAAAGCAACTCCATGCATACTGACTAGTGTTATCCTGTGGGCTTACTGCACTATAAACAGGCAGCTTGTGCAGAGCATTCAGCACCAAGCAAGCCCAATTGATCATATAGGTCAGTAGCAGTAGTTTAGAGAGTGAAGAGAGATGGAGAAGAAAATAGTGGTGACTGTGATTGCTTTTTGGCTAACGCTTTCTTTTTGGAGTGGAAGCACAAGCGTGGCTAACGACCTTTGCTCAGAAGCCATGTCTAAATTGCTCAACTGCCTCCCATTCTTGACTATTACTGCCCCATCGCCATCTCTTGCTTGCTGTGAAGCTGTGGGATGGGTGAGTCAACATGCTACCACCACACAAGACCGTAGGGACCTCTGTAAATGCTTAAAGAGCGCATCTCTTGCTTACAAGGTTGATCCTACCAGAGCTAAGGAACTTCCTGATGTGTGCAAAGTTCCTGTCCCCGTGCCCATCTTACCCCAAATCGACTGTGACAAGTAAACGACTGACTTCTCTCTTTTCCTCCTTTTTTTGTAAAGTGAATTGAATTTCTCCTCACATTAATTAATAATTTGTTCTTTTTCATCATGTGTGCAGGATCCAGTCTTCCATTGATTAAGGAGTAGAGATGCTTGCTTAGAAGAATAAACTGGAAAGATTAGTAGCGTTGTGTTACTGTGGAGAGATTAATGCCATAATATTTAGAGCCTTTCCCTGTTATGTGTATGCATGCAATATGATGGAATGTACATATTTTAGGGGAAGCATTGTTTGAATGAAATGATATATGGCCTCTTTTCGCATTTTCTGTTTCATTTAATCCAGTTATTTCAATGAATTTTTATGCAGAAGATTGCACACACAAGCACTTGATTTACGGACCAAGCTAATTAACAATAATTCTTATTTAACAAAAATCAAATTGAATGGGTCATCTAAAATGAATGTTGCTAAAACCAACCCCGTCGACAGATCAACTCATGACCTGGTTGGAAGAATGATTTTATGGATCTTCTTTCTTGCATCGTATTGACGATCTAAGCTGACAAAAGATGCATTACAAGAAGCTCCCCCTGCGTTTCTGCCTTCAATTATGATGCCTGGAAGCTAGGATTGAGCTTGCTTTACAAGTTCATGGCGGTTTCATGTCAAACTCACAGTAAGAAAACACACAGAAAATATTAGCAGGGACTGTGAAGAAAATCGGGTTTTTACAGGCAGAAAATCTCATTGCCGTAAAGTTGTTAGATTCGATTACGTTACTATTCCAAACTAAGGATGACAAGTAAGCTCAGTGCCTTGCTGCATGCAGCAAAGACCAAACTTAGAAAGCTTCTTCCGAGTCTTTTCCCTCCTCGCCTCGCTCGTCTATTACCGTTTCTTTTTCCTTTTCAAGTATGATGCCTGAACGACGCGTCATTCATGGATGAATTTTCTTTTAAAAAAATTAAGCGGGCTGGACTTGACCTTAGGTGCACCTGGAGAAAGCCCAGACGCACTTCAACTCAGCTCTCTGCCTAGTGCCTTGGGTCCTTCCTTTTTTATATTATTATTCTAAGTTTATGAGTGTTTTTTTTTAATAATTTCCTCTATTTTAATTTCAGATTTTTATATATTATTATCTAAGTCTTTGAGTTTTATTAATAATCTCCTCTATTTTAATTTCAGATTTCTCTTATTTATAATTTATTTACAGTGAAGTATATTAGATTTTTTTATGTGTTTTTATATTTTTTCCATTTTAATTTTTTTCTATAATATCATATTTTTAAATCAATAATCCTCTTATTGCTATTTTATATCTATACTAATTATATTATTAAATAAAATTATTTTAAAAAAGTAAATCATAAATTTATTTGTTTAATTTTTTGTCATTGAATTGAATAAAAAAATAGGATAAAAAAAAACATAGAGTGTAGTGGTATTATAAAAGAAATATTCAAATTCATATTCTAAATATAAGAAGTAATATGTATAAACATAATGTTATTAAACCATAATTAAATAGATTACTAATCTTATTGGTGACTCATTCATCTTGAAATTGACTTAGGTTGAATCTCATATTAAATTGGATAAAAGTTAATAATATAGATAAAAGTATAAAATAACATAATAACAATAAAAAAAATTAATAATTGAAATATGATAAATACATGAATTATAATTCATAATTTTATTATTAAATATAAAATTTTAATATGATTTTATTTAAGATATTTATAACTTCTTAAGTAAGCTTAGAAACCATTACAAACAATCTAAAAAATAAAAAAAATAAAAAAATAAATATAAATTATAAATAAACTAGAAAAACAAAATTATCAATTTCACTATTTTATTTCCTAAACTAAATAAAATAATTTTTTAAAATTAAATAAAAAATAATAATGAATTTTTTCCTTAAAAAACTCTCCTGCATCAGTTTATATGATCAAAACCAGTTATTTCTTAAATTAACGTGATTTATCTAATTAAAACTTGAATAAAACTGAATTTAATTTTAAAATTTTTTTATTTTTTTTTTAAATATTTGATCAAAACCAGTTATTTCTTAAATTAATGTTCATCTAATTAAACTGAATAAAACTGAATTTAATTTTTTATATATATTTTTTTAAAATTTCATTTTAAATTAGTCAACCTAAGGTCCGATCCGGTAGGCAACAAAGACGAAGACAAATTGAGGAATATACCATTACCATGGATTCGGCCACAGAAAACTCCCAGCTTGGCAAACTATAAACGACGGCACTACCCATTATGACTGTTTCCATTTCCTTGCCTTAAGTCAATCAACCGCACTCACACTTTTCTTTCTTCTTCTTCTAACAACTTCTGCAATTTGTTCTCATTTATGTTCAGACAGCTTCTCAGCAGCTAATCTCTAAAAAATAATAAGAAAATGGCAGCAGCAGTTCTCTCTTCTTCTTCATGTACTGTATTCACAATCTCCTCATCCTTTAAAAGCAGAAGACATCTCACTAAAACCCCACAAAACCCTTTGCTTTTCAAACGCAACAACAGCAGAAACCCCACTTCACATCCCTTTCTTCCTTCCAGGTATTTGCTTTTGTTGTTTTTAGTTGCTAATCAAGAACATTAATCATCATCAAATTTCTAATATTGATTGAGATTACTGATGAAAGTTTTTATTTTTTATCTTTTTTTTTATATATAGAAAGTTGTGTAAAGTTCAAGCAACAATTTTGAGAGAAGATGAAGAGAAGAAAGTTGTTGTTGAGGAATCATTTCAACCAAAGACTTTCACTCATGAGCCTGTTCGGGGTTCACCACAATCTTCATCGCCTAGTGGATTAGAGACTTGGGCTATCAAGCTTGAACAATCTGTCAATGTCTTTCTCACTGTATGATTTACTGATTTATTTTCATTTGCTTGCATTGAATTGCAAGGGTTTCTGGTTTGTTGATTTCTATTTAATAATTGATTTCAAGGTTCCCAATTTGGTCGTAGCATAAGGAAATTGGGGTTTTTGTATGTAATTGACTGTGCTTTTCATTTCTTGCTTGTTTTTTATTGGCAGGATTCGGTGATAAAAATTCTTGATACTCTTTATCACGACCGCGATTATGCTAGGTTCTTTGTTTTGGAAACTATTGCTAGAGTTCCTTATTTTGGTCAGTATTACTAATATATATTGATTTCTCTTTCAATTTTGATAGAACCCAATAAGGGTTTATTAGTTTCAAACTAAACAAGGCTCATGTTATTAAATTTTAGAACCGGGGTTATTGATGGGTTGGAATATCGATGGCCATGTAGAAAATGATCTTTTGGGTGTGATTATGCTTTCAACAAGAGAAAATTTGATTGCACATTGTATCAGTGTATATATCATACTTCCATGATGTGATGAGAAATTATTGCAGTTCGTCAAAATTGAATTTGCTGACTTGGTTTTGGGGTTCTTTGAATTACTCTCATTATGCTGTACAAATATTGAATTTAATAGTAACTGTCGATTTCTGAACAATGGCAGCCTTTATATCTGTTCTTCACATGTATGAGAGTTTTGGTTGGTGGAGAAGAGCTGATTATCTCAAAGTGCATTTTGCTGAGAGCTGGAATGAGATGCATCACTTGCTTATCATGGAAGTAAGTATCTTTTGTAGTTTAATGGTTGCATGTTTATATTCTTGATTTCTGTTAGTGGGACATTTTTTTTTTTTATGTTTTCTCTGTTGATTATGGTCAGCAGTCATGGTCTCAAGTCCAGTAAATGTTGTTTCACTGTTTCAATTTGTCATTTATTGCATGGGATGGCATTTGAATACGAGATGATCTGTAAACTTAATATAGATGAAGTAAAGATGAAAGAAAATCGAGGAACAAAATGGATAAACATGCTCCTTTTCCAATGAAGATTGGTCATAAAATACAGAATATGCAAACTCAACCCATGACACTTAGGGTTATTTATTTATGGTTCAGTGGCTCCAAATACAAAACACTATAGTATAATTCTCATGATTCTGATGGCAGCTTGATTTGGCTGCAGGAATTGGGTGGTAATTCTTGGTGGTTTGACCGGCTTCTTGCTCAAGTTATAGCAACCTCTTATTATTTCATGACAGTCTTAATGTATGCATTGAGCCCAAGAATGGCATGTAAGTACGCACATCTGGTTTTCTGGTTAATAACTTCCATGCATTGTAACATCCCACTCATTCAATCATGTTGAGTCTTGAGTGATTAAATGATATGATAATTTATCAATTTATGAGAACATAACTGAAACAAGATGGTGAACAGGTATGCCTGTCTAAAAATTTCAATTTTGAACATATTTTTGGAACTCTCATTAGCATTATTTGACCTCATAGAGCTCTAAAAAGTTCCATGTTTGTTGGTTTCTATTTTAGTTTGAAACAGATAAACATGATTTATTTTATTGCCGCTTTTAATTGTTTTTTTAACTCTTTTCCCCATGTTGCTTCAAGCCACAGGAAAAGCACCCTAAATAAATTGTCTTGCTGAAAATCTACAGTCATTTATCTCAAATTGGTATTTTGATATTGAGCTCAAGTTGGTGATTTTGATAACTCAATTCCTTTATATTGCTCTAATCCCATTGCAAAAGCACCCAAAATAAATCATCTTATGGATGAGTCTTTTGCAGAATAACCTCACGTAGTCATTTATCTCAAAATGTCGAATTTGATCAATTCAACCTGATCATTTTTTTCAGATCACTTCTCTGAATGTGTTGAGAGCCATGCGTTTGCAACTTATGACAAATTTATCAAGGCCCGAGGAGGTATGTTAAGAGTTTCATATGTTGGTTGATGATACTAGAATGGTTACTTGCACATCCATCATCTGTGAGTATAGATGTTGAGAAAAAACGAATTTCCGTTACCTCTGTTTCACTTGTGTTTGTCATTTGGCTACTGTCACTTCATATTTTCATTCTCTACCTATTCTTATTTATTTGAGTTAAGCTATGTGAATAGAGTTGCTAACCCTTAAGACAACCATTTATTATTTTTCATGTGATACGATTAATTACCAGCAGTCATCTATAATTTGACTGATAACTTCTGAGTTACGATGCCTTGGATGCTATTAAACCAACGGCTTGTTGATACCAAAAATCTTTATGCATATGTATTCAGGTCATGGGTCACCCCAAAAATCTATCAGCACGCAAAACAGTTTGATGAATGATCTCTATTATATGCTTAACTTTATAGATTCATCTTGTCCAACATCACTGACCTTTATTCTGATACATTATGTTTGCTTCTAATCTTTGTAGATGATTTGAAAAAATTGCCTGCACCTGAGGTTGCTGTAAAATATTATACTGAGGGTGATTTGTACTTGTTTGGTAAGTTCTTTTTATTTAACAAACAATGGTTGCATCTTATATGACGAGAGACATTGGGATAACAACTCTGATCACTTCCAGATGAATTTCAAACTTCCAGAGCTCCCCATTCACGTAGGCCAAAAATAGGTAAGAATAAACTCCGACTCTGTTGTCAAAATTTTCATTTTAAAGAGAATTAAGGGAAAAAATAGGAGTTGAACTATTAAAGTGACACTAACAGAACTTTTGTGTTCTCTTGTCAAATTCCTTTTCTTTCCAGAGAATTTATATGATGTATTTCTGAACGTCAGAGATGATGAGGCTGAACATTGTAAGACCATGAAGGCCTGCCAAACTCATGGAAATCTCCGCTCTCCACATTCATATCCAGAGGATGCTTTTGAGGATGATACTGGCTGTGATCTTCCTCAAGCAGATTGTGAAGGTATTGTTGATTGTATAAAGAAATCTGTAACGTCTCCTCCATCAAAGCAAAATATTTGAAGGAGAACAAGGAAACAGTATACAGTTCAGGTGATGGATAGTGAGATATTGTATACATAGAAAGAAACATTACAAATTTACATATTTTACATGCTTTTTCAAGCCATAAATGAAAATTGAATCATTTGTTTAGCTTGGTTAGTCCATTTTAAAATTGTATTTTTAGAAACGGTGTTTCCTGCACAACAGAGCTAGCAATTCTTGATGCATGTGGTCCTCGTTAGCTGCTTAAATGGCATAGCCTGTGATAGCCACAATTTCAATCCAGAAACCTGGCCCAAGTGCTTTTCATGGATCCTTGTTGGATTGACTGGAACGATGAACATTTGAAGCTTCTCCATGACCATGGGCCAAGCAAACCGAGCCCTTTCAACCATCTATTATGAATCCTTGTTGGATTCTTAATCTGGAACTATGAATATTTAAATTTTTTGAGATGTGTGCTGTCTGTTAAGTAGTTCCATCCCCAGAATGAGGTCATCGATTGAAATGGGCACGTGTCTGGTAATCTTCAACAGAGCGTTGCCAATGCCAACACAGAAAGCTGGTTGTGCTTGGCACCTGTTCCCGACGAGGATGCGGCATGTCTAAAATTTTCTCGAGTACTTCAACATGCATCTCCCAATAATGGATGAAATATTCGTAGACAATAAAATATTCTTAGACGAGCCCGTGGCATCACGCGGGCAGTCTGCTAGTAACAATCTAATTGGTCAATTGACAACTACCACGAGAAACCGTACTAGAGACATTAAAACATTATCAGAAACTCTTTTCCAGAAGGGGAGAGTTTAATCTTAATGTGCCATCTATATATATTTATATATAAAACACGACGGGAGACAAGTGGGTTTTAATTTTCTTGACAAGAAAAGCATGCGCCACTTCATTTTTTTAAAAAAAGGAGAAAGAAAGAAGCAGCACCAGCCACAACCCTTTGCCATCGACTTTTCTACGTTTTGATTGCTAATCTAATGACCCTAAAGCACCCGCCCAACGTGGGCCGTTTCCATCCTCGTAACTCAAACATTCTTTACTCTCCCTAGCTAACAAACACCTTGACTTCCTCCCTTCTCCCTTCTTCCTTCTTCCATCTTCCACTACCAAATGCCACAGCAAGCTCTCCCTTCACCAACTCTTCCTATATATGATGACATTCACATCACTCACTCACACCACAAGTTTTGTTTTTTTTTTTCTTTTTAAGGAAAGAAAACAAAGATAGACAAGGATAGCATATTTTAGCTATTATTCATTATGGGAGGAGAGAGCTCAGTCGGGGCACTAGTCCCCACCGTGAATTCCGAGGCAACTAACTCCAAAATGCCATCACCAACGGAGGAGTTAGACAAGGATATGTTTCCTATTTGCATGCAGATCATTAAGGATGCTTCCGTCACTTTTTGTGGACATAGCTTCTTGATGCCCGTGGAAGCTAAAGATTGCGTAGAACATAAAAAAATTGATGAGTGAAAAGTACCGTGGATATAACTCTAGATTTACAATTTTATTCTCTTTAAAAATAATATTCAAGAAGTCTGTCAAGGTTTATAAATTCTAATTCTAGAGATCCTATTTCAACTAGAAAAAAAATACAAAGAAAATAATTATAAAATCTAAAATAATGCATGAAATTGAGATGTCTAGAAAACCGATATTTACGTAAGATTGTAAGAATTACTATCAGAAAAATAGTCTTCCAGAATTTTCATAAAACCTTAAATCTATCCGATAATTAAATTAAAAATTATAATTTTTGAATAATTAAATTAAAAATTATAATTTTTAAAGTTATTTTTTTTTAAATTAGCGTGGATATTCAAGTTAACTTGTAAGCACCACAATTAATCTTATAAATTTACAAGTACCATGACTAATCCTATAAATTCTAAAATTAATGATTATTTTATAAATTCTAAAATTGACGATCATGTAAGTTTCTAATGATCATTATATAAGTAATTAAAGATTAAAACCTGAAATCATATGAAAAACAAAAACAAACCTTTTAATTTTAAGTTATTATAAAATTACCAATTATTATTTTAAATACATACCTATCCTACCACTTATAAATACATGTGTTATACTATTTATATAATCTGTACAAATTTTCATTAACAGATGCACACTTAACTCGGCATAATAACATGTTATCTCAAGCCGATTACGTCACTTCTGTTGCATGTGCATTACTACTCATTTAAGAATGACTGTCCTTGTTGCGCTCATTACCTCACCTACAACCATAACTTTCCTAATGTTTTGCTAAATAAGGTTTGCTCATCTTTACCTTATCTTTTCTGGTGTTTCGGGTGCTTTCTTTCTTACAAAACAAAGCTTTTGTGGTCATATATAATGTTCAAGCTTGTTTACGGCTATACAAGTATTGAACGAATGACGTAGTTATTTGAGAGAACTTATGCTCGTCAAGTAGCCAAGACTGCATCACCTTATGAATATCTTCGCCAGGCATTACAACAGCTTTGTTATTGTAATTTTGATGGTTCATTGATTGGATTCAATGATTACCTACTTGGATAAATTCATTGATGGGCATTAATATGTCCTCTTTATTTTTGAATGACTCTCTCATGGTATTCGTATACAGGGTTGTGGAGTGTCATTTGCGGTGGTAGATGGCCTTATGGCCCTCCTTGCAGAGAAAAAGAGAAAGATGGAGCAAGAGGAAGCAGATACAAATATGCGAATTTTACTTGACTTCTTGTATTGCCTCAGCAAGCAAAAGCTTGATGATCTCAATGAGGTTCTTGAATTTTTTTTGTTTGTTTGTGTCTTAGACATACTGGGTTTTAATGTCTCGTATTTCCCATTGGAACCCGTTCGAGTGCCTACTAGTGTTTCATTAGTATGCAGATTAACAGACATTTGTACCTTTTGCAGATTCAAACAGATCTCCACTACATTGAGGAGGACATAATTTCTGTGGTGAAGAAAAGAATAGAGTTATCCCGGGCAAGTGACAGACTCTCACTGAAACTTGGGATGTTCGCTGATGATCCAAATTCTAAGTTTTTCACTCAATCAGAAGCAAATGCATCTAAAAAGAAATGGGTCCGTGCACAGGTAAGGATCTTCTGAACTTGCATATATGCCACTCTCTTGTTGTTTAAGTGATTGTGTGATAGCATCACTGTTTCCAACCTCCTGGTCTTGCTGGAGACTTGGGGTTATATCATTTGATTTCTTGCAGCAGTAGTCGAACTCTTGAATCTGATTCAATGGCTAAATAGGTTCTCATTTGCCTTCTCTTGCTACAGTTCAATGCTTTGCAAGAATGTTACTTTCAAAAGCGTCGAAATTGGGTTAGACAAGCATGTAAAGAGGAAAAGAGGGATGCAGATACTTCAAATAGAGAAGGATACAATCCAGGCCTTGAGGATTTCCATTCTGTGCTAACCATTTTCACTCGATGCAGGTGGACGAATTTCTCAATGTTGAATATTGTTATTTCCAATCAATCTTTAATTTCTTTCAAAAGCTTGGCCACTCATTTACTTTATTACATTTGAAAACTGCTTCGGTTACTTCTGACTTCTTGTTGGTTGTTGTGTTAGTCAATTTAGGGTTGTCGCTGAACTTAGACAAGGTGGCCTTTTCCACTCTGCTAACATCGTGTCTAGGTTAGTTGGTCTCGATCGGTCATTTTCAAGTAGATTCATTTGATTTCATATGTTTTTTGCTTTGTTCATAAAGTTTGCATTTCCCAGGTTGTCTTTCCAACTTTAATATGTCATTACAATCAAGTATCCTAATCATCATGAAATCACATTGTGTTGCAGTATAGAATTTGATCGTGATGATGAACTGTTTGCTACTGCTGGAGTTTATAGGCGCATTAAGATTTTTGAGTTTTCCAAAGTAAGTGTGGGATGAGTGTTATACTATCCTACCAACTTAAGTATCATGCACCTTAGCTGCTTAATTCCTCGTTAGCAGACATCTCATCAAATTGATTGCATTGATCAAATGATTAAGAATATTGGTTTTGATTTCGTGTGCTTAATCTATCAGTCTTTCGAAGAACTCAGGGCTGATGATCATCGCGAAGCAAGTTACAATAGTATCCATTATGACAATCATTTCTCTATTGACTAATCAGCCTTGGCCTGCATCATTTCTTTCTAGGTCATGAATGAACCGGAAGATGTGCATTGTCCTGTTGTCGAAATGTCCACGCGATCTAAACTCAGTTGCGTGAGCTGGAACAAGTATATGAAAAATCATATTGCTAGCAGTGATTATGAGGGGATAGTAACCGTGTGGGATGTAACAACTCGCCAGGTACTTCATGATACTTCACTTTTGGTGTTCTGTTCCATATGATCATGACAGACTGACACCAGTGCAGGAAACTCTGGATGTAGCCCTACCCTTCAATTTCTTACACAAAGTGTCTGTTTTCAGGCCTGAAGCCTGCAAAGCTGGAATGCAAATTTATGATTTCAGCTTTGCTCTGTCAAACAGCCTTCATGTCCCTTAATTATAAACTTTAATTTCCTTAAATTTTTCTGGCTGAGATTTTAAATTATTTTCACGAAGACACTTTTCTCACCAGAGCATAATGGAGTACGAGGAGCACGAAAAGCGAGCTTGGAGTGTTGATTTTTCACAGAATGAACCTTCAATGCTTGTATCTGGGAGCGATGACTGCAAGGTACTTGGAAATAACCATAATTCTAAGGCAAAATTTGATACCATCTATTTATCAAGAAGCCTTTCAATCCAGCCATTTACCAAAATATCAATTTTTTTCATTGCTTATAAATTGATGATTGGTTTCATTATGCATTCATGCTTAGATCCGATTCTGAGTTTAATAGGTCAAAATTTGGAGCACAAAGCAAGAGTCAAGTGTTCTCAACATTGATATGAAAGCAAATGTCTGTTCTGTCAAGTATAATCCTGGATCCAGCATTCATGTGGCGGTATGTCTCTGTAAGATTCTTGCTAGATGAATAATGCTTCTTATGAATTTGCTAACACAAAAAATATAGAGAATTTTACACATGAGTTTTTTCCTTTCAGAGTCTATGGTCAAGAAAGTTACACCAATTTCATATTTTCCATTAAAGCAAAGAAATATAACTCTTCTTTCTTCTTGCTAATCAGAGAGCATGCAAGAAAATTTTATAATGCCTTTGCATGCATCCTGTTTTTGTATTAATCCTGAACGGAGTCATGTTTAAGAAATGATACTTGGTATCTTGCAGGTGGGATCTGCTGATCATCATATTCACTATTATGACTTGAGAAACATTAGCCAACCACTTTATGTGTTTAGTGGGCATCGGAAAACTGTTTCATATGTGAAATTTCTATCTAGTAACGAGCTGGCTTCTGCATCTACTGACAGCACATTGCGCTTATGGGACGTGAAGGAAAATCTAGCAGTAAGTTATGGCCCGTTCCAAGAAAAAAGAACACGGTCCTTGATATATTACCACTACTTTGATTGCTTTCTCTGGAATTGTGATTGCATCTGTGATACTTGGTACCATTTGCGATTTCTTTCCATGGCGCTTCCAAATTACCCTGATCCTTTATTTTTCAGCTGCGTACATTTAGAGGCCATACGAATGAGAAAAACTTTGTGGGTCTTGCGGTGAATAATGAGTACATTGCTTGCGGCAGCGAAACGAATGAAGTGTTTGTGTATCACAAGGTTTGAGAACATTTCAATAAGCTGGTTCCTTTGGCTTCAAAATCCTTTAATAATATAGTTTTGACAAAAATTGCAGGCTATCTCTAAACCTGCAGCTTCGCATAGATTTAGTATAGATTTGGAGAATGGTGGCGATGATGCTGGATCATACTTCACTAGTGCTGTGTGTTGGAAGAGTGATAGCCCTACAATGCTAGCTGCAAATAATCATGGAACCATTAAAGTGCTTGTTCTTGCTGCTTGAATAATTGAACTCTTCAAATCCTACTCAAGATTAACTATGTACATACCCAGATAAAGAATGAGTTTTGCTGTGCTACTGGCAAGTAACATGCATATTGGTGTAGTCATTTTCTTGAGTCTTTTGTTAAGGCCATGAAGAAGCCTCTAGTCATGTTGGGTTTCCTAGTGATGTCATTTCGTTTGTCGAATGGGATCTTCTACCAAGGAGTTGAATTACTTCCATTCCTTGTCTACAATGTTCTTCGTTGGCACGTTAGAGATTTTCTTATTACTCACCTTGTACCAGATAACAAATCTTGCTTCGTCATCATCAACACCACCACAAGCTAAATCCCACCACCAATGCCTTGATCACCAGAAATCTGCCGCGCAAGAAAAATTTCTTGGCTATTTTTTTTCAGAAGGTGAGTTGTGGGACCTGAAAACAGAATGTTACTCTTGGGAGGGAGTCTGATGTGATGGTGTTGGTCATGTTACTAAACTTGACCTGAGCCCTCTAGTTTGATCAAATACAGCTCAGTTGGCCAAACCTTGAGATGCTTCTCCAAAATCTGAGTTTTCTAGTAGAACTCAATCTTGATTGTGCAGATCTGTCAGCACACAGTAGTAGCTGGTGTGAAGCCATCTCTCATGCACTTCCTAACCTTAAAGAGTGTTGAGTATTGCTTACTTTGCTCTTTCTAGTCTTTTTTGTTCCTCTCTCGTAGGTCTGTTTTCTGTGTGAACTCCACCTTGATGGGATTTCACTGTCGTCCATTCCTCCCAATCTCCTGGTAAATTCTTCTACTTAGTGACGCAGCCTGCAGTGAAAAAGAAGAAGTCCAGGATTCACAAAATTTACAACTAAACTGTAAAAAGAATTATGATTTAATCACTTTAAATGTCAATAATTCTATGTCAGTACAATACTATTTGAAGTTTTAAGAATCTTAAGCTTATTTAGGTAAGAAATTCAAAAATTACATGGAAAATAAACAAAATTCTAAACTTGAGTATGAAATCGATCATAGCATGCCAGATTTTGCACTAGAAAACAATATGCAGCCACTCAAAATTAACGGCAATAAAGTGGAATGAAAATTGCCAATATCCATAGCTAAACAAGCTGGAGGTTTGGGACCTTGGACACAACATGATACGTGACGCTTTCCCATTCTGGTTGGGGCTGCTACCTGCATCGAAGATTCTTGTGATACGAGAAGATAAATTTTAGGTTGAATTGGACTTTCTGGAACTGTGAATTCGTTCAAAGTTTAGCGGCTACGCAAATTACTAGCAAAAGAGAATCGAAAAGCCAAAGTATGTTGGAGATGACTACTCTATGAACTACCCCATCTTCAACTACCACAAGGAATCGGTAGCTATTATGAACAAAGGGTTGGAAGTGCATATGGAGAGAACAGTGACCGTTTCCCCGTCTTGATCTCTCTGAAAACAAATTCCATAGGGAAATTCCTGAAGAGATAATGTATCTCAAACTCATCTCAAAATAACTTCCTTGGCCAAGTTCTGTCATCATTGATGAACCTAACGGAGGTTGAGTCCTTAGATCTCTCAAAGGACCAGATCTCTGCGGAGATTCCTCCTCAACTTGCAAGGCAGACATTCCTTGCTGTAATGAATCTCTCATATAACAGCCTGGAGGGGAGTAGACCATAAGGTAACCAATTCAGCACATTCTCGTACACTTATTGATGCAGTGTACAGCGAAAGCAAAAGATAGGAAAGGGTTTCTGAAACCTTAAATTATATATTAATCTTTTTCAAGTCAGTCTCCGGATCGAGTTGACAACTATGCTTGCAAGGTCTCTGATCATTCTTTACTATTACCATTATTTTATTATTTTAAGTCTTAGATTTTCCTATGAAGTGTGGTAGAAAGTATTTGCTATGTATCTTTAATTAATTAGCTAGAAAATCATATACTGTCGAACTTTTCGAATCTTGTTCTAGTCTTCTTCGTTGAATTCTGCAATATTCGTTTAATCTTATGCTTAATTTCAAATGCTTGTAAGGACTCATTTTATTCCTTAGACTGATTATGTAGGTGGATTGTGTTTTAAAGCTTCTCGAGATCTCTATCGGCATGTCTACTGACTTTGACGAGCAGGCTGTATGTAATGCTGGGTTATAGCTAGCCTGAAATTGTTGGATTTTGGTAACAGCAGGTCTTCTTCTTGGTGTCTGCTCCTTGCTTCTGTGCTGCTCTACTCTTGCTCTCCCGAGGCCTTCCCTAGACTGTAAGTATACGCATTGTACTTCTCTTTACATTACCTTGATTTGATCCTTCTTCACTTTGAGCCTTATGAAAAGCAATTTAGCAGCTAATTAGTTGGCTTCATGTGATGTGACAGTACAATAATAACAGAGTAATAACAAAAAAAACCATTGTTAAAAAAACCTCTTTAGTCCAGTTTTGAAGTTTTTTAAGAGCATTTGGGTGGATTTAATTTGTTTTTTAACTGTTCATTATTTTTTTAATGTTTTGTAAAATATCAAATTATCTCTTATCTAACATTATTATAATAATAAAAATTATTTTAAAAATAAAAAAAACCCTTTATATTATTTTTTTTACTTCTAGTAATATTATAATTATTTCACCGTGCAATTAAAATAAATTTTATTTATAATGAATTTAAAAATGATGAATAAATCATATAAAAACATCTCAATATTCTTTAAATTTAAATTTTTTTGGATGAAAAGATAAAATCACCATTATATTATTATAGTGAATAGTGAAAATAAATGTATTTTTTTTCCCAACTTTTTCCTTCGCCATTTTATTTTTTAAAGATTGGATTAAGTAATATTTTCATATATAATACTTTCAGCTTGATGACTCAAATTGACTCACATTATAGATTTAAAAAGTTAATAAAAAATGATATTGTTTTATTTTCTTTTAAATTTTATTGTTGGACATTGATTTATTTTTTTTTTATCATTACCTCTATTTTTATTTTCATTTGACTCAAATAAAACAAATTTATTTGACTAGTCATGAATATAACCAGGGTTATTATATATATTTTTTATTTTTGTAAAACCAAAACTAAAGGACATGTTATTTCAAATTGGACGTTCAAGTTGGTCTCCAACAATTACCATCTCCAAATTAACTATCCTGTCCTTACTTCGCTCTGTCAATAGCCATCAACATCTCCAATTTAATTTCTGCTGCATTTCTTCCCCTCATCAATGAATCCAACCAGCCTGAGTCCATAGTCGTTGGCTGCAGAATACTCCAAGGCTTATCCTTTAGTGACTTGTGTCCACAGAACTTGTAAAACTTCTACACATTCATTACTTTCACTGTCTCACACTTGACTTCTTCAATAGTCAGGGGCGAAGACAGGGGAGGCTGGCGGGGACCGGGGCTTACAAAGAAATTTTTTTTCAATCCTTCTCTTAATAATATTTATATTTTTAACCTAAATAATAAAACAACTAATATTTTTACCCTCTTAATTTTATTTTCTAGCTCCGCCTCTGTCAACCGTTATACCCTAGAGCTGCATGAACTTGTCTAGAAATCAAGTGAAGGCTGTAGAATCTAATAACCAAAACATTATTGCAGATCCAACTTGACTTCCACTTAGTCATGCAATAATCATCAACAATATCTTCAATTTGCTCTCATATTAATTTCTTAGTATGATTTTTTCTTGTTTCTACATTATCATCCAATCAATTTGAGTCTAGCGACTTTACAGCCATAGAAATTTCCAAGAACTGTCCAGCTGGAGTTTTCTCTGTTATATATTATCAGCCATAGGAAAAATGAGAGATTTTCATCATCGTTTACTCTTGTTTCTTTACGTGTTCCTGGTCTCTTTGTATCAAGCAAGTATCGCTTCATCTCTGTCAACAGCACCAAAAGCTGCCCACTACCGATGCCGCAATGACCGGAGATCGGCCTTCGCACAGCAGCAAGAGAACCTTAAATTCCCAGTATCATCTTCAAGAGGTGAGTTGTGGGACCTGAAAACATATTGTTGCTCCTGGGAAGGAGTTACATGTAATGATGTTGGTTATGCCACTCGACTTGACCTGAGTTTTGCGTATTATGAATATAGAGATTCAATTTCACTCAAAAAGCCAAACCTCAGAAATTTTCCAGAATCTCAGTTTTCTAGTAGAGCTCAATCTTGATTATGTAAACATTTCAGCACAAGTTAGCAATTGCGAAGCTAACCACCTAAGTTAATAATGGTGGGAGAAGGTGAAACTATCTTTTTACATCTTAGTCAAAAATTATAGAAACCAAATTGGTACTCCTTATCTTACCTTTTATCTTTTACATGGATATTTGCTTATAAATATGCAATACATCCAAGCATTATAGACACACCACAAGAAAGAAACTTGAGAGTAAGTAGAGAAAAGAAAAGAGGGTGAGGAAAGAGTAATCCTACAAAATTATGAGGTATTTGTGAGATAGTAAGTGAGGTGTTTTCTCCTAGTAATAAAGAGATTTTGGTTGTTCTCCTATTATTAGAGAGAAGTTGTATTCCTACATTACTTAGTAAAATCCTTCTATATTTGCCTGTAGACGTAGCCCAATTGAGTGAACCTCGTAAATTCTTTTATGTCTCATTTCTTATTTTATCCTAGACAGAACTCTATTAGAAAGAACAAGAGCAATGTTGAAGGTTGCAAGTCTAGGAAAGTCATTCTAGGGAGAAGTAGTCAATACCGCCTATTATATGATAAACCGATTGCAAAATTAACATCTGCTCTCAGTTTCCAAGAGAAAGGTAAGTTTTCATCTCAACCACAACAAAATCCCAAGGGGTAATACAATGCAAATGCAAATAGTTCCAGAAGCCAACACATGGATCAAGTCAAATCAGTCACCACTCTTTGCAGTGGTAAGGTTATTGAAAAACTCTCTCTTGAACCTTATGACAAAGATGATGAGTCAATCACTAAGGGTAAAGAAGGGGTTGAATCTGAAAATTGCAAAGAAAAAACTAATTCTCTACCAGCATTTTCATTTCCTTAAGCCATGATCAAATAAAGGAAAGTCAATCATAACTCTGAAATTTTTGAAACTTTCAAACAAGTAAGAATTAATATACCTTTCTATGCTAAATTTTTGAAAGATCTATGCACTGTGAAGAGGAAACTGAATGTGAAAAAGAAAGTCTTTCTAGCCGAACAAATAAGTGTTATTCTTCAGAATAATAATGCTTTGAAATATAAAGACCGTGGTTGTCCTATAATTTCTTGTTTTATTGGAGAACATAAAATTAAAAGAGCCTTACTTGATCTTGGTGCTAGTGTGAATTTACTTTTATATTCAGTTTTTCAGAGTCTTAATCTAGGTGAGTTAAAACCAACTTCTATATCTCTTTTACTTGCCGATAGATCTGTAATAATGCCTAGAGGAATAATTGAAGATGTGTTAGTACAAGTTAATAAATTCATTTATCCTGTGGATTTTGTTGTCTTAGACACACAACCTGTTGAAGCATGTAATTCATTTCCTGTTATTTTAGGACGTCTGTTTCTTGCAACCTCTAACGCATTGATTAATTGTAGGAATGGATTGATAAAGCTATCATTTGAAAACATGACATTGGAGATGAATATTTTCAACATTTGTAAGCAACCTAGAGATGATAATGATTTACAAGAAGTAGATCATATTGATGAATTAGTTTATGATCAACTTAAATCTACTTTAAGTAAAAATAAATTAGATGAATCTGAAGATTTGCAAATGATTTATTATGAGGAAGAAATCACGGATGAAAAAAGCACCGACAATGTTGATGTGAATCTTTTATCAATAGTGACAACAAATTTGACATCTAACATCACACCAATCGATGATTACTTTCCTAACAAATCCTTACTTTCTCTTAGTCCAATGCCTTGGTATGATAAAAATATCAATCTTCTTACTTTAGGAGATTTGCCAGCTGATTAGAGTACCCAAGACAAAGAAAAGTTTTTGAACAAAGTGAAGAACTTCTATTGTGATGATCCTAACTTGTTCAAATATTGTCCTGATCAAATGTTTCAAAGATTCATTCCCGATAATGATGTAAGTAGTGTCATTAAACTTTGTCATTCTGAAGCATGTGGAAGTTATTTCTTGTCAAAAAAGACAGCTGCAAAAATCTTTCAAAATGGATTTTATTGGCCCACCATATTCAAGGACACGCATGCATTTTGCAAAACCTGTGAAAATTGTCAAAAAGTTGATACTGGTCAAAAAGTTTTGTTTTATAATTCTCAACTCTATGCATTCCCTAGAGAGCTAAGATCAAGATGACGTAATCTTTATGAGGCTTATGATATTGAGAATTCAATAAATGATAATGTTTTTAAAGAAAATGAACATCATTTGAAAGCTTACTATGACAATTTTTCTAGTAAAAATAAATCAACTGGTTTGAATGATCTTGTAGATAAAGGTTGATTTTTTTTCTCATATTATTTTTGTATTTCTTTTTGAGTGATTTTTACTAGCTTCTCTCACCCTGGTTAAATGGTGGATAACGGTACTCCGTAACTTAAGTCGGTTCTTTCAGTTTCCTATAATAACTGATATCCGTGTATATATTTATGCAATTCTTTGAATCTCCTTTTCAATTCTCATTTGACAATGGACACTAATCTTGAAAAATTGAAAAAGTATTTTCCCACTCTGCCTCAGAATATAATTATAAAAATTTACCGTGCTAGATGTGCAAGATTGAGGTTGTTAATGAATCATGGAATTCCTGAAGATATTCGTTGGTTAATTGAAGCAAAGGTTCGATTATCAGGTGAGTCCTCTAATTCCTTCATTTCACACATGTCTAGAACAGGTAAAGACACTTTTATAAAGAAACGTCATGCAAAACAACTGAAAGTTTGTCATCGATGTGCTAGATGGACTTGTAATGCCTAATGTCGTTCTTTAGGAATGATATCTACAAACCGTGAAGATAAAATACAATTCATTAAGGATGGCCTGAGTAAGGAGTCTTTAGATAATCTTCTATTGACTCTTGAGACGCATCCTAATGGAGATGTGCATCGTGCAATTCATGATTTATGGCCACTATTTCATAAAAAACATGATCGACTTAGTCTTGGAAATCTGACTAAAAAAGATCTTTTTTGCTAGTTTTTAAGAAAATTGGATGGAAAGCCTATCCCCGACCCATAGAGGGCGTTTAAGTTGTTCTTGGACATAAAACCAAGGGAAGATGTGAGCCACAATCACAACTACCTGTACATACATATATTTTTTTCCAAAATAAATAAATAAAGAGAGAGAGAGAGAGTGTGAGACTCTAGTTGGCCAACACATAGGTGATATGATTGCCCTTTTAATTTTTCATCTATAAAATCCTCTCTTTCTTCCCTTCATTTCCACTCAACCCATACATTCATCAAATATAGAAGTGTGTAAAAATGGCAAGTTCCTCAAGTCATCAAATAAAAAGTATTTGTATTTTCGGTGGATCTAATTCTGGGAAAGAAAAGAAGTTTTTAGAATCAGCAAATCATCTTAGTCAAGTGTTAGCTGAGAGAAAGATTCATTTAGTATATAGGGGAGACAATCTTGGGTTAATAGGAGGTGTGCCAATAGCTACATTTTTAGGAGGTAGTCAAGTTTTGGGGGTCATCCCCGAAGCTTTGGCACAAGGGGACATCATTGGAAAAACAATTAGAGAAGAACTTTAGGTCTCCACAATGTTAGCTCGAATGAATGCAATGTTTAACCATGTTGATGCCTTCATTATCTTACCAGGTGGTCTAGGGACATTGGAAGAGATCTTTCATATTTCCTCTTGGGCCCAACTACACATTCACCATAAACCCATAAGTTTGTTAAATGTTAATGAGTATTATGATAAGTTGTTGTCTTTTCTTGATCATGCTATAGAACAAGAATTTCTAACATCTTCTACACGATAAATCACAATCTCTGCTACTACTGCTAAACAATTGATTGACCAACTATAATCTTTCATTCTTGTAATTTATCTTTCCATGAGTCGCATAAATTGATCAACTAAGGAAAGCCGTGAAAAGCTTAGATTGGATTTGAGCCTTCATTTGTGAATTTTTGTGTCTTTTGGTTTTATTATTGTGTTTTGTTGTTTCTTATATTTGTTTCAATATGTTTTAGGTTTGTCAGTGTTCGTTATTTCAGGTGATATCTTCTATACTCTATCTTTCTACCTTTAAACATTGAGGACAATGTCTCGTTTTAGTTGGGGGGAAAAGGTAGTAGCTAAAAAAAAAACTAATTATGTTTTCTATTTCATAAAACATGTGCAAAATTATTATTACTATGATGGCAG
Source organism: Populus pruinosa (assembly GCA_026413675.1). Lineage (NCBI taxonomy): Eukaryota > Viridiplantae > Streptophyta > Magnoliopsida > Malpighiales > Salicaceae > Populus > Populus pruinosa. Next base: position 2,179,292 of record CM048602.1, on the reverse strand, counting down.
AGTAAGGAGAACTTTTTATGACTCTTAAGACGCATCTTAGTAACCATTCATAACAAGGTCTATCATAATACTTCTTGAAATATTCAGGTTTACAAACTCTCACATTGTTATCACTTAATTCTGCTTATATACTTATTTAACATGTATTCTTAAACCTTAATTTACACACAGACACTTTAACATATGATTGTGGATTGTATATTGAATTATTATATTATTTATGTTCTTTTGTTAAAGGTAACAATTAAGGGAAAAGGATAATATATAATTAAAAAAAAAAAGAGAAAGAAGAAAAAAAAAAGAAAAAAATGATAATAATAAAAATGTAGATAAGTTTGGTTTTGTAGCCTCCCTAACCTAAACAATTAAGCTCGAAGGGGTGTTTTAACACCTAATACCCTAAAGTCAACTGACTTGGGAGCTATTAGCTCAACGCTTGTTACATGGGTTGAGGAGAAAAGCTTAAGGGAATCAAACATTGCACTATCTACATATTAGTATCTGCGACCCGAGTTACTGAGCTCGTAGGGGTGTCCTAACACCTAATGCCCTAAGACCAACTGGTTTGGGAGTCATTAGCTGAAAGCTCGTTACATGAGTTAAAGATGCATGGTGTTTTAAATTATATGTATATATATTAAAAAAAAAGACAAAAACAATAATCTCAACCTAAGAAAGTTAACCTTAAACATTATAACAAAAATTTTATTTTCTTTCAAGAAAAGCCTTACAATTATATGTTGATATATTAAGCCCAAAAGAAAGGTTTATGAATATCTTGTTAAGAGGTATTGAGCAAGTATATAAATTTAATAAGAGTTTGTTTATCTGGATAGATTAATAGAAGTTAAATGATGACTACCTTGCTTTGTAGAATTTGCAAAGTATTTTTCTATTTTAATGTTTTGATTACTAGGGACTAGTAATAAGCTAGTTAGGGGGTGTGATTGATACTTAAAAGTGTATTTTTATCAAGGTTTTATATCATCATTTTGCACTTGAAATATTAATAACTCCTTAACTAAAACATGTTTTATAATAATATATCTAATAATATAAGGTACCTTTAATTTATGGTAAATGTTCATTTTAAATGAAGGCCTATCACATAAATAAAAGGATTGATTGATGAATTTAAGAACTGAAATTGAAAGGACAAAGAGATGGCCAAACTTAGAAAAGAGATATCGGTGCAATCCAAACCAGAATACTGTTTGGTAATTAGGTCATATCTAGAGCTGTAGATCTCATATTTAGGTCTACTTTATATGGATGGAAAGTTAAGACATAAGCCTACAACTTTCATATGGAGCCCAAGATATATAAATGACATTTTCAAGTCTAAATTGTAGTAACAATAAATAAGTCTGAATCTATCTTCCAACCCGAGCACTATTTAGTGTTTGACCTATATATGGAGTTCTAAAAGTCCAAATAAGTTGAATTGTTTACACAAGGAAGCTAAGACAATTTCCTATAACTTTCATGTTTTCAAGTGACTCCAATTTTGACGTTATCAATGACGTTTTGGACAGACAATAGAAGATAAGGATTGTCACCAAGTCAAGAGTTGGTCACCCACTTATCAATTAATCATCAAATCAATAGTTCCTAATTTTAACCTATAAAAGGAGGTATTTGTCATGCATTTAGGCATCTTGGTGTCTAGATCAAGTTCATGCTCTTGCTTTCTCTCTTTGTATTTTTTGTATTGCTTATGCTTTGCTTTCATTAATATCAAGTTTATGTCTTTCCTTTCCTTTCCTTTACTTTGTTAACTCTTATATTATTTATGTTCTTGTTTTGTTTATTTATTTTTCTTTCTTTCATTATGTCTAACTAAGTTTATTATGTCAAGGTGAAAAGGTTACACTAATGGTGTAAGAATAAGTATAGTGTAAACTTAATATGAACTTTAATGTTTGATACTCACATGTTTTGTATTTGTTATCTTGTTCACTCTTTAATACTTTACTTTTTAAATGACTAATCTTGATTTATGTTGTATAACACTTGGTATAACAAATGTTTGGCACTGTATGCTATAACCAACACCTGAGCTATGAAAGGAACTTGATTTATTGTTAACATAAGTTATAATCATGAATGTTTGACGAAATTTACAAGTATTAGCATTAATCGAATAAGATGACTAATGTAATCATGTTAACAATCTATAATCTGATTGGAACCTTCTTTATGTGTGGTTTTCAATTGAATAATAAGAGTTTATACTATACTTGTTTGACATACCATTAGTGGAACCTCTAACCTTGACATTTGTTATTATCATTGTTTAATCCTTACATTAATATTTCATCTCAAATTTCTCATCTTTTTCTTCTTTTCCTTTTTTTTTATTATTATTACTACTACAACAACTACTACTACTAATATTATTATTATTGCTACTAATATTATTGTTGTTATTGTTGTTACTATTGTTGTTGTTTATAATTTATACAATTAACCTGCCTGTGGTTCGACCCCGGTCTTGCCGGGTTATTTATTACTTCGACACTCCTGCACTTGGAAGAAGACATTAATTTTTTAGTCATGTCAAATGGGTATAAAACTCCTTATCTTCTCTCTTTATGGTTCCCATAAATTCTTTTTTTTTTTAGTGAGGAAAGAGCATTTATACTCTATATTTTTCTTTTATTTGCATTTAGGCCCCCTTGTTCCTTTAAGTATATTATTCTCTTCAACTAAATTCAGACCTCAACAGTACCGAGTTTATTGTAATATCTCCAATTATTTCACTTGGAAATTTATATTTAAAAATTTCTGAATTTTTGTTTTTATTTATTTGTTATATATATAATTTTTCTTTTCTTGAGGTTTACAGTATATCAGGCACATGCCTAACATCTTTGAGTAGCAACTTGCACCTAGTATTGGTTTCCAACCAAATGTCTCTAATGCTCACAACACTAATCATCCCTTAATTTCCCATTCTAACTTGATCAAATTCACCAGTAGTGTAGAATGTGTAAAACTCACATCGGCATATAACATGGTAAAAAGTTGTTGAATTTGCAACCTAGGTGGTATCTTGACATGCAAGATCAACACAACTATCATCATAAATAATGACAACATCATAATCAAATACAACTGTAGTTGTACCATTCTCTTCATTCTTGTCTTCATCTTTATCTTCTTCTTTTTTTTTTTATCTCTTTTATACTTTTTACAATCTTTTTGAATATGCCTAGGCTTGTCACAATAATAACACTTAATTTCCTTCCTTAACTGAGATCTTCCTCTTGGCTTTCATTTGTCTTTTCTATTGCTAGATTCTCTATCTTGCTTGTCATGAGAAAACTTTCTTTGACTTCTCCCTTCACTTTCTATAACAAGTGCATGAGACTTGAAATTGCTTGTCCCTTTCCTCTATCTTGCTTATCATGAGAAAAATTTCTTCCAAACTATATAGCAGTCATATTCTTAAGAAATATGATTAATGAACTTAGAAGATATCCATTTTCTAACATAAGCAGTCACTTTTCTATTAAGCTCATTGCATTTTGCCTCATCCATCTCATCAGGCTTTTTTCCTTTACACTCAAGCGGCAAAGCCAGATCATTGCAGTATAAGTAATCCTTCATCATTGTTTTTCATAGAAAATAATTAGAGGAAGTGAACTTTATCATGCCTAAATCTTCCTTTTCCATTTTAACTGTATAAGAAATTCAATCTACATAACCAATGCTTTAATACCACTTTGTTAGGAAAACTAGGAACAAATAACCGGGATCAATTCACAATTCACAAATTCCAATTCTTTTCCCTCTTTGTGCAATCAAAATCAGAATCAAGCAATCAACAAATATAAAGCAACAATCACACAAATCAACACCAAAATTTTTACATGGAAAACCTGATGTGGTAAAAACCATGAGACCGTAATCCACCTAAAAACTTCCACTATCAACAAATAATGAGTTCGCAACTGTTCTTCCTTAGATTTAACTAAGGGTTACAACATATATATCATCAAGAACAATCTTTTCTTGGAATACAACAAGATTAAAGAGAGAAGTGTTGAAGAAAAACTCACAACATTGACAGCTCTATTTTCTATATATATAAAAAAAGGTCAGCTTTCACACCAATCTTTGATCCAACCGTTCAAAATAAAGAGTAATGTGTCTAAAAGCTGCTGTTTAAATTTAAGCTCGATCCAACGGTTAACGAACTAGAAGATAAAGAATGAAGATAGACAGTGCAACTAACTCAACTTCCTTTTTCTCTCTCGATTTTCTCTTCTCTCTTCTATTAAAAAATGTTGTTATTTTCTACAATAATAAATATAATTAAATCAGAAAGGCAACTATATGCCTCTCTTGTTAATTAATATAATAGTCCCATCATTACATGGTGCGAAACCACACACAATACTTAAAAAGAATTATTATGTTTTATCAAAAATATTTTTGCAATCAAGCTCCATTGGTGGTGGCCTAGACTAGTTTCGACGTGCAAAGAATGCCCATTCTAGTCTTGATGCAATATTTTTTAGTTTATCCAAACTCTTTCCCCCTTAATGTACAATAAATATCATCTCATAAACCTGATCTAGCCTAATGAGTTCATCCTGGAAATTAACCTGAGATTCAAAGCCTAGCCCATGCCTGGTATATAGTGGAACTGGACAGGACATTGATCCGATGAAACCTTTCACACCTGATTTGGTTTTTAGTGATTTGATCAATTCGATCAAACTCACTCTGATAACCATGCTTGCAAGGTCTCCGATCATATTTACTGTTACCATTATTTTATTATTTTGAGTCTTAGATTTTCCTATGAAGTGTAGTAGAAAGTATTTGCTATCTATAATTAATTAGCTAGATAATCATATACTCAAACTATTCGAATCTTGTTCTAGTCTTCTTCTTTGTTTGCAATATCCGTTTAATCTTATGCTTAATTTCAAATGCTTGTAAGGACTCAGTTTATTCCTTGAATGATTATGTAGGTGAATTCTGTTTTAACGCTTCTGGAGATCTCTATCGGCATGTCTACTGACTTCGAGCAAGCTGTAGGTAATGCTGGGTTACAGCTAGCCTGAAATTGTTAGACCTTGTTAACAGCAGGTCTTCTTCTCGGTGTCTACTCCTTGCTTCTGTGCTGCTCTACTCCTGCTCTCCCTAGGCCTTCTCTGGACTGTAAGCATAGGCATTGTACTTGTCTTAACATTACCTTGATTTAATCCTTCTTCACTTTGAGCGTTATGAAAAGCAATTTGACGGCTAATTGGTTGGCTTCAGGTGATGTGACAGTACAATAGTTATAGAGGGATAACGAAAAAAACCATTGTAAGAAGAAGAAAAAACCTCATTACTCTAGTTTTGAATTTTTTTAAGAGTATTTTCGTGGTTTTAATGTGTTTTTTTAACTTTTTATTATTTTTAATATTTGATAAAATATCAAATTATCCCATATTATAATAAAAAAAATTCCTTTATGTCATTAATTTTTTTTTCCCTTCCAGTGATATTATAATTATTTCACCATGCAATTAAAATAAAAAAAAAGCTTATTTCTTTGTAGTTAATTTAAAATGATTAATGAGTCGTGTGAAAAGATTTCAATATTTTTATGATCTAATATTAAGTTTTTTAGGTAGAAAAAGCAAAATCATCATTATACTAAATGAGTATGAAGTTTTTGTGTGATTTTTTTTTTATTTCTTCCTTCATCATTTTATTTCTTAGAAAATAAGTTATCTAGTGTTTTTATGTATGGTGCTCCAGTCCAATGATCTAAATTATAGATTTGAAAAGTTAATGGAGATTAATATTTTTTTTTTGTGTCATTGGACATTGGTTTTCTATAAAAAAAAAATTAACTTTATAATTTTTTTTTTAATTTTTTTATTAGATTATCCCGACTTTATAACATAGAATATGAGTTTGGTGAGTTAACTTATATTGCTCGCTTCTTAATCCTAAATTAGTTATCTATCATGTTAGCTCGGGTTGATATATATTAATTTTTTATTTTATTTTATTATTTTATATTTAATTGATTGAAAATTCAATATTGTTTTTTTGGATCTTGAGAATTATTTGTTCATAAGTTAATATTATCTTTGTAAAATTTTTTTCGTTTATTATGATTACTTTTATTTTTATTTTTATTTTTATTTGATTTAAATAAAATAAATTTATTTAATTGATTATGAATATAACCTGGGTTATTAAATATTTATTTTTAATTTTTAAAACCAATCCTAAAGGGGATGTTATTCAACTTGGACCTCCATGTTGGTCTACAACCATGAACATCTCCAAATTAACTGTCATGTCCTTACTTTAGTCTGTCAATAGCCATCAACATCTCCAATTTGATTTCAGTTGCATTTCTTCCCCTCATCAATGAATCCAACCAACCTGAGTCCATAGTCGTTGGCTGCAGAATACTCAAAGGCTTATCCTTTAGTGAGTTGTGTCCACAGAACTTGTAAAACTTCTACACCTTCATTACTTCCACTTTCTTTCTCACTTGACTTCTTCTTCAACAGTTATACCCTAGAGCTGCATGAACTTGTCTAGAAATCAAGTGAAGGCTATAGAATCTAATAACCATAACATTCTTTAAGATCCAACTTGACTTCCACTTAGTCATGCAACAACCATAAACAATATCTTCAATTTGTATAAGTTTTTCTTGTTTCTACACTATGCATCCAATCAATTTGAGCTTGCGACTATACAGCCATAGAAATTTCCAAGAACTGTCCAGCTAGAGTTTTCTCTACTATATATTATCAGGCAACTAAATTATCAAGCATCAAAACTACTTGTAACAACTTTCTCCTACAGGAAAAATGAGAGATTTTAAGCATCGTTTACTATTGTTTCTTTACCTGTTCCTACTCTCTTTGTATCAACCAAGTATGGCTTCATCTCTGTCAACAGCACCAAAAGCTGCCCACCACCGATGCCGCGATGACCAGAGATCGGCCTTCGCACAGCTGCAAGAGAACCTTAAATTCCCAGTATCATCTTCAAAAGCAGAGTTGTGGGACCTGAAAACAGATTGTTGCTCTTGGGAAGGGGTTACGTGTAATGATGTTGGTCATGCCACTCGACTTGACCTGAGTTTTGCGTCTGGTGAATATGGAGATTCTATTTCACTCAAAAAGCCAAACCTGGGAATGCTTTTCCAGAATCTCAGTTTTCTAGTAGAGCTCAATCTCAATTATGTAAACATTTCAGCACAAGGTAGCAATTGGTGTGAAGTCATCCCCCATGCGCTTCCCAACCTTAGAGTCTTGAGTTTGTCTGGCTCTGGTCTTTCTGGTCCTCTTTGTTCCTCTCTCTCAAAACTCCATTTTCTCTCTGAACTCCATCTTGATAGCAATTCTGAACTCTCTTCCATTCCACCCAGTTTCTTAGCAAATTCCTCCAACTTGGAAACTCTTGACTTATCATATTGTGGCTTGAATGGGAATTTTCCAAACAACATTTTCCTATTGCCAAAACTACAGTGCATTGATCTCTCTGAAAATTTACTCCTTTCAGGTCAGTTTCCAGAATTCTCATTGAATAGTTCTATTCAAAACTTGTTACTCAAGAACACAAACTTTTCTGGGAACATCCCACTGTCAATCGGCAATCTCAAGTCCTTGAAAGAACTAGACCTGAGTAGGTGCAAATTCTATGGAGCTATCCCACCATCACTTGCGAACCTCACCCAACTTGAAACTCTGGATCTTTCATTTAATAGTTTCAACGGTTCCATTCCTCCATTTCAAAGCGATGGAGTTGCAAACCTTTCATTCCTTTACTTGGAGCATAACCAGCTTAACGGAATCCTATATTCTTCTCTATTTACACTTCCATCCTTGCAGACTTTAGATCTCAGCTCAAACCAATTAAGCGGCCAACTAGATGAGTTTTCAGATGCATCTTCTTCATTGATGATAATAGAGTTGAGTAACAATAATTTGAGTGGATCAATACCAAGGTCACTCTTCAAGCTCCCCAGCCTTATAGAACTCAATCTTCTATATAACAAATTTTCTGGCCCCTTGAAGCTCGGTGATTTCAAGAATCAGAGGGGTTTAGAATTCCTCGCACTTTCTGGTGTGTCAGTTGAGAGTGACAACAGGAGCCTTGCTTATGTCCAGCTCGCAACTTTGTATTTGCCCTCTTGCAACTTGACTGAATTTCCAAATTTCCTCAAAACACAAAACAGCTTGACTGGTCTAGATCTTTCCAACAACAGAATTCAAGGTTATGTGCCCAGTTGGATTTGGAAAACAACTCTCATCACATTATACCTTTCCGGCAATCCTGTTGATTTTCCAAAAATTCCTCCTTTTGTGAAGGTAAACCATAGCACACCAATCTACAATGAAGACGGAGTTTCTTCCTTTCCCATGACGTTAGAGAATTTGGGAATGTCATCCTGTAACATAACAGGTAGCTTTCCAGAGTTTATAAGGATGCAAGAAATGCTACTATATCTTGACCTTTCAGACAACAAACTCGGTGGTCAAATACCCAAGTGGATATGGAACATGAGTCTAACATATCTAAACCTTTCTTGCAACAATTTTGATTTTTTAGACCAGTTCTCCAATCCCATCTCCCTCCCCTACTCAGATTCTCTTATTACTCTTGATCTTCATTGCAATCAATTGCCCGGTTCTTTCCCAAAAGCTATATGCAATTGCAGTCAACTCTCTTTGCTTGACATGTCCTATAACCACCTTAGAAGTCAAATCCCTGATTGTTTGGGAAAAGTTCCTACCCTCATGGTGCTGAATCTACGAGGAAATAAGTTCGATTCCATTTCAAGTTATGCGATAGCAAGTAATCTGCTGTCTCTTAAAATCAGTGACAATAAAGTGGAAGGGAAGCTGCCACGCTCCTTAGCCAATTGTTCAAAGCTAGAGGTTTTGGATCTTGGAGGCAACATGATACGTGACACATTTCCATTATGGTTGGAGAAGCTGCCTGCACTAAAAATTCTGGTACTCCAAGCAAATAAATTTTATGGTCCAATTGGAAATCGTGGTACTGCGACTACTTGGCCAATGTTGCATGTTATGGACCTGTCTTCCAACGAGTTCACTGGCCATCTCTTGAAAGAATTCGTTCAAAGTTTAGTGGGGATGCAGTTGACCTCAAACAATGAGTCGAGGGCAAAGTATATCGGAGATAACTACAATATCAATGGATACTACAAGGAGTCGGTGACTATTACGAACAAGGGGCGGAAAATGCGTATGGATAGAATAATAACCTTGTTCACATGTCTTGATCTCTCCAACAATAGTTTCCATGGAGAAATTCCTGAAGAGATAAGGATTCTCAAATCACTTAAAGTCCTCACCTTGTCTCAGAATAACTTCCGTGGTCATATCCCGTCATCATTGAGTGACCTGACAGAGCTGGAGTCCTTGGACCTGTCAAGCAACCATCTCTCAGGGGAGATTCCTCCTCAACTTTCAAGGTTGACATTCCTTGCTGTAATGAATCTGTCATATAACCATCTCGAAGGAAGGATACCACAAGGCAACCAATTTCTTACATTTCCCAATTCTTCTTATGAGGGGAACCCAAGGCTATGCGGACCTCCTTTGACAAGGAAATGCAATCCTGAAGTGAATGAACCTGCTACTCCTCCAGCCGACCACGAGGATTCATGGACAGAGTATATACTTGACTGGAAAATTGTGGGGATTGGATATGCAAGTGGAATAGTAATTGGTTTCTCTGTAGGATACACAATATTAAGTGAGATGAGAATCAAATGGTTTACTGATCTCATAAGGCTAGCAGGAAACAAAGAGAGATGGTTCAACCAAGGCCAGAGGGGTCTTCATAGCTGGTGATGAAGTTGATGCTGGTGAATGCTGCATATAAGTTACTATCTCCAGGTAAAAATTCCTTTTATCTTCCTTTTCTTGAAGAATACAAAGAAATTTTTCTTGATGAATGAAATTTTAGAAGGCAATTAAAATGATAGCTTCAAAGTTTGTCAAGCTTTCTGAACTAAGTAGACATATTTGCCAAAAAAAAAATTATGGGGTTAAGTTAATAAATTCTAAACACTGAATGAATTACTCTTGATTGCAGGTTGCGAGTCATTGATGCATCATATTGATGAGGAATGGAGTGTCATATTGTCATTTAAGCCTATGTTGAAATTTACTGTTCCTGAAGAATTGGTAAAACTTAAAACTAGATTCATGTGTTTTTCTCTTTAAGCTGCCGATGCTTTTGTATTTTCGACAATAAAAGATGGTGGGCCATTCAGATTGTAACAAGTGCTACAATAATCAGCAATCTCGGCAGATTGTGTCTGTGTGGTGATCCTTGTTCGTGCCTTTACAGAGCTTTTCCTTTAGGTAGTATATATCTCATGAATTTGAATTTCCCCTTCATAATCTTTCTTTTGAGAATCTGGTGTATGTATCTCATGAAGAAAGTTTTTGCTTTCAGTGCGTTTTCGGTGAGTTTTAAGCCAATATATTACAAAAATTCTATTGGAAGTGATTTTTTCACTGTAACGCAAGATATATATTAATGGGAATCGCTGAAAGAATCATTTCGCATCTCCACCCAAAAAACAATTACCTTGGTTTTTGAGGATAAGGTTATCTTTTCAATGAAACACATAGTATGCTTAAAATAAAGTACACAAATAATTGCCATGACAGGGCTTTTTTATCCTTTTTTTTTATTGCACATTATAAATACTAGCATACCCTTATAGCCAATCAATTTTAAACTACTATCTAAGAGCTTTTAGACTTTTTACCGTAGTTTTTTCATCATATATAATGTGAATAAAAGTTAGTTTGGTCTTTTAAGATATATAAAAAAAGTTGTTATAGGTTGAAGAACATGTGTTTGCACACATGGAGTAGGGCTACCACTACAACAGTTAAGCGATATTTTCTCCCTCCTCTAGCGGTAAAAACACTAGATAACAATGTTACTTGTAATATTTTGAATTAAAAAAAATAAAAATAAAAAGCTATAAAGCTTTTATAGGCTTAAATATAGAAACAAATAAATGAAGTGTATTGTAATAAATAAATAAAGAGATGATAAATATAAATAGTAAGTTAAAAAAAAAGAGAGAAAAAAACCATGAGAGGAAAAGGAAAAGAAAAAAAAACAAAAAGATAAGAACAAAGAAGAGAGTTAAAGAAAAATAAGTTAAAAGGGTAAGATTTATGATTTAATGTGTATAATATGTTTTATTGAGTTTTAAATTTCAATTTTAATAAATATTAGGTTTTTAAAAATTTTATTTTGAGTTTAATTGATGAATTAATTTAAATATCATAAGGTTGATTATTATTGCGGGTAATGGATTGTTTAATTCAATTTGAGAGATTGTTGATAAAAATGATGATTTTGTTTGAATGGTGAATTTATATTAGAAATCAGGAGATAACAGTAGTTAATCTGTGAAAATTCTTGATTTGAGGTTGAAGATGATAAAATTTCAGTTTGGTCCCTTAATTTGTGGAAATTTCAATTTAGTTTCCAAACTTTGAAAAATTACAAATTGGTCCCTAGAGCATATTCCAAAATTCCAAACAGAATAAAAAATGAATTAGAGGCAGAATTCCTGTATAGTTATGAATTTTTAACACTTTTAATTTGGTCCTCCAATTTGATGAAAATTACAATTTAACCCTAAAAATTTGGAGAAAATTCCAGAATAGTCCCTGGAGCATAATGAGATATTCTAGACATAATTGAGGAATAATTATGATTAGAATTTTAGCATAGTCATGAATTTATGATATTTTTAGTTTGCTCCTTTAATTTGATAAAAGTTACAATTTGACCTTTAAAAATATGATATATTTTATATTAGTTCCTAGCTGTAATATTAGCTTTTACATATTGGTTTGATGAATAATTGAGGGTTATTTAGTAAATTATTACCAATTTTATTATTTATTTTATTATGAATTAGATTTTGAGAAAACCGTTAAATTTTAGGTTTTTTAAAAAATTGACTAGTTAGTTCAAAAACATATAGAGTTACGAAATATACCCTTAGTTAAGTATATTAAATAGTTTAAATATTCTTTCAATTTATTCTTGAATATGTCTTCTTTTTATTCAGATGATCCTAATATTTTACTAGCGGGACGGTAGTAGATATTTCTGTTTGAATATGATTATGAACTTATGGCATACCAGTTAGAATACCCATACTAAAAGGGTAATGTTAGTCTTTGTGTATATCGTATATGAACCATAGTTGGTCGGGGGAGTCACTAACCTGTGTGGATTGATCATCCTACAGTACGGAGCCTCATGCTCGTTATATTTTGATTTTCTGACGAGTTTTACCTTATGATATTCTTGTTATAACCTATTTGAGGAACCTTCCTATAAGAACATAAATTAAATTGTATATATAGTTTTTATTGTTGTATTACCTCGTGTGTGTATGTATATTAAACATTATCTACTCACTGAGTTACTGAACTCACCCTCATATTATTTATTATTTTTAGGCTTATAACTTAATAGTAGGTTATTTTTGTTGGACTTTCCGAACCTGTTTTTTGGTTGAAATTTATACCTTCATTTTATTTCTAGTTAATGCTCCAAAACTATAAATTCATACGAACTCTTGTATTACGACAATCAAATTGTATTATAACAAGTTAATTTTTGTATTAATACTGCGTTGAACTTTGATTGAATTAGAAGAAATTTGTATATAAGTTTGAGTTCGTATAAATATGAAACTTTACATATGCGCCAGTCATGAATTCGGATCATGACATTACCAATATTGTCACATGGCGACGCTTTCATTAAGATGGTGTGTGGATCGTGTTATTTTATGGTTTGGCGGCGACATAATTTTTTATTCCCTCTTTTTTCTCTCTCATAATCTTTGGATGCACGTTTTCTAAGCAAAAAAATAAAGTGTGTCCTTCCATTTTATTTTTATTGTAGTTATACTTCTCATTATTTTAATTATTTTTTTTATTGTTTTAAATCTTTTTTGTAATATTTTATATAAAAAAGAAATAAGTGATAGGAAAAAGGTAAAAATACCCTTGGAGGGATATATATTAAATATAAAATAAGTAGGGGTATTGAGATAATTGCATATAGATTGATAAACATAAGTAGGAAAAGAAAAAAAAATAGAAAAGAGATCTGACATTAGAGAAAAAGAACCAGGAAGGGAGAAAGATAGGAGAAGAAAGATAAGAATGAGAAGAAATAAGTTGTTAAAATAAGGTTTATGTTTTATAGTTATAAGGGTTGTTATTTGTTAAGATTTTGAATTTGTTGAAAATTAGAGTTTCAAAGATTGTGTTTTGAAATTGATGAGTTGATTGAAATGTTATAGATAAATTGTTATGAGTAATTATTTAATTGGTTGAATTTTAGATGATTTTGTTGGAATAATTATTTTGAAATTGATTGGTTTAATTGATATGTTGGTGTAAGAATATTGAGAAACGGTAAAAAACTCTCTTGAAATTAAATTTGATTTTATTTTTATATTATATTATATTTTTATTTTTTAATTAATATTTTATTTTTTAAATTCCATTCCATGTGATTTAATTTATTTTAATTTTTATATCAGATTTGTTTCTCATTCTTTTAATTACTATTTATTTTTCAATTTTATTCTTTGAAATTTAATTTAATTTGATTTATATATCAAATAAATCCTTATTTTTTTAATTACTATTTTTCCTTTACAATTTCATTCCTTGAGTTTTAATTGAATTTGATTTTTATATTCAATTTGTTCTTCATTTTTTTTTTAATTTTTTATATTATTTTTCTAATTTCATCCCTTATCTTTTTATTTATTTATTTTATATTAAATTTAATCGTCATTCTTTCAATTTCGTTTTTCTTTCTTTCCATCCTTTCTTTAATTTTTTTATTTTTATTCTTTAATATTTTATTTATTTTAATTTAATTTGATTTTTATATCAGATTTGGTCTTATAACTTGAATTGACATTATTAATATTTTTTAATTTTATCTTTCATTATTTTTTTTATTAAAAATTGAGCTATTTAGTTTTTGTTTTTTAATTTACTTTATATAAAAATAACACAACCGCACAACTCGAATCACAAATTTATCGTGTTTACTTGGATTAACCAAGTTAGTATGCTTGTATTTTTTTTATTCTTTTTACTGCTTTCTTGTGATTTCATCCTTTAAATTTTTTTGAAAATCTTTATTAACTTTTTTATGATGGTTTTTTATTAGAATATTATTTAATTTAATGTATGGCTTATGATTTCCCTTTCTTTTTTAAAAAATTAATTTGATGCATTTTTAACCCCTTAAATTAAAAAAATTAAGTAAATATTTCAATATTTGCTCTTTTTTTTAAGTGTTGTTTTTTTAATTTATACAAGGAATCCTCTCTTTTTTTTAATCATACTTTCAAAAACTAAAGGGTTTTTTTTTTTTTTTGCTTGCTTGCATCGATTGCATCACCTTTATTTTTTTTTCAAATAAGCAAATTATTGTTTGGTATAAAACAAATTTCAAGGCATGTGTTTAGATGAAAAATTATTTTTTATATAAAAACTTGTTAATGGAATCCAATACCTTGATGCTTGGTTTTACTTCTCTCTTTATTATATTGGGTTTTTTTTTTCACCCATCATTTTTTTTTACATTTGCTTTAAAGAAAAAAATATTGGATAGTTATTTTGCTAAAATGAAATTTTGCTATTAAAAAACCATTTTGGATAAACCATTACATTTTTTTTTCTAAAACAATATATTTATTTACCCATGTCAATGATTATATCTATTTTTTTTAACACAAGACAATAATCATATATTATCTATATATTTATAAAAAAAATTTAGATCACAAATAATATTTAAATCATGATAATAGTTTTTACATAATTTAAATTTATAGATAAAAAATTTTCAAGTTTAAATCATTATATGGAAATGAATAATAATATCAAAAGTTTTTAACAGTATGGTGTAAATGTTTTTTGGCTACCTAGTTAACTTTCTATAGCAAATTTACCTATCATATAATGGTCATATTTTAATTAAGTAACAATTCCAAATTTATTATTTCAAGACTGTAAAAAATAATAATCAAAACAAACTCATTTACCGTTATATTTTAAAACCTTGAATGCAAAGGGTATTTTTATAAAAAAGAAAAGCAAATAAATGAATCTCATGTCAACATCAATGGGCATTAAAATTCAAACTTTTATTTAATACGTAGACAATGAAATATAATATAAAAATTATATTTGATACCGGGTGAAAAGTTACTTCAGTAAATTTAAATATAACATCATAATCAAGAAATTTTATGGTATTTGAACCTTGGACTCGATTTAATTTTACTTTTTGAACCTTTTTTTTTTTAATTTTTCTTTTTTTTTGGTAAGTATTTTTTTTTCACCGCAATCTAAATAGAAAAAAAATCCCAATGATGAGGGGAGCACTCTTGTCTTCCTCGATCCCTCTTTTTAAGGAAAAGAAAAAAAAAATCCATCTTTGCAGATTCAATCCGGAAAAAAATCCTTTCTATAAGTTCTCCCTGTCTCTCCTCCTAATTTTATTTTAAAAACCCTTTCTTTCTTGGCGCGAAAGCAAGAAATGAAAGTTGATGGCAGTAGTGATTTAGTAGGAGAGAGGGGGCCTGTAATTGAGGGGTTGCCGGAATATTATAGATATAGTCCGCCAGCTAAGGTGGCGATCGGAGAGGAGAGGGAGAGGGAGAGGGAGGGAGAGGAAGAGCTGTTTGTGCCACCGTTGAATTTTGCGATGGTGGATAATGGAATATTCAGGTCGGGTTTCCCCGATTTTGCCAACTTCACCTTCTTGCGGTCTCTAAGTCTTCGTTCCATTCTGTAAGGATCGGTTACCATTTCTGTCTTTATTTTCTTTCATTATTGCTATTGTTATTATTAAGATAAATGGGTTTTATATATTTTTAATTTAATGGCTTCTTTTTTCTAGATATTTGTGTCCTGAACCATATCCAGAAGCAAATAGTGATTTTTTGAAGGATAATGGAGTTCAGCTTTTTCAGTTTGGCATGGAGATGTGCAAGGTATTTTTTTCCTTTTGTGTTGTCAGTATTTTATTTTATTAAATTTTAAGAATAATTATGACTTGTGATTTTCAAGTGATTGATTAATCAATCAATCAATCATAAATGGATGAGATTTTGAACTTTGGTACTCCATAATATCATGTTAATGTAATAATTCTCTAGTTTCTATTAACTTAATCTCATTGTGCGAAAGCTAGTCTGAGGATGCTTCTGAATGTGACATAAAAAATGCAATTTCAATAGAGAGCTCCAGGAGGGAAATGTTGTGCTGATCATTCAATTAATGGGGCTTGAATTGATTGGGGTGTTTTTGCTCATGGAGTTGGAAATTATGGGACTATAGGAAGAAGATAAGGATTTTTATTTTGGTGTTTGTTGGAGTGAATGAAACTCTTTTGCATTTGAAACAATATTGTTGTTTGCAAATTGATAGTAATTGATTTGATAATGTGGACTGGACAGGAACCTTTTGTAAACATCCCAGAGGAAACAATCCGTGAAGCATTGAAAGTACTCCTTGGTATCTTGAAAGCTTCCAGCTTCTTAGACTTGTCAGTTTCTTGTTTTACAATATTCTCACGTTCTTCTTTTCCCATGCCAGATGTAAGGAATCATCCCATTTTAATCCACTGCAAGCGAGGAAAGGTAATTGTATTTCTCTGCTTTTTTAGAATAAAGAAAAAATGCTAGTGCTTGTGTTGATTGCTTGATCTTTGGTGTATGTCCAGCATCGAACTGGATGTCTGGTGGGATGTTTGAGAAAATTGCAAAGATGGTGCCTGTCATCTATATTTGATGAGTACCAGAGGTTTGCAGCAGCCAAAGCTAGAGTATCAGATCAGAGGTTTATGGAGCTGTTTGACATTTCAAGCTTGAAGAATTTACCTTTGTCCGCCTAGTGAAAGAACTCAAACACTACCTGAAAGAGATTGGAGAGTCCAGAAATGGAGACAAGTTTAGTGGGGTATGGAAGGTAGAGGGTACTAGTAATCCTATTGCTCTTATTCTTCTTCATTCTATTGACACCCTAAATTGAGTGGACCAGCGGGTACATCGGCAGGAGTTATAAAACTCTGTTTCCCTGTTTTTCATTAATAACTATCACAAACATGTGACGCCCTTCTTGTTTTCTGGTCATTTATCCTCTGGCTTCAACATGGTTCTTCTGTTGTTTAAGAATTTAAAGGTCAAGATGTCTTCTTCTGTACTTGATGCAAATGCCAACCAAGTTGAACTTGCAATCCACTTTTTTTCATATAGTTTGCAGAGTCCTGAGCAAATTAGTAGCATTACATTGGTCATCTGAGTTTCGTAGCAAGAGTTTTTACTACTTATGTCCCGTTATTGTTAGAAACTCGCTTTATCATGAATTTGAATCAAGAAAAGGTGAAGACAGGTTCTGGCCTCTATGTTAGCATATCCAACCACAGCATCCTGTTCAAGTGATTCTGATTCCTTGCACAGCCAAGGCCCTAAATTAGCAGAAATATTAGCATTGCACTTCACAATAGCACATGCATATTCTCTTCAAGTACAAGAAATAGAAACCGAATCAAATATAAAAGATCACATCAGTGAATAAAAGAAATCCTCACAAATGATTATTAACCTCTCTCTCTCTCTCTCTCTCTCTCTCCCCACGTGTCTATATATGTATATATATATATAAAGTTAAAGAAAATGTTGGTGAGCAACAATCGAATCGTCAATCAAAGAATGACGACTGAAACGATATCTCGGCCATTGCATTTGTTCTACCTCTGTTCTTCCGAGCAAAAGAGAGACTAAGGAATCTGTCTCTCCTATTCATTAACAGAACGGAGGTTTTGTTGCTAAAGATCATTTCTTTAAGGGAAAGAAACACAACCCATTGAAATTCAGACCAGATATCTTAAGCTTTTTTGATAAAAAAACATTGCTGTGAACAAAAACAACAAAGAGACCAGAGCCCGTTAGAGTACAGGACACAGGATATAAAAATGATGTGTTGATGTTAAATATCATTGCTTTACATTCAAAATCAACAAGCCTCGTTAAAACACGGGCCACCAAAAAAAAAAACAGGAAACAAAAGAGAAAAAATCATGAATCTTGAAGGGACAGCTAGAGCTCCTAAAGCCTACAAGCAAGCAAGATACATGTTTACAGAGAATTTTGTAAGGTAATGATAAAAACCCTAGAAGCCTCTTGACTAGTTAAATGACCATATCACCCTTTATCAAATTGACCTATCTCCCACTTGACAAGATCCTCTGGCCCACGCATGATCCAATGGGGTTGCCAATCCAAAAGTCAAGAGATTTTTTTTTCTCCAAGGTCATTAGATCCAACGGTTGATAATGACCTTACAACAGATTCTATATTAGATGATTACCCCAATATTGTTTTAACTTTTAAAATGATCCCTACCAACATCTTATAGGGTTTCTTTCCAAGGTCCCCAAAACCCCATATCCGCCACTGGATTGAACTCATACTCTACAATTCTTCAAATTCCTCTCAAATTCAGCTCTTTTGATCCCTTTCAAGCTATAAAGGCTTAAACTTTAAGCTTTTCAATAACTGTAAGTACTCTTTTCTTTGTGTTCCTTTATAATTAAAGCGCAAAGATTGTAGCTTTCAATGTTATTTTGATTGAATTTAAGATCAAATAAGTATTTATCATTTTTGGGTTTTTGAGATTTTGTGAGTTAGAGAAGGAATAATTCTATGGGGAAATCTGGAGGTAGGAAAAAGAAGGGAAGTGGTGCTGGTGCTAACCAAGCATTAAAGGGGGCAAATAATGGTAATACAAACTCAGTAGCAACCCCAAATGCTAATGGGGGTATTGATTTAAACTCTTTAATATTTTTGAAGAGAGCCCATGAGCTTAAAGAAGAAGGGAACAAGAGGTTTCAAAATAAGGACTTTGCAGGTGCTCTCGAACAATATGACAATGCTCTTCGCTTGACTCCCAAAACACACCCTGACCGTGCTGTATTTCATAGCAACAGGGCTGCTTGCTTGATGCAAATGAAGCCTGTTGATTATGAGACTGTTATTACTGAGTGTACTATGGCACTTCAAGTGCAGCCTCAGTTTGTCAGGGCTCTTCTTAGGAGGGCTCGTGCATACGAGGCAATTGGTAAGTATGAAATGGCTATGCAGGATGTTCAGGTTTTGTTAGGAGCTGATCCGAATCACCGTGATGCATTGGATATTGCTCGGAGATTAAGAACTGCATTTGGTCCTCGCCAAGAGGCTCAGCAGGACCTCCAGAGTCGCCCATCCCCTGCTGCCTTAGGGGCATCTGCAGTGCGTGGTGCTCCAATTGGTGGTCTTGGGCCTTGTTTACCAGCCCGACCAGTATCAAAGAAGGCTGCCGCACCATCTGGGGGATCCATTGTATCACCTATTAATAAGATAGAAAAGCCTCTGATGAATTCTGTAAGTGAAAATGGTCCTGAGACCAAAAACCAGTTGCCCAAGCTTGTGTTGAAGCCTTCAAGTGGTTTTTCAAAAGCTTCTGCCAATCCAGGAAAGGATAGACAGGGAAAGGGATCCATATCTTCCTCAGTGTCACTGCCTAGACAGGTCTCAGAGGTGCCAGTTCGATTAAGACCATTGAAACTTGTCTATGACCATGACATAAGGCTAGCACAGATGCCAGTTAATTGTACCTTTAAAGTATTAAGGGAGATAGTGAGCAAGCGTTTTTCATCATCCAAGTCAATTTTGATCAAATACAAAGATACTGATGGTGATTTGGTGACTATAACATGCACAACCGAACTCAGACTAGCAGAGTCCTCTGTAGACAGCCTTTTGGTAAAGGAGCCTGGTACGGATAAAACTGATTCGGTTGGGATGCTGAGATTGCATGTTGTTGAGGTGAGTCCAGAGCAAGAGCCACCTTTACTGGAAGAGGAGGAGGAGGAGGAGCCTCCTGAGAGCGAGGAGAACAAAGGAGATGAAAGTGGGTCTCATTCATCACTCGGTGAATCTGTGCCAGAAGTGATTGATACTGAAATTAATAAGGCAGAGAAAGAAACTACAAAGGAGAAACTAGAAGGCACAGGAGATCCTGAAAGCAGGGAAGTAGAGATGGATGATTGGTTGTTTGAGTTTGCTCAGTTATTTCGCACCCATGTTGGTATTGATCCAGATGCTCATATTGACTTGCATGAGATTGGGATGGAGCTGTGCTCAGAGGCTCTCGAGGAAACAGTAACGAGTGAAGAAGCTCAAAGCCTTTTCGACAAGGCTGCCTCAAAGTTCCAGGAGGTGGCTGCTTTGGCTTTTTTCAATTGGGGAAATGTCCATATGTGTGCAGCAAGGAAACGCATACCCTTAGATGAGTCCGCTGGAAAGGAGGTTGTGTCTGCACAGCTTCAAACAGCTTATGAATGGGTTAAGGATAAATATTCTTTGGCCAGAGAGAAGTATGAGGAAGCGCTGTTGATCAAGCCAGATTTCTATGAGGGTTTACTGGCGCTGGGGCAGCAGCAGTTTGAAATGGCCAAGCTTCATTGGTCATTTGTGCTTGCTAAGAAAATAGATCTTTCAAGCTGGGACTCTACGGAAACGCTTAAACTCTTTGACAGTGCAGATGAGAAGATGAAAGTGGCTACTGAGATGTGGGAGAAGATGGAGGAACAGAAAGCAAATGAGCTAAAAGATCCAAATGCAAGCAAGAAAGATGAAATGCTGAGAAGAAGGAAGAAACAAGGAAGTAATGTTGAGGGCGAGTCCTCTGAAAGTGGTGCTCAGGGTGAGATTTCACCAGAGGAAGCAGCTGAACAAGCAGCAGTAATGAGATCACAGATACATCTCTTCTGGGGTAACATGCTTTTTGAGCGATCCCAAGTTGAATGGAAATTAGGAATGGATGATTGGAAAAGAAAACTCAATGCTGCAGTTGAGCGCTTTAGGCTTGCTGGAGCCTCTGAAGGTGACATTTCAATGGTTTTGAAGAACCATTGCTCCAACGGAGATGCAGTGGAAGGAGATGACAAGAAGGTTCAGAATTCAAACACTGATAATGTTAATGAAGCTGATAAGAGTGAGGAGGTAAATAAAGTATGACGGAAGTGATATAGTCTGATGTTTCTTTAGCATGCAATGGCATCGATGAATAACCTCCTTGTGTTCTTATTAATCATCGTGCACTGGGGTTGGGGGGGGGGGGGGGGGCGGGGGTTCTTCTCTCAGCTGGAGGATGGGTTCTGGAATTGACTATTTGGTTCGCAACATTAAACAGCAGCGTTCCTCTGCAGATGTTTGCATTGCAAGGTCTCCATGTAACCTTGGAGGTGATTTCTTTTTTCTGTTTGCACACCAATGAGTTTTCCATAAACAATTTTATGTTCCAAGGGTTTTTGACATTAGTGTGGTGAGATAATAAATTCTTGATTTTGTGGAACTTGGCTCATTCAATTGCCTAGAGTTGTTGCGCTGTAATAGCTGTCCTCTTACCGTTTTAATTTGCTGGCTGTAGCATGCATGATGGTCTTTTTTCCATGGTTGCATTCTTACAATAAATATAAAGTTTCTGGCTTTAATCAAGTTAAATTTCCCAGATTTAAAAGGGAGGAAAGGATTATGTATTATGTCATGTCAACATACCTGTGAGCATTCCATACAACCCATTCGACTTTGAGGATTTCTCGATAACTAAAATGGCTCTCGTCTTTAGCTCAGTTGCCATGGATGAATCATGATTCTAAATTTCTTCGAGTTTCTCAAGTTTTTGAGTTTGATATGATACCATGTTCTTTGTTTGTGTCGGAGGGGTGTTACCGGTTGTCTGAGTGAGAGTTCCCTCCCAGGGAGCCTGGGATGCCAGCTCTGTACGAAGCAGCGCATTGAAATATCCAACGCTAGTTTGCCTAGCCAAGGAGGTGGTAGGGCGAGAGCTGCTAATGCTTGCTTGCCTATTGATTTCTGCTTGTGACTTGTTATCAGGGTGATTATTTTTTATTTAGTTTGGTTTTTATTAAAAAAAAGTAATTAAATTAAAATTAAAAAAAAAATTGAAATCGGTTTAAATTGACTAATTTCGGTTTGGTTTTTAAAATAAAAATTTGTTCAAATTAATTTGATTTGATTTTTTCAGTTTTAGCTTGTTTTTATTTAATTTGGTTTAGTTTTTGATTTTTTCTGACTTGGCTTGTTTTTTTTAAATTGGGTTGGGTTTGGTTTTTTTAGTTTTTTTTTATAAAATTGAAACTGAATAGAACTGGCTGGTTTTTTAAAAATTTTAATTTTTTTTACAGTTTAGTTTTTTTAATTATTTTTTTTAATTTTTTTAATTTAATCAATTTTTTTATTTTTTTATTATTTATGATCATGAAAATTGACAATATATTTTGATGGAAGTAGTGATTTATGTTTATGCTTACCACCCAATTTCATCAAATTGAAAGGTAAATGACATGGCAGTATAGTTGTTAAACTCAGTCTTGAAAGTTGATCTGGCCATGAGATTAGATCTTGGGTTTTAACTAGGAATAATCTGGAAAAATTAAAAAAATTTAAAATTTTAATATTTCATATAAAAAATTCATGTAAATATAGATTATATATATATATATATATATATATATATAAACAATGAAGTTTAAAAAAATATTTTTAAAGATTTTTTATCCTACATTAAGAAGATATTATGTTAAGTTTTTAAGTTGAAATATTTAAATTAAAAAAGTTTTTTATCTCACATTAAAAAAATATAATTTTTTTTATTGAGAATATAAAATATATATATTAATAAGTTTTAAATCTCACATTAAAAAAACATATCTTTTATGGTAACATAAAGTAGATATAGGAAAGAGTTTTAAATCTCACATTAAGAAGATACTATATTATTATTTTAAGTTGAAGTATTTAAATTAAAATGTTTTTTATTCTATATTGAAAAAATAACTTTTTTCATGGGAACATATAGTATATATACGAAAGGATTTCAAATTCCACATTAAAAAGATATTATGTTATCCTTGTAAATTAAAGTATTTAAACCAAATTTTTTTTTATCTCACATTAAAAAAACATGATTTTTTTCTTGGAAACATGGAATATATATACAAAAAGGTTTTAAATTTTATAATAAAAAGATATTATATTATTTTTGTAAGCTCAAGTATTTGAACCAAAAGACCTTTTATTCTACATTAAAAAATATAATTTTTTTCTTGAGAACATAGAGTATATATATTAATGGATTTTAAATTCCACATTTGAAAAAAAAAATCCGGTCTCATTCGGGTTTGATTGGGTCACCCAGGTCATGGGTTGACCTACCGGGTCTCCCGAGTTTGGCTGAGTTATTGCCACAATAAATTTTTTATTAAACTTGAATCAATCCAGCCACTGGGTAGACTAGGTTTATGGTTGGGCCCGGTTTAATAACACTGCATGGCAGGAGAATCTCATGGAGAGAGATTTAATTTAATTTTAAAATTTTTTTATAACATATGTTTTAATTTTTTTAAAATGATATTAGTTTGACCCAGAATGTTTACAAGTATTTTTTATTTGAAAATATATTAAAAAAATATATATTTTTTTAAAAAATATTTTTAACATTAAAACATTAAAATAATTTTTTTAAAAAAAATTAAAGTAAAAAAATTAAAAAAAATAAAATACAAAAATAAATAGACGTAGACATGTTTCTTTGATTGGATTTAGATCAACGGTACCACTAAATCAGTGTGAATAAATGAATAGTTGGAAGTTGGATAGCATTTCAAACCTAAGGAATCTCCATGAGATCATGCTAATGAGTGGGAATTTTTCTTTATATCAGGCTTGAGAATATTACTGTTACTTCGTTGACTCTAGTCAGATTGCTTTCTCAATAAAAACTTTTTTTAGACAGGCTTTTTTTCACTATTAAATTTTTTTTCAGTGAAAATAAAAAGGTTTATATATATATATATATCAAGAACTATGTGTATTAATAAATAAATAAATGAAAACTAATAATTAAAAATAAAGTTAAAAAAATCAAGAAATAAATATAAATATAAATCAAAATATTTAATATTGTAAGATGAGATATTTACCCCTGTTATATTTGTTAAATTTTATTTATTAAAATAATATTTTTATTTAATTAAACAATAATAGAAATAGATATACACATTAAATTGATTGAATAAAATAAAAAAATATCATGCAAAACTACAAATATTAGAAATATTATTTAAAAATAACTTTTTTATTTATTTTTAAAAATAAAGTTCACCTATACAAAATATTAAAAAAATAGTCAAATCAGAAAAATATCTTTAAAAATTAAATTTATAATTAAAAAATAATTGTAATTTTAAATAGGCTCTCCAAACAAAGTAAAAGAGAGAAAGGATATAAATCTAAATATAAATAAAAAATATTTAAAAAAAACATATATCAAGAAGCATTAATTTGTTAAAAAAATATATAGAAACCGAAAAAAATACCAAATATTGTTGTGCCTCACTCATGTTGCTAGGGGCCATGCAAAGGCTTGCCAAGGACTTTATTTTTTTTTTTTTATTGTATCATGTCATCCACTCAATGTTTTTTGAAAACAAATTAGATGGCACATCGCAACCGGGCCAAATATGTTTTTTCTTTTACAAAAGTTTTGTACATTCAAGTTTTTTTAATATATTTTTATATATAAAACAATTTAAAGTGTAAATTGAAAAGTTTATACATATATATAATTAAATAAATTGAAAACTATGTGTGGTAATAAACATGAAAAAAATTATTAACAATAACTAAAAATAAAATAGAAAAATCAAATGTGTTAATAAATAGAACATTTATTCATTTGTATTTGCTAAATTTGTTTATTAAAATTAATATTTTATTCAATTAAATGATATTAAAATAGGCACATATATTAAATTGATAAAATAATAACATATGAGGTTGCACATATCAGAAATATTATCTGAAAATAATTTTTTATTTTTAAAAATAAAGTTTTTATATACGAAAATATAAAAAATAAAATTATTGATGAATTAAAATAATTTTTTCAAAAATTAAATACATACAACAACATCAAAAAAAAATCTCTAAAAAAATAAGTTAAATAAGAAAAAAAAATCAACCAGGGATATTAATAGAAATATAAATTTTTTAAAAGGATACCAGTAAAGAAAAAAAGGATACCAGTAAAGAAAAAAGCAATATTAAAAAATAATAATTATGTAGTTATTGTGGCTTAACTTGTTAAACTGTGAATCAAACTATGAACTCAATTAGGCTTAATATTTTTTATTTTTTATTAAATTATTAAAAAAAAAAGCGTAGGAGCATTGATAGACTTAGACTTATTTTTAATTTTATTTTTTTAAAGTGTCATATGTGCTTATTTTAATATATATATATATATATAAAAGTAGGCGATGTGGGTCAGTGAAAGCCTTTTTTTTCCCCTCAAAAAACATAATTTTCAAGCTATTTTAATTCAAAAATGAACTCATAAACGCCCACAAATCATTCCATCAACTTTAAATACCTAAAGAAAATCCAAAAACTTGAAATCAAATCATCAACCCTTTCTTTCTCTGTTTTCTAACTAAAAATTAAAAAATAACACAAATAAAATTATGTATAAAAATTTATTTTTTGAAAAACAATTAATAAAAAGACTTAAATGGTATATATTGTGATATTTTTAAGCTTGAAAACTC
The DNA here is from genome assembly GCA_026413675.1 of Populus pruinosa. Taxonomy (NCBI): domain Eukaryota; kingdom Viridiplantae; phylum Streptophyta; class Magnoliopsida; order Malpighiales; family Salicaceae; genus Populus; species Populus pruinosa. The sequence continues at coordinate 2,153,525 of CM048602.1, read as the reverse complement.
AAGTGAATCTTTCATACAATCTTTGCCACACCACCTATATTTGATGCTTGTTTCAGTTCAATTCTCTTTCTTTTAATTTTACTATTAACTAAACATTTAGAAATAATTAGAATTTAATTAATATCAAATTAGATAAAATAAAACTTTAAAAATCAAAACAAAATCAGCAAAAATATTTTGCTATACAGGATCATCCATAATGTTTTGTAAAAGAATGAACATTGCTGGCTTTACATTATTCATTCCACACATTTTAGTTTTATAATTAAGTAATGATATTTGATTGTGAAAAGGAAGGTGTTGTAATTTGTAGCTTATATAGACAGATGCTGTAATGAACTGGAGGAGAGCGGAAATGACATTAAATTTTGTGTTCTATCTAGTTTGTTTTCTATTGCAATATTCATTAATAACTAATAAAGGTATTTTTACAAGAAGATGCAAGAGCCATTAAGAAACTAGAGCATTTTTGCTTGAAATGAAAAAAAAAAATGTAGGTCAATTCTATAGATTTTTTCTCGCAATTTGTTCCTGACTGTATTTCTTTTGCCTTGTGGTTGCATCTAATTCTTTTTAACACCAAAAATATGGTGTTTAGAGGTGAAAGCAAGGGCACAGAGGAAATGCAATACAAACCAAATAGTATTCATGAAGTGAGGAGAAGTGTATTGTATTTCTAGTTTTAAAAAGAAAAAAATCCACTTCAAAACTATTCAATACAGATTTATTTTTATATTTTCATTCTTATAATTTAAACGTTTCCATCAATTTTATATTCATCTTTTTATCTTGAAATATTAACTGAAAAATTAACCAAACAAAACCTTGAGATATTAATTATAAATTAAACAAATTCTCATTCCTTCTTCCTCATCCTTGTAAAGCAAGAAAGAGGGCAGACCTTTGAATTTGTTTTGCCCATTGTTACCTGTGGAGCTCAAGATAGAGAGGTAAGATGAAGAGACAAGCGAGGCAATATTTTGAAGCATGAATACTATCACATAGCATTAAAGGAAGAATAATTGCATGTCAAAGAGGATTTTGGACGTTCTAATTTCTACAGCATAAAATTACTATTAGACGCCCGACCTTTTAGACATGATCAGGAATAACATCAAACCATACCTTAGAAGCTAATTATTAGTCCAAGCTTTCGGCTTATTCAAACAACTAAGTTCCACACTAGACCAACACATGTAATAACTAAGACAAAAATACCAACACTGGAACGACAACAGTCCCCATTAGTACGAACAGAACACCCCCTTCCATTCCTCTAAAAGAGGACTCAAACAGTCGCAATTGGATCCATATTGACTGTAGATTCCATGGCCTTCATGGCTTCAAATCTCGGCTGCTTGGCTTGGAATTTGAGGCCTGCATAGAGCTTCATATAGTCCTCAAACACAAATTTTGGGTAGATTTGGCTTTCCTCTGCTTCCTTCTCTACCAATGCCGGTGCTGGATACATGACAGCATCACTGCCTGGGTTGTAGAATGATGCTATTGACATCCTGGTGCCATCTGTTTGAGCTATCACACGGTGCAATACACTCTTGTATTTGCCATTGGTAATTACCTACGTGGCCAAAAAACATTCTTAATATGACACTTGACAATACCAGGATAACATTATTAATGTAAATCTTGTCATCCCTTAACATGGTGTAGATTACTTTAAAAACCGAGTTCCCCACTACTCATGATATGTTTAAAACTACATATTCTCACACTTTACAACCATAATTTGAAAGTGACAGAAAAAATAAGGTAATGATCAGGACTATGTGAGTGTAATTATACCTCAAGTTGGTCACCTAAGTTGATAACAATGGAGTGTTTCATGGGTGGAACATCAATCCATTGGCCATCCTTGAAAAGCTGGAGGCCACTGACTTTGTCATCTTGGAACAGTAAAATGATGCCACCAGCATCAGTGTGAGCCCTGAGGCCCTTGATGAGGTCTGGTTTAGGGCATGGGGGGTAGTTGCTGACCTTGGTACCGAAATTCGGTCCCTTGGACCCATAAAAGGCTTTCTTCAGGTAGCCCTTTTCTAACCCCAGATTCTCACACAGCAAGTCTAGAAGTTGCTCAGCAAGTTTCTCCACTTCCAGTGCAAACTCCTTCATTACCTTCCTGTTAAATTCACAAAAACAAGTAAACAAAGAATATTAAATGATCATCATTAGTCAAGAACCACTTCTTTTCTTGGCAACTTATTTAATACCTTGGTTGAAACATAAAGTTATCTGCTTATAATGTTTTCTTTCAAGTATCATTGATTTGCAATATGCAAATCGAACCTCAGAGTTATACGATCTTTATGAATCATTATTACGAAGTTTTGAAACGTTGAATTGAAAAGTCAATTCTTTTGTGTTAAAATTAAGGCACCGAAGACTTTGGTTACTGTCTCCGTCTCCGGACAGAAAAATCAACTATGTGATGAAGATAGTTGAAACATGTTTTCCGTACTTGGAACTGTTTGGACTGAGACTGTCTCAAAATTTTATGATTTTTTCTTATCTATCTCTTCTGTTTTCAAACATAAACCTAACATAACTTTAAGGTTCCGTAAGACAATTGAAAATAAAAAAATGTAAATGTAACCTGTAATCTTCTTCAAGATCAGGGATTTCAGCCATATTAGACTCAGGAAGGTGGCGCAAGAAGAAAGTGCTTTCCCAGTCCAAGTCACTGATTTCAGATTGAACAGCCTCAAGACCTTTGCTGGCCACCATTTCCTTAAACCTTTGCTCCATGCATTTCCTATAGTGCTCCTTTGTGAGTCTCTCCACAGTGTCCAAGAGATCATGAGATATCCCATGGTTCACCAACTTTACAAGTAGTAGTAGACATCAACAAACACATAAAACAGATTGTTAGTATAATGAAAACTCAGTGAATTCTATGGACAAACACATACACATTAAATTTTTTTGCAGGCACCTCAAAGAAACCCCAGTTCTCACAGGCATCTTCAATCTTCTCCATGGTTGGTTTCCTCTCTTCACCATTAAGCTTTGACAAGTCAATAACTGGGAAGCTCTCCATTCTTGATTTTCTCTCTCTCTTTCTAACCAAATCAGAGCTACTTTGACACCAAGTGCTAACTCTTTCCACTCTAATGTTTGTAGCTCAGTTGTGCGTGAAATGAGGTGATGGGAAGATGGAATTTATAGGCCCTAGAGAGGCAAAAAAAGGAATAACCTTAAAAGCTGGGGGTCATAAAAAAATCCAAATCCAAGGTTAAAAAAGAGAGAGAAAAAAGAACAGGACTATTGGGCATGCATGTGTTGTTGTTATCTTTCTTTCTAGCTATGATAAATGCTTTTAAAGGATAGGAGACCCCACGTCTTTGTGGCTGTACACTTGGAAAATTATTTTCTTTCTTTGGGACTTGACCAACGAATAACTCCACACTGGCCATGACTTTTTCAATGCATGCCCCAATATTTATCTCGAGAGAGTGAAGGATCATGCATATCTATGTCGACTGTTTAGAGAATATAAAGATTTCAAGGAAGGTATCTAGGAAGTTGCTTCGTCTTTTTTTTTTCTTTTTTTTTACCCTACTCTACTTTATTAGAGTTTATAATAGTTGTAGATATGGTTAAATGTTTTCTTTTTTTATTAAATGAATCAAAACTATATATTATAATCTTTTCGATAAAATTTGACTTGATCGTTAATGAAGGAACGAAATCTAGATGAATGAATTTCTTTATTATAAAAATAGCCCACATGGTTAAATTAAAAAAAAAAAAAGATTAGATGTTAAACTATAGTGAGTTTTTGAAAAATCATTACAATAAGGTTTTATTGAAATCACTATATACATTTGTGAAATAAACAAGATTTGTAAGAAAATGACTCTTAAAGCAGGGACGAATTTAGGAAGTGGTCTAGTGGTGGCCTAGTGGTGGCCTTGGTGTCTTTTTCAAGGTTTGAAAACTTTTTTAAGTTTTGTAGGAAACTTTATTTAAATTTAAAGGGAATTTATTTTATATAAAATATTTTCTGAATAGAAAATGTTTTATATTATTGTTTTAGAATGTTTTGTAAACAATGACGTGAAAAATATAATAAAAGCAGAATTATAATGTTTTATTACGATGAAAAAGTGATGGTTGCAGTTGTATATAGTGGCAAAATGGTGGTTATAGCGGAGATAGCGGTGATAATAATAATAATAATAATATTAGTGATGGTTGAGTGATAATATAGTGGTAGTTAAGATTGTTAGGTGATATTACAAATGAATTATTTTCATAAAATATTTTATGATATTTTATTGAATTAAAGATACTTTTTAATAAATAAAATAAATTTAAAGATTTATTGTAAAATTTATTATTTTTATCAACTTTTCTTTAAAATGTTTTACAAGAAATAAACATAAAAAATACACTAGCATGCATGGATTCATCCCCGCAAGAGATAATATTTTTTTAAGAATTACCATTCTTTTTGTACCACCAAAAATATTTTTATAAATTTCCTTGATAATATAGATATTCCCAAACAAAAATATTTTTTTACTCGGGTTAGCCTTTCTAAAAATTACTCCTTCAAGCACCTTAATTTCTATTTTTGAAAATCGTAATTTAATTATCTATTTGAGTAATCAAAATATTATAATTATACATTTTCACACACTTTTTCTTTAATACCCTTCATTATTTTCCAAATTTACCCAAAACGAACATTAAATAAATATATAAAAGTGGAACAATATTTTTGAAACAAACACCCTTAATCTTTTCAACTCCTGATACTTGTGCAAAACCTGGCTATTTAAGACGATTTGTTATGAGAATGGGTAGTAATAACTTCCGTTATTCAAAATTAATGCATTGTAGACTGAGGAATATATAGAAAGAGAACTCACGAAATACAATTAAGAACGAATAATCAATTATTTAATTTTATATCTTTAAGTTTAAAAAAAGCATGTTTGGGAATTCTCATTCTCAAAAAAATTGATTTTTTTATTTAAAATTAATATATTTTTAGTATTTTTGAATTTTTTTAATTAATTAATATAAAAAATAATTTTTAAAAAATAAAAAATTATTATATTAATATATTATAAGTAAAAAATACTTTAAATCGCATTACTATCACAATTCCAAATAAATAATAAATTTACACATTGTTGTTTAAAACTATTGAGGATGAACATACCTAGAACGTGTATATAATCAACAAGTTGATATTTTTTTTTACATCTTAATTAATCTTTCCTTAACTAATTAAATGCATCCAATCCATTTATATATAATATGAAATGTGTGCAGATAACAAGCCATCCCATTGAAATCCAAAAACATGGCGGCGGTTCAATTGCCGCCAGACTGCTATATATCGTAATGGTCCTTAAAATATGTATAATAAGCCTATTTTACTCTTCTTTGACAAATTAAATGTTGCTCATGTTGATATTTCAGCTTTTGATTGATTTTTCACTCTAGATATGGATATAGATATAGTCTCCCTCTTGTGCATATTTTTATATGGAAAATAAGTGTGTTGATAGGCTAATTATATATATGTGTTGTGAACAATATGATTTTTTTTGGGTAGAGTTTAATTATTATTCTGAAATTAAAAAAATAAAGATATTTAGAATATAAATTGTTTCTTGAGATATTAATTTTTATCTTGAAAGTACAAAATTCATTGCAAAATTATTATATAAATGAATTTACTTTTATATCTCTATCTTAATTTCCGACTAAACATGTTTTTTTTTTTATTATTTTTATGGATAGCAATCAAAAGCTATTTTTATGTACTTGTATATTGGCTCATTCATTCTCCTTTTTACTGTTTTTTTCACAGTAGAATTACTACTCCTAGTGTAAAAGCATGCTTTCGCATATTCACGAGAGCATATTAATCATCATGTTAAAAAATCGAGCACCCGTGCCCTGCCTGCCACTTGTAATTCCCACAAAAAGACAAATATTTTTTTATTTAAAAAAAAAAAAGGCATGTAAATCACCCAGATAGATATTTCAAGCAGCCGATGAATCTTTGGCCGCTGCCTCTCTTTGCACAAAAAATGTTTTTCTTATTTTGTGTACTTTGTATTTTTCTTCCTATGAGCGTGGTTTATGTCTTTTCGGTTCGTGATTTGATTGGTGACATCATCGCATCCCATCGAGTGCAAATAAAAGCAAAGCATGCCACAAAAGATTGTCTTCGAGTAAAAAAGAAGAAAAGATGGGAAAGTTGCCTGCCTCGTGAAGTCAAACGAAAATTTGTTTCGGTTTCTGGAAAATATTTTTTTTTAAATATTATGAAAAATTTAAAAATATTTTTTTATTTATTTACAATATCAAATATGATATTTAATTTTTTAATTATTATATATATTTTATTTTAAATATTTTTTTAATTTTATCTTTTAAAATTTAATTTGTATACCAATTTTAATCCTTTATTATTTTTATTAATATTTTTTTATTATTTTCTTAATTAAATTTTTTGTATTTATCATATTTGATTTATATTCCTTTTATTACTATTTATTTTATTGGAAATAATTTATGAAATTAATTTATGTTTAATTTCTTTATTTTTTAATTTTTTTAATCTATAAGATTTGATCCATTTTTTTATTGTAATTTTTATTAAATAGTTTATAAAATTATATATCTTTTTCAATTTTATCCTTTATTAAATTTTTAATTTATCAGATTTAATCTTTATTATTTTAATAAATATAAAAAAATATTATTAAATAATTTATTTTCTAATTTATTTTTCACAATATAGCTAAATATTAAAAACTATTTCTCAACTTATTTTTTTTTATGATATTATCAATTATAAATAAATTATTTTCTAATAAATAAACAAGCCCAACTATTCATGGGAAAGGGAAGAAATAAATACCATAACCTTGTGAACAATCAAATGCATATGCATGAATGAATCCATTAAAATATTTATAGGATTTGGGTTTGAATATTGAAGGGATAAAAACTAAGCATTTTTATAGTTTTTGGTTTTTGAATCCAGATTAAAGTACTTTTGTGTTACTTAGACTCTAGACTCTATGTTGATGAATGATGTTAATTAAAAATATCATAGATATTTCTATACATGTAAATTCAAGGAGGGACTAGTGATTAAAAATTACGACACTTATTTATTTTAAAAATTATTTAGAAATAAAACTAGTTATTTAGTACATTTAATTATGAATATGATTTCAAGTTGATTTTATATATATATAAATTGACATTGTAGACTCATTTTGCAGTAATATAAATTTTTTAATTTAAAAATATAAAAATACATCAAAAATATAAGAAATGATAAATCAAATATGAGTTGTTAAAATTGTTTATAAAAAAAGCTGATTTTGTCTATAAAAAAACAAAAAATTAATACGCTTGCAAATGTTTACTATAGCCATCCTTTTTCATTTTTATATTTGTTTTATTTCAAGGTTAATTATACACACTAAGTAAATATATTTTCATTTTTCTAAATAAAATATATAAACATAACTTATCCATCTAAAGTTTAAGATGAAAAAATTTAAACATAAATTAAAAAATATTTTTGTAGTATTATAAAATCATAAAAACAATCTAAAATATCAATTGGTATTTTTAAAAAATAATATAGTAGGTATTAATTAAAAATTAAATCTAAAAAAAAAAAATCAGTTGTTAATAAACCTAGCAAGCCATGCCAGTATGCCTGGTTTATAATTTTTTTTTGAAATGTTATCTAGTATGGTAAATAATATGTCATTTATTTTTGTAATTTATGATCACATCTTTAAGATTGAAAAATCAAGATTCAAGAATTTGAATTCTAAAAATTTATTTTCAACTTTTATGTTTAAAAACGCATAAAAAAAAGCATTATATCAACCTCATTAAACACATTTTAAAGCATAAAACACATTTTAAAACATAAAACACCCTTTATTGACTTTAAAACACATAATCTAGTAGAATTAAAAAATAATTATTAGACCTAGTCCTCTTTTTCTTTTTAGATAAATTAATTGAGATTAAATTCAATTAATTATTATAATGGTTGAATTATGGAGGGCTAATAAACACTTTCTCTTTTGTTATTATTTTTTTGATGATTTTCTCTCTCATAACTCATAACTAGAGATTAAAACAGAAAAAAATAAAAATTTAAACTTAAACTAAAATATATAAATACTAGGACCAAACATGTATATTCTAAAATTAAGGGAACATAATTGAATTTATTTTGTGCTTTTTATAAATTTAGCTTTATTTTTGTGTCAGGTTTTATCTTTGTTTTTTTTTAATTTTAGATTGACAACAAATTTAAATTATATTTTATAAAATATATTTTCAAATTAATGTTAAAATACTCCATTTCATACTAGATACACAAGGGAATATAAATAGAAATAGATATTGGGGCCTAATAAGATCTAGTAAAACCCTGAAACAATATTTTAAAGTGTAAAATTGAAAAATAAAAATAAATGCAATAACCAAACTATAGGAAATAAAATTTTTTAAGAGCTAAAGGTAAGAGTGATTATTTTTTATTTGGTTTGGTTTTTATTAAAAAAATAACAAATTGAAGAATTTTTTTTGAAAAAAAACCAAAACCAAACCGAAACTGGGTCAAACCGACCGGTTTCTGTTCGGTTTGGTTTTTAGAAAAAAATAAGTTCAAACCAGTTTGACTTGATTTTTCCTGTTTGACTCGTTTTTTCCGGCTTTAACTCGATTTTTTCTGGTTTGACTCGGTTTTTCCGGTTTCGGTTCGGTTCAATTTTTTTATTATAAAACTGAAATCAAACCGAATTGACTGATTTTTTATAAAATTTTAATCGGTTTAATCAGTTTTTTTTTATTTTAGTTTTTTTAATTTAATTGATTTTTCAATTTTTTTTTATCCCCAGCTAAAGGTGAGAAAATTGGTCATAGTCAATGACGTGAACCGTTAAGTAGTTTAATTCTTAATGTTAATGTAATTTATCTATTCATTTCAGTAATTGGTAGCGGTCTAATCAAGAGAAAAATAAAATAGATGTTTGTTTAATTTAACTATTTTCGAAATTTACTGTTTGTAGGGGGGAAAAGTTGACAGCCTCAGCAGGCAGCAGGACCACCTATGGGGTGACAGTTCGCGGTGGTGGTTGGGCTACTTAGGTGGCTAAATTGATTAATTAATTTTTCAAAACTGCTTCACGCGTAGTTAGCAAACCAGGGGCTTTTTCATCTTTCAACCAAAAGAGAAGCTATGGGCTTATGATCAGGTGACCATTAACTTTCCACTTTTGGTCTCTCCATCAATTCAGTGCAAAGCTCAATGCCAAACCCTAATTTCACGTTTGATTGATCAAATTATATATCATCCTTATGTGTTTGGCAGAAAACAAAAAATGTACTCTATACACAAGTTGAAGAGGATGTTCCAGGCATTAACTAACACAATTGAAAACAAACATTTTTTAATGTGATATTATGATAATTTTTGTGATTATAATTTAAAAAAACAAGGTTTTTTTTTTTATATAAATAATAGTTTTTTCAGTTAAGTTTCAAAGAAATGATTTTTATCAGGATCCATGTAAATTCATAGTGGATGAGATTTAACCAAACACTTTTAACACTAAAATAAAATACAAAATAAAATGTGATAATACCATTATTTCATATTGATGAGGGGACAAAAGTCTTGACTGTTTATATAACATTAAGGATATTTTTTTCATTGTGAGACGTCTTTTAAGAAATAAAATCTACTAGAAGAAATGTGAGACAACACTTTGTGATAGATTTATCATTTTATGGATATGGATACACTTTATCAGTTGATACCATTCATGAAAATGAGTCATGTGCTTTATCCAGATTTCTCGTCTGGAGAGCTCTGATAAGGCTATTAAGAAGTTATACGGGATAATACCTTATAATGAGCCTATTATATTGTGAATATGGACAAATCTCGTCAAAGTGATTTTAACTTGAAAAAATAACTTTATAAATTATAGGTTTTTCCAAACTAAGTTTTCAAGAAAGATTTTGTAGTGAAACACATACAAATCTGCAGTGGATGCTAGGTTTAACCAAATCCTTTTAACCCTGTAAGTGGGATAAAATATAAGTTGAAGCAAAATACAAAATAGATTCTTAGTTTGAAGGTTATGTATCTCGTAATTTAGGTTACTCATCTCCATCATGTAGCACAACATCGTGTAGGACTTTGATAGAAAAACATTGAACTAACATGGCTAGTTGGAAGAAAAAAAAACTATTGAGGTCCATATGTATCATGAATGTTCATTAAAAGTCCAGTTCCATGGATGAATCGAATGGCATTTCCATTGAAAAAGAGAAGAGAGTAAAGAACCTTGTGGGTAACGTGTTATAATAGGTGCAAGATTTTTTTTATGGATGGAGATATGGTGATGGCTAAAAATGTTCTTGGTCATCGGTCATCACTTTGATTTTTTTTATTCTAAGATCTACCTAATTAAGAAGCTAAACTGGGAACTGACCCTTCAACAGCAAGACTGGAAATCAACGATTTAATTAATTTCTAATAAATTGGGATTTCTTCTTTTGTTTCTATGATTATGAAATGACTACATGCCATTATAATCATGAATTTCATTATAATAATAAAAAATTATTTTTCAGATTAAGTTTTTAATAATATTCTTGCTAACAGAAACCTTTCAGTCAATACATATAAAATGAAAACCACGACTCAAGCAATTAGAGGCCATGCTAAATTTCTTAATGAAAACGTGGCACATGAGGCATATTGAAAAAATTGTATGGTTATTTTAGGTTTGGTATAAAAATAATCCAACCTAAAAATTTAAATTGTTAGGTGAAATTTTAAAATATAATTTATATTATTTTTTAAAATATTTCATTAAATAAAAATTCTTTGAATTTGAATCTTGTATAAGCTTATATTACTTTATATTTAATTTTTATTTAAAACAAAAGGGATGATGAAATTTAAAATTGTGACAAGTTGATTATTAAGATTTTGATATTATATCAATAAATTAATTCAACTTAAAAACTTAAATTATTAAATGAGATTTTAAAATATAATTTATATTATTATATAACAAAAATTTAACAGATTCTTTGTGATCTCGAAAGAAAGAAAATCCGAGCTCATGAACATTGATCCATACATATTACATTTAGTTTTCTATCCTTTTTCTATTTTTTTTTATTAACGTGGATGTCCGGACTAGTTTATGCGTACCACGACTAATCTCACAGGACCTGAAGTTAACGACCATGTAAGTCTCCAGTGACCGTCATATAAGCAACTAAGAATTCGAACCTGAGATCATAGAAGGAACAATCTCTTTTTCTACTTTTTAATTTTTCTTATTATGAATTTTTGTTTCTCCTTAAAAATCATTATCAATAATTTAAACTTTTTCACGAATGATTGATAATTTTTCAAAAAACTTTTAGGTTTTTCTGTCCATGAATGCATCTAGGTTCGGTTACAAGGAGAGAGACCCACATTTCTGGAAAATTCTTTTGGCTATCTTTTTTAATCTCATTGTCCTGCCTGGTGCGCATGATATGTTTCGTTGTTCATAGTTGATATGTCATAGTGCTAGATAGTACCCATTCCTTAACAAATTATATTTCTAATGATTGTGGTCCGTGGGAGTGTATTTTCTCATGAATTCTTCCTTTCAATCTCTCTTATATTTGTCATGATAATTAATCTCTGCATGGGAACATAACCCTACAAATTATTATGAAATAAAAGTGCATATTATTATGAAATCTAAAAGGCTTCCAATTATAAATCATAGTATGGAATCATTAAACGACAACATGAGCAGTAAATTAAATATTGTGCTGTAACAGTTCGTATATTTAGGTTATATAAATTTCCAGTTAAGTTCTACTTAATACTAACAGATAAAAAAAAAGAGTTGGTAACTCTTTACCAACCGCACTTCTATTGCTAATATTTGGCAAGAGCAGCCGTTGGTTGGACTGAACGGGGCATGCTTAATTTACCAACTACAGATAACAGCTGGAATTCAATTTTAATTAATTTTTTTAATTCTTTTTCGGATTCTTTTTTTTTTAATTTGAGTTGGCTTTGAATTTTCTTCGGATGAAATTTTTCTTTGTTTGCCTGTCATCAATTACCCTTGAATCCTCCTCTTGTCCTATAAATTTGATGTCTGAAATTCAAATTAAAAGTATTAACACTCTTCTATTTAATGTGAAAGTAATTATGTATTTTTATATTTTCGGTATTAATGAAACACTATTTTTATTTTAAAAAAATGAAAAGAAATTAATACAATGCATGTGATGGTGCGCTATGTAAGAATACTACTTACACTTTGCATAATTTTATTATCATATTAATTTTGATTTTTATGTTTAATTTGAGGATTTAGTATGCTTTTATATTAATTACTCATATAAATAGAAAAAAATGGACTAGAGCTACGAGGTTAATTTTTTCTCTAGATATATAGATTGATTCCCTAGCTAGATTCTTTCTTTATAAACTTATCTGCATTTAGATTTATAGCAAAAGAATTTAGACACACACACACGTAAACTCATATAAATATAAAAAAATGGATTAATTACTCATCATGATTCTATTTATTGTTGATTAAACTAAAAAGGGACTTGTTCAACAAAAAAAAAAACCAAAAAAACAAAACACAGCAAATATATAGACATGGCGGCTATGAAAGAATAACATGATATATCAAATTGCTCTATTATAATTTCATTATATTCTTAGCTTTGAAAATTTAGTTCCTTAATTGCTAATAAACAAAGGATTAATTAGTACCACGAGTTTAATTATTTCTGAATCGATTCTTCCCTTCATACACGTAATATGCACTGAGATTTTTCTTTATTTTTTGAAGAAGAATCCGAATTCCTTCGCTTTAAAAAAAAAAACACATTTTCTTTATCTTCTTCCTTAATTATAATAAGAAAAAGAACGAATAATTCTTTCAAATTAAAAATAAAAAATAAATCCCACTTGGTATCCAATGACTACCAAAATTTAGACGTGGATGCCACGTCAAGGTGCACAGATTACGTATGGCATATGGGACCTAGAATTTTATTGATCAAATCACCATCGCTTTCATCCAAAATGTATACAAGTTGCCTCCAAACAGTAATCTTCACTATAAAAGCAAAAAAAAAAAAAACAAAAAAAACAAAAAAACACCAGCCTTCAATAACTTCAGTGGCTCTTGTATGTGTAATTTATGTCTCTTTACCTCATCAAGAACTCAAGATGATGCGCTACACGATTGAGCCCACGTCTTCCAAAAACAGGCCCTTACAGAAGGGGTCCATTGCACAATCGATTAATCGTCCAAAATTAGGAATAGGTTAACCAGACCATACCATACATGGAATCGTTTAAATGGGACCCTTTCCGACTATAATTCAACAAATATATCATTTGTACTTTAACTTGTCATTCATTTATCAATCAATAATTTCTTTCATATGATCATTGATTATAGTAAAGGTGGAGTCAGGAGTGGGATTAATAATATATAAAATAGGAAACACAATCCCAGGAGTAATGAAATCACATATAAGCATGGCGCCAGTGGAATCTTGATCCGTAATTGGATATCAAATGAAGCTATCTAGCTGGTTAATTACAAATTGATTACGGTATAAGTTCATATCGTGGCTACAATATTGAGATAATTTGATGCAATATGTTATAATTATTATTATTGATGTATCATCCTATTTTTTAAATTTAATTTAAAGCCTAAGTTTAAGTTTAAACTTAGGCTTAAAAATATTGATAAAAATATTGATATAAACATATAATTAATTACCCATTATCCAAACACTAAATCTTTTTTTTGAGTATATTGAATTTTTAAATATCATCAATTATAATTGCATAATATTTATTTATCATAAAAAAAATTATTATGTTTCTATTGGGAAAGAATGATTCAATCAATGGTCATTTAAATTGATTTTAAAATCATCCAAATGCGCTAAGTATTTGAAGAAAAAATTTTACCTCAAGAAATGAACATTTTTAAACTTAATCTTACCAACACAAGAAAGCCTATTGTATACATTCAATCTATAACAGGACTCTCTCATTCAAAGTACACATGACAGCATAGTCTTATATCTGAAACTATTTGTTTCTAATTCATAAAGAGGAGAGTATGTGTGGAAATTAATAATATAGAGGGATCAAATGAAATATTATGAAGGTAGTCAAGGATAATAGGGTACTCTTTGCAAAACATTTGAGGGTTCGCACTGGTGGCCGCATAGTTATGGACCTGGCGTGCATATGCTAATAAACAAAGGATTAGGTAATATGATAAGTTAAATTATCATCTGATTAACCTGGACAAACCCTCTAAATAAAACTCGATGAAGTCAAGGTAAATTCCCAGACAGAATCTAATAATTCAGACCTATAAGTCTAAGAAACACAAACACGAGAGATTTGTGCTTATCAACATCAATGAAAAAGATAGAAAGAGATTGCCACAATTTATAAAGTCCGATACAGTGAATGTCAGAAACAATGGAGAGATAGAGAACTCATGATTCAAGCAAAAACCAAAAACAGGCTTTTTTTTCTCAAAAGATGGAATTGGAGGCAAAGGGAATATAGAGCCAGTTCATCAACTTAAAAGGAAGCTACTTTGTTTTTCTTTTTTGGCCTTTTTCATTCTCTTCCAAAATTATGTAATATTACCTTGCGGATCACATGAAAACATCCATTTCATACCCATTAAAAGCTATATGCCCCGTGCCTTTAGCTATTCAACTTATTGTTCTTCATGTTCTTGTTTTTCTCTTTATGCTTAAGAGATGTACGTATCTCACGGTTCATACTTCTCCACGATATGCTAATTTTGAGTTCGTGTGTGATATGTCCATGCCTTTAATTTTGCCATCAAATATCAATTTATTCAGATGTTTGATAGGTGCTTGAGCTTGGCGATCATGTACGTGTATCTCAAAGACACTTAGAAATTGGCTTTCTCGTTTTAAAGAAATACTTTATTCTTTAACTTGAGCTTGGGCGATCATGTACGTTGATAGGTGCTAGAGCTTGGGCGATCATTAGTAACATTGGTGGGCTCCATGATATTATTTCCAGAGCAGCAGCTAAGTTCATACCCGAAGAATATTGTTGGGTCGGATCCAAACAAACCGGATAAGAAACCCTCTACTGTGTACCCTCCTGACCCGAATTTACCATAACCAGCTCCATGTCTTCTTGTTCATGATCAAGGTCATCATTGGTGATGGTGGTGGCCCTGAAACCCCAAGTGGCCCCACAACAACCCAACCCTTTTAATCCTAGCCGTTCCTTAAGACTCATTCACAATCTTCTCCTTGAAGAATCTCCAGTGCCGTTCATATGATCTCTAAGCAATGCAAGAAACGTTTGTGCTTCTCTTTCTGGCTCCTGCAATAACACACTGAGTTGACTCATATTTCAACAAGTTACAGCTACTATATGATATAGCTACGTAAAGAGAGAAAAAGGAAATGAACTCGAAAGAGTGTTTAATGACATACAGGTGAAGGTGATGGAGAAGGGTTAATCGTGCATGAGCCAGGAATTTTTCCTGTAATAAGCTAGTGTGCAAATTCACACATTGTTTTTCAAGATTGATTATTGACACGTATATACAACTACTGATTAATTTTTTTTCAGAAAAAAAAACAAGTATCTGTATTTTATTCTTGGGAGAAACAATCTCATTTAAGGAGCCCACGTTTAATTATATTACAATCATTAAAAACTTAATCGGTCAACGAAAACTTAATTAGTCAAAAAAATTATAAAATATATGACTAATTACATTAAAAAAGATATTATTACTTTCTAAGTGTTATATTTAAGGTATAATGCATTATTAATTATCTTAAATTATTAAAAAAAATTATATTTTTTTATGGTTTTCTAATAATATTTCTGAGTGTAAGTAAATATTCATCTATAAATATTTTTAATTTTAATAGTAATAAATAATACGTAATCTAAATAGTATGATATACCTGATTCTGATATTAATAAATAAATTTATAAAATTTAAATTAAAAAACTATTTTTTTAATTTTTTGAGGCTGAATCTACTCCAACCTATATAGATTGGCCTAGATCCAACAGCCCAGCTTGGTCATGGCTTTAAACCAGTGATCCGGCACGCGTAAACTAATTGACTCGTGCATGCAAGAAACAGTGAATTATATATTGGCTGGACAGTAGGTAGTTAATTAAATTTGTATATGAACAGTACCCATGTAATTACAAAGGAGAGGGAAATGAAGAACTTACCTGTGCAGGGAGGCGAAGTCGAAGACGGTGGTTTGCTTTGAACCCTCTGTTCCTCCTCTCTCTTCTGTTTTTTCTTGTCTTTCACTTTCTTGGGTGGTCTATTCTTTTTCTGTATTTGGCTTGTAAATAAATAGAGAAAAATAAGATGTTGATAATTATATTATTGATGAAAAAATTATGCTTGTTATTAGTTGTTACGCCTCGCTATGTTATTGGCCTAGGCTGGTAGATTCTCTTCTAATAGGGGATTGTTTTTGTACAAAAGATATACATGTATTGATAGGGAGCAAGTTGAAAAGAGTATGACACCATATTAATTGTATTTAAACTTGTAACTTTGCATTGTCATGTATGCTAGTTTATAGATTTTCTGTGAGTGCAGTGAGCTCAAATATATATATATATATATATATATTGAGAATGGAGAGAAAGGGGGAGTCCATTTGAATTGAGCGTGTGTTTAAGGGAAAAAAAATAAAAATAGCACACTTGTCTGGTTGGGCTGGTCTAGTCATAAAATTACCAGATTTCTATTCGACCAAGCCTAAACTGACAGATTTCTGTCCCAATAATGGACATAATTCTATTAGTTTTTTACTTTTATTGCACCGAATGGAGCATATTTTATACACAAAAAAAAAATCCTCATGCTTGGGCCAAGCCTAGGTTTCAGGCACTGGAAGTCCGATGCTTGGGCCAATGGCATGTAGTAATGCCCAGCTCTTAAGCCAAGTCTAAGCGCCAACACTGGGCAGGCACCTCCCCAGCGTTTTGGTAGCCCAAAGCCTCCCCAGGCAACCCAAACACAGGGATTTTTAACCCGTCTTCACCGGGAATGTCCAATCTTGTCCCAAGAAAACACCTCAATATTTTCTCATTTCCCAGGACTATGCATCGCACAATTTTTCTGCGTACATAATTTATATTATGCGGAGCATGTCTGCTAATTGTAACACCACTTGGGGTGTTTAAATATTTTCTACACCTAGTCTCTGCATCTACATGCAAGCATGGCACATACCAGACAGTTCTAAGAGATAACTTCTTGTTGCTGAGCCGTTGTAACTGTACCTTTCCCTATCTTTGATACTCTGTTTCCAGAAAACCTTCTCTGTTTCCTGGAAATCAAAATTCAAGAAATGGCCACCATCTATCCATTGAATCAATTTCCACGCAAGAATTTCTCTTCAAAAACACCTTTGAACTCCCAATTTAGTCATCCTACATCTTTCATTGTCCCTCTAATCTCAATCAAAACCACCCAACAAGCAGAAATTCGATCTTGAAGTCAAGAATTCCACCAAGAGAAGAAATCTGTTCTTTGTTTGGCATGAAACTGTTACTAATGTCATTTGGTGGTTTTCTTAGTAAGATGTATACTTTTGTTGAATAGAATATGATTAGTTCTCTTTCTTTGTACGTGGTGACTTTTCACTTGCATAGTGGTCATGCGCTGCTGCAGGTACACATATTTTGCGGTTTGTTCCCATTGCTATCATGGGGTACACTGCCACTGGTAAAGGTATGGGAGGCAGATTCACAAGGAAGGTTCACCGTTTAACACTGGCAGCAAATTAATTGACAGAGTTGTTTAGCCAAGTTCTGTACAGTTCTCCTCTCTATTATGGCAAGGACTGGATCCTCCAGAGATAGATGTTTTCATTTGGATGTTGCTTCAGAATAGAGTCTGCACACGGGAGTTTCTTCTCCACAGGAATCTGATAGACATTGGTCAAAGTAATTGTTCATTTTGTCATAGCAGTACCGAAGATGCAGCTGATCTTTTCTTTCACTGTGATGATGTGTGGAAATTGTGGATGAAGTTCACAAAATGGTTAGACAGCAGCTGGATTATGCCTCAGGAGTGCACTGGTGACCGGGATATTCCAACGAAAAGCAATTATTTTGCTTTCGCATGGCATTTTATGGGGCATTTAGACATCAAGAAATAAACTAATTTTTGAAAACAAAAAACAGATGGGAATGCAGTGTTTACCCTAATCACTATTGTTGCACACTGTGGACAATAATTTCTCATATACAGGGATGGATCATTACAGAAGTCCGATAGCATCTGATGCTGGACAAACAACTGCTGAATATCTTTTGGGTTAATTGTTTTATATTTGAGTTTTCCATTTCTCTCTATGTAAAGACTATGTTTTATTTATAAAATTTCGATTATTATAAAAAAAGAAAAATCTGCAGATGTAGGCTAGCTAAATTAATGGGTCAAAGGTAGAAATCTTTATCATCTAATGGAGCTAGCTTTATTGCTCTCTAATTATAACATGGATCCTCTTTCTATCAAACATAGACCAAAATAGTGTAGCAATTTTCCGACAAGCTGATAGAAAAATCACTCTTTCCATTTTAAACCAATCATTTGTTTATTAGATTCACAATTTACCACTTTATCATTTGCACATCAATTATTTCAACTTAAAATCTTGAATTTTTAAATGACGTTCATTTAATAATTTTAAATTAACTCTTAATACTTGAAATCTATTTGAATTTAAAAAATTTATGCATGCTCACCATTATCTTATAACTGATTTTATCAATTTAATAAAAAACAATGAGGATAATGAGGTTACAACCCATGACACATTAATTTCTTTGCTATTAAAATTAAATATAATATAAAAAATCATCTCAACTCCAAAAATTAAACTCTTAATAGGGTCTAAGAAATAGTTTTACGAACATAACATAACAAAGAATTTATAGTATTCTGGTCAATCAGAAATATAGAAGAGAACTGCGCAATATTATTCCCGGCCAGCCTTGTTCAAGAATGTAGTTTCTTGACTGAAACTTTAATGATTTTGACTTCATATTTCGCGGCAAGGGGAATTACCCTTTAGCCTAGTAGGTGGTTAGTGATCACTTCCATTGCACTCGATACTCCAAGTAGAAGGAAATGAAGCCCCTTTAATGGCTTGTTGGAAATAGATTTCAAGGACAATCTGTCATGAACGTGAAACACAATTGTATATTCTATGCGTCTATGTATGAACAGTTAAAGTAGGATTATTCCAAAAAGAAAAGGGAAAAAGATGAAGAATTTACTTTCTGCTTGTTTAGTTCAGAAGCAAGAATGTGAATCTCGATTTCAAGCTGCAATATTATGGTTTAAAAAATGAAATGCTTTTTTTTATACTGAACTAAGAAAAAGAATTCCGACATAAGTCTAATCTTAATATATTTATTTTTATAATGATCAATCAAACAAGTTCTTAATTAAGCTACAAAAAAGCAGAGTAATTTTTAAATTACTATTAAGAAAATATGAGGAGCTCATCCGAGCAAGAAGTCACCGAAAAGAAAAGGTGCATTTTTAAGAGATCAATACAAAGTATTATTTAATTATTTGAAAACAAATAGAAAAGTAAGATGGGTGCTGATGTTATGGAATATTTAAAAGTTGATATAAATTATATATATAACAACTTAATTTTTTGAGTTAAGATAATAATTAGTATAGAGAATAGGTTTTGCACCTTTCCATTTTTTAATTAATTTTTTTTTATCATAATGCAGGAATATTTATATTCATTTTGTATTTCCAGGTCAGAAACTACAGATCACATCCGTTTTCATTATTAAAAGTCTTGAAAAATCTGGAACAAATAGTTTATTGGTGGGGACTTTCATGGTTCATAACTCATTTACTGGATGATTTGTTTCATTAGTGAAAAGGATTGATCAAAGGAAAGTTCAAGTGAAAGGTATGGCAAGGACTCTTTTATGGAATAATATAGATTATAATTTGGCATACTTCTTATTAGAAGCAATCATCCCTGATTTTTTGTTTTTTATTTCACAATGCTGCATCTTGGATTCATTTTTTTAAACCTAGTTTTATACATAATTGTATGGATCTATTAAAAAATAGAGAGTGTGTAGCAGATTGGAGTAATAAATACCTGTAATATGCTACCATGCTGGATTTCCATCCATTAGATGACTAACTCTATATAATTCTTCAATATTCATAAAATAAATCAACATATTTTTATTCTATTCTTATCAAATAAATAAATAAAACCTTAGCTTTACTATATTCTCGTCATAGTTTCACTTTATAAACTGAACAAGCAAAGCACAGATACTAATTTACATTTTTTTTTTTTACAAGTAACCATACTTTGAATGACTGTATATATGGGGTTCTCAAACGGTTTAATTAAGAGAAAGTTGAAGCTAGATTGTTTCTTTGTACCTCTCCGAAAACAAGTTTTCTTGTTGAAATTGATTTTACAAAGAGCTAGCTGTAGAGGAGCATTTCGAGTATTGAAAGGTATGAACATGCATGATATACGTACACTTCCCTTTGAGTGTTTACTTCCTAATTTTGTTTTCCATTATATTAATGATAGGTATTCTGAGTTAATATAAATTTGCTTCGAATTTCACCTAACGGTTTAATTAGTATGAGTTGAGATTGTACATTAACAATAGTTACATAATCTTATGTAGAGAGCAAATATGGGTTCTACGGTAATACTTGAAAAACCTTATGGAGCGGCCATGAGTGGAGATTGGATAAGCATGATTGACTACTATCAGGAACATTTCGAATATTTTTTCTCTCCAGTTACGCTCTCTTTGGATACTGTACTTCATCTAGCTGTGCACAGCAACGAAGAGCAACCACTTAAAGATTTACTTGAAATAGTGAAGGATAGAGTATTTTTTGTAACCGAGGAAGAATTTCTCAAGAAAGAGAACAAATTTGGAAATACGGTTCTTCACGAGGCAACCATCTACGGGAATTATGAGGCCGTAGTACTCTTGGTAGAACGTTGTCCAGACCTAATTTCCATTCCAAATAAGTTCGGTGAAACCCCATTGTTTACAGCTGCTGGATTTGGTGAGGCAAAAATAGTGGAGATTTTAATAGCGTCCAAACCAGAAGAATGCGTGGATTTTAATGGCTGTATATTATCAATTCACCGCCAGCGATGGAAGGATGGCCTGTCCATCCTCGGCGCTGCTATCATAGGGCAACACTTTGGTAATAATTATTCCTCTCTTTATATAATTCTCAATTTTAAAAAGTATACACACATATATAAGACATTGTATAAATTTTCTATTCCTAATTTCATGAATGCAGAAACAGCTTTGCTGCTGCTAGAACTGGATGAATCGCTCCACAACTTGGAGGACAAAATGGGCAGAACGGCCCTGAAACTTCTAGCCGAAATGCCAACTGGTTTTGAGAGTGGATATCCCATGGACATATTTGAAAGACTCATTTACAGTTGTATGCCTACTCAACCACATTATTAGAGCTTGCAATATTCCCTACATGCATATTTCTTGATCGAATACCATGGACATATACAAATACATATACATATATATAATTAATTTGAACTCTAAATTATGTTGCAGGCCTTCCTGTTATACGTCATCACGAGGTAAATTCACAGGTACAAACTTGGTGCAGGGAAATGAAAGATCTTGAGAGCGGTACGCTGGGCAGCAACCTACTCAACAATTTAAAGGTCCCCAATGGTATTGGACACAATCTCTGTACTTCTCAATTTTGAATTTTGAATATATCTCATTCATGTTGAAATTCATCAGGAATCAGAAGAATTTTCAATTTCATGGCTTGACCAAATATTTGAATCATGTAGCCAGTCTCTGTTCGCTTTCTTTCTTCTTGTTTTTTTTTTTTAAAGGAAGGTTTAAATCCTACAAACTTTGACATGTTATGTTCCTTCCTCCAAATTTTACAAGTGTTACATTTCCCGTCTGCAGAGTCAAAAATGATAAGTAATCTATTACGTTGCAGATTTTTGCCTCAAGGTACTGTTTCTTCAAACCCTCTCTTTTTATGTGTTTATTTGTCATGATTAAAGGACTTTCTTAAAGATGTGTATATTTTTATTTGTTATTGAATTAGTATAATGTGAGATTGGTGGTTCTGACTGGAATTGTAACCTATTTTTGAGGTTTGTGATTCGAATTGGATTTTATGATCTTCACTTGATCGATCATCCACTATATTAAACTTAATTGATAATTATTTTTATATTTCATTGAAAAGATTTAAATATCATGGTGGATGATTTATTCATATTATTTATTTATGCGAGATTGGTGGTTCTAATACTAATTGAGCTAGATCTCATAATTATCGCTTACGTACGAAAGTGTATTGGTGAGTTTAAATAAAACAATTCATGAAGTTAAATCTGATTTAATGGTTTAAATTTTTACATTGAAATGATTTTTTTTACTTGCATAATTCTTAGGCTTGATAAATGGGATTTGATGTTACATCTTCAATAACTTAATAATCAAGAGGTTAATTAATTGAGTTTTTGTTGCGATTAAAACCATTTAATGGATGTGGATAGAAAGATTTAGTTAAGAAAAAGTTTAATTAATAAGTCAGATACTTAATTCGATAAATTTTTAGTTTGGAGATCTAATCGTACATCGTTGGATATTTTGGTGATTATCATATAGAAAATTAACAACAGCAACCTGAGATTCGAGGGTCAAGGAGTGCGCTTCAAAAGTGGGTGAAATCCATTTTGTTGGAGGGTAACCGATACAAGATTTTGTTTCTTTTGTCAATAAATATTTTGGTAAGAAATCCAATAAATATTGACAAACGGCATGACTTAGATGTTGCTGTTGTTTTGTTTTCTATATGATAATTAATTGTGCTTCAACTAATTTTAGCATGTCTCTATCTTTTCACATTTTATTATCATTATGAACATTTCTTTCTACTTCATAAAAATGGCTAGCTCTCATCCATGTTTAATTTCGTTCCCTTTTCACATGTAAATGATGTAGGATATTGTCCAGCAAAGCTAGAAAGATTCTGGAACCAGAAAAGAACGAATGTATTCGCTTTACGACTTATCAAAATCCTAATAAAGAAAGATGAGTCATGGAAGAGCGTCAGCATAACAGACGAAGGACAAGAAGTAAAACAAACTGGTCCACCCTCATCAACAGTTATGCAAGGAGACCAAAATAAAGGAAAAGAAGCAGAGCAGGGAATGGGCGGGGGGGCAATTAAAAAGGGAGAGAACGAGCTCTCTTATTTGGGGCACACTTCTGAAATCACTAGCAGAGCAATAGAAATAGAAGAAATAAAAATAGAGGAAGTCCCATTGTTGATTGCAGCTAGAAATGGAATAGAAGAGATTGTGTGGGAGATAATAAAACTATATCCCCATGCTGTTGAGAAGCTCAATGACAAGGGTCAGAGCATTTTGGATGTGGCCGTCATCCATCGCCAGAAAAAGATCTTCAAACTTGTGAAGCATCAGAAAATACCATTGGCTAGACTGCGACGAGTTATTGATAATAAGGGCAACACATTGTTGCACCATGTTGCAGATATGGAGCATTACAGAGGAGGAACCAAGCCTGGGCCTGCACTTAAACTTCAGGAGGAGTTGCGATGGTTTGAGGTGAGCCCTTTTTATCCCTTTGTCTTTACCTCCGGATAAAATTTATTCATAGACTTGATACAGGATTATCCATTTGGTGTATAAGAGCACAAATCCTGTTAAAAAATATGTTTCAACCATGTTATCCAATCCAATTAAGGTTATAAAAAAACCATTAAACTGTAAAAAAATTCAATTTGAATGCTAATGAAACGTAGAGATGTCACCTCTCCAAAAGCGATAACAAAACTCGAACCTACGTAAGACATCAGGCTGAACCAACTACTTAGGGAAAAATTTAAATATTATTCGCAATTAAAAATTATCTGCACTAGTAATAGCATTTCTGTAATACGTGTGTGTGTGTGTGTGTGTGTGTGTGTGTGTGTGTGTGTATAACAGTCATATTTATCTCCCGATTATGGCAGCAAGTGCGCGAGGTAATTCCTTCTCATTATGTCACGCTTCGGAACGATGAAGGCAAGACTGCAGAAGAGCTCTTCAAAGAGAGTCACAAGGACCAACTGGAAAATGCACAAAAATGGATCAAGGAAACGACTCAGTCTTGTTCCACAGTAGCTGCACTTGTTGCTACTGTTGTCTTTGCAGCTGCCTATACTGTGCCCGGAGGTTCTGATGAGAATGGCACGCCCAACTTCATCAACTCTCCCTATTTTCTGGTTTTCACTGTCTCGGATGTTCTTTCCTTAGCAAGCTCCTTGACTTCGCTTGTGGTATTTCTGTCTTTGTTGACCTCTCCATTTGAGCAACAAGAATTTCACTTCTCTCTTCCTCGGAAACTTCTTGTTGGCTTCACATTCCTCTTCTTTGCTGTGATAACGACCATGCTATCTTTTGGGGCCACAATCTTGATACTCATTCAGTCTGAGAAAAGGTTGACAACATTACTCCTTTCCATTGCTGCATTCCTTCCGGTCTTAGTATTTGCAATAATGCAATTTCGCCTGTACGTCTCGTTTATGGGCTCTACATTCAACATTCTCAAGAAAACCAGGAAAGCTCGAACACCGTTTCTTGTCCCTTGCCTACCGTGGGGGAAAATGCTCGGTCATAAGCAAAAGGAAAAAAGCTCGACTTGATTAATATTGGAGATTAAAGTGGCATCGAGGTTTTTCCTTGTTATATTTGGTTTGAACTTTGAACCTCCACCACTACAATCACTATATATGGAGTGTTAAAGAATGTTTGGTTGTTCATTTTCGTGATATTTATTAAGTTGTGCTTTTTTTAATAATTTTATAATAAAAAATAATATAAATTATATTTTAATTTTTTTTAATAATTTAAATTATTATATTGATATAATTCTTTTATATAATACATATTTATTAAGTTGTGCTCTTTTCAATGATGAATATTTAGAGCATGTTTGGCTACGAGATAGAGATTGCGTTTCTTCAAAAATACATTGAGCAAATATTTGGTTAAAAAAAAAATTGTTCACTGTATATGGATCCCCCAATTTATTACGTGCGAGACGCTCGAAAATAAAAAGCAGCAAATTGCTGTTTTCTGTGCGGCTAAACTGAGGTACTGTTCAGTGAATAATGAATCATGTCTTCGCTATTTGCTAAATAAGTTTTTTTAAAAATTATTATAATTAATTGATTTCACTCACATGTCACGTGAACATAAATAATAATTTTTTTTATTTTTTAAAAATTATTTTAAAATAAATTAAATTTACTCGTGCTATAATCTTAATTTTATTCTTAATAATATTTTATCTAATTTTATAGTTCTTGTCAGATAAATTTTATACGTAATGGAATTGTAGATAATTTTTATTAAAGTAATTTTTTTAAGTATAATCTATTTCATGTTATAATAGCAATAGTTAAATTTATAAAATTTAAATTAAAAATCATTAATATTAATATATATTTTTTAAAATTATTTTATAACTTCAATTTCAAAAATATTTTTAACCAAACACATTAAACTATTTTTTCTTCAACCTCAATTTCAATTATAATTTTAACTAAACATCTATTTTTCAAATCAACATTAACTAAAAATATTTTTTATAAAATAATTTTTTTCAAATTACATCAAATACTACAATACCAACCATACTTTTAAATTATATGGGTGGCAAGACTCACATGGGTTGGATTCAGCAGGCTAACCGATTTCTGGCCCACTGTCCCAAGCCAGCAACCCGGTTTTTTTTTTTATCCGCAGGCGTGCGTGAACAGCAACAAGATAATTAAAATGTGGGGAGGAAAAACGCAGCTTACCTGGTGCTGGAACGCTTGGGGACGAGATGGTGGCGAAGGTGTTCTGGCTAGCCAAAGCTACTTTTTTCTCCTCTGCTTTTTTTTTATTGTGCTTCTCTTCTGGTGTTGCTTTTCTTTGCTTGGTTTCCTTTTGCTTTTCTTATTCTCGCTGTCTCTGTTTGTGTCCGTCTCTGTTTCCTTTGTTTTTGGGTGGTTAGGTGATCTGTTGTTTAGGAGACAACAGACATTCCTTTGCTGGAGTCCTGGAAGAAAGCCCAGAAATCTTTCTTCGTTTATTTTGTGTTCTCCTGGGTTCTCTTTATCTCTCTGTTCTTGATCTTCTTCTCTGGTTTTTTCCTCCTTCATGTCTCTCTCTGTTTTCGTTCACTTTCTCTGTATTCGTTCTTCGTTTGTATCTGTCTTCTTTCCCTTTCTCTCTCTCTGTCCTCCTGTTCGTTCTGTTTCCCTGTGTTCTGTCCTCTGTGTTTGCTTCATTCCCCCGGCTCGTTCTCTCTTCCCCCTCCTGCTTGTTGCCTTTTTCTTGTAGGCGAGAGAGATCGTGGGCAGCTGAGACGTGACCCACGATCTGCTGCAGTTTCCGCTGCATCGGTGGGACGAAGGAGATGAATGGTTTGTTTTGAAACGGCGCCGTTTTCACCTGAAATGCAGATTTCCAATTTGCCCCTAAACGTTTGACATTTAGCAATTGGGTACTCACGGAAATCTTTTTTTTTTTAATTTTACCCTGGATCAATTGCAATTGAACCCCTGTATTTCAGAGCCATTTACCAAACAGTCCTTGGTTTCCAATTTAATCAATTAAGCTTCATTGGCTCTTCAACGTTTAATTCTTTCAAAATTACCCCTGAAAAAATCAATTAACCCCCCTATGGTATCACTACCTATGCACTTTGGTCCTTGAACTTTAATTTCTGGCATTTTCGATCCAAATCAGCCCAAAAATTTGGTATTTCTTCAATTAAACCCTTGATTGTATTAATTAATTAAATAAATCAAAGTTTAATTAAAAGTCTTCAACTTTTAAACCTTTTAAAATTACCCCTGAAAAAATCAATTAACCCCTCTATGGTATCAATATGCACTTTGATTCTTGGACTTTAATTTCTTGCATTTTCTACCCAAATCAGCACAAATTTTAATATTTCTTCAATTAAGCTCTTAATTGTATTAATTAAATAAATCAAATTTTAATTAAGTCCATAAATTTATTAATTCTTCAAAATTTTGACTAAAATGAACCCCGAATTTATAATTCCATTCTTATTATCTTAACTCAATTCCCAAATTATTTTTTATTCATTCATTTTTATTTTTATTTTTTTATATATTATTTATTTAAAAAAATAAAAATTAGATTACGACAATAATAGATTTTCAATCAACAAAGCTACAGGTTCAATGAAACCCAAATTCCAAAAAAAAAGGTACACAATTTGACCTTTTAAAACTCATGATTTTTCCATCCTCTTTAAATATTTTACATATTTAGTTTGATAATTATTTACGTAATGTGTAATGTGAATTGTAATATTATTATATATTTTCAATAAAAATACAAAAATATTAAAAAGAAAAAAATATAAAAATTATAGAAACATAAAATAAATGCTATCTTTTGACAGAAATTTTCTTTAATAAGAAGAGTTTCTCAAAACAAATAAATAGCTTAATGATGTCAAATATAAGATAAAACAATAGCTAAATATCCTTTAAAAAAATACTAAGATCCAATTTATTAATATTATAAATTTTAATTTAATTTATTATTTTAGAATTAAAATTATATGTAGAATGGAAGAAAATAAAAATAGAGGCAAGAATAGAAATGGTGTATATTTTTTTTGTTTAAATGAGTCTTTTTTTTAATATTTCTAACTATTGTAAAATATATGTATATAATATAATATTTTTTAAAATGTTTTGTAACTATTAAGATCAAGATTGTCAAAAACATTTTTTTGACACAACACGAAAAATATAATATAAACTTGAATCGTAAAACCATAAATTGTAAATAATATTTTTTAACTAATTATATATTGACAATTTTAGTCAATAAATTAAATAACATTAAAATCTATAAAAAGAAGTCAACAATATTATAATTAATGAGTGATCTAAATAAAATGAAAGAAATAATTAATATGAATCAATAAATTAAAGACATAGATAAATAAAAAGTCTCCGAACAAAACTTCTCGATACAAGAGAATCACTGAATTGTAGGAACTACATGGGAACCTAATGACAACATAGTTGTTCCATCACAACAAATTATAATGGACACCTTTTGGGTTAAAAGCTAATGAGTCTAAATTAATAATTAACTAACATAAATTCAATAATAAAATGAATTTCTAAACAATATTTAATGTGTTAGAAAAAAATAAATTAAAAATAATTATTTAAAATTAAAAAATAAAATTAAAAAAAGTTTTCATGTTAAAATTTCTCTAGGTAGCTTGAATCTCATTTTTTTTTGCATATTTTTGACATATTTGAGTTCTAATTTCAAACATGTTATTCTCTATTTTCTGGATGAATTACTGTGCTTATAATATATGGTTGGAAAGCCACCAATATTTAGTTTTCAACCTAATTTTAATTATAGCAAAATTCTACTCATAATTCTAGATATGTCACAAGTAGCACACAAAGGTTTAATTTGATATATTTAACAAGATTTGTATGCTAACTTTGACCCTAAAAGATATTATGTTTTCAAATTTTATTTGACTTGAAAATTAACTACAATATATTTTCTTTTCATGTATTTTTCTATCAAAGTTCAGCTCTATCTAATTTATAGTTTAAAAAAAATATAATAACTCTAGTAAAATTAATCGATAAATATTTTAAAATTAAATTTAAATATACCTTATTTAACCTGAAAACTAACTACAATATATTTTAATGCTTTTGATGCCACGTTTCAAGGCAGGGGGATTACCCTTTCAGCATAGTAGCGGGTCGGTGATCATTTCCATTGCACTCTATACTCCAAGCAGAAGGAAATGATGTCCCTATGGCTTGTTGGAAAAATTGATTTCAAGGACACTTTGTCATGAACGTGAAACACGATTCTTTGCTTCTTTAAAGTTGTAGTGTAATAATTTTATATTCTATGCTTCTTTAGAGTTGTAGTGTAATAATTGCAACTAAGTACGAGAAAGCAAATATGAACAATTAAAGTAGGATTATTCCGAAAGGAAAGCAGGAAACAAGTAATAATTTACTTCCTTCTTTTTTATTTGCCTATTTTAGAAGAAAGAATGTTAATCTTGATTTCAAGCTGCCATTAATATTATGGTTTAACAAATGCAATACATATTTCACTTATACTGAAACTAAGAAAAAAAAATTTGACCAAAATCTAGGTAGAGGAGCATTTCGACCGTTTCCATTACTAAAAGGTGTGATGTACTTACAGTCTCTTTCAGTGCTTACTGCTTACTTCCTAGTATTGTTTTCCGAGTCAAGAACTTCATTAATATGTCTTATAGCCCGTAAAATAATGACTAACAAAGACCGAAAGAAGAACAAAAACCAAAACAGAACAGTACTAAACACGATTTCACCTAACAATTTAATTAGCAATTTTATGTAGAGATTGTTCATTAACAATGGTTACTTACATAATTTTATGTAGAGAGCAAATATGGATTCTTTTTTTGGAAGAATAGCAAATATGGATTCTGAGATGATACTGGAGACACCATATAAAGCAGCCATGAATGGAGATTGGGAAAGCATGGTTGACTACTATAAGGAAAATTTACGGTATTTGTTGTCTCCAGTTACTCTCTCTTTAGATACTGGATTTCATCTAGCTGTTCACAGCAACGAAGAGCGACCACTTATAGATTTACTTGGAATCATGGAGGGAAGAGAATTGGAGGGAAGAGAATTCATTTTAACGGGGACACGAAACAAATTTGGAAATACGGTTCTTCACGAGGCAACCATCTACGGGAATTATGAGGCCGCAGTACTCTTGATAGAACGTTGTCCAGAACTAATTTCCATTCCAAATGAGTTCGGTGAAATCCCATTGTTTACAGCTGCTGGATTTGGTGAGGCAAAAATAGTGGAGATTTTAATAGCGTCCAAACCAGAAGAATGCGTGGATTATAATGGCTGCATATTATCAATTCACCGCCAGCGATCGAAGGATGGCCTGTCCATCCTCGGCGCTGCTATCATAGGGCAACACTTTGGTAATAATTATTCCTCTCTTTATATAATTCTCAATTTTAAAAAGTATACACACATATATAAGACATTGTATAAATTTTCTATTCCTAATTTCATGAATGCAGAAACAGCTTTGCTGCTGCTAGAACTGGATGAATCGCTCCACAACTTGGAGGACAAAATGGGCAGAACGGCCCTGAAACTTCTAGCCGAAATGCCAACTGGTTTTGAGAGTGGATATCCCATGGGCATATTTGAAAGACTCATTTACAGTTGTATGCCTACTCCAAACACATTATTAGAGCTTGCAATATTGCCTACATGCATATTTCTTGATCGAATACCATGTACATATACAAATACAAATACATATATATAATTAATTTGAACTCTAAATTATGTTGCAGGCCTTCCTGTTATACGTCATCACGAAGTAAAATCACAGGTACAAACTTGGTGCAGGGCAATGAAAGATCTTGAGAGCGGTACGCTGGGCAGCAACCTACTCAACTATTTAAAGGTCCCCAATGGTATTGGACACAATCTCTGTACTTCATTCATGTTGAAATTCATCAGGAATCATAAGAATTTTCAATTTCATGGCTTGACCAAATATTTGAATCATGTAGCCGGTCTCTGTTCGCTTTCTTCTTGTATTTGTTTTTTAAAGGAAGGTTTAAATCCAACAAACTTTGACATGTTATGTTCCTTCCTCCAAATTTTACAAGTGTTATATTTCTCGTCTGCAGAGTCAAAAATGATAAGTAATCTATTACGTTGCTGATTTTTGCCTCAAGGTACTGTTTCTTCAAACCCTCTCTTTTTATATGTTTATTTTTCATGTGCTCTTTTGTTATACTTAATAGCTTAAATTTTCTATTAAAATAGTCTTACATATAATAAATTTAAACGATAAACAATTATGAGTTTAAATTCAATTATCCAAGCATTTTTTTTTTCAATTTAATTAAAAATCTCAATAAAAAATTAACAATTTAAAAAATTAAAGGACTTTCTTAAAGATGTGTATATTTTTATTTGTTATTGAATTAGATAATTGACTTTGATTCAAAAGAGTCAAGTCTTATATAATGTGAGATAGATGGTTTGACTCGAATTGTAACCTGTATTTAAGGTCTGTGACTTGAATTGGATTTTGTGATCTTCACTAGATCGATCATCCACTATATTAAACTTGATAATTATTTTTATATTTCATTTAAAAGATTTAAATTTCATGGTGGATGAATTATTCATATTATTTATTTATGTGAGATTGGTGGTTCTGATACTAATTGAGTTAAAATAAAACAATTCATGAAATTAAATCTGATAAATGGGATTTGATGTTACATCTTCAATAACTTAACAATCAAGTGGTTGGGACAAACGGCATGACTTAGATGTTGCTGTTGTTCTGTTTTTCTACATGACAAGTGGTTGTGCTTCAACTAATTTTAGCATGTCTCTATCTTTTCACATTTTATTAAAATTTCTTTCTATTTCATAAAATGGTTAGCTATCATCTCTATATAATGTTATGTGTGGATATAAATAACCGGTGGCAGCCATGGTTGTTGGCAGCCATAGTTAACATGGTTAGAGTTAAATGGTGGATGCCTAACAAAAAAAAAAAATTGTTCATCATTGTTGAACAATTGTCTCCCTCCTCGGCTATAAATAGAGAGTGCATTAATAGCTGATATAGAGTACGAAATAGAGAGAAACATAAAGAGAGCTAAGGATGAGAGTTGAGTTGAGTAGAGAAGTTTTTTCTTCTCCTTCTTGTTTTGTTGTTTGTATTACTTTTGAACTTGATTAATACAAACCAGTAGGTCCGTGGAATAAATAAGTTGCCGAACTACGTAAATTTATGTATGTTTGAATGTTTGGATCACCTAACATATAATTTCATTCTTTTTCACATGAACATGATGTAGGATATTGGCCAGCAAGGCTAGAAAGATTCTGGAACCAGAAAAGAACGAATGTATTCGCTTTAGGACTTGTCAAAATCCTAATACAGAAAGATACGTCATGGAAGAGCGTCAGCAGAACAGAGGATGGACAAGAAGTAAAACGAACTGGTCCACCCTCATCAACAGTTATGCAAGGAGACCAAAATAAAGGAAAAGAAGCAGAGCAGGGAATGGGCGGCGGGGGAATTAGAAAGGGAGAGAACGAGCTCTCTTTTTCGGGGCACACTTCTGAAAACACTAGCATAGGAAACGAAATAGAAGAAGTCCATCATCCAACAGCACAACCTTCTGTAACGAACTCGTCACTAACTAGCAACGAGCAGATCTCATTGTTTCTTGCTACTGGAAATGGAATCGAGGAGATTGTGAGGGGGATAATAAAACAATATCCCCATGCTATTAAGCAGCTCAACGTAACGAACTCACCATTAACTAAGGAGGAGCAGATCCCATTGTTTCTTGCAACTAGAAATGGAATAAAAGAGATTGTGTGGGAGATAATAAAACTATATCCCCATGCTGTTGAGAAGCTCAATGACAAGGGTCAGAGCATTTTGGATGTGGCCGTCATGCATCGCCAGAGAAAGATCTTCATTCTTGTGAAGCAACAGAAAATACCATTGGCTAGACTGCGCCGAGTTATTGATAATAAGGGCAACACATTGTTGCACCATGTTGCAGATATGGAGCATTACAGAGGAGGAACCAAGCCTGGGCCTGCACTTAAACTACAGGAGGAGTTGCGATGGTTTGAGGTGAGCCCTTTTTATCCCTTTGTCTTTACCTCCGGATAAAATTTATTCATAGACTTGATACAGGATTATCCATTTGGTGTATAAGAGCACAAATCCTGTTAAAAAATATTTCAACCATATTATCCAATCCAATTAAGGTTATAAAAAAACCGTTAAACTGTAAAAAAATTCAATTTGAATGCTAATGAAACGTAGAGATGTCACCTCTCCAAAAGCGATAACAAAACTCGAACCTACGTAAGACATCAGGCTGAACCAACTACTTAGGGAAAAATTTAAATATTATTCACAATAAAAAATTATCTGCACTAGTAATAGCATTTCTGTAATACGTGTACGTGTGTGGGTGTGTGTGTGGCAGTCATATTTATCTCCCGATTATTGCAGCAAGTGCGCGAGGTAATTCCTTCTCATGATGTCACGCTTCGGAACAATGACGGCAAGACTGCAGAAGAGCTCTTCAAAGAGAGTCACAAGGACCAACTGGAAAATGCACAAAAATGGATCAAGGAAACGACCCAGTCTTGTTCCACAGTAGCTGCACTTGTTGCTACTGTTGTCTTTGCAGCTGCCTATACTGTGCCCGGAGGTTCTGATGAGAATGGCACGCCCAACTTCAGATGAGAATGGCACGCCCAACTTCATCAACTCTCCCTATTTTCTAGGAACTCTTCTTCTCTTTGCACCTGTTGTCTCATTATAGTACCTTGTTGGATTCTCCAGGTACTCCTACACAATCTTCATGTGCTCTCATGCAATTTTGGTTCTCCAGATTTCTCCCTATTCCTTGCTTATGTTTGACAGTAGCTCATCCTGTTACAACATCTATCCAAGTCAAAATAGGGTGCCAATCTTTATACCTTTGCTGTATTTCTCTTCCAGTATCAAGGTCTTCATCAATTCTCCCCTCGAGAAATTACAGTCACCGAATCTAAATTCCTTGGAGAAATCACCACTCCATCAGATCATTAATCATACGGAACCCAATTGTTCCTTTGTGCCGTCATCCTACTAGTCTTCAACAGTTTCACAACAAACTGTCATATATACAAAAATAGTACTGTATGGATAATCCTTCCACTAAGCAAGTTCCCACGAAAGATTGGAGGGGTCACAACGGTCCCGCTTAAAACCAAATCTCCTAGCCAGAACTTCTTAGGCCATATCTATCCATCGTACTGTCTTTTCGTATACAACCATTTGCTAGCTTTGTCGCGGCTTTCCTTTACAAGTGATTTGGGGTATCCTTATTTTATACCTGATTTCTCAACATCTAGCGAGACTACCAGTGCTTAGATTCGTCAAGATTGGTCTTCAATTTGCATTTTCCAATATCCAAAATCAGTTCCATCAAATTTTTCAATTTCCCGCAGCCTTTATTTCATCAGTCATTTTTACTCTTTTTTGGCTTCGAATCTGCAAAATCTAACCTTATAGATGTGTCCAGAATGGCCAAACATATTGGAAACGACACTGAGATCACCCAAATCAGACTTCGAATGACTCAGATTTAAACAATCAAACTTTGAGATCACTGGACGCTGTAAATGATGCCACGTGGCAGCAGGAATAGTCACTGCGCCACACTGGATCAAAACCCAGGGAGCTGACGTGGCTGTGATGACGTGTCAGTCACGCAAGACATATAGGTCAACCAAATCTGACCTGGCAATCCCAGGTGGATTTTCGGGTGACGTGGCAGAGCTGACGTGGCATTGGTGTGGCTGTTTGGCTGGTCAAAGTGCTGATGTGTCAGGTGACATGTCTGATGACTGTGCAGAACTGCTAAAGTGGCTGCTAACGTGGCGGGTCAATTTGCATGAAACGGTTTCCAACATCCGATTTCGACGCGGTTTTCACTAGTGACTTCATCTCTTCCTCCTCTACACAGTGATATGGTCAAAACACAATTTTGACAACTTTTATTTTTGAGAAAAATCAAACATCACTTTAAACCAAAAGCTATGATACCAATTGTTAGGAAAATCCGACCGGTGATGTATTGATATTTGCTCATAAGAGGCCAAACACACTGACACAATATTTACGTGGTTCGGCAAATCGCCTACATCCACGGGAGAAGCCATTGCATTATGTAGGAAGAGTACAAGATTTGCAATAATAGAGAGGAGGAATCATCCCCTCTTTGACAACTCTCAACCTCACTCTATGTCTCTCTTTTTAGTGCTGCAATGGCAGCCCACTCTCTCCTACATTTCTCACATCTTTGGCTCTTTTCTTTTTCTCATTTTTCTCTCTCACATATGTCTCTATTTATAGGCATTCATGGAGGCTCTTCTTGCTTTGTTATTAATATTGGTAGCCACCAACTCTAACTCATTCAACAATAGTGGCTACCAATAGTCAATGGTCAATGGTTGGTGTCTTACATGAAATGGCAACCAACCTAACACTTACTTGTGCAGGGAGGCAAAGTCGAAGACGATGGTTTGCTTTGAACCCTCTGTTCCTCCTCTCTCTTTTGTTTTTTCTTGGCTTTCACTTTCTTGGGTGGTCTATTCTTTTTTCTGTATTTAACTTGTAAATAAATAGAGAAAAATAAGATGTTGATAATTATATTATTGATGAAAAAATTATGCTTGTTATTAGTTGTTACGCCTCGCTATGTTATTGGTCTAGGCTGGTAGATTCTCTTCTAATAGGGGATTGTTTTTGTACAAAAGATAGACATGTATTGATAATGAGAAAGTTGAAAAGAGTATGACATCATATTAATTGTATTTAAACTTGTAACTTTGCATTGTCATGTATGCTAGTTTATAGATTTTCGGTGAGTAAAATATATATATATATATATATATATATATATATATATATATATATATATATATATTGAGAATGGAGAGAAAGGGGGAGTCCATTTGAATTGCCATGTAAGCGTGTGTTTAAGAAAAAAAATAAAAATAGAACACTTATCTAGTTGGGCTGGTCTAGTCATAAAATTACCAGATTTCTATTCGACCAAGCCTAAACTGACAGATTTCTCTCCCAATAATGGACATAATTCTATAAGTTTTTTACTTTTATTGCACCGAATGGGGCATATTTTATACACACACAAAAAAATCCTCATGCTTGGGCCAAGCCTAGGTTTCAGGCACTGGAAGTCCGATGCTTGGGCCAATGGCGTGTAGTAATGCCCTGCTCTTAAGCCAAGTCTAAGCGCCAACAGTGGGCAGGCACCACCCCAGCTTTTTGGAAGCCCAAAGCCTTCCCAGGCAACCCAAACACAGGGATTTTTAACCCGTCTTCACCCAGAATGTCCACTCTTGTCCCAGGAAAAAACCTCAATATTTTCTCATTTCCCAGGACTATGCATCGTACAATTTTTCTGTGTACATAATTTATATTATGCGGAGCATGTCTGCTAATTGTAACACCACTTGGTGTGTTGAAATATTTTCTACACCTAGTCTTGCATCTACATGCAAGCATGGAGCCGTTGTAACTGTACCTTTCCCTATCTTTGACACTCTGTTTCCAGAAAACCTTCTCTATTTCTTGGAAATTAAAATTCAAGAAATGGCCACCATCTATCCATTGAATCAATTTCCAGAATTACGTGTATATGTTAAGTGGGGTTCAATTTATTTTGAATAAAAAGGACACTAGAGTATGGGAGGCAAACTCACAAGGAAGGTTCAATTCATTTGGATCTTGCTTCATAGTAGAGTCTGCACTCGGGAGTTTCTTCTCCACAGGAATCTGATAGACACCGGTTAAAGTAATTGTTCATCTTTTCTTGCACTGTGGTGATTGTTAGGATATTTAGGCATTTAAATACATATCAATTTACGTGGTTCGACAACTTGCCTATTCCACGGAGCTACTGATTTGTATTAATCAAGCTCAAAAGCAATACAAATAATAAAACAAGGAAGAGGAGAAAAACTTCTCTACTCAACTCAACTCTCACTCTAAGCTCTCTCTGTGTTTCTCTCTATTTCATAGTGATTAGCTATTAATGACACTCTCTATTTATAGCTGATATGGGAGACAATCTTCTTTATTTATTCAACAATGGTGGACAACATTTTCTTTGGTTAGACACCCACCATTTGACTTTTACCATGTCAAGCATGGCTGCCACCAACCATGTTGTGTCCACACATAACAATCTCCCACTTGGACACAAATGGCTTTAGGTTTGTCTTTTAATCTTTAAGACCAACTGAAGCTTTACACAGCTTCAGTTTATTAAGAGTAACTCCTTTGGCTAACATGTCAGTTGGATTCTTGCTTCCACAGATCTTTTCAAGTAACAGTTGTTCATCGTCGAGCAATTGCCAGATGAAGTGATATTTGATCTGTATGTGCTTTGTTCTGGAGTGAAATGCTGGATTCTTGGCAAGGAAGATTGCACTCTGACTGTCACTATATAAAGTACCCTTTCCATTCATCTTGCCCAATTCTTGCAGGAAACTCTGTAGCCATACTATCTCTTTTGCAGATTCTGAAACTGCAACAGATTCAGCTTCTATCGTTGAAAGAGCGACTATCTTTTACAAGGTAGAACTCCAAGAAACAGTAGTACCTCCTAGAGTGTATATATAACCTGTGGTACTCTTTCTGCTATCAACATCTCCTACCAGATCAGCATCTACAAAGCCTTCAAGTTTCAAACCGCCAGCTGTGAAAGTAAGACATGTCTCCGATGAGCCTTTTAAGTACATCATGATCCATTTCATTGCCTCCCAATGCTGCTTTCCAGGATTGCTCATATATTGGCTTACAACTACCACTGCATGGGTAATGTTTGGTCTCGTATAGACCATATCAAAGAGCCGATAGTTGAGGCGTATGGAATCTGGTCCATGTATCCACGTTCTAGCTTAGTTTTTGGTGACTGGTCTCTACTGAGCTTGAAATGATTCCCTAGAGGTGTACATACTAGTTTAGCATTATCCATACTAAACCAGCTGAGAACCTTCTTGACATACTATGTCTGTGAAAGCTTTAGTATGCCTTTGTCTTTGTCTATGATGATTCTCATGCCAAGTATTTGTTTAGCAACTCCTAGATCTTTCATTTCAAACTGTTTTGACAACTATTGCTTTAGCTTGTCAATCTCTTCCATGCTGGATCCTGCAATTAACATGTCATCCACATATAGCAGTAGAATGATATAAGAGTTGTCAAAATGTTTGACATAGCAACAATGATCAGCTTGACATTTTATGTATCCCATACTACACATGAAGTTATCAAACTTCTTATACCACTATCTTGGAGCTTGCTTCAAACCATATAGGCTTTTCTTTAGCTTACAAACTTGACTCTCCTTTCCTGGTATTGCAAACCCCTCTGGTTGTTGCATGTAAATGTCTTCCTCCAATTCATCATGAAGAAATGTTGTTTTTACATCTAACTGTTCAAGATGTAAATTTTCTGCAGCTACTATCCCCAGAACAACTCTGATTGTTGTAAGCTTCACAACTGGAGAAAATATCTCAGAGTAGTCAATCCCTTTTCTTTTGTTAAAACCCTTTTACAACAAGTCTTACCTTGAACCGTTTGCTTCTATCATGCTCAGTCTTTACTCTGTAAACCCACTTGTTTTACAAAGCCTTCGTTCCTTCAGGTAGTATGGTTAACTCCCAAGTCTTGTTCTTCAGCAATGACTCCATCTCATCCTTCATGGCTAACTCCCACTTGCTCGAGTTTCCAACTTGTAAGGATTCTTCATAAGTTAATGGTTCACCACCATCTATCAGCAAAATATAATTCAGTAAAAGTGTGAACCGTTGTGGAGGCTTTATAATCCTTGAAGACCTGCGAACCGTTGGTTCACTTGGCTCTGCATTGTCTTGTGTAGTAGTGGTGGGTACTGATGTGCTTGAACTTTCTTGTAAGGATTCTTGAGTGGTAACATCGGGAAGCCCTTCTAATCGTATGAATTTAGATTTTTATGGACTCGTGTCTGAATCAATTATCTCTGGTTCTGTACTTGATTTGTCTTTGTACAAAACTTTCTCATTGAAGATCACGTTCCTGCTTCTCATAATCTTCCTGTTCTGATCATCCCAAAACCGAAATCCAAATTCTTCATCTCCATAGCCAATAAAGAAACATTTCTTTGATTTGGCATCCACTTTGTTGCGAGCATCAGAATCTACATGCACATAGGAAACATACCCAAAGACCTTTAGATAAGAAAGTTGTACTTCTTTTCCTTTCCAGACTTCCTCGGGCAGTCTGAACTCTAAAGGAACTGATGGTCCACGGTTGATCAAGTAAACTGCAGTATGAACTGCATCAGCCCAGAATGTTTGTGGTAACCCAGAATGCAACCTCATGCTTCTAGCTCGTTCATTGATGGTCCTGTTCATCCGTTTAGTAATGTCATTCTGCTGTGGTATGCTTGGAACTATCTTTTCCATTCTGATATTATTGACAATGCAATACTCCTTGAAACCTCCATCGATGTATTCTCCTCCATTATCAGATCGTAAGCATTTCAACTTCAAACCTGATTTACTCTCAATCATAGCCTTCCATTTCTTAAATGTGTCAAACACATCAGATTTATTTTTTAGAAAGTAGATCCATACCTTCCTGCTGAAGTCATCAATAAAAGTCACTTAGTATCGAGAACCTCTAAGAGATGTTACTAGAGCTGGTCCCCATAAATCTGTGTGCACCAATTCTAGCTTTCTCGGTCTTAAGGTCCTGCCAACCTTTAAGAAACTAAGCTTCTTCTGTTTTTCGAGAACACAGCTTTCACAAATGTCTAGATCAATATTTTTTAACTCTGGCATCTTTCCCTTTGACTGAAGTATCTTCATCCCCTTTTGACTCATATGGCCGAGTCTACAATGTCATAGCTGTGCCTGATTTTCTGCTTCAGTAGAGGCAATTATATCTGCTGATCTTGTGGTCATATATAGGGTGCCATTTTTCTTTCCACGAGCCAAAACCATTGCTCCTTTTGATACCTTCCATATTCCTCCACAAAAAAGGATTGAATGGCCATTATCATCAAGTTGTCCGACCGAGATCAGCTTCTTCTTTAGTCTAGAAAGATGCCTTACATTTTACAAGTTCCATATAGATCCATTCATTGTCTTGATTTTCACATCTCTTATACCCACAATATCCAATGGTTATCCATCGACTAGATAGACTACCCCGTAATCTCCAGCAATATAGTTTTGCATCATTTCATGGTGTGGAGTATAGTGAAATGAAGCTCCAAAATCAAGAACCCAAACATCAATAGAACTATATACATCAAGAATCAAAGCATCTTGTACCTTGTCTATAGTGGCATTTGCAGAATCAGCTTCAGGTTTCTTCGGTTTTGTGCAACTCCTCGTGAAATGACCAGGTTTGCCACAATTCCAACATTCAACCTGCTTCCTAGGTCCAAACTTGCTTTTACTTCTGTACCTAGATTTTGATCTGCCTCTAGATAAGCCTCTATCCTATCTCCTTCCTCGAGTGTTGATGTTGAGAGCTGAACCTGAACTTGAGCTTTCACTCGAGTCTTTCCTTCATACTTCTTCAGCTAAAATCAGGTCTCGGATGTCATCATATTTTAATTTAGATTTTCCGGCTGAGTTGCTTACGGCTGTTCTCATACCGTCCCAAGTGCTTGGAAGTGAAGCTAGCAAAATAAGTGCTCGAATCTCATCATCAAACTCAATCTCAACAGATGACAATTGATTTGTGATGGTGTTGAAATTATTGAGATGCTGTGTAACAGAGGTGCTTTCTGTCATCTTCAGGTTAAACAACTTCTTCATCAAGTGCATTTTGTTATTTGTTGATGGCTTCTCAAACATCCGAGACAAGGCTTCCATCAATCTTGTTATGGATTTCTCTTTTGTAACATTATGAGCAACTCTTCTTGACAATGATAGCCGGATAATACCCAAAACTTGTCTATCAAGAATTTGCCAATCTTCTTCTGACATGTTTTCTAGTTTGCTCCCCAACAAAGGAAGATGAAGTTTCTTCCATATAGATAGTCTTCAATTTATATTTTCCAATATCCAAAATCAGTTCCATCAAATTTTTTAACTCCTGCAGCCTTTATTTCATCAACCATTTTTAATCTTTCTCGGCTTCGAATCTGCAAAATCTGACCTTACAGATGTGTCTGGAATGACCAAAAATATTGGAAATGACACCGAGATCACTTTGGGATCATTTTTAAATAATCCATGTAGATCAAAACCCAGGATGCTGATGCGGCTGTGTTGACGTGTCAGCCACATAGGTGATATGGGGTCCACAAAATTTGACATGACAGATCCACATGGATTTTCGGATGATTTTCGGATCCACATGGCAGAAGACGTGGTAGTTGACTGGTCAGACTGCTGATGTGTCAGGTGACATGTCTGATGACTGTTCAGAATTGCTGACGTGGCGGGTCAATTTGTAGGAAACGGTGCACGTGGACAATGCTGGTGGCGGCGCGAGCGGGCATGTAGGACGTCGGTTTTCACCGGGTTTTCACCAGTGGATTCCTCTCGTTGTCCTCTTCATGATGGTATGTTCAAAAACACGTTTTGAGAACTTTGATTTTTGAGTTTGGATCAAACACCTTTTTTTTCAAGAACAAGCTCTGATACCAGTTGTTAGGACATTCAGGCATTCAAACATACATTAATTTACGTGGTTCGGCAACTTGCCTACTCCACGGAGTTACTGGTTTGTATTAATCAAGCTCAAAAGCAATACAAATAATAAAACAAGGAGGAGGAGAAAAACTTCTCTACTCAACTTAACTCCCACTCTAAGTTCTCTCTGTGTTTTTCTTTATTTCATAGTGATCAGCTATTAATAGCACTCTCTATTTATAGCTGATGTGGGAGACAATCTTCTTTCTTTGTTTAACAATAGTGGACAACATTTTCTTTGGTTAGACATCCACCATTTGACTCTTACTATATTAAGTATGACTGCCACCAACCATGTTGTGTCCACACATAACAGTGATGTGTGAAAACTGTGGATGAAGTTCACAAAATGGTTAGACTACGGCTGGATTATGCCTCATGAGTGCTCTGGTGACTGGGATATTCCAACGAAAAGCAATTATTTTGCCTTCGCATGGCATTTTATGGGGTATTTGGACATCAAGAAATAAACTAATTTTTGAGAACAAAAAACCGATTGGAATGCAATGTTTACACTAATCCTTCACCACCTAGCACTATTGTTGCATACTGTGGACAATAATTTCTCCTATACAGGGATGGATCTTTACAGAAGTCCGATAGAAATATCTGATCCTGGACAAATTAACAACTGCTGAATATGTTTTGGTTTAATTGTTTTATATATGAGTTTTCCATTTCTCTCTATGTAAAGACTATGCTTTATTCATAAAATTTCGATTATTATAAAAAAATAAAAATCTACAGATGTAGGCTAGCAAAATTAATGGTTCAAAGGTAGAAATCTTTTATCATTTAATGGAGCTAGCTTTATTGCTCTCTATTTATAACATGGATCCTCATTCTATCAAACGTAGACCAAAATAGCGTAGCAATTTTCGGACAAGCTGATAGAAAAA
This sequence comes from Populus pruinosa, assembly GCA_026413675.1. Classification (NCBI taxonomy): domain Eukaryota; kingdom Viridiplantae; phylum Streptophyta; class Magnoliopsida; order Malpighiales; family Salicaceae; genus Populus; species Populus pruinosa. The sequence goes on along the minus strand of CM048602.1, from coordinate 2,111,002 downwards.
TCACTCTTTCCATTTTAAACCAATCATTTGTTTATAAGATTCACAATTTACCCCCTTTATCATTTTCACATCAATTATTTCAACTTAAAATCTTCAATTTTTACATGAGGTTCATTTAATAATTTTAAAATAACTCTTAATACTTATGTATGAACAGTTAAAGTAGGATTATTCCAAAAGGAAAAGGGAAAAAGATGAACAATTTACTTTCTGCTAGTTTAGTTCAGAAGCAAGAATATGAATCTCGATTTCAAGCTGCAATATTATGGTTTATAAAATGCAATGCATTTTTTTATACTAAACTAAGAAACAAAAGTCTAATCTTAATATATTTAATTTTATAGTGATCAATCAAAACAATTCTTAAGCTGTAATTTTTAAATTACTGTAATTTTTAAAGGAGTGTGGTGATAAGAAAAAGAAAAAGGTGCATTTTAAGAGATCAATACAAAGTATTATTTAATTATTTAAAAAGAAATAGAAAATTAAGATGTGTGCTGATAGTATGGAACATTTAAAAGATGATATAAATTATACATACAAAAACTTAAGTTTTTGAGTTAAGAAAATGATTTAAAGTTTTGCACCCAACCTTTTTCAATTAAAAATATTTTATCATAATGCGTAACTCATTTTTTGGATGATTTGTTTCATTAGTGGAAAGGATTGGTAAAAGGAAAGTTCAAGTGAAAGGTATGGCAACGAATTTTTATATTCATTTTGTATTTCCAGGTCAGAAACTACAGATCACATCCGTTTTCATTACTAAATGTCTTGAAAAATCCGTTTTCATGGTTCATAACTCATTTATTGGATGATTTGTTTCATTAGTGGCAAGGAATCTTTTATATATGGAATAATATAGATTATATTTTGGCATACTAAAGCTAATTCTTATATGAAGCAATCATCTTGGATTCAATTCCTTAAACCTAGTTTTATATAAACTTGCATCGATCTATTAATAAATAGAGTGTGTAGCATATTGGATACATTAAATAGCTTCATTCTCACTTGATTTACTCCTTTGGTTAACATATCAGTTGGATTCTTGCTTCCACAGATTTTTTCAAGTAACAGTTGCTCATCATCGAGCAATTATCGGATGAAGTGATATTTGATCTATATGTGCTTTGTTCTGGAGTGAAATGCTGGATTCTTGGCAAGGAAGATTGCACTCTGACTGTCACTATATAAAGTACCCTTTCCATTCATCTTGCCCAATTCTTGCAGGAAACTCTGTAGCCATACTATCTCTTTTGCAGATTCTGAAACTGCAACATATTCAGCTTCTATCGTTGAAAGAGCGACTATCGTTTACAAGGTAGAACTCCAAGAAACAGCAGTACCTCTTAGAGTGAATATATATCATGTAGTACTCTTTCTGCTATCAACATCTCCTACTAGATCAGCATCTACAAAACCTTTAAGTTTCAAACCACTAGCTGTGAAGGTAAGACATGTCTTTGATGAGCCTTTTAAGTACCTCATGATCCATTTCACTGCCTCCTAATGCTGCTTTCCAGGATTGCTTATATATCGGCTTACAATTCCCACTGCATGGGCAATGTCTGGTCTAATACAGACCATAATATACATCAAAGAGCCGATAATTGAGGTGTATGGAATCTTATCCATGTATCCATATCTAGCTCAGTTTTTGGTGACTAGTCTCTACTGAGCTTGAAATGATTCCCTAGAGGTGTACATACTAGCTTAACATTATCTATACTAAACCTGTTAAGAACCTTCTTGACATACTCTGTCTGTGAAAGATTTAGTATGCCTTTGTCTTTGTCTCTGATGATTCTCATACCAAGTATTTGTTTAGCAGCTCCCAGATCCTTCATTTCAAACTGTTTTGACAACTGTTACTTTAGCTTGTCAATTTCTTCCATGCTGGATCCTACAATCAACATATCATCCACATATAACAGTAGAATGATATAGGAGTTGTCAAAATATTTAACATAGCAACAATGATCAACCTGACATTTTGTGTATCTCGAACTACACATGAAGTTGTTAAACTTCTTGTACCACTGTCTTGGAGCTTGCTTCAAACCATATAGGCTCTTCTTTAGCTTGCAAACTTGACTCTCCTTTCCTGGTATTGCAAACCCCTCTGGTTGTTGCATGTAAATATCTTCCTCCAATTCACCATGAAGAAATGCTGTTTTTATATCTAATTGTTCAAGATGTAAATTCTCTGCAGCTACTATCCCTAGAACAACTCTGATTGTTGTAAGCTTCACAACTAGAGAAAATATCTCAAAGTAGTCAATCCCTTACTTTTGCTGAAACCCTTTTACAACAAGTCTTGCCTTAAACCGTTTGCTTTCATCATGCTCAGTCTTCACTCTGTAAACCCACTTGTTTTGCAAAGCCTTCTTTCCTTCAGGCAGTGTGGTTAACTCCAAGTCTTGTTCTTCAACAATGACTCCATCTCATCCTTCATGGCTAACTCCCACTTGCTCTAGTTTCCATCTTGTAAGGATTCTTCATAAGTTAATGGTTCACCACCATCTGTTAGCAAAATATAATTTAGTGAAAGTGTGAACCGTTGTGGAGGCTTTATAATCCTTGAAGACCTGCGAACAGTTGGTTCACTTGGCTCTGTATTTTCTTGTGTAGTAGTAGTGGGTACAAATGTGCTTGAATTTTCTTGTAAGGATTCTTGAGTGGTAACATCGGGAAACCCTTCTAATCTTATGAATTCAGATTTTTGTGGACTCGTATCTGAATCAGCTATCTTTGGTTCTGTACTTGATTTGTTTTTGTACAAAACTTTCTCATTGAAGATCACGTTCCTACTTCTGATAATCTTCCTGTTCTGATCATCCCAAAACCGAAATCCAAATTCTTCATCTCCATAGCCAATAAAGAAACATTTCTTTGATTTGGCATCCACTTTGTTGCGAGCATCAGAATCTACATGCAGATAGGAAACACACCCAAAGACCTTTAGATAAGAAAGTTGTACTTCTTTTCCTTTCCAGACTTCCTCGGGCAGTCTGAACTCCAAAGGAACTGATGGTCCACGGTTGATCAAGTAAACTACAGTATGAACTGCATAAGCCTAGAATGTTTATGGTAACCCAGAATGCAACCTCATGCTTCTAGCTCGTTCATTGATGGTCCTGTTCATCCGTTCAGTAATGTCATTATGTTGTGGTGTGCTTGGAACTGTCTTTTCCATTCTGATACCGTTGACAACGCAATACTCCTTGAAACCTCCATTAATGTATTCTCCTCTATTATCAGATCGTAAGCATTTCAACTTCAAACTTAATTCAGTCTCAACCATAGACTTTCATTTCTTGAATGTTTCAAATACATCAGATTTATTTTTCAGAAAGTAGACCCATACCTTTCTGCTGAAGTCATCAATAAAAGTCACATAGTACCGAGAACCTCCAAGAGATGCTACTGGAGCTGGTCCCCATAAATCTGTGTATACCAGTTCTAGCTTTCTTGGTTTTAAGGTCCTACCAACCTTTAAGAAACTGAGCTTTTTCTGTTTTCCAAGGACACAGCTTTCACAAATGTTTAGATCAACATTTTTTAACTCTGGCAGCTTTCCCTTTGACTAAAGTATCTTCATCCCCTTTTGACTCATATGGCCGAGTCTACAGTGCCATGGTTGTGCCTGATTTTCTGCTTCAGTAGAGGCAATTATATCTGATGATCTTGTGGTCATATACAAGGTGCCGGTTTTCTTTCCACGAGCCAAAACCATTGCTCCTTTTGATACCTTCCATATTTCTCTAGAAAAAAAGATTGAATAGCCACTATCATTAAGTTGTTCGATCGAGATCAGCTTCTTTTTTAGTACAGGAAGATGCCTTACATTTTCCAAGTTCCATATAGATCCATTCATTGTCTTGATTTGCACATCTCCTATACCCACAATATCCAATGGTTGTCCATTGACCAGATAGACTACACCATAATCTCCAGCAATATAGTTTTGCATCATTTCATGGTGTGGAGTATAGTGAAATAAAGCTCCAGAATCAAGAACCCAATCATCAATGGGACTATGTACAGTAAGAATCAAAGCATCTTGTACCTCGTCTATAGTGGTATTTGCAGAATCAGCTTCAGGTTTTTTTAGTTTTGTGCAACTCCTCATGAAATGACTTGGTTTGCCATAATTCCAACATTCAACTTGCTTTCTGGGTCCAAACTTGCTTTTACTTCTGTACCTGAATTTTAATTTGCCTCTGGATAAGCCTCTATCCTGCCTCCTTCCTTGAGTGTTGATGTTGAGAGCTAAACCTGAACTTGAGCTTTCACCCGAGTCTTTTCTTCGTACTTCTTCAGCTAAAATCAGGTCTCGGATGTCATCATATTTTAATTTGGATTTTCCAGCTGAGTTGCTTACGGCTGTTCTCATACCTTCCCAACTTCTTGGAAGTGAAGCTAGCAAAATAAGTGCTCGGATCTCATCATCAAACTCAATCTCAACAGATGACAATTGATTTGTCATGGTGTTGAAATTATGGAGATGTTGTGTAACAAAGGTGCTTTCTGTCATCTTCAGGTTGAACAACTTCTTCATCAAGTGCACTTTGTTATTTGCTAAGGGCTTCTTATACATCCCAAACAAGGCTTCCATCAATCTTTGCGAATCTTCTTCTAACATGTTTTCTAGTTTGCTCCCTAACAGAGAAAGATGAAGTTTCTTCCTATATAGATAGTCTTCAATTTGCATTTTCCAATATTCAAAATTTGTTCCATTAAATTTTTCAATTCCCGTAGCCTTTATTTCATCTGCCATTTTTAATCTTTCTTGAATTCGAATTTGTAAAATCTGACCTTACAGATGTGTCCGGAATGGCTAAAAAATGTGGAAACGACACTTAGATCACCCAAATTGGACTTTAGAATGGTCAAATTTAAACAATCAAACTTTTTGATCACTGAACGTTGTAGATGAAGCCACGTGTCAAGAGGAATAGTCGCTTTGCCACACTAGATTAAAACCCAGAATGTTGACGTGGCTGCCAATTAAGATACGCAGGGCCCCATAATTATGACGTGGCAGAGCGGGCATGCAGGATGACGTGTCAGGTGATGTGGTAGGTGACGTGGCTAGTGACTGTGCAGAACTGTGTGCGTGACTGCTGACGTGTCAGGTCAACCCAGTTCAGTTTGCAGAAAACGGGCGAGGAAGACACGTGAAGAGCGTGAGGTGCGTCAATGTGTGTAGGCAGTGTAGGTGGCGGCGCGTGCAGGTGCGTGCGGGCATGCAGGATGTCGGTTTTTTGCCATGTTTTCACCAGTGGATTCCTGTTGTCTTCCTCTTCACGATGGTATGTTCAAAAACACATTTTGAGAACTTTGATTTTTGAGTTTGGATCAAACACCCTTTTTTTCAAGAACAAGATCTGATACTAGTTGTTAAAACATTTAAGCATTCAAACACATATCAATTTACGTGGTTCAGCAACTTGCCTACTTAACGGAGCTACTGGTTTGTATTAATCAAGCTTAGAAGCAATATAAACAACAAAACAAGGAGGAAGAAAAAAACTTCTCTACTCAACTCAACTCTCACTTTAGCTCTCTCTGTGTTTCTCTCTATCTCGTGTGTGTCTCAGCTATCAATGACACCCTTTATTTATAGCTGATATGAAAGACAATCTTCTTTCTTTGGTCAATTATGGTAGGCACTATTTTTTTTATTTAGACACCCACCATTGACTCTCACCATGTTAAATATAGCTGCCACCAACCATATTGTATCCACACATAACATACCTCCCATCGATCCATGTTTAATTTCGTTCCCCTTCGCATGAACATGAAGTAGGATGTTGGCTAGAAGGATTCTGGAACCAGAAAAGAATGCATGTATTTGCTTTGAGGCTCGCCGAAATCCCAATAAAGAAAGATGAGTCATTGAATAAAGTCAGCATAACAGAGGAAGGAATGGGTGGGAAAGAATATAGAAAAGGGAGAAAACCAGTTCTCGGAGTTCAAAACCGGTTCTCTGAGTTCACTAGCAAAGGAAAAGATAGTAGAAATTCAACTTCATTATACAACAGAAACTTCTGAAACGAACTCATCATTGAAGGAGAAGATCCCATTTTATTGCAACCAAAAATGGAAAAGAAGAAAATGTGTTGGAGATAATGAAAAAATATCCCGATGCTGCGAGCTCATCATTAACTAGGAAGGAGCATATCCCATTGTTTATTGCAACTATGAATCAAATAGAAGAGATTGTGTGGGGGATAATATATCAATATCCCCACGCTGTTGAGCATCTCAATGAGGAGGGGCAGAGCATTTTGGATGTGGCCGTCAAGCATCGCCAGAAAAACATCTTCAGTCTTGTGAAGCATCAGAAAATACCATTGGCTAGACTGCATCGAGTTGTTGATAAGAAGGGCAACACATTGCTGCACCATGTTGCAGATATGGAGCATTACAGAGGAGGAACCAAGCCTGGACCTGCACATCAACTTCAGGATGAGTAGCAATGGTTTGAGGTGAGACCTTCTCATCCCTTGTCTTTACCTCCTGATAAAAATTATTCATGAACTTTGTACCATCTTATACATCTTGTGTATAAGAACACCACCCTATCAAAATATTTGTTTCAACCATATTATCCAATACAATTAACGTATATGTCGAACCTGATTAAGACATCAGGCTGAACGAGTTCTCCTTACCACATGAACCAACTCGTTTGAGGAAAACTTAACTATTGTTCACAATTAAAATATTATCTGCACTCTAGTAATTTCATTTCTATAATATTTAGTTTGATTTAGAACTCCTTATAATGATCATGTTTATCTCCCAATTATTGCAGCAAGTTAGGGAGGTAATTCCTTCTCATTATGTCACGCTTCGGAATGAGGATGGCATGACTGCAAGAGAACTCTTCTACGAGCAGCACAAGGATCAACTGAACAGTGCACGAACGTGGATCAAGGAAACAACTCAGTCTTGTTCCACAGTAGCTGCACTTGTTGCAACTTTTGTCTTTGCTGCTGCCTATACTGTGCCCGGCGGTTCTGATGACAATGGCAAGCCCAATCTCATCAAATCTCCTTATTTTCTGACTTTCGCTGTCGCGGATGTTGTCTCCCTAGCATTCTCCTTGACTTCACTTACGGTGTTTCTCTCTTTGTTGACCTCTCGATTTGAGCTGCAAGATTTCCACATCGCTCTTCCTCGAAAACTTGCCGTTGGCTTCACCTTCCTCTTTTTATCAATGATGACGAGCATGCTATCCTTTGGGTCAACAATTTTAATACTCGTTCAATCAGGGACAAAGTTAACAACATTACTCCTTTCAGTTGCTTCATTTCTTCCTGTCTTGGTATTTACAATAATGCAATTCCGTCTTTACGTCTCATTTCTGGACTCTACCTACGACATTCTCAAGAGAAACTGGAAAGCTCTGCCACGGTTTCTTGTCCCTTGCCTACGACGGGAGAAAAAGCTCCGTCGATTTGATTAATATGGGAGGTTTAACTGGCATAGAGGTTATTCCATTTTCTTGATGGTTTGAACCTGTTCCATAGATCATTATATATTGTGTTTTATTGCATGTATGGTTGTTATTCAGTTTCGTGATATTTATGTGGCTGTGCTGTTTTCAATGACGGCCTTGAAGCCAGTACGTATTATATATAGTTAGTCACATATTGGTATTTGAATGGTATGATTACAGGCCTTCAAGCTTGCTTCAATCAGTTACATGGTAATAAAATTGGATGTAAATTATAAATGTTAATGTGTGGTCAGTTCTGAAGTGAAGGAATAGTGGAGGCCTATTTTGTAAATCATAAATAGTAGAGGCCTATTTTGTAAATTATAAATATTTCGTGTGTGTTTGAATTGGAATAAGAATTTTTCGTGTTTTATAAACATAGCTCCCAAGCACCCAAAAAAAAAAAAAAAAAAACTAGACTCAATAAGCAAAACTAGCCGTCAGCTGCCTTTTCTTCTTTCCTTCAGATCAGTAACAACCCAAACCCACAACCCTCTCCATCATCTTCCCTAACGCGCAAGCACCGTGAGACCCACTCTTAGTGATACAAAGCTTCATCCCTCTCTTTGGACCAAAATAATTAACCCACCTCCCACTTCTACACCTCCAATAACACCATCACCAACAACCCCACCCTCCAAGTCACCACCAAAAGCCTTCACCTCAGCCAGCCATAACAACCATTACACACCACCATTACACTTCACTTGCTCCATTCTTCCACGCCTCTCTCTCTCTTCAATCCACCTCAGAAGGATAAAATAAAAAATACAATACAGGAATGTAGGGAGATCAGGGCTGAAAGTGAGCCAGCTATCATACGGAGCTTGGGTAAATTTTGGGAACCAACAAAACGTCAAAGAGGCGAGATCACTGTTGCAATGTTGCAGAGACCATGGTGTCAATTTCTTTGAAAACGCAGAGGCTTATGCTAATGGAAGAGCCGAGGAAATCATGGGTCAAGCGATCTGTGTTTACTGAGATCTTTTGGGGAGGTCCTGGTCCTAATGATAAAGGTTTGTCTAGGAAACATATTTTTGATGTTAGTAAGTTATGTTTTGTGTTTAAAATTTTCAACTTTTTTAATTTAAATTAATATTTTTTTAGTATTTTAATATATTAATATAAAAAAATTAAAAAAATATTATTTTAATATATTTTTAACTAAAAAAACATTTCAACAAAAAAAAAATCTAACCTCACTTTTAAACAGACTCTGAAGCTCCTCTTCAGAGATTGGATATGGACTCTGTTGATGTCATCTATTGTCATCTATTGGATATGGCCAATGAATCACGTGATTGATAAAGGGTGGGCATTTTACTGGGGGACTCGTGATTGGTGAGCTCAACAAATCACTGAAGCTTGGGGCGTTGCGGAGAAGTCGGACTTGGGGTTGTTGGTGAGGTTAGATTTAGAGTGTAAGTGTATTTTAGCAGTGTTCCTCAGTCTTCAACAATTTTTTCAGATTAATTTATGAATTTCAGAAGTTTTATTTTATAAATTATAAATATTTAATGTGTGTGTTTAAATTAAAATTAGAATTTTTGATATTTTGTGAATATGTGTATTTTTTAAGTGTGTAAGTAAAATATACGAAACAAAGCGAATGTGTATGTGTATTCACTATTCATTCTCTTTTTATTATTTTTTTTTACTTTGTGTTAAATAAATAATAAAAAAAGATAAAAAAAATAAAAAAATTAATTAATTAAATGTTTTATTTCTATATAGTCAAGTCTTCCAAAAATTAAAAAAATCATATCTTGCTTAAAAAGTAAAATACATAGTGTGTTTTAGTGTTTTTATGCCAAAAAAAAATTTGTGTATGTTTTTATGCCAAAAAATCTATGTATGTATTTTGAATTTAATAATTAATCTACTAAATTCATGAAAATTTGATCATTATTTTAATAATCTTTAAAATTTTAATTCATGCCAATTAATGGTCAACATTTTGGTATAAATATTAGATCAACAAATACATAATAAAAACTCTTTCGTCTTTTAGGATCTTTTAGGATAGGTGAACTCTATCAAGATACTTATATGAATTATTTCCACAAAAATTGATTTGGGCATTGTGAGCTAATATAAATTTGGAATACTAGATTTATTCACACAAATAAATACTCTTTCTAAGTCATTGACAAACTATTTATTAGGAACAAATCAAAACCTTTAAATAACATCTAAACTATATAATGTAACTTATCTAGATAAAATATAATAAAGATATTAATACCTTTCCTAACTCTAACCACTCTTTTATACTTAAAATATGTAATAAGACTAGGAGGTGAGTATGAGCATAAAAGTAGTAATGTAGCTCCATCACCTGTATAGTATGCTATACCTAGTGGATGGATGAAGTCCTATTGTGCGGCTTTGTTTTTATATTGTTAATTTATCTATGACTCGAGAAATATTATAAATCTTGATTACATTTGTTTATCTCAGAGAATGATGAATAGCTACATGTAAATAAATGGAGAAAAATAAGATGTTGATAGTTAGATCATTAATGAAAAAATTATGCTTTATTATTAGTTGTTATGCCTCGCTATGTTAATGGTCTAGATTGGTAGATTCCCTTCTAATAGGGGATTGTTTTTGTACAAAAGATAGACATTTATTATTAATTGTATTTAAACTTGTAACTTTGCATTGTGATAACACCAATTTATAGATTTTCTGTTAGTCCAGTTAGCTAAAAAATATTTTTTTTTAAAATCGAGAGTAAGGGGTAGTAAATTTGGATTGCCATGTAAGCGTGTGTAAACACATCAATAATGTATTTTTGAGTTTTTGTTGGTTTTTTTTTTTCCATTCTTTGGTTTTTCGCAAAATGTTTTAAAAAATAAAGTGAAATTTGAGTAGCAAAACTGTCTGAAGCAAAAGAGGACTCAGTTAACGCATTGAAGGGAGATTTATGTGATGGTGTGTGGCGGTGGAAGCTCTATTGGAGAAGGAACTTACGAGTACTTGAATTACGTCAGCTGGACCAGATAAAGCATATGTTACGTGGGGTTCAATTTATTTTGAATAAAGAGGACACTAGAGTATGGGAGGCAGACTCACAAGGAAGGTTCCCCGTTAACACTCTCGGCAAATTAATTGACAGAGTTGTTTTACCCAAGTTCTGTACAGTTCTCCTCTCTATTATGGCAAAGAACTGGGTCCTCCAGAGATAGATGTTTTCATTGGATGTTTTCTTCAGAATAGAGTCAGCATTCGGGAGTTTCTTCTCCACAGGAATCTGATAGACATTGTTCAAAGTAAATGTTCATTTTGTCATAGCAGTACCCAAGATGTATGGAGCTCATCTTTTCTTGCACTGTGATGATGTGTGTGAAATTGTGGATGAAGTTCACAAAATGGGTAGACTGCAGCTGGATTATGCCTCAGGAGTGCACTGGTGACCGGGATATTCCAACGAAAAGCAATTATTTGGCTTTCGCATGGCATTTTATGGGGCATTTGGAGATCTAGAAATAAACTAATTTTTGAAAACAAAAACCCGATTAGAATGCAGCGTTTTCCCTAATCCTTCACCACCTAGCACTATTGTTGCACAACACTGTGGACAATAATTTCTCATATACAGGGATGGATCTTTACAGAAGACCGATAGAATCTGATGCCGAACAAACAACTGCTGAATATTGCACTCTAATTATAACATATCAACATGGATCCTCATTCTATTAAACGTAGACCAAAATAGTCTAGCAATTTTCGGACAAGCTGATAGAAAAATTACTCTTTCCATTTTAAACTAATCATTTGTTTATTAGATTCACAATTTACCCCTTTATCCTTTGCACATCAATTATTTCAACTTAAAATCTTCAATTTTTAAAGCTGAACGTGAAACACAATTTTGTATAAAACGATTGCTAGGCATCGTATTGATAATGGGCAATATTAATTGTATTTAAACTTGTAACTTTGTATTGTGATGGATGCTAATGTATAGATTTTCTGTGAGTCCAGCGAGCTAAAAAAAATATTTTTTTTTGAGAATCGAGACATAGGAGAGTCCATTTGGATTGCCATGTAAGCGTTTGTTTAAGAATAAAAACAAAGTGCACTAAGGCTTCCTTTATTTTTTACCGGCTTTTATATTTGTGAAAAACAAATATTGGAAGGTATTTAGTAATAAATTAAATTCTGTTTTATATTATAGGATCTATTAAAAAATTAAGTTTGAAATGTAGATTTTGTAAAATAATTTTACATATTTTTTTAATTGAGTTTCATAAAATCTTGTTTGTTTTGCTTTTTAAAAATATTTTTGAAAACATTTATATTATTTTATTTTTTTCTTTACTTCAAATTGATATATTTTTTGTATTTTTAAATCATTTTAATGCGTTGATATAAAAAATAATTTTTAAAAAATAAATATTATTTTGATGCATCTTTAAGTAAAAAATAATTTGAAAAACAATTACAACTACATGTTTATCAAATATTTTATACATATTTTTTACTATATATAAACTTTGATCATAATTTTTATCAAATACATATTTAAATCTAACTAACCATGACTAACTATATATTTTTAAAATTTATTTTTTTAAAATCATTACCACAAAAAATACCTTAAAAACAAATACATTTTAAGTTTTTGGGCTGGTCTAGTCATAAAATTAACAGATTTCTAATTACTGACAGATTTCTGTCCCAATAATGGACATAATTCTATAAGTTTAGGCCTGATCTCAAAAGAGAGATTTTTATTTTCTACTTTTGTTGTACCTAATGGGGCATATTTTATATACATAAAAACATCCTTATGCTTGGGCCAAGCCTAGGTTTCAGGCACTGGAAGTCCGATGCTTGGGCCAATGGCGTGTAGTAGTGCAAAGCATATAGCATTTTAATACGCTATGGATACTGTGTTGCCTAATTCCAATGCCATTTGCTATATCTGAAAACTGAAAAGGAAAGGTTATTTTAGATTAAGTCCCGTATATTTATAGGAAAGTTGTTTTTTTTTATAAATTAAATTTTAGAGAAAATAAATTTCAAAAAAATGAATTTTGGGGAAAATGATTTCCTGAAAAATAAAGTATTTTCCGATGTTTGGTTATGTTATGAAAAATAAACTGGAAATAATTTATTAATATTTTATTTTTCACAAGTTTATTAAAATAATAAGGAATAAATCTTACAAATTAAAAAGTTGAATAATAATGAAATTGAAAAACAAATTCATAAATTATCTCAAATAAAATAAATAATAATCAAAATAATAAAGATCAAATCTAAAAAAAAAAGATGAAGAAATTAAAATAATAATCATTAACATTTCATAAAGTATTTCAAATAAAATAAATAACAATCAAAAGAATAAGGACCAAATTTGATAGAAAAAAATTTCAATAAAAAAATAATAGGAGAAAAGCAAATAACAATTATAAAAATGAGGACCAAAGTAAATATAAAAATTAAATTTTAAGAAATAAAATTGAAAATAAATATTCAAAACAAAATATATATAACAATCAAAAGTTTGAGGATCAAATTTGATATAATAAGCAAATAATGACATTTCTAAACTTTTCACAATTTCCGGAAAGTGTTTTCCTCCCAAATTTTTCAGGAAAACACTTTCCTGAAAATCAAGTCAAATTTTCCTTTGACTGGAAAATGTTTTTCGTTTACCAACTTTCCTAATAGCAAACAAACACAAGAAAGTTTGGAAAGTGATTTCCTAGAAACCACTTTCTGAAAAACAAACACAAGAAAATTTGAAAAGTGTTTTTCTGGAAACCACTTTCCGGAAAACAAACATAGCTAAAAAGGAAAACACTTTCCTGAAAACCAAGCCAAATTGTTTTTTGACTAAAAAATATTTTCGTTGACCAGAAAGTGTTTTCCATTGACCGAAAAGTGTTTTTTGTTGACCAACTTTTCTAATGACAAACAAACACAGGAAAGTTTGGAAAGTGGTTTCTCAGAAACTGTTTTCCAAGAAACAAACATGGCCTAAGAGAGCCTTCCATCGTACTATTTATAGACTGTACCTTACAATTTTATGATAAAGTTTAACTTGTCGTTGCTGAGAGACTGTAACTTATAATTTTAATACAAATATTTGCTTTTTTTATATTAACGTGGATGTCCGGGCCAGCTTGCGTGCACCACTATTAATCCCACGGGTCCTGAAGTTAACGACCATGTAAGCCTCTAGTGGCCATCATATGAGTAACTAAGGACTCGAACCTGAGACCACAGAAGGAGCAAACCTCTTGGTCCTAAGTTTTTACCACTTGGCCACCATCTAGATGGTTACATTGTTTTTTGAATTTTTTTCTACTGTTTACATTTTGAATACTTTTCACTCTACACTTGAAATATTATACCATTATTTTTTTTTATATTTATTCCTTTGTATTTTTTTTTCAATTTTTTTATTTACACTTTTTTATTTAAAAAATCTTATACAAAAACTAAGAAAATTATGTTTCACTGTAACAATTACAATATTATTTTATTCTTATGTTATGTTAAAAATTAGCATAAGATCTTATATATTTTTACTATGCATATAATCTTTATTATAGTTTATTATATATAAATATAAACTTTTTGATTCATAATTATATTTTTTATTTGATGCCAAAAAAACACATCAATAATATTTAAACATTAATCTTTTTATATTAGAAAAAAATGATAGACATTGGTCAAAGTAATTGTTCATTTTGTCATAGCAGTACCGAAGATGCTGCTCATCTTTTCTTGCACTGTGATGATGTGTGGAAACTGTGGGTGAAGTTCACAAAATGGTTAGAGTGCAGCTGGATTATGCCTCAGGAGTGCACTGGTGACCGGGATATTCCAACGAAAAGCAATTATTTTGCTTTCGCATGGCATTTTATGGGGCATTTGGACATCAAGAAATAAACTAATTTTTGAAAACAAAAAACCGATTGGAATGCAGTGTTTACACTAATCCTTCACCACATAGCAGTATTGTTGCACACTGTGGACAGTAATTTCTCCTATACAGGGATGGATCTTTACAGAAGTCCGATAGAAATATCTGATGCTGGACAAATTAACAACTTCTGAATATCTTTTGGTTTAATTGTTTTATATATGTGTTTTCCATTTCTCTCTATGTAAAGACTATGTTTTATTTATAAAATTTCGATTATTATAAAAAAAAGAAAAATCTGCAGATGTAGGCTAGCTAAATTAATGGGTCAAAGGTAGAAATCTTTTATCATCTAATGGAGCTAGCTTTATTGCTCTCTATTTATAACATGGATCCTCATTCTATCAAACGTAGACCAAAATAGTGTAGCAATTTTCGGACAAGCTGATAGAAAAATCACTCTTTCCATTTTGAAACCAATCATTTGTTTATAAGATTCACAATTTACCCCTTTATCATTTTCACATCAATTATTTCAACTTAAAATCTTCAATTTTTTACATGAGGTTCATTTAATAATTTTAAAATAACTCTTAATACTTGAAACCTATTTGAATTTAAAAATCTATGCATGCCCACCACTATCTTATAACTGATTTTATCAATTTAATAAAAAACAATGAGGATAATGAGGTTAGAACCCATGACACATGAATTTCTTTTCTATTAAAATTAAATATAATACAAAAAATCATCTCAACTCTAAAAATTAAACTCTTAATAGGGTCTAAGAAATAGTTTTAAGAACATAAGATAACAAAGAATTTATAGTATATATTCTGGTCAATCAGAAATATAGAAGAGAACTGCAATATTATTCCCGGCCAGCCTTGTTCAAGAGTGTAGTTTCTTGACTGAAACTTTAATGATTTTAACTTCATGTTTCGCGGCAAGGGGAATTACCCTTTAACCTAATAGCTGGTTAGCGATCACTTCCATTGCACTCTATACTCTAAGTAGAAGGAAATGAAGCCCCATGGCTTGTTGGAGATAGATTTCAAGGACAATTTGTCATGAACGTGAAACACAATTGTATATTCGATGCGTCTATGTATGAACAGTTAAAGTAGGATTATTCCAAAAGGAAAAGGGAAAGAGATGAAGAATTTACTTTCTGCTTGTTTAGTTCAGAAGCAAAGCAAGAATGTGAATCTCGATTTCAAGCTACAATATTATGGTTTAAAAAATACAATGCATTTTTTTTTATACTGAACTAAGAAAGAAAATTCTGACACAAGTCTAATCTTAATATATTTATTTTTATAGTGATCAATCAAACAAGTTCTTAAGAAGAGTAACTTTTAAATTACTATTAAGAAAATATCCCTATAAAGGAGGAGCTCATCCGAGCATGAAGTCACCGAAAAGAAAAGGTGGAACATTTAAAAGTTGATATAATTTTTATATATAAAAACTTAAGTTTTTCAATTCAGATAATGCTTAACTATAGACAATAGGTTTTCCACCCAGCATTTTTTAATTAAATATATTTTACCATAATTCAGGATTATTTATATTCATTTTGTATTTCCAGGTCAGAAACTACAATCACATCCGTTTTCATTATAATTAAATGTCTTGAAAAATCTGGAACAAATAGTTTATTGGTGGGGACTTTCATGGTTTATAACTCATTTATTGGATGATTTGTTTCATTAGTGGAAAGGAATGATCAAAGGAAAGTTCAAGTGAAAGGTATGGCAAGGACTCTTTTATGGAATAATATAGATTATAATTTGGCATGCTACAGCTAATTCTTATTTGAAGCAATCATCCCTGATTTTTTGTTTTTTATTTCACATTGCTGCATCTTGGATTCGTTTCTTTAAACCTAGTTTTATACATAATTGTATGGATCTATTAAAAAATAGAGTGTGTAGCAGACTGGAGTAATAAATACCTGTAATATGCTACCATGCTGGATTTCCAACCATTAGATTACCAACTCTATATAATTCTTCAATATTCATAAAAAAAAAATCAACATATTTTTATTATATTCTTATAAAATAAATAAATAAAACCTTAGCTTTACTATATTCTCGTCATAGTTCCACTTTATAAACTGAACAAGCAAAGCACAGATACTAATTTACCTTCTTTTTTTTTTACAAGGAACCATTCTTTGAATGATTGTATATATGGGGTTCTCAAACGGTTTAATTAAGAGAAAGTAGAAGCTAGATTGTTTCTTTGTACCTCTCCGAAAACAAGTTTTCTTGTTGAAATTGATTTTACAAAGAGCTAGCTGTAGAGGAGCATTTCGAGTACTGAAAGGTATGAACATGCATGATATACGTACAGTTCCCTTTGAGTGTTTACTTCCTAATTTTGTTTTCCATTATATTAATGATCGGTATTCTGAGTTAATATAAATTTGCTTCGAATTTCACCTAACGGTTTAATTGGTATTAGTTGAGATTGTACATTAACAATAGTTACATAATCTTATGTAGAGAGCAAATATGGGTTCTCGGTTTATACTTGAAAAACCTTATGGAGCGGCCATGAGTGGAGATTGGATAAGCATGATTGAGTACTATCAGGAACATTTCGAATATTTTTTCTCTCCAGTTTCGCACTCTTTGGATACTGTGCTTCATCTAGCTGTGCACAGCAACAAAAAGAAACCACTTAAAGATTTACTTGAAATAGTGAAGGATAGAGCATTTTTTATGACCGAGGAAGATTTTCTCAAGGAAAAAAACAAATTTGGAAATACGGTTCTTCACGAGGCAACCATCTATGGGAATTATGAGGCTGTAAGACTCTTGGTAGAACGTTGTCCAGACCTCCTTAAGGAAAAAAATAACTACGGTGAAACCCCATTGTTTACAGCTGCTGCATTTGGTGAGGCAGAAGTAGTGGAATTTTTAATCCGTTCCAAACCAGAGCAATGCGTGTTTGCTAAAAACAATCTGTTATCAATTCACCGCCAGCGATCGGAAGATGACCTGTCCATCCTTGGCGCTGCTATCATAGGGCAACACTTTGGTAACTATTTCTCTCTTTATAGAATTCTATTTTAAAAAGTGTGTGTGTGTGTCTCTCTATATATAGAAATCATAGATATTGTATAATTTTTGAATGTCTAATTTCATGAATGCAGAAACAGCTTTACTTTTGCTAGAACTGGATGAATCGCTCCACAGCTTGAAGGACAGAAGGGGCATAACTGCTCTTCAACTTCTAGCCCACATGCCATCTGCTTTTGAGAGTGGATTTCCCATAGGCATATTTGAAAGACACATCTACTGTTGTATGCCTACTCCAAACACACTATTAGACCTTAGAATAGTGCCTACATATATATATATATGTGTGTGTGTGTGTGTGTGTAGACATCTATATGTATATGATTTAAACTCTAAATTATGTTGCAGGTCTTCCTGTTCCCTGCAAGGTAGAATTCCAAGTAGAAACTAGTGGCCAGGCACGGAAGGGTACTGTGGGAGATGTTGAGAGCGGTTGGGGTAGCAGCTTGGAGAGGAAACCAAGAGGCGGCGTGCTCAACTATTTTAAGGTCCCTAAAGGTATATACTGGACACACAATCGAGACCTGTTCTTTTGGTTTCAATAACAGAAAGTCACTAGAAACATATATCTTTTTGAATGTTTATGTTTCTAGTGACTTTCTGCTATAACTGATCAAGTCTAGAAACTTTACAATCTAAACTTAAATTTTAATATGATGATGTGACTGGAGATATATAGTTCTCTTTTATATATATAATTCTTTAAATGATACCTTATTTTTAATGATAAACAATAATGAGATCAAATTCTAATGTTCAGTATCAGAGATTTAACAATAAATGTTCATACATTTAAATCCCAACACTTTTATTTTTATAATTAATTTAAAATTTTCAGTTAAAAACAATTATAGAGTTGTGGATGTTTCTAAATTAAAGGGTTTTCATTTGATATGATTTTTTTTTTGTTTACTACAAAGAAGATGCCATTTATTGAATTGGATAATTGACTCTTAGTTTATGTATGTTAGGATACTGGCATGCAAACCCGACAAGACAAAAGATAAGGGACAAGATAAAATGAGAAATGACACACAAGAATTTACGTGGTTCACCCAATTTGGCTACGTCCACGGGCAAGTATAGAAGAATTTTACTAAGTAATGTGGGAATACAACTTCTCTCTAATAATAGGAGAACAACAAAAATCTCTCTATTATTAGGAGAAAACACCTCACTTACTATCTCACAAATACCTCACAATTTTGTGGGATTACTCTCTTCTCACCCTCTCTTCTTTCTCTCTTATGGTGTGTATATAATGCTTGGATGCATTGCCTATTTATAGGCAAGCATCCATGCAAAAGACAAGGGGTTAGGCAAATAGCACCAATTTGGTGCATACAATTTTTGACTAAGATGGCTACACCTTCTCCCACCATTTTTGACTAAGGTGTAAAAGGATGACTACACCTTCTCCCACCATTTTTGACTAAGGTGGTTAGCTTCACATTCTCCCACTTGAAGACTTTGATGATTGAATCAAGTCTTCACACTTGATCATTTGTGCTTCTTCTATCCTTTCTATACTTGCCATCTTCATGCTGCTTACGTTTCTGCTAGGCCGTAAGAGGATCTGCACCATATATACTTATCAGTGTTAACCGGTTTCGTCAAAGCATCTGCTGGGTTTTCCTTTGTGTGAATCTTCTGAAAATCCACACTTCCATCTTCCACCACTTCGCGAACAAAGTGATACTGAACATCTATGTGTTTTGTTCTTGAATGAAACGCTGGATTCCTTGCAATATGCAAGGCACTTTGACTATCACAATACAAAAGAATATTCTCTTGCTTGTGCCCGAGTTCCTCCATAAGTTTCTTCATCCATATTGCTTCTTTACAAGCTTGTGTAGCTGCCATGTACTCAGGTTCTGTTGTGGATAACGCTACAACAGTCTGAAGTTTAGAAACCCAGCTCACAGCTCCTCCTGCAATTATGAACACATAGCCTGTAGTGGACTTCCTTTTCTCAAGGTCACCAGCAAAATCTGAATCAACATATCCTCTGATAGTAAATTCTGATCCTCCATAACATAATGCAACATCTGAGGTATCCTTGATGTATCTCAAGATCCTCTTAATAGTATTCCAATGCTCTCTACCAGGATTTGCCATGTATCGACTAACTGCTCCCACTGCTTGTGCAATGTCCGGTCTTGTACATATCATGGCAAACATTAAACTTCTTTCACGAGTCGACCGCCGAACTTCAGGAGTTTCAGACTCTATTTGTTCTTGCTCTTCATGCTCTGGTACAGCTTCAGAAAAAGCATGATTCTGAGTATTTTCCACATGGACTGCTGTAGTCTCCTTTAGAATGCTATTATGTTCTTCCATTTGCATTTTACCTTCTGCAAATATGACATCTCTGCTGATTACTACCTTGTGGGCAGTGGGATCCCACAAGCGATACCCCTTCACTCCATCAGCATATCCCAAGAATACATATTTTCTGGATTTTGAATCCAGCTTGCTAACTTCTTGTGTATTGTACATCACGTACACAGGACTTCCAAATATATGCAATCGAGAATAATC
Organism: Populus pruinosa; assembly: GCA_026413675.1. Classification (NCBI taxonomy): domain Eukaryota; kingdom Viridiplantae; phylum Streptophyta; class Magnoliopsida; order Malpighiales; family Salicaceae; genus Populus; species Populus pruinosa. Next base: position 2,090,955 of record CM048602.1, on the reverse strand, counting down.
AGCTGGTTTTCCAGTCCACATCTCCATCGGTGTCTTCAACTCAATTGCGGTTGATGGAGATCGATTTATCACATAACAGGCGGTATTGACTGCTTCTGCCCAGAATGACTTTCTTAGACCTGCAGCCTTCAACATTGCTCTTGTTCTTTCTAATAGAGTTCTGTTCATCCGCTCTGCCACTCCATTTTGTTGTGGAGTGTATGCCGTTGTGAACTGCCTTTTGATACCTTCATATTGACAGAAGTTATCAAATTCATCACTGGTATATTCTCCTCCATTGTCAGTCCTCAAACACTTGACCTTCTTTTCAGATTCAAGTTCCACCCGCGCTTTGAAAGTTTTAAAGACTGTAAGCACATCTGCCTTTCTTCTAATTGGATACACCCAACATCTCCTAGAGAAGTCATCTATGAATGATACAAAGTATCTTGCTCCTCCCAAGGATATAACCGGTGCTTGTCATACATCAGAGTGAATCAGGTCTAAGATGCATTTGCTCTTAGTTGTTGATGTGCCAAACTTCAACCTGTGTTGTTTACTTGTAACACAGTGCTCACAAAAAGGTAAAGTAACCTTTGTAAGCCCAGGGAGTAACTTCTGATCAGAGAGAACCTTTAAACCTTTTTCTGACATGTGACCTAGTTTTTGATGCCACATCATCGTCTTCTCTTCTGCAGGACTGGCTGATGCGATTGACGCTTCTGCCTCATGATGTGTTTCTCCCATTAATGCAAATACATTTGCAACTGTCTTTCTTGCCTTTAAAACCACCAGCGCTCCTTTGATGATTTTCATAATTCCATTGTCTGTTCGGATCTTACAGCCAAGACTATCAAATTGTCCTATAGACAAAAGATTCTTCTTTAAGTCTTTCACATGTCGCACTTCTGAAATAGTACGAATTAAGCCATCATACATCTTCAATTTGATGGTGCCAATGCCGACAATCTCTAAAGCATGATTATCACCCATGAACACTTTACCTCCAGAGATAGGTTTATATGTATGGAACCAATCTCGATTAGGAGTCATATGCCATGTTGCTCCTGAATCCATTAGCCAGACCTCAGTGAGCTCTTCTGTATCTGTAGAGATTGTCGCTGCTTCACTATATAAAACATCTCCATCTTCTGAGGTACTCGCAACACACCCTTGAGATTTTGATGACTCTGCAGAATTTTCTATACCCTTTTTAAACCAACAATCCTTTTTGAAGTGCCCCTTTTTGCCACAGTTGTAGCATTTCACAGCCTTCTTACTTCTTGATTTGGACCTCCCCTGCCTTTGACTCCCACTAGAGCCACGCTCCGTTGATCTTCCTCTTGACACCAATAATGCCTCTGCTTGGTTTGAACTGTTTCTGTCTTCTTTGTTTTTGCGCCTATTTTCTTCTTCCAAGATAGCGGCTGCAACATCATCAAAGACTAGATAATCTGAGAGGATATTATTTGTCAAGTTGATAATGAGTTGATCATACGAATCAGGAAGACTTTGAAGTAGAAGCTCTGCACGTTCATTTTCCTCTATTTGCTGACCCAATGTAGTGAGTTGTGAAAATAGAGTTCTTATTGTGTTGATATGGTCAGTCACCGATGTGGTTTCTGCCATTCGAAGGGTATAAAGTCTCCGCTTTAAGAAAATCTTATTGTGCAAAGACTTGGACTCGTATAGCTTTGTTAGAGTCTCCCATATCTCCTTAGCTGTTTTCTTCTCCGCCACACTTGATAATACTTCATCGGCTAATGCTAAATGTATGTTAGCAATAGCATTGCCATCCATCTCATTCCATTTTGCATCATCAGTGATCTCCGCGGGCCGATCCCCAATTGCTGCCAAGCAATTGTCTTTCCTTAAAATTGCCTTAATTCTTATTTTCCACAATGAGAAATTGCTCCCATTAAACCTCTCAATCTCGTACTTTGCTGCCATTGTATTTACCAAGATCTATTCAACTATCACTGTTTCACAGATCTGTAACGTATATAGAAATAGTATCGTGTGAATAATACTTCACTAAGTAAGTTCACAGGAAAGATTGGAGGGGTCACAAACGGTCCCGCTTAAAACCCAATCTCCTTAGACAGAACTTCCTAGACTGTATTTAATCACCGCACTAACTTTCTATATACGCCAACAACAATGTATGTGAACAGTACCGTATGGATGAATAGTAACCGTATAGATGAATAGTACCATATACGTGAATAGTACCATATATATGTGGGTGTGGGTGTTGGGGAGGGGGGGTGCTGCTCAGTACTTATTGAAATGACTTTGATCCAGTTCTTTATTATTATTACTACTATTATTATTTTACTTTAGTTCATCCTTCTACTATCATTGTTAATGTTTCTTCCTATTTCATAACAATGGCTAGCTCTCATATTCATGTTTAACTTCATTCGCTTTCGCATGAACATGAAGGAGGATGTTGGCTAGAAGGAATCTGGAACGAGAAAAGAAAGCATGCATTTGCTTTGAGACTCGCCAAAAGCCTAATAGAGAAAGATGAGTCTTGGAATAAAGTCAGAACAGACCAAAATAAAAAGGAAGAAGAGCAGGGAATGGGCGGGGAAAAAAATAAAAAGGGAGAAAACGAGTTCCGTGCTGTGGGGCAAACTTCTGAAAACACTAGCAAAGCAAAAGAAATAGAAGAAGTCCAACATCCAACAGCACAACCTTCTGTAACGAACTCATCATTAACTAGCAATGAGCAGACCTCATTGTTTCTTGCAACTGGAAATGGAATAGAAGAGATTGTGCGGGGGATAATAAAACAATATCCCCACGCTATTAAGCAGCTCAACGCAACGAACTCAGCATTAATTAGGAAGGAGGAGATCCCATTGTTGATTGCAACTAGGAATGGAATAGAAGAGATTGTGGGGGAGATAATAAAGCATCATCCTCATGCTATTGAGCAGCTTAATGATGAGCGGCAGAGCATTTTGGATGTGGCCGTCATGCATCACCAGGAAGAGATCTTCAGTCTTGTGAAGGAACAGAAAATACATTTGGCTAGATTGCATCGAAATATTGATAAGAAGGGCAACACATTGCTGCACAATGTTGCAGCTATGACGGAACACAGTGGAGCAACCAAGCCTGGGCCTGCACTCCAGCTTCAGGAGGAGTTGCAATGGTTTGAGGTGAGCCCTTTTCATCCCCTTGTCTTTACCTCCTGGTAAAAATTATTCATGGACTTTGTACACGATTATCCATCTTGTGTATATGAACACCATGCCATCCTATTCAGATATTTGTTTCAACCAAATTATCCAAACCAATTAATGTAGAAATGTCGAACCTAATTAAGACATCAGGCTGAACCAACTAATTTTGAGGAAAACTTAAATATTGTTCAGAATTAAAAAATTATCTGCAGTCTAGTAATTACATTTCTGTAATATTTAGTTTTATTTAGGATCGAGCTCCATATATATAATGTTTATCTCCAAATTATGGAGATAAACATTATATGTAACTTAAATATTGTTACATATTCGGCTCAAAATTGATTTGATGAAAATATGTAACTTTTGATTTAATCATTTAATATGTCTTAAATTTTCTTAGAAGATTCTGTATGCTGGGTTTTATAGTGTCTGATGGATATAACCACCAAAGCTCAAATTACCCTCCAAATTCGGCTCAAAATTGCTATTTTATTCAATTTTATTATTTTCCTAATTAATTTTAAAAAATTTAGCATGATATCTGGTGTTTATGTTATTTTTTATTTGAATTAGAATTCTAATTCTTTCTACTATTACCAAAAAATAAATAAATTAGAATTCTAATTATTTTTACTTTTAAAAGTCAATTTAAAACCTATTTAAAAAGGTTATGATCTTTATTTTGAAAGCAACCCATTAGAAAAAAATAATTCAATAATAACACTAATTGGTGTGCTGATATATCTTTTGCACCTATTCTCTATGACTCCATAATTGCATGACACATGCCTCAAATTAAGGCCTGCACACGATGCACAACATGGCTAACCAATGATTTATCCATTGTAAAAAGCACTAGATAGAATTGATGATCACCGATTCCTCCATTAATAATACATGTTCTTTTCCAAGAAGAAAGTTCAAAGGCTGGGTTTAAAATTACACTTAGACTGCAAATATTATTCCCGGCCTGCCTTGTTCAAGCACGTAGTTTCTTCTCTGAAACTTTAGTGCTTTTGGTGCCATGTTTCAAGGCGGGGGGGTTGCCCTTTTAGCCTAGCAGTGGGTCGGTGATCATTTCCATTGCACTCTATACTCCAAGCAGAAGGAAAGGATGTCCCTATGGCTCGTTGGGAAAATATATTTCAAGGAAACTAAAGATTTCATTTGTTTTCGTGGTTGTTTTTATGTGTATTGTTTAATTTTTTTATGTGAATAATTTTTTTATAAAAAAATTAATTTAGAGTAAATTAAATTCACTTGTATTATTATATGAACAATATTTTTTTCTCTAAAAAATGAGTGTAGAATGCATTAAATTCATTGTAATCTCAATTTTATTCTTGATAATATTTTATCTAATTTTATTATATACTCAAAAAATCATGAAAACTGTAGTTCTTGTTGGATAAATTTTGTACGTAATAGAATTATAGATGGTTCAATAGAATGGTAAAAAATATTTTATATAAAATATTATTTATTTCATGATATAATACTAGTAATTAAATTTACAATATTTAAATTTAAAATCATTAATATATATATTATTTATTTTATAACTTCAATTTAAAAAGTATTCTTAACTAAATATATTAAATTATTTTTTATTCAACCTCAATTTTAATGATTAATTAAAAAAAATTTATAAAACAATTAAAAAAATAATAATTTTGTCACGAACGTGAAACACAATTTTTATATTCTATGCTTCTTTAAAGTTGTAGTGTAATAATTGTAACTATGTACGAAAATCAAATGGGAACATAATAGTTGGAACTATGTACGAGAAAGCAAATGAGAACAATTAAAGTAGGATTATTCCAAAAGGAAAAGGGAAACAAGTAATAATTTACTTTCTTCTTTTTTCCTTGCCTATTTTAGAAGCAAGAATGTGAATCTCGATTTCAAGCTGCGATATTATGGTTTAACAAATGCAATACATTTCAAGCTACGATATTATGGTTTAATGACCCCATTTCAATAATTTAATTTAATATGTTATGAGAACTTAATGATTAAATAATTAGAAATTCAAATCTCATAAACTTAACTTGAAACTGATGGATATGCATCTTAAGGGTAGAATTGTTTTTTATAAAATTTTATATGAAATACAATTTTATATTCTATGCTTCTTTAAAGCAAATGAGAACATCTCATATTATAGTGTAACAAGTGTAATTATATATGTACGAGAAAGCAAATGAGAATATTTTTTTTTATAGTAATTGAGAGATCATATTAATAAGATTCAGGCAATGCCATTAAAAAAATAACAAACTAACTAAAAGAAGCAAATAAGAACAATTAAAGTAGGATTATTCCAAAAGGTTTAAAAAGTAATAAATTAGTTTCTTCTTTTTTGCTTGCCTATTTTAGAAGCAAGAACGTGAATCTATATGTTTGTATTAAAGAAATATAATAATGTATACCCTAATATTAAAATAATTTAAACATTTATGTAAAACATTTATAATCTTATCATTTATGCATACCTCATTAAAATAATTATTTTTTTATTTTGTGGTTAATAATAAATAATTTAATTTATATCTGAATTAATATCTAATACTTGATGAGTAATATATAAATATTTAATTATTCGAACTGAAACCGACCTATAATGATCGACCCACTATTATTTAGATAATAAATAAAGAATGAATATATCTGAATTTTGTGTGTAAGTCCCGTGTTAAAAAGTTAATAAATTGATACAAGGATTGAAATGATTCTTGGATAACGATATATACATACATGGACCTGGTGCTAGCGTTACATGAACATACGTTTTAACCGAGATTAAAGGAGATTCACAGCTCTATTATAATATTCCTATAAAGGCAATAAATAAAACTTTAGCTTTATTATATATTCTCATAATGGTTCATTTCATAAACTAAACAAGCAAAACACAGATACCAATTTACTTCTTCTTTTTTTCCCCAACAAGCTACCATTTTTTATAGGTTTCTCAAACGGTTTAAGAAGGAAAAACTACAAGCTAGGTTGTTTCTTTGTAGTCATCTCTCTGGAAACAAGCTCTCCTGTTGACTTTGATATAACCAAGAGCTTGGTAGAGGAGCATTTTCATCATTTCCATTGCTAATAGGTAGGAATGTGCACGATATACTTACACTTCTCTGAGTGTTTACTTCCTAATTTTGTTTTCCATTATATGAATGATCAGTACTATTAGTTAATATGAAATTGCTCAGGATTTCACCTTTAATTATCTTTTGAGATTGTTCATTAACAATATTTACTTGCATAATTTTATGTAGATAGCAAATATGGGTTCTCTTACAATAAGTGAGGCACCTTATATAGCAGCCATGAATGGAGACTGGCAAAGCATGATTGACTACTATCAGGAACATTTCGAATTTTTGTACTCTCCTGTTACGCTCTCTTTGGATACTGGATTTCATCTAGCTGTGCACAGCAACGCAGAGCGACCACTTAAAGATTTACTTGAAATCATGGGGGTAGTAGAATTTTTAACCGAGAAACGAAACAAATTTGGAAATACGGTTCTTCACGAGGCAACCATCTACGGGAATTATGAGGCCGTAGTACTCTTGGTAGAACCTTGTCCAGACCTGATTTCCATTCTAAATGATTTCGGTGAAACCCCATTGTTTACAGCTGATGCATTTGGTGAGGCAAAAATAGTGGAGTATTTAATAACGACCAGACCAGAAAAATGCGTGGATTGGAATGGCCGCATATTATCAATTCACCGCCAGCGATGGAAGGATGGCCTGTCCATCCTCGGCGCTGCTATCATAGGGCAACACTTTGGTAATAATTATTCCTCTGTTATATAATTCTCAATTTTGAAAAATATACACATATATATAAGACATTGTATAATTTTTGTATTCCTAATTACATGAATGCAGAAACAGCTTTACTGTTGCTTGAACAGGATGAATCGCTCCACGACTTGGAGGACAAAATGGGCAGAACGGCTCTGCAACTTCTAGCCGAAATGCCAACTGGTTTTGAGAGTGGATATCCCATGGGCATATTTGAAAGACTCATCTACAGTTGTATGCCTACTCCAACCACATTATTAGATCTTGCAATATTGCCTACATGCATGTTTCTTGATCGAATACCATGGACATATACAAATACATATAATTAATTAATTTGAACTCTAAATTATGTTGCAGGCCTTCCTGTTATACGTCATCACGAGGTAAAATCACAGTTACAAACTTGGTGCAGGGCAATGAAAGATCTTGAATACATTTCATTCATGTTGAAATTCATCAGGAATCATAAGAATTTTCAATTTCATGGCTTGACCAAATTTTTGAATCATGTAGCCAGTCTCTGTTCGCTTTCTTTCTTCTTATTTTTTTTAAGGAAGATTTAAATCCAACAAACTTTGACTTGTTATGTTCCTTCCTCCAAATTTTACAAGTGTTATATTTCCCGTCTGCAGAGTAAAAAATGATACGTAATATATTACGTTGCAGATTTTTGCCTCAAGGTACTGTTTCTTCAAACCCTCTCTTTTTATATGTTTATTTTTCATGTGGCCTTAACAAATTGACTTTGATTAAAGGACTTTCTTAAAGATGTCTATATTTTTATTTGTTATTGAATTAGATAATTAACTTTGATTCAAAAGAGTCAAGTCTTGTATAATATGAGATTGGTGGTTCTGACTCGAATTGTAACCTATTTTTGAGTTTTGTGACTCGAATTGGATTTTATGATCTTCACTTGATCGATCATCCACCATATTAAACTTAATTGATAATTATTTTTATGTTTCATTTAAAAGATTTAAATTTCATGGTGGATAATTTATTCATATTATTTATTTATGCGAGATTGGTGGTTCTAATACTAACTGAGCTAGATCTCATAATTATCGCTTACGTACTAAAGTTTATTGGTGAGTTTAAATAAAACAATTCATGAAATTAAATCTGATTTAATGGTTTAAATTTTTACATTGAAATGATTTTTTTTACTTGCATAATCCTTAGGCTTGATAAATGGGATTTGATGTTACATCTTCAATAACTTAACAATCAAGAGGTTAATTAATTGAGTTTTTGTTGCGATTAAAACCATTTAATGGATGTGGATAGAAAGATTTAGTTAAGAAAAAGTTTAATTAATAAGTCAGGTACTTAATTCGATAAATTTTTAGTTTGGAGATCTAATCGTACACCGTTGGATATTTTGGTGATTATCATATAGAAAATTAACAACAGCAACTTGAGATTCGAGGCTCAAGGATATTTTGTTGGAGGGTAACCGATACAAGATTTTGTTTCTTTTGTCAGTAAATATTTTGGTAAGAAATCCAATAAATATTGACAAACGGCATGACTTAGATGTTGCTGTTGTTTTGTTTTCTATATGATAATTAATTGTGCTTCAACTAATTTTAGAATGTCTCTATCTTTTCACCTTTTATTATCATTATGAACATTTCTTTCTATTTCATAAAAATGGCTAGCTCTCATCCATGTTTAATTTCGTTCCCTTTTCACATGAACATGATGTAGGATATTGGCCAGCAAGGCTAGAAAGATTCTGGAACCAGAAAAGAACGAATGTATTCGCTCTACGACTTGTCAAAATCCTAATAAAGAAAGATGAGTCATGGAAGAGCGTCAGCATAACAGAGGAAGGACAAGAAGTAAAACAAACTGGTCCACCCTCATCAACAGTTATGCAAGGAGACCAAAATAAAGGAAAAGAAGCAGAGCAGGGAATGGGCGGGGGGGCAATTAAAAAGGGAGAGAACGAGCTCTCTTATTTGGGGCACACTTCTGAAATCACTAGCAAAGCAATAGAAATAGAAGAAATAGAAAATAGAATAAGTCCCATTGTTGATTGCAGCTAGAAATGGAATAGAAGAGATTGTGTGGGAGATAATAAAACTATATCCCCATGCTGTTGAGAAGCTCAATGATAAGGGTCAGAGCATTTTGGATGTGGCCGTCATCCATCGCCAGAAAAAGATCTTCAAACTTGTGAAGCATCAGAAAATACCATTGGCTAGACTGCGACGAGTTATTGATAATAAGGGCAACACATTGTTGCACCATGTTGCAGATATGGAGCATTACAGAGGAACCAAGCCTGGGCCTTCACTTAAACTTCAGGAGTTGCGATGGTTTGAGGTGAGCCTTTTTTATCCCTTTGTCTTTACCTCCGGATAAAATGTATTCATAGACTTGATATAGGATTATCCATGTTGGGAAAACTAGGAACAACCGGACATTAATTTACCCAGATCAATTCAGTGGAATGTAATTCATAATTTACAAGTTCTATTTTTTTCCCTCTTTGTGCAGTAAAACAGAATCAAACAATGACCAAATATAATGCAAATAATCACAAAATCAACACCAAGATTTTTAACGTGAAAAACCCGATGTGGGAAAAACCATGGGATCGTAGTCCATCTAAAAACTTCCACTATCAACAAATAATAGGTTTACAATCATTCTTCCTCAGATTCAACTAAGGGATACAACATATATATCATCAAAAACAACTTATTCTTGGATTACAACAAGATTAAAGGAGAATTATTTGAGAAAAACTCACAAAACTGACAACCCCGTTTTCTGTCAACACACCCAGCTTCCACACCATCAATCTTCGATCTAACCATTCAGAATGAAGATCAACGTGTCTAGAAGATGCTGTCAAAATCTCAGTTCAATCCAACGGTGAACGAGATGGAAATCGAAGGAAGAACACAGGCTGCTCTGTTGCCTCTTCTTCTTTTTTTCTCTCTTGATTTTCTTATCCTCTCTTCTATTTTCAAATCTGCCGCTACAGTACTCGAATCACATTAATATTAACACCAAGAGACAGCCATCATATGAAAATTAATGTGGTGGTCCCACCATCACATGGTGTGGGACCACGCACAACAAATCTCCCCCTCACACACCATGTGAGGAATTCACTATACCGGCGATCAATATGTAAAATTCAATTTAGAAGGCTCTGACAAGCCTGCTTCCTCTCTGCAGAACTCAAACTTCTCTCTCGGTAGAGGTTTGGTCATCATATCAGACACATTGTCATCAGTATGGATCTTCTTAACAATGAATGACTTCATGTCCATAGCATCTCGAATCCATTAATATTTAACCTTAATGTGCTTTGATTGAGAGTGAAAAGTAGGATGCTTACTGAGATGGATTGCACTTTGATTGTCACAGTGCAACACAAAGTTCTCTTGAACTACGCCAAGTTCATGCAAGAACTTCTTCATCCATAACAACTCTTTGCCCCCTTTAGTAAGAGCAATGTATTCAGCCTTTGTAGTGAATAATGCAACACATTTTTGCAACCTTGATTGCCATGAGACTGCTCCCCCTGCAAACTTTATCAAATATCCTGATGTGGGCTTTCTAGAATCAACATCACTAGCCATATCTGCATCTGTGTATCCATCCAACACAGGTTTATCATTATCAAAACATAAGCTAAAACTAGAAGTATCTTTGAGATACCTAAGTATCCATTTCACTGCTAACTAGTGTTCTTTACCAGGATTGGAGAGGAATCGACTAACCACACCAACTACATGAGCTATATCCGGCCTTGTGCAAACCATGACATATATCAAGCTACCAACTACGGATGCATAAGGAACCTTGTTCACCTCATCTTTTTCTTCATCACTTGAAGGACACTACTTAGAACTTAGTTTAAAGTGGCTTGCAAGTGGAGAACAAGCAGGTTTGGAGTTGCTCATATTGAATCTCTCAAGTACCTTTTGAACATATCTCTCTGAGATAGCCAAAGTTTCCCCTTCTTCCTATCACGTGTGATCTTCATGCCAAGAATCTGTTTTGCCGGTCCTAAGTCTTTCATTGCAAAAGACTTGCTTAACTCTTCCTTCAACATTTAAACCTTCTTAGCATCACAGCCAACAATCAACATATCATCCACATACAATAGGAGAATAATAAAGTTTCCATCTGGAAACCTTTTCATAAATACACAATGATCAGAAGTGGTCCTGTCATAACTATGATCCACTATGAAAGAATCAAACTTCTTATACCATTGTCTTGGAGTTTGCTTTAACCCATATAAGCTCTTTTTCAACTTACAAACTAACTGCTCTTTGCCTTTTGCTTCAAACCCTTCAGGCTGCTCCATGTAGATTTCCTCATCTAAATCACCATGGAGAAAGGCAATTTTCACATCAAGTTGTTCAACTTCAAGATTCAAACTAGTAGCTAAGCCAAGCACAACTCGGATTGAAGACATCTTGACCACTGGTGAAAAGATTTTTTCAAAATCAATACCCTTCTTCTGACAAAAACCTTTCACAACCAATCTTGCCTTGTACCTTGGTTGTGAGCAATGTTCATCAATTTTCATCCTAAACACCCATTTGTTCTTGAGTGCTCTCTTACCTTTAGGAAGCTTCACTAACTTAAAGGTATGGTTTTCATGCAAAGATTTCATCTCTTCTTGCATTGCTTTCAACCACTCACTTTTTTTCTCATGTGACATAGCTTCATCAAAGCATTCTGGCTCTCCCCTATCAGTGACCAACAATACTCATGAGGAGAATATCTGGTGGAAGGTTGGTGAAGTCTAGTTGACCTTCTCAATTGTAGCTCATCTGGAGCTTCCTACATAACCTGTTTAGGAATAACATCAATATCATCATTAGCTACTTCAAGATCACCAACTAATGGCTCAATAAAAGAACCACCATCATCATCATTTTGGAAGTCTCCCCCATGATTAGTAGGCATCAAAGGTAACTGTGGAGTAGGTCTTGGATTTGAATTAGATGGAATAAAAATAGTAGACTCTGTTTTCTCTTTCTATTCAAAATCTTCAATGGTTTAATCTTCAAAGAAGATAACATCTCTGCTTCTCACAATTTTCTTCTCCTTTGGATCCCACAACCTATAGCCAAACTCATCATCTTCAGAGCCTAAGAAAATGCACTGCTTTGTCTTATTGTCAAGCTTAGACCTTTCATCTCTAGGAACATATACAAATGTCCTGCATCCAAACACTCTTAAGTATGCATAAGAGACGTCCTTTCCTTTCCAAACTCTATCTGGAACATCAAATTCAAGAGGAATTGATGGAGAAAGGTTGATCATGGCAACTGACACGACTGAAAGATTGATGTCTTCTCCCAAGTGTAGGAGTGTCGAAGTAATAAATAACCCGGCAAGACCGGGGTTGAACCACAGGGAGGTTAATTGTACAAATTATAAATAATAATAATACAACAACAATAACAATAACAATAACAACAACAACAACAACAATAATAACAATAATAATAATAATAATAATAATAATAATAATAATAATAGTAGTAGTAGTAGTAGTAGTAGTAGTAGTAGTAGTAGTAGTAGTAGTAGTAGTAGTAGTAGTAGTAATATTAGTAGTAGTAATAATAATAATAATAATAATAAAGAAAGAGAGGAAGAAGAAGATGATGAGAACTTGGAGATGGAAAATTAATGTAAGGATTAAATAATAATAATAACAAATGTCAAGGTTAGAGGTTCCACTAATGGTATATCAAACAAGTATAGTATAAAGTCTTATTATTGAATTGGAAACCACACACAAAGGAGGTTCCAATCAGATTATATATTGTTAACATGATTACATTAGTCATCTTATTCAATTAATGCTAATACTTGTAAATCTCATCAAGCATTCATGATTATAACTTATGTTAACAACAAATCAAGTTCCTTTCATAGCTCAGGTGTCGGTTATACCATACATTATGGGCTATGAAAGTGCCAAGCATTTGTTGTACCAAGTGTTATACAACATAAATCAAGATTAGTCATTTAACAAGCAAAGTATTAAAGAGTGAACAAGATAACAAATATAAAACATGTTAGTATCAAACATTAAAGTCCATATTAAGTTTACATTATACTTATTCTTACACCATTAGTGTAACCTTTTCACCTTGACATAAGTAACTTAGCTAGACATAATGAAAGAAAGAAAAATAGATAAACAAAATAAGAACATAAAAGCTAACTAAGTAAAGGAAAGGAAATGAAAAGCATAAACTTGATATTAATGAAAGCAAAGTATAAACATTACAAAAAATACAAAGAGAGAAAGGAAAAGCATGATCTTGATCTGAACACCAAGATGCCTAAATGCATGGCAAATGCCTCCTTTTATAGGCCAAAATTAGGAACTATTGATTTGATGACTAATTGATAAGTGGGTGGCCAACTTTTGACTTGGTGACAATCCTTATCTTCTCTTGTCTGCCCAAAACATCATTGATAACGTCAAAATTGGAGCCCGTTGTCATGAAAGTTGTAGGCAATTGTCTCAGCTTTCTTGTGTAAAAATTTCAGCTCATTTGGACTTCTAGAACTCCAGATATGGCCAAAATACCGAACAGTGCTCGGGCTGGAAGACAGATTCGGGCTTCTTTGTTGTTGCTACAATTTGGACTTGATAATGGCCTTTTTAGATCTTGGGCTCCATATGAAAGTTGTAGGCCTATGTCTTACCTTTCCATCCATATAAATTGGACCTAAATCTGAGATCTGTAGCTCCAGATATGACTCAATTACCGAACAGTGTTCTGGTTTGGATTGCACCGACATCTCTTCTCTAAGTTTGACCATCTCTTTATCCTTACAATTTAAGTTCTTCAAGTCATCAATCAATCCTTTCATTTATGTGATAGGCCTGCATTAAAAATAGACATTTACCACAAATTATAGGTATCTTATATTATTAGATACATTATTATAAAACATATTTTAGTTAAGAAGTTATTGATACTTCAAGTGCAAAATGATGATATAAAACCATGATAAAAATACACTTTTAAGTACTAATCAGCAACTGCAGTCTTCATTGCCTCACCCCAAAAGGACTTAGGCAGCTTTGCATGAGAGAGCATACATCTAATTCTTTCAACAATGGTTCTGTTCATTCTTTCAGCCACTCCATTCTGCTATGGAGTCTTAGGAACTGTCTTCTCTAACTTGATACCATGTTCCCTACAATACTTCTCAAAAGGACCCCTGTATTCACCACCATTATCAGCTCGAATACATTTCAGCTTTCTACTAGTTTCTTTTTCAACTCTAACATGAAAATCCTTAAAGACATCAAGCACTTGATCTTTCGATTTCAAACAAGTGGCCTAAATTTTCCTAGAGTGATCATCAATAAAACTAACAAAATACAATGCACCCCCAAAAAACTTGTCAATCATAGAGCAAACATCAGTATGAACTAAATCAAGTACATGTGATCTTCTATGTGAAGGTGTTCTTTGAAATACAACTCTGTGTTGTTTGCCAACTAAACAATGAGTACATGTGTTCAAGTTCATACCTTTTAATGGAAGGTAGTTCTTCTTGGCAAGGATGCCAAGACCTTTCTCACTCAAATGTCCAAGCCGCTTATGCCACAAATCAGTAGAGCAATCTTCAATTGCATTCACCTCCCCTTTGTTCACCTTAGCTTGTGACATGTAGAGACCCATCTTCTTCCCTTTAGCAACAATTAGGAAATTTCTGGAAAGCTTCCATTTACCATCTCCAAAGTAATTGTGATAGCCTTCTTCATCAAGAGTACCGGTAGAGATTAAGTGTAGGCGCATATCAGGCACATGCTTAACATCTTTTAGTAGCAACTTGCACCCAGTATTGGTTTCCAACCAAATGTCTCCAATGCCCACAACACTAGCCATCCTTTGATTTCCCATCCTAACTTGACCAAAGTCACCAGCAGTGTAAGATGTGTAAAAATCACATCGAGGTGTAACATGGTAAGAAGCTGCTGAATCTGTAACCCAGGTGTTATCTTGACATGCAAGATTAACACAACCATCATCACAAATAATGGCAACATCACCATCAAATACAACTGCAGCTGTACCATTCTCTTCATTCTTGTCTTCATCTTTACCCTTTTTATCTTTTTTATACTTTCTGCAATCCTTTTGCATATGCCTAGGCTTGTCACAATAATAACACTTAAAACCCTTCCCTGATTGAGATCTTCCTCTTGGCTTCCATTTGCCTTTTCTATTGTTGGATTCTCTATCTTGCTTGTCGTGAGAGAACCTGCTCGGACTTCTCCCTCGACTTTCTGTAACAAGTATACGAGACTTGGAAGTGTTTCTGCTTTTCCTTCTTTTCTCTTCATTGAGGATACAATCCTTCACTGTTTTCAAAGTGATCTTCCCATTCGGAGTAGAATTGCTAAGTGACACCACCAAAGTCTCCCAACTATCCAGCAATGAACTTAATAGGATTAGTGCTTGCATTTCATCAGCTAACTCCAGATTCATCAATGACAACTGATTCAAGAACCCTTGGAATACATTTATATACACTGAAGCATCTTCACCATCTCTATACTTCAAATTCACAAGGTCTCTAATTACAAAAACCTTGTTTTGTGCACTCTCCTTAGTAAACGTTTCTTCCAACATCTTCCAAACTGTATAACAATCATGTTCTTGAGAAATATGATTAATGGACTTAGAAGATATCCATTTTCTAACATTAGCAGTAGCCTTTCTATTAAGCCCATTCCATTTTGCGTCATCCATATCATCAGGCTTTATTCCTTTACATTCAATCGGCAAAGCCAAATCATTGCAATATAAGTGATCCTTCATCATTGTTTTTCATAGAAAATAATTTGAGGAAGTAAGCTTTATCATACCCGAATCTTCCTTTTCTATTTTAACTGCACAAGAAATTCAATCTACACAACCAGTGCTCTGATACTTCTATGTTGGGAAAAACTAGGAACAATCGGACACCAATTTACTCGAATCAATTCAGCGGAATACAATTCACAAGTCCTAATTCTTTCTCTCTTTGTGCAGTAAAACAGAATCAAACAATGACCAAATATAATGTAAATAATTACAAAATCAACACCAAGGTTTTTAACGTGAAAAACCCGATGTGGAAAAAACCACGGGACCATAGTCCACCTAAAAACTTCCACTATCAACAAATAATGGGTTCACAATCATTCTTCCTCAGATTCAACTAAGAGATACAACATATATATCATCAAGAACAACTTATTCTTGGATTACAACAAGATTAAAGGAGAATTATTTGAGAAAAACTTACAAAACTTACAAAACTGACAACCCTGTTTTCTGTCAAAACAGCCAGCTTTCACGCCACCAATCTTCGATCCAACCATTTAGAATGAAGATCAACGTGTCTAGAAACTGCTGACAAAATCTCAGCCCAATCCAACGGTGAACGAGCTGGAAATCGAAGGAAGAACACAGGCTGCTCTGCTGCCTCTTCTTCTTTTTTTCTCTATTGTTTTTCTTCTCCTCTCTTTTATTTTCAAATCTACTACTACAGTACCCGAACTACATCAATATTAACACCAAAAGACAGTCATCACATGAAAATTAATATGGTGGTCCCACCATCACATGGTGTGGGACCACACAACAATCCATTTGGTGTATAAGAGCACAAATCCGGTTAAAAAACATGTTTCAACCATATTATCCAATCCAATTAAGGTTATAAAAAAACCGTTAAACTGTAAAAAAATTCAATTTGAATGCTAATGAAACGTAGAGATGTCACCTCTCCAAAAGCGATAACAAAACTCGAACCTACGTAAGACATCAGGCTGAACCAACTACTTAGGGAAAAATTTAAATATTATTCGCAAACCTCTCCATTTGAGCAACAAGAATTTCACTTCTCTCTTACTCGGAAACTTCTTGGTGGCTTCACATTCCTCTTCTTTGCTGTGATAACGACCATGCTATCTTTTGGGGCCACAATCTTGATACTCATTCAGTCAGATAAAAAGTTGACAACACTACTCCTTTCCATTGCTGCATTCCTTCCAGTCTTAGTATTTGCAATAATGCAATTTCGTCTGTACGTCTCATTTATGGGCTCTACATTCAACATTCTCAAGAAAACCAGGAAAGCTCGAACACCGTTTCTTGTCCCTTGCCTACCGTGGGGGAAAATGATCGGTCTTAAGCAAAAGGAAAAAAGCTCGACTTGATTAATATTGGAGATTAAAGTGGCATCGAGGTTTTTCCTTGTTATATTTGGTTTGGCCTTTGAACCTCTACCACTACAATCACTATATATGGTTAGGAGACAACAGACATTCCTTTGCTTGAGTCCTGGAAGAAAGCCCAGAAATTTTTCTTCGTTTATTTTGTGTTCTCCTGGGTTCTCTTTATCTCTCTGTTCTTGATCTTCTTCTCTGGTTTTTTCCTCCTTCATGTCTCTCTCTGTTTTCGTTCACTTTCTCTGTATTCGTTCCTCGTTTGTATCTGTCTTCTTTCCCTTTCTCTCTCTCTGTCCTCCTGTTCTCTCTGTGTTTGCTTCATTCCCCTTGCTCGTTCTCTCTTCCCCCTCCTGCTTGTTGCCCTTTTCTTGTAGGCGAGAGAGATCGTGGGCAGCTGAGACGTGACCCACGATCTGCTGGAGTTTCCGCTGAATCGGTGGGACGAAGGAGATGAATGGTTTGTTTTGAAACGGCGCCGTTTTCACCTGAAATGCAGATTTCCAATTTGCCCCTAAACGTTTGACATTTAGCAATTGGGTACTCACGGAAATCTTTTTTAAAAAAACATTTTACCTGGATCAATTGCAATAGAACCCCTGTATTTCAGAGCCATTTACCAAACAGTTGTTGGTTTCCAATATAATCAATTAAGCTTTATTGGCTCTTCAACTTTAATTCTTTCAAAATTATCCCTAAAAAAAATCAATTAACCCCTCTATGGTATCACTACCTATGCACTTTGATCCTTGAACTTTAATTTCTTGCATTTTTCGATCCAAATCAGCCCCAAACTTTGGTATTTCTTCAATTAAGCCCTTGATTGTATTAATTAATTAAATAAATCAAAGTTTAATTAAAAGTCTTCAACTTTTAAACCTTTTAAAATTACCCTTGGAAAAATTAATTAACCCCTCTATGGTATCTATGCACTTTGGTTCTTGGACTTTAATTTCTTGCATTTTCGACCCAAATCAGCCATGAACTTTGATATTTTTTCAATTAAGCCTTTAATTGCATTAATTAAGCAAATCAAATTTTAATTAAGTCCATAAATTTATTAATTCTCCTAATTTTTTACTAAAATGACCCCCAAATTTATAATTCCATTCTTATTATCTTAACTCAATTCCCAAATTATTTTTTATTCATTCATTTTTATTTTTATTTATTTTTTATATATATTATTTATTTAAAAAAAATAAAAATTAGGTTATGACAATAAATTTTCAATCAATAAAGCTACAGGTTCAATGAAACCCAAATTCCAAAAAAAAGCACACAATTTGACCCTTTAAAACTCATGATTTTTCCATCCTCTTTAAATATTTTACATATCTAGTTTGATACTTATTTATGTAATGTGAATTGTAATATTATTATATATTTTTAATAAAAATACAACAAATATTAAAAAGAGAAAAATATAGACACATAAAATAAATGCTATCTTTTTACAAAAGTTTTCTTTAATAGGAAGAGTTTCTCAAAACAAATAAATAACTTAATGATGTCAAATATAAGATAAAACAATAGCTAAATATCCTTTAAAAAAATATTAAGACCAATTTATTAATATTATAAATTTTAATTTAATTTATTATTTTAGAATTAAAATTATATGTAAAATGGAAGAAAATAAAAATAGAGGCAATGGTATAATTTGTTTTTGTTTAAATGAGTCTTTTTTTTAATATTTCTAACTATTGTAAAATATATGTATATAATATTATATTTTTTTAAAATTTTTGTAACTATTGAGATCAGGATTGTCAAAAATATTTTTTTGACACAACACGAAAAACATAATATAAACTTGAATCGTAAAACCATAAAATTCTAAGTGATATTTTTTTAACTAATTATATATTAATAATTTTAGTCAATAAATTAAATTACATTAAAATCTAATAAAATGAGTCAACAATATTATAATCAATGAGTGATCTAAATCAAATGAGAGAGATAATTAGTATGAATTAATAAATTAATGACATAGATAAATAAAAAGTCTCAGAACAAAACTTCTTAATATAAGAGAATCAATGAATTGTAGAAACTACATATGAACTTGGTGACAACATGGTTGTTCCATCACAACAAATCATAATGGACACCTTTTGGGTTGAAAACTAATGAATTTAAATTAGTAATTAACTAACATAAATTCAATAATAAAATAAACTTCTAAAAAATATCTAATGTGCTAGAAAAAATTCAAATTAAAAATAATTATTTAAAATTAAAAAAATAGAATAAAAAACATTTTCATGTTTAAATTTCTCTAGATAGCTTGAATCTCAATGTTTTCTATATTTTTGACATATTTGAGTTCTAATTTCAAAAATTTCATTCTCTTTCTTCTAGATGAATTACTGTGCCTATAATATATGGTTGGAAAGCTTCCAATATGTAGTTTTCAACCCAATTTTAATTGCAGCAAAATTCCATTCATAATTCTAGATATGTCACAAATAGCACATGAAGGTCTAGTTTGATATATTTAACAAGATTTACCTGCTAAATTTGACCCTCTTAAATATTATGTTTTCAAACTTCATTTGATCTGAAAATTAACTACAATATATTTTCATGTATTTTTCCACCAAAGTTCAGCTCTATCCAATTTACAGTTTAAAAAATATGATGATTATCGTAAAATTGATCGACAAAAATTTTAAAATTAAATTTAAATATAACTTATTTCATATAATAAATTTATAAAATCAAATTGAATTTATTAATTTTATTGATTTCTACTAATTAATTCTGATTTTGATGCTTTTTTGAAACTTTAATGCTTTTGATGCCAAGTTTCAAGGCAGAGGGGTGACTAATACTTAAAAGTGTATTTTTATCATGGTTTATGTCATCATTTTGCACTTGAAGTATCAATAACTCCTTAACTAAAGTATGTTTTATAATAATATATCTAATAATATAAGATACCATTAATTTATAGTAAATGTTCATTTTAAATGCAGGCCTATCACATAAATGAAAAGATTAATTGATGACTTTAAGAACTTAAATTGCAAGGGCAAAGAGATGACCAAAATTAGAAAAGAGATGTCGGTGCAATCCAAACCGGAACACTGTTCAGTAATTGGGTCATATCTGGAACTATAGATTTTAGATTTAGGTCTACTTTATATGGATGGAAAGCAATAACAAAGAAGCCCGAATTTATCCTCCAACCCGAGCACTATTCAGTATTTTGGTCATATCTGGAGTTCTAGAAGTCCAAATGATCTGAATGTTTTACACAAGATAGCTGAGACAATTGCCTACAACTTTCATGTTTTCGAGTGACTTTAATTTTGACGTTATCAATGACATTTTGGGCAGACAAGAGAAGATAAGGATTATCACCAAGTCAAGAGTTGGCCACCCACTTATCAATTAGTCATCAAATCAATAGTTCCCAATTTTGGCCTAGAAAATGAGGCATTTGCCCTGCATTTAGGCATCTTGGTTTCCAGATCAAGATCATGCTCTTGCTTTCTCTCTTTGTATTTTTTGTAATGTTTATGCTTTGCTTTCATTAATATCAAGTTTATACCTTTCATTTCCTTTCACTTATTTAGTTAACTTTAATCTTATTCATGTTCTTATTTTGTTTATTTATTTTTCTTTCATTCATTATGTCTAGCTAAATTTATTATGTCAAGGTGAAAAGGTTACACTAATGGTGTAAGAATAAGTATAGTGTAAACTTAATATGGACTTTAATGTTTGATACTAACATGTTTTATATTTGTTATCTTGTTCACTCTTTAATACTTTGCTTGTTAAATGACTAATCTTGATTTATATTGTATAACACTTGGTACAACAAATGCTTGGCACTTTCATAGTTCATACTGTATGGTATAACCGACACCTGAGCTATGAAAGGAACTTGATTTGTTGTTAACATAAGTTATAATCATGAATGCTTGACAAGATTTACAAGTATTAGCATTAATCGAATAAGATGACTAATGTAAACATGTTAACAATCTATAATCTGATTGGAACCTCCTTTATGTGTGGTTTCCAATTGAATAATAAGAGTTTATAGTATACTTGTTTGACATACCATT
Source organism: Populus pruinosa (assembly GCA_026413675.1). Classification (NCBI taxonomy): domain Eukaryota; kingdom Viridiplantae; phylum Streptophyta; class Magnoliopsida; order Malpighiales; family Salicaceae; genus Populus; species Populus pruinosa. The sequence continues at coordinate 2,069,633 of CM048602.1, read as the reverse complement.
AGTGGAATCTCTAACCTTGACATTTCTTATTATCATTGTTTAATCGTTACATTAATATTCATTCTCAAAGTTCTCATCTTCTTTTTCTTCTTCTCCTTCTTTTTCTTTATTATTATTATTATTATTGTTGTTGTTGTTGTTGTTGTTGTTGTTATTTATAATTTATACAATTAACCTCCCTGTGGTTCGACCCCGATCTTACTGGGTTATTTATTACTTCGACACTCCTACACTTGGGAGAAGACATCAATCTTTTAGTCGTGTCAAGTTTTTGGTGCCGTTGCTGGGGAGGTAAGTTCTTGTATAAATTATAGTAGTTATTTTATTTTCTCTTTTCACTTTTCTTGTATATAACTTTGTTTCCTTTCTCTTGTTTCTTCTTCTTTTGTTTTCTTCTTCCTTTTATTCTAGTCCTACACGTGCATGAGAGTGTGGTCACGTACATCAAGTGGTAGACTTTGTAGGATATCCTCATCATTTTCAGAAAATATGGCCGAAAAAGATAATCAATCACTTCATAATGAGAATAATGAGAATAACCATGTCAGAACACTTAGAGACCATATGAATCCAACAAGAACAAGTGCACCATAATGCATAGTTTTGTCTCCCGATGCATCTCATTTTGATTTTAAGCCAGGTATTATTCAACTTTTACCTTCTTTTCATGGGTTAGAATTGGAAAATCCATACTTGCATTTAAGGGAATTTGAGGAGGTCTGCAACACATATAATAATTTAAATTGTAGCATGAACACCATTAGATTAAAGCTTTTTCCTTTTTCATTAAAAGATAAAGCTAAAACATGGCTACAAAATTTAAGACCAGGATCCATTCGTGCTTGGGATGAAATGCAACAACAGTTTTTAAAGAAGTTTTTCCCATCTCATAGAACAAACTCTTTCAAGAGACAAATCACCACTTTCACTCAAAAACCAGGAGAAACATTTTACAAATATTGGGATAGGTATCGAGACTTGCTTAGTATTTGCCCTCATCATGGTTTTGAAACATGGAGATTGGTTTCACATTTCTATGAAGGGTTAACACCTAAAGATAGGCAAATGGTTGAATTGATGTGCAATGGAACTTTTGAAGATAAAGACCCTGATGAAGCAATGGAGTACTTAGACTTGTTAGCTAAAAATGCTCAAAATTGGGACACCGCAGGTACTTATGAGGCACCGAGTAAAACTCAACCTCATACATCTAGTGGAGGTATGTACAACCTTAGGGAAGATCATGACCTTCAAGCCAAGTTTGCATCTTTAGCTAGAAAAGTCGAGGCACTAGAATTGAAAAAGAGTGGTCAATTAAAATCTGTTGAAAACATTGTGTGTCAAATTTGTGAAACAAATGAACACTTAACCAACGATTGTCCACCCTTGCCTTCTTTTAAGGAATGTCTCCATGAACAAGCCCATGCTTTAAACAGTTTCCAAAGGCCCAACCACAACCCATACTCCCAAACATACAACCCTGGTTGGAGGAATCACCTAAATTTCAGTTGGAAGAGTGAGAACAACAATGCACAAACTTCACAACCACTGTTTCAAGCACATCATAATTTCCAAAATTCTCATGGATATGCACCTTCTTATGCTCCACCTTCTAGAAGAAATCTTGAGGAAACATTGCATGCATTTATTGAAAAGCAAGAGACAATTAATACTCAACTTGTTCAAAACATGACAGATTTTAAAGATACTCTTGCTAAATTAACATCTGCTCTTAGTTTCCAAGAGAAAGGTAAGTTTCCATCTCAAACACAACAAAATCCCAAAGGGCAATACAATGCAAATACAAGTAGTTTCGAAAGCCAACACATGGATCAAGTCAAATCAGTCACTACTCTGCGCAGTGGTAAGGTTATTGAAAAACCCTCTCTTGAATCTTATGAGAAAAATGATGAGTCAATCTCTAAGGGTAAGGAAGGGGTTGAATATGAAAATTGCAAAGAAACGACTGATTCACCGCCAGCACTTCCATTTCCTCATGCCATGACCAAACAAAGGAAAGTTAATCAGAACTCTGAAATTTTTGAAATTTTCAAACAGGTAAGAATCAATATACCTTTGTTGGATGCTATTAAACAGGTTCCTTCCTATGCTAAATTTTTGAAAGATCTATGCACTGTGAAGAGGAAACTGAATGTGAAAAAGAAAGCCTTTCTAGCCGAACAAGTAAGTGCTATTCTTCAAAACAATAATGCTTTGAAATATGACACGACTAAAAGATTGATGTCTTCTCCCAAGTGCAGGAGTGTCGAAGTAATAAATAACCCGGCAAGACCGGGGTCGAACCACAGGGAGGTTAATTGTACAAATTATAAACAACAATTATAAAACAACAATAACAACAACAATAGTAGTAATAATAATAATAATAATAATAATAGTAGTAGTAGTAGTAGTAGTACTAATAATAATAATAATAATAATAATAATAATAATAATAATAAAGAAAGAGAAGAAGAAGAAGATGATGATGATGAGAACTTGGAGATCAAATATTAATGTAAGGATTAAGCAATAATAATAACAAATGTCAAGGTTAGAGATTCCACTAATGGTATATCAAACAAGTATAGTATAAAGTCTTATTATTGAATTGGAAACCACACACAAAGGAGGTTCCAATCAGATTATATATTGTTAACATGATTACATTAGTCATCTTATTCAATTAATGCTAATACTTGTAAATCTCGTCAAGCATTCATGATTATAACTTATGTTAACAACAAATCAAGTTCCTTTCATAGCTCAGGTGTCGGTTATACCATACATTATGGGCTATGAAAGTGCCAAGCATTTGTTGTACCAAGTGTTATACAACATAAATCAAGATTAGTCATTTAACAAGCAAAGTATTAAAGAGTGAACAAGATAACAAATATAAAACATGTTAGTATCAAACATTAAAGTCCATATTAAGTTTACATTATACTTATTCTTACACCATTAGTGTAACCTTTTCACCTTGACATAATTAACTTAGCTAGACATAATGAAAGAAAGGAAAACAAATAAACAAAATAAAAACATAAAAGTTAACTAAGTAAAGGAAAGGAAATGAAAGGCATAAACTTGATATTAATGAGAGCAAAGCATAAATATTACAAAAAAATACAAAGAGAGAAAGGAAGAGCATGATCTTGATCTGGAAACCAAGATGCCTAAATGCATGGCAAATGCCTCCTTTTATAGGCCAAAATTGGGAACTATTGATTTGATGACTAATTGATAAGTGGGTGGCCAACTTTTGACTTGGTGACAATCCTTATCTTCTCTTGTCTGCCCAAAACGTCATTGATAACGTCAAAACTGGAGCCAGGTGCAAACATGAAAGTTGTAGGCAATTGTCTCAGCTTTCTTGTGTAAAAACTTCAGCTCATTTGGACTTCTAGAACTCCAGATATGGCCAAAATACCGAACAGTGCTCGGGCTGGAAGACAGATTCGGGCTTCTTTGTTGTTGCTACAAATTGGACTTGATAATGGCCTTTTTAGATCTTGGGCTCCATATGAAAGTTGTAGGCCTATGTCTTACCTTTCCATCCATATAAATTGGACCTAAATCTGAGATCTATAGCTCCAGATATGGCCCAATTACTGAACAGTGTTCCGGTTTGGATTGCACCGACATCTCTTTTCTAAGTTTGGCCATCTCTTTATCCTTGCAATTTAAGTTCTTCAAGTCATCAATCAATCCTTTCATTTATGTGATAGACCTAAATTAAAAATAGACATTTACCACAAATTATAGGTATCTTATATTATTAGATATATTATTATAAAACATATTTTAGTTAAGGAGTTATTGATACTTCAAGTGCAAAATGATGATATAAAACCATGATAAAAATGCACTTTTAAGTACTAATCAAAATATAAAGACCCTGGTTGTCCTACAATTTCTTGCTTTATTGGAGAGCATAAAATTGAAAGAGCCTTACTTGATCTTGGTACTAGTGTGAATTTACTTCCATATTCAGTTTTTCAGAGTCTCAATCTAGGTGAGTTAAAACCAACTTCTATATCTCTTTTACTTGCCGATAGATCTGTAAAAGTGCCTAGAGGAATAATTGAAGATGTGTTAGTACAAGTCGATAAATTCATTTATCCTATGGATTTTATTGTCTTGGACACAGAACCTGTTGAAGCATGTAATTCATTTCCTGTTATTTTAGGACGTCCGTTTCTTGCAACCTCTAACGCATTGATTAATTGTAGGAATGGACTGATGAAGCTATCATTTGGAAACATGACATTGGAGATGAATATTTTCAACATTTGCAAGCAACCTGGAGATGATAATGATTTACAAGAAGTAGATCATATTGACGAATTAGTTTATGATCAACTTGCATCTACTTTAAGTAAAAATGAGTTAGATGAATCTGAAGATTTGCAAATGATTTATTCTGAGGAAGAAATCACGGATATCAAATGCACAGAAAATGTTGATGCGAATCTTTTGTCAACAGTGACAACAGATTCGACATCTGGCATCACACCAATCGATGATTACTTTCCTAACGAATCCTTACTTTCTCTTAGTCCAATGCCTTGCTATGATAAAAATATCAATTTTCTTGCTTTAGGAGATTTGCCAATTGATTGGAGTACTCAAGACAAAGAAAAGTTTTTGAACGAAGTGAAGAGCTTTTATTGTGATGACCCTAACTTATTCAAATATTGTCCTGATCAAATATTTCAAAGATTCATTCCTGACAATGAGGTAAGTAGTGTCATTAAACTTTGTCATTTTGAAGCATGTGGAAGTTATTTCTCGTCAAAAAAGACAGCTGCAAAAATCTTTCAAAATGGATTTTATTGGCCCACCATGTTCAAGGACACGCATGCATTCTGTAAAACTTGTGAAAATTGTCAAAAGATTGATACTGGTCAAAAAGTTTTGTTTTATGATTCTCAACTCTATGCATTCCCTAAAGAGCTAAGATTAAGACGGACCAATCCTTATGGTGCCTGTGATATTGAGAATTCAATGAATGACAATGATTTTAAGGAAAATGGACATCGTTTGAAAGCTTACTTTGATAATTTTCCTAGTGAAAATGAATCAGCTAGTTTGAATGATCTTGTAGATAAAGGTTGATTATTTTGTTTTTCTCACATTTTCTTTTTTATGTTTCTTTTTTAGTGATTTTTGCTAGTTTCTCTCACCTCGGTCAAATGGCAGATAACGGTACTCCGTGACTTAAGTAGGTTCTTTCAGTTTCTCACAATTACTGATATTTGTGTATATATATGTGCAATTCTTTGAATCTCTCTTCCAATTCTCAATTGAAAATGGACACTAATCTTGAAAAATTGAAAAAGTATTTTCCCGCTCCGCCTCAAAATGCGATTACAAAAATTTACCATGCTAGATGTGCAAGATTGAGATTGTTAATGAATCATGGAATTCCTGAAGATATTCGCTGGTTGATTGAAGCAAAGGTCCGATTATCAGGTGAGTCCTCTAATTTCTTTATTTCACACATGCCTGGAACAGGTAAAAGCACTTTTGCAAAGAAGCGTCGTGCAAAATGACTGAAAGTCTGTCATCGATGTGCTAGATGGACTTGTAATACACAATGTCGTTCTTTAGGAATGGTATCTATAAACCGTGAAGATAAAATACAATTCATTAAGGATGGCCTGAGTAAGGAGTCTTTAGATAATCTTCTATTAACTCTTGAGACGCATCCTAGTGGAGATGTGCATTGTGCAATTCATGATTTATGGCCACTATTTCATAAAGAACATGATCGACTTAGTCTTGGGAATCTAACTAAAAAAGATCCTGTTTGCCAGTTTTTAAGAAAACTGGATGGGAAGCCTATCCCCGACCCATAGAGGGCGTTTAAGCCGTTCTTGGACGTAAAACCAAGGGAAGATATGAGCCACAATCACAACTACCTGTACATATACATGTTTTTTTCAAAAATAAATAAATAAATAAATAAATAAAAAGAGAGAGAGAGAGAGTGTGAGACTCTAGCTGGCCTACATATAGCTGTTATGATTGCCTTTCTACTTTCTCATCTATAAAACCTTCTTTTCCTTCCTTTCATTTCTACTCAACCCATACATTCAACAAATACAGAAGTGTGTAGAAATGGCAAGTTCCTCAAGTCATCAAATAAGAAATATTTGTGCTTTTGGTGGATCTAGTCCTGGGAAAGAAAAGGAGTTTTTAGAATCAGCAAACCATCTTGGTCAGGTGCTAGCTGAGAGAAAGATTCATTTAGTGTATGGGGGAGGCAATCTTGGGTTAATGGGAGGTGTGTCAATAGCTGCATTTTTAGGAGGTAGTCAAGTTTTAGGAGTCGTCCCTGAAGCTTTGGCACAAGGGGACATCATTGGAAAAACAATTGGAGAGGAACTTTTGGTCTCCACAATGTCGGCTCGAATGAATGCAATGTTTAACTATGCTGATGCCTTCATTGCTTTACCAGGTGGTCTAGGCACATTGGAAGAGATCTTTCATATTTCCTCTTGGGCTCAATTGCACATTCACCATAAACCCATAGGTTTGTTAAATGTTAATGGTTATTATGATAAGTTGCTGTCTTTTCTTGATCATGCTGTGGAACAGGAATTTCTAACATCTTCTGCACGACAAATCATAATCTCTGCTACTACTGCTGAACAATTTATTGACCAACTACAATCTTTCATTCCTGTGATTGATCCTTCCATGAGTCACATAAATTGGTCATCTACGGGAAACCGTAAAAAGCTTAGATTGGATTTGAGCCTTCATTTGTGAATTTTTGTGTCTTTCGGTTTTATTATTGTGTTTTGTTATTTCTTATTTTTGTTTTAGTGTGTTTCAGGTTTTGTCAGTGTTCGTTATTTCAGGTGATATCTTCTATACTCTATCTTTCTACCTTAGAACATTAAGAACAATGTCTCGTTTTGGTTGGGGGGAGAGGGTAGTAGTTGATAAAAAAAAATTATTTTTCATAAAACATGTGCATAATTGTTGTTACTAGGATGGCAGAGTAAAGGAGTTCTTTTGTTAAAGTGACTCTTGAGACGCATCCTAGTAACCATTCTTAACAAGGTCTATTATAATACTTCCTGAAATATTCAAGTTTACAAACTCTCGTATTGTTACCACTTAATTCTGCTCATATACTTGTTTAACATGTATTCTTAAACCTTAATTTACACATACACACTTTAACATATGATTGTGGGTTGCATATTGGATTATTACATTATTTATGTTCTTTTGTTAAAGGTAACAACTAAGGGAAAGGGATTGTATATAATTAAAAAAAAAGAAAAACATAAAAAAAAAGAAAAAAAAAAGAAAAAAAGAAAAAAAATGATGATAATAAAAATGTAGATAAGTTTGGTTTCGTAGCCTCCCTAACCTAAGCAATTAAGCCCGAAGGGGTGTTTTAACACCTAATACCCTAAAGTCAACTGACTTGGGAGCTATTGGCCCAACGCTTGTTACATGGGTTGAGGAGAAAAGCTTAAGGGAATCAAACATTGCACTATCTACATATCAGTATCTGCGACCCGAGTTACTAAGCTCGTAGGGGTGTCTTAACACTTAATGCCCTAAGACCAACTGGTCTGGGAGTCATTAGCTGAAAGCTCGTTACATGGGTTAAAGATGCATGATGTTTTTAAATTATATGTATATAGATTTAAAAAAAAACAAAAAAAAAGACAAAAATTGTAATCCCAACCCAAGGAAGTTAACCTTAAACATTAGAACAAAAAAATTTTGTTTTCTTCCAAGAAAAGCCCCATAATTATGTGTTGATACATTGAGCACAAAAGAAAGGTTTATTAATATCTTGTTAAGAGGTATTGAGCAGATATATAAATTTAATGAGAGTTTGTTTATCTGGATAGATTAATGGAAGTTAAATGATGAATACCTTGCTTTGTGAAATTTGCAAATTGTTGTAACGCTTTGATTACTAGGGACTAGTAATAAGCTGGTTGAGGGGTGTGATTAGTATTTAAAAGTGCATTTTTATCATGGTTTTATATCATCATTTTGCACTTGAAGTATTAATAACTCCTTAACTAAAATATGTTTTATAATAATGTATCTAATAATATAAGATACCTATAATTTATGGTAAATGTCTATTTTTAATGCAGGCCTATCACATAAATGAAAGGATTGATTGATGACTTGAAGAACTTAAATTGCAAGGATAAAGAGATGGTCAAACTTAGAGAAGAGATGTTGGTGCAATCCAAACCGGAACACTGTTCGGTAATTGGGTTATATCTGGAGTTACAGATCTCAGATTTAGGTCCAATTTATATGGATGGAAAGGTAAGACATAGGCCTACAACTTTCATATGGAGCCCAAGATCTAAAAAGGCCATTATCAAGTCCAAATTGTAACAACAACAAAGAATCCCGAATCTGTCTTCCAGCCCGAGTACTGTTCGGTATTTTGGCCATATCTGGAGTTCTAGAAGTCCAAATGACCTGAAGTGTTTACACAAGAAAGCTGAGACAATTGCCTACAACTTTCATGTTTACAACTGGCTCCAATTTTGACGTTATCAATGACGTTTTGGGCAGACAAGAGAAGATAAGGATTGTCACCAAGTCAAAAGTTGGCCACCCACTTATCAATTAGTCATCAAATCAATAGTTCCCAATTTTGGCCTATAAAAGGAGGCATTTGCCATGCATTTAGGCATCTTGATTTCCAGATCAAGATCATGCCCTTCCTTTCTCTCTTTGTATTCTTTGTAATATTTATGCTTTGCTTTCATTAATATCAAGTTTATGCCTTTCATTTCCTTTTCTTTACTTAGTTAACTTTTATGTTCTTATTTTGTTTATCTATTTTGCTTTCTTTCATTATGTCTAGCTAAGTTAATTATGTCAAGGTGAAAAGGTTACACTAATGGTGTGAGAATAAGTATAATGTAAACTTAATATGGACTTTAATGTTTGATACTAACATGTTTTATATTTGTTATCTTGTTCACTCTTTAATACTTTGCTTGTTAAATGACTAATCTTGATTTATGTTGTATAACACTTGGTACAACAAATGCTTGGCACTTTCATAGCCCATAATGTATGGTATAACCGACACCTGAGCTATGAAAGGAACTTGATTTGTTGTTAACATAAGTTATAATCATGAATGCTTGACGAGATTTACAAGTATTAGCATTAATTGAATAAGATGACTAATATAATCATGTTAACAATATATAATCTGATTGGAACCTCCTTTGTGTGTGGTTTCCAATTGAATAATAAGAGTTTATACTATACTTGTTTGATATACCATTAGTGGAGCCTCTAACCTTGACATTTGTTATTATTATTGTTTAATCCTTACATTAATTTTCCATCTCCAAGTTCTCATCATCATCATCTTCTTCTCTTTTTTTTTTTTATTATTATTATTATTACTACTACTACTATTATTATTATTATTATTATTATTATTATAGTTATTATTGTTATTGTCATTGTTGTTATTATTGTTATTACTATTATTATTGTTGTTGTTGTTGTTATTATTGTTGTTGTACTATTGTCCTTTATAATTTGTACAATTAACCTCCCTATGGTTCGACCCCGGTCTTGCCGGGTTATTTATTACTTCGACACTCCTGCACTTGTGAGAAGACATCAACCTTTTAGTCGTGTCAGGGAACAACTTAAAGGGTAAGTTCTAGTCATTAAATGCTCAAGGTAGGCTACTATCTATTCTTTGAAAAGTCTTTCGCATGCTCAGTGATCTTTCTCGAAAGGTTGATGTAAGGCTTACAAGTAGCGTGAAGATAGAGGCCCTGAATAATATCAGTTTAGGCATACCAACCACTATCGAGTAAACAATCAAGCGAAAGTTGGATGATTTCACGAGTCTTACCCAGGCTAAAACCGTTGGGGTACCGCTACTCTCCCACTTAACATAAAGTTTATACAACAGATATTTATCATGAAATGCGTGGTGTGTGAAGGCGTTAATGCATATCCAATATATATGATGGCATGAATAAATATGGATGCTAAAGTTGTAAAAATAAATAAAATAAACCAAATACAAAAAAAACCAACAACACAACAAGCATTTATAGCAATTTTGACAAAAAAAGACAAAGCTTAGTCTTAGTCCCCAATGGAGTCGCTATTCTGTCGCACCCAACATCGCGGTGGCCTTAAAAATTTAATCTCATTGAAAAAATGGATGGATTTCGGGCATCTTATTCGTCAAGTGAGGAATGGTCTTTGTTTAAGGAGTCGTCACCTAGTATTGTGGTTACTAGGAACCCTAACTAGTCAACAGAGATTCTATGGTTCGAGACTGATTACGCAAAAGGGAAGATATTATCACCCCTTTAGTGTCCTGCCTAAGGCAAGCTGCATTGCTGACTTGGTCAATAATTGCTAATGTTTTGTTGGTTTATGCTACGGTGGTTTTGCGTGTAATATTCCTGACTCTAGCGTCAGTGAATATTCAACTACAGAAATTTATTTTTACGCATCACACAAAAGATAAAATAAATTTAAATTAGTATTTTTTATTCCCGACTTTAGTGTCAGTGAACAAATAAATAAAAATTAAATTTATTTTTATGCATGCACATATTTTCTTATTTTTTTCTAACAAAATGAAATAAAACAATGAATACAAAATAATATAAATTTGAACTGGTATTTTTATTCCTAACTCTGGTGTCAGTGAATAAACCAATAAATTTACATTATTTTTTATTCATGCATATATATTTTTTTATTTTTGTACTTTTAATATTTTTATTTTTCTACTTTCTACTTTTTTTATATTTTATATTTTTTATTCTATTTTTGGGCTGGGTTGGGCCCAGCCTAGCTCAACCCACATGGGCTAGGCTGGACCCAGCCAGCCCGGCCCGGGTCACTGGCCTAAACCAGTGACCTGGCTAAACAAACAGATGCACGCGTGAAACAAATTCACGCGTGCATCAACAGTGCGAAGGTAATTAAGTTACCTTCGCACTTTAATTACCTTCGCACTGTTCAACTGTTATTGAAACACCGAAGAGCGAAGACAACGACGGAAATGGGCGCACCTATTTCTTTGTTTATGACAATTGAAGAAGTCTCCTACGACTGCTTTGATTCCGCTGCATTCTATTTCTGGCAATGCTGAGGAAGGCTATAATGCTGGTGTGACTTTGATTCTACTGATTTCTGTTTCTGGCGATGCTGAGGAAAGTTGCACAGCCGGTGTTTGTTCGATTTCCTTTTGTCAATAACCAATGGTTCGGTGATCAATTGGTTTCTTCAGTGACCAAAACAGGGTTGATTCGTGGTCCTCTGCCTTTCTCTCCTTTTCTGTGTATTTTTTTTGACAAAAACTGGTTTCTTCTTGCAGGGACGAAATGATGTTTTTGGTTCTTCTCCCTATTTTCTTTTTTTGGTTGTGTTTTTGTTTGCTTTTTTTTCCTTGGGTTCTGCTATGTTTTTTTCTCAGTTTTCCTCCTCTCTAGCGTCGGGTTTTCTTCTCCCTTTTATAGAGAAGTTGGCCCTGCAACCAGTCCTGTCTTTGCAGGACTGTGTTATGGAATCCCTGAATGAGATTATTGGCAATAGATGTCATCCGAGATCGGGTTTGTTGCAGATTATCAGCTCCCTTGCTGAATCGAAAGCTCCCCTATTGACTCGGGATGGAGAAGACGCATGACTGTTCCACCAGCAACGACGGCGTTTTGGCTGGAAAACGGGAGTTTTCAATTTGATCCTTGAACTTGGAAATTCAGCAATTGGACCCCTGAGCAATTAAAAATTTCTTATAATTTTTCCCCTTTTTAATTAATTCCAATTAAATCCCTGAATTATAGTGTCATTTACACAACAGTTCTGAATTTCTAAATTATTCAATTTAGTCCTTGGGCTTTAATTTTCCAGCCATTTTCTCTAAATAACCTCTAAACTTTGGTATTTCTTCAATTAAACCCCTGATTCTTTTAATTAATTAAATCAAAATTTAATTAAGTCCTCAAACTCATTAATTCTTTAATTTCTCTTAATTTGATTAATTAACTTAATCCCAAGCTCAATTAAGTCTCAAAATTTATTAATTCTCCAATTAAATCCTTGATTTAATTAATTAAACTAGTCAAAAGTTTAATTAAATATTTAAACTTTCCAATCATGTTGCCATTAACCCAAATTTTAATTCATTATTTATTTATTATTTTTTCATTTATTTTTAGTAAATAAAATAATTCTCCAAATTTTAATTCATTCTTTATTTATTTATTTTTTATTTATTTTTAGTAAATAAAATAATTCAAATAAAAAGATTAAAAATTGGGTCACGAGAAGCGTGAAACACGATTTTATATCATATGCTTCTTTAAAGTTGTAGTGTAATCATTGTAACTATGTACGAAAAAGCAAATGGGAACATCTCATATTATATTGTAATAATTGTAACTATGCACGAGAAAGCAAATGAGAACAATTAAAGTAGGACTATTCCAAAAGAAAAGGGGAAACCAGTAATAATTGACTTTCTTCTTTTTTGCTTGCCTATTTTAGAAGCAAGAATGTGAATCTAATCGATTTCAAGCTATAATATTATGGTTTAACAAATGCAATACATTTTTTCATATATAATAAACTAAGAAAAAAAATATTATAAAAAATATATGATAACTGATTTCAATTGAGAGAATCTAAAAAATGTTAAATGGACTATACATTATAAAATTGAAGTTTTTTTTTAATGACCCCATTTCAATAATTTAATTTCATATGTTATGAGAACTTAATGATTAAATAATTAGAAATTCAAATCTCATAAATTTAACTTGAAACTGATGGATATGGAACTTAAAGGTAGAATTGTTTTTTATACAATTTTATATTCTATGCTTCTTTAAAGCAAAAGAGAACATCTCATAGTATAGTGTAATAAGTGTAACTATGTACGAGAAAGCAAATGGGAATATTTTTATTATAGTGATTGAGAGATCATATTAATAAGATTTAGGCAATGCCATTAAAAAGAAAACAAATTAACTAAAAAAAGCAAACAAGAACAATTAAAATAGGATTATTCCAAAAGGAAAAAAGGTTAAACAAGTAATAAATTAATTTCTTCTTTTTTGCTTGCCTATTTTAGAAAGGTAGAATGTTAATCTTGATTTCAAGCTGCAATTAATATTATGGTTTAACAAATGCAATACATTTTTCACTTATACTGAAACTAAGAAAAAAAATCTGACCAGAATCTAATCTTAATATATTTATTTTTATAATGATTATTTAAATAAGTTCTTAAGCTAATATATACTTCTGAAAAAGGATTAATTAAATTATTAATATGGAAGAAAATATCCCTACAAAGGAGGAGCTCATCAGCAAGAGCTCACCATAAAAGAACAGTGTATTTTAAGAGATCGATACAAAGCATTATTTAATTATTTAAAATAAATAAGAAGCTTAGATGGCTGCTGATAGTATAGAATGTTAGAAAGTTAGATATAAAATTATTTATAAAATTTAAATTTAAAATTATTTTAAGCGAAAGGAGAATCAACATATCTTTATTATATTCTCATAATAGTTTCACTTTATAAACCAAACAAGCAACACACAGATCCTAATTTACTTTTTTTCTGAAAAAGGAACTAAGGGATTGTATATATAGGGTTCTCAAACGACTTAATTCAGAAAAAAACTACAAGCTAGGTTGTTTCTTTGTAGTCATCTCTTCGGAAAAAAGTTTTCTTGTTAACATTGATTTTACCAAGAAGTAGGGGGAGGAGCATTTCGATCATTTCCATTACTAAAAGGTATGATGTACTTACAGTTCTCCTTGAGTGCTCACTACCTAATTTTGTTTTCCATTATATTAATGATCCGTATTATGAGTTATAAAATATAAATTTATTTTTAGGATTTCACCTCATTTAGATTTGAGTTGAGATTGTTTATTAACAATAGTCACTTACGTAATTTTTTGTAGAGAGAAAACATGGGTTCTCTTTCTATATTGGAGATACCTTATAGAGCGGCCATGAGTGGAGATTGGAAAAGCATGCTTGACCATTATCAGGGACGTGTCCTAGATGTGCCCTTCCCAGTTACGCTCTCTGCGGATACTGCACTTCATATAGCTGTGTACAGCAAACAAGAGCAACCACTTAAAGATTTACTTGAAATCGTGAAGGATATAAAATTCCTTGTACCTGATGAGACAGAGTCCCTTGTAACTGAGACAGAGTCCCTTGTACCTGAGACAGAGTCCCTTGTACCTGAGACAAAGTCCCCTGAGATTGAATTTCTCAAGAGAAAAAACAAATTTGGAAATACGGCTCTTCACGAGGCAACCATCTACGGGAATTATGAGGCTGTAAGACTCTTGGTAGATAGATGTGAAGACCTCCTTAAGGAAACAAATAACTACGGTGAAACCCCATTGTTTACAGCCGCTGGATTTGCTGAGGCAGAAATAGTGGAGTTTTTAATCCGTTCCAAACCACAACAATGCGTGGGTGATAATGGCCGCCTGTTATCAATTCACCACAAGAGAAAGGAAGATGACCTGTCCATCCTTAGCAATGCTATCAGAGGGCAACACTTTGGTAACAATTATTCCTCTCTTTATATAATTCTCAATTTTAAAAAGTATACTCATATATATAAGATATCGTATAATTCTTCTATGCCTAATTTCATGAATGCAGAAACAGCTTTAATGTTGCTAGAAATGGATGCCTCGCTCCACAAGTTGAAGGACAAAGACGGCGTAACTGCTCTTCAACTTCTAGCCGAAATGCCAACCGCTTTTGAGAGTGGATTTCCCATGGGCATATGTGAAAGACTCATCTACTGCTGTATGCCTAAACTAACCACGTTATTAGACCTTACAATATTGCCTACATATTTCTTGTATGTATACCATGGACACACACACACACACACACACACACACACACATATAAATTGAACTCTATATTATGTTGCAGGCCTTCCTGTTAAACGTCACCACGAGGTAAAATCACAGGTAGAAACTTGGTTGAAGAAAGGAAAGATGCCGGAGAGGAAACCAAGAGGCGGCATACTCAAATATTTAAAAGTCCCTAAAGGTATGGGACACAATTGAGGCCCGTTCTTTTGGTTTCAAGGCTAGGTGGTATTATATATTGAGCTACCACCTTTTGTAGTTGTTCTCTTATAAGTATTACTTAGTAACTTCAATTTTTTTTAATTGAAATGATTGTTTAAATGATATTATAACTTTAATAATAGATAATCATCCTATATTAGAGACTTAAATTCATTTGATATTGTGATAATAATTGT
Organism: Populus pruinosa; assembly: GCA_026413675.1. NCBI lineage: Eukaryota > Viridiplantae > Streptophyta > Magnoliopsida > Malpighiales > Salicaceae > Populus > Populus pruinosa. The sequence continues at coordinate 2,054,312 of CM048602.1, read as the reverse complement.
TTTTTAAAGTATTTTTTTTAATCCATTGAAATAATATTTTTTTAATTTTTTATATTAACACATCAAAATAATCTAAAAACACCAAAAAAATATTTAATTTAAAACAAATAAAAAAATTATAAAAAAATACTTTTAAAATACAAAATAAATATCATTTTAATAAGAAATGATTACCGATTTGAATCCTAACACTCATTTTTTTAATTAACTTAACAATTTTAGCAAAAGACGGTTGTAGGGATAAATTGCTTTGTAATTGTAACAATTTCAGCAAAAGACAGTGTATATTTCAAAACTAAATTGCTTTGTAATTGTAACTTGCTTTTGAATTTCGTGATCTTCACTGGACCATTAGTCCTTACTAGCTCTCCAACTATATTGGATTTTGATAATTATTTCTATATTTCATTCAAAAGACTCAAGTTTTGCAGTGGGTTATTTCACAACTTTATGCATCACTCACATTATTTACTGAGGACTGGTGGTTCTAACACCGATTGATCACCATCTCATTGTTATTTAAAAAGGTGTATTACATCGAAATGTTTTCTTTTTTACTTGAATAATCCTTATGCTACGTACGATTTCTTCTTTTAATTATGTTGGTGTTGTTTTGTCTTCTACAAATTTTTTTATAAACGAGAGAGACTATTATTAATAACGGAAAGGTAGCCATATAGTTTTTGACTACCCAATATAAAGTCCAAGGCATGAAAGCAAAGAGAATTGCTGATATAAAGGTTAAAACCCAGATAATCATTATCTTTTTTCACCTTTAGCATGTCTCTATCTTTTCACCTTCTACAATCATGATATTTTTTTGTTCATCCTTCTACTATCATTAATTGTTAGCATTTCTGTCTGTTTCTTAAAAATGGCGCCTACCTGTCATCCATTTTTAATTTCATTCCCCTTCGCATCAACATGAAGTACGATGGTGGCTGGAAGGATTCTGGAACCAGAAAAGAAAGCATGTATTTGCTTTGAGACTCGCCGAAATCCTAATAGAGAACGATGAGTCATTGAAAAAAGTCAGCATAATAAAGGAAGGACTGGGTGCCAAAGAATATACGAAGGGCGAAAACCAGTTCTCTGAACTCAATAGCAAAGGAAAAGAAACAGAAGAAATCCAACGTCATTATACAACAGAAACTTCTGAAACAAACTCATCATTGAAGGAGAAGATCCCATTGTTTATTGCAACCAAAAATGGAAAAGAAGAAATTGTGTTGGAGATAATGAAAAAATATCCCGATGCTGTTGTGCTGCTCAATGGAACGAACTCGTCATTAACTAGGAAGGAGCATATCCCATTGTTTATTGCAACTATAAATGGAATAGAAGAGATTGTGTGGGAGATAATAAATCAATATCCCCACGCTGTTGAGCATCTCAATGAGGAGGGGCAGAGCATTTTGAATGTGGCCGTCAAGCATCGCCAGAAAAAGATCTTCAGTCTTGTGAAGCATCAGAAAATACCATTGGCTAGACTGCATCGAGTTGTTGATAAGAAGGGCAACACATTGTTGCACCATGTTGCAGATATGGAGCATTACACAGGAGGAACCAAGCCTGGGCCTGCACTTAAACTTCAGGAGGAGTTGCAATGGTTTGAGGTGAGACCTTTTCTTCCCTTTTTCTTTACCTCCTGATAGAAATTATTGAAGGACTTGGTACAGGATTACCGTCTTGTGTATTAGAGAACCAAACCTATTAAAACATTTGTTTCAATCAAATTGTCCAATCCAGTTAAGGTTATAGAAAAACCGTCAAACTGTAAAAAATCGATTTTAATGCTAATGAAACGTAGACATGTCACCTAATTAAGACATCAGGCTGATCTAGTTCTCCTTGTCACCCGAACCAACAACTTAAATATTATTAAAAATTATACTGAATTAAATATATAATACGTTGTTTTATTTACAAACTCCATTTATATAACAATCATATTTATCTCCCGATTATTGCAGAAAGTGCGCAAGGTAATTCCTTCTCATTATGTCACGCTTCGGAACGATGAAGGCAAGACTGCAGAAGAGCTCTTCAAAGAGAGTCACCAGGACCAACTGAAAAATGCACAAAAATGGATAAAGGAAACGACTCAGTCTTGTTCCACAGTAGCTGCACTTGTAGCTACTGTTGTCTTTGCTGCTGCCTATACTGTGCCCGGAGGTTCTGATAAGAATGGCACGCCCAACTTCATCAACTCTCCCTATTTTCTGGTTTTTACTGTCTCGGATGTTCTTTCCTTAGCAAGCTCCTTGACTTCGCTTGTGGTATTTCTGTCTTTGTTGACCTCTCCATTTGAGCAAGAAGAATTTCACATCTCTCTTCCTCGGAAACTTCTTTTTGGCTTCACCTTCCTCTTCTTTGCTGTGATAACGACCATGCTATCTTTTGGGGCCACAATCTTGATACTCATTCAGTCAGAGAAAAAGTTGACAACATTACTCCTTTCCATTGCTGCATTCCTTCCAGTCTTAGTATTTGCATTAATGCAATTCCGTCTGTACTTCTCATTTATGGGCTCTACATACAACATTCTCAGCATAACCGTGAAAGCTCTGCCACGGTTTCTTGTCCCTTGCCTACCACGGCAGAAAAAGTTCCGTCGAGTTGCTTATTATGGGAGATTTAACTGACATAGAGGTTATTCCATTTTCTTGATGGTTTGAACCTCTACCATAGATCATTATATATTGTGTTTTATTGCATGTATGGTTGTGATTCAGTTTCGTGATATTTATGTGGTTGTGCTGTTTTCAATGACGGCCTTAAAGCCAGTATGTATTATATATAGTTTGTCACAGGTTGGTATTTGAATGGTATGATTACAGGCCTTCAAGCTTGCTTCAATCAGTTACATGGTAATAAATTTGGATGTAAATTATAAATGTTTAATGTGTGGTCGTTCTGGAAGTGCAGGAATAGTAAATTATAAATATTTAGCGTGCGTTTGAATTAGAATTAGAATTTTTCGTGTTCTGTGAACATCTAACCAGCTCGCAATCACACACATAGTTATGGATTCTGGTTCTCCTTGTATTGAACGGTGGTGTTCTGATAATTATCCATTAAAAGCTAAGTATATTAACACACAATATTTAACGTGGTTTCGGTAAATTACCTACATCCACGGAAGTAGTCTATATTATTAAAGATAGAGACATAATACAATATACAGAAGAGTATCACAACCATTCAACTCTTATTTCTCATTGCTGCATAGGACAACTACTGCATAAGATAGCAGGGCTGTTGGTGGCAACCCTTCGTTTCTCCCTTTCTTCTTCTCTCTTTTGTTCTTGCTCTCTTTCTCACTTTGTGTTGCACTCTTGGTGTCTATTTATAGGTTTCAATGACAACTCTTCTTGCTCATTTGTCAACAACGATAGCTGCCAACTCCAGCTCTTCTTCAACAATAGTGGCTGCCTATCTTTGACATTTAGGAAAAGCTACTGCATTATCAATGAATGGTGTCGTCCATTAATGGTTGCTGCATATTAATGGCAACCAACCTAACAATCACCCCCTTTGTCATTCATGTGGGGCAATTGTCCACTTGCTTCTTCAACACACGCTTGCATCTTGCAGCTCGTCCAAACTTACCATTCTAAGAGCATCTTTGGCTAAGTTTACAGGAACTCAACAAACCTTTCAATCATCAGAGTAACCAAAACACATCTTTTCTCACATAAAAGGATCACTACAACTAGATGGTTTGCCGCATCATATCTGAATAATGTTAACGCTTGTCTCTGGAACAACATTCCTTTTCGAGTGTATCAACCATACTCAATCCAAAATTATTTATCAAGCCTTACATCAAGGCTTCAACACCCTCTCAAACAGAAATTTCTATTTTTAAGTGCGATAGTTATAGAGTATTTCAATGTGATCATGAGCTCACCATTCTTCCAAGAGTCTACTCATCCCGAAGTTGTGTCTACCCTCTGTTCCACCCTAGGAACCACACCTTACTTCTCCATGAGTCTCTCGCTCTTAGTCTCAAGAGTCCTCTAGGTAGCTCTCTACCTTTAACCATGAGGGTAGCCCATTAAAGGTTGATCCATATTTTTCTTTATACTCTGAGTATTACAATGCCATTACCAAGCTCATCACCTTGATAATAGTCAACTTATTCCCGGAACCAGCGCATGTTCTCTGCTCATTCCTAGCAGTCACGTCTTAATGCTCCACAAGTTATCAACTTATTATTCAAGGCATATGTTATCTAGCTCATTGATCTTTAACCTAGGAACAATATCAATGAAAATCAATCATGTATTTGTCTCCATACTCATCATAACCACTTCATTGGCTATCAATCTGTCCACTCATATCTAGTCATCACATCGGCTTTGGGGCGTTCTATAATTAGGGCTCCTATCAAGGCTCTCACACCTTCTCCTAAGGTGTTTCCGCTCATCATCATGTGACAATCTAAAATAGGGCTCCTATCATAATCCTCATACCTTCTCTAAGGTGTTTTTGCCTGTTATCATAAGGCGGTCTGAACTGGGGCACATATCACGGCCCTTACACCTTCTTTAAGGTGTCTTCGCCTTTTATAGGTGGTCACATCTTTCTTTAGGTAGGATGCTTCAAAGTGGCTCTAAAAATTCTCTACCACCATGTGGATTATGGGAGAGATAACTACCTGTGATCACATAGAAAGAGAAAGTTGCGTCATACTCATCGCAATCCTTTACCTCGATTTCTATGTTTGGAGCTTTTACGCCTTTTTGCTTAATAACTCCACTTACACCAACTTTTTTTTATATATTTTTTCCTTTCATCATAAGTGGTCACTTTTTATCACAGGCATTTGCACCCCCTCAATTAGGTGCATGTACAACAACTCTCTTTCTATCTTTGCATGCATTGGAAAGGTCTTCGCCTATTGTCTTTATTAAAAGCACAAGAGACTCCCTATTGTACTTCATATAGTCTCTGCTCTGAGTTTCATCTAGGAACTCTTCTTCTTCTTGCATTACAGTACCTTGTTGGATTCTATGGGTACTCCTACATAATCTTCATATGCCCTCATGCAATTTCTATTCTTCAGATTTTTCCTTATTCCTTGCTTATGTTTGACAGTAACTCATCCTGTCACAACACCTATCCAAGTCAAAATAGGATGCCAATTTTCATCTCCTTGCTGTATTTCTCTACCTTTATTAGGGTCTTCACCAATTCTCCCCCCGAGAAATTACAGTCATCAAATCTAACTTTTTGAAGAAATCACCACTCTATCAGATCCTTGAACATATGGAACTTAAAATGTTTTTTTGTGCCATCGTCTTACTAGACTTCAACTGTTTCATTACAAATTGCTATATATATGAAAATAGAACTGTATAGATAATGCTTCAACTAAACAAGTTTCTAGGAAAGATTGGAGGGGTCCCACTGGTCCCCCTTAAAACCTAATTTCCTAGACAAAACTTCTTACGCCATAGTTATCCATCATATTGTCTTTCCTTATATACAACCATTTGCTAACTTTGTCGTGACTTTTCTTTGCAAGTGATCTAGAATATTTTGGTTTCATACCTAATTTCTCAACATCTGGTGAGACTACCAGTTCTTAGATTCATCAAGATTGGTTTTCGTCAATTTTCACTCTCTACCTTAAATTGTTCACATGATCGGGTGTCTAAAGTGTCCTAATTTTGCCTTCCCTCAAGGTAATTAAAAATCCCTCACCTAGCAGTTCAACACATGTAATTGGATAAACATGTGCAATTTCTTCTTCTTTATCTTCATCGACCACCATAATGACCATCAGATGCCTCTTGATTAGGAAATCTCTCTTTAATAATTCACCACCACCATTTTTGGTCTCAATCTCAACAATCTAATCGTACCATTGCATCCAGAACGATCAAATTAGCTGGAAACAAGTCTGAAATTGTCCAAATCGCATTTCAGACGGCTATAATTTGATCAAAATAATTATGGCCTAATGAATGGCTCAGATTCAATCTCAGATCAGGTTGCACATAGGATCAACTACACTAGATCCTATCCTTCGGCTCGCGGCTCAGCTCGACTCCAAACTGGCTTGGCTCACTCGGCTCAGCTCGCAGCTGATGATGTGGCCGATAGGCCCCCTGTGATAACATGCCAACTGATTGGGTGCTGACATGATATGCTTACTGTGCATGATGATATCACAACTACATCATGCTGACATCATCATTTGACATGCATACTGTGCATGTTGACATCACAATTATGTCATGCTAACATCATCATTTTGGTATATATAAACTAACGTCACAATTATGTTATATTGATGTTATCAATATCCGGGTTAGTCATATGGATCAAGTCTACTGGTATTCAGGTCTGATCAGTTCATTCGAGCGAAGAAGACACGTGGCATGCATGGGGCGCGTTTGCGCGCGTGGACTACCACCTCGTTGATGTGTGGGGGAGCGTGTGGGCATGTTTGATGTCCATTTTCGACGTCATTTTTACCAGTAGCTTCATCTCTTCCTCCTCTACATAATGGTATGGTCAAAATATAATTTTGACAACTATCATTTTTTAGCAAAAATCAAACACCACTTTAAACCATATGCTCTAATATCAATTGTTGGTTATTCCGGCTCCCCCTGGCAGATCGATGATGTTCTGATAGTTGTCCATTAGAGACTAAGCACATTGACACAAAATATTTAACGTGGTTTGACAAATTACCTATATCCATGAGAATAATCTATATTATTAGAGATAGAAAAGAATACAATACACATAGGAATATCACAACCATTCAACTCTTATTTCTCATTACTGCATAGGGCAGCTGCTGCATAAGGCAGCAAGGCTGTTGGTGGCAGCCCTTCTTTTCTTCCTCTCTTCTTCTCTCTTTTGTTCTTGCTTTCTCTCTTACTTTGTTTTGCACTTTTAGTGTCTATTTATAGGCTTTAATGACAACTCCTCTTGCTCATTTGTCAATAATAGTGGCTGTCAACTCTAACTTTTCTTCAATAATAGTGGTTGCTAACTTTTGACATTTAGAAAAGGTTGCTACATTGTTAATGGACGGTTCCGTTCATTAATGATTGCTGCATATTAATAACAACCAACCCAACACACACACACACACAAAACTAGACCCAACAAGCAAAACTAGCACCAACCCGTAACAACCCAAACCAACAATCCTCTCCATCATCTTCCCTAACTTGCAAGCACCGTGAGACCACTCTCACTGATACAAAGCTTCATCCCTCTCTTTAGACCAAAATAATCAACCCACCTCCCACTTCAACACCTCTAGTAACACCATCACCAACAACCCCACCCTCCAAGTCACCACCAAAAGCCTTCACCTCAGCCAGCCATAACAACCATTACACACCACTATTACACTTCACTTCCTCCATTCTTCCACGCCTCTCTCTCTCTTCAATCCACCCCAAAAGGAAAAACTAAAAAATACAACACAAGAATCACGTGATTGATAAAGGGTGGGCATTTTACTGGGGTACCAGTGAATGGTGAGCTCAACAAATCACTGAAGATTGGGGCATTGCGGAGAAGTCGGACTTGGTGGGACCAATTGGTGGTGGCGTCCGGTACCCACGCGGCGCCATTATTTCAGCACTTTCAGAATTTTTTAGCACTGTTCCTTGGTTTTCAACAATTTTTCTAGATTAATTTATGAATTTCATAAGGTTTATTTTATAAATTATAAATATTTAATGTGTGCGTGTTTGAATTAGAATTAGAATTTTTAGTGTTTTATGAACATGTGTATTTTTAGTGCTTTATGGTAAAGATAGCAGAATTACATAAAAATAAAGCAGAATTTCTAATAAATGAAGAGAGAGGGATCAATTATACTCTTTTGTTAATGAATTCTTTCACATTGTTACATAACTTTATATCAATTTATAGTTGGAAAACGTGGACAAGCTTCTAGCCTCAATGCTAACAAACTTTCTTAACTGTATAACTATACTAACAATATTTTAACCACTTGACCCTTTAATCTCTTGACATATGGCAAAACTAGGTCGTTTGGTATCTTTACACCTTTGCACTCTTCACTGTGGTTAAAAGATGCTCCCCCAAGATTCAATTGTTTCTTTGGCTGCTTGTTCAAGATAAAGTATGCATGCACTCATGATTTCTTGTTTCAGCGTGATTTGCTTTAACTTCATGCAACTTTTCTTTACTTGTATTGTTTGGAGTTTGTGGCTTCATAATGATATAATTTTGTTTTAGATTAGTGTGGGTGTTCGGCCAATTTGTGCGCACCATGACTAATTTAATGGGCTCTGAAGTTATCAATTATGTAAGCCTCTAGTAGCTATCATATGAGCAACCGAAAACTCAAACCTGAGAACACAGAAGGAACAAACTTCTTGATTCCAAGTTTTTATCACTTGATCACCACCTAGATGAATGATGTAATCTTTAATAATGCCACTCCAGATCTTCAGGGTTGCTTCTACATGATTCTTCAGAGGGTTGCTTCTACTTGATTCTTCACAGGCTTTCCTTATGGTTGAAGATTGATAGAAGCACTTTTGCTTACACCAGAATGGATCTAGGGATCAGCTCTGATGGGATCAAGTTCTGGGATAACAGAATAACTCATAGCTGATCACTTTTACCATTTTTCCTTTGTTTGGTCTCCCTTTCTTTCTTTTATGGCTTCTTTTGTTCTTCTTTCTGTTGTTGTCTTTTTCCGACTTCTTTGGCTATCTTCCCAGAAATTAATAAAATCTCGATTATTATCTAAAAAAAATCGGGAGGATATATAATAGTTAGTGCCAGCAAGTTGATCGTGAACTAGCAAAAGAAAAAACATAGTCTAACATACAAAAAGAAAAGGCCAAAGCATGAAAGTCTAAATCAAAACTTGTTTAAGCTATCTTAGAAGGGTCGTTATGTATTCGTCCAATTCAGTGTACCTTTTTTCAGATAATAGTCGAGATTTTATTAACTTTTGGCTAATAGGAAGACAGCCGAAGAAGTACGTAGAAAAAAAAGGCAACAACAGAAGGAAGAAAAAAAAGAAGCCGTTAAAGAACGGCTGCTGCAACGAAGACAAGGGAACAGAGACCAGACAGAGGAAAAAATGGAAAAGATAATTGGTGTTGATGATGTAAACTGCAAATAATATCAATTATTGGAATCGGTAGCACCTCTGAAACCCTTCTAGTGGATGCCATGTTTTTCGGTGAGGCCATTATGTAGTTAAGTTAGATGCTCTGATACTATAATCGAAAACACAACATATATAATAGATGATGACTATACATTTGGACTAATGTATATTAATTTGGACATCACTTAATACATGAGAAAAATAACTAAGGCAGGCGGTCCAGTGGGCTGAATGGACCTGCCGTTGTTTGCCTCTCCAGTATGTCTCTTGTACAAGGACAAGGACTTGACGAATAGTTGATGCTCCCCAATATGTCACTTTTACAAAGACGTTTTATTCTATCAACTTTATTTTATTCTTATAAAAGTAATCAATAAGAATTCACCTTTATTATATATTCTTAACGAGGAATAGTTATATAAAAGATTGTATATAAAGGGTTCTCTAACGGCTTTATTAAGAAAAACTGCAAGCTAAGTTGTTTCTGTGTAGTCATCTCTCTGAAAACGAGTTTTCTTGTTGACATTGATTTTACCAAGAACTAGCTATAGCAGCAATCCAATCACTTCCATTACTAAAAGGTATGTAAGTGCATGATATACTTACAGCTATTTTTGAGTGTTTTCTTCCGTATCTTGTTTTCCATTATATTAATGATCGGTATTATGAGTAAATATATACAAACCTGCTTAGGATTTCTCGTAACAGTTTAATTAGCTTTGAGTTGAGATTGCTCATTAACAATAGTTACTTGCATAATTTCAGGTAGAGAGCAATTATGGGTTCTGAGGCAATACTGAAGGTACCCTATAGAGCAGCCATGAAAGGAAAATGGGATCGCATGATTGACTACTATCAGAAACATTCCGAATATTTGTACTCTCCAGTTACGGCCTCCAAGGAGACTGCACTTCATATAGCTGTGTGCAGCAAACAAGAGCAACCACTTAAAGAGTTACTTGAAATCATGACGACAAGCGAATTACCTTTAACTGAGACAGAATTTCTCAAGAAAACAAACAAATTTGGAAATACGGTTCTTCACGAAGCAACCATCTATGGCAATAATAAGGCTGTAAAACTCTTGGTAGAACGTTGTCCCGAGCTGCTTTCGGTTCTAAATGACTTCGGTGAAACCCCATTGTTTACAGCTGCCGGATTTGCAAAGACAAAAATAGTGTTTTTAATCAGATCCAAACCAGGACAACGAGTGGATGATGATGGCCTCCTATTACCAATTCACCGCCAGAGAACGGTAGATAACCTGTCCATCCTTAGCGCTGCTATCATAGGGCAAAACTTTGGTAACAATTTCTCTCTATATTGAATTTTCAAATTTAAAACTATGCATAAATAAGATATTGTATAATTTTTGTCTTCCTAATCCCATGAATGCAGAAACAGCTTTACTGTTGCTAGAACTGGATAGATCGCTCGCCAGCTTGAAGGACAAAAATCAAATATCTACTCTTCAACTTCTAGCCGAAATGCCAGCTGCTTTTGAGAGTGAATTTCCCATGGGCGTATTTGAAAGACTCATCTACTGTTGTATGCCTACTCCAACCACATTATTAGACCTTACAATATTGCCTATATATTCTTGTTTGAATACCATGGACATACACACACACACACATATATGTATATAATTTCAACTCTATATATTATGTTGCCGGCCTGGGGAGTGTGACGAAGAGGAATCAAAGAGGCGGCATACTCAAATATTTAAAGGTCCCTAAAGGTGTTGGACACAAGTGTGGCTCACTTTTATAGATGCACTTCTTCTTTTAATTATCTTGGTGTTGTTTTGTTTCATATATGATAATTAATTTAGCTTATCTCTATTTTTTCACCTTTTTCTATCATTGACTTTTTTTTCTGTCATCATTGGCATTTCTTTCCATTTCATAAAAATGGCTAGCTCTCATCCATGTTTAATTTCATTCCCTTTCGCATGAGCATGATGTAGGATGTTGGCTGGAAGGAATCTGTAACCAGAAAAAAAAAAGCGTGTATTTGCTTTGAGATTCGCCAAAAGCCAAAGGATAACAAAAAAATAAAATAAAAATAAAAATAAAATTGTTTTATTATCATAAAAATATTAAATTGGTATATAATAAGCTATAAGTCACAATGTTCAAAATCAATTTTATTTTAAATAACAATATATAATTATTTTTTTAACAATAACTAAAAAGCATATATTTTTCTAATAAATATGCTTCGAATATATCTAAATTGATGAATTTAAAAAATTATAAATTATATAAAATAAAAACTCTTAATGTCTATATATTATATGTTTATTTTAAAAAAATCATTTCACTTGCATACAATGATTTATTACAAAAAAAAAATGAAATGAAATGCATCTGTAAAAATTAATTATTTTTTTTAAAATATATACTTTCTTATAAATATATATTTTAGTAAGTTACATACTCAATACATAAAAAAATTAAAAATGAATATTAGTTAAAAAATTTATAAATTTAAAATAATTTTCTCTTCGTATCTACCCATATTTTTTGTGTGAGGTAAATATTAAAGATTATGTCAATTATATATAAATGTATTCATTGGGTAGGTTATAAATTACATATCCATTCTACATAAATTTTTATTATCTTTTATTTTTTAAAAAATTTAAAATATTTATTTATTCAATTTCTATTTAATTCAATTTAAATACTTACTAAACCTTTTTAAAAAAATATAAAACAAGATAGAGGTTAAAGCTTCAACTATATTATTAACAATATCTTTACATTTGTCTAAAATCCCTCAACACGGACTAAAAAGAAGTAAAGGTTTTGAGCAGTCAAATAAAGATGTTTCCTTCCCTCACCCGATCTTCCCTCCCACCAGAACCACAAACGCCAGCCATCGGCATTTCCAGAACCTCTCTCTTCAATCACAGCGTCTTCCACCTTAACTCCATAGAGCCCTCTCCCAAACAGCAGCGTTTCCTTCTCCCTTCCCCTGACAGCTTTCACTGCCTTCACTCTCCCTTCCACCGCTTGCCCTTGAAGCCACACCCCACCCCCCCCCCCCCCCCCCCCCCCCCCCCTATCTGCCTTTCCGTTCATTCATCTCTCCCCACAAGACAGCCCCCCATCTTCGACCCAACAGAGCCACTAGCCACTTGTAAAGGAGAAGAAGAAAGTAAAAAAAAAAAAAAAAAAGCAGATCTGAAAAAGAACAAAAGTAAAACCAACTGCTGTATGTGTTTCTTTTCTTGTTTTGCATGTCATCGCTGGATAGGAAGGGAAGAAGCCAAACGATTTTTTTCTAGTGAGAGAAGCTCTGCCTTCTCTTTACCCTCTCCTCCACATATGGCCACGTTTTCAAATATTCAAACAAACACAACATCCCACGAATCAACAAACAATCAAAAATCCCTTTCCAACAACCACCTTGACCCAAAACAACAACCAACCCCTAAACACAATCGCAATATTCGTAGCCCAAAAACCCAGAATAACCACTCCTTTCACATTTCAGTGCCACAGATTTACTTCAAACGGTTCCCAATATGGGCTGATTACCATCGCATAAGGGCTTCTTTTAACAAGTTTGGCTCTGTACTCAAACTCTATGTATTCAGGCGTGTCAACAAATCAGGGAGTCTTTTTGGTTTTGTAACAATAGCATCAAACTTTTCTGATAAAGTTTTGCTAGAGAGTGTGAATGACATTTGGTTTGAATGTCAGACTTAAAGGCTAATTTCGCCAGACACTCTAAAAAGATTCCAAGAAAGAACAAAACTCCCGACAAATCAAGACCCAAAACAACTATAAGAGTGCCTATTAGTGAAAGAGATGTAAGAAGTTACAAAGAGGTACTCAGTGAAGGAAAAACGGAACAAATACATCTGCCTGTGGCTTCTGGACCAGAGGATTATTTTGAAAAACTCTCCCTTGATATTGAAGAAGAGGTTATGCTTGCCTAAAGAGATGTCTTCTGGGAAAAATCAAAAAAGGATCCAATTACTCTTCTATACGTTTTGGACTTCTGCAACATCATATATATTTTGCTGGAATGCGCTTTCTTGGGGCATCTCAGGTCCTCATAATTTTTTATACTAGAGACATGTTAATGGAATCATGGAGGAAGAATAATGATTGTTGGGATGTATTTTTTGAGGAAGTTCGCCCTTGTGTTGAGACTGACACAACTTTGAATCGGATGGGCTGGATAACAATAACAAATCTACCCCTTATAGGGTGGAATTGCAGATGCCTCACGAAGATTCTAGAAAGATCTGGTCAGATGATAGGGTATGTTAAAACTACTCTCACGCATTTGAACTATCACAATTACGGACAAGCTATCACCTTATGATGATAGGTCTCTTATCATATTTAATGCTCTTCATCTTGATATGGTGCAAGATCAACATGCCGCCTCTCTTTAGAGAGATTTCCAGAAATTGTGGCATACAATCTTTCTTTTTCTGACAGCAGCTATATAAAATGCAGTCCCATTCCTAATGCTCTTACCCTATATATGGGACGGGGCACTCCTCCTTTGAGAGAAGATGTTAGAAGCCCTGCAGCTTGTTAGGTGATCCAAACATTCAAACACACATAAATTTACATGGTTCGGTAACTTGCCTACTCCACGGAGCTATTGGTTTGTATTAATCAAGCTCAAAAGCAATACAAACAACAAAACAAGGAGGAGGAGAAAAACTTCTCAACTCTCACCCTTAGCTCTCTCTCTGTGTTTCTCTCTATCTCGTGGTCTATCTCAGCTATCAGTGCATCTTCTATTTATAGCTGAGGAGGGAGATGATTGTTCAACAATGGTGGGTAAGTTAGGCACCTACCATTTGACTATAACTTCAACCATGGCTGCCACCAACCATGGCTGCCACCAAACATGGCTGCCACCAACCATGGCTGCCACCGTCCATTTGTGTCCACACACATAACAATCTCCCACTTGGACACAAATGGTGTTAGGTCTGTCTTTTAATCTTCAAGACCCACTGAAGCTTTACACAGCTTCAGTTTATCGAGAGTAACTCCTTTGGTTAACATGTCGGCTGGATTCTTGCTTCCACAGATCTTTTCAAGTAACAGTTGTTCATCGTCGAGCAATTGCCTGATGAAGTGATATTTGATCTGTATGTGCTTTGTTCTGGAGTGAAATGCTGGATTCTTGGCAAGGAAGATTGCACTCTGACTGTCACTATACAAAGTACCTTTTCCATGCATCTTGCCCATTTCTTGCAGGAAATTCTGTAGCCATACTATCTCTTTTGTAGATTTTGAAACTGCGACATATTCAGCTTCTGTCGTTGAAAGAGCAACTATCTTTTGCAAGGTAGAACTCCAAGAAACAGCAGTGCCTCCTAGAGTGTATATATAACCTGTAGTACTCTTTCTGCTATCAACATCTCCTACTAGATCAGCATCTACAAAGCCTTCAAGTTTCAAACCGCCAGCTGTGAAAATAAGACATGTCTCCGATGAGCCTTTTAAGTACCTTATGATCCATTTCACTGCATCCCAATGCTGCTTTCCAGGATTGCTCATATATCGGCTTACAACTCCCACTGCATGGGCAATATCTGGTCTAGTACAGACCATGGCATACATCAAGGAGCCGATAGCTGAGGCGTATGGAATCTGGTCCATGTATCCATGTTCTAGCTCAGTTTTTGGTGACTGGTCTCTACTGAGCTTGAAATGATTCCCTAGAGGTGTACATACTGGCTTGGCATTATCCATACTAAACCTGCTGAGAACCTTCTTGACATACTCTGCCTGTTAAAGCTTTAGTATGCCTTTGTCTTTGTCTCTGATGATTCTCATGCCAAGTATTTGCTTAGCAGCTCCTAGATCCTTCATTTCAAACTGTTTTGACAACTGTTGCTTTAGCTTGTCAATCTCTTCCATGCTGGAACCTACAATTAACATATCATCCACATATAGCAGTAGAATGATATAGGAGTTGTCAAAATGTTTGACATAGCAACAATGATCAGCCTGACATTTTGTGTATCCCGTACTACACATGAAGTTATCAAACTTCTTGTACCACTGTCTTGGAGCTTGCTTCAAACCCTATAGGCTCTTCTTTAGTTTGCAAACTTGACTCTCCTTTCCTGGTATTGCAAACCCCTCTAGTTGTTGCATGTAAATGTCTTCCTCCAATTCTCCATGAAGAAATGCTGTTTTTACATCTAATTGTTCAAGATGTAAATTTTCTGCAGCTACTATCCCCAGAACAACTCTGATTGTTGTAAGCTTCACAACTGGAGAAAATATCTCAGAATAGTCGATCCCCTTCTTTTGCTGAAACCCTTTTACAACAAGTCTTGCTTTGAACCGTTTGCTTCCGTCATGCTCGGTCTTTACTCTGTAAACCCACTTGTTTTGCAAGGCCTTCTTTCCTTCAGGCAGTTTGGTTAACTCCCAAGTCTTGTTCTTCAGCAATGACTCCATCTCGTCCTTCATGGCTAACTCCCACTTGCTCGAGTTTCCATCTTGTAAGGATTCTTCATAAGTTAATGGTTCACCACCATCTGTCAGCAAGATATAATTCAGTAGAAGTGTGAACCGTTGTGGAGGCTTTATAGTCCTTGAAGACCTGCGAATAGCTGGTTCACTTGTCTCTGCACTATCTTGTGTAGAAGTGGTGGGTACTGAAGTGCTTGAACTGTCTTGTATGAACTCTTGAGTGGTAACATCAGGAAGCCCTTCTAATTGTATGAATTCAGATTTCTGTGGACTCGTATCTGAATCGGTTATCTCTAGTTCTGTACTTGATTTGTCTTTGTACAAAACTTTCTCGTTGAAGATCACGTTCCTGCTTCTGATAATCTTCCTGTTCTGATCATCCAAAAAACGAAATCCAAATTCTTCATCTCCATAGCCAATAAAGAAACATTTCTTTGATTTGGCATCCAGCTTGTTGCGAGCATCAGAGTCTACATGCACATAGGAAACACACCCAAAGACTTTTAGGTGAGAAAGTTGTACTTCTTTTCCTCTCCAGACTTCCTCGGGCAGTCTGAACTCCAAAGGTACTAATGGTCCACGGTTGATCAAGTAAACTGCAGTATGAACTGCATCAGCCCAGAATGTTTGAGGTAACCCAGAATGTAACCTCATACTTCTAGCTCGTTCATTGATGGTCCTGTTCATTCGTTCAGCAATGCCATTCTGTTGTGGTGTGCCTGGAACTGTCTTTTTCATTCTGATACCGTTGACAGCGTAATACTCCTTGAAACCTCCATCAATGTATTCTCCTCCATTATCAGATCATAAGCATTTCAGCTTCAAACCTGATTCAGTCTCAACCATAGCCTTCCATTTCTTGAATGTGTCAAACACATCAGATTTATTTTTCAGAAAGTAAACCCATACCTTCCTACTAAAGTCATCAATAAAAGTCACATAGTACCGAGAACCTCCAAGAGATGCTACTGGAGCTGGTCCCCATAAATCTGTGTGCACCAGTTCTAGCTTTCTTGGTCTTAAGGTCCTGCCAACCTTTAAGAAACTGAGCTTCTTCTGTTTTCCGAGAACGCAGCTTTCACAAATGTCTAGATCAACATTTTGTAACTCTGGCAGCTTTCCCTTTGACTGAAGTATCTTCATCCCCTTTTGACTCATATGGCCGAGTCTGCAATGCCATAGCTGTGCCTGATTTTCTGCTTCAGTAGAGGCAATTATATCTGCTGATCTTGTGGTCATATACAGGGTGCCGGTTTTCTTTCCACGAGCCAAAACCATTGCTCCTTTTGATACCTTCCACATTCCTCCAGAGAAAAGGATTGAATGGCCACTATCATCAAGTTGTCCGACCGAGATCAACTTCTTCTTTAGTTCAGGAACATGCCTTACATTTTGCAAGTTCCATATAGATCCATTCATTGTCTTGATTTGCACATCTCCTATACCCACAATATCCAATGGTTGTCCATCAGCTAGATAGACTACCCCATAATTTCCAGCAGTGTAATTTTGCATCATTTCATGGTGTGGAGTACAGTGAAATGAAGCTCCAGAATCAAGAACCCAATCATCAATAGGACTATGTACAACAAGGATCAAAGCATCTTGTACCTCGTTTGTAGTGGCATTTACAGAATCAGCTTCAGGTTTCTTTGGTTTTGTGCAACTCCTCATGAAATGACCAGGTTTGCCACAATTCCAACATTCAACCTGCTTCCTAGGTCCAAACTTGCTTTTGCTTCTGTACCTGGATTTTGATCTGCCTCTGAATAAGCCTCTGTCTTGTCTCCTTCCTCGAGTGTTGATGTTGAAAGCTGAACCTGAACTTGAGCTTTCACCCGAGTCTTTTCTTCGTACTTCTTCAGCTAAAATCAGGTCTCGGATATCATCATACTTTAATTTGGATTTTCCAGCTGAGTTGCTTACGGCTGTTCTCATACCTTCCCAACTGCTTGGAAGTGAAGCTAGCAAAATAAGTGCTCAGATCTCATCATCAAACTCAATTTCAACGGATGACAACTGATTTGTGATGGTGTTGAAATTATTAAGATGCTGTGTAACAGAGGTGCTTTCTATCATCTTCAGGTTGAACAGCTTCTTCATCAAGTGCACTTTGTTATTTGCTGATGGCTTCTCATACATCCCAGACAAGGCTTCCATCAATCTTGCTGTGGATTTCTCTTTTGTAACATTATGAGCAACTCTTCTTGACAATGATAGCCGGATAATGCCCAAGACTTGTCTATCAAGTATTTGCCAATCTTCTTCTGACATGTTTTCTGGCTTGCTCCCTAACAGAGGAAGATGAAGTTTCTTCCCATATAGATAATCTTCAATTTGCATTTTCTAATATCCAAAATCAGTTCCATTAAATTTTTCAATTCCTGCAGCCTTTATTTCATCAGCCATTTTTACTCTTTCTAGGATTTGAATCTCAAAAATCTGACCTTACAGATGTGTCCGGAATGGCCAAAAATGCTGGAAACGACACTAAGATCACCCAAATCGGACTTCGGATGGCTCCGATTTAAACAATCAAAAAATTAAGATAACTGGACGCTACAGATGAAGCCACGTGGCAGGAGGAATAGTCGCTGCGCCACACCGGATCAAAACCCAGTTATGCTGACGTGGCAAGATGACGTGTCAGACACGTAGGCAATGTGGGGCCCACCCAATCTGACGTGGCAGATCGCGGAGATCAAAACCCAGTTATGCTGACGTGGCGGGTTGACCGGTCAGGCTGCTGATGTGGCAGGGTGCGCGGATGCTGACTGTGCCGGACGGCTGACGTGGCTGCTGACGTGGCAGTGTCAATTTGTAGGAAACGACGAGGAAGACGCGTGACGCGCGTACGGCGCGTCTGTGCGCGTGGACAGTACTGGTGGTGGCGCGTGCGGGCATGCAGGACGTCGGATTTTCACCGAGTTTTCACCAGTGGATTCCTCTCGTCGTCCTCTTCACGGTGGTATGTTCAAAAACATGTTTTGAGAACTTTGATTTTTGAGTTTGGATCAAACACCCTCTTTTTCAAGAACTTTCAAGAACAAGCTCTGATACCAGTTGTTAGGTGATCCAAACATTCAAACACACACAAATTTACGTGGTTCGGCAACTTGCCTACTCCACGGAGCTACTGGTTTGTATTAATCAAGCTCAAAAGCAATACAAACAACAAAACAAGGAGGAGGAGAAAAACTTCTCAACTCTCACCCTTAGCTCTCTCTCTGTGTTTCTCTCTATCTCGTGGTCTATCTCAGCTATTAGTGCATCTTCTATTTATAGCTGAGGAGGGAGATGATTGTTCAACAATGGTGGGTAAGTTAGGCACCTACCATTTGACTATAACTTCAACCATGGCTGCCACCAACCATGGCTGCCACCGTCCATTTGTGTCCACACACATAACACAGCTTCCTTGGGCCTTGACTCCTTTGTATTGCCCAGATTGAAAGCCCAGTTTATGGTCAAAATTTTTATTCTCATATAGACAGTGGATCTCAAAACCTAACTGACGCTCTCTCTATTTCATCTGGATCAAACAACGATTTAGGCCTTCAATCAACATATAATCCTCAAGCCTTAGTAATTCTGGAACCACAACATATGAATCATCATGTTATTTCACCCTCTGAAGCAAACACAAAAGAGAGTGCAACTGCTCTATTTGCAAAAAAAACAAGAACGAAGTTGCGACGTACAAAGATGATTACAGCTGATGGAAGTTTGAATGAAACAGTTAATAAGAGTGAGATGGATACTGGTGACTCAAGAATTCAGAGGTGTAACAGGAGGAACTTGCTAGCACGTGGCGAAAAAAATAAACCTTATGAGGGTGATGAGGTTTGTTTAATGTTAGAAATAGGAGAGGTTTTGCAGATTGAAAAACCTCATAATTTAGATGACTTCACATCCTATATAAATCAGCAAAGGCGTAAAGAGAAGGCCGATTGGGAAGCATCCCAGTGAGTAGAAGTTCCTCTTTGTTTTGTAAAGATTTTAAATCTCTTTTTTTATGCAGATTCTTTCATGGAATTCTTGTGCTTTGGGGTTAGCTAGAAAGAAGAGGATAGTTTCAAAGTTAATCAGGGATTTTGATATAGAGATTTGTTTTTTGTTTGAAACTAAGTTACAAAGTTACTCAGACAGATTGGTTTTTCAGTTATGGAACGTCAGCAATGTTTCTTGGTTTGGTAATGAGGCTGAAGGTACTAAAGAGGGCATTCTGGCTATGTGGGATAACTCTAAGTTTGCGGTATCATCAATGGAGTATGGTCATGGTTGGATCAGGTTATCTGGGCAGAATGTCTTGACTGGCTTCTCAAGGGCGGTGGTGGGTGTTTATGCCCCTTGCAATCAAGCTGACAGACTTCTTCTTTGGAAGGACCTTTGTATTTTAAAGGCTGCTTTTGAGTGTCCTTGGTTTTTAGCAGGTGACTTCAATGAAACTTTGTTGCGAAGTGACAGAAGCAGCGGCTTCATTAACAAAGTTGGTTCAATGACTTTTAGACTTTTTATTGATGATTGTAACCTTATCGAGTACAACATGTCAGAGGGTTTGTACACCTGGTTTCGTGGGGGTCCATGAGTAAACTAGACCGCATTTTTTCTAGTCCTTGTTGTCATTTGCAATCCCTCCTTTTGTCTCTTCTACGGCTTCCAAGAGGGTTCTCTGATCATTATGTTGGTGGGAGAAACCACTTGTGGTGGTTTTGAAATATTCAGAGGGGATAAAACACATTTTTTTATTTCAAGAACAACAAATTTACAATAATGAAAAGCTTACAATAACAACCCTTCTTTTTCTTTCTCTCTTTCTCTGTAGTGTTTCTCTCAATCTCTCCATACATAATTGCATAAGCTTAGCTATCTATTTATACACGAAATCAAAACAAGAAAATTCAACCTTCAAGTGTGAAAGTGTGAAGGCGGTTATGGCCGATGGTGTGAAAGCGGCCGGTGGCTGGCGGCCGGCGGCTGGACGGTTGGGCAGTGACAGCTGGTGGTTGCCTTCCTTGACCTTCTAAATTGAGTTTTATTTCAACAAATTTCCCCTTTAAACTCAATCGAGGGATGTCATTCCAAGCATGAATTTCAATCTGATAAATACTTCTCTTTTCAATGGCTTGGTAAAGATATCTGCAACTTGATCATCTGTCTTGTAGGATATCAGCTCGACTTCTTTGTTCTTTACGTGCTCTCGGATAAAGTGATGACGTGTATCAATATGTTTACTTCTTTCATGATACACCGGGTTCTTTGCCAATGCAATCGCTGATCGATAATCGATATAAATCTCTGTAGGATTTTTTTGAGGAAATCCCAAAAACTTCAGCAAATTCCTTAACCATATTAAATGGCATACAACTGAGTTGGCAGCAACATACTCAGCTTCACAGCTGGATAACGTGACAATTGATTGCTTCTTGGATGACCATGTAAAAGATGTATCTCCCATGAAAAATACAAACCCTGTTGTACTTTTTCTTTCATCCAGATCTCTACCCCAATCATTATCCGAGTAACCAGTAAGATTGAAATTTGTACTTGAAGTATAAAACATACCTTCATTTATTGTGCCTTTGATATAGCGAAGAATTCTCTTGGCTGCATTCAAATGAGACTGGTCTGGCTTCTCCATATATCTGCTGATCAGTCCGACTCCGTAGAGTATATCTGGTCTGGTACATGTCAAGTACCTTAAGCTTCCTACTAAGCTTTTGAAGTAAGTTGGATCAACATTTCCAATTTTACTTTTTCTCAATTACACTCCATTCTCAACTGGAGTTGATACCGGATTGCAGCTTTCCATCTTGAACCTTTCAAGAATATCTTTGGCATAACTGCTTTGGGATACTAAAATCCCTTCTTCTTTCTGCACCACTTCTAAGCCAAGAAAATGTGCCATCAGACCAATGTCTGTCATCTCAAACTCTTGTACCATGCTTTTCTTGAAGTCTTCGAACATGGTAGGATTGTTGCCGGTGAATATCAAGTCATCAACATATAGGCACACAAATAATATGCTGCCATCTACTTCTTTCTTCACATAAATTGCGTGTTCATATGGGCATTTTTCAAATCCATTATCTTGAAAATACCTGTCAATTCTGGTATTCCAAGCACGCAGAGCTTGCTTCAAACCGTAGAGGGCTTTCTTCAACTTGTATGCTTTGCCTTCATTTTCAGCATCAATGTATCCAAGTGGTTGTTCAACATAGATCTCTTCTTCTAGGAAGCCATTCAGAAATGCTGACTTCACATCAAGTTGATAGATCTTCCATCTATGTTGTGCTGCTAGTGAGATCATCAGTCTGATTGTCTCTAGACGGGCTACTGGAGCAAACACTTCTCCATAGTCAATGCCTTCTATCTGTTTATAGCCTTTCGCCACTAATCTTGCTTTGTATCTTTGCACTTCTCCTTTTGCATTCTTCTTTGTCTTATAGACCCATTTGACACCTATTGCTTTCTTGTTTTCTGGTAGATAAGTCAGCTTCCAGGTATCATTCTTCTCAATGGCATGTATTTCTTCATCCATTGCTTTTATCCACTTCTCTTCTGTGATAGCTTCATTGAAGCTAAGTGGGTCACTATCTGCAAAGAAACAAAATAGAGTTGTATCTTCCATTACTTGAGTGGCGTCATACAACTCTTCTAGATTTCTCATCCTTCTTGGTCCTTCTGATGAGGATGTTGATGATGGTTCTGGTAATGATGGTGTTGATGATGATTCTGGCATGTTTCTCCTGTTAAATACAGGAAATCTGTGTACCGGAATTTGTGGCTCATCTTCTGGTACTATTGGACCTTCTGCAAGTACTGTTGGTACTTCTTCATCTTCAAGGATCAAATTAGTGCTGATCCATTTAACTGCTTCTTGGTCATCATTCCATTGCCAAGTTTTATCTTCTTCAAAGATAACATCTCTACTCATAATTACCTTCTTGGTGATGGGATTATACAGCTTGTATCCCATTTTTCTCTCACCATATCCGACAAAGATCCATTTCTCACTTTTATCATCGAGTTTGATCCTTCTTGCATTTGGGATCTTTGCATATGCCACACAACCAAAGACTCGAAGATGAGTAACACTTGGTTTGTGACCACTCCATGCTACTTGTGGAGTGACAGCTTGCAAACTTCTGGTTGGGCAGCGGTTCAGCAAATATACTGCACATGATACAGCTTCCGCCCAATATTGCTTGGCTAGCTTCTTTGCTTTGAGTAGACTTCTTGCCATATCAAGAATTGTTCGATTCTTCCTCTCAGCTACACCATTCAGCTGTGGTGTATAAGCTGGTGTTATTTGATATCTGATGCCTTGTTGTGTACAAAAGGCTTCAAAGTCATTTGTTGTATATTCTCCACCTTGATCAGATCTTACGGTTCTGATCTTGTAGCCACTTTGCTTCTCAACAATTGTTTTAAAATCTTTAAAACAATTGAACACTTCTAACTTCCTCTTCAAAAAATATACCCATGTCTTTCTGCTAAAATCATCAATGAAAGTGAGGAAGTACCTATTTTGTCCAGTCGATATAGGCTTTATAGGACCACACACATCTGTGTGTACTAACTCCAGTGGCTTGTTTGCTTTCCAGTTGACTTCTTTGGCAAAACTGGATCTATGATGTTTGCTCAGGACACAACTTTCACAGACTTCTTCTGGATGATCAATGTGGGGCATACCTTTGACCATTTTTTTGCTTGTTAGCATCTTCAGACTTGTGAAATTCAGATGTCCAAGCCTCAGGTGCCAAAGCCACTCTTCACTGTTTGTGATGGCACTCAAACACTTTGCTGCATCATATTGAATGTTTAAAGGAAACATCCTATTTTTGGATATTTTCACATAGGCAATTAATCTCCCATTGTAGTCTGTAATTGTCAGATGACAATTCTTCATGTAAAGTGTATAGCCTCTCTCCAAAAGTTGACCTATGCTCACCAAGTTTTGCTTTATGGCTGGGACATAGTAGACATCAGCGATGTAGCTATGATCGCCATTCTTCAACTTGATTGGGATGTTGCCTTTACCGTTGAATGGAACTTTTGACGTATCTTTAAAGGTGACAAAATCTTGTATGGTCTCATCTAGATCACCAAATAAATCTCGTTGGCCACACATGTGATTGCTGGCTCCAGAATCAAGATACCAAATATTCTCTTGATTCTTGTCAAGTCCTTGTTGGATAAATAATGCAGCTGCTCCTCTGTTGTTGACATTCTCTTCTGTATAGTTGACTTGCTCACGTATCAGTGGAGCTTTCTTTTGACATTCAGTGCTATAGTGCCCAAATTGATTGCAATTATAACACTGAATATTCCTCTTGTCACGGTTATTGTAACCACCTCCTCTTCCTCTAGGAGTGAATGCTTGTTGTCCTCGACCTCCTCTGGTGGTGTTTCTACCACCTTTTCCTCTAAAACCTGTATTCCAAGAACCTCTGCCTTGAAATCGCTGAAATCCTCCTCGTGTTTGTTGACTTCTTCCTCGAGTGGTGTATCCACTTGTTGAAGTCTCCCCTTGCTCATATTTGTCTTTGAGAGACAATTTTGCTTGTAAGGCATGCTCAATTGCCTTATCTCCATTTCTTTTTACAATCTTCTGCTCATGAGCTTGTAAAGAACTCATAAGCTCATCCACTGTCAACTTGTCCACTTCTTTGGACTCTTCAATAAAAACAACAACAAAATCAAATTTTGGATCTAGGGATCTTAAAATTTTCTCAGTAATTCGAGCATCTGAAAGGGCTTCTCCATTTCTTCTCATCTGATTGACTATCACCATAATTCTTGTGTGATAATCAGAAATGGATTCTGAGGACTTCATTTGTAACAATTCAAATTCACCTCGCAAAGATTGGAGACGAATCTTTTTTATTCTGTCAGCACCTTTGTATTTTTATTGGAAAGCCTCCCATATTTCTTTTGACGTTTCCGCAGAAGCAATGATTTCAAATTTTGCTTCATCAAGACCTTGATAAATGATGGTCTTTGCTTTGTTGTCTTTCTTTCTATTGGCTTTGAGGACTTGCTTCTGTACCTCTGGTAAAGCATCTTCTGATTCTTTGGACTCTGGTTCATCATAACCATATTGCACAATGTCTATACACTCTTGTGAACCAAGGAATGCCTTCAATCTGATGCACCAACTATCATAGTTGTCTTTGGTTAGCTTCGGGATGAGTGTTTGTGCACCTTTTGGGACTATATCACCTTTTGGGAGTTGAATTTGGCAAAACTGACACCATAGATGGATCCAGAATGGTCCAAATAGTAGGGAACTGGTCTGACTTTGTAGAAAACCGGTAAAAAATGAGGTGAACCGGTCCAAAAACCAATTCAGGTGGTTTGCTGGGTTGAACCGGGAATATTCCAAGGAATATTCTTTTTTGGCGCGGCTCAAATATGGCGCGCGTGTGGCTCACTCGTCTTCTTCCTCAGGGCGCGTGGGCTAAAGTGCTGAAACTTCAGACGGAGAGTGTGGTCCACCCCGTGCTCCGATTGATCTGATTTTTACACCATTGAGTTCGTATTGATGAGCTCTACACTTTGGAATGATCAAAACTTGTTTTTGACAACTTTTAAAATTCGAATATTTCCTAAAAATACCTCTATTTTCTGACGAACGGGGCTCTGATACCAATTGTTGGTGGGAGAAACCACTTGTGGTGGCTTTGAAACACTCGGAGGGGATAAAACACACTCTTTTATTTCAAGAACAACAAATTTACAATAATGAAAAGCTTACAATAACAACCCCTCTTTTTCTTTCTCTCTTTCTCTCTAATTTTTCTCTCAATCTCTCCACACATAATTGCATAAGCTTAGCTATCTATTTATACATGAAATCAAAACAAGAAAATTCAACCTTCAAGTGTGAAGGCGGTTGTGGCCGAAGGTGTGAAAGCGGCCGGCGGCTGGTGGCTAGCGGCCGGCGGCTGGACGGTTGGGCAGCAACAGCTAGTGGTTGCCTTCCTTGACCTTCTAGATTGAGTTTTATTTCAACACATTGCCCTTTAATCCTAGGGGTTTTGCCTGCAGAAAAAGGTTGGATTCCTTTCAAATTCATGGACTATTGGCTTCATCATTCAAATTTTAAAGATATCATAAAAGGTATATGGGATGAAGCTTGCAATGAATTTTCAGGTTAGTTCAAGCTCATTAAGTAGCTCAGCTTTATGGCAACTTGGCTGAGACAGTGGAATAGGGTTGGGTTTGGGAATCAGGAGACTGCTTTGGCATTGATCCAAAGCAATATTTTAGTTATAGAATAGAAATCAGAGTATAGGCGATTATCTATTGCAGAGCTAAACTCGCTTGATTCATTGATCAAGAAGCAGTGGCAATGTAACTTGAATATAGAAAGCATGTGGCGTCAAAAGTGTTGCCAGGTTTGGTGTCGCCTGGGTGATTGCAACACGTGTTTCTTCCATCTAGTTGCTAACTTCAGGAGGGCTAAAAACCATCTCCTGAAAGTGGTTCATAATGGTTCTGTTGTTGAAGGCTTACCGGTCATAAAAGATGTGGCAGTTGTTGAAGTAAACTCAATCCAGAAGGTCAAGGAAGGTAGCCACCAGCTGTCACCGCCCAGCCACCAACCGACCAGCCGCCAGCCACCGGCCGCCAGCAGCTTTCACACCGTTGGCCACAACCGCTGTCGCACGTAAAAAAATCCGTGCGGCGTCGGCTCCAATGATTTTTCATCGTATTATTTGATTTGATCTTGTTGGATTCGTTAGGAGTCGCCACCTAGTATTTAATTGAAGGTTACTAAGAAACCCGGTTGTACTGGTCTTGTCAAAGATTCGTGGGTAAGGGACCGGTTGTGGTTAGGGAAGGTATTAGCACCCCTAACACACCCTACCTGAGGTAAGTTGCTTCATGGACTTGATGTGTTAAAGAACTTTTAAAAATTTTGTCTTTTCATCAGATTTTAGAAATACAACTTCCGTACAAGTTTGTACTTCTACACCATGATCCAATCAAAATATTAAATTCTTCTTTATTCTCTGCAATTTTATCATAAATAAAAAGAAAACATTCATAAGACAAATACAAACACACACACATGCATTCTTTTATTCTTTTTCTTTTTCTTTTTTCTTTTCTTTTCCTTTTTTTTTACATCTACATTACAAATTATAAAAATCCAAAACTAAATAAAAATTACATTAAATAATTTAAAATTTACAAAACAGTCCCTTATAGGGCAGTGTGAACAGTGCCCGTAAACAGTGCCGAAGTGTGAACAGTGGCGGCGCATTTCCTCCATGCACCGCCACTGCCGGAGGTGGCAAAACCAGTAGATCGGTCGTCTTCCTCTTCTCTATCTTCCGGCGCCGGCGGTGGGTGTTGTGATTTAGGTTTTCAAATCGGCAGCCATGACAGATTCTGGGCAAAGCTGCCGACGACCATTACTCATCAATCATTGAAACAATAACAAATCCCAACGGTGAAATGATAAACTGATATCTCATGCAGCATATATCTAAATATCAGCCGGAGTTAACGGTTAGATCTCCCTAGATCGGAGTTAGACCGAAACTGACCTGAAATTGGTGAGCCATTGTTGAACATGCATAACACCTTTTAGGATGGGTTTCATCTCATCTCCACCGTTCAGAATGTGAAGTACACCCATACTCATCACATATCCAAAACGCAGGTTGATCCAACGGTGAATAATGGAGAAATAGGTCGGCGGCTCTAACTGTTCCGAGAGGGGTTTGTCCAGAAATATTCAAATGGTAATATTTCTCTCGTGGTTTCAAATATGAATGATCGCTCTGGTCAGAATATAGACAATATAGGGACGCACAACATACCCAAATTTCACGTTGAGCCAACGGTACACGAGGGAGAAATCATCCGGCGACGCTGACAGCTCTAAGGGGTGAGGGAGGCGGCGGCTCTTAGAGAAAAATGTTAGGTTTTTTGTGTTTTAGGGTTTCTTTTCTCCTTTTTTTTGTCAAAATTGCCCCCCTTCCCCTTTTCTTTGTGTTAAAGGTTGCTATTTATAGGCAAAATGTTACTTGGATTTCAAAATTGGTCCCTCAATTTTATTTTTTTGTAAATTTTGATTTTTTTATTTTTTTGTATTTTTTTTAAAACAAGCAATATCAACATCAACTCAATGAGAAAAATCAATGATTTTAAAAATAACGCGTTAAAAGTTGAACACGTTCCAAATATCTTTGAAAATTTAAATTCTTTTGAGATGATGTTGAAAATGCTAAAAATGATGCGAATATATTTAAAAATGTATTTTTTTTTGGATTTTTGTTGTTTTTTTCTATTTTTTGGATTTTTTTTCTAAAAATTTATCAAAATTAGGGAATAACCCAGAATTAGGTTATGACAGTTGCCCCCCTCTTTACAATGCTTATGATGGAAAGTCACGTAAAAGACTTTAGATAGTAAGCGTTGTAAAGAAGAAAAAAAGGATGAGATATGATTGACTCATCTTGTTGAGAAATGATGAATCCTCTTGAGGGCTAGAAAGCGTACTCAGAGTAAAAACTGGAAGAGTTTTTTTTTTTTTTTGAGGTGGTCTCATTGTAATGGGTGACTTACTCAAGTGAAAAATATAAAGAAGTTTCAAAGTGGTGAAAAATACAAAGATTCTTCAAAGTGGTGAAAAATAAAAAGATTTTTCAAAGTGGTGAGAAATGCGAAGGTTTCTCAAGGTGGTGAAGAGGTGAAAAATGCATAGATTCTTCGAAGTGGTGAAAAATACAAAGATTTTTCAAAAGTGGTCTTGTTGTAATGGGCAACCTGCCTGGGTGAAAAACACGAAGATTTTTCAAAGTGGTGAGAAATGCAAAGATTCCTCAAAATGGCGAAAAATGAAAAGATTTTTCAAAGTGGTGAAAAATACAAAGATTTTTCAAAAGTGGTCTTGTTGTAATGGGCAACCTGCCTGGGTGAAAAACATGAAGATTTTCAAAGTGGTGAGAAATGCAAAGATTCCTCAAAATGGTGAGAAATGAAAAGATTTTTCAAAAGTGGTCTTATTGTAATGGGCAACCTGCCCGGGTGAAAAACACAAAGATTTTTCAAAGTGGTGAGAAATGCGAAGATTCCTCAAAATGGTGAGAAATGAAAAGATTTTTTAAAGTGGTGAAAAATACAAAGATTTTCCAGAAGTGGTCTTGTTGTAATGGGCAACCGGTCCAAATAGAAGATTTTGGAGGTGCTAAGAAATTCAAGGATTTCTTAAAAGATGGTTTCATTATAATAGGCAACCGGCCCAAATGAAAGATTTTGAAGGTGCTAAGAAATTCAAGGATTTCTCAAACGATAGTTTCATTGTAATGGGCAACCGGCCCCAATGGAAGATTTTGAAGGTGGTGAGTAATTTAGGGATTTCTCAAAAGATGGTTTCATTGTAATGGGCAACCGGTCCAAATAGAAGATTTTGGAGGTGCTAAGAAATTCAAGGATTTCTTAAAAGATGGTTTCAGAGAGGTCTGATTATGATGGGTAACCAGCCCAAGTTAAAACAATGAAATGTCTTTAAGAGACAACATGATGGGACTCGAAGATGCATTATTCAAGCAATGAAAGCTTGATAGAGTATTCAAAAAGAGATAGGACTCGAAAAGGAACGAATGTTAAAAAGCGCACTTGAAAGGAGGTAAGGTTAGAAAACGCACTACCTAAAAGGTGAGTGCTTAAAGACGCACTCAAAAGAGAGGTAGGGTTGGAAAACACACTACCTAAGAGGTGAGGGCTTCAAAACGCACTAAAAAGGGCGTAGGGTTGAAAAACACACTACCTAAGAGGTGAGGGCTCAAAGGCGCACTAAAAAGAGGCAGGGTTGGAAAACACACTACCTAAAAGGTGTGGGCTCAAAGGCACACTAAAAAGGGTGGCAAGGTTAGAAAATACACTACCTAAGAGGTTAAGGCTTGAAGGCACGCTAAGAAAGGAGGCAGGGTTAGAAAACACACTACCTAAAAGGTGAGGGCTCGAAGGCACGCTAAGAAAGGAGGCAGGGTTGGAAAACACACTACCTAAAAGGTGAGGGCCCAAAGACGCAGTAAAAGAGGAGGCAGGGTTGGAATACACACTACCTAAAAGGTGGGGGCCCAAAGGCGCACTAAAAGAGGAAGATAGGGTAGGAAAACACACTACTTAAAAGGTGAGGGCCCAAAGGCGCATTAAAAGGGGAGGTAGGGTTAAAAAACATACTACCTAAGGTGTGAGGGCTCGAAGGTGCACTAAGAGAGAAGGTAGGGTTGGAAAACACACTACCTAAAAGGTTGAAGCTCGAAGGCGCACTAAAAAGGGAGGCAGGGTTGAAAAACACACTACCTAAAAGGTGAGGGCTCCAAGGCACACTAAAAGGAGGCAAGGTTGGAAAAGACACTACCTAAGAGGTGTGGGCTCAAAGGTGCACTAAAAGGGAGATAAAAAGGAGGCAGGGTTAGAAAACACACTACCTAAAAGATGAAGGCTCGAAGGCGCACTAAGAAAGGAGGCAGGGTTGGAAAATATACTACCTAAGAGGTAAGGGCACAAAGGCGCACTAAAAAGGGAGGTAGGGTTGGAAAGCATACTACCTAAGGTGGTCGAGTGCTCTAAGGCGCACTCAAAGAGGAGGTAAGGTTGGAAAACACACTACCTAAAGTGGTTGAATGCTCTAAGGCACATTCAAAAGGGAGGTAGGGTTGGAAAACACACTACCTAAAGTGGTTGAGTGCTCTAAGGCGCACTCAGAAGGGAGGCAGGGTTAGAAAACACACTACCTAACATGGTCGAGGGCTCTAAGACGCACTCAAAAGGAGGCAGGGTTGGAAAACACACTACCTAAAAGGTGAGGGCACAAAGGCGCACTAAAAAGGGAGGTAGGGTTGGAAAACACACTACCTAAGAGGTGAGTGCTCAAAAGTGCACTAAAAGAGGAGATAGGGTTAGAAAACACACTATCTAAAAGGTAAGGGCTCGAAGGCGCACTAAATAGGAGGCAGGGTTGGAAAACACACTACCTAAAAGGTGAGGGCCCAAAAGTGCACTAAAAAGGGAGGTAGGGTTGGAAAACACACTACCTAAAAGGTGGGGGCCCGAAGGCGCACTAAAAGAGGAAGGTAGGGTAGGAAAACACACTACCTAAGAGATGAGGGCACAAAGGTGCACTAAAAAAGGAGGTAGGGTTAAAAAAACATGCTACCTAGGAGATGGTGGCTCAAAAGAGCACTTAAAAGGAAATGAGGGCACAAAGGCACACTCAAAATGAGGTAGGGTTACAAAAGCACGCTACCTAGGAGATGGTGGCTCAAAAGAGCACTTAAAAGGAAATGAGGGCACAAAGGCACACTCAAAATGAGGTAGGATTAGAAAACACGCTACCTAAAGGATGGTAAAACATGATCTAACAATGTTGAAAGCAATGCATTATGATCAATATGCATGTATACTTACCTGAGAAATATGGGTCCCTATTTCTTCATGGTGTCTTCCTTTTCTCAAAAGTTGGAGTGTCAGCAGTAGGCTTGATGGCTTTCCCACTCTTGCTTACTCGAGTCAAATCTTGATTTTGACGTCTAAAAAGGAGTTAATGTTATCATACTTCTTTGTCCTACACCCTTTGTTGCTTGCATTTTGTCGCTACACGACGTCAGGCGACGGCTCCACTCATTTTTCGTTTGTTTTTTAAACAAAAAAGAATAATTTATTTTTTATTTGATTGGGGGAAATAAAGATTTTATTGGAGTCGCCATCTAGTAATTTGAGGGAACTAGAAATCCAAAATTAGACACTGGTCCCAAAGATTCGGATACTGGGTTAGTTATGATTAAGGGAAGGTAGACACCACCCTTAAAACATCCTTTCAGAGAAAGGTTACCTTTACTTGTGTGTTTTTCTTATTTTGATTCAAATGCTATTATATTTTGAGCTTATTTGTAAATTTTTAACATAATTAACGTCGGTCCCTAAAAATAGGAGACGCGTTAAAAATGACATCAGTCCCTAAAATTAGAAGACTTTGTCTAAAATGTCGACGTTTATCCCTAAACAGGAGAGTTACGTCTGATTTACCAAAATAAATAATAATGGACATAATCCATATTTGGTATTTAGATTTTTGACATTGGTCCTTTTTTA
The DNA here is from genome assembly GCA_026413675.1 of Populus pruinosa. Classification (NCBI taxonomy): domain Eukaryota; kingdom Viridiplantae; phylum Streptophyta; class Magnoliopsida; order Malpighiales; family Salicaceae; genus Populus; species Populus pruinosa. The sequence goes on along the minus strand of CM048602.1, from coordinate 2,022,590 downwards.
TAAATAAAAGAGACGTGTCGACTTTTGAAAGGACTATGTTAACACACGACACCTCGAGTTCGAGGAAGAGATGGAGAATATGCGTAAACAATTCGAAGAACTTCGAGGACTAATTAATGATCAGGATGACAATATCCCTGATCGTCCTTGCACTGTTTAATATTTGTACTTTTAAACCTTTTGTCATGAATAAAAATCCATCTTGTCTTCATTTATGAATTTTGCTTTCATGAAATTATCATATTTGATGTGATTAAAATAACTTCATTTCGTCTGAATCTCATTGGATCCTGTTGGGAATTTTGTTTCAAGAAATATCTACAAGACAAATATGCAATGTTTGTGAAGTTAGATGATATGAGATGCATCTTACCTTTTTGAAATATAGATCCCCCATTCATCTTGTCTGGCGATCTTGAATGTTAGCAAGCTCTTTTGATTCACGCGACTTTCAAATCTACTCAAGCTGACCCATGCTGTTGAGTTCTTCAAGATAAACTTTGTTTGAGTTTCCCAATAGTCACTGCCTCTTTCTCCATTGGATACTTCATTGAGAGCATTAGCTTCTCCCTGGCCTGACATCGTGTTGTTGGTAACATTTCCGTTGTTGAGGATTCTTTAACCAATTCACATGGTCAATATATGAAGATTATCCCACTTCACCTGGGATTTCCATATCCGAAGATGTATCAGTTATCATATTGTCTAACTGATCATATTATGAGAGGCAAAAATCTCATTTCATAGAAACTGCATAATCATGCTATTTCAATTCCACACTAGAAGAAGTCTACAGTTTTATCATGTGTATCTCCCACTAGGGAAGCAAATTTCTTTGTGCCATTAGGAATCAGGTGACTGCTTCTTTGCCTGTGAAAGATTTCTTGTGATTGCTTCTCTACCCTTGGAAGAAGTAACTGTCTCTTTTCATTTCCTCATTTGTTCTTGTTGTCGTTAGAATCTCTGATTTTCTAACACTACCTCTTGGTGTGTCATATATCTGTCTTCTTCACATAGAAAACCATTTTTTAAAAAATGATTTTTCAAAAGATCTCTTTTGTTTTTGAAAACTGAAACTCTCAATGTCTGTTTATAACAATGTTCAAGCAACTCTAAGGATTTGTATTAAATCTCTTAATAAAAGTAATCTCAGATAAAGGTAAGTGATGAGATAACCTTCTGCTTGCTTGAATGTATTTTGAGGGAAAAGGAACAATTGCCTTTTATTTTTAGAAACACTCCTTTTATCAGCATGAATAATAATGAGTAATTATTTGCTACATCATGACTCTTTATGAAAAAAGTCTCTTATATTTTGGGAACGCTGTTTATTAATTCAGGTTGCTTCCTTGATTAGAAAGGACTTTAAAGGCATGTAATGTATTTATGGCTCAAGGCTGTAAAAGAAAGAGGATTTCATAAGCTCAAAGAAAGTGTTTAAGGGTTTGAAAACTATAGATCATTGTTATCTTATCTTCATTTCTTTTTTCTTTTTTTTTTATCTTGACTACAAAATGATACTAAATATTCCAAATTAGGAATTTTTTCTATTTGTTGGGAATTCTCTCAATTATTTAGAATTTTTTTGTTTGAATTCCTTGTTGTCAGACTTCATAAGCTCACATGTCTTCAAGATGATTTCCATGATCATTTCTTTCGTTTTGCCCCTAGTGTAGGCTGTGATCTTAGTTAAGGTTCTTATGAAAGAAAAACTTTAAATAGACTCGGCTCAAATTGGGACTGCAAAGGATAATTTTAAAAGAAAGTGAAAGGAATATCAAAGATGGCCTTTCTTCATTTCAAGTAGGATCGGTTAAAACCAATAAACTTTGTCCACATCAAGCGTAATGTTTTGGATTTATAAGATACCATGTTTTGCTAGTCCATGACAAGCTAATGTACTACCAACCATTATTCATGCTGATAAAATGTAAGTCCAAGACAGAATTTAAGTGATAGTTGTTCCAATTACATGTTTTTGACTTGTATGGTCATCTCTCTTAAAAGAATTGTTTTGAACATTATCCTAAACAAATCATTGATTTATTTCATTAAAATCATAAAAAAAATCAATTCTTTTAAAACCTCATTTAAGAAGAATGGGTTCTTTTGTAAAAAAAAAAACATTTGAAAGATCAGATTGTTGAGCCATTGAGATCATGCATGGGCTTTTTGGTGAGGTATATGCAAAGAGAATTTCCTGGCCAAAACTTCATTTCATTTGATTTTGATTGGATGAAATACATCACACATAATACTTTTTCACAGAATCAGAGTTCACGGGCCTAGGTAAATCATCTCCATCCATCCTAGTTAACAACATAACCCCTCTGGAGAATGCTTTCTTCACTACATATGGGTCTTCATAGTTTGGTGCCCACTTGCTTCGGTCTTCACTTGGTAGTGGTAAGATTTTTTTGAGTACAAGATCCCCTTCTTTGAATTCTCTTGGTCGGATTTTCTGGTCATATGCTTTAGCCATCCTTCTTTGGTATAGCTGGTGATGACAAATTGTAGCCAACCTCTTCTTACTTATCCTGTTTAACTGCTCATATCTCACTTTAGCCCATTCAGCTTCTTCTAGTTCAGATTCTATTAGTACTCTCAAAGATGAAATTTCTACTTCCAAAGGCATCACCGCCTTCATCCCAAATACTAGTGAATAAGGTGTAGCTCCAGTAGATGTTCTTACTGCTATGTGATATGCATGTAGAGCAAAAGGAAGCATCTCGTGCCAATCCTTGTAAGTGACTACCATCTTCTGGATAATCTTTTTGATATTCTTGTTTGCAGCTTCGACAGCATCATTCATCTTTGGTCTGTAAGGAGATGAGTTTGAATGTTTAATTTTCCACTTCACGCACAATTCTATGATCATTTTTCCATTAAAATTCTAGGCATTGTTAGTCACTATCTTCTCAGGTAAACCATACCGACAGATCAAATCTTTCTCAATAAAACTCTTGACCACCTTTTGAGTTACATGGGCATAAGAGCTGGCCTCCTTCCACTTTGTAAAGTAATCAATGGCTACTAAAATAAACTGATGCTTATTGCTGGCCTTTGGGTTGATTGGCCCAATCACATCTATTCCCCACATTGCAAATGGCTATGGTGATGTCATATTAAATAGAGGAGCTGGAGGTGCATTTATCTTATCACTATACACTTGACATTTATGACATTTCCTGACATAATCGATGCAATCTTTCTCCATGGTCATCCAGAAATACCCAGATCGTTGTAATTGTCTAGCCATCATATACCCACTTGCATGAGTTGCACAAATTCCTTCATGAATTTCTTGCAATGCTACCTTAGCTTCGATTTCATCTAGACATCTTAGTAAAGTCCCATTGAATGACCTTTTGTATAGAATTTCTCCATCCAGGTAAAATTCCAGAGCTAACCTTCTCAAGGTCTTCATATCTGCTTTGGATGCTGACACGACTAAAAGGTTGATGTCTTCTCCCAAGTGCAGGAGTGTCGAAGTAATAAATAACCCGGCAAGACCGGGGTCGAACCACAGGGAGGTTAATTGTACAAATTATAAACAACAATTATAAAACAACAATAATAACAACAACAATAGTAGTAGTAGTAGTAATAATAATAATAATAATAATAATAATAATAATAATAATAAAGAAAGAGAAGAAGAAGAAGATGATGATGATGAGAACTTAGAGATGAAATATTAAAGTAAGGATTAAACAATAATAATAACAAATGTCAAGGTTAGAGGTTCCACTAATGGTATATCAAACAAGTATAGTATAAACTCTTATTATTGAATTGGAAACCACACACAAAGGAGGTTCCAATCAGATTATATATTGTTAACATGATTACATTAGTCATCTTATTCAATTAATGCTAATACTTGTAAATCTCGTCAAGCATTCATGATTATAACTTATGTTAACAACAAATCAAGTTCCTTTCATAGCTCAGGTGTCGGTTATACCATACATTATGGGCTATGAAAGTGCCAAGCATTTGTTGTACCAAGTGTTATACAACATAAATCAAGATTAGTCATTTAACAAGCAAAGTATTAAAGAGCGAACAAGATAACAAATATAAAACATGTTAGTATCAAACATTAAAGTCCATATTAAGTTTACATTATACTTATTCTCACACCATTAGTGTAACCTTTTCACCTTGACATAACTAACTTAGCTAGACATAATGAAAGAAAGCAAAATAGAAAAACAAAATAAGAACATAAAAGCTAACTAAGTAAAGGAAAGGAAATGAAAGGCATAAACTTAATATTAATGAAAGCAAAGCATAAACATTACAAAAAATACAAAGAGAGAAAGGAAGAGCATGATCTTGATCTGGAAACCAAGATGCCTAAATGCATGGCAAATGCCCCCTTTTATAGGCCAAAATTGGGAACTATTGATTTGATGACTAATTGATAAGTGGGTGGCCAACTTTTGACTTGGTGACAATCCTTATCTTCTCTTGTCTGCCCAAAACGTCATTGATAACGTCCAAATTAGAGCTAGGTGAAAACATGAAAGTTGTAGGCAATTGTCTCATCTTTCTTGTGTAAACAATTCAGCTCATTTGGACTTCTAGAACTCCAGATATGGCCAAAATACCGAACAGTGCTCGGGCTGGAAGACAGATTCGGGCTTCTTTGTTGTTGCTACAATTTGGACTTGATAATGGCCTTTTTAGATCCTGGGCTCCATAAGAAAGTTGTAGGCCTATGTCTTACCTTTCCATACATATAAATTGGACCTAAATCTGAGATCTGTACCTCCAGATATGACCCAATTACCGAACAGTGTTCCGGTTTGGATTGCACCAACATCTCTTTTCTAAGTTTGGCCATCTCTTTGCCCTTGCAATTTAAGTTCTTAAAGTCATCAATCAATCCTTTCATTTATGTGATAGGCCTGCATTAAAAATAGACATTTACCACAAATTATAGGTATCTTATATTATTAGATACATTATTATAAAACATATTTTAGTTAAGGAGTTATTGATACTTCAAGTGCAAAATGATGATATAAAACCATGATAAAAATGCACTTTTAAGTACTAATCACACCCCTCAACAAGCTTATTACTAGTCCCTAGTAATCAAAGCGTTACAACAATTTGCAAATTTCACAAAGCAAGGTATTCATCATTTAACTTCCATTAATCTATCCAGATAAACAAACTCTCATTAAATTTATATATCTGCTCAATACCTCTTAACAAGATATTAATAAACCTTTTTTTTGTGCTCAATGTATCAACACATAATTATGGGGCTTTTCTTGGAAGAAAACAAAATTTTTGTTCTAATGTTTAAGGTTAACTTCCTTGGGTTGGGATTACTATTTTTGTCTTTTTTTTGTTTTTTTTTTAAAATCTATATACATATAATTTAAAAACATCATGCATCTTTAACCCATGTAACGAGCTTTCAGCTAATGACTCCCAGACCAGTTGGTCTTAGGGCATTAGGTGTTAACACACCCCTACGAGCTTAGTAACTCGGGTCGCAGATACTGATATGTAGATAGTGCAATGTTTGATTCCCTTAAGCTTTTCTCCTCAACCCATGTAACAAGCGTTGGGCCAATAGCTCCCAAGTCAGTTGACTTTAGGGTATTAGGTGTTAAAACACCCCTTCGGGCTTAATTGCTTAGGTTAGGGAGGCTACGAAACCAAACTTATCTACATTTTTATTATCATCATTTTTTTTCTCTTTTTTTATGTTTTTCTTTTTTTTTTAACTATATACAATCCCTTTCCCTTAGTTGTTACCTTTAACAAAAGAACATAAATAATGTAATAATCCAATATGCAACCCACAATCATATGTTAAAGTGTGTGTGTGTAAATTAAGGTTTAAGAATACATGTTAAATAAGTATATGAGCAGAATTAAGTGGTAACAATACGAGAGTTTGTAAACCTGAATATTTCAGGAAGTATTATAATAGACCTTGTTAAGAATGGTTACTAAGATGCGTCTCAAGAGTCACTTTAACAAAAGAACTCCTTTACTCTGCCATCCTAGTAACAACAATTATGCAAATGCTTTATGAAATGAAAAACAATTTTTTTTTTATCAACTACTACCCTCTCCCCCCAACCAAAACGAGACATTGTCCTCAATGTTCTAAGGTAGAAAGATAGAGTATAGAAGATATCACCTGAAATAACGAACACTGACAAAACCTAAAACACACTGAAACAAAAATAAGAAATAAAAAAACACAATAATAAAACCAAAAGACACAAGTTTTTATAAACAAAAAAAAATTCAAATCGCAATTGTGATTGTGGCTCACATCTTCCCTTGGATTTACGTCCAAGAACAGCTTAAACGCCCTCAATGGGTCGAGGATAGGCTTCCCATCCAGTTTTCTTAAAAACTAGCAAACATGGTCTTTTTTAGTCAGATTCCCAAAACTATGCCAAGTATGTTCTTTATGAAAATGGGTTCATAAGTCATGAATTACACGATGCTTATCTCGACTATGATGAGACTTAAGAGTCAATAGAAGATTATCTAAAGACTCTCTGTGTTTTGAAATAAATCCCACCTTCTGACAATTTTCACAGTTTTTGCAAAATGCATGTGACTCCTTGAATATGGTTGGCCAGGAAAATCCACTTTGTAAGATTTCTACAATCCTTTTTTTTTATGAGAAATGATCCCCACATGCCTTAGAGTAACAAAATTTAATGAAATTACTTACCTCATTGTCGAGAATGCATTTTTGAAATATTTGATCAGGACAATAATTGAATAAGTAAGGGTCATCCCAATAAAAATTTTGCTCGTTGCTCAAAAATTTTCTTTTGTCTTCAATACTCCAGTGAGCTGGCAAAAATCCTGAAGCAAGAAAATTGATATTTTTAGCAAACCAAGGCATTGAACTAAGAGAAAGTAGAGATTTATCAGGAAAGTAATCATCGATTGATGTGATGTCGGGTGTCGAATCTGTTGTCACTTTTGATAAAAGATTCGCATCAACCTTTTCGGTGCCTTTTTCATCCTCGATTTCTTCCTGATTGGTCATGGCATGAGAAAATAAAAGTGCTGGCGGAGAATCAGTCGTTTCTTTGCAATTTTCAGATTCAACCCCTTCCTTTCCCTTAGAAATTGACTCGTCATCTTTCTCATAAGGTTCAAGAGAGGGTTTTTCAATAACCTTACCACTGCGTAGAGTAGTGACTGATTTGACTTGATCCATGTGTTGGCTTCTGAAACTACTTGCATTTGCATTGTATTGCCCCTTAGGATTTTGTTGTGGTTGAGATGGAAACTTACCTTTCTCTTGGAAACTGAGAGCAGATGTGAATTTTGCAAGAGTATCTTTAAAATCTGTTATGCTTTGAGCAAGTTGAGTGTTGATTCTCTCTTGCTTTTCAATGAATGCATACAAAGTTTCCTCAAAATTTCTTGTAGGAGGTGGAGCATAAGGAGGTGCATATCCATGATAATTTTGGAAATTATGGTGTGCTTGAAACTGTGGTTGTGAAGTTTGTGCATTGTCACTCTTCCAACTAAAATTTTGATGATTTCTCCAACCAGGATTGTATGTTTGAGAGTATGGGTTATGGTTGGGCCTTTGGAAAGTGTTTAAAGCATGGGCTTGTTCATGGAGACATTCCTTAAAAGAAGGCAAGGTTGGACAATCGTTGGTCGAGTGTTCATTTGTTTCACATATTTGACACACAACGTTTTCAATAGATTTTAATTGACCACTCTTTTTCAATTCTAGTGCCTCGACTTTTCTAGCTAAAGATGCAAACTTGGCTTGAAGGTCATGATCTTCCCTAAGGTTGTACATACCTCCACTAGATGTATGAGGTTGAGTTTTACTCTGTGCCTCATATGTACCTGCAGTGTCCCAATTTTGAGCATTTTCAGCTAACAAGTCTAAGTACTCCATTGCTTCATCAGGGTCTTTATCTTTAAAAGTTCCATTGCACATCAATTCAACCATTTGCCTATCTTTAGGTGTTAACCCTTCATAGAAATGTGAAACCAATCTCCATGTTTCAAAACCATGATGGGGGCAAGTACTAAGCAAATCTCGATACCTATCCCAACATTTGTAAAATGTTTCTCCTGGTTTTTGAGTGAAAGTGGTGATTTGTCTCTTGAAAGAGTTTATTCTATGAGATGGGAAAAACTTCTTTAAAAATTGTTGTTGCATTTCATCCCAAGCACGAATGGATCCTGGTCTTAAATTTTGTAGCCATGTTTTAGCTTTATCTTTTAATGAAAAAGGAAAAAGCTTTAATCTGATGGTGTTCATGCTACAATTTAAGTTATTATATGTGTTGCACACCTCCTCAAATTCCCTTAAATGCAAGTATGGATTTTCCAATTCTAAACCATGAAAAGAAGGTAAAAGTTGAATAATACCTGGTTTAAAATTAAAATGAGATGCATCAGGAGGAAAAACTATGCATGATGGTGCACTTGTTCTTGTGGGATTCATGTGGTCTCTAAGTGTTCTAGCACGGTTATTCTCATTATTTTCATTATGAAGTAATTGATTATCTTCTTCAGCCATATTTTCTGAAAATGATGAGGATACCCTACAAAGTCTTCCACTTGATGTACGTGACCACACTCTCATGCACGTGTAGGAATAAAATAAAATAAAAAGAAGAGAGCAAAAGAAGGAGGAAGAAAACAAAATAAAAAGAAACAAAAGAAAAGAAACAAAGTTATAAACAAGAAAAGTGAAAAGAGAAAATAAATACTATAATTTATACAAGAACTTACCTCCCCGGCAACGGCGCCAAAAACTTGACACGACTAAAAGGTTGATGTCTTCTCCCAAGTGCAGGAGTGTCGAAGTAATAAATAACCCGGCAAGACCGGGGTCGAACCACAGGGAGGTTAATTGTACAAATTATAAACAACAATTATAAAACAACAATAATAACAACAACAATAGTAGTAGTAGTAGTAATAATAATAATAATAATAATAATAATAATAATAATAAAGAAAGAGAAGAAGAAGAAGATGATGATGATGAGAACTTAGAAATGAAATATTAAAGTAAGGATTAAACAATAATAATAACAAATGTCAAGGTTAGAGGTTCCACTAATGGTATATCAAACAAGTATAGTATAAACTCTTATTATTGAATTGGAAACCACACACAAAGGAGGTTCCAATCATATTATATATTGTTAACATGATTACATTAGTCATCTTATTCAATTAATGCTAATACTTGTAAATCTCGTCAAGCATTCATGATTATAACTTATGTTAACAACAAATCAAGTTCCTTTCATAGCTCAGGTGTCGGTTATACCATACATTATGGGCTATGAAAGTGCCAAGCATTTGTTGTGCCAAGCATTTGTTGTACCAAGTGTTATACAACATAAATCAAGATTAGTCATTTAACAAGCAAAGTATTAAAGAGCGAACAAGATAACAAATATAAAACATGTTAGTATCAAACATTAAAGTCCATATTAAGTTTACATTATACTTATTCTCACACCATTAGTGTAACCTTTTCACCTTGACATAACTAACTTAGCTAGACATAATGAAAGAAAGCAAAATAGAAAAACAAAATAAGAACATAAAAGCTAACTAAGTAAAGGAAAGGAAATGAAAGGCATAAACTTAATATTAATGAAAGCAAAGCATAAACATTACAAAAAATACAAAGAGAGAAAGGAAGAGCATGATCTTGATCTGGAAACCAAGATGCCTAAATGCATGGCAAATGCCCCCTTTTATAGGCCAAAATTGGGAACTATTGATTTGATGACTAATTGATAAGTGGGTGGCCAACTTTTGACTTGGTGACAATCCTTATCTTCTCTTGTCTGCCCAAAATGTCATTGATAACGTCCAAATTAGAGCCAGGTGAAAACATGAAAGTTGTAGGCAATTGTCTCATCTTTCTTGTGTAAAAAATTCAGCTCATTTGGACTTCTAGAACTCCAGATATGGCCAAAATACCGAACAGTGCTCGGGCTGGAAGACAGATTCGGGCTTCTTTGTTGTTGCTACAATTTGGACTTGATAATGGCCTTTTTAGATCCTGGGCTCCATAAGAAAGTTGTAGGCCTATGTCTTACCTTTCCATCCATATAAATTGGATCTAAATCTGAGATCTGTACCTCCAGATATGACCCAATTACCGAACAGTGTTCCGGTTTGGATTGCACCGACATCTCTTCTCTAAGTTTGACCATCTCTTTATCCTTGCAATTTAAGTTCTTCAAGTCATCAATCAATCCTTTCATTTATGTGATAGGCCTGCATTAAAAATAGACATTTACCACAAATTATAGGTATCTTATATTATTAGATACATTATTATAAAACATATTTTAGTTAAGGAGTTATTGATACTTCAAGTGCAAAATGATGATATAAAACCATGATAAAAATGCACTTTTAAGTACTAATCAGATGCCCCTAAGGGATACTCTTGATATTGGATAAACTGCTTGATGTCATAAAACCATGGATTCCCATCTATTTCTCCTTCAATTGAACAACAATGAGCTGGAAAATTTCTAACCTCAATGCAGATTGGTTGTACCCTCACTCTGTAATCAGTTTTGGCCATGGAAGCTAAGGTTGCCAAAGCATCAGCGAAATGGTTTTTATCTCTTCCCATATGGGTAAAATCGATCTCATCAAAGCCCTCAGTCAATTTTGAGAGATATTGTTGATATGGTATCAGTTTTTCTTCCTTGGTCTGCCATTCACCTTTCACTTGACAGATTATTAACATTGAATCCCCATAGACATCAAGCTTCTTTATTTTCATCTCCAAAACAGCTTCTAATCCAAGGATACAAGCCTCATATTCAGCAGTATTGTTAGTGCATTCAAATTGTAGTTTGACTGAGACGGGATATTGCTTCTTGTCAGGTGAGATTATCACAGCGCCTGCTCCATTACTAGAAACATTCACTGCCCCATCAAAATACATGATCCACCAATCATTCTTTTCTTTGTCTTCTTCTACTATCAACACATCCTCATCCGGGAAGTCAAATTTCAAAGGCTCATAGTCATTGATAGCATTATCTGCTAGATGATCAACAATTACACTTCCTTTTACAGATTTTCTTGTCTTGTATACAATGTCATACTCAGCCAACATCACTTGCCATCTTGCTATTCGGATTGACAAGTAGGGTTTCTCAAAGATGTATTTAAGAGGATCCATTTTTAAGATCAACCAAGTGGTATAATACAACATATATTGTTGAAGACGCTTCGTACTCCATACAAGAGCACAACATAACTTCTCAGTCATAGTATATCTGGATTCACAATCTGTAAACTTCTTACTCAGATAATAGATAGCTTGCTCCTTTCTTCCAGACTCATCATGTTGTCCCAACACACAACCCATTGCTACCTCAGTTACTGTCAAATACAAGATCAAAGGTCTTCCAGGCACAGGAGGCACGGGCAAAGGTGGATTCTGTAAGTATTGCTTTATTTTATCAAAAGCCTCTTAACAATCTTTGTCCCATATACCAGGGTTCTTTTTTCGAAGTAATCGAAAAATTAGCTCACATGTTGTTGTTAACTGAGATATGAATCGAGCAATGTAATTCAAACGTCCTAAGAAACCTCTTACTTCTTTCTCAGTCTTAGGAACTGTCATAGCCTGAATTGCTTTCACTTTATCAGGATCGACCTCTATTCCTTTATTGCTTATCACAAATCCTAGCAACTTTCCAGACTTTACCCCAAACGAGCATTTTGAAGGATTCAGCTTCAACTGATACTTTCTTAGTCTTTCAAATAATTTTCTTAGAACCTGAACATGATCTTCTTCATTCTTAGACTTGGCAATCATATCATCCACATACACTTCAATCTCTTTATGCATCATATTATGAAAAAGTGTCACCATTGTCCTTTGATATGTGGCTCCAGCATTTTTCAACCCGAATGACATCACTTTGTAGCAAAATGTTCCCCATGGTGTGACAAAAGTGGTCTTCTCTTTATCTTCTTCAGCCATTTTAATCTGGTTATAACCGGAGAATCCATCCATAAAGGAGTAAGTTGAACTCCTAGCAGCATTGTTTACCAAGACATCTATGTGAGGCAAAGGAAAATCATCCTTCGGACTGGCTTTGTTTAGATCCCTGAAATCTACACATACTCTGATTTTGTTATCCTTTTTTGGTACCACCACTATATTAGATACCCATTGAGGGTATTTAATAACTTCTAGAAAACCGGCATCCCACTGCTTCTCTATCTCTACCTTGACTTTGAGCACAATATCTGGGTGAGTTCTTCTTAATTTCTGCTTAACAGGTTTACATCCTTCTATCAAAGGTAATCTGTGCACTACAATATCAATGTCTAAACCAGGCATATCTGTATAAGTCCAGGCAAACACATCAATATATTCTTGTAGTAATGAGGTTAAACTGCATCTTTCTTCTGTAGTGATCAGAGTTCCAATCTTTAACTCTCTTTTATCTTGCTCAGTGCCTACATTTATCACCTCTAGTTCTTCCTTCGCAGGTTTCCAAGCATGCTCCGACTGTTCTACCCGTCTAGCAAACTCTTCATCCCATTCCTCTTCATCCATTGCAATCTCATCCTTATCAAAGTTTGGCCATTCATTTTCAATGCAATATGTTTGTGGATTTATGAAGGATTCACTTTCAGAATTCCTGAAAGCAGAAGGTGTTTTTTAGTGTGAATGCATATCTTGTAGCAAAAAAAAAGGAATTCAACAAATACTGATGAAAATGCTTGATCTCAATATTATTTTAAAAGCTGGCTCAACAATTATGAAAAGACCTTATGTTGTCACCTTGAACCAAGATTTCCAACTAGGTATAAAAACACAAAGCAAAGTACAATGCAAAGCACATAAAAGCACATATAAGTAGACACTTAATCATTACTTCTTAAAAACAATTAGGGCTTCTTCAATCTCCCAATTCTGGAATACTTCTTCAACTGAAAGCTTTTGCACAAAGGCATTGGTTGGAGCTTCTTCTAGAGCATGGACAGTTAACTGTGGTAACAATTCATCTTCTTTTATTGTTCTTGGCTCATCATCATAGTTCCAGCCTTTCTCTTCACCTTCTTCTACATTGTTGATATCCATGACAGCAAGTTTTTGTCCCAAGACTTCCATCATGTTTTCAGGTTTCATCACATATGCTGACTTTGGAAAAGAAACATGGATAGGTGGGATTGCAATGTCTTCTTCCTCTGGCTTTCTTCCTTCTATTCTGGCCAACCTTCTCTCTCGCTTTATCCTAGCAGCTCTCTTATGATCATCTTTCTTAGGCTTGAAGCCAAGCCCAAACCTCTGATCAACAGCCTTAATTTTCATCATGTTGACTCTTTTGTGATTTCCAGCAATTAGATCATTCTGGAATGGTAGCCCATGTTTTAAAAAGCATTTAGCTATCATTCTAGTAGTACCAGAAATAGCTGGTCTTCTCAACACAATATTCTCCGGTACCCATTCGGTGTTCACAATCTCGAAGGCATGGAGATCTCCATCTTTGCAATCTTCTACTTCAATATAAGGGAACGCCACATTCCTTATCATGGACAAGGTTTCTTCTGCCTTAACTTTCACTAAAGTACCATTGATAATGTACTTCAGGCATTGGTGTAGAGATGATGTCATAGCCCCAGAGGCGTGTATCCATGGCCTTCCTAATAACATATTATAGGAAGGATGGATATCCATCACTTGTAGGGTTATCAAAAACATCTGAGGCCCTATAAACAATTCAATATCAATGGTTCCTATCACCTGTCTAGGGGAACCATCATATGCTCTAGCCGTCATAGTACCTGGCCTCATATGAGTAGCATCAATTAGCATCTCATCTAGCATATACCTTGGCAGCACATTCAAAGCTGAACCATTATCCACAAGCACTTTGCCGATCAAACAGTCCTTATATTTCACAGTGATATACAAGGGCTTGTTATGCCCAGTCCCTTCCGGGTCTAGCTCATCTTCAGTGAAATATAGATAATTAGAGGCTTGAATTCTTCCCACCAAATGCTCCATTGTATCCTGAGTAATATCCTGTGGCACATATGCTTCATTCAACACCTTTTGTAATGCTTTACGGTGTAACTCAGAACTCAAGATAAGTGACATTAAAGAGATTCTAGCAGGAGTTTTCTTCAACTGATCTACTACACTGTACTCACTATGCTTCATCAACTTCAGAAATTCATTAGACTCCTCTTCACTTATGGGTTTGTTTACTTCCATATCTTTAAAAGCCTCAACTGTTTCTTTTCCTTTAGCTTTTCTCTGCCTCTCTAATTCTTCTAGTGTAAAACACCGACCACTTCGAGTTAAACCACCGATTTCAGTATGAAAGATAGGAGTAGGATTTTTAGTGTTGAAAGCATACCCATAATTGTAAGGCATTGTGCCATAACTTCCATTATTGGTACATACAGGCTTGATTAGGATTAATTTTGGCAGACCACCCACAGTTGGTTGGAGTCTACAAACCTCCTTTTTTTTCTCTTGGCCGCCTATCATCCCCACTTCACTGCTTTCTTCTTCACTTTCTATCCGTATCATGCCGAAAACCAGCATCCTTTTCACTTCTTGGTGAAATTCTTCGCAATGATCAATGTGATGTCCCACCTTGGCATGAAACTTATAGTAATTATTTCCATTCATTACTGGTTCAAACTCGGATAAATATCCAGACTGTACCATCATACCATACAGTTTTTCCATAGAAACCTTCAAGGTTTTTTCCTTCTTACCCTCTACTCCTACAGCATTCACCCCTCCACTACTTGTAGCATGATTGGGTAAAGGGTTGGAATTCACATTCGGTGCATCATCAAACGTTATCCATCCAGCTTTTATCAATTGAAGGAGCTTGTTTTTGAATGCATTACAACTTTCAATGTTATGCCCAGCAATGCCAGCATGATATTCACATGTCATATCGGGCTTATACCAATTTGGGTATAGAGGTTGTAGTGGGGTTAAGGGAACAGGGGCCACCTGCCCAATACTTAACAACTTTGAATACATTTCTCCCAAGGGAAGTGGTAATGGTGGCAACCGTTCTTGGGTTCTTTGAAAATTCCTTCTTGGAGGATTAACAATCTGGTTACTTTGTTGGTCATTTGGTTGGTTTTGTTGGTTGGTAGGGAAAGGTTTAGTGAAGCTTACACTTGCAACTTGTTGGGTAGGTCTTTGGAAGTTATAGTGATGGTAATTTTTCTTCTTACCCTTGTACCCTCCTTCCACATTGTTTACCTCAGACTCCTTCTTTTTCCCGATAAAGCCTTTCTTCTCAGTAGGCTCTAACATTCTCCCTATTCTTATTGCTTGTTCTATCCTTTCAGCAATAGTTACAGCATCATAAAAGTGCTGAGCTGAACTACCTACTAGGTGTTCAAAGTAAGGAGATTTAAAAGTGTTGGTAAACAGAGTGACCATTTCTTTTTCTAACAAAGAGGGTTGCACATGGGATGCTTTTTCATGCCATCTTAAAGCGTATTCTCTTACAGTCTCTTTGTTGCCCTTCTCCATGACTAACAAGCTTGACCTGTCTGGGGCTACCTCCATGTTGAATTTGTACTGCTCCACAAAAGTTTTGACCAAATCTTTCCACTTTCTGATCTTTGTATTATCTAGCCTTGTATACCAGCTTAGTGCTGATCCAGAAAGACTATCTTGAAAGAAATGGATGAGAAGTTTCTCATCATTCACCACTTCTGCCATCTTATTGCAATAAGATTTAAGATGAGTGAGTGGGCATTCAGTTCCCGTATACTTGATAAATTCCGGTACCCTAAATTCTTTGGGTACAGCTACATTTGGGACTAAACACATCTCTACAGCATGAACAGGATCATATAAGTCTGCCCCTTCAACTACTCTCAATCTTTCTTCTAGAGCGGTCAATTTATCATAATCAACAGGTTTAGAGTATCTCATCCTGTGTGAGTCATCAGTTGTCAAGTTTATGATCGGCACTTGTGCTGGTGGAACATTGGCAGTGAACTGCTGTTCTGATGAAGAAGGATTTGCTCCTAGATTTTGAGAAGTGAGCACGAAAGGAGCTACTGACGTAGATACAGATGGAGTTGCAACCGCTGGCTGAGTAGAGGTATCCTTTCTAGACTTGGATGTTAGGGCCTGCTCGAGTAGACTTGTAAGTCTTGCGATATCAGTTTTCATGCTCTCCAACTCCCTTTGATAGTGAGCCTCTAGATGTGCTCTTTCTTCGTTCTCCATTATCTTTCTTCGCAGTCGAGTGTAATGAATTTTATGGTCTTTTGGGGGACCTATATTTCAACCTGAATGAATGCAATAAAAATGAATGAAATGCACAAATGGATGCAAAATGCCATATGGATGATGTATGCCTGTTATTTGTTTTAGGTTTTCCTTTAACTTATGATGAGGAACAGACCAGATCAGATTCTCTTAAGAAAGTTCTCACTGAGGACTCCAAACCTACAGGAACTTGAACCGATTTAGAGAAAAAATTTGATGGCATAAATCCATATCAAAATAAACATTTCTCATAATAAAAAGATAATGAAATTGTCTTTTATTGGTTTACAATATCAGAATTACAACAAGTCAATCTTTCTAAAGCCTTGGACCGTCATATGCTACTATCTCATTAATCCCATCTCTGATTAGCCCAAAGAACTGATGGAATTCATTTCTAGTCATTGGCTCACCATCTGCTATTTGTTGGGCTATGCTTCTTAATCCTAAAGCATAATTCTTGGCATCATCTGCTTGTACATAATATCGCATGGCTTCAGAAGCCCAACATTCTGCTTCTTTTTCTGCATTTTCTTTTTCTGATGATAAGGTTTGCTCAACGGAAAGCAAATGGTTCACCTGCTCATCTAAATTGGCAATTACTGCATCTTGATTTTGACATTGTTCCTGAAGCGATTTATTTGCCTCTTCCAACTTTAATGCCATTTCCTCAGATTTTGATGCTCTTCTAACCCATCTCTTCATGTTGACATCTTGCTTCCTCTTATCTTCTGACAGAAGTGCATATTTTTCTTGTAGTTGCTGGAACTCAAGTTGTTGATGTTGTAGCTGAGTTGACAAGTCATCCTTCTCCTATTTCGTGATAGCCAATGCTTTTTCTCGGATGGCTAGATTAGATGCTAACTTTCTTTTTTTAGCCGTTAACTCTTCCACTTCAGAATTCAAATCTAGGTTGTAAGATTCTTGTTAAGCACGAACCTCTTCATGTATGTCTTCAGCAGACTGAATCACAGGCCTGGATGACCCTTCAAATGGAGGAACTTTGTATCCTTTCCCTCTCTTCTTCTGCCATATTGGATATCCTTTAGTTGTTTTTCCTTCTACCCTCTTAACAGAAGTAACCCTACCAGGATGCTTCCATGCCTTTTTCACTGACTCTAATAATTTCTTCGAGGTCTTGAAATCTTCATAGAATGTTGCCAGCTCAGTAGTCCTTGGAATAAACTGCTCAAATCCAAATTGTCATAAAACCATGTTAGGACACCCTTTATCTCAATGGTTGCCAATTTTGCTTGGCATTCTTCTTAGAGAAGGGAATCATGGGGCCAGCCTTATTAGGCATTTCTGATTGCCCCCCAACTTGATCATGCCCCCAAGTGTTTAATTTGGGTTTAGGGATGAGGCTATGTGGAAGGTTTGGTCTTTGACAAGGAGTTGCTTTCATGCAGAAATTTTGGAATTTCAAAGTTATTCCAGACATAAAAATCATTTTGATATCGATTCAAAGCAAACTCATTCCGAAGAAATTCAAGTGATTCCTATGGAGAGGTTTTCAGAAGTGATGAAAACTTTTAGTTTTGCTTTTGGTGAAAATGTGAAGAACATAAAGTGACATCTGTTTGGTCACAAAAGGTTTAAATTTCAATTTGAGGGTTATTGAGAACCGTTATTTAAAACATTCATTTTATTTGCATGAATAATGATTTGGTTCACATGAGAAAGCACTGCTTACCGATCCAGATTGCTTGCCTTTGATTAGAAAGGGCTTGATTAGACACGTAATGTAGGCTTGGGCTATTGGTTATGAAGAAAAAGATATTTATAGCTCAAAAAGTGTTTAAGGGACTTTAAGACTAAGGATCACTAGTGCTTATATCCCAAACTTTTTGTTCATACATTTCTGGACCATAGAATTGATTTGCAGAATGGTCCATGGTGCCCCCCAATGTTGGGCTTAGGCTCTTTCTTTTTGTTTTTGTTTTCTTCATTTGATTTTGAGTATCATTGTATTGGCTTTTTTTATGCTCAAAATTTTTTTTTAATCCTTTGGATTTTTTTTATCCCCCCAGCTTTATATGGGCACCTTCGATGATTGAGAATTTTCTTTTATGCCCCCAGTATTGTTTGGGCATTTTCAATCGTCGAGGTTTTTTTCATGCCCCCAAGAGTTATTTGGGCACTTTCAATCGTTAAAGATTTTTTGACACTTGCCCCCTAATGTAGGGTGTGACCCTAGTCAAGGTTATTTTTCAAGAAAAATCTATTAAGCTTAAAAGGGGACTGCAAAAGATATATTTTAGCCTTGTGAAAAGGATTATTAAAGATGGCCTTTCTTCATCTCAAATGCATGCATTTAGGATCAATAAGCCTTGCTCTCATGCGAGTATGCAAAGTGATTTCTCATTATTCATGCAAATAAAACTCCGTTTTTGAAGTCACTTTGTTGTGTTCTTTTTTTGTTTTTTTTTCATCATTTTTTTTTGGTGTATGGTTACCTCTCTAAGGAATCTCTTGAATTTCCAGAACTTGTTTGTTTTGGAAAAACACCAATATGATTTCTGTTTTTGTACTAAACTTTGATTTCCCAAAAAATCCTTGTGAAAACATGCATGGTTTTGGAAGAAAGGGAAAACACGTCTAAAGATTCTTGGTGCAATGGTCTCATGTTCAGATGTTATGTTCAATATGTTATTTGCATGAAACAAAAAAAAAATGAAGGCATGCCATGAATTCAGGAAAACACATGATCTTATTAACAAGTAAGGCTCAGTGCACAGGGAAAGTCTTGTGGAATTTTGAGCCAAATTACCAATAAAAACTAGAATAGGGTTAAAAAAATCAAGATTTTTTTTTGCAGGCATGATCGAGCAGAGGTAGTTTTTTTCTTACAGAACAAGAACAAGCTCTATTCTGCAATGGTGATGCAATTCCCCTTTGGTCAGCTTTCCCACAAAAGCTTTTATGGAAATGTTGTACTGTGATGGGGTCTTGATTGTGTTTGTCCCCAACTTCTTCAGGTTAAGTTGTTGTTGAGTTTCGAACAAAGATGATAGGTTTGTTGGAAAGAACTTCCCTAGAGATGCTTTTCAATATTTGCTCGAGTAAGCTAGAGGTGAGTCAAGCTTTTGTTTAGAGATTCCAACTCTTCTTGAAAATGGATGCTACAACTAGCATGCTCTTCATCTCTATTGTTTTTTGCTCAAAATTAGATGTTGCAGACTCGTAGGGGACCCACTTTTTATTTTGGCGCATGCATGATAAATGTATGAACATTAGATCTATATGATGAACTCGCCCTTCGAGGGGTGACATATGATCGTATCTTTTGCATGATGAAACAAGAATCTTGATTCTTGCCCAAACTCTACAATGAAAATTTTCAGAGCAACGATCATTCTGTCACCCATAAGTCTTGAGTTCAAGATGCTTCAAGAAGGGTTCACCCCGATGCAAATAAATGATAGCACATACAACTTAAGGATAGTTACTATTCATTATATGAACATGGGTAGGTTTTCTACCTAGTCTCAAAAGGGTCTATGAACTGCTTAGTGACCACTTTTCGTGAAGGCAGTGTAGGGGTCTATAAGGAATGGTTAGGACACCGTGTGACTGTCATTACCAAGTAAACACTCAGCTCATAGTTGGATGTTTCACAAATCTAAACCCCAACTGAAAGTCATGAGGCAGACCGCTACTCCCCACTTAACTTAGAAGCTTGTGTGTGCTTTCAAAAATAGATACAAGTGATGCATGTGACAATTCTAAAAATGCATGCATAAAACATGATAAAAATACCAAAATTTAAACACATCAAATACACAAAGCTTAGCCCAATATTGTTAGAAACAGTACCTCCCCAGTGGAGTCGCCTCCAATGATTTTTCATCGTATTATTTGATTTGAGCTTGTTGGATTCGTTAGGAGTCGCCACTTAGTATTTAATTGAAGGTTACTAGGAAACCCAGTTGTACTGGTCTTGTCAAAGATTCGCGAGTAAGGGACCGGTTGTGGTTAGGGAAGGTATTAGCACCCCTAATGCACCCTACCTGAGGTAAGCTGCTTCATGGACTTGATGTGTTAAAGAAGTTTTAAAAATTCTATCTTTTCATCGGATTTTAGAAATACAACTTCCGTACAAGTTTGTACTTCTACACCGTGATCCAATCAAAATATTAAATTCTTCTTTATTCTCTGCAATTTTATCATAAATAAAAAGAAAACATTCATAAGACAAATACAAACACACACACATGCATTCTTTTATTCTTTTTCTTTTTCTTTTTTCTTTTCTTTTCCTTTTTTTTTTACATCTACATTACAAATTATAAAAATCCAAAACTAAATAAAAATTACATTAAATAATTCAAAATTTACAAAACAGTCCCTAAAACTCCAAAAATTGCATTGAGGTCCCTTATAGGGCAGTGTGAACAGTGCCCGTGAACAGTGCCGAAGTGTGAATAGTGGCGGCGCGTTTCCTCCATGCGCCGCCACTGCCGAAGGTGGCAAAACCAGTAGATCGACCGTCTTCCTCTTCTAAGTTTTGTTCTTGAAATAAAAGAGTGTGTTTTATCCCCTCCGAGTGTTTCAAAGCCACCACAAGTGGTTTCTCCCACCAACAGCAGTTAGCTTCTTCTCCAACTTCTTCAGAAGCCCTGATAGATTCCGAATTGGTTTAGGGCCTGTTGGTTTTAAAACACTCTCGGCCTCTTCTTCAGCCAGCTTGGAGCGAGATATCATTTTGGAAGAATTAAAGCAGAGTGTTTGGGATTGTGATGGGAGCAAGAGTCCGGGTCCAGATGGTTTCAATTTCAAATTCTACAGGCTTGCTTGGAATTTCATTGCACATGATTTGTTAGACCTGGCCAAGAATTTCTTCAAAACAAGTAGGCTTCCAAAAGGAGTCAATCATGCTTATGTCCATCTAATTCTAAATACTGCATCCCCGGTTGGCTTCAAAGATTTTAGGCCTATTAGTTTGATTTACGACATTTACAAGATAATGGCTAAGGTTCTTTCTAGCCGTCTGAAAGCGGTTATGCATGACCTTATCAGTGAGAATCAAACAGCTTTCTTGGCAGGGAGGCAAATAATTGATGGGTTTTTGGTTGCCAACAAAGCAGTTCATTCCTTGATAAGATACAGAGTGCCAAGCCTTATCTTTAAGGTGGATTTTCACAAAGCTTTTGATAGTGTGTAGTGGAATTATTTAGAGCAGGTTACGAGGCATATGGGTTTTGATGGAAAATGGATTAATTTGATCAACACTTGCATTTCCACTGCAAAATTATCAGTGTTGATTAATGGATCTCCTTCTAAGGAATTCTTGATGGGCCGTGGGATTCGCCAAGGTGACCTCCTTTCTCCATTTGTTTTTCTAATTGCAATAGAGGGATTATCTGTTTTGTTTCAAAGAGCATCTACAAATTATCTTTTCAAAGGTATCCCTTTTAGAGACTGCTTTTGCCTCAGTCATCTACAATATACAGACGACACTTTGATCTTCATGCCTGCTAATCTTCACATGGTCAAAACAGTTAAAAGGATTTTGTTGTGGTTCGCTATTTGTTCAGGTTTGCACATTAACTTCCATAAAAGCTCTTTAATTGGCATAAATGTTGGGGAAAATACTTGTGCTAGTATGGCATATTCAGTCTTTTGCAGATTTGATTCCTTGCCTTGCTCTTATTTAGGCATGCCTTTTGGGATCCAATCCTTAAAGATTGTCTACATAGAAGCCTATTATTGAGAATTTCACAAGTTAAGCATGTGGAGAGGTCATATGCTTAGTATGGTAGGGCGAATTTGTTTAATTAAAAGTGTTTTGAGTTCTTTGCTAGTCTATTATATGTTTTCTTTTCTTATGTTGAAGGATGTATTTAATATACTAACATCTATTTAAAAAAGATTCTTGTGATTTGGAGTGGTGAAGTAAAAGAAAATTTACAAGGTGGAGTGGTGTATTGTTGTGAAAGCTAGAAAAGGAGGAGGTCTTAGGTTGGGTTCTTTAATGTCTAAAAATATATCCATGCTTTTCAAATGGATATGGAGGCTAAGCTTACCGGACCATGCCTTATGGAAACAGATAACAACCCATTTTTACTCCCCAACTTCCGAGAATGAAATCCCAAAATTGCATGGTCATATTTCCCTATTTTGGAAAGATATTTTGTCAATCTTGGATCCAAATAGTGTTATCGGCTTAGTATTGCATAAAAACATTAAATTCATGATTAGAGATGGATCCTCCATTCTCTTTTAGTTTGACGTGTGGATAGGATCAAATGCTTTGCATAGCATTTTCCCCAGGCTTTACCAAAATTCTACTATTCAAAATGGTTTGGTTAATGAGATGGGTCAATGGGTAAATGATCATTGGCAATGGAATTTGATTTGGCGCAGTAACCTTTTATCTTATAAAGAGCAACAATATCATCATTTACTCTCAATACTGGAGTCAATGATAATTCGGCAAGGAAAAGATGATAAACTTATATGGCCATATAATTATGATGAAAGCTTCTCAGTTAAGTCCTATTGCACCCTAATTGATAATACCTCCTCTGCGAATGATAGAGTTTTCGAAACCAATGTTTGGATTAAAGGGGCCCCTCTAAAAGTTTAGGTGTTTCTCTAGTTGATAGTCCAGGATAAACTTAGTACAAGAGCTTTTCTTCATCACCGGAATGTTTTGTCTACCACATAAGCTTCATATGTTTTTTGCAGCTCAGATTTGGAAACTTCATAGCACCTTTTTATACACTGTAACTTTTTTAAGAGTGCTTAGATGAAATTTTTGGATTGGTGGGGTATTCAATGTTGTTTACCTAGAAAACTTGACTTGCTGCTTCTGCAGTGGCCCGAAATGGTACATGATAAATTCTAAAGATTAGCTTGGAGACTAATTTTTAGTAGTACTATTTGGAGTAATTGGTTGTTGAGGAACAAAATTGTTTTTGAGAAGGGAACTATAAACTTGTTTGATTGTTTCTCCACCATCCTTTGTCGGGTTGCTATTTGGTGGCATCATTCAAACTTGTTTCTCCACTCTGGATTCAAACTTCAATTATACACGAAATGACCTCATAAGATTTTCTGATGGCATCAAATTGTGGTGTAATAAGAAATCTTAGTAGTTTTTTTATTGTTTGTTGTAGTAGATTTTTTTTTCTTTTTTATCTTTTTTTCATGTCCTTGTATATCACTTTGGCTATTGGCTTTATGGCCTTTTCAATATACTTTCGATCATTATCTAAAAAATAGATTTGTCATAATTACATGGGGATCTACCACTAAAATATTGTGTAGATAGCATAACATACATATTTATAGACTGGTAGGACATAACTAGTTTTAAGAGAAGGTTTGGTTGCACTAGACAAAAAAAAAAATGACATTAAAAGATTATAAATTTTTATCCAATTATTGAATTGCGTTTAAATATTTTTGAGAGATTTACGAGGCTTGGTTCTATGGTAGGCCTAACTTGCTACAACTAGCTGAACTTTAGAAGACTCTAAAATTAGGCCTTAAAGTTGTTGTTTAAGCCTATTTTGTTATTTTTCCTTGATTTTTCTAGATTTTATTTTTTATAAAAGTTTTTGATAGGTTTTTCTTTTTATTTAGGGATTACGATTTTCTTTTCTTTTCTTACTAAGGTCGGTCTCTTGTTCATTTAAAGACTTGTAAGGCATAACTCATTAGCCTTCATTTTCATGACTAAAACTATGACTTAGAGTTCTAGTGGGATAACTCTATTTTGACCAATCTCTTTCTTTCTTGCTTTTTATTTTCTTATTGGAGTTTCTGTCTGCATCAGTAGCATTTGGAGCAACAATACTCCTTTATCCCATTAGGCATCTTAATTCGCACTCTCTTATTTCACTCTTCATTCATCACTGACAGAAAATTACGAGTGCTTGCTCGAGAATATTCCTCTCGCTAAACTCTATATTCCTGAAACTCTTCTGATTAAGTTTGGCTGCTTTATAATGCATCATTATCTTGTTATTCAAGCTGTGTCATCCATCACACAGCATAAAGTTGCATGCTGTGTGAATTTGTTTTAAAGGACAAAGAATCCATCAAATGTGGAATGAAGTTCAAACCGTACACATATTATCAAGTCAATAATCTTTTTACTTCTGCTAAACTGTTAGTACTAATGGTGTTGAATTTTTCTGCGTTTGAGCATGCACATATCTCCGTGGTACCACAGCTCTGTGCTATAAAGCCTGATACGTGGTGGCCCTATTCTGAAGAACAAAAGGGTTGCATATCGTATATAATTTAGTTAAATCAAGATGTAAAGCTAAGCGTGGAACGCGTCATTTCAGTAATGAAATTAAAGAAGAAATTTGTAAAGCAAAGATCATTCCTAATTAGTTGTAAAGCATGACGTGCAAAACTTGCTGCTATTGGATGGAATTGCACTAATGAAAAAAAGGATGGACAAAGATAGTGCTAAAATTGCATCAAAGACTTCCATATAAAAAGAAAAGAAAAGTATTCGATTAAGGAATAAAGCGGGATTTTATCATTAAAGTGATGTTTCTGTAGACAAATCAGTATAGATGGCCTTGTAAAACATTCGAGTTCACGAATCAAACTAAATTAATTTAAAAAATGCCGGGATCCATTCGATTCTAAGCCTTTCTCGTGACAAGAAAAATACAAAAACTGACAGTTGTTTGGGGGAATATGATTCAGACTCCATGAGGAATATCATCAAAAAGCTTGTTGCTATGTCATTTTCTTTCAGTCATCTGCCACTTCAACAGGATGAAGAATTCTTCACATTACTTAATTATTTCAAAGATCCTCCACAGGATGAAGACATGATTGGCATCTCCACAGAAATGGTGACCAACCAAATCGCAAATTCAACGTTTCGGTTGATGTCATTAAATTAATTATATTAACATTACACTCCATAACATAGAGTAGATATTGTTGGTGGGAGAGACCACTGATGATGGCTTTGAAACACTTAAAGAGAATAAAACACGCTATTTTATTTCAATAATAAAAAACTTACAATAACTAAAAGCTTTTAAATACACCATCTCTTTTTTTCTAGTGTTTTTCTCTTATATTTCTCACACACAATAATATCAATTTAGCTGTCTATTTATATACAAATTAAAAGTAAGAAAAAATTAAAGTTCAAGTGTGAATATATATCATTGGCGGTGGTGTGAAGGCAGCTAGCGGTGGTTGTCATCTTTGATTTTATTTTTTTTTAATTGAGTTTTGTCACATCCTCGTGGTGGAGCGCGACGACCAATGAATGATTTCAGGGTTTTTTATTTTATTGTTTATAAGGGAGTCATCACCTAGTATTTTGGTCACTAAGAACCCTAAATGGTTTTTCAGAGATTCTAAGGCAAGGGACTAGTTGTATAAAGGGAAGGTATTAACACTCTTAGTACGCCCTTCCTAAGTTGCTTGGTGTTTGGTCTGCCTTATAATTGCTATGGTGTTAATGTTCGCTTAATTAGTTTTCCTAGGATAGGTTTGCTATAATGAGTGATTTGGGTTAAAAGTCTAAAAGAATAATGCTTGGCCAATATAGATCATACCTTTAGATATGTCTACAAAGTTTCAAGGGGAATCAATGCAGATCTCTTGAAATCTGTGTTTGATTTAGACTAAATTTATTTAGAAAGAAATCCAAGAAGATTTAATGTGCTTTAAAAGCACATTTTTCCCTTGGTATTTCAAGAGTTTGCGACTCATAAATCACAAAGACAAAAGACAAAAATCTAGAAATCTAGGGTGTTTTTAAAAAAACTATATTTTTTAGTGTTTTATACTCTCACGGCTCGTAAATTATGGAGTAAAAATTAAAATGTCCTCGATTATAATCAAGGCTTCTTTTAAGGATGTGTGTGGATTTATTATTTCTAGAAAATTATTTTAGATATTTTCCACTCTGGGTTTCTTTATTCAAATATTAACAGTGAATAATAACAAATTATTTCCAATAATATTTTGGATATTCGTCCTTTAAGGATTTGTTTATCCAAACATTAGCGGTGAATAATAGATGAATTGCCCCCAAAATAAGATTTTTATATTTTTTTGGAATATTGGTCAATACCCTTTGGAGTTTTACAAACATGTTGTAAAATTCAGAAATGCAAGAAAATAATTTTTGTTGTGTTTAAAAAAAAATCCATGTGAAAACACATTTTTCAAAACTTCCAATATTTTTTGTATAAAAAAAAGTTCAAAACATGTTAGGGTATTGGCCGTATGCAACACACAAGAAAATATATATATATTTTTTATTTTTTTGTTAAAATGCAAACATCACAATTAGACATAAACACCAAAATAGAAAGTAGCAAACCATCATTCATATTACAAAAACTACAAGAAAACTTGAAAGAATTCATAACAAAAATTGTTCAAAGCCAAATCAACTTAAGATTCTGTACGCTGGAAATGACTATGCCCATATGCATGAGGGAACCAAAGTTTTGAAACTGAAATTTTGAAATTAAAATCCTACTGCATGTGACCATGACTCATGATTTTTATTTTTTTTACAATCCGGGAGAAACTGCCATACTAGTTTCATACAAAAAGGAAGAGCTTGGAACGACATGCTTTTATAACCCATATATATCACAAACTAGAAACCAAAGCAAACCTAGCTGACTATTTCAATAAAAAAAAACATGGAAGGACACGAAAAGAAAAGGGAGCTGCTGATGAAGAAAACAACAGCCCCCTTCCCTGGTTCCTTAATTCTGAACCAGCGAAAGAAAGGAGGTAAAGCAAAGAAGGAGAAAGAAAACCAGAGGCTAGCCAACTCTTAACATAGTCACCCATCCAAAACTCAAAACCACAATAGAAACAACATAAGGCAAGCGTTCATTGTAGAGTCTAAAATTGAAAATGAATGTGTAAAGCAAAGAAAAAAAAAAAGGTAGCAAAGAAGGAGAAAGTTAAGGCTTACCTGCAGGTCTCATTATTTTCTTTTCTGCAGAAGGCGAAATAAAACCAAGCAAACGTTGTTATCAAGGATTAGCAGCAAAGCCCCCTCTCCGTCTTGTCTTTTTTTTTTTTCCTCTTTCCTCACAATAACACCAGAATGCAAGAAAAAAACTTCCTCTATTTGTTGTGTTTTTTTTACTCTCTGACTCTCTTATGTTTTTCTCCTCTTTTATGCTCTTTTTCTCTTTGTTTTTTCCTCTCTTTTTTGCTACCCTTTTTAGGTCATTACAAGGGCTTATATATAGTCTAAATATATCTCTATTTAGGAAGGATTCAATGCATTAATCCTAGGACGCAAATCCCTATTGATTTGCAGTAAGAAAACGCAGAAAGAAAACTGCAATATTCTAATTTTGTGTTGGTGCTTTAATTATGATTTCTTTCCAGTTTTAGTGGATGATGTAACTCTTTTCTTTCCTTCTATAGGGCCAGCTGCTCCATTTGAAATAAAGCAAGAAAAAACATGGTTGCAACTCCAAAAATCAGGCATGATAATAAAAGAAAAACAACAGGAATTTGCAGCGAAAAAAGGAAAGAAATCAAATGGAGGGTACAGTTGTAAAGTCTCATTTTCCTTATTCAATATGGAAAAAATCCTGTCATTTATGATGATTCAACCCCACTCTCCAGCTTTTAATATCCTTCTTCAATTCAATCCCTCATTTTAAAACTTTTCGATCCAGTCCTTGGTTCAAAAAATATCCTTTGAATCAGTCCGGCGAACTTGGGCTATATCCTTCCTGCAGTAGAACTTTCTGCCCTTACGTTAGATAATCAAATGGGAATATCTTAAGCTTCTGATATCAAAATCAAGTCATTCAAAAACCCAAATTCATCTACACGTCTAGGACTACAATTTTGATGGAGGAATTGAAGTGAGATAAAAACTTTTTACAGAACAGAATCTAGTAGTGATTTTATTGGTTGAAAGGGATGTTCGGGTCTAACTCAAAAACTAACGAATATCGAGAATCCTGATATGATTGAGAGTATGGAATAAGAACAAAAATCATAAAAACTAGGCCAAAAATAGAGGTTTTTTTTTTTGTAGACTCGAGTAAATATTCTTCTCATGGCAGAATTCTCTACCTTCAAGTTAGATATTCAAACAGGAACAGCTTCAGCCTCTGATATCAAAATCAAGTGATTCAAAAGATCAAATTCATTTATGCATGTAGGATGATTAGTACTTAAAAGTGCATTCTCATTAAGGATTTATGTCATCATATTGCACCTAAAGTATCATTAAATTCCCTAACAAAAGCATGTTTTATATTAGCAAGTCTAAAAATATAATATACCTTTAATTCATGGTAAATGTTCATCCTAAATGCAGGTCTATCACATAAATAAAAGGATTGATTGATGAGTTTAAGGATTGAAATTGAAAGGATAAAAAGAAGGCCAAACTTAGCAAATTATTGCTGGTGCATTCCAAACTCGAACACCGTTCAGTAATTTGATCATATCTGGAGCTGTAGATATCAGATTTAGGTCCATTTTATATCAATGGAAAGGTAAGACATAGACCTACAACTTTCATATGAAGTCAAAGACTCAGTTCTGCCGTTTTCAAGCCCAAATCTTAGCAACAACGAAGACGTCGGAAGCTGTCCTGCAGCTCAAGCACTATTCGGTTTTTGGCTCATTTCTTGAGTTCTAGAAGTCCAAATGAGCTCTGGTTTTTTTTGATGTAAAGCTGAGACAATTGCCCACAGCTTCCACAATTCAGTTGGCTATAATTCTAATGTGAGCAATGACGTTTTGGCCAGCCAACAATATCAAAAATCAGCCCACAATATCAAAAAACCAGCAGCCATTAATGTCAAAAACCAGCCACCAAATCAATGGATGCCCACCAATTCTTCAATCAATCAATAGTTCTGAAACTTAGCCTATAAAAGGAGGCATTGTCCATGTATTTAGTCATATTAATTTTCAGATAAAAGTTATCTTCTTGCTTTCTCTCTACATCTTTGTAATGTTCAAGTTTTCTTTTATGCTATAGTAATCTCTTGTTTATGCTCTTTCATTTCCTTTCCTATACTTAGTTAGCTTATATTATGTTTATGTTCTTATATTGTTTATTTGTGTTTTTCTCCTTCTTAATGTTTAGCTAAGTTAATTATGTCAAGGTGAAAAGGTTTTTCTAATGGTGTTAGAATAGGTATAATATAAACTCAACATGAGCTTTAAATGTTTATATCCAAGAAAGATTGTTATTAACATGTTTTATCTTTTTATCTTACTAATTCTTAATACCTTGCTTATTAAATGTTTAATTTAGATTTGTGTTGTATAATATTTGGTACATCAAATGCTTGATCTTTCATAGTTTTCGGCCGAAATCGTTATTATGATAGAAACTTGATTTGTTGTTAACATAAACTAGCAACATGAATGCTTGATGATATTTATAAGTATGGTATTACTTATATAAGATAATTAATATGATCATGTTAGTAATTTATAATGAGCTAATAACAAGAAATCATCCGATTAGAACCTCCTTTGTGTGTGGTTTCTAGTTGAGTAATAAAAAGAGTTTATATTATATTTATTTGAAATACTATTAGTAAATCTTATAACCTTGACATATGTTTTGTTATTGTTTAATCCTTACATCAATATCACATCCCAAAATTCTCTTCAACTCTTTTTCTGTTATTATTCTCTTCAACTCTTTTTCTTTATTTGTAATTTATATAATTCACCTCCCTGTGGTTCGACCCCGGTCTTGCCGGGTTATTTTACTTTGACACTCCTGCACTTGGGATAAGACATCAACTCTTTGATCGTGTCATAGGACTACAACTTTGATGAGGAATCAAAGTGAGATAAAATCATTTTAGAGAACAGAATCTTACAGTAATCTAGTTGGTCAAAAAGGTTCTTGATCTGACAATGCTAAGCATCCAAATCTAACTGAGAATC
Organism: Populus pruinosa; assembly: GCA_026413675.1. Classification (NCBI taxonomy): domain Eukaryota; kingdom Viridiplantae; phylum Streptophyta; class Magnoliopsida; order Malpighiales; family Salicaceae; genus Populus; species Populus pruinosa. The sequence goes on along the minus strand of CM048602.1, from coordinate 1,992,385 downwards.
TGCCCTAAGAACAATGATCCTTAAGACCTAATAAAGGTATAGGTTAATTTTTTAACATGTCATGAGTGACAGAATATGACTAGAATGGTCAGATATCGTACGAAACCAAGTCAAAATCAGAGCCTAAGTTGGAACAAAAAAATTACGACAACAGCAGAACCATTTTTTTAATGCAAATTCTAAGGGATTTATTCAACCTTAAAGACCAGATAAAAAAAATTAGCATTATGAAGCCTCTTGATCAACCTAAGAAAACCTCATGATTTTGGTTGTAAAGAGGAAGGAAAAAAGAAGAAGCAAAAAACAGCTTAAATAGGGTTCGAAAAAAAAATATTTCTTTCTCCTCCGCTTTTGTCAATTTTCTAGCAAACATGAGCTACACTCCTACACTCGATTCAAAATGGGTATACACCATCTCTAGCACGTGTGGTCCAAAATTGAGTAACAACAAGTTTAATGCAACAAATTCCTCCTTTAAACTCAATCAAGGGATGTGATGCCAAGCATGAACTTCAATCTGATAAATGTTTTTCCCTTCAATGGCTTTGTGTAGATATCTATAACTTGATCATTTGTTTTGCAGGATATCAATTCAACTTTGTTCTTCATATGCTCTTAGATAAATTAAGTGATGACATGTATCAATATGTTTACTTCTTTTATGATACTAATTAGTACTTAAAAGTGCATTTTTATCATGGTTTTATATCATCATTTTGCACTTAAAGTATCGATAACTCCTTAACTAAAATATGTTTTATAATAATGTATGTAATAATATAAGATACCTATAATTTATGGTAAATGTCTATTTTTAATGCAGGCCTATCCCATAAATGAAAGGATTGATTGATGACTTGAAGAACTTAAATTGCAAGGATAAAGAGATGGCCAAACTTAGAAAAGAGATGTCGGTGCAATCCAAACCGGAACACTGTTCGGTAATTGGGTCATATCTAGAGCTATATATCTCAGATTTAGGTCCAATTTATATGGATGGAAAGGTAAGACATAGGCCTACAACTTTCATATGGAGCCCAAGATCTAAAAAGGCCATTATCAAGTCCAAATTGTAGCAACAACAAAGAATCCCGAATCTGTCTTCCAGCCCGAGCACTGTTCAGTAGTTTGGCCATATCTGGAGTTCTAGAAGTCCAAATGAGCTGCATTTTTTACACAAGAAAGCTGAGACAATTGTCTACAACTTTCATGTTTTCAGCTGGCTTCAATTTTGACGTTATCAATGATGTTTTGGGTAGACAAGAGAAGATAAGGATTGTCACCAAGTCAAAAGTTGGCCACCCACTTATCAATTAGTCATCAAATCAATAGTTCCCAATTTTGGCCTATAAAAGGAGGCATTTGCCATGCATTTAGGCATCTTGGTTTCCAGATCAAGATCCTACTCTTCCTTTCTCTCTTTGTATTTTTTGTAATGTTTATGCTTTACTTTCATTAATATCAAGTTTATGCCTTTCATTTCCTTTTCTTTATTTAGTTAACTTTTATGTTCTTATTTTGTTTATCTATTTTGCTTTCTTTCATTATGTCTAGCTAAGTTAATTATGTCAAGGTGAAAAGGTTACACTAATGGTGTGAGAATAAGTATAATGTAAACTTAATATGGACTTTAATGTTTGATACTAACATGTTTTATATTTGTTATCTTGTTCACTCTTTAATACTTTGCTTGTTAAATGACTAATCTTGATTTATGTTGTATAACACTTGGTACAACAAATGCTTGGCACTTTCATAGCCCATAATGTATGGTATAACCGACACCTGAGCTATGAAAGGAACTTGATTTGTTGTTAACATAAGTTATAATCATGAATGCTTGACGAGATTTACAAGTATTAGCATTAATTGAATAAGATGACTAATGTAATCATGTTAACAATATATAATCTGATTGGAACCTCCTTTGTGTGTGGTTTCCAATTCAATAATAAAAGTTTATACTATACTTGTTTGATATACCATTAGTGGAACCTCTAACCTTGACATTTGTTATTATTATTATTTAATCCTTACATTAATATTTCATCTCTAAGTTCTCATCATCATCATCTTCTTCTTCTTCTCTTTCTTTATTATTATTATTATTATTATTATTATTATTATTATTATTATTATTATTATTACTACTACTACTACTGCTAGTATTATTATTATTATTATTATTATTATTATTATTATTATTATTATTATTATTATTATTATTATTATTACTATTATTGTTGTTTATAATTGTTGTTTATAATTTGTACAATTAACCTCCCTGTGGTTCGACCCCGGTCTTGCCGGGTTATTTATTACTTCGACACTCCTGCACTTGGGAGAAGACATCAACCTTTTAGTCGTGTCAAGTTTTTGGCGTCGTTGCCAGGGAGGTAAGTTTTGTATAAATTATAATATTTATTTTATTTTCTCCTTTCACTTTTCTTGTATATAACTTTATTTCTTTTCTCTTGTTTCTTCTTCTTCTTTTGTTTTCTTTTCCCTTTTATTCTATTCCTACACATGCATGAGAGTGTGGTCACGTACATCAAGTGGTAGACTTTATAGGGTATCCTCATCATTTTCAGAAAATATGGCCGAAGAAGATAATCAATCACTTCAAAATGAGAATAATGAGAATAACCGTGCTAGAACACTTAGAGACCACATGAATTCCACAAGAACAAGTGCACCATCATGCATAGTTTTTCCTCCTGATGCATCTCATTTTAATTTTAAACCAGGTATTATTCAACTTTTACCTTCTTTTCATGGCTTAGAATTGGAAAATCCATACTTGCATTTAAGGGAATTTGAGGAGGTGTGCAACACATATAATAACTTAAATTGTAGCATGAACACCATCAGATTAAAGCTTTTTCCTTTTTCATTAAAAGATAAAGCTAAAACATGGCTACAAAATTTGAGACCAGGATCCATTCGTGCTTGGGATGAAATGCAACAACAATTTTTAAAGAAGTTTTTCCCATCTCATAGAACAAACTCTTTCAAGAGACAAATCACCACTTTCACTCAAAAACCAGGAGAAACATTTTACAAATGTTGGGATAGGTATCGAGACTTGCTTAGTACTTGCCCCCATCATGGTTTTGGAACATGGAGATTGGTTTCACATTTCTATGAAGGGTTAACACCTAAAGATAGGTAAATGGTTGAATTGATGTGCAATGGAACTTTTGAAGATAAAGACCCTGATGAAGCAATGGAGTACTTAGACTTGTTAGCTGAAAATGCTCAAAATTGGGACACCGCGGGTACTTATGAGGCACCGAGTAAAACTCAACCTCATACATCTAGTGGAGGTATGTACAACCTTAGGGAAGATCATGACCTTCAAGCCAAATTTGCATCTTTAGCTAGAAAAGTTGAGGCACTAGAATTGAAAAAGAGTGGTCAATTAAAATCTGTTGAAAACATTGTGTGTCAAATCTGTGAAACAAATGAACACTCAACCAACGATTGTCCAACTTTGCCTTCTTTTAAAGAATGTCTCCATGAACAAGCCCATGCTTTAAACAGTTTTCAAAGGGCCAACCACAACCCATACTCCCAAACATACAACCCTGGTTGGAGGAATCATCCAAATTTCAGTTGGAAGAGTGAGAACAACAATGCACAAACTTCACAACCACCGTTTCAAGCACACCATAATTTCCAAAATTCTCATGGATATGCACCTTCTTATGCTCCACCTTCTAGAAGAAATCTTGAGGAAACATTGCATGCATTCATTGAAAAGCAAGAGACAATTAATACTCAACTTGTTCAAAACATGACAGATTTTAAAGATACTCTTGCTAAATTAACATCTGCTCTTAGTTTCCAAGAGAAAGGTAAGTTTCCATCTCAAACACAACAAAATCCCAAAGGGCAATACAATGCAAATGCAAGTAGTTCCGGAAGCCAACACATGGATCAAGTCAAATCAGTCACTACTCTGCGCAGTGGTAAGGTTATTGAAAAACCCTCTCTTAAACCTTATGAGAAAGATGATGAGTCAATCTCTGAGGGTAAGGAAGGGGATGAATTTGAAAATTGCAAAGAAACGACTGATTCACCACCAGCACTTCCATTTCCTCAAGCCATGACAAAACAAAGGAAAGTCAATCACAATTCTGAAATTTATAAAATTTTCAAACAGGTAAGGATCAATATACCTTTGCTGGATGCTATTAAACAGGTTCCTTCCTATGCTAAATTTTTTGAAAGATCTATGCACTGTGAAGAGGAAACTGAATGTGAAAAAGAAAGCCTTTCTAGCCGAACAAGTAAGTGCTATTCTTCAAAACAATAATGCTTTGAAATATAAAGACCCTGGTTGTCCTACAATTTCTTGCTTTATTAGAGAGCATAAAATTAAAAAAGCCTTACTTGATCTTGGTGCTAGTGTGAATTTACTTCCATATTCAGTTTTTCAGAGTCTCAATCTAGGTGAGTTAAAACCAACTTCTATATCTCTTTTACTTGCCGATAGATCTGTAAAAGTGCCTAGAGGAATAATTGAAGATGTGTTAGTACAAGTCGATAAATTCTTTTATCCTGTCGATTTTATTGTCTTGGACACAGAACCTGTTGAAGCATGTAATTCATTTCCTGTTATTTTAGGACGTCCGTTTCTTGCAACCTCTAACGCATTGATTAATTGTAGGAATGGACTGATGAAGCTATCATTTGGAAACATGACATTGGAGATGAATATTTTCAACATTTGCAAGCAACCTAGAGATGATAATGATTTACAAGAAGTAGATCATATTGACGAATTAGTTTATGATCAACTTGAATCTACTTTAAGTAAAAATGAGTTGGATGAATCTGAAGATTTGCAAATGATTTATTCTGAGGAAGAAATCACGGATAACAAACGCACAGAAAATGTTGATGCAGATCTTTTGTCAAAAGTGACAACAGATTCGACATTTGACATCACACCAATTGATGATTACTTTCCTAACGAATCCTTACTTTCTCTTAGTCCAATGCCTTGGTATGATAAAAATATCAATTGTTTTGCTTTAGGAGATTTGCCAGTTGATTGGAGTACTCAAGACAAAGAAAAGTTTTTGAACGAAGTGAAGAGCTTTAATTGTGATGACCCTAACTTATTCAAATATTGTCCTGATCAAATATTTCAAAGATTCATTCCCGACAATGAGGTAAGTAGTGTCATTAAACTTTGTCATTCTGAAGCATGTGGAAGTTATTTCTCGTCAAAAAAGACAGCTACAAAAATCTTCAAAAATGGATTTTATTGGCCCACCATGTTTAAGGACACACATGCTTTCTGCAAAACTTGTGAAAATTGCCAAAAGATTGATACTGGTCAAAAAGTTTTGTTTTATAATTCTCAAATCTATGCATTCCCTAGAGAGCTAAGACCAAGATGGAGCAATCCTTATGGGGCCTGTGATATTGAGAATGGACATCGTTTAAAAGCTTACTTTGATAATTTTCCTAGTGAAAATGAATCAACTGGTTTGAATGATCTTGTAGATAAAGGTTAATTATTTTGTTTTTCTTACATTGTTTTTGTGTTTCTTTTTGAGTGATTTTTGTTAGTTTCTCTCACCCCAGTCAAATGGCGGACAACGGTACTCCGTGACTTAAGTCGGTTCTTTCAGTTTCCCACAATAACTGATATTTGTGTATATATTTGTGCAATTCTTTGAATCTCTCTTCTAATTCTCATTTGAAAATGGACACTAATCTTGAAAAATTGAAAAAGTATTTTCCCGCTCTGCCTCAGAATGCGATCATAAAAATTTACCGTGCTAGATGTGCAAGATTGAGATTGTTAATGAATCATGGAATTCCTGAACATATTCGCTGGTTGATTGAAGCGAAGGTCCGATTATCAGGTGAGTCCTCTAACTTCATTTCACACATGCCTGAAACAGGTAAAAGCACTTTTGCAAAGAAGCGTCGTGCAAAACGACTGGATGTCTGTCATCATTGTGCTAGATGGACTTGTAATACACAATGTCGTTCTTTAGGAATGGTATCTATAAACCGTGAAGATAAAATACAATTCATTAAGGATGGCCTGAGTAAGGAGTCTTTAGATAATCTTTTATTGACTCTTGAGACGCATCCTAGTGGAGATGTGCATCGTGCAATTCATGATTTATGGCCACTATTTCATAAAGAACATGATCGACTTAGTCTTGGGAATCTGACTAAAAAAGACCCTATTTGCCAGTTTTTAAGAAAACTGGATGGGAAGCCTATCCTCGACCCATAGAGGGCGTTTAAGCCGTTCTTGAACGTAAAACCAAGGGAAGATGTGAGCCACAATCATAACTACCTGTACATACACATGCTTTTTTTCAAAAGTAAATAAATAAATAAATAAAAAGAGAGAGAGAGAGTGTGTGAGACTCTAGTTGGCCTACATATAGATGTTATGATTGCCTTTCTAATTTATCATCTATAAAACCCTCTTTTCCTTCCTTTCATTTCTACTCAACCCATACATTCAACAAATACAAAAGTGTGTAGAAATGGCAAGTTCCTCAAGTCATCAAATAAGAAATATTTGTGTTTTCAGTGGATCTAGTCCTGGTAAAGAAAAGGAGTTCTTAGAATCAGCAAATCATCTTGGTCAGGTGCTAGCTGAGAGAAAGATTCATTTAGTGTATGGGGGAGGCAGTCTTGGGTTAATGGGAGGTGTGTCAATAGCTGCATTTTTAGGAGGTAGTCAAGTTTTAGGAATCGTCCCTAAAGCTTTGGCACAAGGGGACATCATTGGAAAAACAATTGGAGAGGAACTTCAGGTCTCCACAATGTCGGCTCGAATGAATGCAATGTTTAATCATGCTGATGCTTTCATTGCTTTACCAGGTGGTCTAGGCACATTGGAAGAGATCTTTCATATTTCCTCTTGGGCTCAATTGCACATTCACTATAAACCCATTGGTTTGTTAAATGTTAATGGTTATTATGATAAGTTGTTGTCTTTTCTTGATCATGCTGTGGAACAGGAATTTCTAACATCTTCTGCACGACAAATCATAATCTCTGCTACTACTGCTGAACAATTGATTGACCAACTACAATATTTCATTCCTGTGATTGATCCTTCCATGAGTCGCATAAATTGGTCATCTATGGGAAGCCGTAAAAAGCTTAGATTGGATTTGAGCCTTCATTTGTGAACTTTTGTGTATTTTGGTTTTATTATTGTGTTTTGTTATTTCTTATTTTTGTTTCAGTGTGTTTCAGCTTTTGTTAGTGTTCGTTATTTCAGGTGATATCTTCTATACTCTATCTTTCTACCTTAGAACATTGAGGACAATGTTTCATTTTGGTTGGGGGGAGAGGGTAGTAGTTGATAAAAAAAAAAATTGTTTTTCATTTCATAAAGCATGTGCATAATTGTTATTACTAGGATGGCAGAGTAAAGGAGTTCTTTTGTTAAAGTGACTCTTGAGACGCATCTTAGTAACCATTCTTAACAAGGTCTATTATAATACTTCTTGAAATATTCAGGTTTATAAACTCTCGTATTGTTACCACTTAATTCTGCTCACATACTTATTTAACATGTATTCTTAAACCTTAATTTACACACACACACACTTTAACATATGATTGTGGGTTGCATATTGGATTATTACATTATTTATGTTCTTTTGTTAAAGATAACAACTAAGGGAAAGGGATTGTATATAATTAAAAAAAAATATGAAAAAAAAAGAAAAAAGAAAAGAAAAAAAATGATGATAATAAAAATGTAGATAAGTTTGGTTTCGTAGCCTCCCTAACCTAAGCAATTAAGCCCGAAGGGGTGTTTTAACACCTAATACCCTAAAGTCAACTGACTTGGGAGCTATTGGCCCAATGCTTGTTACATGGGTTGAGGAGAAAAGCTTAAGGGAATCAAACATTGCACTATCTACATATCAGTATCTGCGACCCGAGTTACTAAGCTCGTAGGGGTGTCTTAACACCTAATGCCCTAAGACCAACTGGTCTGGGAGTCATTAGCTGAAAGCTCGTTACATGGGTTAAAGATGCATGATGTTTTTAAATTATATGTAGATTTAAAAAAAAAGACAAAAAAGAAAGACAAAAATAATAATCCCAACCGATGGAAGTTAACCTTAAACATTAGAACAAAAATTTTGTTTTCTTCCAAGAAAAGCCCTATAATTATGTGTTGATACATTGAGCACAAAAGAAAGGTTTATTAATATCTTGTTAAGAGGTATTGAGCAGATATATAAATTTAATGAGAGTTTGTTTATCTGGATAGATTAATGGAAGTTAAATGATGAATACCTTACTTTGTGAAATTTGCAAATTGTTGTAACGCTTTGATTACTAGGGACTAGTAATAAGCTGGTTGGGGGTGTGATTAGTACTTAAAAGTGCATTTTTATCATGGTTTTATATCATCATTTTGCACTTAAAGTATCAATAACTCAACTAAAATATGTTTTATAATAATGTATGTAATAATATAAGATACCTATAATTTATGGTAAATGTCTATTTTTAATGTAGGACTATCCCATAAATGAAAGGATTGATTGATGACTTGAAGAACTTAAATTGCAAGGATAAAGAGATGGCCAAACTTAGAAAAGAGATGTCGGTGCAATCCAAACCGGAACACTGTTCGGTAATTGGGTCATATCTAGAGCTATATATCTCATATTTAGGTCCACTTTATATGGATGGAAAGGTAAGACATAGGCCTACAACTTTCATATGGAGCCCAAGATCTAAAAAGGCCATTATCAAGTCCAAATTGTAACAACAACAAAGAATCCCGAATCTGTCTTCCAGCCCGAGAACTGTTCAGTATTTTGGCCATCTCTAGAGTTCTAGAAGTCCAAATGAGCTGAATTGTTTACACAAGAAAGCTGAGACAATTGTCTACAACTTTTATGTTTTCAGCTGGCTCCAATGTTGACGTTATCAATGACGTTTTGGGCAGACAAGAGAAGATAAGGATTGTCACCAAGTCAAAAGTTGGCCACCCACTTATCAATTAGTCATCAAATCAATAGTTCCCAATTTTGGCCTATAAAAGGAGGCATTTGCCATGCATTTAGGCATCTTGGTTTCCAGATCAAGATCCTGCTCTTCCTTTCTCTCTTTGTATTTTTTGTAATGTTTATGCTTTACTTTCATTAATATCAAGTTTATGCCTTTCATTTCCTTTTCTTTATTTAGTTAACTTTTATGTTCTTATTTTGTTTATCTATTTTGCTTTCTTTCATTATGTCTAGCTAAGTTAATTATATCAAGGTGAAAAGGTTACACCAATGGTGTGAGAATAAGTATAATGTAAACTTAATATGGACTTTAATGTTTGATACTAACATGTTTTATATTTGTTATCTTGTTCACTCTTTAATACTTTGCTTGTTAAATGACTAATCTTGATTTATGTTGTATAACACTTGGTACAACAAATGCTTGGCACTTTCATAGCCCATAATGTATGGTATAACCGACACCTGAGCTATGAAAGAAACTTGATTTGTTGTTAACATAAGTTATAATCATGAATGCTTGACGAGATTTACAAGTATTAGCATTAATTGAATAAGATGACTAATGTAATCATGTTAACAATATATAATCTGATTGGAACCTCCTTTGTGTGTGGTTTCCAATTCAATAATAAGAGTTTATACTATACTTGTTTGATATACCATTAGTGGAACCTCTAACCTTGACATTTGTTATTATTATTATTTAATCCTTACATTAATATTTCATCTCTAAGTTCTCATCATCATCATCATCTTCTTCTTCTTCTCTTTCTTTATTATTATTATTATTATTATTATTATTATTATTATTATTATTATTATTATTATTATTATTATTATTGTTATCGTTATTACTATTATTGTTGTTTATAATTGTTGTTTATAATTTGTACAATTAACCTCCCTGTGGTTCGACCCCAGTCTTGCCGAGTTATTTATTACTTCGACACTCCTGCACTTGGGAGAAGACATCAACCTTTTAGTCGTGTCAGATAGAGTAGGTTCTTTACTAATGCAATCTCTTATGGTTTATCAATATAAATCTCTGTAGGATTTTCTTGAGGAAACCCAAATGCTTCAGCATATTCCTTAATCATATTAACTGAGTTGGCAGCAACATACTTAACTTCATAGCTTGATAACATTACTATCGATTGCTTCTTGGATGATAATGTGAAAGATATATCTCCCATAAAAAAGACAAATCTCGTTGTGCCTTTTCTTTCATCCATATTTCTACCTCAATAACTATCCGAGTAGCCAACAAGATTGAAGTTTTGGCTTGAAGTATAGAACATACCTTCATTTATCGTTCCTTTGATGTGGCAAAGAATTCTCTTCACTGCATTCAAATGAGACTAATCTGGTATCTTTTTATATCTGTTGATAAGTCCTTATCCATAGAGTATATCTAGTTTAGTATATGTCAAGTACCTTAAGCTTCCTACTAAGCTTTTAAAGTGGGTTAGATCAACATTACCTACTTTACTCTTCCTCAATTCAACTCCTTTCTCAATTGGAGTTAATGCCAAATTACAGCTTTCCATCTTGAACCTTTCAAGAATATCTTTGGCGTAACTGCTTTGAAATACAAAAATTCCTTTTTCTTTTTGCGTCACTTCTAAACCAAGAAAATGTGTCATTAGACCAATGTCTGTTATCTCAAACTCTTGTACCATGCTTTTCTTAAAATCTTCAAACATGGTAGGATTGTTGTTGGTGAATATCAAGTCATCAATATATAGGCACGCAAATAATGTGCTTCTATCATCTTTTTTCTCCACATATATTACGTGTTCATATGGACATTTCTCAAATTTATTTTCTTGAAAATACCTGTCAATTCTAGTATTCCAAGCACGCAGAGCTTGCTTCAAATTGTAGAGAGCTTTCTTCAACTTATATACTTTGCCTTCATCTTTCCACGTATCCAAGTGGTTATTCAATATAGATCTCTTCTTCTAGAAAGCCATTTAGAAATGCTGACTACATATTAAGTTGATAGATCTTCCATTTATATTATGCATCTAGTAAGATCATTATTCTGATTATCTCTAGCTGGGCTACGAGAGTAAATACTTCTCCATAGCCAATGTCTTCTCTATGTTTGTAGCCTTTTGCCACCAATCTTGCTTTATATCTTTGTATTTCACCTTTTGCCACCAATCATTTTGCACTTGAAGTATCAATAACTCCTTAACTAAAGCATGTTTTATAATAATATATCTAATAATATAAGATACCTTTAATTTGTGGTAAATGTTCATTTTAAATGCGGCCTATCACATAAATAAAAGGATTGATTGATGAATTTAAGAACTGAAATTAAAAGGATAAAGAGATGGTCAAACTTAGAAAAGAGGTGTCGGTGCAATCCAAACCGGAACACTGTTCGGTAATTGGGTCATATCTGGAGCTATAGATCTCTAATTTAGGTCTACTTTAAATGGATGGAAAGGTAAGACATATACCTACAACTTTCATATGGAGCCCAAGATCTAAAAAGGCCATTTTTAAGTCCAAATTGTTGAAACAACAAAGAAGCCCGAACCTGTCCTCCAGCCCGAGCACTGTTCAGTAGTTTAGCCATATCTAGAGTTCTAGAAGTCGAAATGAGTTGAATTTTTTACACAAGAAATCTGAGACAATTTCCTACAACTTTTATATTTCAAGTGGCTCCAATTTTGACGTTATCAATGACATTTTGGGCAGACAAGAGAAGATAAGGATTGTCACCAAGTCAAGAGTTGGCCACCCACTCATCAATTAGTCATCAAATCAATAGTTCCCAATTTTTGCCTATAAAAGGAGGCATTTACCATGCATTTAGGCATCTTAGTTTCCAGATCAAGATCATGCTCTTCCTTTCTCTCTTTGTATTTTTTGTAATGTTTATGTTTTGCTTTCATTAATATCAAGTTTATGCCTTTCATTTCCTTTCATTTATTTAGTTAACTTTTATCTTATTTATGTTCTTATTTTGTTTAGTTATTTTTCTTTCTTTCATTATGTCTAGCTAAGTTTATTATGTCAAGGTGAAAAGGTTACACTAATGGTGTAAGAATAAGTATAGTGTAAACTTAATATGGACTTTAATGTTTGATACTAACATGTTTTGTATTTGTTATCTTGTTCACTCTTTAATACTTTGCTTGTTAAATGACTAATCTTGATTTATGTTGTATAACACTTGGTACAACAAATGCTTGGCACTTTCATAGTTCATACTGTATGATATAACCGACACCTGAGCTATGAAAGGAACTTGATTTGTTGTTAACATAAGTTATAATCATGAATGCTTGACGAGATTTACAAGTACTAGCATTAATCGAATAAGATGACTAATGTAATCATGTTAACAATCTATAATCTGATTGGAACCTCTTTTGTGTGCGGTTTCCAATTGAATAATAAGAGTTTATACTATACTTATTTGACATACCATTAGTGGAACCTCTAACCTTGACATTTGTTATTATCATTCTTTAATCCTTACATTAATATTTCATCTCCAAGTTCTCATCATCTTCTTCTTCTTCTTCTCTTTCTTTATTATTATTATTATTATTATTACTACTACTACTACTACTAGTATCATTAGTATTATTATTGCTACTACTATTATTGTTGTTGTTATTGTTACTATTGTTGTTGTTTATAATTGTTGTTTATAATTTGTACAATTAATCTCTCTGTAGTTCAACCCCGGTCTTACTGGATTATTTATTACTTCGACACTTCTACATTTGGAAGAAAACATCAATTTTTTCGTCATGTCAGGTCAATATCTGTAAAGAAACAAAATAGAATTATATCTTTAATGACTTCAGTGGCATGGTACAACTCTTTTAAATTTCTCATCCTTCTTAGTAGTTCTGATGAGGATGCTGATGATGGTATTAATAATAATCTTGTTGTGTTTCTCCTGTTAAATAGAGGAGATGTGTGCAGTAACAAGCAACACTATCCCATCTACTTCATCTCTGTGCAGCTTCATAAATCAATGTTTTGCAGTAGCAATATCATAGGAGCAATAGCAGCATCATAGGTCTGTCGCAACAAAATAACAGGAGCAGCATCATCACAGCATCCCCTAACCAAATCTTGATTAACTCCTGTTACGTTAACATTCAAAATTATAGGGAAAATACTCCAACAGCTACTACACTCCAAAATGACAACCCATCATACATGAAAACTATAGCTGGATGCAAATCAGAGATAAATCAACCTCCATAATCAAGAAATCCTGTAACTATAGAAACAAATAAAAGTCAATAGTTACTCCTTCTTTATATATAGTTACATCCTGCACAAGTTCATTGTATTGTGCTCACGTTTTATTCCTTTATACCAATAAGAAGAGAATTAATTGACTACCATCCTCTGCTGCATTGTTCTCTTCCTCTGTCATCTTTTTTTCTCTGATGCTACTGGATATAGACAGATCGTGGGTTCCCTCATCAATGTTTAATTCCATTCCCTTTCTCTGATGCTCTTTAAGACTCGCACTACGCTCTTACTATTCAAGGGTTCTCGGGGGCGAATTGAGCAGCAGCTTGGTTAACAAGAAATCTACTAAGGGTTTTCTTATATTCTTGGGGCGAAAGTTAATGAGTTGGAAGTCAGCAAAGCAGCGAATAGTTGCTCTGCCCTCTACGAATCCGAGTACAAAGCAATAGCAGACTCTGGTACTGAAATTACCTGGCTGTAATCCTTACTACTAATTACTGATAGATGGATAAGTTAAAACTTGAATAAAGCAAAACTGTAGGTGAAACTGGGTCAGCACGAGCGTGAGATACGTGGATGAACACCATTTCTAATTTAAAAATCTAAGTGATAGATTATGGTTCATTCCATGTGTAAGCCACTCATTTTTGCATATTTTTGCGGAACTCGTATGTGCATATTCTTTAATAAAATCACAATTTTGACTGATACCTCAATACAGTATATCTTTGCTTGTTTTGTCAGCCAAGTTGTAAATACGCACACTATTCCACGCCACTGCTAGGTATTGCTAGGATCTTGCACAAGGCATCGGCAGAGCTGGGCTAGCTACATTAACGAGTACGAAGCTAGCTCTATTGCTTTTTGTTTCTAACATGGACACTCGTTCTATCAAAATGTAGACCAAAATATTGTACCAATTTTCTTACAAACCGATGGAAAAAATACACTTTCATTTTAACAAATCATTTCTTTATTACACTTATAATTTTAATCCTTATCGTGATATCTGCTCATTAAATTTCTGATATAATGTTAAAAAATGATTTTAACTCCCAAAATTTAAACTCTTAAAAAGATCCAAGAAATAGTTTTATATTAGCTCTCTTTCAACACAAAATAACAAAGAATATATATATATATATATATATATATATATATATATATATTGGAAATAGAATTAAAGGGACAACTTGTCATGAACGTGAAACACAATTTTATATTCCATGCATCTTTAAAGTTGGAGTGTGATAATTGTTCCTACGAGAACAATTAAAGTAGGATTATTGCAAAAGGAAAAGGGAAAACAAAGAATAATTTATTTTCTTCTTTTTTGCTTTGTTTATTTTAGAAACACGAAGGTAAATCTCGATTTCAAGCTGCAATATTATGGTTTAACAAATGGAAAACATTTTTTTTACTGAACAAAGAAATTTTTTGACATAAATCTACTATAATTATATTTATTTCTTTAATGATCAATTAATCAATTTCTTAATGTGTGTGTATATATATATATATATATATAAAGTAATAATATCTACTTCTGAAATCAGGTTAATTCAACTATTAATGTTGAAGAAAATATCAAAGAAGGAGCTCTTCAGAAAGAATTCAATGAAAAAAAAAGGTGTACTTTAAATGATCAATACCTAGTATTATTTAATTATTTAAAAACAAACAAAAAGGTAAGATGGGTGAAGATAGTACGGAATGTTAGAAAGTTGATATAAACTTATTTTTTAAAAAACATCACCTGACAATTTAAATTTTAAAATTAAAATAACTATTTGATATAGTATATATTCACCAAAATTTGAATCTTATCAAATCATATTATTCTTAGGGTCTCTTACATGTTAGTGAACATATTCCATATTAAAAAAATACAAAAATATAAACTAACATAAAAGATGTTGAATGCATTACATATTATAAAACTTACAAATTGTTTGAAATACTTGAAATTGAATTAAATTACTTTTTGTATTTAGAATTTTTGCACTTTTTTACACAACACAGTAGATGATGACTGGCGGCAACTGCCCTTGATATATACATATAAAAACAATGTTACAATGAGTTTATCTTAATATATTTTGTGACCGTACATTTGGAATCATGTATATTAATGAGGCATGTGAGCAGCCGTAATAAGATGAGAAAACTAACTAAAGCAGCCGTCATGTGAGCTGCATGGACGTTGCTATCCTCTCCAATACGTCTCCTTTACAAAGACGTTTTATTCTATCAACATAACTTTATTTTATTCTTATAAAAGTAATAAATAAGACTTCACCTTTATTATATATTCTTATAATAGTTTCACTCTTAAAACTAAGCAAAAACATAGACACTAATTTACTTGTCCACAATGAAAAGAACTTTAGAATTTTATAAGATTCCAGCAAGTTCTATGGCTAGAAATTTAGTTTGTTCTATTTAGATGGGTTAAGAAGGCTATAAATAGCCATGTAATCATCACTTGTAATATAAGCCAAAGACCATGTTAAGCTTAGAACCTTTGTCCTCAAACTCTTCTACTTCAACCATTTCCACAATATAAACTAAGTTCTTCTTTTACTAAACTACTACAACAAAAAATCTTAACCATCAAACTGCTTTCATCTCAATCCTTAATCACTAAAACCTCTACACTAACTCTTAAACTATCATCATCTTCTAAAAGTGTTATAGAGCCCAATTGATCGTAGGGGGGCATTAGAGTCTTTATGGCCACCATAAATTCATCACAATCTATCTTTGTGTCACTTCCTATTTTTGATGGTGGAAACTATGATTTGTGGGAAAAAAAAATGGAAACACTCTTCAGGTCTCAAAATCTTTGGGACATTGTTGAGAAAGGATTTGAGAAGCCAGAAAATATCTCTAATTTAGAAGAAGCACAACGGAAGGAGCTAGAGGTGAAAAAGCAGAAGGATGCTAGTGCCCTTTATTTGATTCAACAATCACTGGCTAATCAAATTTTTTCTAGGATTGTTGGAGCTTCAACAGCAAATGCAGCATGGGGTATATTGCAGAAGAAGTTTCACGGCGATTCTGAGGTACGCACAATTAGACTCCAAACACGACGAAGAGAGTTGGAAAATATTAAGATGAAAGATTATGAGACTGTCAAAGATTATTATCGACTAATTAAAGTAGTGATAAATTAAATGATATCTTTAGGAAAAAATATTACTTATCAAAGGATTGCTGAAAAGACCAAGTAGCTACGAGGAAGACTTTATGAGAATGCTTTTCAGTCTAAGCTTAATAAAAGGTATTAGAAATCTAGATATAATACCGATAAATAAATGATCTAAAACAATATTATACGATAATAAGTCAACAATTTCCATGATAAGAATTCTTGTAGTCCATAGAAGGACTAAGCACATATCAATCTAATACAACTTTCTACAATAAGCAATTGGCAATAAAGAAATTGAGTTGAAATATTGAAAGATTTTAAAACAATTAACAAATATCTTCACGAAAGCGTTTCCACAAGTCAAGTTTGAGGCACTACGAGATCAACATGGAGTATGAATTTAGAGTATGAGTTAAGTGCAATAAGGAGTGTTAAATTATTAATGTACTTAAAGAAGACTCTAGAGATCAATTATAGAAAATACTATAAACGACAAGTTAGTGCTAAGTCAAGTAAAAAAAAAACACTAGGAATGTTCTAGGAAAGAAAGAATGTTCCTCCACAATTCAAAGAATTCTACAATTTTATAGTGTACTGACTAAGATTCCCGCAACTTCTATGGCTGGAAAGTTTGTCAAAATTGTTCTATTTAGGTTAGTTGTAAGGTAAGCCAAAAACTACGTTAAGCTTAAAACCTTTGTCTTGAAACTGTCCTCCTTGTATTATCTCTAATATCAACAAAATTTTTGCTTTGTCCTTCAACCATTTCCAAACTATAAACTAAAAATCTTAACTATCAAATTACTTTCATTTCAATCCCTCATCGCTAAAACCTCTGAACTACCTCCAAAACTGCCATCATCTGCCAACACATTTCCATTACTAAAAGGTATGTACGTGCATGACATACTTGCAGTTCTCTTTGAGTGACAATTTTGTTTTCCATTATAATAATGATCGGTATTGTGAGTTAATATAAACTTGCTTAGGATTTCACTTAACATTATATTTAGCTTTGAGTTGAGATTGTTCATTAACAATAGTTACTTACATGATTTTATGTAGATAGCATCTGAGATAGAACACGATGCACCTTATGGAGCAGTCATGAAAGGAGACTGGCCATACCTGATTAACTACTGTCAGGAACATGTCGAAAAAATCCAGTGTCCAGTTACGCCCTCTAATGATACTGTACTTCATCTAGCTGTGTACAGTAAAACGGAGCAACCACTTAAAGTTTTACTTGAAATCATGAAGAAAAGAGAATTACCTTTATCTGAGACAGAATTTCTCAAGAAAAAAAACAAATATGGAAATACGGCTCTTCACGAGGCAACCTTCTATGGCAATTATAAGGCTGTAAGGTTCTTGGTAGAACGTTTTCCAGAGCTGCTTGTGGTTCCAAATGGGTTCGGTGAAACCCCATTGTTTACAGCTGCTGAATTTGCTGAGACAGAAATAGCGGAGTTTTTAATCCAATCCACACCAGGACAATGCGTGGATGATGATGGCCTCCTATTACCAATTCACCGCCTGAGAACGGTAGATAAACTGTCCATCCTTAGCGCTGCTATCATAGGGCTAAAATTTGGTAACAATTCTTCTCTTTATTGAATTCTCAAATTTCAAAAGTATACATGATACATGTATAAGATATTGTATAATTTTTGTCTTCCCAATTTCATGAATGCAGAGACAGCTTTACTGTTGCTAGAACTGGATAAATCGCTCGCCAGCCTGAAGGACATAAATCAAATATCTACTCTTCAACTTCTAGCGGAAATGCCAGATGCTTTTGAGAGTGGATTTCCCTTGGGCATATTTGAAAGACTCATCTACCGTTGTATGCCTACTCCACCACATTATTGGACCTTTCAATATTGCCTACATATTCTTGTTTGAATACCTGGATGTATATAATTTGAACTCTAAATTATGTTGCAGGCCTTCCTGTTAAACGTCACCACGAGGTAAAATCAAATGTAAAAAGTTGGTGTCTGGCAAAGAAAAGAGATCTTGAGAGCGGTCGGGGGAGGAACTCAGGAGATCTGGGGAGGGTCTCGGATAGGAATCAAAGAGACGGCCTACTCAACTATTTAAAGTTCCCTAAAGGTATTATCGAGCTACCTTTATATATGAGATTTGATCAAGTTCTCCAATGCAATGAAACACATTTCATTCATGTCAACATTAAGGAATCATAAGAATTTTAAATTTCATGGCTTGACCCCATATTTGAATCCTGTATCCAATATTAGTTCGAATATAACTGAGTCGAAGTTTCTTTTTTCAGTGGTCACGGGCTACACAAGAGAGTAGTTCTCCCCAATTTTTAACACCAATTGTCACTTAAAATGGTGTATTAGTGAATTAATATAAAATTATTTTTACGATGACATGAGTTTAAACGTTTTGCTGACGTAATCTTTGTACTTTGCTGACGTAATCTTTATACCTGAAAAAATGTGATTCGATGTTATAAAGTGGTTTCGGTTCACATCCTATTTTTAGATGCTTCCACTAAATTTAGTTTTCACCTTTTACTATCAGTATTAACATTTCTTTCCATTTCATAATAATGTCTAGCTCTCATCCATGTTTAATTTCATTCCCTTTCGCACGATCATTATGTAGTATGTTGGCTAAAAGGAATCTGGGACCAGAAAAGAAAGCATGTATTTGCTTTGAGATTCGCCGAAAGCCTGATAAAAGAAGATAAGTCATTGAAAGAAGTGCAAACTTCTGAAACCCAACGTCTACCAGCACAAACTTCTGTAACGATGTCATCATTGACTACTAAAAAGGATATCCCATTGTTTACTGCAACTAGAAGGGGAACAGAAAAGATTGTGAAGCTGATAATAAAACTACATCCTGAAGCTATTGACCAGCGCGATGAAATGAATCGGAGCATTTTGGATGTGGCCGTCATGTATCGCCAGAAAAAGATCTTCGATTTTGTGAAGCAACAGGAAATACCGTTCGCTAGACTTCGTCGAGTTGTTGATAATAGCAGCAACTCACTGTTGCACCATGTTGCAGATGTAAACCAAAACAGTGGAGTAACCAAGCCTGGGCCTGCACTACAACTTCAGGAGGAGTTGCAATGGTTTGAGGTGAGCCCTTTTCATCCATCTTGTATAAGAGTACCGATCCAATTAAGGTAAAAAAATTCCTTTTAAAAACTTTCATATTTATCTCCCAATTATTGCAGATAGTGAAAGAGGTAATTCCTGATCATTATGTCCCGCTCCTGAACGACAATGGAAAAACTGCAAGAGAGTGCTTCGAAATTTCGCACAAGGAACAACTGAAAAAGGCACAAAAATGGATCAAGGAAACATCTCAGTCTTGTTCAACTGTAGCTGCACTTGTTGCTACTGTTGTCTTTGCTGCTGCCTATACTGTGCCCGGAGGTTCTGATGAAAATGGCAAGCCCAACTTCATCAACTCTCCCTATTTTGTGATTTTCACTGTCTCTGATGTTGTCTCCTTAGCGAGCTCTTTGACTTCCCTTGTGGTGTTTCTCTCTTTGTTGACCTCTCCGATTGAGCTACAAGATTTCCACATCTCTCTTCCTCGAAAACTTATTGTTGGCTTCACCTTCCTCTTCTTTTCTGTGATAACGACCATGCTATCCTTTGGGGCAACAATTTTGATACTCATTCAATCAGAGAGGAAGTTGACAACATTACTCCTTTCCATTGCTTCATTCCTTCCTGTCTTAGTATTTGGAATAATGCAATTCCGTCTGTACGTCTCATTTATGGGCTCTACATTAAACATTCTCAAGATAGCCTGGAAAGCTCATTCATCGTCTCTTGTCTCTTGCCTACCATGTGGAAAAAAAGCTCCATCGAGAAGATTGACACGGGATATATAACTGGCATGGATGTTCTTCCTCTTTCTTGTTTGTTTGAATCTCTACCATTGATCATTATATATTGACTGTAATAGCATGTATCGTTGTTATCCAGTTTCGTGATATTTATGTGGTTTTGCTCCCTTCAATGATGGTCTTGAAGGCAGTATGTATTATATATAGTGTGTCATAGGTTGGTATTTGACTAATATGATGGCAAGCTTGCTTCAATCGGTTACTTGTTACAAAATTGGGTGCAAGTTTATGGTTATAATGCCAAGGGATTGTTTGACATTATGGGTGGCGTGCTATATATATTGTTTTTCGAAGGCTTTTTGTTTGAGAAAGTACTAAATTGATGTTTTTAAGTATTTTTCAACAGTTTTTGACACATTGTTATTCATCCTAGTCGAACCTCAGTCCTGCTGCCCCTACTTGTTGGGGATGTACTTGTTGGGGATGGTGAGATATTCACCTGGGATATTAATATTGTTCATCATGTTAATTATAGACAAAATCACTAATAAATATTTTATCGGTATTTTATAAATAGTTCTGGAATTGTTCACTTTCCAATTACACTATTAATTATTATTTTTTAAAGACAAAATCATTGACGAATTAAAAAGTTGTCAGTGTTATTTGGCGGGTTTCTAAAAAATTTTAAGTAAATATTACAAACAGAATTATCGACAGATTGAAAAGTTGTTAGTGGTATTTGGCGGTTTCTAAAATTTTTTATTAAATTAAAAATTTTAATTAAATATTACCGACGACATCACCGATGAAATATTTAAAAATATTAATATTTAATTATCCATAGATAAAACATCCTAATAAAAAGGTTGGAATCCCTAATTTCATAACAAACAAGGCTTCTTTCTTCTTCTTTTTTCCTTCTTCTTCCTTATATGTAAAAAACATCAGTATCCATTTCTTTCTCTTCTTTTCTCTTTTCTTGTTAACTCCTTCTCTTCTTTTTTTTTTCTTAGCTCCTTCCCTTCTCCTCCATGCTCAAGTATGTATTTTTTCTCCTTTTTTCTCCTTCTTAGTTTTTTTTAATTAATATACTTTATGATTTTTTTCTCTTCTTAGCTTCACTTGCAATTATATTAAGGTAAGATTTTTTCCTTCTTTTTTTATTTTTTTCACTATATTTGTTTTTTAATTTTTTTTGTTCTTAATAATTGTATGAATGTTGTTAGGAGTTGTTACCTAATATTATGGTTACTATAAACCCTAACTTGTCAACAGAGATTCTATGGTACGAAACTTGTTACGCAAAAGGGAAGATGTTATCACCCCTTAAGCGTCTTACCTAAGGCAGACTGCATTGCTGGTTCTATCTAAAATTGCTAAGAATTTGTTCTTTTTTTTTATTCTTCCTTTCATGTTCCTAACTTTAGCATCAGTGAACAATTCCTACGAATATTTCTAACTCTAGCATTGATAAATATCACACAAATCCAAAAAATACGATACTCCTGACTCTGGCAGTAGTGAATATTTTCACAAAAAATGAATTTGAAGAAGAAATTTTCTATGTTATTTTTTCTTGTTTATCCTTTATTATTATTTGCCCTTTTTAGATGGAAGTAAAAAAAATATTGCATCACATATTTGCATTTAATAATAATAATCCATAAATAGAGCACCTCTATAAAAAATACAAATGCAAAGAAAAAAATAAAACAAAGTGCAAAGAGCCTATAAATAAATCAACGAAGGCCCCCATTATTTTTGGAATTTTCTATTATCGAAAAGGGTTTGTTTGGTCAAATATCAAATTAGAAGGGGCATAAAAATTATGGTCAAGGCATAAGGGTATGTTTTGCCAAGCACACCCTTAGCAAACACAATTTGGATCAGCTAGGCCTAAAGCCTAGATAAAGCCCAAACCCAACCCACTCTTTTTTTTCTTTTTGGGCTAGATCTAGCCCAACCATGTGTGAAAGGTTCACGCATGCATGCAATAGTAACTAGTTAATTATTTTAGCAAAGAAGGAAGAAAACTTACCTAGGCATATGGCTATTGGAGGTGAAGTTGAGGGAGACTTGGCTAAAAAAAAAGGGTTGGGGGGGCGATGGCTAATATAGGTTTCGCCGCCCCTTTCTTTTTCTTTTTTTATATTTCTCTATTTTAGGGTGTCTAATAATGGTCTTCTCTTAGGGTCTCCTCTTTTAAGGTTTCTTTCTAATTGTTCCCCCTTTTCATATCCTGAGATCTATATTTATAGTGTTAGAGTCCCTTCACGTGTGAGAAACCAAGTTTCAATCAAATTCATTCTCTTATTTGAAATTTGAATTTGATTAAGAATCAAATTTGAAAGCGAATAGCTATCATTATCTCGAAAACAAAAATTATCTCGAAGATAGGAATTATCTTGAATATAAAGATAGAATGACAAAAGCACATTGTAGTTCTTAATTTTCATGGAAGTTGACAAATCACACTTTTCATTGAAATAAATCTTTGATCTTTTAATTTTTTATTTTAAATCCCGTAAAAATTAAATTAAAAGCTAGTGGGCAAAAATTAGGTTACAACAATGTGGAATATGTTTTAAGAAAATATCCCTATAAAGGAGAAGCTCATCCAAGCAAGAAGTCACCAAAAAGAAAAGGTGTATTTTAAGAGATCAATACAAAGTATTATTTAATTATGTAA
The DNA here is from genome assembly GCA_026413675.1 of Populus pruinosa. Taxonomy (NCBI): domain Eukaryota; kingdom Viridiplantae; phylum Streptophyta; class Magnoliopsida; order Malpighiales; family Salicaceae; genus Populus; species Populus pruinosa. The sequence continues at coordinate 1,969,433 of CM048602.1, read as the reverse complement.
AAGTTGATATAAATAGTATGGAATATTTAAAATTTGATATAAATTGTTTATTTAACAACTTAAATTTTTTAGTTGAGATAATTATTTAATATAATATCATAATTTTAATAACCAAGTAATTAAAATTTTAAATCTCATAATTAAATAGGACAATTTAACTAGTACCTAATAGAAAATGAGGTGAATGAGTGGGTTTTTTTTAATAATTATCTTAATTGATGAGTAAAGACAAACCATATTTTGAGATCCAATAAAACTCTCATGAGAAATTATTTTAGGAACTGTTTCAATGCATACATTGAAAGTTTTAGTTGTGATAGACAAAACCAAGTCTTTTAAAGTTTTTGTTCTTGAAAAAGATTTATGTGATGAATCCAAACAAAAAAAAACCTTTAAAATAAAATAAAAAAAGCATTTAAAGCATTTATAAAATCATGATAGAAAGCAATGTTAAATCATATATTCAGTGGAGAAAAATAGGGTCCAACAAGAAACAAAAGCCTTCCCAAGAATATAGTGGGTAAGAGAGACAACACAAGAAATGAATCATAACTCAAGCATATAATTTTGAACACCTAACCAAGCTCACAACAAAGAAGGAGTTTATAGAAAATTAAAGAAAGGGTGAGATTTATATTTTCAAATCAAGTAAAAATATATGCATTAACATCAAAATATTACACAATTTTTTTTATTTTACAAAAAATCTTGAAATCAAACTAAGATGAGTCAAAGTACAAATAAAGAAAGAGGATTTTAAGGGGATCATTGAAATTTATGATTTTAAGTTAACTGAAATGAAAAAGGAGACAAAACATTTTGATTTTAATGAAAGGAAATCGTCAAATTAGGATTGAAGATTAACTGAGTTGAAGATAAAGACCAAGATTTTTATTAAATGAGGTCCGTAGATTGAGATTTTTGTTAACTAAACTGAAGGCAAGATTTTGATTCTTGTTAAAAGTGATCGCTGGATTGGAATCTTAGGTTGATCAAATTATTTTGGTTAAAAAAAATGATATTATTGACTTTAACATTAGTGAAGAAGTTTGTAAAATTTTAAATTTTTAATGAAAAAACAATTTTTCTATGTCTTTTGTTTTCTTTTGTTTACCCTTTTTTATTATTTATTCTTTTTAGATATGAATAAAAAAATATTGCATAATAGATTTTGCATATAACAGTGATTGGTCCATAAGTTGAGCACATAGTAAAAACAAATATAAAACATAAAGAAAAAAATAAAACAATGCACGAGAAGCACACAAATAAATCATTAAAGATCTTTAAATATTTTTAAAATTTTTTAATGTCAAAAAAAGATTCATAAATATCAAAATATAAAAGAGATAAAATACATGGAAAAATACTTAAGAGTGCTTAGCAAATATAATTCGGCCGGTTGAGTCTAAAAACCAAACCCAACCCACTTTTTTTTTTTTTTTAAGTTGGTCTATCCTGGTTGTATGGGCTGGGCAAGACCCAGCGGACCAGCCTAGCCACCTATTAGAAACACACGTGCAGCGTGCGCCGGGGGTTTGGGTTTGCGAGCGGGGGAAGGAATAACAGGGACTTACCTTACTGCTGTTCGAAGGCTGAAGATTTGAAGACTGGGTTGCCCTTCTAGGCAGCTGCTTTTCCCCTCGTTCTTCTTCTTCGTTCCTTCCTTTGCTTATTTTGGGTTTCCTTTTTGTTTTTGTTTCATTCTTCTCTCTCTCTCTCTCTCTGTTTTCTCTCAGTCTCTCTTCTGGATTCGTTCCCCTGTTTTTCTGTCTTTTTCTTTTGTCTGTTCTCCTCTATCTTTTATAGGCTTTCCTCGCGCAAGGCTGGTCCTTATCTTCCCCGGGCGCTGATCTTCATGTGGAGATACAATTTGAGACTCCGTATTTTGGTTGGATTGAGACACCAACAGTCCAGCAAGTCTAGCCATTGCTGGACTGTTGGTGGGCAGCGGGCAGCATTCTGTTTGTTTTTTCTTCAAAACGATGTGCATGAAACGACGCCGTATAGTGGATGGGGTGGCTATTTTCAATCTGGTCCCCTAATTTTTAACATTGTTTACACGGCCCCCTGGGAGAAATTGTAATTAGACCCCTGAATTGTGGCTCCTTGTACATAACGGCCCTTGGACTTTATTTTTGACCTAAATCAGCCCTGAATTTTAATATTTCTTCAATTAAGTCCTTGATTTCTTTATTAAACTAACTCTAAGCTCAATTCAGTCCCTGAACTTATCAATTCTTTAATTAAACTCTTGACATCATTAATTAAACCAAATCAAAGTTTAATTGAGTCCTTGAACTTGAAAATTCTTTCAACTAAGTTCATAACTTTATTAATTAAATTGATTCAAAATTTAATTAAGTCTCCAATCTTATCAAATCTTTCATTTTCTACTAAAATTGGTTCCCAAACTTATAATTCGACCTTGATGAAATCCTCAAGACTTCTAATTTGTGTTGTCGTGATCCAAATCTTAATTTTTCTTCATTCATTTTATTTTTTTAAGTTAATTTATATTGTCTAAAATTGGTTTATGACAAAGAGGATCATCAAAATTGAGATTTTAGGTTAGCCGAGCTATTTTTCAAATTTTAATTCTAGTTAAAAGGAATCATCAAATTAAAATCTTAAGTTGACTGAGCTTTTAATTATAATTCAGGGAAACACCATATTAGAATTTCAGATTAACCAAGTTGTAAAAGGTTTAGTCATAGTTCTAATTGAAAAGATTGTTGTGAAAATAATGTTTTAAGTCAATTGAACTAGAAACTTCAAGAAGATAAGTTTTGGGGGAACAATTTGTTTGTTTTAAAAACTTACTATGCAAAGCACTTAACAAGTATTATAAAGAAGAGACATTTGTTCTTATTCATTTCTAGGGCCTTAAATAAACAAAATAAAACAGAGATAATACAACATTTTTGAAAGAAATGTTGAAAGAAAAAAGAACACACACACCCACACCAGAATGCTCAAGAAATTGCCAAAGACTATTTGAGAAAGATTAAAATTGGATTTGACAATATAACAAAGAAAATTCAAGTTTGGATGTTTAAGGATTTAATTAAAAAAAATAAGGCTTAATTAAATTTATTAAAGGTTTAATTGCAAGAAAATGACTTTTTGAAAGCAAAAAATCATTCATCCCAGAACAAAGGGCTTTTTAGGTATTCAACCTTTTGATTTACTGTTAAATTACAAATGTACCCTTCACATGAAAAACATTAAGCCATTGACGCAGGGGTAATTTAGTCTTTTCACTTATGGTTTTTTTTTTTGTGATTATTTGGTTGGTTAATGGTGATAATGTAGTTTACCATTTAAATAATACATTGCACACGCCAACATGTGCGAGGCCCCATGCTTTTGAAGTTGTGTGTTTAACACCTTCTAGTGGTTAAAAATATGATTTCTTTGTATAGTTTTGTTCGTTTTCATGTTCTTTTCCTATATAGGTGGCGCATGTCACCTAAAAATAATTGGTTTATCGTTGGTGGCCCTTTCTATTTTTTTTCCTTCACTTCTCTCCTACTAGTAAAAACGTAAATTCATCCCTTATTTTTATTGGTGTTTTAGAGTCCATCGTTCTAGTTTTGATGATTTATTTTAGTCCTTTTTCCTTTTCTTAAAATTTTTGTTTTAAATTTGATCCTTCAATTCTAATTTGTATATATAATGTTTTTTGATTTGGTCATTCTACTTTTAATTTCTTTTTTTTCATGGCTTTTTTTTCAAAGTTTTTATAGTTTTTAATTTTAGCTGTCGCTACACGACGTCGGGCGACGGCTCCACTCCTTTTTTTATTTTTTTTAAAACAAAAAAAAAATTTAGTTTTTATTTGATTGGGGAAATAAAGATTTTTATTGGAGTCGTCATTTAGTACTTTGAGGGAACTAGAAATCAAAAATTAGACACTAGTCCTAGAGATTCGGGTACTGAGTTAGTTATGATTAAAGGAAGGTAGACACCATCCTTAAAACATCCTTTTAGAGAAAGGTTACCTTTACTTGTGTGTTTTTCTTATTTTGATTCAAATGCTATTATATTTTGAGCTTATTTGTAAATTTTTTAACATGGTTAACGTTAGTCCCTAAAAATAGAAGACACGTTAAAAATGACACCAGTCCCTAAAATTAGGAGACTTTGTCTAAAATGTCGACGTTTATCCCTAAAAAGGAGAGTTACGTCTGATTTACCAAAATAAATAATAATGGACATAATCCATATTTGGTATTTTAAATTTTTGACATCGGTCCTTTTCTATAAATAAAAGAGACGTGTAGACAAATAATATTTATTTTATAAAATAAAAATTATTTTGATATCATTGACAAATAGATATATCAATTCTTGAAAATTGGGTTTTTGACCCATAAACAGTGATATGATAAAATGGGTGTTGAACCCGCGTCGTTATTTATTTTGGTTTATTTTTTTTTTTCACATGCAAAAATTTACAAGTATTTATAAATAAAAATATCAAAAAATACCATAAAATATCATAGAAAATTACCTGAGTACCCTTGTATAGGCAAAAGACTGAAATACCCTCGGATTTATTGAAAATTTATGAAAATGCCACTGGCAGCGCGTGTGGCTCACGCGCGATTACTATTGATGGCGGCGAAATTTTTCTGTGAGATTCTGGAAAAAAGATGGTCGATTCTGGTAGATCTAAGGACAAGGATTCTGATGGTGGTGGTCTTGTTGGCCGTTGATGGCTGAGGAGGGAGAATGGATGACTTGAATGTCGATTAGCCTGTCGCACGTCGGAAAATCCGCGCGGCATCTGCTGGTGATTTTTTTTTTGTTTGTGTTTTGCTTGGTTCTTTTGGAGTCGCCACCTAGTATTATGATTATTAGGAACCTATGGTCTGCGAGAGTCTAAGTAAGGGACTGGTTGTGCAAGGGGAAGACGCATCACCCCCGGTGCACCCTACCTAAAGTAAGCTGCATTGTTGTTTGATTATAGGTCAAATTTCTATGGTCTTTCCTAAGGTTCAAGGCAGACCTCCCTGCATGAGGGAGTTGATTAGTACTTAAAAGTGCATTTTTATCATGGTTTTATATCATCATTTTGCACTTGAAGTATCAATAACTCCTTAACTAAAACATGTTTTATAATAATATATCTAATATATAAGATACCTTTAATTTATGGTAAATGTTCATTTTAAATGTAGGCCTATCACATAAATGAAAGGATTGATTGATGACTTTAAGAACTGAAATTGCAAGGGTAAAGAGATGGTCAAACTTAGAAAAGAGATGTCGGTGCAATCCAAACCAGAACACTGTTCGGTAATTAGGTCATATCTGGAGCTACAGATCTCAAATTTAGGTCCAATTTATATGGATGGAAAGGTAAGACATAGGCCTACAACTTTCATATGGAGCCCAAGATCTAAAAAGGCCATTTGCAAGTCCAAATTGTAGCAACAACAAAGAAGCCCAAATCTGTCTACCAGCCCGAGCACTATTCTGTATTTTGGCCATATCTGGAGTTCTAGAAGTCCAAATGAGCTAAAGTTTTTACACAAGAACGCTGAGACAATTTCCTACAACTTTCATGTTTTCACCTGGCTCTAATTTTGACGTTATCAATGATGTTTTGGGCAGACAAGAGAAGATAAGGATTGTCACCAAGTCAAAAGTTGGCCACCCACTTATCAATTAGTCATCAAATCAATAGTTCCCAATTTTGGCATATAAAAGGAGACATTTACCATGCATTTAGGCATCTTGGTTTCCAGATCAAGATCATGCTCTTCCTTTCTCTCTTTGTATTTTTTGTAATGTTTATGCTTTGCTTTCATTAATATGAAGTTTATGCCTTTCATTTCCTTTCCTTTACTTAGTTAGCTTTTATGTTCTTATTTTATTTATCTATTTTTCTTTCTTTCATTATGTCTAGCTAAGTTAGTTATGTCAAGGTGAAAAGGTTACACTAATGGTGTGAGAATAAGTATAATGTAAACTTAATATGGACTTTAATGTTTGATACTAAAATATTTTATATTAGTTATCTTGTTCACTCTTTAATACTTTGCTTGTTAAATGACTAATCTTGATTTATGTTGTATAACACTTGGTACAACAAATGCTTGGCACTTTCATAGCCCATAATGTATGGTATAACCGACACCTGAGCTATGAAAGGAACTTGATTTGTTGTTAACATAAGTTATAATCATGAATGCTTGACGAGATTTACAAGTATTAACATTAATTGAATAAGATGACTAATGTAATCATGCTAACAATATATAATCTGATTGGAACCTCCTTTGTGTGTGGTTTCCAATTCAATGATAAGAGTTTATACTATACTTGTTTGATATACCATTAGTGGAACCTCTAGCCTTGACATTTGTTATTATTATTGTTTAATCCTTATATTAATTTTCCATCTCCAAGTTCTCATCATCTTCTTCTTCTTCTCTTTCTTTATTATTATTATTATTTTTATTATTATTATTATTACTACTACTACTACTATTACTACTACTATTATTATTATTATTATTATTATTATTGTTATTATTATTATTGTTGTTATTGTTATTATTATTATTATTGTAGAAGTCTGGCAACTGCTGTAGTGGTATTCTCAATTCTTTGTCTAAAGTACACTTTGTAGGGGTCATTCGAAAAACTTAAGATCTGAGCATATTCTTCAAGAGTAGGAGTCATATCAATATCCCCGAAGTTGAAACATCTGTAGCTTGGATCCCAGAAATGCATCAGGGCTTTGACTGCTGAAATCTAAACCGGCATCTTTATTAGATGAGCAATTCTTCCATACTTCTTCTCAAACAGATTCTCATCAATATATCCTAGAAGAGGGGCTAACTTCTTTATGGTGTCTACGGAATAGTGCACTTTGGTTATGTGTGGTAATTCCTCAACCTTGGTTCTTGGGCAATCCCCTTCGACTACTTGCATCATCTCAGATCTTTCCCCATATTTCGAAAAGGTAAGGGAAGTCATGGTCTTAGCTCAAAAATCCTGCAAAGTTCAGACAAATTCTAGGTTATTATATGAGGGATATGTTTCTAATTGGTCTCAAAAAAAGGTCTATGAACTGCCCAGTGACCAGCTCACGTGAAGGTAGTATAGGGGTTTACAAGGGATGGTTGGGGCACTATGTGACCGCCATCACCTAGTAAACACTCAGTTCATAGTTGGATGTTTCACGAATCTGTACCCCGACTGAAAGTCATGGGGCAGATCACTACTCCCCTCCTATCCTAGAATTGGGTTTTCATGCCAAATTAAAGAAATGCATGAATGCATGTATTTATGGATGAACAGGAAATAAAGGTATTGAAATAACAAGATTAAACAGACCAAAACGGATAATCAAATAATCAAACAATCAAAGCTTAGTCCAACCAAATAGGGCATCCTAGTGGAGTCGCCATGTCGGAAAATCCGTGCGGCATCTGCTGGCGATTTTTTTTTTGTTTGTATTTTGCTTGGTTCTTTTGGAGTCGCCACCTAGTATTATGGTTACTAGGAACCTATGGTCTGCGAGAGTCTAAGTAAGGGACTGGTTGTGTGATTAGTACTTAAAAGTGCATTTTTATCATGGTTTTATATCATCATTTTGCACTTGAAGTATCAATAACTCCTTAACTAAAATATGTTTTATAATAATGTATCTAATAATATAAGATACCTATAATTTGTGGTAAATGTCTATTTTTAATGCAGGCCTATCACATAAATGAAAGGATTGATTGATGACTTGAAGAACTTAAATTGCAAGGATAAAGAGATGGTCAAACTTAGAGAAGAGATGTCGGTGCAATCCAAACCGGAACACCATTCGGTAATTGGGTCATATATGGAGCTACAGATCTCAGATTTAGGTACAATTTATATGGATGGAAAGGTAAGACATAGGCCTACAACTTTCATATGGAGCCCAAGATCTAAAAAGGCCATTATCAAGTCCAAATTATAGCAACAACAAAGAAGCCCGAATCTGTCTTCCAGCCCGAGCACTGTTCGGTATTTTGGCCATATCTGGAGTTCTAGAAGTCCAAATGAGCTGAATTTTTTACACAAGAAAGCTGAGACAATTGCCTACAACTTTCATGTACAACTGGCTCCAATTTTGATGTTATCAATGACGTTTTGGGCAGACAAGAGAAGATAAGGATTGTCACCAAGTCAAAAGTTGGCCACCCACTTATCAATTAGTCATCAAAATAATAGTTCCCAATTTTGGCCTATAAAAGGAGGCATTTGCCATGTATTTAGGCATCTTGGTTTCCAGATCAAGATCATGCTCTTCCTTTCTCTCTTTGTATTTTTTGTAATGTTTATGCTTTGCTTTCATTAATATTAAGTCTATGCCTTTCATTTCCTTTCCTTTACTTAGTTAACTTTTATGTTCTTATTTTGTTCTATTTTGCTTTCTTTCATTATGTCTAGCTAAGTTAGTTATGTCAAGGTGAAAAGGTTACACTAATGGTGTAAGAATAAGTATAATGTAAACTTAATATGGACTTTAATGTTTGATACTAACATGTTTTATATTTGTTATCTTGTTCACTTTTTAATACTTTGCTTGTTAAATGACTAATCTTGATTTATGTTGTATAACACTTGGTACAACAAATGCTTGGCACTTTCATAGCCCATAATGTATGGTATAACCGACACCTGAGCTATGAAAGGAACTTGATTTGTTGTTAACATAAGTTATAATCATGAATGCTTGACGAGATTTACAAGTATTAGCATTAATTGAATAAGATGACTAATGTAATCATGTTAACAATATATAATCTGACTGGAACCTCCTTTATGTGTGGCTTCCAATTCAATAATAAGAGTTTATACTATACTTGTTTGATATACCATTAGTGGAACTTCTAACCTTGACATTTGTTATTATTATTGTTTAATCCTTACATTAATTTTCCATCTTCAAGTTATCATCATCTTCTTCTTCTTCTCTTTCTTTATTATTATTATTATTATTATTATTATTATTATTATTACTACTACTATTATTACTACTACTACTACTACTACTACTAGTATTATTATTATTATTATTGTTGTTTATGTTGTTATTATTGCTATTATTGTTGCTTATAATTATTGTCTATAATTTGTACAATTAACCTCCCTGTGGTTCGACCCCGGTCTTGCCGGGTTATTTATTACTTCGACACTCCTGCACTTGGGAGAAGACATCAACCTTTTAGTCGTGTCAAGTTTTTGGCGCCGTTGTCGGGGAGGTAAGTTCTTGTATAAATTATAGTATTTATTTTATTTTCTCTTTTCACTTTTCTTGTATATAACTTTGTTTCTTTTCTTTTGTTTCTTTTTATTTTGTTTTCTTCCTTCTTCTTTTGCTTTCTTCTTCTTTTTTATTTTATTCCTACATGTGCATGAGAGTGTAGTCACGTACATCAAGTGGTAGACTTTGTAGGGTATCCTCATCATTTTCAGAAAATATGGCCGAAGAAGATAATCAATCACTTCATAATGAGAATAATGAGAATAACCGTGCTAGAACACTTAGAGATCACATGAATCCCACAAGAACAAGTGCACCATCATGCATAGTTTTTCCTCCTGATGCATCTCATTTTAATTTTAAAACAGGTATTATTCAACTTTTACCTTCTTTTCATGGTTTAGAATTGCAAAATCCATACTTGCATTTAAGGGAATTTGAGGAGGTGTGCAACACATATAATAACTTAAATTGTAGCATGAACACCATCAGATTAAAGCTTTTTCCTTTTTCATTAAAAGATGAAGCTAAAACATGGCTATAAAATTTAAGACCAGGATCCATTAGTGCTTGGGATGAAATGCAACAACAGTTTTTAAAGAAGTTTTTCCCATCTCATAGAACAAACTTTTTCAAAAGACAAATCACCACTTTCATTCAAAAACTAGGAGAAACATTTTACCAATGTTGGGATAGGTATCGAGACTTGCTTAGTACTTGCCCTCATCATGGTTTTGAAACATGGAGATTGGTTTCACATTTCTATGAAGGGTTAACACCTAAAGATAGGCAAATGGTTGAATTGATGTGCAATGGAACTTTTGAAGATAAAGACCCTGATGAAGCAATGGAGTACTTAGACTTGTTAGCTGAAAATGCTCAAAATTGGGACACCGCGGGTACTTATGAGGCACCGAGTAAAACTCAACCTCATACATCTAATAGAGGTATGTACAACCTTAGGGAAGATCATGACCTTCAGGCCAAGTTTGCATCTTTAGCTAGAAAAGTCGAGGCACTAGAATTGAAAAAGAGTGGTCAATTAAAATCTGTTGAAAACATTGTGTGTCAAATCTGTGAAACAAATGAACACTCAACCAACGATTGTCCAACCTTGCCTTCTTTTAAGGAATGTCTCTATGAACAAGCCCATGCTTTAAATAATTTCCAAAGGCCCAACCATAACCCATACTCCCAAACATACAACCCTGGTTGGAGAAATCACCCAAATTTCAGTTGGAAGAGTGAGAACAACAATGCACAAACTTCACAACCACCGTTTCAAGCACACCATAATTTCCAAAATTATCATGGATATGCACCTCCTTATGCTCCACCTCCTACAAGAAATTTTGAGGAAACTTTGTATGCATTCATTGAAAGGCAAGAGATAATCAACAATCAACTTGCTCAAAGCATAACAGATTTTAAAGATACTCTTGTAAAATTCACATCTGCTCTTAATTTTCAAGAGCAAGGTAAGTTTCCATCTGAACCACAACAAAATCTCAAGGAGCAATACAATGCAAATACAAGTAGTTATGGAAGTCAACACATGGGTCAAGTCAAATCAGTCATCACTCTACGCAGTGGTAAGGTTATTGAAAAACCCTCTCTTGAACCTTATGAGAAAGATGATGAGTCAATTTCTTAGGGAAAGGAAGGGGGTGAATCTAAAAATTACAAAGAAACGACTGATTCTCCGCCAGCACTTCCATTTTCTCATGCCATGACCAATCAGGAAGAAATCGAGGATGAAAAAGGCATCGAAAAGGTTGATGCGAATCTTTTATCAAAAGTGACAACAGATTTGACACCCGACATCACACCAATCGATGATTACTTTCCTGATGAATCTCTACTTTCTCTTAATTCAATGCCTTGGTTTGCTAAAAATATCAATTTTCTTACTTCAGGATTTTTGCCAACTCATTGGAGTATTGAAGACAAAAGAAAATTTTTGAGCAACGAGCAAAATTTTTATTGGGATGACCCTTACTTATTCAATTATTGTCCTGATCAAATATTTCAAAAATGCATTCTCGACAATGAGGTAAGTAATTTCATTAAATTTTGTTACTCTAAGGCATGTGGGGATCATTTCTCATCAAAAAAGAGGATTGTAGAAATCTTACAAAGTGAATTTTACTGGCCCATCATATTCAAGGAGTCAGATGCATTCCGCAAAAACTGTGAAAATTGTCAGAAGGTGGGATTTATTTCAAAACACAGAGAGTCTTTAGATAATCTTCTATTGACTCTTAAATCTCATCATAGTCGAGATAAGCATCGTGTAATTCATGACTTATGAACCCATTTTCATAAACAACATACTTGGCATAGTCTTAGGAATCTGACTAAAAAAGATCATGTTTGCTAGTTTTTAAGAAAACTGGATGGGAAGCCTATCCCCGACCCATAGAGGGCGTTTAAGCCGTTCTTGGACGTAAAACCAAGGGAAGATGTGAGCCACAATCACAATTGCAATTTGAATTTTTTTTTGTAAAAATTTGTGTTTATTATTGTGTTTTGTTATTTCTTATTTTTGTTTTAGTGTGTTTCAGGTTTTGTCAGTGTTCGTTATTTCAGGTGATATCTTCTATACTCTATCTTTCTACCTTAGAACATTGAGGACAATGTCTCGTTTTGGTTGGGGGGAGAGGGTAGTAGTTGATAAAAAAAAAAATTCATTTCATAAAGCATGTGCATAATTGTTGTTACTAGGATGGCAGAGTAAAGGAGCTCTTTTGTTAAAGTGACTCTTGAGACGCATCTTAGTAACCATTCTTAACAAGGTCTATTATAATACTTCCTGAAATATTCAGGTTTACAAACTCTCGTATTGTTACCACTTAATTTTGCTCACATACTTATTTAACATGTATTCGTAAACCTTAATTTACACACACACACTTTAACATATGATTGTGGGTTGCATATTGGATTATTACATTATTTATGTTCTTTTGTTAAAGGTAACAACTAAGGGAAAAGGATTGTATATAATTAAAAAAAAAAGAAAAAAGAAAAAAGAAAAAAAAATGATGATAATAAAAATGTAGATAAGTTTGGTTTCGTAGCCTCCCTAACCTAAGCAATTAAGCCCGAAGGGATGTTTTAACACCTAATACCCTAAAGTCAACTGACTTGGGAGCTATTGGCCCAACTCTTGTTACATGGGTTGAGGAGAAAACATTAAGGGAATCAAACATTCCACTATCTACATATCAGTATCTATGACCCGAGTTACTAAGCTTGTAGGGGTGTCTTAACACCTAATGCCCTAAGATCAAGATCATGCTCTTCCTTTCTCTCTATGTATTTTTTGTAATATTTATGCTTTGCTTTCATTAATATTAAGTTTATGCCTTTCATTTCCTTTCCTTTACTTAGTTAGCTTTTATGTTCTTATTTTGTTTATCTATTTTTCTTTCTTTCATTATGTCTAGCTAAGTTAATTATGTCAAGGTGAGAAGGTTACACTAATGGTGTGAGAATAAGTATAATGTAAACTTAATATGGAATTTAATGTTTGATACTAACATGTTTTATATTTGTTATCTTGTTCACTCTTTAATACTTTGCTTGTTAAATGACTAATCTTGATTTATGTTGTATAACACTTGGTACAACAAATGCTTGGCACTTTCATAGCCCATAATGTATGGTATAACCGACACCTGAGCTATGAAAGGAACTTGATTTGTTGTTAACATAAGTTATAATTATGAATGCTTGACGAGATTTACAAGTATTAGCATTAATTGAATAAGATGACTAATGTAATCATGTTAATAATATATAATCTGATTGGAACCTCCTTTGTGTGTGGTTTCCAATTCAATAATAAGAGTTTATACTATACTTGTTTGATATACCATTAGTGGAACCTCTAACCTTGACATTTGTTATTATTATTGTTTAATCCTTACATTAATTTTCCATCTTCAAGTTATCATCTTCTTCTTCTTCTTCTCTTTCTTTATTATTATTATTATTATTATTACTACTACTATTATTACTACTACTACTACTACTACTACTATTATTATTATTATTATTATTATTATTATTATTGTTATTATAGTTCTTGTTATTGCTATTATTGTTGTTTATAATTTGTACAATTAACCTCCCTGTGGTTCGACCCCGGTCTTGCCGGGTTATTTATTACTTCGACACTCCTACACTTGGGAGAAGACATCAACCTTTTAGTCATGTCATTGTGCAAGGGGAAGACGCATCACCCCTGGTGCACCCTACCTCAAGTAAGCTGCATTGTTGTTTGATTATTTTTCTATGTCAAATTTCTATGGTCTTTCCTAAGGTTCAAGGCAGACCTCCCTGCATGAGGGAGTCTCTATCTTATTAGGTTAAATCCTATCCATTCTAAAGTCCAAATTTTAAAATTGCTTTTATTTACACCTTGTATCTTTAATACCCGAGGGTGTACTTTATCATGTAATTTTACACCCCACAAATATTAAAGTCTACATCTTAATCATAAAAAGGGGGGAGGGGGTAAAAAGGAAAAAAAGATTTTTAATATTTTGGCCAAACCTTAACGGATAATCATAAACTAGTTATGATATCCATTTTTTTTATATTTAAATCGTGAGAAAGATGTAATTTTTTTTTATTTTTGAAACATGCTTGAAAAATTCTTTAGGATTTGGCCGTATGCAAATAAATATATTTTTTTGAATTGTTTTTGTTTTTTTTTAATGTTTCGGAGAAAACCGGGCATTTTAATATTGGACTTGTATCTTACAATGTAAGTATACAACCCAATATTAAGCAAACTTGGTAGAAAAATATTTAAGAAAATCACAAATGTCTTGAAATGAATTTAAAATTTTTTCTGAATTTTTTTGAATGTTTTTCTTTTATTTTAGTGAAAATCAAGTATTTTAATACTGGACTTATATCTTAGCATGTAAGTATACAACCCAATATTAAGCAAACTTGGTAGAAAAATATTTAAGAAAATCACAAATTTTTTGAAATGATTTTTAAAATTTTCTTGAATTTTTTTTGAATTTTTTTTTATTTCAGTGAAAACCGGGTATTTTAATACTGGACTTGTATCTTAACATATAAGTATACAACCCAATATTAAGAAAAATTTGTAGAAAAATATTTAACAATCACAAATTTTTTGAAATGATTTTTAGAATTTTTTTGAACTTGTTTTGAATTTTTTTGAATTTTTTTGTTTATATAATATAATATAGTATAAATGATTAAATATTAAAAACATGTGGCCTGGGCCGGCCCAACTGGCTGGCCTGGGCTCAGCCCATGAAAAGTGGGCCGAAATCGGCCCAAAATCGGTGGGCAGATGTTGGCCCAAAACTCTTGGTTTGGGCCGGGCTGGGTGATTAGTACTTAAAAGTGCATTTTTATCATGGTTTTATATCATCATTTTGCACTTGAAGTATCAATAACTCCTTAACTAAAATATGTTTTATAATAATGTATCTAATAATATAAGATACCTATAATTTGTGGTAAATGTCTATTTTTAATGCAGGCCTATCACATAAATGAAAGGATTGATTGATGACTTGAAGAACTTAAATTGCAAGGATAAAGAGATGGTCAAACTTAGAGAAGAGATGTCAGTGCAATTCAAACCGGGACACTGTTCGGTAATTGGGTCATATCTGGAGCTACAGATCTCAGATTTAGATCCAATTTATATGGATGGAAAGGTAAGACATAGGCCTACAACTTTCATATGGAGCCCAAGATCTAAAAAGGCCATTATCAAGTCCAAATTGTAGTAACAACAAAGAAGCCCGAATCTGTCTTCCAGCCCGAGCACTGTTCGGTATTTTGGCCATATCTGGAGTTCTAGAAGTCCAAATGACCTGAATTTGTTACACAAGAAAGCTGAGACAATTGCCTACAATTTTCATGCTTACAACTGGCTCTAATTTTGACATTATCAATGACGTTTTGGGCAGACAAGAGAAGATAAGGATTGTCACCAAGTCAAAAGTTTGCCACCCACTTATCAATTAGTCATCAAATCAATAGTTCCCAATTTTGGCCTATAAAAGGAGGCATTTGCCATGCATTTAGGCATCTTGGTTTCCAGATCAAGATCATGCTCTTCCTTTC
Organism: Populus pruinosa; assembly: GCA_026413675.1. Lineage (NCBI taxonomy): Eukaryota > Viridiplantae > Streptophyta > Magnoliopsida > Malpighiales > Salicaceae > Populus > Populus pruinosa. Next base: position 1,954,045 of record CM048602.1, on the reverse strand, counting down.
TCTCTTTGTATTTTTTATGCTTTGTTTTCATTAATATTAAGTTTATGCCTTTCATTTCCTTTCCTTTACTTAGTTAACTTTTATGTTCTTATTTTGTTTATCTATTTTTCTTTCTTTCATTATGTCTAGCTAAGTTAGTTATGTCAAGGTGAAAAGGTTACACTAATGGTGTAAGAATAAGTATAGTGTAAACTTAATATGGACTTTAATATTTGATACTAACATGTTTTATATTTGTTATCTTGTTCACTCTTTAATACTTTGCTTATTAAATGACTAATCTTGATTTATATTGTATAACACTTGGTACAACAAATGCTTGGCACTTTCATAGCCCATAATGTATGGTATAACCGACACCTGAGCTATGAAAGGAACTTGATTTGTTGTTAACATAAGTTATAATCATGAATGCTTGACGAGATTTACAAGTATTAGCATTAATTGAATAAGATGACTAATGTAATCATGTTAACAATATATAATCTGATTGGAACCTCCTTTATGTGTGGTTTCCAATTCAATAATAAGAGTTTATACTATACTTGTTTGATATACCATTAGTGGAACCTCTAACCTTGACATTTGTTATTATTATTGTTTAATCCTTACATTAATTTTCCATCTCCAAGTTCTCATCATCTTCTTCTTCTTCTCTTTCTTTATTATTATTATTATTATTATTACTACTACTACTACTACTACTACTACTACTACTACTACTACTACTACTACTACTATTATTATTATAGTTGTTGTTGTTATTGTTGTTGTTGTTGTTGTTATTATTGCTATTATTGTTGCTTATAATTGTTGTCTATAATTTGTACAATTAACCTCCCTGTGATTTGACCCCGGTCTTGCCGGGTATTTATTACTTCGACACTCCTGCACTTGGGAGAAGACATCAATCTTTTAGTCTTGTCACTGGGCCATAATTGGCCCGACCCAATAGCTAATTAATTAGCTGCTGCATGCAAAATTTGCATGCAGCAGCTACAGCTACAATAATGAAGGGGAGCTACAATAATGAAAGGGAGGGGGATGATCGGTGAATTAGGAAGGAGACTTACTTGGCGTTGGAGAGCTGGCGGTCTAGTGGAGGACGACGGCGTGGCTGTAATTGTGGAGTCCGGCGATGGTGGTGGTGGTGGCTGAAGGCCACGGTGGAGAGGGAAAGAATGAAAAATTGCAGAATCCTGCAAAAAAAAGTGATTTTTTGCTGACTTCAGGCTCGATTTTTTCCTCCCTCTGAGCATGAAATTTGCTTCTATTTATAGGGCTGGAAAGAGGGTAATCTCGTCTTCAACGGGGAAAAATTATCAACCCTTGATTCAACTCGAGGAATCCATGCCGTTGGCTCAAAGTGTGCACCTTGAACTGCCAAATTTGGCAAATCCAAGGCTGCAGGCTGCCCGAGGTGGCCACTTTGGGCTAATAAACGGAGTTGTTTCAAAGCTTTTTGACCCGACCAAACCATTCTCCAAGACAAAGGGGTTGTAGGTGGACATGTTGGTGCATGCGTTGTCGGATTTGGTGGCCAAACGAGGAAGAAAATGCTCATGGAAACCTGCTACTCGGGCATCTTTTCGGGGAAGACGATGAACAGTAATCAGGTGACGCGTCACTTTTTTTTTTTTAATCCCAAAACGACGCCGTTTTGGGTTAAAATTAGGGATTTGTTAATTTGTTTAATTTGGTCCTCCAACTTTCAATTTCTTTCAATCAAATCCCTAATTGACCCTAAACTTCTGATTTAGTGCAATTTAGTCCCCGCTTAACTTCAACTTCAGCCCTAGATTTACGCGCCTTTTACAATATGATCCTTGGTCTCAGATTTTGTCAATTTAACCCCTAATTGGCCCCAAAACTTCAATTTTCTATCAATTTGGCCCATGATTTCCATCAATTAACTTGGTAAAAATTAGATTTGGTCTCTTAAAATTCCAATCTTCTCAATTAAGCCCAAATTAGGCTCCCAAACTTAAGTTTTTACCAATTAAACCCCAAATAAAATTAATTTGACCCATTTAAAGTATAATTAAGTTCTTGCACTTAATTAAATCCTTCATTTGGTCCTAAATTAATTCTTAAACATAATTAAACATTTAATTTGGCGCATGATTGAATCAAATTGGCCTATTAAAATTTAATTATGTTATGGGGCTTAATTCTTATGCAAATTTGTCCCATAATCATTTAATTTGACCTCGAATTTGTATTTTTTCAATTTTGGGCAAAATGGGGCGCTAATAGGTTTTGAATCTCCTCCAAAAATTGTAGTTTGATTTTTGCCCATTTTTGCCATCTTTCTAGATCAACTTTCTCCACATTGCCAAATTTATTTTATTTTTTATTTTTATTTTGAAAAGAAAAAAAATGAATTTTGGGAAATAACCCAGAATTGGGTTATGATAGTTGCCCCCCTCTTTACAAGGTTTGCGATAGAAAGTCTCGTGAGAGACTTTAGATAGGAAACGTTGTAAAGATGAAAAAGAAGGATAGGAAATGGTTGACTCATCATGTTGAGAAATAATGAATCCTTTTGAGGGATAGAAAGCGTACTCAGAGTAAAAACTGGAAGAGATTTTTTTTTTTAATGATGAAAATCACCAAGATTTTTTTTTAAGCGGTTTTGCTGTGTTGGGTGACCTACCCAAGTGAAAGGGTTTGGAAAATACAAAGATTTTTTCAAAAATACAAAACTTTTCAAAGTGGTCTTGTTGTGTTGGTGACCTGCCCAAGTGAGAGAAAAAGAAACATGAAGATTTTAAAGTGGTGAAGAATACGATGATTTCTCAAAATGGTTTTATTGTAATGGGCAACTGACCCGAACGGAAGTTTTTAGAGGTGGCGAGAAATGAAAGGGTTTCTTAAAAGATGGTTTCATTATAATGAGCAACCAACCCAAATAACAGGTAAAAAGAGTTTTTGAAGAAGTCTAATTGTGATAAGTGACCTACCTAGGTGAAAAACACAAATTTTTTTAGAGGCCTTCTTTTTTTTTTAAATTGGTGAAAAATATGATGATTTTTCAAAACGGTTTTATTGTAATGGGCAACCGACCCGAACGAAAGTTTTTAGAGGTGGCGAGAAATGAAAGGGTTTCTTAAAAGATGGTTTCATTATAATGAGCAACCAGCCCAAATAACAGGTAAAAAGAGTTTTTGAAGAGGTCTAATTGTGATAAGTGACCTACCTAAGTGAAAAACACAGATTTTTTTAGAGGCCTTATCTTTTTTTTTCAAATTGGTGAAAAATACAAAGGTTTTTCAAAGTGATCTTGTTGTGATGGGCGACCTGTCCGGGTGAAAAACATGAAGATTTTTCAAAGAGATGAAAGATATAGAGATTTTTCAAGGAGGTCTTGTTGCAATGGATGACCTGCCTAGGTAAAGAAAAGGAGAGTGGTCGTATGGTAGTGGGTGACCTCCCTAGGTAAAAATATGGAATATCTCAAAGAGGCAACATGATGGGACTCGAAAGTGCACTATTCGAGCAATGGAAGCTCGACGAAGCATTCGAAAAGAGATAGGACTCGAAAGGGAACGAAGGCTAAAAAGCACACTTGATAGGAGGTAGGGTTAAAAAAACGCATTACATCAGAGGTGAGAGTTCAAAGGCGTGATAGAAAAGAGGTAGGGTTAAAAAACGCATTACCTAAGGTGGTTAAGAGTTCTGAGGCGCACTTAAATGGAGGCTGGGTTAGAAAACACATTACCCAAAAAGGTGATGGTGAAACCGATTTGACAATATTGGAAGCAATGTAATATAATCAATATGCATGTATACTTACCTGAGAAATATAGGTCCCCACTTCTTCATGATGTCCTTCTTTTCTCAAAAGTTGTAGTGTTTGATAGTAAGCTTTCATAGCTATTTCCACTCTTGTTTACTCGAGTCGTATCTTGTGGTCTTGACCCTCGGGTAGGATATGATATACATCTTATCCCTCAAACCTTTATCTGAAGAGGTTTCTAGCTCAACCCAACATTTTCTATTTTCTTAGAAGGGGAATCATGGAGCCAACCCTATGTGTTTTGGTAAATTGTCCTCCGGCTTGATCATGCCCCCAAGTATTCAGATCAGGTCTAAGGATGAGGCTAGGTGAAGGAAGGTTTGGTCTTTGACAAAGAGTTGTTTTCTTGTAGAGATTTTGGAATTTCAAAGCTATTCCAGACACAAAAATCATTTTGACAAAGATTCAAAGCAAACTCATTCTAAAGAAATTCAAGTGATTCCTATGGAGAGGTTTTCGGAAGAGATGAAAACTTTTAGTTTTGCTTTTGGTGAAAATGTGAAGAATACAAAGTGACATCTGGTTGGTCACAAAAGGTTTAAATTTCAATTTGAGGGTTATTGAGAACCGTTGTTTAAAACATTCATTGTATTTGCATGAATAATGATTTGGTTCACATGAGAAAGCACTGCCTACCAATCCAGATTGCTTGCCTTTGATCAGAAAGGGCTTGATTAGGCACGTAATGTAGGCTTGGGCTATTGGTTATGAAGAAAAGGATATTCGTAGGCTCAAAAGGTGTTTAAGGGACTTTAAGACTAAGGGTCACTAGTGCTTATATCCCAAAATTTTTGTTCAAATATTTTTGGACCTTAGAATTGAATTCCCAAAAAATCTGGGTGAATATGTGAGATCATGCATTGTTTTGGAAGAAAGGGGAAACACTATAGAAATCTTGGCCAAACTTCAATTTCATTGATTGACAAGGGTAAATACATCAAGCGTAGTATTTCTTTACAACATCTGAGTTTACAAGTCTTGGTAGATCCCTTCCATCCATAGTAGTCAGAATTAAAGCCCCTCCAGAAAAAGCCTTTTTCACTACATATGGCCCTTCGTAGTTTGGTGCCCACTTGCTTTGATCTTCTCCTGATGCTAGTGGGATCTTTCTTAACACCAAATCCCCTTCCTTGAACACTCTTGGTTTGACTTTCTTGTTGTAAGCTTTGGCTATCCTACTTTGGTATAACTGGTGATGACAGATAACTGCTAGTCTTCTCTCATCGATTAAGGTTAGTTGCTCAAATCTTGACTTTGCCCATTCTGATTCGTCCAGTTCTGCATCCTTTAGGATCCGTAGTGACGGGATTTCTATTTTTAAGGGCACAACCGCCTCCATTCCATATACTAAAGAGTATGGGGGTGGCGTTTGTAGAAGTTCTAACCATGGTACGGTACACATAAAGTGCATATGGAAGCATCTCATGCCAATCCTTGTAGGTGACCACCATTTTCTGGATGATCTTCTTGAGATTCTTGTTAGCTGCTTCGACTGCCCCATTCATCTTTGGTCTATAAGGGGAGGAATTGAGGTGTTTAATCTTCCATTTGGTGCACAATTCATCAATCAGCTTCCCATTGAAATTCTAGGCGTTGTCAGTTACAAATCTTGTTGGCAAACCATAACGACAGACCAAATCCTTTTCAATAAACCTCTTAACTACTTTTTGTGTTACATGGGCGTAAGAGCTGGCTTCTACCCATTTGGTGAAGTAGTCGATGGCCACCAAAATGAATCTATGCCCATTGATTAGTACTTAAAAGTGCATTTTTATCATGGTTTTATATCATCATTTTGCACTTGAAGTATCAATAACTCTTTAACTAAAGCATGTTTTATAATAATATATCTAATAATATAAGATACCTTTAATTTGTGGTAAATGTTCATTTTAAATGCAGGCCTATCACATAAATGAAAGGATTGATTGATGACTTTAAGAACTTAAATTGCAAGGGCAAAGAGATGGTCAAACTTAGAAAAGAGATGTCGGTGCAATCCAAACCGGAACACTGTTCGGTAATTGGGTCATATCTAGAGCTACAGATCTCCAATTTAGGTCCAATTTATATGGATGGAAAGGTAAGACATAGGCCTACAACTTTCATATGGAGCCCAAGATCTAAAAAGGCCATTTGCAAGTCCAAATTGTAGCAACAACAAAGAAGCCTGAATCTGTCTTCCAGCCCGAGCACTATTCGGTATTTTGGCCATATCTGGAGTTTTAGAAGTCCAAATGATCTGAAGTGTTTACACAAGAACGCTGAGACAATTTCCTACAACTTTCATGTTTTCACCTGGCTCTAATTTTGACGTTATCAATGATGTTTTGGGCAGACAAGAGAAGATAAGGATTGTCACCAAGTCAAAAGTTGGCCACCCACTTATCAATTAGTCATCAAATCAATAGTTCCCAATTTTGGCCTATAAAAGGAGGCATTTGCCATGCATTTAGGCATCTTGGTTTCCAGATCAAGATCATGCTCTTCCTTTCTCTCTATGTATTTTTTGTAATATTTATGCTTTGCTTTCATTAATATTAAGTTTATGCCTTTCATTTCCTTTCCTTTACTTAGTTAGCTTTTATGTTCTTATTTTGTTTATCTATTTTTCTTTCTTTCATTATGTCTAGCTAAGTTAATTATGTCAAGGTGAGAAGGTTACACTAATGGTGTGAGAATAAGTATAATGTAAACTTAATATGGACTTTAATGTTTGATACTAACATGTTTTATATTAGTTATCTTGTTCACTATTTAATACTTTGCTTGTTAAATGACTAATCTTGATTTATGTTGTATAACACTTGGTACAACAAATGCTTGGCACTTTCATAGCCCATAATGTATGGTATAACCGACACCTGAGCTATGAAAGGAACTTGATTTGTTGTTAACATAAGTTATAATCATGAATGCTTGACGCGATTTACAAGTATTAGTATTAATTGAATAAGATGACTAATGTAATAATGTTAACAATATATAATCTGATTGGAACCTCCTTTGTGTGTGGTTTCCAATTGAATAATAAGAGTTTATACTATACTTATTTGATATACTATTAGTGGAACCTCTAACCTTGACATTTGTTATTATCATTGTTTGATTGTTACATTAATATTTCATCTCAAAGTTCTCATCATCATCATCTTCTTCTTCTTCTCTTTTATTATTATTATTATTATTATTATTACTACTACTACTACTACTACTACTACTACTACTACTATTGTTGTTGTTGTTATTATTGTTTTATAATTGTTGTTTATAATTTGTACAATTAACCTCCCTGTGGTTCGACCCCAGTCTTGCCGAGTTATTTATTACTTCGACACTCCTGCACTTGGGAGAAGACATCAATCTTTTATTCGTGTCACCCATTGCTCGCTTTAGGATTAATGGGCCCTATAACATCCGAACCCCATGACACGACTGAAAGATTGATGTATTCTCCCAAGTGCAGGAGTGTCGAAGTAATAAATAACTCGGCAAGACCGGGGTCGAACCACAGGGAAGTTAATTGTACAAATTATAAACAACAATAACAACAACAACAACAACAACAACAACAACAACAACAACAATAATAATAATAATAATAATAATAATAATAGTGGTAGTAGTACTAATAATAATAATAATAATAATAATAATAATAATAATAATAATAATAAAGAAAGAGAAGAAGAAGAAGATGATGATGATGAGAACTTAGAGATGGAAAATTAATGTAAGGATTAAACAATAATAATAACAAATGTCAAGGTTAGAGGTTCCACTAATGGTATATCAAACAAGTATAGTATAAACTCTTATTATTGAATTGGAAACCACACACAAAGGAGGTTCCAATCAGATTATCTATTGTTAACATGATTACATTAGTCATCTTATTCAATTAATACTAATACTTGTAAATCTCGTCAAGCATTCATGATTATAACTTATGTTAACAACAAATCAAGTTCCTTTCATAGCTCAGGTGTCGGTTATACCATACATTATGGGCTATGAAAGTGCCAAGCATTTGTTGTACCAAGTGTTATACAACATAAATCAAGATTGTCATTTAACAAGCAAAGTATTAAAGAGTGAACAAGATAACAAATATAAAACATGTTAGTATCAAACATTAAAGTCCATATTAAGTTTACATTATACTTATTCTGACACCATTAGTGTAACCTTTTCACCTTGACATAATTAACTTAGCTAGACATAATGAAAGAAAGAAAAATAGATAAACAAAATAAGAACATAAAAGCTAACTAAGTAAAGGAAAGGAAATGAAAAGCATAAACTTAATATTAATGAAAGCAAAGCATAAACATTACAAAAAATACAAAGAGAGAAAGGAAGAGCATGATCTTGATCTGAACACCAAGATGCCTAAATGAATGGCAAATGCCTCCTTTTATAGGCCAAAATTGGGAACTATTGATTTGATGACTAATTGATAAGTGGGTGGCCAACTTTTGACTTGGTGACAATCCTTATCTTCTCTTGTCTGCCCAAAACGTCATTGATAACGTCAAAATTGGAGCCAGTTGTAAACATGCAAGTTGTAGGCAATTGTCTCAGCTTTCTTGTATAAAAATTCAACTCATTTGGACTTCTAGAACTCGAGATATGGCCAAAATACCGAACAGTGCTCGGGCTGGAAGACAGATTCGGGCTTCTTTGTTGTTGCTACAATTTGGACTTGATAATGGCCTTTTTAGATTGGGCTCCATATGAAAGTTGTAGGCCTATGTCTTACCTTTCCATCCATATAAATTGGACCTAAATCTGAGATCTGTAGCTCCAGATATGACCCAATTACCGAACAGTGTTCCGGTTTGGATTGCACCGACATCTCTTTTCTAAGTTTGACCATCTCTTTATCCATGCAATTTAAGTTCTTCAAGTCATCAATCAATCCTTTCATTTATGTGATAGACCTGCATCAAAAATAGACATTTACCACAAATTATAGGTATCTTATATTATTAGATACATTATTATAAAACATATTTTAGTTAAGGAGTTATTGATACTTCAAGTACAAAATGATGATATAAAACCATGATAAAAATGCACTTTTAAGTACTAATCACACCCCTCAACCAGCTTATTACTAGTCCCTAGTAATCAAAGCGTTAAAATAATTTGCAAATTTCACAAAGCAAGGTATTCATCATTTAACTTCCATTAATCTATCCAGATAAACAAACTCTCATTAAATTTATATATCTGCTCAATACCTCTTAACAAGATATTAATAAACCTTTTTTTGTGCTCAATGTATCAACACATAATTATGGGGCTTTTCTTGGAAGAAAACAAAATTTTTGTTCTAATGTTTAAGGTTAATTTACTTGGGTTGGGATTACTATTTTTGTCTTTTTTTTTTAACTCTATATACATATAATTTAAAAACATCATGCATCTTTAACCCATGTAACGAGCTTTCAGCTAATGACTCCCAGATCAGTTGGTCATAGGGCATTAGGTGTTAAGACACCCCTACGAGCTTAGTAACTCGGGTCGCAGATACTGATATGTACATAGTGCAATGTTTGATTCCCTTAAGCTTTTCTCCTCAACCCATGTAACAAGCGTTGGGCCAATAGCTCCCAAGTCAGTTTACTTTAGGGTATTAGGTGTTAAAACACCCCTTCGGGCTTAATTGCTTAGGTTAGGGAGGCTACGAAACCAAACTTATCTACATTTTTATTATCATCATTTTTTTTTTCTTTTTGTTTTCATTTTTTTGTTTTTGTTTTGTTTTTTTTATTATATACAATCCCTTTCCCTTAGTTGTTACCTTTAACAAAAGAACATAAATAATGTAATAATCCAATATGCAACCCACAATCATATGTTAAAGTGTGTGTGTGTAAATTAAGGTTTACGAATACATGTTAAATAAGTATATGAGCAGAATTAAGTGGTAACAATACGAGAGTTTGTAAACCTGAATATTTCAGGAAGTATTATAATAGACCTTGTTAAGAATGATTGCTAAGATGCATCTCAAGAGTCACTTTAACAAAAGAACTCCTTTACTCTGCCATCCTAGTAACAACAATTATGCACATGCTTTATGAAATGAAAAACAATTTTTTTTTTATCAACTACTACCCTCTCCCCCCAACCAAAACGAGACATTGTCCTCAATGTTCTAAGGTAGAAAGATAGAGTATAGAAGATATCACCTGAAATAACAAACATTGACAAAACCTGAAACACACTAAAGCAAAAATAAGAAATAACAAAACCAATAATAAAACCAAAAGACACAAGTTTTTACAAAAAAAAAATAAAATTCAAATCACAGTTGTGAATGTGGCTCACATCTTCCCTTGGTTTTACGTCCAAGAACAGTTTAAACACCCTCAATGGGTCGGGGATAGGCTTCCCATCCAGTTTTTTTAAAAACTGGCAAACATGGTCTTTTTTAGTCAGATTCCCAAGACTAAGTCAAGTATGTTCTTTATGAAAATGGGTTCATAAGTCATGCATTACATGATGCTTATCTCGACTATGATGAGACTTAAGAGTCAATAGAAGATTATCTATAGACTCTCTATGATGAGACTTAAGAGTCAATAGAAAGATCTATGCACTGTGAAGAGGAAACTGAATGTGAAAAAGAAAGCCTTTCTAGCCGAACAAGTAAGTGCTATTCTTCAGAACAATAATGCTTTGAAATATAAAGACCCTGGTTGTCCTACAATTTCTTGCTTTATTGGAGAGCATAAAATTGAAAGAGCCTTACTTGATCTTGGAGCTAGTGTGAATTTACTTCCATATTCAGTTTTTCAAAGTCTCAATCTAGGTGAGTTAAAGCCAACTTCTATATCTCTTTTACTTGCCGATAGATCTGTAAAAGTGCCTAGAGGAATAATTGAAGATGTGTTAGTACAAGTCGATAAATTCATTTATCCTGTGGATTTTATTGTCTTGGACACAGAACCTGTTGAAGCATGTAATTCATTTCCTGTTATTTTAGGACGTCCGTTTCTTGCAACCTCTAACGCATTGATTAATTGTAGGAATGAACTGATGAAGCTATCATTTGGAAACATGACATTGGAGATGAATATTTTCAACATTTGCAAGCAACCTGGAGATGACAATGATTTACAAGAAGTAGATCATATTGATGAATTAGTTTATGATCAACTTGAATCTACTTTAAGTAAAAATGAATTGGATGAAACTGAAGATTTGCAAATGGTTTATTCTAAGGAAGAAATCATGGATGAAACAAGCACCGAAAATGTTGATGCGAATCTTTTGTCAATAGTGACAACAAATTCGACATCTGACATCACACCAATCGATGATTACTTTCCTAACGAATCCTTACTTTCTCTTAGTCCAATGCCTTGGTATGATAAAAATATCAATTTTCTTGCTTTAGGAGATTTGCCAGCTGATTGGAGTACTCAAGACAAAGAAAAGTTTTTGAACGAAGTGAAGAGCTTTTATTGTGATGACCCTAACTTATTCAAATATTGTCCTGATCAAATATTTCAAAGATTCATTCCCGACAATGAGGTAAGTAGTGTCATTAAACTTTGTCATTCTGAAGCATGTGGAAGTTATTTCTCGTCAAAAAAGACAACTGCAAAAATCTTACAAAGTGGATTTTATTGGCCCACCATGTTCAAGGACACACATGCATTCTGCAAAACTTGTGAAAATTGTCAAAAGATTGATACTGGTCAAAAAGTTTTGTTTTATAATTCTCAACTCTATGCAGTCCCTAGAGAGCTAAGACCAAGATGGAGCAATCCTTATGGGGCCTATGATATTGAGAATTCAATGAATGACAATGATTTTAAGGAAAATGGACATCGTTTGAAAGCTTACTTTGATAATTTTCCTAGTAAAAATGAATCAACTGGTTTGGAATGCTCTTGTAGATAAAGGTTGATTATTTTTTTTCTCACATTGTTTTTGTGTTTCTTTTTTAGTGATTTTTGCTAGCTTATCTCACCCCGGTCAAATGGCGGACAACGGTACTCCGTGACTTAAGTCGGTTCTTTCAGTTTCCCACAATAACTGATATCTGTGTATATATTTGTGTAATTCTTTGAATCTCTCTTCCAATTCTCATTTGAAAATGGACACTAGTCTTGAAAAATTGAAAAAGTATTTTCCCACTCTGCCTCAGAATGCGATTACAAAAATTTACCGTGCTAGATGTGCAAGATTGAGATTGTTAATGAATCATGGAATTCCTGAAGATATTCGCTGGTTGATTGAAGCAAAGGTCCGATTATCAGGTGAGTCCTCTAACTTCATTTCACACATGCCTGGGACAGGTAAAAGCACTTTTGCAAAGAAGCGTCGTACAAAACGACTGGATGTCTGTCATCGATGTGCTAGATGGACTTGTAATACACAATGTCATTCTTTAGGAATGGTATCTATAAACCGTGAAGATAAAATACAATTCATTAAGGATGGCCTAAGTAAGGAGTCTTTAGATAATCTTCTATTGACTCTTGAGACGCATCCTAGTGGAGATGTGCATCGTGCAATTCATGATTTATGGCCACTATTTCATAAAGAACATGATCGACTTAGTCTTGGGAATCTGACTAAAAAAGACCCTGTTTGCCAGTTTTTAAGAAAACTGGATGGGAAGCCTATCCCCGACCCATAGAGGGCGTTTAAGCCGTTCTTGGACGTAAAACCAAGGGAAGATATAAGCCACAATCACAACTACCTGTACATACACATGTTTTTTTTTTCAAAAGTAAATAAATAAATAAATAAAAAGAGAGAGAGAGTGTGTGAGACTCTAGCTGGCCTACATATAGATGTTATGATTGCCTTTTTACTTTCTCATCTATAAAACCCTCTTTTCCTTCCTTTCATTTCTACTCAACCCATACATTCAACAAATACAGAAGTGTATAGAAATGGCAAGTTCCTCAAGTCATCAAATAAGAAATATTTGTGTTTTTGGTGGATCTAATCCTGGGAAAGAAAAGGAGTTTTTAGAATCAGCAAATCATCTTGGTCAGGTGCTAGCTGAGAGAAAGATTCATATAGTGTATGGGGGAGGCAGTCTTGGGTTAATGGGAGGTGTGTCAATAGCTGTATTTTTAGGAGGTAGTCAAGTTTTAGGAATCGTCCTTGAAGCTTTGGCACAAGAGGACATCATTGGAAAAACACTTGGAGAGGAACTTCAGGTCTCCACAATGTCGGCTCGAATGAATGCAATGTTTTACCAATGTTGGGATAGGTATCGAGACTTGCTTAGTACTTGCCCTCATCATGGTTTTGAAACATGGAGATTGGTTTCACATTTCTATGAAGGGTTAACACCTAAAGATAGGCAAATGGTTGAATTGATGTGCAATGGAACTTTTCAAGATAAAGACCCTGATGAAGCAATGGAGTACTTAGACTTGTTAGCTGAAAATGCTCAAAATTGGGACACCGCGGGTACTTATGAGGAAACGAGTAAAACTCAACCTCATACATCTAGTGGAGGTATGTACAACCTTAGGGAAGATCATGACCTTCAAGCCAAGTTTGCATCTTTAGCTAAAAAAGTCGAGGCACTAGAATTGAAAAAGAGTGGTCAATTAAAATCTGTTGAAAATATTGTGTGTCAAATCTGTGAAACAAATGAACACTCAACCAATAACTGTCCAACCTTGCCTTCTTTTAAAGAATGTCTCCATGAACAAGCCCATGCTTTAAACAGTTTCCAAAGGCCCAACCACAACCCATACTCCCAAACATACAACCCTGGTTGGAGAAATCACCCAAATTTCAGTTGGAAGAGTGAGAACAACAATGCACAAACTTCACAACCACCATTTCAAGCACACCATAATTTCCAAAATTCTCATGGATATGCACCTTCTTATGCTCCATCTCCTAGAAGAAATCTTGAGGAAACATTGCATGCATTCATTGAAAAGCAAGAGACAATCAATACTCAACTTGCTCAAACATGACAGATTTTAAAGATACTCTTACAAAATTAACATCTGCTCTCAGTTTCCAAGAGAAAGGTAAGTTTTCATCTCAACCACAACAAAATCTCAAATGGCAATACAATGCAAATGCAAGTAGTTTCGGAAGCCAACATATGGATCAAGTCAAATCAGTCACTACTTTGCGCAGTGGTAAGGTTATTGAAAAACCCTCTCTTGAACCTTATGAGAAAGATGATGAGTCAATCTCTAAGGGTAAAGAAGGGGTTGAATCTGAAAATTGCAAAAAAACGACTGATTCACCGCCAGCACTTCCATTTCCTCAAGCCATGACCAAACAAAAGAAAGTCAATCACAACTCTAAAATCTTTGAAACTTTCAAACAGGTAAGGATCAATAGACCTTTACTGAATGCTATTAAACAGGTTCCTTCCTATGCTAAATTTTTGAAAGATCTCTGCACTATGAAGAGGAAACTGAATGTGAAAAAGAAAGCCTTTCTAGCTGAACAAGTAAGTGCTATTCTTCAAAAAAATAATGCTTTGAAATATAAAGACCCTGGTTGTCCTATAATTTCCTGCTTTATTGGAGAGCATAAAATTGAAAAAGCCTTACTTGATCTTGGTGCTAGTGTGAATTTACTTCCATATTCAGTTTTTCAAAGTCTCAATCTAGGTGAGTTAAAGCCAACTTCTATATCTCTTTTACTTGCCGATAGATCTGTAAAAGTGCCTAGAGGAATAATTGAAGATGTGTTAGTACAAGTCGATAAATTCATTTATCCTGTGGATTTTATTGTCTTGGACACAGAACCTGTTGAAGCATGTAATTCATTTCCTGTTATTTTAGGACGTCCGTTTCTTGCAACCTCTAACGCATTGATTAATTGTAGGAATGGACTAATGAAGCTATCATTTGGAAACATGACATTGGAGATGAATATTTTCAACATTTGCAAGCAACCTGGAGATGACAATAATTTACAAGAAGTAGATCATATTGATGAATTAGTTTATGATCAACTTGAATCTACTTTAAGTAAAAATGAATTGGATGAAACTGAAGATTTGCAAATGGTTTATTCTAAGGAAGAAATCATGGATGAAACAAGCACTGAAAATATTGATGCGAATCTTTTGTCAACATTGACAACAAATTCGACATCTGACATCACACCAATCGATGATTACTTTCCTAACGAATCCTTATTTTCTCTTAGTCCAATGCCTTGGTATGATAAAAATATCAATTTTCTTGTTTTAGGAGATTTGCCAGCTGATTGGAGTACCCAAGACAAAGAAAAGTTTTTGAACGAAGTGAAGAATTTTTATTGTGATGACCCTACGTTATTCAAATATTGTCCTGATCAAATATTTCAAAGATTCATTCCCGACAATGAGGTAAGTAGTGTCATTAAACTTTGTCATTCTGAAGCATGTGGAAGTTGTTTCTCGTCAAAAAAGACAATTGCAAAAATATTTCAAAATGGATTTTATTGGCCCACCATGTTCAAAGACACGCATGCATTTTGCAAAACTTGTGCAAATTGTCAAAAAGTTGATACTGGTCAAAAAGTTTTGTTTTATAATTCTCAATTCTATGCATTCCCTAAAAAGATAAAATTAAGATGGAGCAATCCTTATAGGGCCTGTGATATTGAGAATTCAATGAATGACAATGATTTTAAGGAAAATGAACATCGTTTGAAAGCTTACTATGATAAGATTCCTAGTGAAAATGAATCAACTGGTTTGAATGATCTTGTAGATAAAGGTTGATTATTTTGTTTTTCTCACATTTTCTTTTTTATGTTTCTTTTTGAGTGATTTTTGCTAGTTTCTTTCACCCCGGTCAAATGACGGACAACGGTACTCCGTGACTTAAGTCGGTTCTTTCAGTTTCCCACAATAACTGATATCTGTGTATATATTTGTGCAATTCTTTGAATCTCTCTTCCAATTCTCATTTGAAAATGGACACTAGTCTTGAAAAATTGAAAAAGTATTTTCCCGCTCTGCCTCAGAATGCGATTACAAAAATTTACCGTGCTAGATGTGCAAGATTGAGATTGTTAATGAATCATGGAATTCCTGAAGATATTCGCTGGTTGATTGAAGCAAAGGTCTGATTATCAGGTGAGTCCTCTAACTTCATTTCACACATACCTGGAACAGGTAAAAGCACTTTTGCAAAGAAGCGTCGTGCAAAACGACTGGATGTCTGTCATCAATGTGCTAGATGGACTTGTAATACACAATGTCGTTCTTTAGGAATGGTATCTATAAACCGTGAAGATAAAATACAATTCATTAAGGATGGCCTGAGTAAGGAGTCTTTAGATAATCTTCTATTGACTCTTGAGACGCATCCTAGTGGAGATGTGCATCGTGCAATTCAAGATTTATGGCCACTATTTCATAAAGAACATGATCGACTTAGTCTTGGGAATCTGACTAAAAAAGACCCTGTTTGCCAGTTTTTAAGAAAACTGGATGGGAAGCCTATCCCCGACCCATAGAGGGCGTTTAAGCCGTTCTTGGACGTAAAACCAAGGGAAGATGTGAGCCACAATCAAAACTGCGATTTGAATTTTTTGTTTCTAAAAACTTGTGTTTTTTGGTTTTATTATTGTGTTTTATTGTTTCTTATACTTGTTTCAGTGTGTTTCAGGTTTTGTGAGTGTTCGTTATTTCAGGTGATATCTTCTATACTCTATCTTTCTACCTTAGAACATTGAGGACAATGTCTCGTTTTGGTTGGGGGGAGAGGGTAGTAGTTGATAAAAAAATAAAAATAAAAATTGTTTTTCATTTCATAAAGCATGTGCATAATTGTTGTTACTAGGATGGCAGAGTAAAGGAGTTCTTTTGTTAAAGTGACTCTTGAGACGCATCTTAGTAACCATTCTTAACAAGGTCTATTATAATACTTCCTGAAATATTTAGGTTTACAAACTCTCGCATTGTTATCACTTAATTCTGCTCATATACTTATTTAACATGTATTCTTAAACCTTAATTTACACACACACACTTTAACATATGATTGTGGGTTGCATATTGGATTATTACATTATTTATGTTCTTTTGTTAAAGGTAACAACTAAGGGAAAGGGATTGTATATAATTAAAAAAAAAAAGAAAAAAAAGATTTGAGTCTTAGCTTGTAAAAAAAAAAGAGCCACAATCACAACTGCGATTTGAGTCTTAGCTTGTAAAAATTTATGTCTTTTCTTTTTATTAATAGCATAATATTTGTGTTTTATCATTTCTTATTTTTGTTTCAGTGTATTTCAGGTTTGTCAGTGTTTGTTATTTCAGGTGATATCTTCTATACTCTATCTTTCTACCTTAGAACATTGAGGACAATGTCTCGTTTTGGTTGGGGGGAAAGGGTAGTAGTTGATAAAAAAAATTGTTTTTCATTTCATAAAACATGTGCATAATTATTGTTACTAGGATGGTAGAGTAACGGAGCTCTTTTGTTAAAGTGACTCTTGAGACGCATCTTAGTAACCATTCTTAACAAGGTCTATTATAATACTTCCTGAAATATTCAAGTTTACAAACTCTCGTATTGTTACCACTTAATTCTGCTCATATACTTATTTAACATGTATTCTTAAACCTTAATTTACACACACACACTTTAACATATGATTGTGGGTTGCATATTGGATTATTACATTATTTATATTCTTTTGTTAAAGGTAACAACTAAGGGAAAGGGATTGTATATAATTAAAAAACAAAAACATGAAAAAAGAAGAAGAAAAAAAAATGATGATAATAAAAATGTAGATAAGTTTGATTTCGTAGCCTCCCTAACCTAAGCAATTAAGCCCGAAGGGGTGTTTTAACACCTAATACCCTAAAGTCAACTGACTTGGGAGCTATTGGCCCAATGCTTGTTACATGGGTTGAGGAGAAAAGCTTAAGGGAATCAAACATTGCACTATCTACATATCAGTATCTGCGACTCGAGTTACTAAGCTTGTAGGGGTGTCTTAACACCTAATGCCCTAAGACCAACTGGTTTGGGAGTCATTAGCTGAAAGCTCGTTACATGGGTTAAAGATGCATGATGTTTTTAAATTATATGTATATAGATTTAAAAAAAAAAGGAAAAAAAAAAGACAAAAATAGTAATCCCAACCCAAGGAAGTTAACCTTAAACATTAGAACAAAAATTTTGTTTTCTTCCAAGAAAAGCCCGATAATTATGTGTTGATATATTGAGCACAAAAGAAAGGTTTATTAATATCTTGTTAAGTGGTATTGAGCAGATATATAAATTTAATGAGAGTTTGTTTATCTGGATAGATTAATGGAAGTTAAATGATGAATACCTTGCTTTGTGAAATTTGCAAATTGTTTTAACGCTTTGATTACTAGGGACTAGTAATAAGCTGGTTGAGGGGTGTGATTAGTACTTAAAAGTGCATTTTTATCATGGTTTTATATCATCATTTTGCACTTGAAGTATCAATAACTCCTTAACTAAAGCATGTTTTATAATAATATATCTAATAATATAAGATACCTTTAATTTATGATAAATGTTCATTTTAAATGCAGGCCTATCACATAAAAGAAAATATTGATTGATGACTTTAAGAACTTAAATTGCAAAGGCAAAGAGATGGTCAAACTTAGAAAAGAGATGTCGGTGCGATCCAAACCGGAATATTGTTCGGTAATTGGGTCATATCTAGAGCTATATATCTCAGATTTAGGTCCAATTTATATGGATGGAAAGGTAAGACATAGGCCTACAACTTTCATATGGAGTCCAAGATCTAAAAAGGCCATTATCAAGTCCAAATTGTAGCAACAAAAAAGAAGCCTAAATCTGTCTTCCAGCCCGAGCACTGTCCGGTATTTTGGCCATATCTGGAGTTCTAGAAGTCCAAATGAGCTAAATTATTTACACAAGAAAGCTGAGACAATTTCCTACAACTTTCATGTTTTCACCTGGCTCCAATTTTGACGTTATCAATGACGTTTTGGGCAGACAAGAGAAGATAAGGATTGTCACCAAGTCAAAAGTTGGCCACCCACTTATCAATTAGTCATCAAATCAATAGTTCCAAATTTTGGCCTATAAAAGGAGGCATTTGCCATGCATTTAGGCATCTTGGTTTCCAGATCAAGATCATGCTCTTCCTTTCTCTCTTTGTATTTTTTGTAATGTTTATGCTTTACTTTCATTAATATCAAGTTTATGCCTTTCATTTCCTTTTCTTTATTTAGTTAACTTTTATGTTCTTATTTTGTTTATCTATTTTTCTTTCTTTCATTATGTCTAGCTAAATTAATTATGTCAAGGTGAAAAGGTTACACTAATGGTGTGAGAATAAGTATAATGTAAACTTAATATGGACTTTCATGTTTGATACTAACATGTTTTATATTTGTTATCTTGTTCACTCTTTAATACTTTGCTTGTTAAATGACTAATCTTGATTTATGTTGTATAACACTTGGTACAACAAATGCTTGGCACTTTCATAGCCCATAATGTATGGTATAACCGACACCTGAGCTATGGAAGGAACTTGATTTGTTGTTAACATAAGTTATAATCATGAATGCTTGACGAGATTTACAAGTATTAGCATTAATTGAATAAGATGACTAATGTAATCATGTTAACAATATATAATCTGATTGGAACCTCCTTTGTGTGTGGTTTCCAATTCAATAATAAGAGTTTATACTATACTTGTTTGATATACCATTAGTGGAATCTCTAACCTTGACATTTGTTATTATCATTGTTTAATGGTTACATTAATATTTCATCTCAAAGTTCTCATCATCATCATCTTCTTCTTCTTCGCTTTCTTTAGTACTACTACTACTACTACTACTACTACTACTACTACTACTACTACTACTACTATTATTATTATTATTATTATTATTATTATTACTATTGTTGTTGTTGTTATTGTTGTTTATAATTTGTACAATTAACCTCCCTGTGGTTCGACCCCGGTCTTGCCGGGTTATTTATTACTTCGACACTCCTGCACTTGGGAGAAGACATCAATCTTTTGGTCGTGTCCAGTTTTTGGCGTCGTTGCCGGGTTATTTATTACTTCGACACTCCTGCACTTGGGAGAAGACATCAATCTTTTGGTTTACAAACTCTCGTATTGTTACCACTTAATTCTGCTCATATACTTATTTAACATGTATTCTTAAAACTTAATTTACACACACACACTTTAACATATGATTGTGGGTTGCATATTGGATTATTACATTATTTATGTTCTTTTGTTAAAGGTAACAACTAAGGGAAAGGGATTGTATATAATTAAAAAAGAAAAAAGAAAAAAAATGATGATAATAAAAATATAGATAAGTTTGGTTTCGTAGCCTCCGTAACCTAAGCAATTAAGCCCGAAGGGGTGTTTTAACACCTAATACCCTAAAGTCAACTGACTTGGGAGTTATTGGCCCAACGCTTGTTACATGGGTTGAGGAGAAAAGCTTAAGGGAATCAAACATTGCATTATCTACATATCAGTATTTGCGACCCGAGTTACTAAGCTCGTAGGGGTGTCTTAACACCTAATGCCCTAAGACCAACTGGTCTGGGAGTCATTAGCTGAAAGCTCGTTATATGGGTTAAAGATGCATGATGTTTTTAAATTATATGTATATAGATTTAAAAAAAAATGAAAAAAAAAGACAAATAGTAATCCCAACCCAAGGAAGTTAACCTTAAACATTAGAACAAAAATTTTGTTTTCTTCCAAGAAAAGCCCGATAATTATGTGTTGATACATTGAGTACAAAAGAAAGGTTTATTAATATCTTGTTAAGAGGTATTGAGCAGATATATAAATTTAATGAGAGTTTGTTTATCTGGATAGATTAATGGAAGTTAAATGATGAATACCTTGCTTTGTGAAATTTGCAAATTATGTTAACGCTTTGATTACTAGGGACTAGTAATAAGCTGGTTGAGGGGTGTGATTAGTACTTAAAAGTGCATTTTTATCATGGTTTTATATCATCATTTTGCACTTGAAGTATCAATAACTCCTTAACTAAAATATGTTTTATAATAATGTATCTAATAATATAAGATATCTATAATTTGTGGTAAATGTCTACTTTTAATGCAGGCCTATCACATAAATGAAAGGATTGATTGATGACTTGAAGAACTTAAATTGCAAGGATAAAGAGATGGTCAAACTTAGAGAAGAGATGTCGGTACAATCCAAACCGGAATACTGTTCGGTAATTGGGTCATATCTAGAGCTACAGATCTCATATTGAGGTCTAATTTATATGGATGGAAAGATAAGACATAGACCTACAACTTTCATATAGAGCCCAAGATCTAAAAAGGCCATTATCAAGTCCAAATTGTAGCAACAACAAAGAAACCCGAATCTGTCTTCCAGCCCGAGCACTGTTTGCTATTTTGGCCATATCTGGAGTTCTAGAAGTCCAAATGAGCTGAATTTTTTACACAAGAAAGCTGAGACAATTGCCTACAACTTTCATGTTACAACTGGCTCCAATTGTGACGTTATCAATAACGTTTTGGGCAGACAAGAGAAGATAAAGATTGTCACCAAGTCAAAAGTTGGCCACCCACTTATCAATTAGTCATCAAATCAATAGTTCCCGATTTTGGCCTATAAAAGGAGGCATTTGCCATGCATTTAGGCATCTTGGTTTCCAGATCAAGATCATGCTTTTCCTTTCTCTCTTTGTATTTTTTGTAATGTTTATGCTTTGCTTTCATTAATATTAAGTTTATGCCTTTCATTTCCTTTCCTTTACTTAGTTAACTTTTATGTTCTTATTTTGTTTATCTATTTTGCTTTCTTTCATTATGTCTAGCTAAATTAATTATGTCAAGGTGAAAAGGTTACACTAATGGTGTGAGAATAAGTATAATGTAAACTTAATATGGACTTTAATGTTTGATACTAACATGTTTTATATTTGTTATCTTGTTCACTCTTTAATACTTTACTTGTTAAATGACTAATCTTGATTTATGTTGTATAACACTTGGTACAACAAATGCTTGGCACTTTCATAGCCCATAATGTATGGTATAACCGACACCTGAGCTATGAAAGGAACTTGATTTGTTGTTAACATAAGTTATAATCATGAATGCTTGACGAGATTTACAAGTATTAGCATTAATTGAATAAGATGACTAATGTAATCATGTTAACAATATATAATCTGATTGGAACCTCCTTTGTGTGTGGTTTCCAATTCAATAATAAGAGTTTATACTATACTTGTTTGATATACCATTAGTGGAATCTCTAACCTTGACATTTGTTATTATCATTGTTTAATTGTTACATTAATATTTCATCTCAAAGTTCTCATCATCATCATCTTCTTCTTCTTCTTTTTCTTTAGTACTACTACTACTACTACTACTACTACTACTACTATTATTATTATTATTATTATTATTATTATTATTATTATTACTATTGTTGTTGTTGTTATTGTTGTTTATAATTTGTACAATTAACCTCCCTGTGGTTCGACCCCGGTCTTGCCGGGTTATTTATTACTTCGACACTCCTGCACTTGGGAGAAGACATCAATCTTTTGGTCGTGTCAATGTCATTGTACCATGGTTTCCCATCCAGTGATTCTTCAATTAAGCAGCAATGGGCTTGGAAGATTCTGACTTCGATATCTATTGGTTGGATCCTGCTTTTAGTATCAACTTGTGCCATTGAAGCTAAGGTTGCTAAGGCATCAACAAACTGATTCTTATCTCTATTTATATGAGTGAATTTGATTTCTTCAAATTCATCGGCTAACTTCAAGAGATAACTTTAATACAACTTCAACTTCTCATCCTTGGTTTGCCACTCGCCTTTTACTTGGCAGATGATTAGTAAGGAATCCCCAAAGACCTCAACCTTTTTGGCCTTAAGTTCCAGAGCAGCTTCCAGGCCAATGATGCAGGCTTCATACTCGGCAGTGTTATTGGTACATTCAAACAGTAACCTTGTTGAAACAGGATACTGCTTATTTTCTGGGGAAATCACTGTGGCTCCAGCCCGTTTACTGCCCCATCAAAGTAGAGGGTCCACTGATTGCTTTCCCCCCTTTCATTTTCGACAACTATCACCTCTTCATCGGGGAGGTCAAAGTTTAGCGGCTCATAGTTCTCCATGGCATGGTCTGCAAGATGATCAACAATTATGCTTCCTTTTACAGCTTTTCTTGTCATAAAGACAATGTCATACTCTTAATAGTGTTATTGGTACATTCAAACAGTAACCTTGTTGAAACAGGATACTGCTTATTTTCTGGGGAAATCACTATGGCTCCGGCCCGTTTACTGCCCCATCAAAGTAGAGGGTCCACTGATTGCTTTCCCCCCTTTCATTTTCGACAACTATCACCTCTTCATCGGGGAGGTCAAAGTTTAGCGGCTCATAGTTCTCCATGGCATGGTCTGCAAGATGATTAACAATTATGCTTCCTTTTACAGCTTTTCTTGTCATAAAGACAATGTCATACTCTTAATCTTCTTTCTTCTTCAATGGTGAGATCTGCTAATCTCTTCTTCTCTTTTTCAGCTTCCCATTTTAATTTATACTGGTCCCTTTCTTTCTTTAGAGAAGCTATTGTCTCTTTGTCAGCAAACTTTCTACTTTCTAAGGCCCTTTTTAAACTCACCAATTCGTGCCCCACCATTACATGCTTTTCTACCAACTCGTCATTCTTGGCCTTCTCCTCCTTCAGTTGCTCATTTGCTTCATGTTGATTCTTCTTTAACTTAACAATTTGCTCATCTCTTTCCTTCAATTGCTGATCCAGATAGGCCTTCATCTCTTCTTCTTTCAAAAGTTGGTTCTCTAGGAAATTTTGATGATTTTTGCTATTACCAAGCTCAATCCTCAGCTTATCCAACTCTTCTTGGAGATCTTCCTCATTATTGACCCTTCTTCTTTTCGGCTCCAACATTACGGATGACTTATCTTGGGTTTTTCTTTGCTCTTTTACCTCTTGAAGTATCTTAGATGAACTGCCACTCCTCCATATCGAATACGTAGGGCTAACTGAGAACTCATTTTGATTTTCTTCCTTGTAGACCAAAAAAGGCCGCTTCCAGTCATTTCTGATGGTATTTAACATATCCGAAGAGCTAGCTTCTTTAAACAGACCAGTATATTCAACTATCACCCGAGTTCTTGGCACGTGTTGTATTCCTCCAAACTGTCTGGCTACTAATGCGGGTGAGTAGTTGATATATCCAGTTAAGCCGATCAATGGAACCCATGGCTTGTCACCACAACTCATAAGGTAAGACGAACCACTTACCCAAGGAGCTTTCCATCTGAAATTAGTTTGGGGAAGTTCTCGGTATTTCTCTATCCACGCCTTTTCATCCAAGCCATTCCATTCTTCAGTCAGCACCACCTCAAGAGGCCTCATGTTAAACCACCAAAAATTATTGAAGACTTCTTTTGATGCTTCTAGATGGCTTACTATCCACATGAATAAGAGAGGGATATAGCATCGCATCGCCCCTTTCCCGTGTAATCTGCAATGGTTTAGAGATAAGAAGGTTTCAGCTAAGATAGCTGAAGTAGGGTTATTCTTTACCTCTTCAAATTCAAGGAAGGCGTTAGCAGCTTCAATGCTAATAATTCCGGTAGCTTCTGAGGGAAACGAAACCAACCCAAAGATGGCAAAAGCAATTATCTTATATCTTTCTTCACCTAGCTTCCCTTCTTCCTTATCTGTCTTCAATTTACTCTCGATCATCTTCCACTTGAAACCTCCATTGGATATCTTGTACCGATCAATTTGATCCAAATATAGAAGTCTGGCAACTGCTGTAGTGGTATTCTCAATTCTTTGTCTAAAGTACACTTTGTAGGGGTCATTCGAAAAACTTAAGATCTGAGCATATTCTTCAAGAGTAGGAGTCATATCAATATCCCCGAAGTTGAAACATCTGTAGCTTGGATCCCAGAAATGCATCAGGGCTTTGACTACTGAAATCTGAACAGGCATCTTTATTAGATGAGCAATTCTTCCATACTTCTTCTCAAATAGATTCTCATCAATGTATCCTAGAAGAGGGGCTAACTTCTTTATGGTGTCTATGGAATAGTGCACTTTGGTTATGTGTGGTAATTCCTCAACCTTGGTTCTTAGGCAATCCCCTTCGACTACTTGCATCATCTCAGATCTTTCCCCATATTCCGAAAAGGTAAGGGAAGTCATGGTCTTAGCTCAAAAATCCTGCAAAGTTCAGACAAATTCTAGGTTATTATATGAGAGATATGTTTCTAATTGGTCTAAAAAAAAAGTCTATGAACTGCCCAGTGACCACCTCACATGAAGGTAGTATAGGGGTTTACAAGGGATGGTTGGGGCACTATGTGACCGCCATCACCTAGTAAACACTCAGTTCATAGTTGGATGTTTCACAAATCTGTACCCCGACTAAAAGTTATGGGGCAGATCACTACTCCCCTCCTATCCTAGAATTGGGTTTTCATGCCAAATTAAAGAAATGCATGAATGCATGTATTTATGGATGAACAGGAAATAAAGGTATTGAAATAACAAGATTAAACAGACCAAAACGGATAATCAAATAATCAAACAATCAAAGCTTAGTCCAACCAAATAGGGCATCCCAATGGAGTCGCCATGTCGGAAAATCCGCGCGGCATCTGCTGGCGATTTTTTTTTTGTTTGTATTTTGCTTGGTTCTTTTGGAGTCGCCACCTAGTATTATGGTTACTAGGAACCTATGGTCTGCGAGAGTCTAAGTAAGGGACTGGTTGTGCAAGGGGAAGACGCATCACCCCTGGTGCACCCTACCTCAAGTAAGCTGCATTGTTGTTTGATTTTTTTTCTAGGTCAAATTTCTATGGTCTTTCCTAAGGTTCAAGGCAGACCTCCCTACATGAGGGAGTCTCTATCTTATTAGGTTAAATCCTATCCATTCTAAAGTCCAAATTTTAAAATTGCTTTTATTTACACCTTGTATCTTTAATACCCGAGGGTGTACTTTATCATGTAATTTTACACCCCACAAATATTAAAGTCTATATCTTAATCATAAAAAGGGGGAGGGGGTAAAAAGGAAAAAAAGGTTTTTGATATTTTGGCCAAACCTTAACGGATAATCATAAACTAGTTATGATATCCATTTTTTTTTTATATTTAAATCATGAGAAAGATGTAATTTTTTTTATTTTTGAAACATGCTTGAAAAATTCTTTAGGATTTGGCCGTATGCAAATAAATATATTTTTTTTGAATTGTTTTTGTTTTTTTTTTGAATGTTTCAGAGAAAACCATGCATTTTAATATTAGACTTGTATCTTACAATGTAAGTATACAACCCAATATTAAGCAAACTTGGTAGAAAAATATTTAAGAAAATCACAAATGTCTTGAAATGAATTTAATTTTTTTCTGAATTTTGTTGAATGTTTTTCTTTTATTTTAGTGAAAATCGAGTATTTTAATACTGGACTTGTATCTTAGCATGTAAGTATACAACCCAATATTAAGCAAACATGGTAGAAAAATATTTAAGAAAATAAAAAAAAATTTGAAATGATTTTTAAAATTTTCTTGAATTTTTTTGTTTAAATTTTTTTTTATTTGAGTGAAAACCGGTTATTTTAATACCGGACTTGTATCTTAGCATGTAAGTATACAACCCAATATTAAGCAAAATTTGTAGAAAAATATTTAACAAAATCACAAATTTTTTGAAATGATTTTTAGAATTTTTTTGAACTTGTTTTGAATTTTTTTTTGTTTATATAATATAATATAATATAAATAATTAAATATTAAATATTAAAAACATGTGGGTTGGGCTAGGCCGGCCCAACTGGCTGGGCTGGGCTCAGTCCATGAAAAGTGGGCCAAAATCGGCCCAAAATGGGTGGGCCGATGTTGGCCCAAAACTCTTGGTTTGGGCCAGGCTGGGCCCAAACACATGGGCTAGGCTATAATTGGCCCGACCCAATAGCTAATTAATTAGCTGCTGCATCCAGAATTTGCATGCAGCAGCTACAACTACAATAATGAACGGGAGCTACAATAATGAACGGGAGGGGGATGATCGGTGAATTAGGAAGGAGACTTACCTGGCGTTGGAGAGCTGGCGGTCTAGTGGAGGACGATGGCGTGGCTGGTGGCTGCAACTGTGGAGTCCGGCGATGGTGGTGGTGGTGGCTGAAGGCCACGGTGGAGAGGGAAAGGATGAAAAATTGCAGAATCTTGCAGAAAAAAGTGATTTTTTCCTCCCTCTGAGCATGAAATTTGCTTCTATTTATACGGCTGGAAAGAGGGTAATCTCGTCTTTAGGGGAGAAATTCTCAGCCCTTGATTCGACTCGAGAAATCCATGCCGTTGGCTCAAAGTGTGCACCTCGAACTACCAAATTTGGCAAATCCAAGGCTGCCCGAGGTGGCCACTTTGGGCTAATAAACGGAGCCGTTTCAAAGCTTTTTGACCCAACCAAACCATTCTCCAAGATAAAGGGGTTGCAGGTGGACATGTTGGTGCATGCGTTGTCGGATTTGGTGGCCAAACGAGGAAGAAAATGCTCCTGGAAAGCTGCTACTCGGGCATCTTTTTGGGGAAGACGATGAATAGTAACCAGGTGACGCGTCACTTTTTTTTTTTTTTGAATCCCAAAATGACGCCGTTTTGGGTTAAAATTAGGGATTTGTTAATTTGTTTAATTTGGTCCTCCAACTTTCAATTTCTTTCAATCAAATCCCTAATTGACCCTAAACTTCTGATTTAGTGCAATTTGGTCCCCGCTTAACTTCAACTTCAGCCCCAGATTTACGCGCCTTTTACAATATGATCCTTGGTCTCAAATTTTGTCAATTTAACCCCTAATTGGCCCCAAAACTTCAATTTTCTATCAATTTGGCCCATGATTTCCATCAATTAACTTCATAAAAATTAGATTTGGTCTCTTAAAATTCCAATCTTCTCAATTAAGCCCAAATTAGGCTCCCAAACTTAATTTTTTACCAATTAAACCCCAAATAAAATTAATTTGACCCATTTAAAGTATAATTAAGTTCTTGCACTTAATTAAATCCTTCATTTGGTCCTAAATTAATTCTTAAACATAATTAAAAATATAATTTGGCGCATGATTGAATCAAATTGGCCTATTAAAATTTAATTACGTTATGGGGCTTAATTCTTATGCAAATTTGTCGCATAATCATTTAATTTGACCTCGAATTCGTATTTTTTCAATTTTGGGCAAAATGGGGCGCTAATAGGTTTTGAATCTCCTCCAAAAATTGCAGTTTGATTTTTGCCCATTTTTGCGGTCTTTCTAGATCAACTTTCTCCATATTGCCAAATTTATTTTATTTTTTTATTTTTATTTTGAAAAGAAAAAAAAATGAATTTTGGGGAATAACCCAGAATTGGGTTATGACATGGCCGATGACGGTCGCGGCTTTTTTCCGACGAAAATCGCCGGTGAAAAAGTGTAAAACGGCCTGGGTTTTGCTTAGGAGGAGGCTATGCACGTTTCTGTGGCGGTTTTACGGCTTGCAATGGCTGGAAATAGGAGATCGGTGGAGAGAGAGGGAATCGCCGATGAGAGGAGAGAGAAGCTCTGGGTTGTGCTACGGTGTGGACGAGTATATGGTGTGCTCGTGCGTCGAAGGCTGTGAACCGTTGGATCTCGGATGAACAGATCGTGCGACTGTGATTCGTTTGATCTTCAAGTTGATCGGACGGTCAGGATTGAATGGGCTACGATCTGGTGTGTCGCGGTGTACCGAGTGTTGGGTACACCTGCTGACGTGGCGCAACAGGATCGAAGGGCAGATTATTTGAAAGGCTGAGATTGATTTGGGTTTTAATCAGGTGTGGTAAAGCCTATTGTATCCTAAGAAATCAAAGGCTCAGATCTCAGCCTTTCAAATAATCTGAAACTCATTTTTTTATCCTGGTCGACATGGTGGGACCCGTATTAACCCGATGGACTCAGTTTTGACCGAAAATAACAGTTTTGACTCGTGATTAGTACTTAAAAGTGCATTTTTATCATGGTTTTATATCATCATTTTGCATTTGAAGTATCAATAACTCCTTAACTAAAATATATTTTATAATAATGTATCTAATAATATAAGATACCTATAATTTGTGGTAAATGTCTATTTTTAATGCAGGCCTATCAAATAAATGAAAGGATTGATTGATGACTTGAAGAACTTAAATTGCAAAGGCAAAGAGATGGTCAAACTTAGAAAAGAGATGTTGGTGCAATCCAAACCGGAACACTGTTCGGTAATTGGGTCATATCTAGAGCTACAGATCTCAGATTTAGGTCCAATTTATATGGATGGAAAGGTAAGACATAGGCCTACAACTTTCATATGGAGCCCAAGATCTAGAAAGGCCATTATCAAGTCCAAATTGTAGCAACAACAAAGAAGCCCGAATCTGTCTTCCAGCCCGAGCACTGTTCGGTATTTTGGCCATATCGGGAGTTCTAGAAGTCCAAATGAGCTGAATTGTCTACACAAGAAAGCTGAGACAATTGCCTACAACTTTCATGTTACAACTGGCTCCAATTTTGACGTTATCAATGACGTTCTGGGCAGACAAGAGAAGATAAGGATTGCCACCAAGTCAAAAGTTGGTCACCCACTTATCAATTAGTCATCAAATCAATAGTTCCCAATTTTGGCCTATAAAAGGAGGCATTTGCCATTCATTTAGGCATCTTGGTTTCCAAATCAAGATCATGCTCTTCCTTTCTCTATTTGTATTTTTTGTAATGTTTATGCTTTGCTTTCATTAATATTAAGTTTATGCTTTTCATTTCCTTTCCTTTACTTAGTTAGCTTTTATGTTCTTATTTTGTTTATCTATTTTTCTTTCTTTCATTATGTCTAGCTAAGTTAATTATGTCAAGGTGAAAAGGTTACACTAATGGTGTAAGAATAAGTATAATGTAAACTTAATATGGACCTTAATGTTTGATACTAACATGTTTTATATTTGTTATCTTGTTCACTCTTTAATACTTTGCTTGTTAAATGACTAATCTTGATTTATGTTGTATAACACTTGGTACAACAAATGCTTGGCACTTTCATAGCCCATAATGTATGGTATAACCGACACCTGAGCTATGGAAGGAACTTGATTTGTTGTTAACATAAGTTATAATCATGAATGCTTGACGAGATTTACAAGTATTAGCATTAATTGAATAAGATGACTAATGTAATCATGTTAACAATATATAATCTGATTGGAACCTCCTTTGTGTGTGGTTTCCAATTCAATAATAAGAGTTTATACTATACTTGTTTGATATACCATTAGTGGAACCTCTAACCTTGACATTTGTTATTATTATTGTTTAATCCTTACATTAATATTTCATCTCTAAGTTCTCATCATCATCATCTTCTTCTTCTTCTCTTTCTTTATTATTATTATTATTATTATTATTATTATTATTATTATTATTATTAGTACTACTACTACTACTACTACTACTACTACTACTATTATTATTATTATTATTATTATTATTATTATTATTATTATTATTATTATTATTATTATTATTATTATTATTACTATTGTTGTTGTTGTTATTGTTGTTTTATAATTGTTGTTTATAATTTATACAATTAACCTCCCTGTGGTTCGACCCCGGTCTTGCCGGGTTATTTATTACTTCGACACTCCTGCACTTGGGAGAAGACATCAACCTTTTAGTCGTGTCAAGTTTTTGGCGCCGTTGCTGGGGAAGTAAGTTTTGTATAAATTATAATAGTTATTTTCTTTTCTCTTTTCACTTTTCTTGTATATAACTTTATTTCTTTTCTCTTGTTTCTTCTTCTTTTGTTTTCTGTTTTCTTTTATTTTATTTTTACATGTGCATGAGAGTGTGGTCACATATATCAAGTGGTAGACTTTGTAGGATATCCTCATCATTTTCAGAAAATATGGCCGAAGAAGATAATCAATCACTTCATAATGAAAATAATGAGAATAACCGTGCTAGAACACTTAGAGACCACATGAATCCCACAAGAACAAGTGCACCATCATGCATAGTTTTTCCTCCCGATGCATCTCATTTTAATTTTAAGCCAGACATTATTCAACTTTTACCTTCTTTTCATGGTTTAGAATTGGAAAATCCATACTTGCATTTGAGGGAATTTGAGGAGGTGTGCAACACATATAATAACTTAAATTGTAGCATGAACACCATCAGATTAAAGCTTTTTCCTTTTTCAATAAAAGATAAAGCTAAAACATGGCTACAAAATTTGAGACCAGGATCCATTCATGCTTGGGATGAAATGCAACAACAGTTTTTAAAGAAGTTTTTCCCATCTCATAGAACAAACTCTTTCAAGAGACAAATGACCACTTTCACTCAAAAACTAGGAGAAACATTTTACAAATGTTGGGATAGGTATCGAGATTTACTTAGTACTTGCCCCCATCACGGTTTTGAAACATGGAGATTGGTTTCACATTTCTATGAAGGGTTAACACCTCAAGATAGGCAAATGGTTGAATTGATGTGCAATGAAACTTTTGAAGATAAAGACCCTGATGAAGCAATGGATTACTTAGACTTGTTAGCTGAAAATGCTCAAAATTAGGACACTGCGGGTACATATGAGGCACCGAGTAAAACTCAACCTCATACATCTAGTGGAGGTATGTACAACCTTAGGGAAGATCATGACCTTCAAGCCAAGTTCACATCTTTAGCTAGAAAAGTCGAGGCACTAGAATTGAAAAAGAGTGGTCAATTAAAATTTGTTGAAAACATTGTGTGTCAAATCTGTGAAACAAATGAACACTCAACCAACGATTGTCCAACCTTGCCTTCTTTTAAGGAATGTCTCCATGAACAAGCCCATGCTTTAAACAGTTTTCAAAGGGCCAACCACAACCCATACTCCCAAACATACAACCCTGGTTGGAGAAATCACCCAAATTTCAATTGGAAGAGTGAGAACAACAATGCACAAACTTCACAACCACCATTTCAAGCACACCATAATTTCCAAAATTATCATGGATATGCACCTCCTTATGCTCCATCTCCTACAAGAAAGTTTGAGGAAACTTTGTATGCATTCATTGAAAAGCAAGAGACAATCAACACTCAACTTGCTCAAAACATGACAGATTTTAAAGATACTCTTGCAAAATTAACATCTGCTCTCAGTTTCCAAGAGAAAGGTAAGTTTCCATCTCAACCACAACAAAATCCTAAGGGGCAATACAATGCAAATGCAAGTAGTTCCAGAAGCCAACACATGGATCAAGTCAAATCAGTCACTACTCTACGCAGTGCTAAGGTTATTGAAAAACCCTCTCTTGAACCTTATGAGAAAGATGATGAGTCAATTTCTAAGGGAAAGGAAGGGGTTGAATCTGAAAATTGCAAAGAAACGACTGATTCTCCGCCAGCACTTCCATTTTCTCATGCCATGACCAATCAGGAAGAAATCGAGGATGAAAAAGGCATCGAAAAGGTTGATGCGAATCTTTTATCAAAATTGACAACAGATTCGACACCCGACATCACACCAATCGATGATTACTTTCCTGATGAATCTCTACTTTCTCTTAATTCAATGCCTTGGTTTGCTAAAAATATCAATTTTCTTGCTTCAGGATTTTTGCCAACTCATTGGAGTATTGAAGACAAAAGAAATTTTTTGAGCAATGTGCAAAATATTTATTGGGATGACATTTACTTATTCAATTATTGTCCTGATCAAATATTTCAAATATACATTCTCGACAATGAGGTAAGTGATGTTATTAAATTTTGTCACTCTAAGGCATGTGGGGATCATTTCTCGTCAAAAAAGAGAATTGAAGAAATCTTACAAAGTGGATTTTACTGGCCCACCATATTCAAGGAGTCACATACATTCTGTAAAAACTATGAAAATTGTCAAAAGGTGGGATTTATTTCAAAACATAGAGAGTCTTTAGATAATCTTCTATTGACTCTTAAGTCTCATCATAGTCGAGATAAGCATCGTGCAATTCATGACTTCTGAACCCATTTTCATAAAGAACATGATCGACTCAGTCTTGAGAATCTGACTAAAAAAAACCATGTTTGCCAGTTTTTAAGAAAACTGGATGGGAAGCCTATCCCCGACCCATTGAGGGCGTTTAAGCTGTTCTTGGACGTAAAACCAAGGGAAGATGTGAGCCACAATCAAAACTGCGATTTGAATTTTTTGTTTCTAAAAACTTGTGTTTTTTGGTTTTATTATTGTGTTTTATTGTTTCTTATACTTGTTTCAGTGTGTTTCAGGTTTTGTGAGTGTTCGTTATTTCAGGTGATATCTTCTATACTCTATCTTTCTACCTTAGAACATTGAGGACAATGTCTCGTTTTGGTTGGGGGGAGAGGGTAGTAGTTGATAAAAAAATAAAAATAAAAATTGTTTTTCATTTCATAAAGCATGTGCATAATTGTTGTTACTAGGATGGCAGAGTAAAGGAGTTCTTTTGTTAAAGTGACTCTTGAGACGCATCTTAGTAACCATTCTTAACAAGGTCTATTATAATACTTCCTGAAATATTTAGGTTTACAAACTCTCGCATTGTTATCACTTAATTCTGCTCATATACTTATTTAACATGTATTCTTAAACCTTAATTTACACACACACACTTTAACATATGATTGTGGGTTGCATATTGGATTATTACATTATTTATGTTCTTTTGTTAAAGGTAACAACTAAGGGAAAGGGATTGTATATAATTAAAAAAAAAAGAAAAAAAAAGAAAAAAAAATGATGATAATAAAAATGTAGATAAGTTTGGTTTCGTAGCCTCCCTAACCTAAGCAATTAAGCCTGAAGGGGTGTTTTAACACCTAATACCCTAAAGTCAACTGACTTGGGAGTTATTGGCCCAACGCTTGTTACATGGGTTGAGGAGAAAAGCTTAAGGGAATCAAACATTGCACTATCTACATATCAGTATCTGCGACCCGAGTTACTAAGCTCGTAGGGGTGTCTTAACACCTAATGCCCTAAGACCAACTGGTCTGGGAGTCATTAGCTGAAAGCTCGTTACATGGGTTAAAGATGCATGATGTTTTTAAATTATATATATATAGAGTTAAAAAAAAAAGACAAAAATAATAATCCCAACCCAAGGAAGTTAACCTTAAACATTAGAACAAAAATTTTGTTTTCTTCCAAGAAAAGCCCTATAATTATGTGTTGATACATTGAGCACAAAAAAAGGTTTATTAATATCTTGTTAAGAGGTATTGAGCAGATATATAAATTTAATGAGAGTTTGTTTATCTGGATAGATTAATGGAAGTTAAATGATGAATACCTTGCTTTGTGAAATTTGCTAATTGTGTTAACGCTTTGATTACTAAGGACTAGTAATAAGCTGGTTGAGGGGTGTGATTAGTACTTAAAAGTGCATTTTTATCATGGTTTTATATCATCATTTTGCACTTGAAGTATCAATAACTCCTTAACTAAAATATATTTTATAATAATGTATCTAATAATATAAGATACCTATAATTTGTGGTAAATGTCTATTTTTAATGCAGGCCTATCACATAAATGAAAGGATTGATTGATGACTTGAAGAACTTAAATTGCAAAGGCAAAGAGATGGTCAAACTTAGAAAAGAGATGTTGGTGCAATCCAAACCGGAACACTATTCGGTAATTGGGTCATATCTGGAGCTACAGATCTCAGATTTAGGTCCAATTTATATGGATGGAAAGGTAAGACACAGGCCTACAACTTTCATAGGAGCCCAAGATCTAAAAAGGCCATTATCAAGTCCAAATTGTAGCAACAACAAAGAAGCCCGAATCTGTCTTCCAGCCCGAGCACTGTTCGGTATTTTAGCCATGTATGGAGTTCTAGAAGTCCAAATGAGCTGAATGTTTTACACAAGAAAGCTGAGACAATTGCCTACAACTTTCATGTTTACAACTGGCTCCAATTTTGACGTTATCAATGACGTTCTGGGCAGACAAGAGAAGATAAGGATTGCCACCAAGTCAAAAGTTGGCCACCCACTTATCAATTAGTCATCAAATCAATAGTTCCCAATTTTGGCCTATAAAAGGAGGCATTTGCCATTCATTTAGGCATCTTGGTTTCCAGATCAAGATCATGCTCTTCCTTTCTCTCTTTGTATTTTTTGTAATATTTATGCTTTGCTCTCATTAATATCAAGTTTATGCCTTTCATTTCCTTTCCTTTACTTAGTTAGCTTTTATGTTCTTATTTTGTTTATCTATTTTTCTTTCTTTCATTATGTCTAGCTAAGTTAATTATGTCAAGGTGAAAAGGTTACACTAATGGTGTAAGAATAAGTATAATATAAACTTAATATGGACCTTAATGTTTGATACTAACATGTTTTATATTTGTTATCTTGTTCACTCTTTAATACTTTGCTTGTTAAATGACTAATCTTGATTTATGTTGTATAACACTTGGTACAACAAATGCTTGGCACTTTCATAGCCCATAATGTATGGTATAACCGACACCTGAGCTATGAAAGGAACTTGATTTGTTTTAGTTTGTTCCCTTTTCTTTTCATTTCTTATTTTTTTCCTTTTCCCTTTTGTCAAAGTTATAGTTTTTAATTTTATCCTTTAAATCAAGTTTATGATTTTTATTATTTCAATAATAATAATAATAATGGTAATTATAGTTGTTGTAATAATAATAGTAATAGTAATAGTAATAATGATGCTAGCAATATTAATAATATTGGTATTAATAATACTTTATTATTTTTCAATGTCTTTGCGCCGTAAGCATTGTAAAGAGGGGGCAGCTGTTGTAACCCAATTTTGGATTCACTAAAAAATTTTGAATGTTATTTTATCTTATTATTCATGACAAGAAATATAATAAATAAAAAAAGAGAAAAAAAAGAGAAAAAAAAGAGTTTAAAATATATTTTCTCAAGTCAACCATCATTTTCTATCAAAACTGAGTCCACCAGGTCAATACGGGTTAAACGATGTCGACCGGGATGAAAAATGAGTTTCAGGTCGTTTCGGGTCAAAACAGTCATTTTCTGTCAAAACCGAGTCCACCAGGTCAATACGGGTCCCACCATGTCGACCGTGAAGAAAAATGAGTTTCAGGTTGTTTGGGGTCAAAACCGTCATTTTCGGTCAAAACAGAGTCCACCGGGTCAATACGGGTCCCACCATGTTGACCGGGATCAAAAAATGAGTTTCAGTCTGTTTCAGGTCAAAACCGTCATTTTCGGTCAAAACCGAGTCCACCGGGTCAATACGGGTCTCACCATGTTGACCGGGATGAAAAATGAGTTTCGGGCTGTTTCGGGTCAAAACCGTCATTTTCGTTCAAAACCGAGTCCACCGGGTTAATACGGGTCCCACCATGTCGACCGCGATAAAAAATAAGTTTCAGACTATTTTTGGTCAAAACTAGTATTTTTGGTAAAAAACTCGGTCCACCGAGTTGATACCCGTATAAAGTTTTTTTTTTGTAATTTAAAATTGATTTTTAGCGGATGGAAAACTTCTTATAATACTGATTTGAATTTTTAATTTTTACCCCTATAAATAAATATTATTATTATTATTATTTAGTATTATTATATATAATAAAACAAATAGTAATCGGTGAACGTTGAAAATTTTAACAATCCCGTGATTATTTTCATAATCACGTGATTTGTTGTCTGATTTCATTGGCTATAAATAGCCAATGAAATCAAGACAGAAGGAAAGGAGAAAAAGATAAAAAAAAACGAATTGTGAATTTTGAATTCACGCATTACTATTTGGTTACTATTCTGGTACTATTCATTTTTCTTATACTTTTTCTACACCCTATTGATTAGTACTTAAAAGTGCATTTTTATCATGGTTTTATATCATCATTTTGCACTTGAAGTATCAATAACTCCTTAACTAAAATATGTTTTATAATAATGTATCTAATAATATAAGATACCTATAATTTGTGGTAAATATCTATTTTTAATGCAGGTCTATCACATAAATGAAAGGATTGATTGATAAATTGAAGAACTTAAATTGTAAGGATAAAGAGATGGTCAAACTTAGAGAAGAGATGTCGGTGCAATCCAAACTAGAACACTATTCAGTAATTGGATCATATCTGGAGCTACAGATCTCAGATTTAGGTCCAATTTATATGGATGGAAAGTTAAGACATAGGCCTACAACTTTCATATGGAGACCAAGATCTAAAAAGGTCATTATCAAGTCCAAATTGTAGCAACAACAAAGAAGCCCGAATTTGTCTTCCAGTCCGAGCACTGTTCGGTATTTTAGCTATATATGGAGTTCTAGAAGTCCAAATGAGCTGAATTTGTTACACAAGAAAACTGAGACAATGGCCTACAACTTTCATGTTTTCACCTAGCTCCAATTTTGACGTTATCAATGACGTTTTGGGCAGACAAGAGAAGATAAGGATTGTCACCAAGTCAAAAGTTGGCCACCCACTTATCAATTAGTCATCAAATCAATAGTTCCCAATTTTGGCCTATAAAAGGAGGCATTTGCCATGCATTTAGGCATCTTGGTTTCCAGATCAAGATCATGCTCTTCCTTTCTCTCTTTGTATTTTTTGTAATGTTTATGCTTTGCTTTCATTAATATTAAGTTTATGCTTTTCATTTCCTTTCCTTTACTTAGTTAGCTTTTATGTTCTTATTTTGTTTATTTATTTTGCTTTCTTTCATTATGTCTAGAAGACATCAACCTTTTAGTCGTGTCAAGTTTTTGGCGCCGTTGCCGGGGAGGTAAGTTCTTGTATAAATTATAGTATTTATTTTATTTTTTCTTTTCACTTTTCTTGTATATAACTTTGTTTCTTTTCTTTTGTTTCTTTTTATTTTGTTTTCTTCCTCCTTCTGTTGCTTTCTTCTTCTTTTATTTTATTTTATTCCTACACGTGCATGAGAGTATGGTCACGTACATCAAGTGGTAGACTTTGTAGGGTATCCTCATCATTTTCAGAAAATATGGCTGAAGAAGATAATCAATCACTTCATAATGAGAATAATGAGAATAACCGTGCTAGAACACTTAGAGACCACATGAATCCCACAAAAACAAGTGCACCATCATGCATAGTTTTTCCTCCCGATGCATCTCATTTTAATTTTAAGCCAGGTATTATTCAACTTTTACCTTCTTTTCATGGTTTAGAATTGGAAAATCCATACTTGCATTTAAGGGAATTTGAGGAGGTCTGCAACACATATAATAATTTAAATTGTAGCATGAACACCATCAGATTAAAGCTTTTTCCTTTTTCATTAAAAGATAAAGCTAAAGCATGGCTACAAAATTTAAGACCAGGATCCATTCGTGCTTGGGATGAAATGCAACAACAAGTTTTAAAGAAGTTTTTCTCATCTCATAGAACAAACTCTTTTAAGAGACAAATCACCACTTTCACTCAAAAACCAGGAGAAACATTTTATAAATGTTGGGATAGGTATCCAGACTTGCTTAGTACTTGCCCTCATCATGGTTTTGAAACATGTAGATTGGTTTCACATGTCTATGAAGGATTAACACCTAAAGATAGGCAAATGGTTGAATTGATGTGCAATGGAACTTTTGAAGATAAAGACCCTGATGAAGCAATGGAGTACTTAGACTTGTTAGCTGAAAATGCTCAAAATTGGGACACCGCAGGTACTTATGAGGCAACGAGTAAAACTCAACCTCATACATCTAGTGGAGGTATGTACAACCTTAGGGAAGATCATGACCTTCAAGCCAAATTTGCATCTTTAGCTTGAAAAGTTGAGGCACTAGAATTGAAAAAGAGTGGTCAATTAAAATCTGTTGAAAACATTATGTGTTAAATCTGTGAAACAAATGAACACTCAACCAACGATTGTCCAACCTTGCCTTCTTTTAAGGAATGTCTCCATGAACAAACCCATGCTTTAAACAGTTTCCAAAGGGCCAACCACAACCCATACTCCCAAACATACAACCCTGGTTGGAGAAATCACCCAAATTTCAATTGGAAGAGTGAGAATAACAATGCACAAACTTCACAACCACCGTTTCAAGCACACCATAATTTCCAAAATTCTCATGGATATGCACCTTCTTATGCTCCACCTTCTAGAAGAAATCTTGAGGAAACATTGCATGCATTCATTGAAAAGCAAGAGACAATCAACACTCAACTTGCTCAAACCATGACAGATTTTAAAGATACTCTTGCAAAATTAACATCTACTCTCAGTTTCCAAGAGAAAGGTAAGTTTCCATCTCAACCACAACAAAATTCTAAGGGGCAATACAATGCAAATGCAAGTAGTTCCAGAAGCCAACACATGGATCAAGTCAAATCAGTCACTACTCTACGCAGTGCTAAGGTTATTGAAAAACCCACTCTTGAACCTTATGAGAAAGATGATGAGTCAATTTCTAAGGGAAAGGAAGGGGTTGAATCTGAAAATTGCAAAGAAACGACTGATTCTCCGCCAGCACTTCCATTTTCTCATGCCATGACCAATCAGGAAGAAATCGAGGATGAAAAAGGCATCGAAAAGGTTGATGCGAATCTTTTATCAAAAGTGACAACAGATTCGACACCCGACATCACACCAATCGATGATTACTTTCCTGATGAATCTCTACTTTCTCTTAATTCAATGCCTTGGTTTGCTAAAAATATCAATTTTCTTGCTTCAGGATTTTTGCCAACTCATTGGAGTATTGAAGACAAAAGAAAATTTTTGAGCAACGAGCAAAATTTTTATTGGGATGATCCTTACTTATTCAATTATTGTCCTGATCAAATATTTCAAAAATGCATTCTGGACAATGAGGTAAGTAATTTCATTAAATTTTGTTACTCTAAGGCATGTGGGGATCATTTCTCATCAAAAAAGAGGATTGTAGAAATCTTACAAAGTGAATTTTACTGGCCCATCATATTCAAGGAGTCAGATGCATTCCGCAAAAACTGTGAAAATTGTCAGAAGATGAGATTTATTTCAAAACACAGAGAGTCTATAGATAATCTTCTATTGACTCTTAAGTCTCATCATAGTCGAGATAAGCATCGTGTAATTCATGACTTATGAACCCATTTTCATAAAGAAAATACTTGACTTAGTCTTGGAAATCTGACTAAAAAAGACCTTGTTTGCCAGTTTTTAAGAAAACTGGATGGGAAGCCTATCCCCGACCCATTGAGGGCGTTTAAGCTGTTCTTGGACGTAAAACCAAGGGAAGATGTGAGCCATATTCACAACTATGATTTGAATTTTTTTTTTGTTTGTAAAAACTAGCGTCTTTTGGTTTTATTATTTTGTTTTGTTATTTCTTATTTTTGTTTTAGTGTGTTTCAGGTTTTGTCAGTGTTCGTTATTTCAGGTGATATCTTCTATACTCTATCTTTCTACCTTAGAACATTGAGGACAATGTCTCGTTTTGGTTGGGGGGAGAGGGTAGTAGTTGATTAAAAATAAATAAATTTGTTTTTCATTTCATAAAGCATGTGCATAATTGTTGTTACTAAGATGGCAGAGTAAAGGAGCTCTTTTGTTAAAGTAACTCTTGAGACGCATCTTAGTAACCATTCTTAACAAGGTCTATTATAATACTTCCTGAAATATTTAGATTTATAAACTCTCGCAATGTTATCACTTAATTCTGCTCGTATACTTATTTAACATGTATTTTTAAACCTTAATTTACACACACACACTTTAACATATGATTGTGGGTTGCATATTGGATTATTACATTATTTATGTTCTTTTGTTAAAGGTAACAACTAAGGAAAAGGGATTGTATATAATTAAGCAAAAAAAAAAAAACATGAAAAACAAGAAAAAAGAAAAAAGAAAGAAAAAAGAAAAAAATGATGATAATAAAAAAGTAGATAAGTTTGGTTTCGTAGCCTCCCTAACTTAAGCAATTAAGCCCGAAGGGGTGTTTTAACACCTAATACCCTAAAGTCAACTGACTTGGGAGCTATTGGCCCAACGCTTGTTACATGGGTTGAGGAGAAAACATTAAGGGAATCAAACATTCCACTATCTACATATCAGTATCTGTGACCCGAGTTATTAAGCTCGTAGGGGTGTCTTAACACCTAATGCCCTAAGACCAACTGGTCTGGGAGTCATTAGCTGAAAGCTCGTTACATGGGTTAAAGATGCATGATGTTTTTAAATTATATGTATATAGATTTTTTTAAAAAAACAAAGAAAAAAAAAAGACAAAAATAATAATCCCAACCCAAGGAAGTTAACCTTAAACATTAGAACAAAAAACATTTTTCTTCCAAGAAAAGCCCCATAATTATGTGTTGATATATTGAGCACAAAAGAAAGGTTTATTAATATCTTGTTAAGAGGTATTGAGCAGATATATAAATTTAATGAGAGTTTGTTTATCTGGATAGATTAATGGAAGTTAAATGATGAATACCTTGCTTTGTGAAATTTGCAAATTATTTTAACGCTTTGATTACTAGGGACTAGTAATAAGCTAGTTGAGGGGTGTGATTAGTACTTAAAAGTGCATTTTTATCATGGTTTTATATCATCATTTTGCACTTGAAGTATCAATAACTCCTTAACTAAAATATATTTTATAATAATGTATCTAATAATATAAGATACCTATAATTTGTGGTAAATGTCTATTTTTAATGCAGGCCTATCACATAAATGAAAGGATTGATTGATGACTTGAAGAACTTAAATTGCAAGGATAAAGAGATGGTCAAACTTAGAGAAGAGATGTCGGTGCAATCCAAACCGGAACACTGTTCGGTAATTGGGTCATATCTGGAGCTACAGATCTCAGATTTAAGTCCAATTTATATGGATGGAAAGGTAAGACATAGACCTACAACTTTCATATAGAGACCAAGATCTAAAAAGGCCATTATCAAGTCCAAATTGTAGCAACAACAAAGAAGCCCGAAT
Organism: Populus pruinosa; assembly: GCA_026413675.1. Taxonomy (NCBI): domain Eukaryota; kingdom Viridiplantae; phylum Streptophyta; class Magnoliopsida; order Malpighiales; family Salicaceae; genus Populus; species Populus pruinosa. The sequence continues at coordinate 1,912,255 of CM048602.1, read as the reverse complement.
CTGTCTTCCAACCCGAGCACTGTTCGGTATTTTAGCTATATATGGAGTTCTAGAAGTCCAAATGAGCTGAATTTGTTACACAAGAAAGCTGAGTGACACGACCAAAAGATTGATGCCTTCTCCCAAGTGCAGGAGTGTCGAAGTAATAAATAACCCGGCAAGACCGGGGTCGAACCACAGGGAGGTTAATTGTACAAATTAACTTTGTTTCTTTTCTTTTGTTTCTTTTTATTTTGTTTTCTTCCTCCTTCTTTTGCTTTCTTCTTTTTTTATTTATTTTATTCCTACACGTACATGAGAGTGTGGTCACGTACATCAACTGGTAGACTTTGTAGGGTATCCTCATCATTTTCAGAAAATATGGCTGAAGAAGATAATCAATCACTTCATAATGAGAATAATGAGAATAACCGTGCTAGAACACTTAGAGACCACATGAATCCCACAAGAACAAGTGCACCATCATGCATAGTTTTTCCTCCTGATACATCTCATTTTAATTTTAAACCAGGTATTATTCAACTTTTACCTTCTTTTCATGGTTTAGAATTGAAAAATTCATACTTGCATTTAAGGGAATTTAAGGAGGTGTGCAACACATATAATAACTTAAATTGTAGCATGAACACCATCAGATTAAAGCTTTTTCCTTTTTCATTAAAAGATAAAGCTAAAGCATGGCTACAAAATTTAAGACTAGGATCCATTCGTGCTTGGGATGAAATGCAACAACAATTTTTAAAGAAGTTTTTCTCATCTCATAGAACAAACTCTTTTAAGAGACAAATCACCACTTTCACTCAAAAACCAGGAGAAACATTTTATAAATGTTGGGATAGGTATCGAGACTTGCTTAGTACTTGCCCTCATCATGGTTTTGAAACATGTAGATTGGTTTCACATGTCTATGAAGGATTAACACCTAAAGATAGGCAAATGGTTGAATTGATGTGCAATGGAACTTTTGAAGATAAAGACCCTGATGAAGCAATGGAGTACTTAGACTTGTTAGCTGAAAATGCTCAAAATTGGAACACTGCGGGTACATATGAGGCACCGAGTAAAACTCAACCTCATACATCTAGTGGAGGTATGTACAACCTTAGGGAAGATCATGACCTTCAAGCCAAATTTGCATCTTTAGCTAGAAAAGTTGAGGCACTAGAATTGAAAAAGAGTGGTCAATTAAAATCTGTTGAAAACATTGCGTGTCAAATCTGTGAAACAAATGAACACTCAACCAATGATTGTCCAACCTTACCTTCTTTCAAAGAATGTCTCCATGAACAAGCCCATGCTTTAAACAGTTTTCAAAGGGCCAACCACAACCCATACTCCCAAACATACAACCCTGGTTGGAGGAATCACCCAAATTTCAGTTGGAAGAGTGAGAATAACAATGCACAAACTTCACAACCACTATTTCAAGCACACCATAATTTCCAAAATTCTCATGGATATGCACCTCCTTATGCTCTACCTCCTAGAAGAAATCTTGAGGAAACATTGCATGCATTCATTGAAAAGCAAGAGACAATTAATACTCAACTTGTTCAAAACATGACAGATTTTAAAGATACTCTTGCTAAATTAACATCTGCTCTTAGTTTCCAAGAGAAAGGTAAGTTTCCATCTCAAACACAACAAAATACCAAAGGGCAATACAATGCAAATGCAAGTAGTTCCGGAAGCCAACACATGGATCAAGTCAAATCAGTCATTACTCTGCGCATCGGTAAGGTTATTGAAAAACCTTCTCTTGAACCTTATGAGAAAGATGATGAGTCAATCTCTGAGGGTAAGGAAGGGGATGAATCTGAAAATTACAAAGAAACGACTGATTCACCGCCAGCACTTCCATTTCCTCAAGTCATGACCAAACAAAGGAAAGTTAATCACAACTCTGAAATCTTTGAAACTTTCAAACAGGTAAAGATCAATATATCTTTGCTGGATGCTATTATACAGGTTCCTTCCTATGCTAAATTTTTGAAAGATCTATGCACTGTGAAGAGAAAACTGAATGTGAAAAAGAAAGCCTTTCTAGCTGAACAAGTAAGTGCTATTCTTCACAACAATAATGCTTTGAAATATAAAGACCCTGGTTGTCCTATAATTTCTTGCTTTATTGGAAAGCATAAAATTGAAAGAGCCTTACTTGATCTTGGTGCTAGTGTGAATTTACTTCCATATTCAGTTTTTCAGAGTCTCAATCTAGGTGAGTTAAAACCAACTTCTATAACTCTTTTACTTGCCGATAGATCTCTAAAAGTGCCTAGAGGAATAATTGAAGATGTGTTAGTACAAGTCGATAAATTCATTTATCCTGTGGATTTTATTGTCTTGGACACACAACCTATTGAAGTATGTAAATCATTTCCTGTTATTTTAGGACGTCCATTTCTTGCAACTTCTAATGCATTGATTAATTGTAGGAATGGACTGATGAAGCTATCATTTGGAAACATGACATTGGAGATGAATATTTTCAACATTTGCAAGCAACCTAGAGATGATAATGACTTATAAGAAGTGGACTTTATTGAAAATTTAATTCATGATCAATTTCCAACCACTTCTAGTGAAATTGAGATTGATGAATCTGATGATTTGGAAATGATTTATTTTCAGGAAGAATCAAAGACAAGTTATTGGAGGCCACAAATTGAGGAATTGCCACCACGACCAATTAAGTCCATACCTTCAAGTGTTCAACCACCAAAACCTGATTTGAAGTCGTTGCCATCCAATCTCAAATACTCATTTTTAGGAGAAAATGAAACTTTTCCGGTAATAATCTCTTCCAAACTTAATGCACATCAAGAAGGTAAGTTATTACAAACTCTGAAAATGCACAAAAATGCATTAGGATGGACCATAGCTGATATAAAAGGAATTAGTCCTTTGATTTGTACACACAGAATTTATTTAGAGGAAAATGTTAAACCCTCTAGAGAAATGCAACGAAAGCTAAATCCTAATATGAAAGAAGTAGTGAAAAATGAAGTCATTAAGCTTCTAGATAATGAAATCATTTATCCTATTTCTGACAGCAAATGGGTAAGTCCTACCCAAGTTGTACCTAAGAAGTCTGAAGTCACTGTGATAACAAATGAGAACAATGAGTTAATTCCCACTAGAACTGTTACTAGTTGGCGTATGTGCATTGACTATAGGAAACTTAATTCAATGACTAGAAAAGATCATTTTCCTTTACCTTTCATGGATCAAATCCTAGAAAGAGTTGCAGGTCATGAATTTTATTGTTTCCTAGATGGCTATTCGGGTTACAACCAAATTGAAATTGCATTGGAAGATCAAGAAAAGACTACTTTCACATGTCTATTTGGTACTTTTGCATATCGAAGGATGCCTTTTGGATTATGTAATGCACCAGCCACATTTCAAAGATGCATGCTTAGTATATTTAGCGATATGGTTGAACATTTTCTTGAGATTTTCATGGATGATTTTTCTATTTTTGGCGATTCATTTGATGATTGTTTGACTAACTTAGGAAAGGTTTTGACTAGGTGTAAAGAGAAGAATCTTGTGCTGAATTGGGAAAAATGTCATTTTATGGTAACAAACGACATTGTACTTGGTCACATTGTTTCATCAAAAGGAATTGAGGTTGACAAATCTAAAATCGAGTTAATTGCAAACTTGCCAACACCAAAATCTCTTAAAGATGTTAGATCATTCCTGGGACATGCTGGTTTTTATAGAAGGTTCATCAAAGATTTTAGTGTAATATTTAAGCCTTTAAGTAACTTTCTAACAAAGGATACTATTTTTGAATGGACTGAACATTGTGAAGAAGCCTTTGTGAAGCATAAAAACTTGCTTACTTGTGCTCCTATCATTCAACCTCCCGATTGGTCATTACCTTTTGAAATAATGTGTGATGCTAGTGATTATGCCGTAGGTGCTGTTTTGGGACAAAGAAAAGATAAAAAACCGTATGTAATTTACTATGCAAGTAAAACTTTAAATAGTGCTTAAATGAATTATACCACCACTAAAAAAGAATTACTTGCAGTAGTATTTGCATGTGAAAAATTCAGATCTTATCTTGTTGGCTCACCTGTTGTTGTTTTTAGTGATCATGCAACATTGAAATATCTTCTTTCTAAGAAAGATTCTAAGGCAAGATTGGTGTGGTAGATTTTATTACTTCAAGAATTTGATATCACAATCAAAGATAAGAAAGACAGCGAAAATGTTGTCGCAGATCACTTGTCAAGATTGACAACAAATTCGAAAACTGACATCACACCAATCGATGACTACTTTCCCGATGAATCTTTACTTTCTGTCTCTACAATGCCTTGGTTTGCTAATATTGTCAATTTTCTTGTTTTAGGACAATTGCCAGCTCATTGGAGTACCCAAGATAAAAGAAAGTTCTTGAACGAAGTAAAGAACTTTTATTGGGATGATCCTTATTTATTCAAATATTGTCCTGATCAAATATTTCGAAGATGCATTCCTGACAATGAGGTAAGTAGTGTCATTAAATTTTGTCATTCTAAGGCATGTGGGGGCCATTTCTCATCAAGAAAGACAACTGCAAAAATCTTACAAAGTGGATTTTACTGGCCCACCATGTTCAAAGACTCACATGCATTCTGCAAGTCTTGTGAAAATTGTCAAAAGTAGGGATCTATTTCAAAACGTCACATTATGCCTTTAAACCCTATTATTGTCATTGAGATTTTTGATTATTGGGGTATAGATTTCATGGGCCCATTCCCTCCATCATTTGGTTTCTTATACATATTAGTCGCAGTAGATTATGTTTCAAAATGGATAGAGGCAATTCCAAGTCGAAACAATGATCACAAAACAATGATAAAGTTTTTGAAAGAAAATATTTTGAGTCGATTTGGAGTCCCTCGAGCCATAATAAGTGATGGTGGAACACATTTCTGCAACAAGCCATTTGAGTCTTTAATGAAGAAATATAGAATCACACACAAAGTTGCCACCCCTTATCATCCTCAAACAAGTGGACAAGTAGAGCTTGCTAATAGGGAGATCAAACATATTTTGGAGAAAACAGTGAACCCTAATAGGAAAGACTGGTCTTTAAAACTTAATGATGCACTTTGGGCTTATCGAACTCCTTATAAAACATCATTAGGTATGTCACCTTATAGACTAGTCTATGGAAAACCTTATCACTTACCTGTGGAACTTGAACATAAAGCTTATTAGGTTATTAAAGCTTTCAATTCAAATCTGGATGATGCTAGTCAACTACGAAAATTACAAATAAATGAGCTTGAGGAAATAAGAAATGATGCATATGAAAATTCAAGAATTCATAAAGCAAGAATAAAAGAGTTTCATGACAAGAAAATACAGAGAAAAACCTTCAATGTTGGTCAAAAAGTCTTGCTTTATAATTCTCGATTGCATTTATTTTCTGGAAAATTAAGATCAAGATGGAGCGGTCCTTTTATTGTGAAACATGTGTATCCATATAGGGCCTATGACATCGAGAATCTAAAGAATGGCAATGTTTTCAAGGTAAATGGACATCGTCTGAAAGTTTACTTTGATAATTTTTCAGTTGAACATAACTCTATTGAATTGGGTGATCCTGTATATAAAGATTGATTTTATTTTATTTTATTTTATTTTATTTTTGTTTCTTTTTGAGTGATTTTTGCAAGTTTCTTTCACCCCGTTCAAATGGCGGATAACGGTACTCCGTGACTTAAGTCAGTTCTTTCAGTTTCCCACAATTACTGATATCTGTGTATATATCTATGCAATTCTTTGAATCTCTCTTCCAATTCTCATTTGAAAATGGACACTAATCTTGAAAAATTGAAAAAGTATTTTCCCGCTCTGCCTTAGAATGTGATTACAAAAATTTATCGTGCTAGATTTGCAAGATTGAGATTGTTAATGAATCATGGAATTCCTGAAGATATTCGCTGGTTGATTGAAGCAAAGGTCCGATTATCAGGTGAGTCCTCTAATTTCTTTATTTCACACATGCCTGGAACAGGTAAAAGCACTTTTACAAAGAAGCGTCGTGCAAAACGACTAGGAGTCTATCATCGATGTGCTAGATGGACTTGTAATACACAATGTCGTTCTTTAGGAATGGTATCTATAAACCGTGAAGATAAAATACAATTCATTAAAGATGGCCTGAGTAAGGAGTCTTTAGATAATCTTCTATTGACTCTTGAGACGCATCCTAGTGGAGATGTGCATCGTGCAATTCATGATTTATGGCCACTATTTCATAAAGAACATGATCGACTTAGTCTTGGGAATCTGACTAAAAAAGACCCTGTTTGCCAGTTTTTAAGAAAACTGGATGGGAAGCCTATCCCCGACCCATAGAGGGCATTTAAGCCGTTCTTGGACGTAAAACCAAGGGAAGATGTGAGCCACAATCACAACTACCTATACATACACATGCTTTTTTTCAAAAGTAAATAAATAAATAAATAAAAAGAGAGAGAGAGTCTGTGAGACTCCAGTTGGCCTACATATAGGTGTTATAATTGCCTTTCTAATTTCTCATCTATAAAACCCTCTTTTCCTTCCTTTCATTTCTACTCAACCCATACATTCAACAAATACAGAAGTGTGTAGAAATGGCAAGTTCCTCAAGTCATCAAATAAGAAATATTTGTGTTTTCGGTGGATCTAGTCCTGGGAAAGAAAAGGAGTTTTAGAATCAGCAAATCATCTTGGTCAGGTGCTAGCTGAGAGAAAGATTCATTTAGTGTATGGGGGAGGTAGTCTTGGGTTAATGGGAGGTGTATCAATAGCTGCATTTTTAGGAGGTAGTCAAGTTTTAGGAGTCATCCCTGAAGCTTTGGCACAAGGGGACATCATTGGAAAAACAATTGGAGAGGAACTTCAGGTCTCCACAATGTCGGCTCGAATGAATGCAATGTTTAACCATGCTGATGCCTTCATTGCTTTACCAGGTGGTCTAGGCACATTGAAAGAGATCTTTCATATTTCCTCTTGGGCTCAACCATAAACCCATAGGTTTGTTAAATGTTAATGGTTATTATGATAAGTTGTTGTCTTTTCTTGATCATGTTGTGGAACAGGAATTTCTAACATCTTCTGCACGACAAATCATAATCTCTGCTACTACTGCTGAACAATTGATTGACCAACTACAATCTTTCATTCCTGTGATTGATCCTTCCATGAGTCGCATAAATTGGTCATCTACAGGAAGCCGTAAAAAGCTTAGATTGGATTTGAGCCTTCATTTGTGAATTTTTGTGTCTTTTGGTTTTATTATTGTGTTTTGTTATTCTTATTTTTGTTTTTGTGTGTTTCAGGTTTTGTCAGTGTTCGTTATTTCAGGTGATATCTTCTATACTCTATCTTTCTACCTTAGAACATTGAGGACAATGTCTCGTTTTGGTTGGGGGGAGAGGGTAGTAGTTGATAAAAAAAAAAGTTTTTTATTTCATAAAGCATGTGCATAATTGTTGTTACTAGGATGGCAAAGTAAAGGAGTTCTTTTGTTAAAATGACTCTTGAAACGCATCTTAGTAATCATTCTTAACAAGATCTATAATAATACTTCCTGAAATATTCAGATTTACAAACTCTCGTATTGTTATCACTTAATTCTGCTCATATACTTATTTAACATGTATTCTTAAAACTTAATTTACACACACACACTTTAACATATGATTGTGGGTTGCATATTGGATTATTACATTATTTATGTTCTTTTGTTAAAGGTAACAACTAAGGGAAAGGGATTGTATATAATTAAAAAACAAAAAAAAGGAAAAAAAAAGAAAAAAAATGATGATAATAAAAATGTAGATAAGTTTGGTTTCGTAGCCTCCGTAACCTAAGCAATTAAGCCCGAAGGGGTGTTTTAACACCTAATACCCTAAAGTCAACTGACTTGGGAGTTATTGGCCCAACGCTTGTTACATGGGTTGAGGAGAAAAGCTTAAGGGAATCAAACATTGCATTATCTACATATCAGTATCTGTGACCCGAGTTACTAAGCTCGTAGGGGTGTCTTAACACCTAATGCCCTAAGACCAACTGGTCTGGGAGTCATTAGCTAAAAGCTCGTTACATGGGTTAAAGATGCATGATGTTTTTAAATTATATGTATATAGAGTTAAAAAAAAAGACAAAAATAGTAATCCCAACTCAAGGAAGTTAACCTTAAACATTAGAACAAAAATTTTGTTTTCTTCCAAGAAAAGCCCTATAATTATGTGTTGATACATTGAGCACAAAAGAAAGGTTTATTAATATGTTGTTAAGAGGTATTGAGCAAATATATAAATTTAATGAGAGTTTGTTTATCTGGATAGATTAATGGAAGTTAAATGATGAATACCTTGCTTTGTGAAATTTGCAAATTGTTTTAACGCTTTGATTACTAGGGACTAGTAATAAGCTGGTTGAGGGGTGTGATTAGTACTTAAAAGTGCATTTTTATCATGGTTTTATATCATCATTTTGCACTTGAAGTATCAATAACTCCTTAACTAAAATATGTTTTATAATAATGTATCTAATAATATAAGATACCTATAATTTGTGGTAAATGTCTATTTTTAATGCAGGCCTATCATATAAATGAAAGGATTGATTGATGACTTGAAGAACTTAAATTGCAAGGATAAAGAGATGGTCAAACTTAGAGAAGAGATGTCGATGCAATCCAAACCGGAACACTGTTCGGTAATTGGGTCATATCTGGAGCTACAGATCTCAGATTTAGGTCCAATTTATATGGATGGAACAACTTTCATATGGAGCCCAAGATCTAAAAAGGCTATTTGCAAGTCCAAATGGTAGCAACAACAAAGAAGCCCGAATCTGTCTTCCAGCCCGAGCACTGTTCGGTATTTTAACCATATCTGGAGTTCTAGAAGTCCAAATGAGCTGAATGTTTTACACAAGAAAGCTGAGACAATTGCCTAGAACTTTCATGTTTTCACCTGGCTCCAATTTTGACGTTATCAATGACGTTTTGGGCAGACAAGAGGAGATAAGGATTGTCACCAAGTCAAAAGTTGGCCACCCACTTATCAATTAGTTATCAAATCAATAGTTCCCAATTTTGGCCTATAAAAGGAGGTATTTTCCATGCATTTAGGCATCTTGGTATTCAGATCAAGATCATGCTCTTCCTTTCTCTCTTTGTATTTTTTGTAATGCTTATGCTTTGCTTTCATTAATATCAAGTTTATGCCTTTTATTTCCTTTTCTTTACTTACTTAACTTTTATGTTCTTATTTTGTTTATCTATTTTGCTTTCTTTCATTATGTCTAGCTAAGTTAATTATGTCAAGGTGAAAAGGTTACACTAATGGTGTGAGAATAAGTATAATGTAAACTTAATATGGACTTTAATGTTTGATACTAACATGTTTTATATTTGTTATCTTGTTCACTCTTTAATACTTTGCTTGTTAAATGACTAATCTTGATTTATGTTGTATAACACTTGGTACAACAAATGCTTGGCACTTTCATAGCCCATAATGTATGGTATAACCGACACCTAAGCTATGAAAGGAACTTGATTTGTTGTTAACATAAGTTATAATCATGAATGCTTGATGAGATTTACAAGTATTAGCATTAATTGAATAAGATGACTAATGTAATCATGTTAACAATATATAATCTGATTGGAACCTCCTTTGTGTGTTGTTTCCAATTCAATAATAAGAGTTTATACTATACTTGTTTGATATACCATTAGTGGAACCTCTAACCTTGACATTTGTTATTATTATTATTGTTTAAATCCTTACATTAATTTTCCATCTCCAAGTTCTCATCATCTTCTTCTTCTTCTCTTTCTTTATTATTATTATTATTATTACTACTACTACTACTATTACTACTATTATTATTATTATTATTATTATTATTATTATTATAGTTGTTGTTGTTATTGTTATTGTTGTTGTTATTATTGCTATTTTTGTTGCTTATAATTGTTGTCTATAATTTGTACAATTAACCTCCCTGTGGTTCGACCCCGGTCTTGCCGGGTTATTTATTACTTCGACACTCCTACACTTGGGAGAAGACATCAACCTTTTAGTCGTGTTAGTGTCTACCTTCCCTTAATCATAACTAACCTAGTACCCGAATCTCTGGGACCAGTGTCTAATTTTGGATTTCTAGTTCCCTCAAATTACTAGATGGCGACTCCAATAAAAATCTTTATTTCCCCAATCAAATAAAAACTAAATTCTTTTTTTGTTTTAAAAAAACAAACAAAAAAAGGAGTGGAGCCGTTGCCCGACGTCGTGTAGCGACAATAATGATGATGATGGTGATAATTAAAATATTAATAGTAATAATAATGAGAATAAAATAATAATAATAATAATGGTAGTGGTTGTGCTACTATTAATAGTAATGGTAGCTTTAAAAGTAAAGTTGATAACAATAATAATAACTAATGATAATATTAATAGAATTGTAGTGATAATGATGATGTTAATAGTTTATTAAGATAACAATGGTGGTGGTAATATTAATAATTGTGATAGTGATAATAATGATAATAGTAATAGTTTATTAAGGTGGTTGTAGTGGTTGTGATATCTATAATTATGATGATAATTTAAATAATAGTGATAATAATATTATCAATAATTGTAAGATAATAATAAAAACAATAATAATAGTATTAAATTATTAATAGTAATAGTAACCGTAATAATAACAATAGTAATAATAATAATTATTATATTTATATTTATATTTATAATAGTAATCATAATAATTATGATAATGGATAGTAATAATGCTAACAAGACTAATGACAACAATAACAACAACAACAACAACAAAATAGTATTAACAGTAATAATAATAATAATGATAATAATAATAGTGAAAGTGATCACGATAATGATAACATCAACCTTCTTTTTATTTTTTCTTTATATAAGGTTAGTGTAGCTTGTGTGTTTACTAGGGTAACTTCAGTTGCTCCAATTTATAGGTTTGGTGAGCTATCTTTTTTCTTCCAATTAAACATGACTTTTTTTCCATGAATTTCTTCCTCGTACTATATACAAAAATAGTTTTATAGAAAAGTCATTTTATTAAACTTTATAAAATCCATGGACATATTTACAAGTTTGGCTAGTTGACGTAGTTCAGAGATCTGGCAAGTTTAATGGTTTTTTTTCAACATGTTTGTATTGAATTGGTATTCAATTTAGAGATTGTTTATTTATTTTTTTATCATATAATTCAATAAAAGATAGTTTGAAAAATAAAAAAAATTATAATCCCATTAGAGTTTATAATTCGGTTCACAGGTTTGGCGTGCTAGCCTGAGTAACCTAGTTCACAGGTTTAATGAGTTTACCCACTGAATGCATATGATTATTTTATTTTTGGTCCTTTTAATTTTCTAATTTTCCCCCCTCAATTTTGTCTTTTAATATTAAATTGGTTGGGAAATAAACTACATGATTTATTTTTTATTGTTTTCTATAGAGTTATCATTGTTTAAAATAAATATTTATTTTTAAGTTTGTGCTGAAAAAATTTATAAAAAAATATTTTATAAAAAAATTATTAAACTTAATATAGTTCATGACATGTGTCATTAAGAGATTGAGATCAATCCAATTTATTATTATCTTAATAGTTTTTTTAAAAAAATTATCATTTTAAAGTTTTTTTAAAAGTTAGATTATATTTTTACCAATTATTAAGATTTTATTTTGATCCAAGAAATTGATCCATTTAATTCGAATTAGTTTTCATATGGTTTAATTGACAACTTAAATTAAGCAAATAGTTAAGTTGTGAGGTTGCAAAATTAATTAATTTGACCAGGTTTGATAATATTGCTATAAAAATTCTTTATGCTCTTAATTTTATTTTATTTATATTTTAAAAAATCAATTATCTGACCCATGGCAGAGTTCAGACCAATAAATTCTATATATGATAAGGAAATAAAACAAATCTACAGTGAATATGAACCATGGCTACACGTGTAAGAGTTTACTTACATAAATGGACAGTATTTTCAATCTAAATACCTAAATTAAGGAATCATAGGTTCATTTTATAACTAAGTCACTCACTTTTTTTTCACAGTCAATTGGTATGTTTTTTTCATTAATTTTTTTTTTGGTATGTTTTTTTCACTACTCGTGTTCTTATTCCTTAACAAAACCAGAATTTTGACTTGTATATAATTACTTAATTTGTCAACCAAGTAGTTAATACAGACTATGATTTCTAATCTACGCTACTAGGTATTGCTAGGATCTTGATGCGAGAGATTCTGATCAATCGGAGATTTATTGTGGGCAGCGCAACATGTATATATTTGAATTGTATGGACAAGTTTAAATCTAAAAAAGAGATAAGGTCACAAAAACCAATCTATTTGACGGAAAGATTCATAACTTCTCATTCAATTGTTTGATATATCTCAAACTTTTACAAAAACTTTCCAGGATCATTTGTATAAAGTGTCAGCTGGTTATAGCCAACAAAGCTCGAACATATAAAAATTACTCTTTTTTCATTTTAAACCAATCATTTGTTTAGTAGACTCATAATTTACCCCGTATGACTTGTCACATCAATCATCTTAAATTATTAAATTACGTTAAATGAATGATTTGAAATTAACTTTCTAATACATGAAAAACCCTTTGAAATGCACATGTTCATCATTATTTTGTGTACCATCTTGTTAGTTTAAATTATTTCGTTAGATTCTAATCCATGAAGATTGATCTATTGGTCTAAAACAATAGCTTTTGATAACATGTTTCACGACAGGGTAGTTACCTTTTAGCTAGCCTTGTAGCTGGTGATCATTTCCATTACACTCTAGCTATAGTCTTAGCAGAAGGAAATGATGCCCCTTTGGCTTGTTGGAAATAGAATTAAAGGACAATTTGTCATGAACGTGGAACACAATTTTATATTCTATGCTTTTTTAAAGTTGTAGTACTGTGATAATTATTCTCATGTATGAGAACAATTAAGTACGATTATTGCAAAAGGAAAAGGGAAAACAAAGAATAATTTACTTTCTTCTTTGTTGATTTGTTTATTTTAGAACACGAAGGTGAATCTCGATTTCAAGCTGCAATGTTATGGTTTAACAAATGGAGTACATTTTTTACACTGAACTAAGAAAAAAATTGACATAAATCTAATCTAATTATATTTATTTCTGTAATGATCAATTAATCAAGTTCTTAATGTATATAAAAAAAACAAAGTAATAATATATACTACTGAAATCGGGTTAATTCAACTATTAATGTTGAAGAAAATATCAAGGAAGGAGCTCATCAGCAAGAATTCAATGAAAAGGAAAAGTGTATTTTAAATTATCAATACCGAGTATTATTTAATTATTTAAAAATAAACAAAAATGTAAGATGGGTGAAGATAGTATGGAATGTTAGCAAGTTGATTAAAAAAGTTTTTTTAAACAATTAAAATTTTCAAATTAAAATAGTTGTTTGATATCAACCTCATCTAACGTATTAATTCCATGATTTTCATCTGAATTCAACTTTAGGCTAGATGAAATAACGACGGACGTGTTGCTCAAACAGTAATAAATGGGATTCTTCGTTGTTTTCATTGTAAAAAGAAAAAGGTTTCCTTGTCGACTTTTCTTTTAGGTTGAACATAATACAACATCTGAAACACTCTTGTTGACGTTGATTTACAAAGCATGATCTGACGTTTTATTCTATAGGAGAATAATCATATCTTTATTTTATTCTTATAAAAGTAATAAATAAGACTTCACCTTTATTATATATTCTTATAATAGTTTCACTCTATAAACTAAACAAGCCAAACACGGATACTAGTTTACTTTTATTTTTAACAAGTAATAGTTCTTTATAGGGTTCTCAAACGGCTTAATGAAGAAAAACTACTTGCTAGGTTGTTTCTTTGTAGTCATCTCTTGGAAACAAGTTTTCTTGTTGACGATGATTTTACCAAGTGCTAGCTATAGCAGCATTCCAATAATTTTGTTAAATTAAATACACCTAAAGATCAATTCAAGAAAACACTACAAACTAAAGTTAGTGCTAAGTTAAGTTAGGAAAGTTCTAGAGAAAATCAAACAAACACAAGGAATATTCTAGAAATGAAAGAATGCTTGTCCACAATTCAAAGAACTTTGGAATTTTCTAGAATATTAGCTATGATTTCAGCAAGTTCTATGGCTGGAAAGATTGTTCCATTTAGATTGGTTAAGAAGGCTATAAATAGCCATGCAATCATCACTTGTAAGGTAACTAAAAACTATGCTAAGCTTAAAACCTTTGTCCCAAAACTCTCCTTCTTGTATTATATTTCCTATCAACAAAGATTTTGCTTTGTATATCCCACATCCTTCAACCATTTCCAAATTACAACTAAACACCTTAACTATCAAACTACTTTCATTTCAACCCCTAATCACTAAAACCTCTTAAACTGTCATCATCCTCTAACAGTAGAATCAGAGCTCACTTGTTCGTAAGTGGGCATTAGAGTCTATATGGCCACCACAAATTCATCACAATCTATCTGTATGCCACTTCCTATTTTTGATGGTAGCAACTATGATTTGTGGAAAAAAAAAATGATGACACTCTTCGAGTCTCAAAATCTTACGGACATTGTTGAGGAGGGACTTAACAAGCCAACAAATATCTCTATTCTAGAAGAAGCACAACAAAAGGAGTTGGAGGTGAAAAAGCATAAGGATGCTCGTGCCCTATATTTGATTCAACAGTCATTAGCTAATACATATTTTTCTAGGATTAGTGAAGCGTCAACAGCACAGCAAGCGTGGGATACATTGCAGAACGAGTTTCTCGGCGATTCTAAGGTACGTACCATTAGACTTCAAACTCTACGAAGAGAATTGGAAAATATTAAAATAAAATATTCTGAGACCATTAAAGATTATGATGGAAGAGTTAAAGTAGTGGTAAATCAAATGAGATTTGTAGGAGAAAATGTTACTGATCAAATGATTGTTGAAACATTTCTAGTTAGTCCTACAAGAAAATGACTATAGTTACTACTATAAAATAATCAAAAGATTTAACAACCTCGTAAGTAGCTGAACTAATATGTTCTTTAGAAGCACATGAGAAAAGACTCAGTAATACGAAGAAGACTCTATTGAGAGTCCTTCTCAGTCTAAGCTTAATGCAAGGTCTCATAATTCTAGATATATTATCGAGAAATTAATGGATCTACAATGATATTATGTAATGATAAGTCAACGATTTCTATAATAAAAATTCCTGTATTCCATAGCTGAACTAAATACATATTAATCAAATATCACTTTCTATAAAAAGCAATTAGTAATAAAAAAATCGAGTTTGAATGTTACAAGACTGAAAAACAATTAGCAAATATATTCATGAAAGTGCTTTCATGAGTTAAGTTTAAGGTACGACTTAAAAGAATCAGTTAAGTGCATTAAGAAAGAGTGTTAAATTATTAATACACTTAAAAGAAGATTCTAGAAGTCAATTCTAGAAAATACTACAAACTACAAGTTAGCGCGCTAAGTTAAATTAGAAAAGTTCTAGAGAAATCAAACAAACACTAGAAATGTTCTATGAAAGAAAGAATGCCCATTCACAATTCAAACAACTCTAGAATTTTCTAGTGAATTGGCTAAGATTCTGGCAAGTTCTATAGGTGAAAAGCTTGTCTAAGTTGTTCTAGGTTGGTTAAAAGGGCTATAAATATTCATGCAACCATCACCTGTAAGGTAAGCCAAAAACTATGCTAAGCTTAACAACCTTTCTTTTTTAATTCTTATCCTTGTATTATATCTACTATCAAAGAAGTTTTTGCTTTGTGTATCCTACATCCTTCAACCATTTCTAAACTACAAACTAAGTCTTTTTTTACCAAACTACTACAACTAAAAACCTTAACTATCAAACTACCTTTACTAAAATTTCTGATCACTAAAACCTCTAAACTACCTCCTAAACCTAAACTACCATCATCCTCTAACACATTTTCATTACTAAAAGGTATGTACGTGCATGACATGCTTGCAGTTCTCTTTGAATCTTTACTTACGAATATTGTTTTCCATTATATTAATGATCGGTATTGTGAGTCAATATAATTTTTCTTAGAATTTCACATAACAGTTTGACTAGCTTTGAGTTGAGATTGTTCAAACAATAGTTACTTGCATAATTTTGTTAAAACTGCAGAAAATAAAAGACTAAAACTTGCAGGGAGAGGTAGATAATTTGAGACTTAATAGTTGAAGAACGCAGAACACATTTCTCAAATGAGAAGGCCTATTTATTGGCTTAAAACCAAACTGAAATTACTTAAGTCTTAACTACTATCAGATTTTATTAGCACTACCTCTACGTACCAACCGAAAACAGAAAATTAAGGAGCATGAATCTGATATGAAACAATAACAAAGACTAGGTGTAACTAAGATTGTTTCAAACTTCAGAGGCAAACTCTCATGAATTCTAACAAATTATATGCAGAGAGCATTTGAGAAAAAACGGGGAGATGCTGAGACAAAACCGGGAGATGTGGAAGAGCAGCCATGGAAGGAAACTGGAAAAAAATGGTTACCTACTATCAGGAACATGTCGAATATCTTTCCTGCGCAGTTACTGACACTTCGGATACTGTACTTCATCTAGCTATACACAGCAACAAAGAGCAACCACTTAAAGATTTACTTGAAATCATGAACAAAAGAGAATTACCTTCAACTGATCAGACAAAAGTTCTCAAGGCAAGAAACGAATTTGGAAATACGGCTCTTCACGAGGCGACAATCTATGGCAATTATGAGGCTCTAACACTCTTGGTAAAATGTTGTCCAGAGCTGCTTTCGATTCCAAATGAGTTCGGTGAAACCCCATTGTTTACAGCTGCCGGATTTTCCAAGACAGAAATAGTAGAGTATTTAATCAGACACAATCCAGAACGATGCGTGGATGGTAATGGCCGCCTATTACTAACTCACAGCAAGCGATCGGGAGATGACCTGTCCATCCTTAGCGCTGCTATCATAGGGCAAAAATTTGGTAGCAACTCCTCTCTTTATTGAATTCTCAAATTTGAAAAGTATACATATATAAGATATTGTATAATTTTTGTCTTCCTAATTTCATGAATGCAGAAACAGCTTTACTGTTGCTGGAACTGGATAAATCGCTCGCCAACTTGAAGGACAAAAATCAAATATCTACTCTTCAACTTCTGGCCGAAATGCCAGCTGCTTTTGAGAGTGAATTTCCCATGGGCATATTTGAAAGACTCATCCACTGTTGTATGCCTACTCCAACCACATTATTAGACCTTACAATATTGCCTACATATTCTTGTTTGAATACCATGGACATACACATACATAACACATACATATATATGTATATAATTTGAACTCTAAATTATGTTGCAGGCCTTCCTGTTAAACGTCACCACGAGGTAAAATCACAGGTACAAACTTGGTGCCTGGCAAATAAGAGAGATCTTGAGAGCGGTCGGGGGAGGAACTCAGGAGATCCTGGGAGTTTCCCGAAGAGGAATCAAAGAGGCGGCATACTCAAATATTTAAAGGTCCCTGAAGGTATTATTGAGCTACCTTATATATGAGATTAGATCAAGTTCTCCAATGCAATGAAACACATTTCATTCATGTCAGCATTAAGGAATCATAAGAATTTAAATTTCATGGCTTGACCCGATATTTGAATCCTGTAGTCTATATTAGTTCTTATATAACCGAGTCGCTGTTTCTTTTTTTAGCGGACACGGGCTACACAAGCAGAGTAGTTCTTCCCAATTTTTGACACCAATTGAGCTTACATCTCATTGTCACTTAAAAAGGTGTATTAGTGAATTAATATAAATTTACTTTTTAAGATAATAATTTAAACATTTACATCGAGATGAATTATTTACAAACACAAACCTTATGCTTGAAACAAATGTTACAAAGAGGTTTTCGTTCACATCCTATTTTTAGATGCTTACGCAAATAATCCTTGTGTTTCCACTAAATTTAGTTTTCACCTTTTACTATCATTGTTGACATTTCTTTCCATTTCAAAATAATGTCTAGCTCTCACCCATGTTTAATTTCATTCCCTTTCGCACGATCATGATGTAGGATGTTGGCTAGAAAGAATCTGGAACCAGAAAAGAAAGCATGTATTTGCTTTGGAATTCGGCGAAAGCCTAATAAAGGAAGATGATTCTTTTAAACGAGTCACCAAAACGGAGGAAGAGCAAGAAATGCGTGAGCAAACTTCTCAAAACACTCCTGTATTGTCATCATTAACTACTCAAAAGGAGATCCCGTTGTTTACTGCAACTAGAAGGGGAATAGAAAAGATTGTGGAGCTGATAATAAGGCTACATCCTCATGCAATTGACCAGCGCGATGAAATGAATCGGAGCATTTTGGATGTGGCCGTCATGTATCGCCAGGAAAAAATCTTCGATATTGTGAAGGAAAAGAAAATACCATTGGCTAGAATGCGTCGAGTTGTTGATATTAGGGGCAACACATTGTTACACCATGTTGCAGATGTGAAGAAAAACAGTGGAGTAACCAAGCCTGGGCCTGCACTCCAACTTCAGGAGGAGTTGAAATGGTTTGAGGTGAGCCCTTTTCATCCCATTGTCTTTACTTGATACAAGTTGTACAGAAACTGTTCAACGGTAAAAAGTTTCCTCTCCAAGACGCGAGTAATAAAACTCGAACTTAATTAAGACATCAGGCTGAACTAGTTCTCCTATCCAACTACTTGGGGAAAAACTTTAATATTATTCACAAATAAAAACTATCTGCGCTCTAGTAATAACATTTCTGTAATTCGTGGTTTTATTTAGCAATAACAATCATATTTATCTCCCAATTATTGCAGCGGCTGCAAGACGTAATTCCTTCTTATTATATCCCGCTTCTGAACGAAGATGGAATGACTGCAAAAGAGTGCTTCGAAATAGCGCACGAGGAGCAACTGAAAAAGGCACAAATATGGATCAAGGAAACATCACAGTCTTGTTCCACAGTAGCTGCGCTTGTTGCAACTGTTGTCTTTGCTGCTGCCTATACTGTGCCCGGAGGATCTGATGAAAAAGGCAAGCCCATCTTCATCAACTCTCCCTATTTTCTGATTTTCACTGTCTCTGATGTTGTCTCCTTAGCATGCTCCTTGACTTCGCTTGTGGTGTTTCTCTCTTTGTTGACCTCTCCATTTGAGCTACAAGAATTCCAGATCTCTCTCTTCCTCGAAAACTTATTGTTGGCTTCTCCTTCCTCTTCTTTTCTGTGTTAACGACCATGCTATCCTTTGGCGTGTTGGTGGGAGAAACCACTTGTGGTGGCTTTGAAACACTCAGAGGGGATAAAACACACTCTTTTATTTCAAGAACAAAGCTTACAATAATATAAACAAAAGTTTACAACAACCCCTCTTCTTTTCTCTCTTTCTCTCTAGTGTTTCTCTCAATCTCTCCACACATAATTGCATAAGCTTAGCTATCTATTTATACACGAAATCAAAACAAGAAAATTTCAACCTTCAAGTGTGAAGGCGGTTTTTGGCCGACGGTGTGAAAGCGGCCGGCGGCCGGTGGCTGGCGGCTGGCGGCTGGCGGCTGGTCGGTTGGTGGCTGGGCGGTGACAGCTGGTGGCTGCCTTCCTTGACCTTCTGGATTGAGTTTACTTCAACAAATCTCCCCCTTAAACTCAATCGAGGGATGTCATTCCAAGCATGAATTTCAATCTGATAAATACTTCTCTTTTCAATGGCTTGGTAAAGATATCTGCAACTTGATCATCTGTCTTGCAGGATATCAGCTCGACTTCTTTGTTCTTTACATGCTCTCGGATAAAATGATGACGGGTATCAATATGTTTACTTCGTTCATGATACACCGGATTCTTTGCCAATGCAATCGCTGATCGATTATCGATATAAATCTCTGTAGGATTTTCTTGAGGAAATCCCAAAAACTTTAGCAAATTCCTTAACCATATTAAATGGCATACAGCTGAGTTGGCGGCAACATACTCAGCTTCACAGCTTGATAATGTGACAATTGATTGCTTTTTAGATGACCATGTGAAAGATGTATCTCCCACGAAAAATACAAACCTTGTTGTACTTTTTCTTTCATCCAGATCTCTACCCCAATCACTATCCGAGTAGCCAGTAAGATTGAAATTTGTACTTGAGGTATAAAACATACCTTCATTTATTGTGCCTTTGATGTAGCGAAGAATTCTCTTGGCTGCATTCAAATGAGACTGGTCTGGCTTCTCCATATATCTACTGATCAGTCCGACTCCGTAGAGTATATCTGGTCTGGTACATGTCAAGTACCTTAAGCTTCCTACCAAGCTTTTAAAGTAAGTTGGATCAACATTTCCAACTTTACTTTTCCTCAATTCCACTCCATTCTCAACTGGAGTTGATACCAGATTTCAGCTTTCCATCTTGAACCTTTCAAGAATATCTTTGGCATAACTGCTTTGGGATACAAAAATCCCTTCTTCTTTCTGCACCACTTCTAAGCCAAGAAAATGTGCCATCAGACCAATGTCTGTCATTTCAAACTCTTGTACCATGCTTTTCTTGAAGTCTTCGAACATGGTAGGATTGTTGCCGGTGAATATCAAGTCATCAACATATAGGCACACAAATAATATGCTGCCATCTGCTTCTTTCTTCACATAAATTACATGTTCATATGGACATTTTTCAAATCCATTATCTTGAAAATACCTGTCAATTCTGGTATTCCAAGCACGCGGAGCTTGCTTCAAACCGTAGAGGGCTTTCTTCAACTTGTATACTTTGCCTTCATTTTCATCATCAATGTATCCAAGTGGTTGTTCAACATAGATCTCTTCTTCTAGGAAGCCATTCAGAAATGCTGACTTCACATCAAGTTGATAGATCTTCCATCTATGTTGTGCTGCTAGTGAGATCATCAATCTGATTGTCTCTAGCCGGGCTACTGGAGCAAACACTTCTCCATAGTCAATGCCTTCTCTCTGTTTGTAGCCTTTCACCACTAATCTTGCTTTGTATCTTTGCACTTCTCCTTTTGCATTCTTCTTTGTCTTATAGACCCATTTGACACCTATTGCTTTCTTGTTTTCTGGTAGATAAGTCAGCTTCCAGGTATCATTCTTCTCAATGGCATGTATTTCTTCATCCATTGCTTTTATCCACTTCTCTTCTGTGATAGCTTCATTGAAGCTAAGTGGGTCACTATCTGCAAAGAAACAAAATAGAGTTGTATCTTCCATTACTTGAGTGGCGTCATACAGCTCTTCTAGATTTCTCATCCTTCTTGGTCCTTCTGATGAGGATGTTGATGCTGATGGTATTGATGATGATTCTGGCGTGTTTCTCCTGTTGAATACAGGAAATCTGTGTACCGGACTTTGTGGCTCATCTTCTGGTACTATTGGACCTTCTGCAAGTACTGTTGGTACTTCTTCATCTTCAAGGATCAAATCAGTGCTGATCCATTTAACTGCTTCTTGGTCATCATCCCATTGCCAAGTTTTATCTTCTTCAAAGATAACATCTCTGCTCATAATTACCTTTTTGGTGATGGGATTATACAGCTTGTATCCCATCCTTCTCTCACCATATCCGACAAAGATGCATTTCTCGCTTTTATCATCAAGTTTGGTCCTTCTTGCATCTGGGATCTTTGCATATGCCACACAACCAAAGACTCGAAGATGAGTAACACTTGGTTTGTGACCACTCCATGCTTCTTGTGGAGTGATAGCTTGCAAACTTCTGGTTGGGCAGCGGTTCAGCAAATATACTGCACATGATACAGCTTCAGCCCAGTATTGCTTGGGCAGCTTCTTTGCTTTGAGTAGACTTCTTGCCATATCAAGAATTGTTCGATTCTTCCTCTCAGCTACACCATTCAGCTGTGGTGTATAAGCTGGTGTTGTCTGATGTCTGATGCCTTGTTGTGTACAAAAGGCTTCAAAGTCATTTGCTGTATATTCTCCACCTTGATCAGATCTCACGGTTCTGATCTTATAGCCACTTTGCTTCTCAACAATTGCTTTAAAATCTTTAAAACAATTGAACACTTCTGACTTCCTCTTTAAAAAATATACCCATGTCTTTCTGCTAAAATCATCAATAAAAGTTAGGAAGTACCTATTTTGTCCAGTCGACATAGGCTTTATAGGACCACACACATCTGTGTGTATTAACTCTAGTGGCTCGTTTGCTTTCCAGTTGACTTCTTTGGCAAAACTGGATCTGTGATGTTTGCTGAGGACACAACTCTCACAGACTTCTTCTGGATGATCAATGTGGGGCATACCTTTGACCATGTTCTTGCTTGCTAGCATCTTCAGACTTGTGAAATTCAGATGTCCAAGCCTCAGATGCCAAAGCCATTCTTCACTGTTGGTGATGGCACTCAAACACTTTGCTGCATCATATTGGATGTTTAAAGGAAACATCCTATTCTTGGACATTTTCACATAGGCAATTAATCTCCCATTGTAGTCTGTAATTGTCAGATGACAATTCTTCATGTAAAGTGTATAGCCTCTCTCCAAAAGTTGACCTATGCTCACCAAGTTCTGCTTTATGGCTGGGACATAGTAGACATCGGCGATGTAGCTATGATCGCCATTCTTCAACTTGATTGGGATGTTGCCTTTACCTTTGAATGGAACTTTTGAGGTATCTCCAAAGGTGACAAAACCTTGTATGGTCTCATCTAGATCACCAAATAAATCTCGTTGGCCACATATATGATTGCTGGCTCCAGAATCAAGATACCAAATATTCTCTTGATTCTTGTCAAGTCCTTGTTGGACAAATAATGCAGCTGCTCCTCTGTTGTTGGCATTCTCCTCTGCATAGTTGACTTGCTCACGTATCTCCAGTGAAGCTTTCTTTTGACATTCAGTGCTATAGTGGCCAAATTGATTGCAATTATAACACTGAATATTCCTCTTGTCACGGTTATTGTAACCGCCTCCTCTTCCTCTAGGAGTGAATGCTTGTTGTCCTCGACCTCCTCTGGTGGTGTTTCTACCACCTCTTCCTTTAAAACATGTATTCCAAGAACCTCTGCCTTGAAATCGTTGAAATCCTCCTCGTGTTTGTTGACTTCTTCCTCGAGTGGTGTATCCACTTGTTGAAGTCTCCCCTTGCTCATATCTGTCTTTGAGAGACAACTTTGCTTGTAAGGCATGCTCAATTGCCTTATCTCCATTTCTTTTTATAATCTTCTACTCATGAGCTTGTAAAGAACTCATAAGTTCATCCACTGTTAACTTGTCCACCTCTTTGGACTCTTCAATAGCGACAACAACAAAATCAAATTTTGGATCTAGGGATCTCAAAATTTTCTCAGTAATTCGAGCATCTGAAAGGGCTTCTCCGTTTCTTCTCATCTGATTGACTATCACCATAATTCTTGTGTGATAATCAGAAATGGATTCTGAGGACTTCATTTGTAACAATTCAAATTCACCTCGTAAAGATTGGAGACGAATCTTCTTTATTCTGTCAGCACCTTTGTATTTTTGTTGGAGAGCCTCCCATATTTCTTTTGATGTTTCTGCGGAAGCAATGATTTCAAATGTCGCTTCATCAAGACCTTGATAAATGATGGTCTTTGCTTTGTTGTCTTTTTTTCTATTGGCTTTGAGGACTTGCTTTTGTACCTCTGGTAAAGCATCTTCTGATTCTTTCGACTCTGGTTCATCATAACCATATTGCACAATGTCTATACACTCTTGTGAACCAAGGAATGCCTTCAATCTGATGCACCAACATCATAGTTGTCTTTGGTGAGCTTCGGAATGAGTGTTTGTGCATTTTCTGTAGTCATTTTGCTCTTTAAATGACTATATCACCTTTTTGGGAGTTGAATTTGGCAAAACCGACACCGTAGATGGATCCGGAATGGTCCAAATAGTAGGGAACCGGTCTGACTTTGTAGAAAACGAGTCAAAAATGGGGTGAACCGGTCCAAAAACCAATTCGGGTGGTTTGCTGGGTTGAACCGGGAATATTCCAAGGAATATTCTTTTTTGACTTTGACTTTAGAATATGGCTCGGAGCTTGGCTTGGCTTCGGAATATGGCTTGGAGCTCGGCTCGGTTTCGAAATATGGCTTGTGGCTCGGCTTGAGACTTGGCTCGCCGCGGCTCAAATATGGCGCGCGTGTGGCTCACTCGTCTTCTTCCTCGGGGCGCGTGGGCTACAGTGCTGAAATTTCAGACGGAGAGTGTGGTCCACCCCGTGCTCCGATTGATCTGATTTTTACACCGTTGAGTTCGTATTGATGAGCTCTACACTTTGGAATGATCAAAACTTGTTTTTGACAACTTTGAAAATTCGGATATTTCCCAAAAATACCTCTGTTTTCTGACGAACGGGGCTCTGATACCAATTGTTGGTGGGAGAAACCACTTGTGGTGGCTTTGAAACACTCAGAGGGGATAAAACACACTCTTTTATTTCAAGAACAAAGCTTACAATAACATAAACAAAAGTTTACAACAACCCCTCTTCCTTTCTCTCTTTCTCTCTAGTGTTTCTCTCAATCTCTCCAAACATAATTGCATAAGCTTAGCTATCTATTTATACACGAAATCAAAACAAGAAAATTTCAACCTTCAAGTGTGAAGGCGGTTTTTGGCCGACGGTGTGAAAGCGGCTGGCGGCTGGTGGCTGGCGGCTGGCGGCTGGCGGCTGGTCGGTTGGTGGCTGGGCGGTGACAGCTGGTGACTTCCTTCTTTGACCTTCTGGATTGAGTTTACTTCAACATGGCGCAACAATTTTGATACTCATTCGGACAGAGAGGAGGTTGACAACATTACTCCTTTCTATTGCGTCATTCCTTCCTGTCTTAATATTTGGAATATTGCAATTCCGTCTGTACGTCTCCTTTATGGGCTCTACATTCAACATTCTCAAGAAAAACTGGAAAGCTCATCCATCGTTCCTTGTCCCTTGCCTACCATGTAGGGAGACTAAAGTGGCATAGAGGTTTTTCCTTTTTATTGTTGGTTTGAACCTCTACTTGAGTGTTACAGAATGCTTGAGTGTTCAATTTCGTGATATTTATGAGGTTGTGCTATCTTTAATGATGGCCTTAGAAGTCAGTATGTGTTATATATAGTGTGTAATAGGTTCTGATATGAAGTTAGGACTAACATCTTGCTTCAATCGGTTACCTGTAGAAAAATTGGGTGTAAGTTTTTGGTTATTATTATTAATGGATATCTCTCTTCGATTTTCTCAATCAGCTTGAGGGGGACTATTTATTGTATTCCACGGCACTACTAGGTTTTGCAAGGATCTTGATACAAGAAATTTTGATCAATCCGATATAGATTTATTTTATTTAGATTATATGGGTACCATAGTATATATAGACAAGTTCAAACCTAAAAAGGATAAATTCACCAAACAACTTATCTGACGAAAATATCTATTATTTTTAATTTAATTATTTAATGTATTTTTTTAAGAAGATTCTTTATGCTGTTTTTTTAGTGTTAGCTGGATATAACCACCAAAGCTCAAATTACCCTTCAAATTAGACTTAAAGTTGCTATTTAATTTATTTTTATTATTTTCCTAGTTAATTTTGAAATTGTTAGCATATATCTAGTGTTTATGTTACTTTTTATTTGAATAAGAAATATGATTGTTTTTACTTTTAAAAATCAATTTAAAACCTATTTAAAAGGTTGTGATATCTATTTTGAAAGCAACCTATCAGAAAAAAATAATTCAATAATATCATCAATAATATGACTAATTAGTGTGCTGACATATCTTTTGCACCTATTCTTTACGTCTCCATAATTGCATGTCGCACTTTGAAAAATCCGCGCGGCATCGGCTAGCGATTTTTTAGTTATTATTATGTGTTTTGCTTGCTTTTTTAGAATCGTCACATAGCATTATGATCACTAAGAATCTATGGTCTGTGAGAGTTTGAGTAAGGGACTGGTTGTGCAAGGGGAAGACGCATTACCCCCAGTGCACCCTACCTTAGGTAAGCTGCATTATTTGTTTGATTGTTTTTCTAGGTCGAGTTTCTATTCGTTGGTCTTTTTTAAAGTTCAAGGCAGATCTCCTTTCGTGAAGGAGTCTCTACCTTATTGGGTTAAATCCTAACCATTCTAAAGTCTAAATTTTAAAATTGTCTTTATTTACACCTTGTATTTTTAATACTGATTGTGCATCAAAAGTGTCATTAAGTCTCTTGTTTTACATATGTATTTATTGTTTTTATTTGGTTGTTTTTATAATAATTGATGTGTTTTTTAGTAATGAAGTTTGTTTTAATGTTTCGATAGGTTTTTGGAGCTTAAATGAATTAATTCAGAAAATTCAACGTCGGAATTCAGAACAAAGAATTGAAGAGATATTTAGTTGAAGATTGAAGCAAATCTTGGTTCAAATAAGTGCTCCAAATTTATCCCAAAAATCAATTCTATTCCAATTCTAGAAAAGAATATCATATGATTTATTTCAAGCCCAAACTTGCCTTATGTTGTGTGCAAACTTCAACCATTAAACACTCAAGGTTTCAATGTCAATCTTAGCCCAAATAATAAGTACATTTGTATACTTATTTGATGCTCAAATTCAGCCCAAAAATCAGCCCCAAATCAGCCCTAAATCAACCCCAAATCAACCTTCAAATCAACCCAAACACAATCCATGATCTTACATGTCCACACAACAAATAACAATTGATTTATTTTGGGTAATCCATTGATCCAAGAAGGCAAGCACATGGATGGAAAGCTGGAGGGGATATTTTAACATTATTTTGGGTCAAAAAGAAGAAGGAGACACCTCATAAATGAGGAAGAAAAACGTGCACCAAAGTAGTTGTAAAGCTGTCTTGATTTGATTTTTCAGAACACCTTTCGGTGTTTTGCCCATAACTTTTGACTCAAGTGTCCAAATGAGCTGTTCTTTAATGATCTGGAAAGGTGACAGAATTGCCTATAAATATGTCTCTAATAGACTTCTCCAAAAAAAGCTTGTAAGAGGGTCGAATTGCTGTCCAAAGTTAGAGTCAGATTTGTGTCCGAATTTTTTCTGAAATTGTATTGTGTTCTTCTTTATAGATTTCGGTTCTTTAGTTTGTAAAACTTATTTTTTCAGTTGGATTCAAGTTCTTTCATGTTTATTGAAGTGTTCTTATATATAATCATGGTTGGCTAAACTCTTTCTTGGATCCAAATCAAGGATAATGGTGATTGAGGTAAGTTCTTTAGGATATGAATGAATCTTAATGTTTATCTTCTTATTTTCTTCATGAATGATTTATTATTGTAAAGAAATTTTAGAAATCATTTAGGTAATGTTATAATCTTGAATTTTTATGCACAAACTTTAGTTTTGGTATAGAGATTGCTTGATTCAATGTCTTACTTAATATGAAAGTACTTGTTCATTCTTAAGCAATAATCAATCTTCATCTTTCTAATCTTCATTGTAATATCTTCCGATCTAATATCACCATTGTTGAGATTAGGTTGAGTTATCTTATATATGTTGAAGAAATCACCAATACATCACCATTAAAATTGATTTGGACCAAGACTTACTTTTCTTGTCATTTAAAATCTATTTATATTTTTTTTTTTATCTTTGAAAACAAATCCATCAATTATTTTCAACCAAGTTATTGTTAATTTAATTTCTCTTGAGTTTTTTTTTGTTACTTAGCTTAATTTCCAGATCTAGCTCTCTGTGGATATGACCTCGATCTTACCGAGTTAATTGCTACATCGCACACTCGTGCACTTGCGAGTTAAAACAAGCCGATCATAAAAAGCGGTCAAGCAATTTTGGCGCCGTTGCCGGGGAGCTAGCAAGCAAAGGTAACAAATTTAGATTTGATTATTGGAAAACTAAAAAAAATCATATAAAAAAAATTCAATTGGCTGGTTTTACCGCCTAAAAAAAAAAATTTTACCTTAACGTTCCGGATATTGGACTGTGGACTGGACTATTAATTGTTGGATTTTGGTTGGTTCAACCATTTTTATTTTATTGTCTATTCTTATTAGTTGCTAATATTTTTCTTGTTTATTTCATTTTATTTAGTTGATATTGTTTTTATTTATTGTCTAAAGTGCTTGGCCGGTATTACCGCCTTTTGTTTATTCATGCTTGTTATAATTATTTTTTAATGTTTATTGTTGTTATTTTTCTTATATTTATTGTCTAAAGTGCTTGGCCGGTATCACCGCCTTTTTATTCAAGCTTCTTATAATTATCTTTTAATGTTTATTGTTGTTAATAGTGCTTATTAGTTGGAGAGTGAATTTCTTAATTTGTTGTATTTTTATTTTTGAGCTATTACTTTTATTTGCATTTTTTTTCTTTCCTTTCCTTTCATTTTCATATAATTGTTATATTATTATTATTATTATTATTATTATTTTATCATGGCTAATGTTGAAGATGTAGAGGGTGAAGGGAGTGTTCAAGGTAATGGACCTCCACAATTCAATGATCAACCTAATTTTCGAACTCTTAGAGAGTATCTTCACCCGGCTAGACAAAGTACACCTTCGTGTATTATATTACCTCTTAACCAACAAGCTTTCAATTTGAAACCGGGCATGATTCAACTTCTTCCCACATTTCATGGTATGGATTCTGAAAATCCATACATACACATTAAAGACTTTGAAGAGGTATGTAATACTTTTATTGATAGAACATGCACAGAGGAAACCATTCGGCTTAAATTGTTCCCATTCTCTCTAAAGGATAAAGCCAAGCTTTGGCTAAACTCCTTGCGTCCTAGGTCTATAGGTACATGGAGAGAAATGCAAGCTGAATTTTTGAAAAAATACTTCCCCACTCATAGGACAGCAGCTTTACAACGTCAAATGATGAATTTTTCTTGTAGTCCAAATGAGTCATTTCACCAAGCTTGGGAAAGGTTCAAAGACTTGTTAAATGCATGCCCTCATCATGGTTTTGAGATGTGGAGGTTAGTGAGTTTCTTTTATGACTCTCTTACCGCAGATTTTAAAAAGCTAGTGTCAACCATGTGTAATGGTGAGTTTTATGACAAAGAACCAAGTGAGGCCTTTGATTTTTTTGATCAATTGGCTGAAAACACAAAGCAATGGGAGACTTCTCTCCCAGTTCATGTTGAGTCTAGAAACACCATTTCTCATTCAAGTGGGAAGTTTCAATTGAAAGAGACTGATGACCTCAATGCTAGATTAGCCTCATTGGCTAGGAAAGTAGAGTCTCTTGAGATTAAAAAAGTGCATGTTATAAGTGAACAACAAGAGGAAAGTTGTGTTGTTTGTGAGAGCAAAGGGCATAGGACAACTGAGTGTCCTACCATTCCAGCCTTCAAGGAAGTGCTATATGGCCAAACTTCTGATTCAAGTAATGTTAGAAAGCCATTTCCAAACCAAGTAGGCAATCCCTACTCTGAGACCTATAATCCTGGATGGAGGAACCACCCAAATTTTGGATGGAGAAATGAGGGCTCTTCAGTACCTCAAACATTTCAACCTCCACCCCAACCATTTCATGCTTCCACACATAACACATACCAACCACCTCATAAGAGATCCTTAGAGGATACTCTTCAACAATTCATGCAAACGCAAGGAGGAATCAACAACCAAGTTTACAAATTCCAAGACCAGACCAATAGGACCTTAGATGACATTCGAAGTCAACTAACTAAGTTGACTCAATCACTAAGCATTCAAGAGAAGGGAAAAATCCCAGCTCAACCAATGCCCAATCCTAGAGGTCAGGTACACATGAGTGAATCCTCACCTAGTGAACCTTCAAACCATGAACATGTCCAAGCCATCACTACCCTTAGAAGTGGAAAGATTGTTGACAAAGGTGTAGGTTTTAGGATTCCTAAAGGTATTATAGAGGAGAAATCTAGGGAAAGTGAAGAGGGAATCAAAACACAAGTGACAAATGAGAGTTTGAGTGACAAAGAAGGTGAGATAAATGAGAAAGAGATGAGTGAGAAAAGAGATGATTCAAGAAAAATTGGAGTCAAAATGAGTGATTTAGAATTTGTTCCTAGAGCACCATTTCCACAAAGGTTAGGGAAACCTAAACAAGATCTTATGAACTCAGAAATCTATGAATTGTTTAAACAAGTGAAAGTCAATATTCCACTCCTTGATGCAATTAAACAAGTTCCATCTTATGCAAAGTTTCTTAAGGATTTATGCACAGTTAAAAGGAGATTGAATGTGAAAGAAAGAGCCTTTCTAACTGAACATGCTAGTGCCATCATCCAATTTAAGACCCCTCCCAAATACAAAGATCCTGGTTGTCCTACCATTTCATGCATTATTGGAAGTCATAAGATAGATCAAGCTTTGTTGGATTTAGGAGCAAGTGTGAATTTAATACCCTACACTGTTTACGAACAATTAGGTTTAGGAGAAATCAAGCCTACTCGAATCACCCTTCAATTAGCTGATAGGTCAATCAAGAATCCCAGGGGTATCGTTGAGGATGTGTTGGTCCAAGTAGATAAATTCTACTTTCCTGTTGATTTTGTAGTATTAGACACCGCACCAATTCAAGGTTCTAATGCCCCCATCCCAGTCATCTTAGGGAGACCTTTCCTAGCTACATCCAATGCCTTAATTAACTGTAGGAATGGGGTGATGAAATTGTCTTTTGGGAATATGACTGTGGAGATGAACATATTCAATGTCTCCAAACAAATCGGGGAACATGAGGACATTAGAGAGGTAGATTTCATCCAAACAGTTTGTCAAGAACACTTTGAGAGAGTGTGGATCAAGGATCCATTGGAGAGAACTTTAATTCATGATGAAAGATTTTGTTCTTTGGAATGTGTTGATGAGGAGGTAAGAGAACTCGAGACTTATCTAGATCCAATGCCTATTATGTCAATAGGTCAATGGACCCCATCATTTGAGCCTTTGATTTCACCCCAAGTGAAAGTTGAGGAACCTCTTGTCCAGCCTGATAAACTAGAAAGGAAGCCTTTACCGAGTGATCTTAAGTATGCATTTCTAGGGGAAGATGAATCATATCCTATTGTGATCTCATCAAAACTTAGCATAGAGCAAGAACACAAACTTTTGAGAGTGGTGAGAAAACACAAGAAAGCAATTGGGTGGAAAATTACTGACTTGAAAGGAATTAGCCCTCTTTTATGTACACATAGAATCTATCTTGAAGAAGAGGCTAAATCTGTGAGACAAATGCAAAGACGATTGAACCCAAACATGAAGGAAGTAGTGAGAGGTGAAGTGCTTAAGCTACTTGATGCAGGTATCATTTACCCTATTGCAAACTCAAAATGGGTTAGTCCAACCCAAGTTGTCCCTAAAAAATCTGGAGTCACGGTAGTGAAGAATGAAAATAATGAGCTGGTACCAACTAGAATCCAAACTGGATGGCGTATGTGCATTGATTATCGTAAATTGAACATGGTGACTAGGAAAGACCATTTTCCGCTTCCATTTTTAGACCAAGTGCTTGAAAGAGTAGCTGGAAGAGCTTTCTATTGTTTTCTAGATGGATACTCAGGTTACAACCAAATTGAGATTTCTTTAGAAGACCAAGAAAAAACCACTTTCACTTGTCCTTTTGGTACCTATGCTTATAGAAGAATGCCTTTTGGTTTGTGTAATGCACCAGCCACTTTTCAAAGGTGTATGATGAGTATCTTTAGTGACATGGTGGAAAATTTTTTGGAAGTTTTCATGGATGATTTTTCAGTTTATGGGGATTCTTATGAGTTGTGTCTAATGAATCTAGAAAAAGTTCTTGAAAGGTGTGAAGAGAGCAATCTTGTACTCAATTGGGAGAAGTGTCATTTTATGGTGACACATGGCATTGTTTTAGGTCACATTGTCTCTTCAAAAGGGATAGAGGTAGATAAGTCAAAAGTGGAAGTCATTCAAAAATTAACTACCCCTAAGACTGTGAAAGATGTGAGATCTTTTTTAGGACATGCTGGTTTTTATCGAAGATTCATTCATTCTTTTAGTACCATTGCCAAACCATTGTGTAACTTGTTGTCACAAGATATCCAATTTGATTGGACATCAAAATGTCAAGAAGCTTTTGAAAAGCTTAAAGGGTTGTTGACAACTGCACCAATCATGCAAGCTCCTGATTGGTCTTTACCATTTGAACTGATGTGTGATGCTAGTGATTTTGCGGTTGGGGCTGTTTTAGGGCAAAGAAAAGACAAGAAACCTCATGTCATATATTATGCTAGCAAGACTTTGAATGATGCTCAATTGAATTACACTACAACTGAAAAAGAACTTTTAGCTGTGGTCTTTGCATTAGACAAGTTTAGGTCTTATTTGGTTGGATCTCTTGTTATTGTTTTCACTGATCATGCAGCATTGAAATATTTGCTCACAAAACAAGATGCCAAACCACGTTTGATTCGATGGATCCTCCTACTCCAAGAGTTTAACATTGAAATTCGAGATAAAAGGGGAGTAGAGAATGTAGTGGCTGATCATTTGTCTCGTCTTTCAAGCTATAAGACCATAATTGATGAATCTCCAATAAATGAACTCTTTGCTGATGAAAATTTATTTTGTGCAGGTACTGTCTCTTATATTGGTTCTCCATGGTATGCTGACATAGCAAATTACCTAGCCACAAGTCAAATTCCTTCTCATTGGTCTAAACTTGACAAACAAAAATTCTTGCGCAATGTGCGCACCTTTTTTTGGGATGACCCCTACCTATTTAAATATTGTCCTGACCAAATTATTAGGCGGTGCATCCCTGATCATGAAATTCCAAGGGTCATTAATTTTTGTCATGCATTAGCCTGTGGTGGGCATTTCTCTTCCAAGAAAACCATTGCCAAAATCTTGCAGTGTGGTTTTTATTGGCCTACCATGTTTAAAGATGTTCATGCCTTCTGTGTTGCATGTGACCGATGCCAACGACTAGGTAGCCTCACTAGGCGTAACATGATGCCCCTTAACCCCATCCTTGTTTTGGAAATATTTGATTGTTGGGGGATTGATTTCATGGGACCTTTTCCAAGTTCATTTGGTTACCAATTCATCCTTGTTGCTGTTGATTATGTATCTAAATGGGTGGAGGCCATTGCATCTCGAACCAATGACCATCGAGTTGTGGTCAAATTCTTGAAAGAAAATATTTTCTCTCGTTTTGGCATGCCCCGGGCTATGATTAGTGATGGGGGAAAACATTTTTGTAACAAGCCCGTTGGGATTTTGATGAGAAAATATGGTGTAATTCACAAGGTCAGTACCCCCTATCACCCACAGACTAGTGGCCAAGCTGAGTTGGCAAATAGGGAGATCAAGAACATTTTAGAGAAAACAGTCAATCCAAACCGTAAAGATTGGTCCCTACGACTAGTTGATGCTTTGTGGGCATATCGCACTGCTTATAAGACCTCTTTAGGAATGTCTCCTTATAGGCTAGTTTATGGAAAGCCTTGTCATCTCCCTGTTGAGATTGAGCACCGTGCATATTGGGCTATTCGGCAATTCAATGACAATGAAAACGAGGTTGGCAAAAATAGAAAGCTTCAATTGGATGAATTAGAGGAGTTGAGAAATGATGCATTTGAAAATGCAAAAATTTCAAAACATAAGATGAAAACTTTGCATGATAAACATATTCTTAGAAAATCCTTTCATGTTGGTCAAAAGGTTCTCTTGTATAATTCACGATTACATCTCTTTCCTGGGAAGTTGAGGACAAAATGGACTGGTCCATTTGTGATTAAATCCATCTCTGAGCATGGTGCATTTGAGGTAGAAAATCCCAAGAATGGAAATATTTTCAAAGTAAATGGTCATCGATTGAAACCTTATCTTGAAAATGTTGTGGCTGAAGTTGAGACATTGGATCTTCAAGATCCAATACCATTGTAGTATTAGAAGTAATGAGTTTTTATTTTTATTTTATTTTTATTTTTATTTTTCATTTTTATTTTTTTTTCTTCTTTCTTCCATCTCTTATATTTTCGTGTTCATGCATTCGGGACAATGCATTATTTTAAGTTGGGGGGTGTGAGGTTCTTTATTTTCAAAAAAAAAAAAAAAAATCAATGTTTTCTTTTAGTTGTGATATGCAGGTTAAAAAAACAAAAAAATCAAGCAAGAAGTCAGCTCATGCCCAATTCAATCAGACATTCATCCTTGAAAACAGAAGGGGAGTAACAATTTTCTAATCTTTATACTTTTCTTCTCTTTCTCTTTTACATTGAGGATAATGTAAAACTTAATTTTAGATATTTCATTATGTTGAATGCCTGAGATAACCATGCTTGTTAAAAAAAAAAAAAACTTGCATTCGTATGTGAATGAGACTTGTTTAGGATCATCATTACATTTTTGGATTCATTATTATGTTGAACATTGCATACTTTAATTTGGGATAGATAATATCTTATAAAGCAAGATATAGCATACTTTTTTTTAAGATTACTGAAATACATCTTTCCTTGTAAAAGTTGTGTGAGTTGTGTGATTATGCATGAAAGATGAGTATGATGCTTTACTTGTGATTATCCCTTTTGATCCAGTCCTAAACAAGGTTTAAGTAAATAGAGTAACAATTATTACACGAATAAATAAATAAATGTGTACAAAGTTCTATCTACTCCAATGTTTTGAGTTGCTCAGTAACTAGGGGTATTCATCACAAATGTTTATCTTTACGTCAAACGGCAGCTTAAAATATGAGTATGCAAAGCACTTTAAGTTTGTGACTTTGTGAGTAACCGGGTGCATTCATCACAAATGTTTGTATTCGCGTCAAAAGGGAAGTGACTACTTAAAGACAAAAAATAAATCATATCTTCAAAAAAAAAAAAAAACAAAGAAAGAAAAAAAGAAAGAAAGAAAATATATAGATATTTCTCTAGTTTGCTACCTTGTTTGTGTTGGTGAGAATGGAAGATTACAAGTTGAGTTTTCGTATGAATCAATTATGTTGGTTGCACGATAAATATGACTGAATTTGGAAATTTTGTATGGATGTTTGATTTAGAGAATGTGAGTATGCTTATTTTTCTTTATTTGCTATTGTGTACACTAAGTTAAAGATACCAATGTTTGCATGATAGGTCCTTCAAGTGTGATGAATCAAGCCTAATTATGGTTGTTATTATTATTATTTTTATTTTAAAGGTTTTATGTTTTGTTTTGCTTGAGGACTAGCAAAATCTAAGTTGGGGGGTGTGATTGTGCATCAAAAGTGTCATTAAGTCTCTTGTTTTACATATGTATTTATTGTTTTTATTTGGTTGTTTTTATAATAATTGATGTGTTTTTTAGTAATGAAGTTTGTTTTAATGTTTCGATAGGTTTTTGGAGCTTAAATGAATTAATTCAGAAAATTCAACGTCGGAATTCAGAACAAAGAATTGAAGAGATATTTAGTTGAAGATTGAAGCAAATCTTGGTTCAAATAAGTGCTCCAAATTTATCCCAAAAATCAATTCTATTCCAATTCTAGAAAAGAATATCATATGATTTATTTCAAGCCCAAACTTGCCTTATGTTGTGTGCAAACTTCAACCATTAAACACTCAAGGTTTCAATGTCAATCTTAGCCCAAATAATAAGTACATTTGTATACTTATTTGATGCTCAAATTCAGCCCAAAAATCAGCCCCAAATCAGCCCTAAATCAACCCCAAATCAACCTTCAAATCAACCCAAACACAATCCATGATCTTACATGTCCACACAACAAATAACAATTGATTTATTTTGGGTAATCCATTGATCCAAGAAGGCAAGCACATGGATGGAAAGCTGGAGGGGATATTTTAACATTATTTTGGGTCAAAAAGAAGAAGGAGACACCTCATAAATGAGGAAGAAAAACGTGCACCAAAGTAGTTGTAAAGCTGTCTTGATTTGATTTTTCAGAACACTTTTCGGTGTTTTGCCCATAACTTTTGACTCAAGTGTCCAAATGAGCTGTTCTTTAATGATCTGGAAAGGTGACAGAATTGCCTATAAATATGTCTCTAATAGACTTCTCCAAAAAAAGCTTCTAAGAGGGTCGAATTGCTGTCCAAAGTTAGAGTCAGATTTGTGTCCGAATTTTTTCTGAAATTGTATTGTGTTCTTCTTTATAGATTTCGGTTCTTTAGTTTGTAAAACTTATTTTTTCAGTTGGATTCAAGTTCTTTCATGTTTATTGAAGTGTTCTTATATATAATCATGGTTGGCTAAACTCTTTCTTGGATCCAAATCAAGGATAATGGTGATTGAGGTAAGTTCTTTAGGATATGAATGAATCTTAATGTTTATCTTCTTATTTTCTTCATGAATGATTTATTATTGTAAAGAAATTTTAGAAATCATTTAGGTAATGTTATAATCTTGAATTTTTATGCACAAACTTTAGTTTTGGTATAGAGATTGCTTGATTCAATGTCTTACTTAATATGAAAGTACTTGTTCATTCTTAAGCAATAATCAATCTTCATCTTTCTAATCTTCATTGTAATATCTTCCGATCTAATATCACCATTGTTGAGATTAGGTTGAGTTATCTTATATATGTTGAAGAAATCACCAATACATCACCATTAAAATTGATTTGGACCAAGACTTACTTTTCTTGTCATTTAAAATCTATTTATATTTTTTTTTTTATCTTTGAAAACAAATCCATCAATTATTTTCAACCAAGTTATTGTTAATTTAATTTCTCTTGAGTTTTTTTTTGTTACTTAGCTTAATTTCCAGATCTAGCTCTCTGTGGATATGACCTCGATCTTACCGAGTTAATTGCTACATCGCACACTCGTGCACTTGCGAGTTAAAACAAGCCGATCATAAAAAGCGGTCAAGCAAATACCCAAAGGTGTATTTTATCATGTAATTTTACACCTTCCAAATGTTAAAGTCTACATCTGAATCCTAAAAAAAGGGTTAAAAAGAGAAAAAAAAGGTTTTTGATATTTTAGCCAAACCTTAACGGATAATTATAAACTAGTTATGATATCTATTTTTTGGATTTTTAAATCTAGAGAAAGATGTAATTTTTTTTTTTGAAAAAAACATGGAAAATTATTTAGGACTTAGTCGTATACAAATAAATATTTTTTCCTTTTTTAGTTTTTTTCTTTTTACTTTTGAATATTTCGCAGAAAACCGGGCATTTTAATATTGGAATTGTATCTTACAATGTAAGTATACAACCCATTATTAAGCAAACTTGGTAAAAAAAATACTTAAGAAAATCACAAAAATTCTTTCAAATGATTTTAATTTTTTTATTTTTATATATAATATAATATAATATATTTAAATATTAAAGCATGTGGGCTAGGCCAGCCCAGCTAACTGGGTCGGGCTCAGCCCAAGAGAAGCGGACTGGGCCTATTTTGGCCCAAGAGTCGTGTGGGCCGGGCTGGGCCATAATTGACCTAGCCCATACACCTAATTAATTAGCTGTTACATGTAGAAATGAATTTTGCGTGCAAGAGCCATGACAATGGAGGGGAGGGGGGATGAATTGAGGAAGAAGAAAATAAGGCAGGGAGGAGGCTTACCTGGTGTTGGAGAGCTGGCGGTTGGGTAAAGGACAACAGAGTGCTGCCATTGGTTGCAGTGGTGGAGGCCGGCGATGATGGTGGTGGTGGCTGAAGGCCACGATGGAGAGGGAAAGATTGAAAATTTGTAGAATCCTACAGAAAAAATTGGTTTGTGGCTGACTTTAGACCTGATTTTCTCCTCTTTCAGGTCATCAATAGAGCCTCTATTTATAGGAGATGGAAGAGGGTAATCTCATCTTCGTTTTGGAAAAACTTTCAGCCCTTGATTCGACTCGAAGGATCCAAACCATCAATTCAAAGTGTGCTCCTCGAACTGCCAAATTTGGTAGCCCAAGGCTATGGTCTGCTTAAGGTGGCCATTTTTGGCAGACCAACGAAGCCGTTTTGAATCTTATAAACCCAACCGGACAATTCACGAGGCTAGAGGGATTGTACGTGGTCATTTTGGAGCAAGATTTGTCACTTTTGGGGGCCAAACGAGGCATTAAACACACATAAAACCGCTACCCCGAAAGTTTTTTTCGAGGAAGATGATGAACAGTGACCAACCTTTTTTTAACTCAAAAAACGACGTCGTTTTGGGCGTAACTTCAACTTCAGCCTCAAATGTACGTGCCTTTTTCATTATAGTCCTTAGTCTCGGATTTATGCAATTTCACCCCTAATTGACCATTAAACTTTCAATTTATTCAATTTGACCCCTGATTTCACTTAATTAACTTAGTAAAAATTAAATTTGGTCTCTTAAAATTCCAATCTTCTCAATTAAGCCCAAATTAGACTCCCAAACTTAATGTTTTCACCAATTAAGCTCCAAATAAAATTAATTTGACCCATTTAAAGTATAATTAAGTCTTTGCACTTAATTAAATCCTTCATTTGGACCTAAATTAATTCTTAAACATAATTAAAATTTAATTTGACCCATGATTAAATCAAATTGGCCTATTAAAAATTTAATGATGTTATTGGACTTAATGTTTATGCAAATTTGTCCAATAATCATTTAATTTGACCATGAATTTGCTTTTTTCTCAAATTTTAGGCACAATGGGGTGCTAATAGGTCTTGAATCTCCTAAAAAATTGCAGCTTGATTTTTGTCTAGTTTTGTAATCTTTCTAGATCAGCTTTCTCCATATTGCCAGCCTTTATTTTATTTTTTATTTTTATTTTGAAAAAAAAATGAATTTTGAGAAATAATCTAGAATTGGGTTATGCAGTTGCCCTCCTCTTTACAAGGCTTGCAATAGAAAGTCTTATCAGAGACTTTAGATAGGAAGCATTGTAAAGATGAAAAAGAAGGATAGAAAATAGTTGACTCATCATATTAAGAAATAATGAGTGCTTTTAAGGGTTAAAAAACGCACTTAGAGTAAAAACTGGAAGGTTTTTTTTTAAAAAAATCCAAAGATTTTGAAATTGTCGAATTGTCATTGATGACCTACCCAGTGAAGAAACTTTTTCTGAGGTGGTCTCACTGTAATGGGTGACCTACCCAAGTGAAAAACACGAAGATGTTTCAAAGTGGTGAAAAATACAAAGATTTTTCAAAGAGGTGAAAAATACAGAGATTTTTCAAAGTGGTCTTGTTGTAATGGGTAACCTGTCCGGGTGGAAAACATGAAGATTTTTCAAAGTGGAAAAATACAAAGATTTTTCAAAAGTGGTCTTGTTGTAATGGGCAACCTGTCTAGGTGGAAAATTTGGAAATGGTGAGAAATGCGAGAATTTCTCAAAATGGTGTCATTGTTATGGGCAACCAGCACAAATGAAAAAAAATTGAAGGTGGTAAGAAATACAAGGATTTCTCAAAATGATTTCATTGTTATGGGCAAGCTGTTCAAATGAAAGATGAAAAGAGTTTTCAAAGAGGTTTGATTGTGATGGATGGCCTACCCGGGTAAAAAAAATAAAATGTTTGAAAGGGACGATATGATAGGACTCGATGGGGAACGAGAGTTGAAGAGTGCACTCGAAAAGAGGTAGGGTTAGAAAAACATACTACCTAAGAGGTTAGTGATCAAAGGCACACTCTAAAGGAGGCAGGGTTAGAAAAACACACTACCTAAGAGGTGAGTGCTCAAAGGCGCACTCTAAAGGAGGAAGGGTTAGAAAAACACACTACCTAAGAGGTGAGTGCTCAAAGGCACACTCTAAAAGAGGCAAGGTTAGAAAACACACTATCCAAGAGGTGAGTGCTCAAAGGCACACTAAAAAAGAGGCAAGGTTGGAAAATGCACTACCTAAAATGGTGGAGGGCTCTAAGGCATTCTAAAAAAGGAGGCAGGGTTAGAAAACACACTACCTAAGAGGTGAGGGCTCGAAGGCGCATACAAAAAGGAGGCAGGGTTAGAAAACACACTACCAAAGATGGTCAAGGGCTCTTAATCGCACTTAAAAAAAGAGATAGGGTTAGAAAACACACTACCTAAGATGGTCAAGGGCTCTAAGGCACACTAAAAAAGGAGGTAAGGTTAGAAAACACACTACCTAAGAGGTGAGGGCTCGAAGGCGCACTAAAAAAAGAGGTAGGGTTAGAAAACCCACTACCCAAGGTGGTCGAGTGTTCTAAGGCGCACTCAAAATAAGGCAGGGTTGGAAAATGCATTACACAAGGTGGTCGAGGCACACTAAAAAAGGAGGCAAGGTTAGAAAACTCACTACCTAAGAGGTGAGGGCTCTAAGGCATACTAAAAAAGGAGAAAGGGTTAAAAAACACACTACCCAAGTTGGTCGAGGGCTCTAAGACACACTCAAAAGGAGGTAGATATGGCTAGAAAGCACACTATCTAAATGATGAGGACTCAACAACCCGCTCAATCAAGAGGTGATGGTGAGACACCGATATGTCAAGGATGAAAATAATGCATTATGGTCAATATACATGTATACTTACTTGAGAAATATAGGTCCCCTTTTTTTCATGGAGTTCTCCTTTTCTCAAAAGTTTAAGTCTCTCATAGTAAGCTTTGATGGCTCTTTTCACTCTTGCTTACTCAAGTCATATCTTATGATTTTGACCCCTAGGAAAGAATTGATATCATCATTCTTCTTTGTCCTCCAGCCTTTATCTCAAAGGTTGCCCATTTTGCCCGATAGATTCTTAGAAATGGAATCATAGAGCCAGCCTTACCAGGAGTTTTTGATTGCCCTCCAGCTTGATCATACCCCTAGGTATTTAATTCGGGTTAGGGATGAGGTTATGTGAAGGTAGATTTGGTTATTTACAAGGAGTAGTTTTCATACAGAATTTTTAGAATTTCAAAGTCATTCCAAACACAAAAATCATTTTAACATTGATTCAAAGCAAACTCATTCTGAAGAAATTCAAGTGATTCCTATGAAGAGGTTTTCAGAAGTGATGAAAACTTTTTATTTTGATTTTTGATGAAAAATATAAAGTGATATTTGGTTGGTCATAAAAGGTTTAAATTTCAATTTGAGGATTATTGAGAATCGTGTTCAAAGCATTCATTTTATTTGCATGAATAATGATTTTGTTTCGCATGAGAATGCATTGCCTACAGATCCAGATTGCTTGCCTTTGATCAGAAAGGGCTTGATTAGGCACGTAATGTAGGCTTGGGCTATTGGTTATGAAGAAAAGGATATTTGTAGGCTTAGAAGGTGTTTAAGGGACTTTAAGACTAAGGATCACTAGTGTTTATATCCCAAACGTTTTGTTCATACATTTCTAGAACTTGGAATTGATTTGTAAAATGGTCCACGGTGCCCCCTAGTGTTGGGCTTGGGCTATTTCACTTTATTTTTGTTTTCTTCATTTGGTCGAGCATCATTGCATTGGCCCTTTTTTATGCTCAAAATTTTTGGATCCTTTGGTCGAGCATTGATTGTGCATCAAAAGTGTCATTAAGTCTTTAATTTTATATATGTATTTATTGTTTTTATTTGGTTATTTTTATAATAATTGATGTGTTTTTTAGTAATGAAGTTTGTTTTAATGTTTCGATAGGTTTTTGGAGCTTAAATGAATTAATTCAGAAAATTCAACCTCGGAATTCAGAACAAAGAATTGAAGAGACATTTAGTTGAAGATTGAAGCAAATCTTGGTTCAAATAAGTGCTCCAAATTTGTCTTAAAAATCAATTCTATTCCAATTCTAGAAAAGAATATCATATGATCTATTTCAAGCCCAAACTTGCCTTATGTTGTGTGCAAACTTCAACCATTAAACACTCAAGGTTTCAATGTCAATCTTAGCCCAAATAATAAGTACATTTGTATTCTTATTTGATGCTCAAATTCAGCCCTAAATCAACCCCAAATCAACCTTCAAATTAGCCCAAACACAATCCATGATCTTACATGTCCACACAACAAATAACAATTGATTTATTTTGGGTAATCCATTGATCCATGAAGGCAAGCACATGGATGGAAAGCTGGAGGGGATATTTTTACATTATTTTGGGTCAAAAAGAAGAAGGAGACAACTCATAAATGAGGAAGAAAAACATGCACCAAAGTGGTTGCAAAGCTGTCCTAATTTGATTTTTCAGAACACCTTTCGGTGTTTTGCCCATAATGTTTGACTCAGGTGTCCAAATGAGCGGTTCTTTAATTATCTAAAAAGGTGAAAGAATTCCTATAAATATTTCTCTAATAGACATCTCGAAAACAAGCTTCAAGGAGGGTCAAATTGCTGTCCAAAGTTAGAGTCAGATTTGTGTCCAAATTTTTTCTGAAATTGTGTTGTGTTCTTCTTTATAGATTTCGGTTTTTTAGTTTGTAAAACTTATTATTTCAGTTTGATTCAAGTTATTTCATGTTTATTGAAGTGTTCTTATATATAATCATGGTTGGCTAAACTCTTTCTTGGATCCAAATCAAGGACAATGGTGATTGAGGTGAGTTCTTTAGGATATAAATGAATCTTAATGTTTATCTTCTTATTTTCTTCATGAATGATTTATTATTGAAAGGAAATTTTAGAAATCATTTAGGTAATGTTATAATCTTGAATTTTTATGCACA
The DNA here is from genome assembly GCA_026413675.1 of Populus pruinosa. NCBI lineage: Eukaryota > Viridiplantae > Streptophyta > Magnoliopsida > Malpighiales > Salicaceae > Populus > Populus pruinosa. The sequence continues at coordinate 1,869,622 of CM048602.1, read as the reverse complement.
AACTTTAGTTTTGGTATAGAGATTGCTTGATTCAATGTCTTACTTAATATGAAAGTAATTGTTCATTCTTAAGCAATAATCAATCTTCATCTTTCTAAACTTCACTGTAATATCTTCCGATCTAAGATTACCATAGTTGATATTAGGTTGAGTTATCTTATATATGTTGAAGAAATCACCAATACATCACCATTAAAATTGTTTTGGACCAAGATTTACTTTTTCTTGTCATTTAAAATCTATTTACACTTTTTCATCTTTGAAAACAAATCCATCAATTATTTTCAACCAAGTTATTGTTAATTTAATTTCTCTTGAGTTTTGTTTTTGTTACCTAGCTTAATTTCCAGATCTAGCTCTCTGTGGATATGACCTCGATCTTACCGAGTTAATTGCTACATTGCACACTCGTGCACTTGTGAGTTAAAACAAGCTGATCATAAAAAGCGATCAAGCAAGCATCATTGCATTTGGTCGAGCATCACCTTCGATGATTATGAATTTTCTTTTATGCCCCCCTAAGAGTTTTTTGGGCACTTTCAATCATTAAAGATTTTTTGGCACTTGCCCCCTAGTGTAGGGTGTGATCCTAGTTAAAGTTATTTTTCAAGAAACATTTATTAGGCTCAAAAAGGGACTACAAAGGATATATTTTAGCCTTGTGAAAGGATTGTCAAAGATGGTCTTTCTTCATCTTAAATGCATGCATTTAGGATCGGTAAGTCTTGCTTTCATACGAGTATGCAAAATGATTTCTCATTATTCATACACATAAAACTCAACTTTACAGTCACTTTATGGTGTTTTTGTTTTAGGTTTTCTAGTTGTATAGTTACCTCTCTAAGAAATCACCTGAATTTTCAGAACTTGTTTGTTTCGGACAAACACCAACATGATTTCTATTTTTGTACTAAACTTTGAATTCCTAAAAAGTCTTAGTGTAATGGTTTTATGTTGAATGTGTTATTTGCATGAAACAACAAAGGCATGTCATGAGCACAGGAAAACACATGATCTTATTAACAAGAAAGACTCATTTGACAAGGAAAGTTTTGTGGCATTATGAGCTAAATTGCTAACAAGACTAAAATATGACATAATCAAAATAACTTTATAGACATGATCAGAAAAGGCAATTATTAAGGGCAAGCGCCATCCTCCTATCTTGCGATAGAACTTTGTCTTTATCCGTAAGAATTCAAACTGCTTTCTCCATACCCTACTCATGCTTCACGTTTGGAGTTCCATTGAGGGTTATCCATCTAGCTTTAATCAAAAGCATGAGCCTCTTCTTGAAGGTACTATAAGTATGAATGTTATATCTCGCGGCACTAGCATGGTATTCGTAAGTGAGGTTGGGCTTATACCAATTAGGGTAAGGTGGTTGTAGAGGTGTCAAGGGTTCTAGAGCTATATACCCGACACTTAGTAGCTTTTGGTACATATTATTTAAGGGCAGTGATAGTGGAGATAGTTGTTCTTGAGCTCTTTGATGTTTGGTTTGAGGCTCAGGTTTTCTAGCAGGTAAAGAAGAGATGAGATTGATGTTGGCAATTTGGGATGAAAAGGATGGAGTGTGGTATGAGTCAACCTCTTTCTTTTCAAAGCCCCTTTTATCCACCGGTGCAGAGATTTTACCACTCTTTACTTCTTGTTCTATGCGTTCAACTACTTCCACAGCATTAGTAAATTGTTGGGCCGAACTACCCATTACATGCTTATAATAGGGGGCCTTAAGTGTGTTGGCAAACAGAGTGACCATCTCTTTTTCCAGAAGCGAAGGATGTACTTGAGTAGCTAGGTCTCTCCACCTTTGAGCATATTCCATAATGCTTTCCTTGTCCCTTTTCTCTAGATTAGACAGACTGGTTCTGTCAGGAGCAATATCCATATTGTACTTGTATTGCTTGACAAAAGTATCCACCAAGTCTTTCGATTTTTAGATCTTTGTGTTGTCCAATTTCATATAGTAGTTCAATACTACCCCATCTAAGCTATCCTAGAAAAAATGCATTAGTAGTTTTTCATCATGTACTACTTCTTCCATTTTATTATAGTAGGATTTGAGATGAGTCATAGGGCATTGTGTTCCAGTGTATTTGATGAATTCAGGAACATGAAACTTCTTTGGGACAACCATATTTGGGACCAAACACATTTCTGCTGCCCGTACTGGATCATACAAGTCTACCCTTTCAATGGCTCTAATCCGAGCTTCCAATATCGCCATCTTATCTTAGTCAATATCATTAGATGGCTTAGTCTTATGAGACTCATTGGCAAATGAATCTAGGACTGTAGGGGCTGGTGTTGATGGCATTAAGTGCATAAATGCTGGAGGTTCTTAACCATGTCTACTCATTATTTCTTCGAGTTGAGCTGTTGTTGAAGGCTGAGCAAAAATAGTTGGTCAATTAGAAGGACCTTCAACAAAGGCATTTCTAAGTGTTTGCTCGAGAAAGCTAGTGAGGCGAGCTATGCTTGCTTTAAGAAACTCTAACTCTTCTTGGAAATGGGCATCACGGTGAGCACGCTCTTCATCTTCCATGTTTCTTGCTTAAAGTCGAGTGTTGTAGGCTCTTTGGGGATCTATATTTTGACCCGATGCAAGTATGTATGTTATTTACAATGGATGCATGTATGTGTATGGATGCAAAGGCATATGTATTGGGTATAATGGAAAACAAAACCATGCAAAATGAATATATAGGGAGATCATGCTCTAAAAGAAGGTTCTAGGTCATGAACTGCCTAGTGACCACCTCACATGAAGGCAGTGTAGGGGTTTACAAGGAATGGTTGGGGCATAGTGTGACCACCATTATCGAGTTAGATGTTTCACGAATCTAAACCTCAATTGAAAGTCATGAGGAAGACTACTACTCCCCACCTATCCTAGAATTGGGTGTCCTTGCTAAATTAAAAATGCATGAATGAATGTATTTATGTATGAACAGTAAATAAAGGTGTTTGAAACAGTAAAGTTTCATCAAACAAAAAATAAATAATCAAACAATCCAACAAACAAAGCTTAGTCCGACCAAACAAGGCATCCCTAGTGGAGTCGCCATTCTGTCGCACATCGGACAATCTGTGCGGCATCGGCTGGTGATTTTTTTGTTATTATTATTTGTGTTTTGCTTGCTTTTTTAGATTCGTCACCTAGCATTATGATCACTAGGAACCTATGGTCTGTGAGAGTCTGGGTAAGGGACTGGTTATGCAAGGGGAAGATGAATTACCCCTAGTGCACCCAGTACAATGAAGGGGAGGGGGGATGAATGGAGGAAGAAGAAAATAAGGTAGGGAGGAGGCTTACCTGGTGTTGGAGAGGTAGCGGTTGGGCAGAGGACAACGGAGTGTGACACAACTAAAAGATTAAAGTCTTATTCCAAGTGCAGTAGTGTCGAAGTAATAAATAACCCAGGAAGACCGGGATCGAACCATAGGAAGGTTAATTGTACAAATTATAAATAATAATAACACAACAACAACAATAACAACAACAACAACAATAACAACAACAACAACAATAATAATAATAATAAAGAAAAAGAAGGAGAAGAAGAAGAAGAAAAGGAAGATGAGAACTTTGAGATGGAATATCAATGTAACTGTTGTTACTCAATTTTGGACCCCACGTGCTAGAGATGGTGTATACTGATTAGTACTCAAAAGTGCATTTTTATCATGGTTTTATATCATCATTTTGCACTTGAAGTATCAATAACTCCTTAACTAAAGTATGTTTTATAATAATCTATCTAATAATATAAGATACCTTTAATTTATGGTAAATATCCATTTTAAATGCAGGCCTATCACATAAATGAAAGGATTGATTGATGACTTTAAGAACTTCAATTGCAAAGGCAAAGAGATGATCAAACTTAGAAAAGAGATGTCGGTGCAATCCAAACCGGAACACTGTTTAGTAATTGGATCATATCTGGAGCTATAGATCTCATATTTAGGTCTACTTTATATGGATGGAAAGGTAAGACATAGGCCTACAACTTTCATATGGAGCCCAAGATCTAAAAAGGCCATTTTCAAGTCCAAATTGTTGCAACAACAAAGAAGCCCGAATCTATCCTCCACCCCGAGCACTGTTCAGTATTTTGGCCATATCTAGAGTTCTAGAAGTCAAAATGAGCTGAAGTTTTTACACATGAAAGCTGAGACAATTTCCTAGAACTTTCATGTTTTTAAGTGGCTCTAATTGTGACGTCATCAATGACTTTTTGGGCAGACAAGAGAAGATAAGGATTGTCACCAAGTCAAGGGTTGGCCATCTACTCATCAATTAGTCATCAAATCAATAGTTCCCAATTTTGGCTTATAAAAGGAGGCATTTGTCATGCATTTAGGCATCTTGGTGTCCAGATCAAGATCATGCTCTTGTTTTCTCTCTTTGTATTCTTTATGCTTTGTTTTCATTAATATCAAGTTTATGCCTTTCATTTCCTTTCCTTTGCTTTGTTAAGTCTTATCTTATTTATGTTCTTATTTTGTTTATCTATTTTTCTTTCTTCCATTATGTCTAGCTAAGTTAATTATATTAAGGTGAAAAGGTTTCACTAATGGTGTAAGAATAAGTATGGTATAAACTTAATATGGATTTTAATGTTTGATACTAACATGTTTTATATTTGTTATCTTGTTCACTCTTTAATACTTTGCTTGTTAAATGACTAATCTTGATTTATGTTGTATAACACTTGGTACAACAAATGCTTGGCACAACAAATGCTTGGCACTTTCATAGCCCATATTGTATGGTATAACCGACACCTAAGTTATGAAAGGAACTTGATTTGTTGTTAGCATAAGTTATAATCATGAATGCTTGACGAGATTTACAAGTATTAGTATTAATCGAATAAGATGACTAATGTAATCATGTTAACAATTTATAATCTGATTGGAACCTCCTTTATGTGTGGTTTACAATTAAATAATAAGAGTTTATATTATACTTGTTTGACATACCATTAGTGGAATCTCTAACCTTGACATTTGTTATTATCATTGTTTAATCTTTACATTAATATTTCATCTCAAAGTTCTCATCTTTTTCTTCCTCTTCTCCTTTTTCTTTATTATTACTGCTGCTGCTACTACTACTACTACTACTATTATTATTATTGTTGTTGTTGTTGTTTATAATTATTGTTTATTATTTGTACAATTAACCTCCCAGTGGTTCGACCCCGGTCTTGCCGGGTTATTTATTACTTCGACACTCCTACACTTGGGAGAAGACATCAATCTTTTCATCGTGTCAAGTTTTTGGCGCCGTTGTCGGGGAGGTAAGTTTTGTATAAATTATAATATTTATTTTATTTTCTCTTTCACTTTTCTTGTATATAACTTTATTTTTTTTTCTTGTTTCTTCTTCTTTTGTTTTCTTTTTCCATTTATTCTATTCCTACACGTGCATGAGAGTGTGGTCACGTACATCAAGTGGTAGACTTTGTAGGGTATCCTCATCATTTTCAGAAAATATGACTGAAGAAGATAATCAATCACTTCATAATGAGAATAATGAGAATAACCGTGCTAGAACACTTAGAGACCACATGAATCCAACAAGAACAAGTGCACCATCATGCATAGTTTTTCCTCCCGATGCATCTCATTTTAATTTTAAGCCAGGCATTATTCAACTTTTACCTTCTTTTCATGGTTTAGAATTGGAAAATCCATACTTGCATTTAAAGGAATTTGAGGAGGTCTATAACACATATAATAATCTAAATTGTAGCATGAACACCATCAAATTAAAGCTTTTTCCTTTTTCATTTGTGCTTGGGATGAAATGCAACAACAGTTTTTAAAGAAGTTTTTCCCATCTCATAGAACAAAATTTTTCAAAAGACAAATCACCACTTTCACTCAAAAACCAGGAGAAACATTTTACCAATGTTGGGATAGGTATCGAGACTTACTTAGTACTTGCCCTCATCATGGTTTTTAAACATGGAGATTGGTTTCACATTTTTATGAAGGGTTAACACCTAAAGATAGGCAAATGGTTGAATTGATGTGTAATGGAACTTTTGAAGACAAAGACCCTGATGAAGTAATGGAGTACTTAGACTTGTTAGCTGAAAATGCTCAAAATTGGGACACCGCGGGTACTTATGAGGCACCGAATAAAACTCAACCTCATACATCTAGTGGAGGTATGTACAACCTTAGGGAAGATCATGACCTTCAAGCCAAGTTTGCATCTTTAGCTAGAAAAGTCGATGCACTAAAATTGAAAAAGAGTGGTCAATTAAAATCTGTTGAAAACATTAAATGTCTAATATGTGAAACAAATGAACACTCAACCGATAACTATCCAACCTTGCTTTCTTTTAAAGAATGTCTCCATGAACAAGCTCATGCTTTAAACAGTTTCCAAAGGGCCAACCATAACCCATACTCACAAACATACAACCCTGGTTGGAGAAATCATCCAAATTTTAGCTAGAAGAGTGATGCACAAACTTCACAACCACCATTTCAAGGACACCATAATTTCTAAAATTCTCATGGATATGCACCTCCTTATGCTCCACCTCCTAGAAGAAATCTTGAGGAAACATTGCATGCATTCATTGAAAAGCAAAAGACAATCAATACTCAACTTGCTCAAAACATGACAGATTTTAAAGACACTCTTGCAAAATTAACATCTGCTCTCAGTTTCCAAGAGAAAGGTAAGTTTCCTTCTCAACCACAACAAAATCCCAAGGGGCAATACAATTCAAATGCAATTAGTTTTGGAAGCCAACACATGAATCTAGTCAAATCAGTCACTACTCTTCGCAGTGGTAAGGTTATTGAAAAACCCTCTCTTGAACCTTATGAGAAAGATGATGAGTCAATCTCTAAGGGTAAGGAAGGGGTTGAATCTGAAAATTGCAAAGAAAAGACTGATTCTCCGCCAGCACTTTCATTTTCTCAAGCCATGACCAAACAAAGGAAAGTCAATCACAACTCTAAAATCTTTGAAATTTTCAAACAGGTAAGAATCAATATACCTTTGTTGGATGCTATTAAACAGATTCCTTCCTATGTTAAATTTTTGAAAGATCTATGCACTATGAAGAGGAAACTGAATGTGAAAAAGAAAGTCTTTCTGGTCGAACAAGTAAGTGTTATTCTTCAGAACAATAATGCTTTAAAATATAAAGACCCTGGTTGTCCTACAATTTCTTGCTTTATTGGAGAGCATAAAATTAAAAGAGCCTTACTTGATCTTGGTGCTAGTGTGAATTTACTTCCATATTTAGTTTTTTAGAGTCTCAATCTAGGTGAGTTAAAACCAACTTCTATAACTCTTTTACTTGCCGATAGATCTGTAAAAGTGCCTAGAGGAATAATTAAAGATGTGTTAGTACAAGTTGATAAATTCATTTATCCTGTGGATTTTGTTGTCGTGGACACCCAACCTATTGAGGCATGTAATTCATTTCCTGTTATTTTAGGACGTCCGTTTCTTGCAACTTCTAACGCATTAATTAATTGTAGGAATGGACTGATGAAGCTATCATTTGGAAACATGACATTAGAGATGAATATTTTCAACATTTGCAAGCAACCTGGAGATGATAATGATTTACAAGAAGTACATCATATTGACGAATTAGTTTATGATCAACTTGAATCTACTTTAAGTAAAAATAAGTTGGATGAATCAGAAGATTTGCAAATGATTTATTCTAAGGAAGAAATCACGGATGAAAAAAGCATCGAAAATGTTGATGCGGATCTTTTGTCAATAGTGACAACAAATTCGACATTTGACATCATACCAATCGATGATTACTTTCCTAATGAATCCTTACTTTCTCTTAATCCAATGCCTTGGTATGATAAAAATATTAATTTTCTTGCTTTAGGAGATTTGCCAGCTGATTGGAGTACAAAAGACAAAGAAAAGTTTTTGAACGAAGTGAAGAAATTTTATGGTGATGACCCTAACTTATTCAAATATTTTCCTGATCAAATATTTCAAAGATTCATTCCCGACAATAAGGTAAGTAGTGTCATTAAACTTTGTCATTCTAAAGCATGTGGAAGTGATTTCTTGTCAAATAAGACTGCTGCAAAAATCTTTCAAAATGGATTTTATTGGCCCACCATGTTCAAAGACACGCATGCATCCTGCAAAACTTGTGAAAATTGTCAAAAAGTTGATACTGGTCAAAATGATGCATTTGAAAATGCAAAAATTTCAAAACATAAGATGAAAACTTTGCATGATAAACATATTCTTAGAAAATCCTTTCATGTTGGTCAAAAGGTTCTCTTGTATAATTCACGATTACATCTCTTTCCTGGGAAGTTGAGGACAAAATGGATTGGTCCATTTGTGATTAAATCCATCTCTGAGCATGGTGCATTTGAGGTAGAAAATCCCAAGAATGGAAATATTTTCAAAGTAAATGGTCATCGATTGAAACTTTATCTTGAAAATGTTGTGGCTGAAGTTGAGACATTGGATCTTAAAGATCCAATACCATTGTAGTATCAAAAGTAATGAGTTTTTATTTTTATTTTATTTTTATTTTTATTTTCATTTTCATTTTTTTCTTCTTTTTTCCATCTCTTATATTTTCTTGTTCATGCATTCGGAACAATGCATTATTTTAAGTTGGGGGGTGTGAGGTTCTTTATTTTCAAAAAAAAAAACATCAATGTTTTCTTTTATGTTTTCTTTTAGTTGTGATATGCAGGTTAAAAAAAAATTCAAGCAAGAGGTCAGTTCATGCCCAATTCAATCAGACATTCATCCTTGAAAACAGAAGGGGAGTAACAATTTTCTAATCTTTATACTTTTCTTCTCTTTCTCTTTTACATTGAGGATAATGTAAAACTTAATTTTAGATATTTCATTATGTTGAATGCTTGAGGAAGTGATGTGGAAGTGATTTCTTGTCAAATAAGACTGCTGCAAAAATCTTTCAAAATGGATTTTATTGGCCCACCATGTTCAAAGACACGCATACATCCTGCAAAACTTGTGAAAATTGTCAAAAAGTTGATACTGGTCAAAATGATGCATTTGAAAATGCAAAAATTTCAAAACATAAGATGAAAACTTTGCATGATAAACATATTCTTAGAAAATCCTTTCATGTTGGTCAAAAGGTTCTCTTGTATAATTCACGATTACATCTCTTTCCTGGGAAGTTGAGGACAAAATGGATTGGTCCATTTGTGATTAAATCCATCTCTGAGCATGGTGCATTTGAGGTAGAAAATCCCAAGAATGGAAATATTTTCAAAGTAAATGGTCATCGATTGAAACTTTATCTTGAAAATGTTGTGGCTGAAGTTGAGACATTGGATCTTGAAGATCCAATACCATTGTAGTATCAAAAGTAATGAGTTTTTATTTTTATTTTATTTTTATTTTTATTTTCATTTTCATTTTTTTCTTCTTTTTTCCATCTCTTATATTTTCTTGTTCATGCATTCGAGACAATGCATTATTTTAAGTTGGGAGGTGTGAGGTTCTTTATTTTCAAAAAAAAAAAAACATCAATGTTTTCTTTTATGTTTTCTTTTAGTTGTGATATGCAGGCTAAAAAAAAAAATCAAGCAAGAAGTCAGCTCATGCCCAATTCAATCAGACATTCATCCTTGAAAACAGAAGGGGAGTAACAATTTTCTAATCTTTATACTTTTCTTCTCTTTCTCTTTTACATTGAGGATAATGTAAAACTTAATTTTAGATATTTCATTATGTTGAATGCTTGAGATAACCATGCTTGTTAAAAAAAAAAAATACTTGCATTCGTATGTGAATGAGACTTGTTTAGGATCATCATTACCTTTTTGGGTTCATTATTGTGTTGAACATTGCATGCTTTAATTTGGGATAGTTAATATCTTATAAAGCAAGATATAGCATACTTTTTTTTAAGATTACTGAAGTACATCTTTCCTTGTAAAAGTTGTGTGAGTTGTGTGAATATGCATGAAAAATGAGTATGATGCTTTACTTGTGATTATCCCTTTTGATCTAGTCCTAAACAAGGTTTAAGTAAATAGAGTAATAATCATTACATAAATAAATAAATGTGTACAAAGTTCTATCTACTCCAATGTTTTGAGTTGCTCAGTAACTAGGGGTATTCATCACAAATGTTTATCTTTACGTCAAACGGCAGCTTGAAATATGAGTATGCAAAGCACTTTAACTTTGTGACTTTGTGAGTAACCGGGTGCATTCATCACAAATGTTTGAATTCGCGTCAAAAGGGAAGTGACAACTTAAAGACAAAGAATAAATCATATCTTAAAAAAAAGAAAAAAAGAAAAAAAAATATAGATATTTCTCTAGTTTGCTACCTTGTTTGTGTTGGTGAGAAGGGAAGATTACAAGTTGAGTTTTCATATGAATCAATTATGTTGGTTGCACGATAAATATGACTGAATTTGGAAATTTTGTATGGATGTTTGATTTAGAGAATGTGAGTATGCTTATTTTTCTTTATTTGCTATTGTGTACACTAAGTTAAAGATACCAATGTTTGCATGATAGGTCCTTCAAGTGTGATGAATCGAGCCTAATTATGGTTGTTATTATTATTATTGTTATTTTAAAGGTTTTATGTTTTGTTTTGCTTGAGGACTAGCAAAATCTAAGTTGGGGGGTGTGATTGTGCATCAAAAGTGTCATTAAGTCTCTTATCTTACATATGTATTTATTATTTTTATAATAATTGATGTGTTTTTTAGTAATGAAGTTTGTTTTAATGTTTCGATAGGTTTTTGGAGCTTAAATGAATTAATTCAGAAAATTCAACGTCGGAATTCAGAACAAAGATTTGAAGAGACATTTAGTGGAAGATTGAAGCAAATCTTGGTTCAAATAAGTGCTCCAAATTTGTCCCAAAAATCAATTCTATTCCAATTCTAGAAAAGAATATCATATTATTTATTTCAAGCCCAAACTTGCCTTATGTTGTGTGCAAACTTCAACCATTAAACACTCAAGGTTTCAATGTCAATCTTAGCCCAAATAATAAGCATTTGTATACTTATTTGATGCTCAAATTCAGCCCAAAATCAGCCCCAAATCAACCCTAAATCAACCCCAAATCAACCTTCAAATCAACCCAAACACAATCCATGATCTTACATGTCCACACAACAAATAACAATTGATTTATTTTGGGTAATCCATTGATCCAAGAAGGCAAGCACATGGATGGAAAGCTGGAGGGGATATTTTAACATTATTTTGGGTCAAAAAGAAGAAGGAGACACCTCATAAATGAGGAAGAAAAACGTGCACCAAAGTAGTTGTAAAGCTGTCTTGATTTGATTTTTCAGAACACTTTTTGGTGTTTTGCCCATAACGTTTGACTCAGGTGTCCAAATGAGCTGTTCTTTAATGATCTGGAAAGGTGACAGAATTTCCTATAAATATGTCTCTAATAGACTTCTCGAAAACAAGCTTCTAAGAGGGTCGAATTGCTGTCCAAAGTTAGAGTCAGATTTGTGTCCGAATTTTTTCTGAAATTGTATTGTGTTCTTCTTTATAGATTTCGGTTCTTTAGTTTGTAAAACTTATTTTTTCAGTTGGATTCAAGTTCTTTCATGTTTATTGAAGTGTTCTTATATATAATCATGGTTGGCTAAACTCTTTCTTGGATCCAAATCAAGGATAATGGTGATTGAGGTGAGTTCTTTAGGATATGAATGAATCTTAATGTTTATCTTCTTATTTTTTTTCATGAATGATTTATTATTGTAAGGAAATTTTAGAAATCATTTAGGTAATGTTATAATCTTGAATTTTTATGCACAAACTTTAGTTTTGGTATAGAGATTGCTTGATTCAATGTCTTACTTAATATGAAAGTACTTGTTCATTCTTAAGCAATAATCAATCTTCATCTTTCTAATCTTCATTGTAATATCTTCCGATCTAATATCACCATCGTTGAGATTAGGTTGAGTTATCTTATATATGTTGAAGAAATCACCAATACATCACCATTAAAATTGATTTGGACCAAGACTTACTTTTCTTGTCATTTAAAATCTATTTACATTTTTTTTATCATGGAAAACAAATCCATCAATTATTTTCAACCAAGTTATTGTTAATTTAATTTCTCTTGAGTTTTTTTTGTTACTTAGCTTAATTTCCAGATCTAGCTCTCTGTGGATATGACCTCGATCTTACTGAGTTAATTGCTACATCGCACACTCGTGCACTTGCGAGTTAAAACAAGCCGATCATAAAAAGCGGTCAAGCAAAAATGAATCAATTGGTTTGAATGATCTTGTAGTAAAGGTTGATTATTTTATTTTTCTCACATTGTTTTTGTGTTTCTTTTTTAAGTGATTTTTGCTAGTTTCTCTCACCCCGGTCAAATGACGGATAATGGTACTCCGTGACTTAAGTCGGTTCTTTCAGTTTCCCACAATAATTGATATCTGTATATACATTTCTGCAATTTTTTGAATCTCTTTTCCAATTGTCATTTGAAAATGGACACTAATCTTGTAAAATTGAAAAAGTATTTTGCCGCTCTGCCTTAGAATGCGATTACAAAAATTTACCGTGCTAGATGTGCAAGATTGAGATTATTAATGAATCATGGAATTCCTGGATATATTCGCTGGTTGATTGAAGCAAAAGTCCGATTATCAGGTGAGTCCTCTAACTCCTTCATTTCACACATGCTTGGAAAAGGTAAAAGCACTTTTGCAAAGAAACATCATGCAAAACGACTAAAAGTTTGTTATTGATGTGCTAGATGAACTTGTAATACACAATGTCGTTCTTTAGGAATGGTATCTATAAACCGTGAAGATAAAATACAATTCATTAAGGATGGCCTGAGTAAGGAGTCTTTAGATAACCTTCTATTGACTCTTGAGACGCATCCTAGTAGAGATATGCATTGTGCAATTCATGATTTATGACCACTATTTCATAAAGAACATGATCGACTTAGTTTTGGGAATCTAACTAAAAAAGACCCTGTTTGTCAGTTTTTAAGAAAACTAGATGGGAAGCCTATCCCCGACCCATAGAGGGCATTTAAGCTATTCTTGGACGTAAAACAAAGGGAAGATGTGAGTCACAATCATAACTACCTGTACATACACATGCTCTTTGTGTCTTTTAGTTTTATTATTGTGTTTTGTTGTTACTTATATTTGTTTCAGTGTCTTTCAGGTTTGTTGGTGTTTATTATTTCAGGTGATATCTTCTATACTCTATCTTTCTACCTTTAAACATTGAGGACAATGTCTTGTTTTAGTTGGGGGGAGAGGGTAGTAGCTAAAAAAAAAACTGTGTTTTCTATTTCATAAAGCATGTGCAAAATGGTTGTTACTATGATGGCAGAGTAAGGAGAATCTTTTATGACTCTTGAGACGCATCTTAGTAATCATTCGTAACAAGGTCTATCATAATACTTCTTGAAATATTCAGATTTACAAACTCTTGCATTATTATCACTTAACTCTGCTCATATACTTAATTAACATGTATTCTTAAACCTTAATTTACACACACACACACACTTCAACATATGATTGTGGGTTGCATATTGGATTATTACATTATTTTTGTTCTTTTTTTATAGGTAACAACTAAGGGAAAGGGATAGTATATAATTAAAAAAAGAAAAAAAAGAAAAAAAATGAATGATAATAATAAAAATGTAGATAAGTTCGTAGCCTCCCTAATCTAAGCAATTAAGCCCGAAGGAGTGTTTTAACACCTAATACCCTAAAGTCAACTGACTTGGGAGCTATTGGCCCAACGCTTATTACATGGGTTGAGGAGAAAAGCTTAAGGGAATCAAACATTGCACTATCTACATATCAGTATCTGTGACCCGAGTTACTAAGCTTGTAGGGGTGTTTTAACACCTAATGCCCTAAGACCAACTGGCCTTGGAGTCATTAGCTGAAAGCTCGTTACATGGGTTAAAGATGCATGGTGTTTTAAATTGTATGTATATATATTAAAAAAAACAAAAAGAAAAGAAAAGAAGACAAAAATGATAATCTCAACCCAAGGAAGTTAACCTTAAAGATTAGAACACAAATTTTGTTTTCTTCCAAGAAAAGCCCTATAATTATGTGTTCATACATTGAGCACAAAAGAAAGGTTTTTGAATATCTTGTTAAGAGGTATTGAGCAGGTATATAAATTTAATGAGAGTTTGTTTATCTAGATAGATTAATGGAAGTTAAATGATGACTACCTTGCTTTGTGGAATTTGCAAAGTATTTTTCTATTTTAATGCTTTGATTACTAGGGACTAGTAATAAGCTAGTTGGGGGGTGTGATTGATACTCAAAAGTGCATTTTTATTATGGTTTTATATCATCATTTTGCACTTGAAGTATCAATAACTCCTTAACTAAAGTACGTTTTATAATAATCTATCTAATAATATAAGATACCTTAAATTTGTGGTAAATATCCATTTTAAATGCAGGCCTATCACATAAATGAAAGGATTGATTGATGACTTTAAGAACTTTAATTGCAAAGGCAAAGAGATGATCAAACTTAGAAAAGAGATGTCGGTGCAATCCAAACCAGAACACTGTTTAGTAATTGGATCATATCTGGAGCTATAGATCTCAGAATTACGTCTACTTTATATGGATGAAAAGGTAAGACATAGGCCTACAACTTTCATATAGAGCCCAAGATCTAAAAAGGCCATTTTCAAGTACAAATTGTTGCAACAACAAAGAAGCCCGAATTTGTCCTCCACCCCGAGCACTGTTCAGTATTTTGGCCATATTTGGAGTTTTAGAAGTCGAAATGAGCTGAAGTTTTTACACAAGAAAGCTGAGACAATTTCCTAGAACTTTCATGTTTTCAAGTGGCTCTAATTTTGACGTCATCAATGACGTTTTAGGCAGACAAGAGAAGATAAGGATTGTCACCAAGTCAAGGGTTGGTCATCTACTCATCAATTAGTCATCAAATCAATATTTCTCAATTTTGGCCTATAAAAGGAGGCATTTGCCATGCATTTAGGCATCTTGGTGTCCAGATCAAGATCATGCTCTTGTTTTCTCTCTTTGTATTCTTTATGCTTTGTTTTCATTAATATCAAGTTTATGCCTTTCATTTCCTTTGCTTTGCTTTGTTAAGTCTTATCTTATTTATGTTTTTATTTTGTTTATCTATTTTTCTTTCTTCTATTATGTCTAGCTAAGTTAATTATGTCAAGGTGAAAAGGTTTTACTAATGGTGTAAGAATAAGTATGGTATAAACTTAATATGGATTTTAATGTTTGATACTAACATGTTTTATATTTGTTATCTTGTTCACTTTTTAATACTTTGCTTGTTAAATGACTAATCTTGATTTATGTTGTATAACACTTGGTACAACAAATGTTTGGCACTTTCATAGCCCATACTGTATGGTATAATCGACACCTGAGTTATGAAAGGAACTTGATTTGTTGTTAACATAAGTTATAATCATGAATGCTTGACGAGATTTACAAGTATTAGTATTAATCAAATAAGATGACTAATGTAATCATGTTAACAATTTATAATCTGATTGGAACCTCCTTTATGTGTGGTTTACAATTGAATAATAAGAGTTTATATTATACTTGTTTGACATACCATTAGTGGAATATTATACTTCGACACTCCTGCACTTGGGAGAAGACATCAATCTTTTCGTCGTGTCATATACCCGTTTTGAACCAAGTGTAGGAGTGTAGCTCATGTTTGCTAGAAAATTGACAAAAGTGGAGGAGAAAGAAATATTATTTTCAAACCCTGTTTGAGCTGTTTTTTGCTATTTTTTTTATCCTTCCCCTTTACTCCTAAAATCATCAGGTTTTCTTAGGTTGATTAGGAGTCTTCATAATGCTAATTTTATTTTGTTTCAACTTAGGCTCTAATTCTGACTTAGTTTCGTATGATATCTAACCATTCTAGGTATATTCTATCACTCATGGCATGTTTAAAAATTGACCTATACCTTTATTAGGTCCTAGGGATCATTGTTTTTAAGACAGATTCTCAGTCAGATTTGGATGCTTTAGCATTGTCAGATCAAGAATCTTTTTTGACCAATTAGATTACTGCTAGTTTCTGTTCTATAAAATGATTTTTTTCTTACTTCGACTCCTTCATCAAAGTTGTAGTCCTAGACATGTTGATGATTTTGGGCTTTTGAATCACTTGATTTCATTATCAGAAGCTCAAGATATTCCTGTTTGAATATCCAACATGAAGGTAGAGAATTCTGCCGCAAGAAGGATATTGACTCGAGTCTGCACTAAAAAATTTCTATTTTTGGCTTAGTTTTTGTGATTTTTGTTCTTAGTTCATACTCTCATTCATGTCAAGATTCTCAGCATTCGTCAGTTTTTCAGTTAGACCCAGAAATCCCTTTTAACCAACTAGATTTCTGCCAGTTTCTGTTCTATAAAAAAGATTTTATCTCACTTTGATTTCTCATCAAAGTTTTAGTTCTAGATGTGTAGATCAATTTGGGGTTTTGATTCACTTGATTTTGATATCAGAAGCTCAAGATATTCCTATATCTAACGTGACGGCAGAAATTTTTGCCATGAGAAGGATATAGCCCAAGTTTGCGGGACTGATTCGAAGGATTTTTTCTGGACCAAGGACTAAATCAAAAGGTGTTAAAATGAGGGATTTAATTGAAGAAGGATATGGTAAGTGATTAGTACTTAAAAGTGCATTTTTATCATGGTTTTATATCATCATTTTGCACTTGAAGTATCAATAACTCCTTAATTAAAGCATGTTTTATAATAATATATCTAATACTATAAGATACCTTTAATTTATGGTAAATGTTCATTTTAAATGCAAGCCTATCACATAAATGAAAATATTGATTGATGACTTTAAGAACTTAAATTGCAAAGGCAAAGAGATGGTCAAACTTAGAAAAGAGATGTCGGTGCAATCCAAACCGGAACACTGTTCGGTAATTGGGTCATATCTGGAACTACAAATCTCAAATTTAGGTCCAATTTATATGGATGGAAAGGTAAGACATAGGCCTACAACTTCCATATGGAGCCCAAGATCTAAAAAGGCCATTTGCAAGTCCAAATTGTAGCAACAACAAAGAAGCCCGAATGAGCTGAATGTTTTACACAAGCTGAATGTTTTTCTTCTAGCCCGAGCACTGTTTGGTATTTTGGCCATATCTGGAGTTCTAGAAGTCCAAATGAGCTGAATGTTTTACACAAGCAAGCTGAGACAATTGCCTACAACTTTCATGTTTGCCACTAGCTCCAATTTTGATGTTATCAATGAAGTTTTGGGCAGATAAGAGAAGATAAGGATTGTCACCAAGTCAAAAGTTGGCCACCCACTTATCAATTAGTCATCAAATTAATAGTTCCCAATTTTAGCCTATAAAAGGAAGCATTTGTCATGCATTTAGGCATCTTGGTTTCCAGATCAAGATCATGCTCTTCCTTTCTCTTTTTGTATTTTTTGTAATGTTTATGCTTTACTTTCATTAATATCAAGTTTATGCCTTTCATTTCATTTCCTTTACTTAGTTAACTTTTATGTTCTTATTTTGTTTATCTATTTTTCTTTCTTTTATTATGTCTAGCTAAGTTAATTATGTCTAGGTGAAAAGGTTACACTAATGGTGGAAGAATAAGTATAGTGTAAACTTAATATGGACTTTAATGTTTGATACTAACATGTTTTATATTTGTTATCTTGTTCACTCTTTAATACTTTGCTTGTTAAATGACTAATCTTGATTTATGTTGTATAACACTTGGTACAACAAATTCTTGGCACTTTCATAGCCCATAATGTATGGTATAACCGACACCTGAGCTATGAAAGGAACTTGATTTGTTGTTAACATAAGTTATAATCATGAATGCTTGACGAGATTTACAAGTATTAGCATTAATTGAATAAGATGACTAATGTAATCATGTTAACAATATATAATCTGATGAGAACCTCCTTTGTGTGTGGTTTCCAATTCAATAATAAGAGTTTATACTATACTTGTTTGATATACCATTAGTGGAACCTCTAACCTTGACATTTGTTATTATTATTGTTTAATCCTTACATTAATTTTCCATCTCCAAGTTATCATCATCTTCTTCTTCTTCTCTTTCTTTATTATTATTATTATTATTATTATTATTACTACTACTACTATTATTATTATAGTTATTGTTGTTATTGTTATTATTGTTGTTTATAATTTGTACACTTAACCTCCCTGTAGTTCGACCCCGGTCTTGCCGGGTTATTTATTACTTCGACACTCCTGCACTTGGGAGAAGACATCAATCTTTTAGTCGTGTCAGTAAGCTAGAGAGGGGGGATGGATCATCATAAATGGAAGGATTTTTACCACACCGAATAAGGGAAATAAGACTTTGTAATTACACCCTCCATCTAATTTCTTTCCCTTTTTCTCTGTTGTTTTCCTTTCTCATCACGTCTAATTGTTGGAGCTGAAGACCACATTTTTATTACCTTATTTCAAAGGGATCACCTGGCCCTATGGAAGGAAAGAAAAGAGCCACACCATCCTCCAAAACTGGAAAGAAATCAGATGTAAAGCACCACCATAAAATCAGAATAATTGCAGTTTCCTTTTGCGTTTTTTATTGCAAATCAGTAGGGATTTGCGTCCTAGGATTAATGCATTGAATCCTTCCTAAATAGAGATATGTTAGACTATGTATAAGATATGTCAGACTATGTATAAGCCCCTCTAATGACCTAGGGCAGCTGAAGAAAAAGAGAGCAGAAAAGTGGCAGAAAAATAAGAAAAAAAGAGAGGAGAGGAGGAAAAAAAACAACAAAAAAAAGCATAAAAATAGAAAAGAGAGCAGAAAAATAAGAAAAGAGATGAGAAAATAGAGAACGGGAGAGAGACAGCAAAAGAAAAACAAGAAAGATGTCATTACTCCATCTATTTTCTGCAAATGAAAACTACAGGAACGGGAAAAGAAAGTTAGGAATCAGTAGAGAAACTAATAGAGGTGCAGAGTAAAGGAGGCAATAAGCAGACCCAAACACAGAACAAAAGAAGAAGGATGGACGCAGACTGAGCAACCATCACTCTTCTAACACCACTGCAGTTTCTTCGTCTCCAGGTTGGTTTTTTCCATTCACCTGTTGCATGCTTTCTTTTGCTTTGTATTTGCACTTTCAGCGTGGTCTTTCTCTTTATAAAGTATGTGTCTATACTATTCAAGTGAATTAATTCACTTGAACAATAGCTCTTCATTCACATTAGAGTGATTTAAAATTCCTAATGCCTTTATCATCTTCATGTATATCTGTAATGGAATATAATCTCAATAAGATATGAAGCAAGTTCTAGAGATACATATCATTGAAAGAATGCACACTCAAAGAATACAATGTTGAAGGCTCAAAAACTTATAATGGTATAACACTATAAAGTCAACATGGCATATTCTCAAAGTCAATTCCTAAACCAATTAAACCTTAAAATTTGCATGTATACTCTTTCATTTGATTTATATCTTCATCTATTTCAATTAATTCTCATACATAATACTCATATTCTCAAAAACCAATGAGAGTTAAAAAGATCAAACACAAAATTTATTTTTTTTAAGAACAACAAATAAAACTAAAATAAAAAAAACAAACATTCTCCCAATACCCCCACATTTAAAACACAGCATTGTCCTCAATGTTGAAATAAAAGCAAAGGAACATAAGAGAATGACAGAAAATAAATTAAAATACAAAAAAATAAAAGATAAGGAAAAAGAAAGCAAATCTGATTTTTCTTTTTATATGCTGGGTTGCCTCCCAATAAGCGCTTTTGTTTTATGTCATTGGCTTGACATGTGGCATGCTCATTCTTCATAGATTGGTTCAGCTAACTCTACAAAAGCGGTGAGTTCTGTCGTCCAACCTTCATAGAAAGGTTTCAAACGATGTTCATTGACCTTGAGTACTTTGCTGGTTTCTAAACTTGTAATTTCAACTGCACCATAAGGAAAAATATTAAAAACAACAAAGGGTTCAATCCAACAAGAGTGCAATTTTCCAGGAAAAAGTTCCAAATGCAAAAGATAAAAAGGGACTTTGTCTCCGACATGAAATTCCTTTCTTGTAAGCATTTGGTCATGAAGATTCTTAGTCTTTCCTTTGTAAATCCTTGCATTCTCGTAAGCATCATTTTGAATTTCTTCCAACTCTTGCAATTGCAATTTTGTTGCAATCTCAGCAGCATCATAATCCATGTTGCATTGTTTAATGGCCCAAAAGGCTTTGTGTTCAAGCTCCACCGGTAGGTGACATGCTTTCCCATAAATCATTCTATAAGGTGACATTTTTATAGGTGATTTATAAGCAGTCCTATAAGCCCAAAGTGCATCTCTAAGGCGTAGACTCCAATCTCGTCGGTTAGGTTGCACTGTTTTTTCCAAAATGAACTTGATTTCTCGATTGGAAATTTTAGCTTGGTCATTTATTTATGGATGATATGCTGTAGAAGTTTGATGAGTCACATGATATTTGCATAGCAATGCTTCCATGGAATGATTACAGAAATGAGTGCCACGATCACTAATGATAACTTTAAGGATGTCAAACCTATCAAATATGTGAGTCCTGACAAAATCTAAAACAACCTTAGCATCGTTAGTTCGTGTGGCTTTCGCTTCAATCTATTTGGACACATAATCAACGGCAAGAAGAATATAAAGATTTCCAAAAGAAAAAGGAAATGGACCCATAAAGTCAATACCCCAAACATAACAAATTTCACTTACAAGAATATTTGTTAAAGGCATTTGATTTTTATGAGTGATATTACCTGTTCTTTGGCATTTTTCACATGATTTGCAGAAGTGATATGTATCTTTAAAAATAGAAGGCCAATAGAAACCACTTTCAAGTACCTTGTGGGCTGTTCTTTTTGCTCCAAAATGCCCACCACAAGAATGAGAATAACAAAAGGTGAGAATGGAATGAAATTCATCCTGTGTTACACATCTCCTTACTACTTGATACACATAAAATTTCCACAAGTAAGGAGTATCCCAAAAATAATATTTAGCATCAACTTGTAACTTGTCCTTTTAGGATGTAGACAAACTTGGAAGGAATTCTTTGGTGACTAAATAGTTCACCAAATCAGCATACCATGGTCTTGTAGAGGAGTGTAGCATATACAATTGTTCATTAGGAAATGTTTCTCTTATTATTTTGGTTGGAATATCCTCGGTCCTTAGTCGACTCAAGTGATCAGCCATATGGTTTTCAGCACCTTTTTTATCTTTGATCTCAAAATTGAATTCCTGTAAAAGCAAGATCCACCTAATCAATCTTGGTTTGGACTCCTTCTTTTTTAAAAGATACCTGAGAGCTGCATGGTCAGTAAAAAAAATCACTTTTACACCAAGTAGATATGACTTGAATTTTTCAATAGCAAACACCATTGCAAAAAATTCCTTTTCAGTTGTATGGTAATTGCATTGTGCTCCATCTAATATGCGAGAAGCGTGGCTACATGCAAATTCTTCCCAATTCTTTGCCCAAACACAGCTCCTACCGCATAGTCACTTGCATCACACATTATCTTAAAAGGTTCATCCTAATTTGGTGGTTGGATGATAGGGGCAGATGTGACACATCTCGTAAGCTCATCATGGGCATCTTTACAGGCTTGATCAAACACAAAATCCACTTCTTTAGCTAATAGTTTGTACAAGGGTGCTGTGATCTTCAAGAAATCTTTGATAAAGCGTTGATAGAAACCTGCATGGCCTAGAAAAGAACAAACCTCCCTCACGCATGAGGGGTAAGGCAATGATGAAATAACATCTATCTTAGTTTTATTAACTTGTAATCCACGTGAAGACACAACATGCCTAAGAACTATTCCTTGTTCTACCATAAAATAACACTTTTCATAGTTCAAGACAAGGTTTGTTTCAATGCACCTTTTTAGGATCAAAGATAAATTTTCTAGAAATTTATCAAAAGAATCACCATACACCGTGAAATCATCCATAAAAACCTTGATTATTCTTTCAACATAGTCACAAAAAATACTCATCATGCATCTTTGAAAAGTTGCAGGAGCATTACAAAGACCAAAAGGCATTCTTCTATATGCATATGCACCAAATGGACATGTAAATGTACTTTTTTCTTGATCCTCGGGATTAATAACAATCTGATTGTATCCACTATATCCATCAAGAAAGTAATAAAAAGACTTACCTATTAAGCGTTCAAGCAATTGATCCATGAATGGTAATGGAAAATGATCTTTATGTGTAGAAAGATTGAGCTTTATGTAATCAACACACATTCTCCATCCACTCGAGATACGAGTAGGAATAAGCTCATCATTTTTATTTTTCTCCCACATGATTCTGATCTTTTTAGGCACCATATGGATTGGCACCACCCATTTTCTGTCAGTAATAGGGTAAATGATTCCTGCATCTAACAGTTTTAAAATTTCAGCTTTCACTACCTCCATCATTGGCGGGTTCAACCTCCTTTGCATTTTCCTTGTTGGTTGTGTTGTCCTCTAATAGTATGTGATGCATACACATTAAGGGACTAATGTCGTTGATGTCAGCTAAAGTCCATCCAATGGTCGTCTTGTGATCACATAATAACTTCACAAGTTTTTCCTCTTGCATACTTGTCAAACCTTTTGCTATGATAATAGGAAGTGTATTGTTATCGCCAATGAATACATCCTTTAAATTATTGGGCAAAGGTTTTAATTCTAACTCAGGGGCTTGTAAAATTAATGGTAAAAGCTTTTTATGTGAGAGTACTAAATCAATAAAAGCATTACCATAGGGAATGGTTTGTAAAGCTTGTAAGGCCAATACTAATTCGTGCATGTTTTGGGGAACATAAATGTGCCTCTCCATCTCTTTTATCTTAGTAAAATCATAGCCATAGCTCAAAGCTACGATTAATCCATCTTCACAATCAAAATCATGAACTTGCTGCACACACTTATCAATTTGGTTAGAGCATGTGATAGAATAAACATTGCTATAAGGATATTTCATTGCATCATGAAAATTAAATTCAATTTTTTCATCTCCTACCTCTGTAGACAAGGTATCCTTACCACAATCAATCTTTGTGTTAGCAGTTTTCAAGAATGGTCTCCCAAACAATATAGGAGTGTTGGTTGATGAATCACAAGAATCATGTTCCATATCAAGAATATAAAAGTCACATGGAATAACCAAAGTATCAATCTTGACTAGGAAATCCTCTATCACACCAAATGGATAAACAAAACTACGATCCGCAAGTTGTATTACAATGCTAGTTTAATGCAAAGGCTCAAGACTAAGATAATCATATACATGTTTGGGCATAATGATTAGTACTTAAAAGTGTATTTTTATCATGGTTTTATATCATCATTTTGCACTTGAAGTATCAATAACTCCTTAACTAAAATATGTTTTATAATAATGTATCTAATAATATAAGATACCTATAATTTGTGGTAAATGTCTATTTTTAATGCAGGTCTATCACATAAATGAAAGGATTGATTGATGACTTGAAGAACTTAAATTGCAAGGATAAAGAGATGGCCAAACTTAGAGAAGAGATGTCGGTGCAATCCAAACCGGAACACTGTTCGGTAATTGGGCCATATCTGGAGCTACAGATCTCAGATTTAGGTCCAATTTATATGGATGGAAAGGTAAGACATAGGCCTACAACTTTCATATGGAGCCCAAGATCTAAAAAGGCCATTATCAAGTCCAAATTGTAGCAACAACAAAGAAGCCCGAATCTGTCTTCCAGCCCGAGCACTGTTCGGTATTTTGGCCATATCTGGAGTTCTAGAAGTCCAAATGAGCTGAATTTTTTACACAAGAAAGCTGAGACAATTGCCTACAACTTTCATGTTTGCACCTGGCTCCAGTTTTGACGTTATCAATGACGTTTTGGGCAGACAAGAGAAGATAAGGATTGTCACCAAGTCAAAAGTTGGCCACCCACTTATCAATTAGTCATCAAATCAATAGTTCCCAATTTTGGCCTATAAAAGGAGGCATTTGCCATGCATTTAGGCATCTTGGTTTCCAGATCAAGATCATGCTCTTCCTTTCTCTCTTTGTATTTTTTGTAATGTTTATGCTTTGCTTTCATTAATAGTAAGTTTATGCCTTTCATTTCCTTTTCTTTACTTAGTTAACTTTTATGTTCTTATTTTGTTTATCTATTTTGCTTTCTTTCATTATGTCTAGCTAAGTTAGTTATGTCAAGGTGAAAAGGTTACACTAATGGTGTAAGAATAAGTATAATGTAAACTTAATATGGACTTTAATGTTTGATACTAACATGTTTTATATTTGTTATCTTGTTTACTCTTTAATACTTTGCTTGTTAAATGACTAATCTTGATTTATGTTGTATAACACTTGGTACAACAAATGCTTGGCACTTTCATAGCCCATAATGTATGGTATAACCGACACCTGAGCTATGAAAGGAACTTGATTTGTTGTTAACATAAGTTATAATCATGAATGCTTGACGAGATTTACAAGTATTAGCATTAATTGAATAAGATGACTAATGTAATCATGTTAACAATATATAATCTGATTGGAACCTCCTTTGTGTGTGGTTTCCAATTCAATAATAAGAGTTTATACTATACTTGTTTGATATACCATTAGTGGAACCTCTAACCTTGACATTTGTTATTATTATTGTTTAATCCTTACATTAATATTTCATCTGTAAGTTCTCAACATCATCATCTTCTTCTTCTTCTCTTTCTTTCTTTATTATTATTATTATTATTATTATTAGTACTACTACTACTACTACTACTAGTATTATTATTATTATTATTATTATTATTATTATTATTATTATTAGTACTACTACTACTACTACTACTAGTATTATTATTATTATTATTATTATTATTATTATTATTATTATTATTATTATTAGTACTACTACTACTACTACTACTAGTATTATTATTATTATTATTATTATTATTATTATTATTATTATTATTATTATTATTATTATTATTATTATTACTATTGTTGTTATTGCTATTATTGTTGTTTATAATTATTGTCTATAATTTGTACAATTAACCTCCCTGTGGTTCGACCCCGGTCTTGCCGGGTTATTTATTACTTCGACACTCCTGCACTTGGGAGAAGACATCAACCTTTTAGTCGTGTCAAGTTTTTGGCGCCGTTGCCGGGGAGGTAAGTTCTTTTATAAATTATAGTATTTATTTTATTTTCTCTTTTCACTTTTCTTGTATAAACTTTGTTTCTTTTTATTTTGTTTTCTTCCTCCTTCTTTTGCTTTCTTATTCTTCTTTTTATTTTATTCCTACACGTGCATGAGAGTGTGGTCACGTATATCAAGTGGTAGACTTTGTAGGATATCCTCATCATTTTCAAAAAATATGGCCGAAGAAGATAATCAATCACTTCAAAATGAGAATAATGAGAATAACCGTGCTAGAACACTTAGAGACCACATGAATCCCACAAGAACAAGTGCACCATCATGCATAGTTTTTCCTCCTGATGCATCTCATTTTAATTTTAAACCAGGTATTATTCAACTTTTACCTTCTTTTCATGGTTTTGAATTGGAAAATCCATACTTGCATTTAAGGGAATTTGAGGAGGTGTGCAACACATATAATAACTTAAATTGTAGCATGAACACCATCAGATTAAAGCTTTTTCCTTTTTCATTAAAAGATAAAGCTAAAACATGGCTACAAAATTTAAGACCAGGATCCATTCGTGCTTGGGATAAAATGCAACAACAATTTTTAAAGAAGTTTTTCCCATCTCATAGAACAAACTCTTTCAAGAGACAAATCACCACTTTCACTCAAAAACCAGGAGAAACATTTTACAAATGTTGGGATAGGTATCGAGACTTGCTTAGTACTTGCCCTCATCATGGTTTTGAAACATGGAGATTGGTTTCATATTTCTATGAAGGGTTAACACCTAAAGATAGGCAAATGGTTGAATTGATGTGCAATGGAACTTTTGAAGATAAAGACCCTGATGAAGCAATGGAGTACTTAGACTTGTTAGCTGAAAATGCTCAAAATTGGGACACCGCGGGTACATATGAGGCACCGAGTAAAACTCAACCTCATACATCTAGTGGAGGTATGTACAACTTTAGGGAAGATCATGACCTTCAAGCCAAGTTTGCATCTTTAGCTAGAAAAGTCAAGGCACTAGAATTGAAAAAGAGTGGTCAATTAAACTCTGTTGAAAACATTGTGTGTCAAATCTGTGAAACAAATGAAGACTCAACCAATAACTGTCCAACCTTGCCTTCTTTTAAGAAATGTCTCCATGAACAAGCTCATGCTTTAAATAGTTTCCAAAGGCCCAACCACAACCCATACTCCCAAACATACAATCCTGGTTGGAGAAATCACCAAAACTTCAGTTGGAAAAGTGACAATGCACAAACTTCACAATCACAGTTTCAAGCACACCATAATTTTCAAAATTATCATGGATATGCACCTTCTTATGCTCCACCTCTTAGAAGTAATTTTGAGAAAACTTTGTATGCATTCATTGAAAAGCAAGAGACAATCAACACTCAACTTGCTCAAAGCATAACAGATTTTAAAGATACTCTTGCAAAATTCACATCTGCTCTCAATTTCCAAGAGAAAGGTAAGTTTCCATCTCAACCACAACAAAATCCTAAGGGGCAATACAATGCAAATGTAAGTAGTTCCAGAAGCCAACACATGGATCAAGTCAAATCAGTCACTACTCTACGCAGTGGTAAGGTTATTGAAAAACCCTCTCTTGAACCTTATGAGAAAGATGATGAGTCAACTTCTAGGAGAAAGGAAGGGGTTGAATCTGAAAATTGCAAAGAAACGACTGATTCTCCGCCAGCACTTCCATTTTCTCATGCCATGACCAATCAGGAAGAAATCGAGGATGAAAAAGGCATCGAAAAGGTTGATGCAAATCTTTTATCAAAAGTGACAACAGATTCGACACCCGACATCACACCAATCGATGATTACTTTCCTGATGAATCTCTACTTTCTCTTAATTCAATGCCTTGGTTTGCTAAAAATATCAATTTTCTTGCTTCAGGATTTTTGCCAACTCATTGGAGTATTGAAGACCAAAGAAAATTTTTGAGTAACGAGCAAAATTTTTATTGGGATGACCCTTACTTATTCAATTATTGTCCTGATCAAATATTTCAAAAATGCATTCTCGACAATGAGGTAAGTAATTTCATTAAATTTTGTTACTCTAAGGCATGTGGGGATCATTTCTCATCAAAAAAGAGGATTGTAGAAATCTTACAAAGTGAATTTTACTGGCCCATCATATTCAAGGAGTCAAATGCATTCCGCAAAAACTGTGAAAATTGTCAGAAGGTGGGATTTATTTCAAAACACAGAGAGTCTTTAGATAATCTTCTATTGACTCTTAAGTCTCATCATAGTCGAGATAAGCATCGTGTAATTCATGACTTATGAATCCATTTTCATAAAGAACATCTTGACTTAGTCTTGGGAATCTGACTAAAAAAGACCCTGTTTGCCAGTTTTTAAGAAAACTGGATGGGAAGCCTATCCCCGACCCATTGAGGGCGTTTAAGCTGTTCTTGGACGTAAAACCAAGGGAAGATGTGAGCCACATTCACAACTGTGATTTGAATTTTTTTTGTTTGTAAAAACTTGTGTCTTTTGGTTTTATTATTGTGTTTTGTTATTTCATATTTTTGTTTCAGTGTGTTTTAGGTTTTGTCAGTGTTCGTTATTTCAGGTGATATCTTCTATACTCTATCTTTCTACCTTAGAACATTGAGGACAATGTCTCGTTTTGGTTGGGGGGAGAGGGTAGTAGTTGATAAAAAAAAAATTGTTTTTCATTTCATAAAGCATGTGCATAATTGTTGTTACTAGGATGGTAGAATAAAGGAGTTCTTTTGTTAAAGTGACTCTTGAGACGCATCTTAGTAACCATTCTTAACAAGGTCTATTATCATACTTCCTGAAATATTCAGGTTTACAAACTCTTGTATTGTTACCACTTAATTCTGCTCATATACTTATTTAACATGTATTCTTAAACCTTAATTTACACACACACACTTTAACATATGATTGTGGGTTGCATATTGGATTATTACATTATTTATGTTCTTTTGTTAAAGGTAACAACTAAGGGAAAGAGATTGTATATAATTAAAAAAAAAAAGAAAAAAAGAAAAGAAAAAAGAAAAAAGAAAAAAAATGATGATAATAAAAATGTAGATAAGTTTGGTTTCGTAGCCTCCCTAACCTAAGCAATTAAGCCCGAAGGGGTGTTTTAACACCTAATACCCTAAAGTCAACTGACTTGGGAGCTATTGGCCCAACGCTTGTTACATGGGTTGAGGAGAAAAGCTTAAGGGAATCAAACATTGCACTATCTATATATTAGTATCTGCGACCCGAGTTACTAAGCTCGTAGGGGTGTCTTAACACCTAATGCCCTAAGACCAACTGGTCTGGGAGTCATTAGCTGAAAGCTCGTTACATGGGTTAAAGATGCATGATGTTTTTAAATTATATGTATATATTTAAAAAAAAAAGACAAAAAAAAAAGACAAAAATAATAATCCCAACCCAAGGAAGTTAACCTTAAACATTAGAACAAAAATTTTGTTTTCTTCCAAGAAAAGCCCCATAATTATGTGTTGATACATTGAGCACAAAAGAAAGGTTTATTAATATCTTGTTAAGTCGTATTGAGCAGATATATAAATTTAATGAGAGTTTGTTTATCTGGATAGATTAATGGAAGTTAAATGATGAATACCTTGCTTTGTGAAATTTGCAAATTGTTTTAACGCTTTAATTACTAGGGACTAGTAATAAGCTGGTTGAGGGGTGTGATTAGTACTTAAAAGTGTATTTTTATCATGGTTTTATATCATCATTTTGCACTTGAAGTATCAATAACTCCTTAACTAAAATATGTTTTATAATAATGTATCTAATAATATAAGATACCTATAATTTGTGGTAAATGTCTATTTTTAATGCAGGTCTATCACATAAATGAAAGGATTGATTGATGACTTGAAGAACTTAAATTGCAAGGATAAAGAGATGGCCAAACTTAGAGAAGAGATGTCGGTGCAATCCAAACCGGAACACTGTTCGGTAATTGGGCCATATCTGGAGCTACAGATCTCAGATTTAGGTCCAATTTATATGGATGGAAAGGTAAGACATAGGCCTACAACTTTCATATGGAGCCCAAGATCTAAAAAGGCCATTATCAAGTCCAAATTGTAGCAACAACAAAGAAGCCCGAATCTGTCTTCCAGCCCGAGCACTGTTCGGTATTTTGGCCATATCTGGAGTTCTAGAAGTCCAAATGAGCTGAATTTTTTACACAAGAAAGCTGAGACAATTGCCTACAACTTTCATGTTTGCACCTGGCTCCAGTTTTGACGTTATCAATGACGTTTTGGGCAGACAAGAGAAGATAAGGATTGTCACCAAGTCAAAAGTTGGCCACCCACTTATCAATTAGTCATCAAATCAATAGTTCCCAATTTTGGCCTATAAAAGGAGGCATTTGCCATGCATTTAGGCATCTTGGTTTCCAGATCAAGATCATGCTCTTCCTTTCTCTCTTTGTATTTTTTGTAATGTTTATGCTTTGCTTTCATTAATAGTAAGTTTATGCCTTTCATTTCCTTTTCTTTACTTAGTTAACTTTTATGTTCTTATTTTGTTTATCTATTTTGCTTTCTTTCATTATGTCTAGCTAAGTTAGTTATGTCAAGGTGAAAAGGTTACACTAATGGTGTAAGAATAAGTATAATGTAAACTTAATATGGACTTTAATGTTTGATACTAACATGTTTTATATTTGTTATCTTGTTTACTCTTTAATACTTTGCTTGTTAAATGACTAATCTTGATTTATGTTGTATAACACTTGGTACAACAAATGCTTGGCACTTTCATAGCCCATAATGTATGGTATAACCGACACCTGAGCTATGAAAGGAACTTGATTTGTTGTTAACATAAGTTATAATCATGAATGCTTGACGAGATTTACAAGTATTAGCATTAATTGAATAAGATGACTAATGTAATCATGTTAACAATATATAATCTGATTGGAACCTCCTTTGTGTGTGGTTTCCAATTCAATAATAAGAGTTTATACTATACTTGTTTGATATACCATTAGTGGAACCTCTAACCTTGACATTTGTTATTATTATTGTTTAATCCTTACATTAATATTTCATCTGTAAGTTCTCAACATCATCATCTTCTTCTTCTTCTCTTTCTTTCTTTATTATTATTATTATTATTATTATTAGTACTACTACTACTACTACTACTAGTATTATTATTATTATTATTATTATTATTATTATTATTATTATTAGTACTACTACTACTACTACTACTAGTATTATTATTATTATTATTATTATTATTATTATTATTATTATTATTATTATTATTATTATTATTAGTACTACTACTACTACTACTACTAGTATTATTATTATTATTATTATTATTATTATTATTATTATTATTATTATTATTATTATTACTATTGTTGTTATTGCTATTATTGTTGTTTATAATTATTGTCTATAATTTGTACAATTAACCTCCCTGTGGTTCGACCCCGGTCTTGCCGGGTTATTTATTACTTCGACACTCCTGCACTTGGGAGAAGACATCAACCTTTTAGTCGTGTCACATAACACTAATGGATGCACCTAAATCGCACAAGGCCCTTTTGAAACTAGCATTACCAATAACATATGGGATAGGAAACGCACCTAGGTCTTTTTGCTTCAAAGGCATATTCTTTTGAACAACAGCAGGTACAACTTCACCCATACTTACCATTTCATGACCTTTCAATTTGAAAGCTCTCTTGGTAGCACACAACTCCTTCAAAAATTTGGCATACTTGGAAATTTGCTTGATGGCATCAAGCAAAGGAATGTTGAGTTCTACTTTTTTTAAAACCTCTAAAATCTCTTTTTCTTTTTCCTCTTTCTTTAACCTAGAAGAACTCATAGAAAGGGTGGAATTGCTTTAAAACTAGAATTCATTGAGTGAGGAGTTACCTTGTTAGTCGATGTTTTAGTTTGTGGAGGAGGATGATGATGTTCCTTCCTTGTACTCAATTCAGTTTCTATCTCTTCTTCTTCCTCTATCTTAATTTGTTTTGACCTTTTCTCTTCAAGTTCTTTCCCACTTCTCAACATGATCGCACTTACATTCTCTTTTGGATTCAATGCTTGGGAGGGTAATTTTTCATTCATTTGTGCCTCTAATTTCCCTACACTTGAAGCTACTTGCCCCATTTGCTTCTCCAAGTTGTGAATACTTGACCTTGTTTCCTGTTGAAAAGACATGACATTTTTTTGTAAGGTAATAGTATTAGAAGCCAAAGTTTTCATCATCTCACGAACATCATCATTGGATGACGACCCCGTAACATTGGAGTTTGTGAATGGATGGGGTTGTCTTGCTTGATAATTCTGTTAGGGTTGAAATCCATGGGGATGGAACTATCGGGCTTGATTGCCTTGTTAGGATGGGTTGTCATACCGTAAGTTGGGATGATCTCTCCATCCGGGATTGTACGTGTTGGAAAAGGGATCATATTTATGCTAGGTTTGTCCATTGAATGCTCCATCAATTGCATGAGCTTGTTCAATGTAATCTTCTTGCATTGTTGGGCACATATCCGAAGCATGTCCTTGTAAGGAGCATATGCTACAAACTTTTACCTGCTGCACATTTCCACAAGCCAAAGAACGCACAAGAGAAGTAAGATCATTAACTTTATTTTTAAGGTTAGAAACACTTACCTCATTTACTCGTTTGTTGGAGAAGTCTCCACGAGTGCCAAATTATTTTGAGTTAGCTACCATATTTGAGATCAATTGGCGTGCAGCCTCGGGTGTCTTATCCACCAATGCACCTCCATTTGCAGCATCGATGATACTACAGTCAATAGGCATCAATCTTTCATAGAAGTATTGAATGAGCAGCTAATCGGGTATTTGATGATGAGGGCATTGAATGCATAGTTGCTCAAATCTTTCCTAATACTCAGAAAGTGTCTCTTCATAAGATTGCTAAATCCCACATATTTCTTTTCTTATGTTGGCAACTCAAGATGCTAAGAAATACTTCTCAAGAAAAATCTTCTTCATGGCATTCCAAGTTCTAATAGATCCTGGGAGAATAGAGAAAAGTCATGACTTTGCTGCCCCTTTTAAAGAGAAAGGGAAAGCTTTCAAGTTAACTTGTTCTTCATCAACTCCATTTGGTTTCATGTCAACACAAACCATATAGAACTCCTTGAGATGAGTATGAGGATCTTTTCCTGCAAGACCATTAAATGTTGGTAAAAAATGTATAAAATCATATTTGAGCTCAAAGTTTATATTATTGTCAATATTTATGCATAGTGGCTGATTTTCCATGTTAGGAGCAGCAAGCTCCTTGAGTGTTTATTGTCATGCAATAGTCATGGTGTTTAGACGAGCTTCCTTGCGTAACCTGCGTAAAGTTTTTTTCTATTTCGAGATCTAATTGCACTTGAATTTGATTAGTAGAACGAGTTACTGGCATAAATCATCAAGAAAACTCAAAAGAAACCAATCACATAAGAGACTGAAAACAATGCAAATTATACGAAAATCCTACGCTAGAAAACTAAAATTGCCTAAAAACCTTAGAAAACAATGGAATTTGGCCTTAATAGGGCGGGGCTAGTATTATATTACTAGTCTTGTTCAGAAATTCATTTTCCTTCAGGAAAAGAAAAGCCAAAACCTAATTCCATAAACAATTTTGTTTTGAACAGTACTGCTGTCGCAAGTGAACAGTAGCGTCGCAAGCAAAAGAAATTATGTTTCTCTGTTTTTATTGCAGAAATATAAATAAAAAATCATAGCAACTAAAAATAATAGTACAAGCATAAGAATCAACTAAAATATTTCCCCGAAAACAATGCCAAAATTTATTATGATGTCGTGGTTGCACAAATTAATTACCCTAACTTAAAACACAACACACAAGATAGTATAAAGCAAACAAGGGGTCGATCCCACAAGGAAGATTTAGGTCAGATTTTTATGTTATATGTTATGCAATTGGGGGGTTTTGATTTGTAATGATCTAAACTATGGAAGAAATTAAACTAGCAAACAAAATCAATTGAAATCAAAATTTATCAAGAAAACAAACCTTAGTTGCAAGCACACATCCACCAACAGAATTAGAACTGACACGACGAAAAGATTGATGTCTTCTCCCAAGTGCAGGAGTGTCGAAGTAATAAATAACCCGGCAAGACCGGGGTCGAACCACAGGGAGGTTAATTGTACAAATTATAGACAACAATTATAAGCAACAATAATAGCAATAATAACAACAATAATAACAATAACAACAACAACTATAATAATAATAATAATAATAATAATAATAATAATAATAATAATAGTAGTAGTAGTAGTAGTAGTAGTAGTAGTAGTAGTAGTAGTAGTGATAAAGAAAGAGAAGAAGAAGAAGATGATGATAACTTGGAGATGGAAAATTAATGTAATGATTAAACAATAATAATAACAAATGTCAAGGTTAGAGGTTCCACTAATGGTATATCAAACAAGTATAGCATAAACTCTTATTATTGAATTGGAAACCACACACAAAGGAGGATACAATCAGATTATATATTGTTAACATGATTACATTAGTCATCTTATTCAATTAATGCTAATACTTGTAAATCTCGTGAAGCATTCATGATTATAACTTATGTTAACAACAAATCAAGTTCCTTTCATAGTTCAGGTGTCGGTTATACCATACATTATGGGCTATGAAATTGCCAAGTATTTGTTGTACCAAGTGTTATACAACATAAATCAAGATTAATCATTTAACAAGCAAAGTATTAAAGAGTGAACAAGATAACAAATATAAAACATGTTAGTATCAAACATTAAAGTCCATATTAAGTTTACATTATACTTATTCTTCCACCATTAGTGTAACCTTTTCACCTTGACATAATTAACTTAGCTAGACATAATAAAAGAAAGAAAAATAGATAAACAAAATAAGAACATAAAAGTTAACTAAGTAAAGGAAATGAAATGAAAGGCATAAACTTGATATTAATGAAAGTAAAGCATAAACATTACAAAAAATACAAAGAGAGAAAGGAAGAGCATGATCTTGATCTGGAAACCAAGATGCCTAAATGCATGACAAATGCTTCCTTTTATAGGCTAAAATTGGGAACTATTAATTTGATGACTAATTGATAAGTGGGTGGCCAACTTTTGACTTGGTGACAATCCTTATCTTCTCTTGTCTACCCAAAACTTCATTGATAGCGTCAAAATTGGAGCTAGTGGCAAACATGAAAGTTGTAGACAATTGTCTCAGCTTGCTTGTGTAAAACATTCAGCTCATTTAGACTTCTAGAACTCCAGATATGGCTAAAATACTGAACAGTGCTTGGGCTGGAAGACAGATTCAGGCTTCTTTGTTGTTGCTACAATTTGGACTTGAAAATGGCCTTTTTAGATCTTGGGCTCCATATGAAAGTTATAGGCCTATGTCTTACCTTTCCATCCATATAAATTGGACCTAAATCTGAGATATATAGCTCCAGATATGACCCAATTACTGAACAGTGTTCTGGTTTGGATTGCACCGACATCTCTTTTCTAAGTTTGGCCATCTCTTTATCCTTGCAATTTAAGTTCTTAAAGTCATCAATCAATCCTTTCATTTATGTGATAGGCATGCATTTAAAATGAACATTTACCACAAATTAAAGGTATCTTATATTATTTGATATATTATTATAAAACATGTTTTAGTTAAGGAGTTATTGATACTTCAAGTGCAAAATGATGATATAAAACCATGATAAAAATGCACTTTTAAGTACTAATCAAGAACCAATCCTTGAAATAAAAATAAAATTTATATTTTGAATTTTATCTTTTCTTAATATTGGTTAATTAACGAATCTGCCATATAATTAACCCTAACCAACAAACAATCACAATGTCCGCATTAATGATTTAGTTCAATGGCAGCCCTAAGAACTAGATATTTGAGTGTTCTCCCTAAGTTTAGTAATGTAGTTCCGCCACAATTATCAAGCTTAGTTGTTTCACAAGTTCATACATCACAACTCCGTTTTTGATATCAAACTTAGCAATAAATTGTTCACAATAATAACTTAGAGTTCCACTCTAGCAATTATCAACAACAATTATAGAAATATGCATAGAAAAACAATCATACTCATTCATAATATAAACTAAAAATAAATTAAAGAATAAATTTCACAGTTCTTAAAATCTAAAGGTTTGTTGTGTCCTTGCAACCAAGAAAATAGCTTAGTCTTGCATAATTATTGAACAACTACTCTTAAAGAATGAAGAGAGCATGATTTTTGGGTTTGTAGAGAAGAGAATTTGTGTTTTTTAACTTCTGGTGGTTGCCCCCTTCTCTCCTCTCTCTCTCTTTCTTTTTATATGCTAAGAAACCCTAGTTCCTAATTAACATTTAAGTACTTCAATAACTATTTTCCCTAAAAAAGAGAAATAGCCTTTCATGAAATCTTCAAGCTCTGACTCATAGGAGCTAAATTACTGATATAAAAACTTGGATGATGATTTCGAAGCTTCGAAACATAATCTGGACTCGTTTCTTCACAAAACCTGATTGTTGGTAGAATTTAGTTGTCATCTTTGAAAAATCATATCTCCCTCATCTAACATCAGTTTTGGCTAAAATTTGGAGAGTTTATAGACCTTTGAGTCAGGAATCCAAAAAGATTAAGTTTGCATAAATTGGACTTTTATAGCTCTAGATATTGAATTTTGAATGGACAAAGGTCAAAAATAGTAGAATGCGAGATTTGACTTTGAAGGATGTGATTTCCATGATCTTTCTCTTTTTATTTTTCTTACATTACATTTCTAGAAAGGTATGGATGTTATCTTTTTAGTGCTACTAGAATCACTTTATTTCGATCTCTAGAACTTACGCTCTGCACAAAACATCAACTAAACATCAAATCTGCCAATTATCTTCAATTTACTCCTTTTTGTATTTGTCAACCAAAAGTGCCTTCAAAACATAAAATAAAGAATATCAAGACATTTTACATATAAAACATGGACAAAACATTAGGTAAATATGGGTGAAACTATTGAATAATACGATTACATTAGGCTTGTTCATGGAGACATTCCTTAAAAGAAGGCAAGGTTGGATAGTTATTGGTTAAGTGTTCATTTGTTTCACATATTTGACACACAATGTTTTCAACAGATTTTAATTGACCACTCCTTTTCAATTATAGTGCCTTGACTTTTCTAACTAAAGATGCAAACTTGGCTTGAAGGTCATGATTTTTCCTAAGGTTGTACATACCTCCACTAGATGTATGAGGTTGAGTTTTACTCGGTGCCTTATAAGTACCCGCGGTGTCCTAATTTTGAGCATTTTCAACTAACAAGTCTAAGTACTCCATTGCTTCATCAGGGTCTTTATCTTCAAAAGTTCCATTGCACATCAATTCAACCATTTGCCTATCTCTAGGTGTTAACCCTTTATAGAAATGTGAAACCAATCTCCATGTTTCAAAACCATGATGAGGGCAAGTACTAAGCAAGTCTCGATACCTATCTCAATATTGGTAAAATGTTTCTCCTGGTTTTTGAGTGAAAGTGGTGATTTGTCTTTTGAAAGAGTTTGTTCTATGAAATGGAAAAAACTTCTTTAAAAATTATTGTTTCATTTCATCACAAGCACAAATGGATCCTAATCTCAAATTTTATAGCCATGTTTTAGCTTTATCTTTTAATGAAAAGAAAAAAGTTTTAATCTGATGGTGTTCATGCTACAATTTAAATTATTATATGTGTTACAGACCTCCTTAAATTCTCTTAAATGCAAGTATGGATTTTCTAATTCTAAGCCATGAAAAGAAGGTAAAAGTTAAATAATGTCTGGCTTAAAATTAAAATGAGATGTATCGGCAGGAAAAACTATGCATGATGGTGCACTTGTTCTTGTGGAATTCATGTGGTTTCTAAGTGTTCTAGAACGGTTATTCTCATTATTTTCATTATAAAGTGATTGATTATCTTCTTCGGCCATATTTTCTGAAAATGATGAGGATACCCCACAAAATTTACCACTTGATGTACGTGACCACACTCTCATGCACGTGTAGGAATAGAATAAAAGGAAAAAGAAAACAAAAGAAGAAGAAACAAGAGAAAAGAAACAAAGTTATATACAAAAAAAGTGAAAAGAGAAAATAAAATAAATATTATAATTTATACAAAACTTACCTCTCCAGAAATGGCGCCAAAAACTTAACATGATTAAAAGATTAATGTCTTCTTCCAAGTGCAGGAGTGTCGAAGTAATAAATAACCCTGCAAGACCGGGGTCGAACTACAGGGAGGTTAATTATACAAATTATAAATAACAATAATACAACAACAATAATAACAACAACAACAACAACAACAACAACAACAATAATAATAATAACAACAATAACAATAACAATAATAATAATAAAGAAAAAAAAAAGAGAAGAAGAAAAAGAAGATGAGAACTTTGAAATGGAATATCAATGTAATGATTAAACAATGATAATAACAAATGTCAAGGTTAGAGATTCCACTAATGGTATGTCAAATAAGTATAGTATAAACTCTTATTATTCAATTGAAAACCACACACAAAGGAGGTTCCAATCGTATTATAGATTATTAACATGATTATATTAGTCATCTTATTCAATTAATGCTAATACTTGTAAATTTCATCAAGCATTCATGATTATAACTTATATTAACAACAAATCAAGTTCCTTTCATAGCTCAGGTGTGGGTTATACCATACAGTATGGGCTATAAAAGTGTCAAGCATTTGTTGTACTAAGTGTTATACAACATAAATCAAGATTAGTCATTTAACAACCAAAGTATTAAAGAGTGAACAAGATAACAAATATAAAACATGTTAGTATCAAACATTAAAATCCATATTAAGTTTACACTATACTTATTCTTACACCATTAGTGTAATCTTTTCACCTTGACATCATAAACTTAGCTAAACATAATGAAAGAAAGAAAAATAAATAAATAAACTAAAAACATAAATAAGATAAAATTTAACTAAGTAAATGAAAGGAAATGAAAGGCATAAACTTGATATTAATGAAAGCAAAGCATAAACATTACAAAAAATACAAAGAGAGAAAGCAAGAGCATGATCTTGATCTGGAAACCAAAATGCCTAATGCATGGCAAATGCCACTTTTTATAAGCCAAAATTGGAAACTATTGATTTGATGACTAATTGATGAGTGGGTGACCAACTCCAGATATGGGTCAAATACTAAAAGGTGCTCGGGTTGGAAGACATATTCGGGCTTCTTTATTATTGCTCCAATTTAGACTTGAAAATAACCTTTTTAGATATAGGTTCCATATGAAAGTTGTAGGCCTATGTCTTACCTTTCCATCCATATAAAGTGGACCTAAATCTGAGATCTACAGCTCTAGATATGACACAATTACTGAACAATGTTCCGGTTTGGACTGCACCGACGTCTCTTTTCTAAGTTTGGCCATCTCTTTGTCCTTTCAATTTCAGTTCTTAAATTCATCAATCAGTCCTTTCATTTATGTGATAGGCATGCATTTAAAATGAATATTTATCATAAATTAAAGGTATCTTATATTATTAGATATATTATTATAAAACATGCTTTAGTTAAGGAGTTATTGATACTTCAAGTGTAAAATGATGATATAAAACCTTGATAAAAATACACTTTTAAGTATCAATCAGAGTGTTGTCATTGGTTGTAGTGATGGAGGCCAGCGATGATTGTAGTGGTGGCTGAAGGCCACGGTGGAGAGGGAAAGATTGAAATTTTGTAGAATCCTGCAGAAAAAACTGGTTTTTGGCTTACTTTAGACCCAATTTTCTCCTCTTTCAAGTTATCAATGGAGCCTCTATTTATAGGAGATGGAAGAGGGTAATCTTGTCATCGTCTGGAAAAAATTTCCAGCTCTTGATTCGACTCAAAGGATCTAAACTGTTAGTTCAAAGTGTGCACCTCGAACTGCTAAATTTGGGAGCCCAAGGTTGTGGGTTGCTCGAGATGGCCACTTTAGGCTGACCAACAAAGCCGTTTTGAATCTTATAAACCTGACCGGACAATTCACGAGGCTAGAGGGGTAGTATATGGCATTTTGGTGCAAGATTTGTCACTTTTACGGGTCAAACGAGGCATTAAACATTCACATAAAACCACTACCCCGATAGTTTTTTTTAGGAAAGAAGATGAACAGTGACTAGCCTATTTTTTAACTCAAAAAACAACATCGTTTTGGGTAAAACTTCAACTTCAGCCCTGAATGTACGCGCCTTTTTCATTATAGTCCTTGGTCTCAAATTTATGCAATTTTACCCCTAATTGACCATTAAACTTTCAATTTCTTCAATTTGACCCCTGATTTCACTTAATTAACTTGGTAAAAATTAAATTTGATCTCTTAAAATTCCAATCTTCTCAATTAAGCCCAAATTAGACTCCCAAACTTAATTGTTTCACCAATTAAGCCCAAAATAAAATTAATTTGACCCATTTAAAGTATAATTAAGTCCTTGCACTTAACTAAATCCTTCATTTAGGCCTAAATTAATTCTTAAACATAATTAAAATTTAATTTGGCCCATGATTAAATCAAATTGGCCTATTAAAAATTTAATTATGTTATTGGACTTAATTTTTATGCAAATTTATCCAATAATCATTTAATTTGACCTTGAATTTACCTTTTTTTTCTCCAATTTTGGGCACAATGGGGTGCTAATAGGTCTTGAATCTCCTCAAAAATTGTAGCTTGATTTTTGCGTATTTTTGCAGTCTTTCTAGATCAGCTTTCTCCACATTGCCAGTCTTTATTTTATTTTTTTATTTTTATTTTAAAAAAAATAAATTTTAGGGAATAACCTAGAATTGGGTTATGACAAATAGTATGACTAATTAGTGTGCTAACATATCTTATGCACCTATTCTTTGCGTCTCCATAATTGCATGACACATGCCTTGAAGGCTTGCACACAATGCACAATCATGGCTAACTAATGGTTTATCCTCCATAAAAATCACTAGATATTCCACCACTAATAATACATGTTCTTTTCCAAGAAAAAAGTTTAAAGACTATGTTTATAAATACATTTAGTCCATCAAGTTAGGTTAAAATTAAATCATGCTGTGAGTAACACTAATTATGACAAATTCATCCAATAAACAAGAAGTATTTTAACTTAAGAGAATAGACTAAAAGAAAAAGTATATGCTATTAAATTTATAATGAAACCTCTTGGTTTAGGATATTAAAAACTTGACATATCTCCAAACTTTTACATGTTATACTACTATGAAAATGCAGATTTTACAAGGTACAAAACTTTTGAGCATTCTGGGTATAAACTCAAAACTAGTAGGTGAATGACCTTTGTCACACATAGAAAACTAAAATACTTTTCAATCACTCAAAGGTTGTAAAGCTTATTCATGTCTTTAAAGACTTTTAAGCACATAACATGACATCATTCACATGATATGGTGAATAGAGTCATGGCGCACATTTTCAATGGTGAAGCTAGGAAACAATTACATTTTTGGTTATGTACAAATTGACTCAATTCATTGGGTCATTTGTTGCCTTTTATTCTTGTTGGCTACTAATTCTCACGGTTTATAACTTACTTTCGAAGATATGTATAAGGCTAGAGATCATATACTTATTTGCAATTATATTCGATCCTAATAATCCAAGTAGAAATATAGATTTGCCTTCGATGGTTGATTGATAAGTTGAGTCAATTAGGGTCATTCAATACTTTGACATATGGAAGCAAAATTGTCAGAAGGCAACTTTAATATGGACTGTCAATGACTTTCCTGTGTATGAGATTGCTTCTGATTGGAGCATGAATGAAAAAGTAGCTTGTTCATACTATATGAAAAATAAAAAGACCTTCACCTTAATAAATAGTGATAAAATATCTTTTTTTAATTGTTAGTGGAAGTTCTTGCCAACCTATCATAAATACAAAAAGGACTTTTTTTTATAGGTAGATTTGATAGGGATGATACACTGTCGATATCATTAGGCGAAGAAATATATGATGTGGTCTCGTAGTGAAAGGGTATTGTGTTTGGTTTTCAATCCGATAAACAGAAATTTTCTAATTTTGATGTGACCCATAATTGGATAAAGTGAAGTGTTTTTTTGGAGAGCTTTCTTATTGGAGGACGCTTTTTTATTGGAATACTAATCTCCTCTTACATAATATGGATGTCAAACATATAGAAAAGAAGATCTTTTTAACATGAAGATGGACATAAAAATGAAGACAAAGGACAACATGAAGGCTAGAATTTATATATCTTTATTTTTTCACCGTAAGAATATGGAGTTGGTTTATAATGGATTACGGGTCACAAAATTCAAATCTAGTTTTGCCTTAAACAAAAATACACAATTACTTTTCTAGCAATAAAAAAAAAGTATTTGTTTTTCTCATGGATATGCTTTGAACAAATCTAGATTGGTGAATTTAAAAGATTGCAAATTTTATGGAATGAAGAATTATGATTATCATGTATTTATGTAAAAAACATTATTTCACTTACTTCTAAGGATTTATTACCAAAAAAAATATGGGATGCGCTCATTAAAATCAATTATTTTTTTAGAGATATATGCATTAGCAAGTTGCATACCCAACACATAAAGAAGCTTGAAACAAATAGCATCCAAAAAATCTATAAATTTGAGATGATTTCCCACTATTTTTGTATGTCTCAATGGATGATCTACCCATTAATTTACTATTTGAGGAAAATGTTAGAGGTCATGCCTATTATAGATGAATATATCCATTAAAAAGGTTAGGAATCACATATGCATCCTATATAAATTTTTGTTGTCTTTTATTTTAATAAAACATTCATTTAATCGATCTCTATTTAATTTCATTCAAAAATTTATTCAATCTTCAAAAAAAAAACAAGGTACATTGTCGATACATGATGTCACGCGACGACTCCACCCTTTTTTAACAAAAAGATTAATGAGGGGGAAATTAAGATTTTATTGGAGTCGTCATCTAGTAATTTGAGGGAACTAGAAATTTCAAATTAGACACTAGTTTGAAAGATTCAGGTAATGGGTTAGTTATGATTAAGGAAAGGTAAACATTACCCTTAAAACATCTTTTCAAGAGAAGGTTACCCTTACTTGTGTTTTTTATTTTATTCAAATGATATAATATTTTGAACTTATTTGCAATTTATTTTTAAAAATGGTTAATGTTGGTTTCTAAATCTAAAAGACACATCAAAAAATGACATTAGTCTCTAAAAATAAAAGACTTGTATGAAATGCTGACGTTTATCCCTAAAAAGAAGAGTTACGTCTGAATTTCAAAAAGAAATAATAGATATAACCATATTTTATTTTTGAACATTTGACATCGGTTCTTTTTTATATAAAAAAAACATGTAGACAAACAATTTACATTCCTAAAAAGAAAGATTATTTTAGTATTGCTAAAAAATGAGCATAACCATACTTGAGAATTAAGCTTTGGACCTGAGCACGACGACGAGATAAAATGGGTGTTGGATCCACGTTGTTATTCTTTTTTATATTTATTTCAGGTATTTTACAAAATAGAAAGAAAATTTTATAAATTCTTGTAGAAAAATTAAATAAAATACCACTATAAATCCTTAAAATTACCTAAGTGTCACTATTAGATAAAAAATTGAAATAGCTTTGAACTCTTAGAAAATTATCAAAATACTCGTAGTGGTGCACTGCTCACGTGCAGTCACTATTGGAGGGGTGAAATTTTTTTGGCAAGATTCCAGACCAAAATAAATAGATTATGGTAAATTTGGAGGAGAGTATTCTAATAATGATGGTTTTGATGACTAATAAAAGAGAATCGACAACTTAAAGCTTCAAGTGCCTGAAGAGGTTGCGGCCTTTTCTGGCAAGATAATCTATCAAATGCGACTAAGATAGTTGGGAGATTCATGTAAAGAGAGGGGATAGTTGGCAAGAGGAGAGAGAATTTCTGAGATATACTATAATGCGAATGCATGCATGGTAAGTCAATGAACCTAAAGCTTAGGAATCACTAATTACTGATGAACTGACCCTTCAGCTCTAGTTGGTTTGTTCTTAAAGTTGATCGGATGGATTTAATGAACCCACCTTTATTGTAGTGCGGCGAAACACGCTGTGTTGCATGACACAACAAAATTCAAAAGCAGATTGTTTCCAGGGTTTAGATAGATTTAGATTTTAATTTAGTATGATAAGTCTTATTAGATTCTATCAAATCAAGGTTCCAGATAAATACTGTTAAATTTAATAGTGATAATATTTTTGGTATTTTTTTCCGTTGTTTTGAAAAGAAATCAATATTAGCGAAGAAAAAAGTTAAAAACTAAAAAACCATGAATAGCATTCGCGTC
Organism: Populus pruinosa; assembly: GCA_026413675.1. Taxonomy (NCBI): domain Eukaryota; kingdom Viridiplantae; phylum Streptophyta; class Magnoliopsida; order Malpighiales; family Salicaceae; genus Populus; species Populus pruinosa. The sequence continues at coordinate 1,825,903 of CM048602.1, read as the reverse complement.
ACTTTCTCTCTCTTTTTTCTCATCTTTTTCTATAGCCAATTAGCCATTGACTAGGGTACAGAGCATTTGTAACGGAAGAAAAACTGTCCCCTGCCTCAACTGCACCAACAACTATAATAAGTATTTCTGGATTATTGATTTGTTTTATATTATATTATATATATATATATATATATATATATATATATATATATATCAAAATTGAATTTAAGCGTTTCCAGCTTTTCTAATAGTAATTTGAATTTTAACCCCCCCTCCCTCCCCACACACACGTATATTTGTGTATTGGAAAAAGCTGGAAATCGCTTAAATTTAAATTTAATTATCAAAAATTTAATTTCAAACACCAAAACAAATTTTAACTGATATTAACCAAATGAATCAGGTTTCCATCAAAAATAATAATTTTGACCTAAAATAATTCAAAACTCAATTTTTATCTCAATTAACATAGTTTAACTTATATAAACCCAGTGTACCTTGTTTTAATAAAATTAATAATTTTGACTTGAAACAGTTTAAGACTCAATTTTTATCTCAATTGACATGATTTGACTCATATTAATCTAGTAAATTTGGTTTTAATTGAAAATAATAAGTTTTATTTGAAATAATTTAAAACTCAATTTTCATCCCGATCAACATGATTTGACCCGTATTGACCTAATGAATTAAGTTTTGACTGAAAATGACAGGTTTGACTCAATAGGCTCATTTTTCATGGAAAAGGGTGATTGACCTAAGAAAAATATTTTTTTAAAATTGTAAGTTTTTTTCTCTTTTTTTGGATTTTATGAATAATAATAAAAATAAAATAACATTTGAAGAAAATTTGGAGAATCCAAAATTGAGTTATTACAAGCATGTTGAATCTTCTATATGCAATTGCTTATATTATTTAAAATATTTCAATATTTATCTAAAATCCCTCAACACGGACTAAAAATAAGTGAAAATTTTAAATAATCAAACAGAGATTTATTATAATTATATAGGGATCTACGACTAACATATTATATAAGTAATCTAACATAACATATATATATTTATGAACCAGTAGGATATAGCTAGGTTTAAGAAAAAGTTTTATCACACCAAATAAAAAAAATAATATTAAAAAACTATAATATTTGATTTAATTATTAAATTCAATTTAAATATTTCTAGAAGATTTATGAGAGTCGATTCCATAGAAAGCCTAACTTGTTATAACTAGATGAGCTATAAAATACTTTAAATTTAGAATTTAGGTTATGGAGATGTTATTGAGTCTATATTATTATTTTTCCATGATTGTTTTAGGTTTTATGTTGTTTTAATTTTTTTTATAGGTTTTCTCTTTTCTTTTTTAAGGGATTATGATTTTCTTTTCTTACTAAGGTCTGTCTCATGTTTATTTAAAGACTTGTACTGCATAACTCATTAGCCTTTGTTTTTATAAATAAAACTATGACTTAGTTATAGTGGGATAACCCTATTTTGTCCAATCTCTTTCTTTCTTGCTTTTTATTTTCTTATTACATCAGTAGCATTTGGAGCAACATTACTCATAATGATATATAACTAGGAAAGTTGGGCATCTTTGCACTCTCTTAATATTTCACTCTTTATTCATCACCGACAGAAAATTATAAGTGCTTGCTCGAGAATATTCCTCTCGCTAAACGTTTTTAGCCATACCCTTGAAGATCTCTAAATCTTTGTCAAATGGTGCCAGGTCTAAACCATACGAACTTTCTATTTTTCACCCGTTAAAATGTAATGCTACCTTACGAACTTTCTATTTTTCACCCGTTAAAATTTGATGCCTTGCAATTTACTATTTTTTTTTTTTACCATGTACATGATTTGTTGGTGTACTCTGTCATAATTTAAATTTTGAATAAAAAAATAAATAGATAAAAATATATTTGAGAATAAAATTAAAACAATACAAGTTTGAGATTGAGGGATGAAATTATCACATTTGGAAGTAAATTGGTTAGAAATTAAAGAATTAATAAGTTTAGAAATTTAATTAAAATTTAGATTAGTTTAGTTAATGAAATTAGAAGAATTAATAAGTTTGTGGACTTAATTGAACTTTAATTTAATTAATTAAATATATTCATGGATTTAATTGAAATTAACCCAAGGGCCAATTAGAAATCAATTATTACTAGTTAGGATCCTAATTGTTAAGTTTAAACTGTTTAGGGACCAAAGTGAAAAGCAAATGGCCCCGGACACAACGACGCCGTTTTGGAAGCAATGTTCATTGTCTCCTTCGTTTTGCGTGAGGGAAGCCAGTTTAACAGGGAAATTTAGCAGATCATGGCCCGGGGAAGATTCAGCAGATCACAGCCACTATGCTCACGATGCCATTCCTGAAGCCGCGATCTCTCGCCTCCACGATGCCCGCCATTTCTGGAGGCCGGGACACGAGACCGGAGAAAGGGGATGGACAGACGATCGGGAGATACAGGGAGCAAAAAAAGAAAAACAGAGAGCACGAACCCAAAAAAGAAACATAGAACAGAGGGGAGACAGAGGATGCACAGACAGAGAAAAACCAGAGGCAGAGTGAAACAGAGGAGAGGAACCGTAGAATCTCCTTCAAAACTCCAGCAACCGGGAGCAGGATCAGATGAACTAAGAAGAACGAAAAAATATACCAGTGGAGAGAGAAGCAAACAAATCAGGAACAGGGGACAGAAGAAGACCGGAAGAAAACCCAGAGAAAAAAAGGTTAAGAGACAGACAGGAGACGAGGAGGGAGAAGACATCGTCCGGATAGAGCTAACCGGTCGTCGCCATCGTCTTCGTCTTTACCCCGCAGTTGCACCAGGTAAGCTTTCGTTTTCCCTCACCTTTTGTATTTCAATTCACTAGCTGTGCATGCAAGTATAATTCACTTGGCACTGTATAGCTGTAATTTTAATTACTCTTGTACTGTGCTGAGCGTGTGTGCGTGTTCCTTGAGCAGCCGGGTCACTGGCCGAGTCAGCGGGTCAAACACAGCCTCAAAAAAATAAAAAAATAGATAGGTAAAAATAAAAAAAAATAGAAATAGAAATTGCATGCATTATAAATAAGAAAATAAATATGTTTTTATTGATTTTATTAAAATAAAAAAATAATAATTTTAATGATTTCTTTTTAGTTACTAATTTATATTAATCTTAAAGTTTGAAATATTCATAATTCAGTGATTACCATCAGCAAAGTTAGAATTACCTGAATAAAATATTCATCAATATTAGTATTGAAAATATTTATAATTAAATATTTGTTAATGCTGAAATTAAAAATATTATCAGTAAATTATTATAACATAAATAAATAAAATTTATAACAATTTAAAACAAGATTAATAATGTAATTTATTTTAAGTAAGATATATTAAAAATGTTAATACATTTTCTAACTATAACCCTGTATTATAAAATTTTTATTAAATATTCAGGGTGTTTTTAATAATTATAATTAAGTAACTTCTCTTTGAACGAGACATCTTGAAGAATAAAAGGGCTGCATATAGTATAGAAATTAGTTAAATCAAGATGTAAAGCTAAGCGTGGAACACGCCATTGCAGTAATGAAATTAAAGAAAAAATTTGTACTACGTGCTAAAGATTATTCCTAATTAGCTGTAAAGCATGACGTGCAAAACGTGCTGCTTTTGGATGGGATTGCACTAATGAAAAAAAGAAAAGAAAAGAAAAGTATTCGATAAAGCGATAAAGCTGGTTTCTATCATCAAAGTGATGCTTCACAAGGACAATTACTCTTTGAAAAGTATGACCCAGCATTTACATTTATTGTAATAAAAAGCTAGGTACTTTGTGTATAGGCCGATGGACAAGATTAGGTGTAGAAAAAGCGGGATCTTGACATAAAATGGGCAGAGCTATTCATTGTTGAGGGCTAGAACAACAATATTACTTTGTCTTCAAAATCAAAAGAATCAAAGGATAATAAGGCCAAAAAAAGAGAGAAGCCACCTCCCTATACAGGATGTTTCAGCCACCGGTGGGTTCCTGCAATGCTGATGTTCTTACCAAACAGAAAACAAATGGACTTCTGTATAATGCTCTAGTGACATGCAACAGGAAGGATGTTGTAGATCGCTGCCAACGAATTTCAGATCATGCATTGCACGTAATAACAGTGAATGATGATACTGTTCTCCACATGGCTACGTATGCTAAAGAAGCAGCCTTGGTGGAAAGATTACTAGATGAGTTGCCTGATCATCATGTCGACAAGTTGACCCGACAAAATCGAGTGGGAAACACAATTCTCCATGAGACTGCCACTAGCAACCATGCAATTGCTGTTGCAGATAAACTGCTAAAGAGAGCCCCCGGACTGTTAGGTATGCGCAACCACAATGGAGAGACGGCTCTGTTTCGCGCAGCTCGGTACGGAAAAACTGATATGTTCAACTTTCTAGCTGCTAAAGTCTCTGGATATGACGAAGAAGGTCTGCAATTTTATGTTCAGAGAAGTGATAAAACCACTATCCTTCACATTGCAATTCTTTCTGAGCACTTCGGTAAGCATTATAAATCACAAGTTCATTTCTTGGGCACTTCTGTATGTTATGTTTGGTGGAATTAAATAAAATCTCAATTCTGAGTCATGCTGAAGTTTTTATTTTGCTGCTCTAAAACAAAAACTTTTCTCTCTGGTACAATTTTAATGAAAAAAACAGATTTGGCATGCCAAATTGTATTGGCCTACAGACATTTAATCAGCGAAAAAGACGGTGATGGGATGACGAGTCTTCAACTTCTTTCATGCAACCCGTCAGCTTTTAAACAAGAGCCTGAAGACGGATTCATTAAGTTAGGTGTGTATACAAGATCACTTCCATTTTTCTAATCACATTCAGAACAGCTAATACTATAGTGCACTTCTTTCTTGTCAAGATTATGACACTTGAAGTCTTGAACAATCCTTCCTTTATCTTCAGATAGAAATAATGTGTTGCAAATTTCCTTCTTTTTCTCTGAATTTTTCGTACTTGAAATAATAAGATTCTTGTACATAGGTTAATCTTCTCACAGTCATGTATTTTCCATCTTTCTGCAAGACAATTCATCCTTATAGATAATTTTTATTTATGTTGTGTTCCAGAGCCTAAAGTTAGGTATGTATGTTGCTGACTTGCTTTTTTCCTTGGATAGCTAAATCCTGTTGCAGTACAGCTTGGCAGGAGAAGGTTCAAAATCAAAAGGCTAAATATAAATCAGCTGTAGAGCTTGCCAAGCTTTTATCTAGAAATGATACCTCATGGGAAGTTACTTATTCTAGCATTGACCAGAGCAAGCCCAAAATACACAGATATGGAGAGATAGGTGGGCAAGAAGGGATGTCTTTGGCTGCTAGAATTCCTGAGAGAATGGATGATGTTGGTGAAACTCCTTTGATTTTGGCTACCAAGTCAGGCATTGTGGAGATAGTGGAAGAAATACTCAGGCTTTACCCTCAAGCAGTTGAACATGTTGACGACGAAGGTCGCAATGTGTTGCATGTGGCAATCAAATACAGACAGTTAAAGATTTTCGAGCTTGTGACGAAAATGGAAGTGCCCATGAAGAGACTGGTAAGAAAGATTGATAACGAGGGGAATTCTATTCTGCACACTGTTGGTATAAAGAGAAAGGATTTTGTATCTGAGAAGATGGAAGGCCCTGCATTCCTATTACAAGAAGATTTGCTATGGTTTGAGGTGCATTTTTAGACTTTTAGCATCAACATATGATTCACATGCAGGCATATTTTTTAGAATGCTGCACTAATCTTGAATCTTTAAGCAATTGGAACAAAACTTGAGGAATTTGCATTGCATTTCCACATACAGTAGAAAAGAAGAAAGAACTAAAAATATTAATGGTCTAATGCTTATTTTCTTTGGAAAAATTCAGTGATTGACATGTCTGTTTTTTATTGCGTGCGAGAATACAGCGAGTCGAAAAAGTCACTCCACCTCACTTCGTAAGCCACCATAACAGTCAGAACCTCTCTGCAGAGGGTTTGTTTATTACTGCAAACTCTGAACTTCGCAGCTCAGCGAAAGAATGGATGAAGAGCACTGCAGAAGGATCTTCGGTTGTGGCTGTTCTGATTGCTACAGTCGCCTTTGCAGCAGCCTACACAGTTCCAGGAGGTCCAAATCAGAGCACCGGTGTTCCTGTCCTCGTTAATAAACCGTTCTTTGTGGTTTTCACTGTCTCGGACGTCCTATCTCTTACCTTTGCTTTGACATCAGTTGTGACATTTCTCTCCATCCTCTCATCGCCATTTCGATTTAAAGATTTCAAGCATACCCTTCCCAATAAGTTGATTTCAGGCTTCACATTTCTGTTCCTTTCCGTGGCTATGATGATGGTAGCATTTGGATCAACAATCTTTCTGACGATATACAATAAGGAAAATTGGGCTAAAGTTACTCTATACACAGTCTCTTTTATCCCAGTTTGCATCTTCGCGCTATCTTATTTTCCTCTATATTCCTCACTATCAAAAACTCACAAATATTTGCTCGAAAACTTTCCTCTAACTAAACTTGTTCTATCCAAACCTTGTATGATGATGTCCAAATGTTTAAAATGTTGTCAAGTCCAAACCTCAGAGTCCCACATTCCATGAAATACCATACATGGAAGATAATATGTATTATTGTTAACATTGTGCAGCAAGTTATTGAGTTGTTGATAATTGTAAGGATTTCAATAATCATATTAAACCAATTTATGATGAGTGAAGACTATCCTTGTTGGTGATCCAGGTAAACGTAGATGAAAGCAACACAAGCAGGACGCTTGCAAAGAATAAAGCTACTAATATATTGTAATTGGATTTGTTTCCAATCTTTTTCTTTTTTAGTTTTCTTCAAATTCATTGTGTTTCTCTCCGTTATTATCTGAATGGTTGTTTCATTAACAAATCAATCGATTATTATTAACAAAAAAAAATCAACACCAATAATTAAATAACCAACAGAGAGTGATATTGTTGATCAATGCCGCTCCTTTAAGTTGAATTGATCCTGGCCTGGTGCTGCATCTGGTTCTTCTTTCTATGTTTGCAAACAAAAACAGGATGACTAATGCCTAAAATTTTGATTTCCAGTGAGCAACTTATGCCTGATCATCATGTTTAGTCAGCTATACCTGTTCCCCATCTGCCGCACCATTTGGCTCTCTTGCTAATGAATTTGGGTCATGACTACATGCGTTTAATTAGCATATGCTCAATGTTGGTTATTAGGTTAGATCTGATACAAATATTTAAAGTAGTTACTAAAAGAAGTAATCACTTCTTTTATATATATATTAGAAGATAATGGTTATCTCTTTCTCGTTTTTTCATCATTAACTCTCTAGATTAACTTAACAAAATTTACAGAAACATTCATACTATAAAATATCTATTTGATTCTGGTAATCAAAATAGCAAATAAGTAATTAATCTAGTGATAAGAAAACCAATTAGCAAATCATAAGTAATTCTTTAAATCTACACTCAATTCAGTCCAATTGCAGGATGTGCGCCTTGGGGATAGCATTTCACTGAGGGAAGAAAGTTCGAATTCGTCCCTTGAATTAGATGTTAATATACTACTATAGGCAAAGCTAAGATTATTCCCAATTAACTATGAGTTGTAAGCCTGGCATGCATAACATGGGAATGTTTATGACACTGCACTAATGAAACAGAATTAGTGACAAAGTAGGAATTTAATTCCATGAATCAACACAAAGGTTATTCCACATTCCACATTCCACTAAACATGGAGAAGCACCAGCTAAAGGCATATATAAAGCAACGTTCATTTTCAATAAAGTGCCAATTAGCATATGAAGCAAAACTATATAGCTAGTTAGTGATCATAACTGTGCAATAATAAATCAAGGAAAAGTTCAAGATTCTAACTCTACCACAAGTAAAGATGATTGATAATCCAAATGCAGTCATGAAGTCAAAAGCTCTGGATACAGCTTTAGAATAGGAGAGATAGCTAGAATATTATACTTTGTAAGTGTACTCGTCAAGACTAACAGGATCCTGTTGCATGATAGTAGAATTCTGATATAAACGAGAAGGTTATTATTGAGGATTGGCATAGCGATTCTTTTTTTTTCAAGGAAAAAATTACCCCCTCCCTTCTACATGGAACCCTTGATGTCTCCTGGTACCAATGAAATCGATCGTAAAAAGAAAATAAACGGAAACTTGTACTATGCTCTCATGAAAGGAAACAAGAAGAGAGTTGCAGAACTCTGCCAAAAAATTCAAGATCATGCATTGCACGTAATAACAGTAAACGACGATACAGTACTTCACATGGCTACATATGCCAAAGAAGCATCTCTAGTAGAAAATTTACTAGATGAGTTGCCTAGCCATCATCTCGACAAGTTGACTCGCCAAAATGGTGTAGGAAACACAATCCTCCATGAGACTGCCACAAGCAACCATACTGTTGCTATTGCAGATAAACTTCTGAAGAGAGCCCCCGGATTGTTAGGCATGCGCAACCACAATGGGGAGACGGCTCTCTTTCGTGCGGTCCGGTATGGAAAAACCGATATGTTCAACTTTCTAGCTGCTAAAGTTTCTGGATATGATGAATCTGGTTTGCAATTCTATGTACAGAGAAGTGATAAAACCACTATCCTTCACATGGCCATTCTTTCTCTGCATTTTGGTAAGCATTGTCAATTATAAATTCATTTCTTCCCCCCATCTGCAAGTCAATTTTGTTTCAACATGTGAAGTTGATATTCTGATGCTGAAATGTTTTCTTTCATACAAATTACGTTGGGCCACAGATTTGGCATACCGAATTGCGTTGGACTATTCGCATTTAATTGGCCAAAAAGATGCCGATGGTATGACTGGTCTTCAGCTTTTATCATGCAACCCATCAGCTTTTAAACTAGAGCCTGAAGAAGGATTCATTAATTTAGGTATGGAAGTATGATCCTTACCCTTCCAGTTTTCACTGAATCAGTGAAAAGTGATTATGGCACTTCTCATATAAAAAAAAATGTAACATTCTTAGATTTTTTTTCATTGTAGTTTCCCTTCTTTTTCTGTCATTCCTTTTAACAACCATGATGTAACTTGCCTTGTTTCTGCATAATAAACTCATTCTTACATTACATCACAGAATTTATATGCAACTAACCATTTGCGACTAACTTATTTTCTTGAAAGCAAAATCATATGGAAGTTCAGTATGGAGAGAAAAGGTTCAAAAGCAAAAACAACTGCATAGATCAGCTGTGGAGCTTGCCAAGTTTTTAGTCAGAAAATATACCTCCTGGGAGCTTACGTATTCTAGCATCGACCAGAGCAAGCCTAAAATCCACAAGTACGGAGAAAAGGGAGGCAAAGAACGGCAAGAAGTACATTTGTCTAATAAAATTCTTGACAAAGAAGAGAGTCTTGGAGAAACTCCTCTGATTTTGGCTACAAAGTCAGGCTGTGTGGAGATTGTTGAAGAAATACTCAAGCTATATCCCCAGGCAGTCGAACACATTGATGATGAAGGGCGCAATGTATTGCATGTAGCAATCAAATACCGCCAAAGGAAGATTTTCGAGCTTGTGAAAGGAATGGACGTGCCTATGAGGAGGCTGGCAAGGAAGATTGATAGTGATGGGAATTCCATTCTACACACCGTCGGAAGGAAAAGAAAGGACTTTGTATCTGATGAGAAGATGGAAGGCCCTGCATTCCTCTTACAGGAAGAATTACTCTGGTTTGAGGTGCACTTTTTAGACTTTTACCTTCCTGATATGCATATCTATCATACACAATTCACAGGCAAGCACAATATTTTTTTTATTGTCATACTAATCTTGAATCCTGAAGCGGTTGGAGTAGACGTATTACAGCAATATGGTAGGGTGAGTTTACATAATAATTCATCTTAAAAAGTAATTTATGTATGATTTATAAGAAGAAATAAATAAAAAAAATTAATGGTCTAATTCTATAATTATTTTCTTTTAAGAAAACTTGATAGTTGATAGACATGTTCTCTTTGTTATCCATGTGAGAACGCAGCGCGTCAAAGAAGTCACTCCATCCCATTTCCTGAATCACCAGAACAATATGAAGCTCACTGCAGAAGGGTATTTCATTACTGCAAATTCTGAACTCCGCAATTTAGCCAAAGAATGGCTAAAGACAACAGCAGAAGGATGTTCTGTGGTAGCAGTTCTCATTGCCACCGTTGCCTTTGCTGCAGCCTACACAGTTCCAGGAGGTCCGAATCAGAGCACTGGTGTTCCTGTCCTCGTCAACAAACCATTCTTTGTGGTTTTCACTGTGACTGATGTACTCTCCCTTACGTTTGCTTTGACATCAGTTGTTACTTTCCTCTCTATCCTAACATCGCCGTTTCGATTTAAAGATTTCAAGCATACACTTCCTAATAAGTTGCTGGTAGGCTTCACATTTCTGTTTTTCTCTGTGGCAATGATGATGGTAGCGTTTGGAGCAACAATCATTCTGATGATTTACAGCAAGGAAAGCTGGACAAAAATTACTCTATATGCAGTCTCCTTTATCCCAGTTGGCATCTTTGCACTATCTTATTTCCCTTTTTATCCATCACTATTAAAGACTTACAACTTGCTCCAGAAAATTTCCTTCATTAAACATATTCCAGCTATACCTTGGAACTCTTTCAAATGTTGTCGAGTCGAAACCACTGATACCCACTTTCCATAACATATCCGACATGTAATTATCCTACACTAAATCCTTTCCATTTTCTGAAATCTGATGACTGCCTGTGTACGTAAAGGTTGGCACAAGTATTGGTCCTATCTGTAAGCAACTACCACCATGGATGAATATAAGTATGATGTCTATGAGAATGATGTGATGAGTTATTGGTTTGTACATTGTAAGGATTCCAAATAGTATAATGTTCTGATATGTGCAATAAGTAACAAAGAAAGCCAGCAATTCTTGTAACATAGGTGTTAATTTAACCAGAGTTCTTGACACTGGTCCCCTCTTCTCTTATTCAGGAGGGACAGAACATTTTGCTTGAAACTTTGTCAGTTCAATTTGCAAAATGATGAACCCTAAACACATAAATTTTGGTTCATTGAAACTTCAAGAGTCATTTCCAAGTGAATAGTTTGTTTACAAGTTCTATTCAAATATACAGCACTACAAAGTAATGGTAGTTCAGGCATGAACTCCATGAGCGGAATCTGTAAAAACCACCTAGGACTGAATAATTCAACCTCCAATGTTGAGATTTTTTCAAGTGAATCAAGAAGAATTATTTTTTAACTATTCTGATTGAGATTTGGATAGTACTGTTAGTTGTAGCATTACAATCAATTTATGAACAAACGACTATTCTCTTACTTTGTAAGATGGAACCTCCAGTGTTGGCATTTTAGACTTGAATTAATTTTTTTAATGTTTATTTTTACTATCTCTTGATATGCTATGTGAAAAATAAATATTAAAAAAACTAAAATTCATCATTGCACCTAAATAAATTAAATCATATACCATTAAAGTTGATAACTTGACTCGAACCCTATAAACACCTACCCCTAACCAATTTTAAATGAATAGGTTTTAAGGTATAGATATTGTTTTAAATCAAGTTCAAAATCCTTATCTTTAAGTTTATATATATAACTAGATATTTGATCCGTAATTTCCTAGGAATCAGATTTAAAAAAAAAAAAATTATATACACAAACTTTTTTAACATATTTTTGTAGTTATAAGAAATTAAGTGAAAATCAAGAAATTTATACATACATATAATTAAATATATTGAGGACTATGTATGTGAATAATTGGAAAAAAATAGTAACTAAAAAAAAATTGAGATAAATATACATTAAAATATTTAATTTTGCAAGCTTGGACATTCAACCAGTTGTATCTTCTAAATTTATTTATTAAAATAATTTTTTTTATTCATGTAAACAATAATAAAAATAAAAATACAAATTAAATTGATTGAATAAAATAAAATAGAAAAAAAGCATTATACAAGGTTCTATATATTAGAAATATTATCTCAAAATAAATTTTTTTATCTTTGAAAATCAATTTCATCTATACAATAGGTTAAACAAAATTATAGATGAATTAGAAATACTCTTCAAAATTTAAATGCATAAAAAAATTTGATTATTTTGATAGTTTTAATATGTATCAATGATATTTTTCTCTTTTTACCATGGAAATCCAATGATTTTTCTCACTTCTCTCTCAACCAAGGACTAAGAAATAATAAAAATAAATTTTTATTTCAAAATTAAATTTAAAAAAAAATTGAGTAACTGAAATCATATAATTTATATTATTTTTAAAGTTGAATAACTAAAATATGTCTTTCTTAAAAGTTTTGGCACACTAATCATGTTTGGTGTGTTTTTAATCTTGGTTTTTATTATTTTAATTTTATCATTTTTTAAGAAATCTAAATTAATTGGTTTTCAATTAGCATTAAATTATCCAAAATAAATTCTTAAGGATCAAAATGAATTTTTTAAACAATAAACAAGGTTATCCAAAGTGTATCGTGATGGGTGAATAGTTTCAGCTGTAAAATATTCATTCCAGTCCAAGGTTATCCATACATTTTATTTTATTTTTTAGGTTAATTTAAATGTTGATGAAGCTAGTTATTGTTTTTATATATATATACTTAAACCAAACCTAAAAATCCAGTCCAAAACCAAATAGTCTAAGTTATCAAATTTAGCGGAACCTATTACCCATTAACATTCCAGCATGCATTGAAGTACAGACAAAACGGCCCACGATTATTTATTGAAAATGAAACGAATCAGCGTGAGGGACTCGGCAGTTTTGAAGAGAGGAAAGACTTCGTTAGGCTTCCTACTGGAAGGGAGCACAGGTGCTGGTTAGAGCGGGAGCAAAGACAAACACTTTCCAAGCCATTCAGGGAAAGAAGACAAAAAACTACACCTCTCAGTTCTGTACGTTCTTTTCATTTATCTAATGATCATGAAAGATAACTTCCTGGGATTCCATTCCCTAAATGAATATGCATACTCAAGGGTGAACAACCTGCAACTCTATCCAAACTTCACAAGCAAAAATAGAATAAAGTCTTGATCTCACAAATATGTGGTCTTGAGCTCTACTCGTACATGTTTATACACGAAGAAGGCGTGGAATGACGAATACGTAATGATATTCTTCATGTGAAAACTGAATAATCATAAGAGACCATAACTGTTTTGCTGCAGACCAAGGTGGTGGTGTAGCATGCAATTTTTGTTTATAGCATTTATATGGATTTATGTATAGTGTTTTTTTTTTTGTTTTACAGATTAATAAATTTTAAGGAAGAATTTCTATAAAGCTTGTTGTGTATTTTAATTAGCTTATTTTACTTGTGCAATCCGCTTGCTTTTTAACTTGGACAAGTGAAGAAAACTCACCAAAAATCTGCACCAAAAGGGCCTCTCTTTGTCTAGAAGAATTAACTTGGATGAAGAGTCGTCTTTCCCGTTGCCCCCACAGAATCTACTTTTCTACTGCGGTTTCTTGCCCTCTCTGTTTGTCCCTCTGGTGATCCTCCTTTTTTTCTTTTTTGTGTTCCTTTTATAGGCGGGTGTTAATCCTTTTAAGAAGGGGCAAAAAAAATCACTGCCTTTGTTAGTATCAAATCCTTGAAGATAGCCCTGGAAAGCATCTTAGGTATTGGCCATTGATTCCTCTTTGCTTGATTCATGGAGAGAGTATCAAATTTTGAAAAATGGATCTTGCATAAGAATGGAAAGGCTGTGTTATAGTTCTTGATGAAAAGCTGAATGAGAGGGTATGTTTGACTCAAAATCTGTAGTAGATCCTCAGAATTAAGACCTGATTTCTTGAGCTGCGATTGTAGAGGACACGTTTCTTTTGTTTTTGTGCCACCAAGAGATTCAATTAGGACCAAGATCAAGCTCTAATGTTGCATGAGATTCAGTTGTTCCCATGTCTTTTAATGCCCTGAATTTCTGCAGAATTTAGAACAAAACGGCGTCGTTTTCTTCAAATATTCATCAGCTGTTCTGCCCTCTTTCTATCAAAACGCATTGTTTCACTTTCACTTTCACTTAATGTGAAACAGCGTCGTTTTCAGCCTCAATTATAATTAGGTTTTTCTAATTAAAATCAAATTAAACTTCTTATTTGTCCCTGCATTTTAGCGTCATTTTCACTTCAGTCCTTGGCCTTTGGATTTTCCTAATTCAGGTCAATTTCACCTCTTTCTTCTTAATTTCTTTCAATTTCACCCTTGATCAAATTACAATATGTCCTATGATTTCTCCCTCTTTCATTTCAGTTTTGGTTCTTCAATTCTTCATTTTTAAGTCAAATTAACTCCCAATTTCAATTTTCTTCTTCGATTAGACCCATAATTGATCTTCTAAATTTGCAATTCATTTCAAACGCATCCTTGAATGTCATTTTCTTTTAATCTTAGCCAAACTAAATCAAATTAAACCCTTTTATCAATTTCTTCTTCAATTAAACCCTCAATTATAGCCCAAAAATTCTCAAACCTAATTTTAGCTATAATACTCAATTATTGTTCCAATTTCAATCTTGGTTATGTATTTTTATTATTTTTTAACATACAAAAATTAAATAAAAACAGCAAAAGTAATGATATGATTAAAATTAATTAAATTTACTGAAAAGATATATGTTTTGAATTTTTTTAATTAATTAAAATCTAAAAAAATAAAAGGTCAAAATTAGATTATAACAAAAATAATTAAACTCTACTCTCTCTTGTAGAAACATTAAAAAAAAAAAATTCAAGAAGAACTCATGCAATCCCTGTACAAAACACCCCCCAGCACATACTTTTATGTATTTTTTTAGGTTTTCAAGAATTATACACAAATGTTTCATGCATATAATTATATTTTTCTCTGTGCATGTACAACTTTTTTCTATCTAGAGAAGATAACTTTTTCCTACGCCAATTGAACACTGCGCCGGCTGGCATGTCTTCTGCGCCTACTCGTCTCCATGGATAGCTAGCCAATGTCTTTACCTCAAAGACAAGACTTGCTCACACACCATGACTAACCAATGAGTTTTTTTATATATATGAAAAGCACTCGATAATATTGATAAACACTATGTTTAGCTCCACAACCACTAATGAACAACAATTTTAATTTCCACTGATAATACGTCTCATTTTCCTTAAACAAAATCAAGAACTGAGTGTATAAATACACTCAGCCACCAAGCAACATGGAGGGGCTACCAAAAAAGAGTCATACATAGCCACACTCGGTCATTGAAAGCCAACCAAACCACATACAATCTAGCTCATCATAAAAAGCCAGAGCTAGACACTATCATACAAAGCTAGGCCATACAAATTCCATGTCATATGATACACACACAGATACACTCTCTATAACTTCATTTTATTTTTCTCTTTATGTTCATTACTTTCTTCTCTTACATTTACTGAATTAATCATCGGAATATCCCCTGTCCTACCAGGATACTGATGTTTCAAGAACAACCCGAGCTGGAGAAGTTTTTTCTAGGACTTCATCGATAAGATAACAAAGAATATATAATATTCTGGTTTATTAGAAATATAGAAGAGAACTGGGATACTATTCCCGGCCTGCCGTGTTCAAGTATGTAGTTCCTTGACTGAATTTATAACGCTTTTGATCTTCATGTTTCACTGCAGGGGAACTACCCTTTAGCCTAGCGTAGCTGGTTGGTGATCACTTCCATTGCACTCTATATATACTCCAAGCTGAAGTAAATGATGTCCCCATGGCTAGTCGGAAATAGATTTCAAGGACAGTATTTTGTCATGAACGTGAAACCCAATTGATTTTCTATGCTAGCTTCTTTAAAGTAGGATTATTCCAAAAGGAAAAGGCAAAGCAACGAATAATTGACTTTCTTCTTTTTTGCTTGTTCATTTTAGAAGCAAGAATGTGAATCTCGATTTCAAGCTGCAATATTATGGTTTAACAAACGCAATACAATTTTTATACAGAACTAAGAAAACAAATCTGACCAAAATCTAATCTTAATAAGCAAGTTCCTAAGCTATAAAAAAAACACAGTAATTAATAATATATGCTTCTAAAAACGGGCTAATTCGAAAATATCCCCACAAAAGGGGAGCTCATCAGCAAGAATTCACCAGAAAAGAATAGTGTAGCCATCACATCGGCTTTGGGGCGTTCTGTAATTGGGGCTCCTATTAGGGCCCTTACACCTTCTCCTAAGGTGTTTCCGCTCGTCGTCATGTGGCGGTCTGAAATGGGGCTCTTATCACAGCCTTCACACCTTCTCTAAGGTGTGTTTGCTTGTCGTCATAAGGCGGTCTGAACTGGGGCACATATCACGGCCCTCACACCTTCTCTAAGGTGTCTTCGCTTTCTATAGGCAGTCGCATCTTTCTTCAGTTGAGATGGTTCAAAGTGGCTCTAAAAATTCTCTACCACTATGTGGATTATGGGAGAGATAACTACCATTGATCATATAGAAAGAGAAAGTTACGTCATACTCATCGCAATCCTCCACCTTGATTTCTATGTTTAAGCTTTTACGTCTTTTTGCTTGATAGCTCCACCTACACCAACTTTTTTTTTTGATGTCTTTGCCTTTCATCATAAGCGGTTGCCTTTTATCACAGACGTTTGCACCCCCTCAATTAGGTGCATCTACAACAACTCTTTTTCCATCTTTGCATGCATTAGAACGGTCTTCGCCTATTATCTTTATTAAAAGCACAAGAGACTTCCTGTTGTACTTCATACAATCTCTACTCTAAGCTTTATCTAGGAACTCTTATTCTTCTTGCACCTGTTGTCTCATTATAGTACCTCGTTGGATCCTACGGGTACTCCTACATAACCTTTATATACCCTCGTGCAATTTCTATTCTTCAGATTTCTCCCTATTCCTTGCTTATGTTTGACAGCAACTCATCTTGTCACAATACCTATCCAAGTCAAAATAGGGTGTCAATCTTCATCTCCTTGCTATATTTCTCTACCATTGTTAGGGTCTTCATCAATTCTCCCTTCGAGAAATTATAGTCACCGAATCTAACTTCTTGAAAAAATCACCACTCTATCAGATCATTGAACATACAGAACTTAACTGTTTCTTTATGCCATCGTTTTGCTAGTCTTCAACTGTTTCATTACAAACTGCTATATATACGAAAATAGTACCATATGGATAATGCTTCAACTGAGCAAGTTTCTAGGAAAGATTGGAGGGATCATACTGTCTTTTCATATATACAACCATTTGCTAGCTTTGTCGCTACTTTTCTTTTCAAGTGATTTGGAATATTTTGGTTTCATACTTGATTTCTCAACATCTAGTGAGTCTACCAGTTCTTAGATTCGTTAAGATTGGCCTTCGTCAATTTTCGCTCTCCACCTTAAATCGTCCACATGATCAAGTGTCTAGAGTGTCCTAATTTTGCCTTCCCTCAAGGCAATTAAAAATTCCTCACTTAACAGTTCAGCACATGTAATTGGGTAAATATATGCGATTTCTTCTTCTTCTTCATCTCTATCAACCACCATAATGATCATCAAATGCCTCTTAATCGGGCAATCTCTCTTTAATAATTCACCACTACTATTTCTGGCCTTAATCTCAACAATCAGGCCCTACCATTGTATCCAGAATGATCAAATTAGCTGGAAACAAGTCTGAAATCGTCCAAATCGCATTTTAAACGACTACAATTTGATCAAAACAATTATGGCCTAATGAACGACTCAAATTCAATCTCAGATCTGGTTGCACATAGGATCAGCTACATAGAATCATATCCCTCCACTCACAGCTCGGATCGGTGCCAAACTAGCTTGGCTCACTCGGCTCAACTCGGCTTGGCTCACGACTCATGACGTGGCCGATGGGCCCTCTGTGATGACATGTCAACTAACTGGGCGTTGACATGACATGTTTACTATGCATGATAACATTATAACTACATCATGTTGACATCATCATTTGACATACATATTGTTGTAACCCAATTTTGGATTCACCAAAATTTTCTTGAATGTTATTTTATTTTATTATTCAAAACAAAAAAAATAAATAATAAAAAAAATTTAAAAAATATTTTCTCGAGTCCACCGAGTCAATATGGGTTAAACCATGTTGATCAGGATGAAAAATGAGTTTTAGGCCGTTTCGGGTCAAAACCGTCACTTTCGGTCAAAATCGAGTCCACCGGGTCAATATAACTTAAACCATGTCGATCGGGATGAAAAATGAGTTTCGGGCTGTTTCGGGTCAAAACCATCATTTTCCGTCAAAACCGAGTCCATCGAGTCAATACGGGTCCCACCATGTCGACTGGATGAAAAATAAGTTTCTAGCCAATTCGGGTAAAAACCATCATTTTTTGTCAAAACCGAGTCCACCAAGTCAATACGGGTCCCACCATGTCGACCGGGATGAAAAATGAGTTTTGGGGTCAAAACCGTCATTTTCGGTCAAAACCGAGTCCACCAGGTCAATACGGGTCCTACCATGTTGACCGGGATAAAAAATGAGTTTCAGGCTATTTTTTGTCAAAACTGTTATTTTTTGTCAAAAAACCCGGCCCATCGAGTTGATACCCATATAAAGATTTTTTCGGCAATTAAAATTGATTTTTAGCGAATGAAAAGCTTTTACTAATACTGATTTGAGTTTTTAATTTTTCCCCTATAAATAAATATTATTATTATATATAATAAAACAAAAAAAATAATACAATTTTGTCATAGTAGGTGGAGGATTTTTACTGATGGTAGGCAGTGCAGTTGTACATTGAAAATTTTGCCAATTCGTGATTCATTGTCGCATGTCATTGGCTATAAATATCCAATGAAACTAAGCCAGAAGAGAGGAGAAAAAAAAAAAGAAAAGAAGAGAAATCTGAATTAAGAGATTACTATTTGTGCTACTATTTTATTTTCTATTTTTTCTTCACGCAAGTAAGCTATTGATTTAAAAAAAAAACAATTTGAAAAATATCAAAAATATCCCAACCGTTAGATCTAATAGTGTTTAAATCTGGACCTTTGATTTTTTAGGATACAATAGGCTTTACCACACCAGATTAAAACTCAAATCCATCTCAACCTTTAAAATAATCTTCCCTTTGATCCTGTTGCGCCACGTCATCAGGTGTACCAAACACTTGGTACACCGCGACACACCGGATCATAGCTCAGCCCATCCGGACCGTCCGATCAACTTGCAGATCAAGCTAATCACAGCTGCACGATCCATTCATCTGTAATCCAACGGTTCACAACCTTCAGACGCACCGATGCACCATGCTCGTGTTCACACCGTAGCAAATCTAAGAGCCTCTCTCTCCTCTCGTCGGCGATTCTCTCTCTCATCCGATCTCCCATTTCCGGTCGTTTTAAGCTGTCAAATCACCACAGAAAGGTGCATCACCTCCTCTGAAGCAAAACCCCAGCTGTTTTACGTGTTTTCACAGTCGAATCTGGTCGAAAAAAGGCCGCGACAAAATTGGCTAACCAGAGGTTCAAGTCGACGATTCTCCCTCATCAGCCATCAACGGAAGACGAAACCACCGTCATCAGAATCCTTTCCATCAAATCTACCAGAATCGACCATTTGTTGGCCGGAATCTCACCGAAAAATTTTGCAGCCTTCAATAGTAGCCGTGCGTGAGCCACACGATCTACTAGTGGCATTTTCATAAATTTCAGAGAAATCCGAGGGTATTTCAGTCTTCTACATATACAGTGGCATTCAGGTAATTTTTATGGTATTTTTGATATTTTTATATATAAATACTTGTAATTGTTTTTTGCATGTAAAAAAAATAAATAACGATGCGGGTCCAGCACCAATTTTATCATGTAACTGTTCATGGGTTCAAAGCCCGATTCTCAAGAATGGATATACCCATTGCTCAACAATATTAAAATAATTTTTTTTATAAAATAAATATTATTTGTCGACATGTCTATTTTATTTATAGAAAATGACCGTTGTCAAAAATTTAAATATCAATTATGGATTATGTCCATTACTATTTCTTTTGATAAATCAGACGTAACTCTCCTTTTTAGGGACAAACGTCGACATTTTAGACAAAGTTTCCTAGTTTTAGGGACTGATGTTATTTTTAACGTGTCTTTTATTTTTAGAAACCGACGTTAACCATCTTAAAAGTTTTTGCAAATAAGCTCAAAATATAATAGCATTTGAAGCAAATAAAACACACACAAGTAAGGGTAACCTTTCTCTGAAAGGATCTTTTAAGGGTGGTGTCTACCTTCCCTTAATCGTAACTAACCCAGTACCTGAATCTCTGAGACTAGTGTCTAATTTTGGATTTCTAGTTCCCTTAAATTACTAGATGGCAACTCCAACAAAAATCTTTATTCCCCCCAATCAAGAAAAAAAATTATTCTTTTTGTTAAACACAAAAAAGAAGTGGAGCTGTCGCCCGACGTCGTGTAGCAATAGAATGGCGACTCCACTGGGGAAGTAGGGTTGAACCAACTACTTATGTTTGCTTTTCATATGCTTTTTCTTATTGCTATTTATTTTTGGCATTTATTTTATTTGCATTATTTATTACTGTAATTCTTTTTAATTTTCCATATTGCCATATGCATGCATGATATTTATTTGTGTATTCACACACTTCATGGTGAACCTATAAAAGCTCTGGACCTGAGCTCGTCCTTTGGACTTATGTCCACTGATGCTCATTTGGACTTTCGCTTGGATTGTAACTCACCCTATGCAATGGGTATTATGGATTTTTTTTCCTATACTCATGTTGCATAAGGTTAAGAGGTCGATTACTTCATGAGTAATTTGTGCAATCTAAGAACCAAATAATTTCTTTAAGGATAGAATAAACTAAGTCAAACCTTATGAGTTAAATCCTATCAAGTAGGATATACCCTTTAAGACATAAACAAATATCAATTCATTAACATACATTCCATATTCTCATTATATCTCCACTGATCCTTATAGGAAGTGTGAGATGGAAAAAACCAATACTATTGAGGAATTTTTTATCAGATCAGATTTATGGCATCAAATTTCTTCCCTAAATCGGTCCATGTTCTTGTAGGTTTGGAGTCCTTAATGAGAACTTTCTTAAGAGAATCTAATCTAGTCTATTCCTCGTCATAAGTTAAAGGAAAACCTAAAACAAATAACAAGCATGCATCATTCATATGGCATTTTGCATCCATTTGTGCATTTCATTCATTTCACTTGCATTCATTCAGGTTGAAATATAGGTCCCCCAAAAGACCATAAAATTCATTACACTCGACTACGAAGAAAGATAATGGAGAACGAAGAAAGAGCACATCTAGAGGCTCACTATCAAAGGGAATTGGAGAGCATGAAAAATGATATAGCACGACTTACAAGTCTACTCAAGCAGACCCTAGTATCCAAGTCCGGAGAGGATACCTCTACTCAGCCAGCAGTTGCAACTCCATCTGTATCTATGCCAACAGCTCCTTTTGTATTCACTTCTCAAAATTTAGGGGCAAATCCCTCTTCATTTGAACAACAGTTCACTACCAATGTTCCATGATTAGTACTTAAAAGTGCATTTTTATCAAGGTTTTATATCATCATTTTGCACATAAAGTATCAATAACTCCTTAACTAAAGCATGTTTTATAATTATATATCTAATAATATAAGATACCTTTAATTTGTGGTAAATGTTTATTTTTAATGCAAGCCTATCATATAAATGAAAGGATTGATTGATGATTTTAAGAACTGAAATTAAAAGGACAAAGACATGACTAAACTCCGAAAAGAGATGCTCGTGTAGTCCATACCAGAACACTATTCGGTAAATGGATCATATCTGGAGCTATAGATCTTAAATTTAGGTCCACTTTAAATAGATGGAAAGCTAAGACATAGGCCTACAACTTTTATATGGAGCCCAAGATCTAAAAAGGCCATTTTCAAGTCCAAATTGGAGCAACAACAAAGAAGTCTAAATCTGTCTTCCAGCCCGAGCATTGTTCAGTGTTTGGCCCATATCTGGAGTTCTAGAAGTCCAAATGAGCTGAATTATTTACACAAGAAAGCTGAGACAATTTCCTACAACTTTCATGTTGCAAGTGGTTCAATTTTGACGTTATCAATGACGTTTTGGGCAGACAAGAGAAGATAAGGATTGTCACCAAGTCAACAGTTGGTTACCCACTCATCAATAAGTCATCAAATCAATAGTTCCCAATTTTGGCCTATAAAAGGAGGCATTTGCCATGCATTTAGGCATCTTGGTCTCCAGATCAAGATCATGCTTTTTCTTTCTCTCTTTGTATTTTTTGTAACGTTTATGCTTTGCTTTCATTAATATCAAGTTTATGCCTTTCATTTCCTTTCATTTACTTAGTTAACTTTTATCTTATTTATCTCAAAGTTCTCATCTTCTTCTTCTTCTTCTCCTTGTTTATTATTATTATTATTATTATTATTGCTACTAATATTATTGTTGTTGTTGTTTATAATTGTTGTTTATAATTTGTACAATTAACCTCCTTCTGGTTCGACCCTGGTCTTGCCGGGTTATTTATTACTTCGACACTCCTGCACTTAGGAGAAGACATCAATCTTTTAGTCGTGTCATTCTATCAGCACAAGTACCGATTGTAAACTTGACAACTGATGACTCACATAGGATGAGATTCTCTAAACATATTGATTATGATAAATTAACCGCTCTAGAAGAAAGATTGAGGGCAGTCAAAGGGGCAAACTTATATGATCCTATTCATGCTGCAGAGATGTGTTTAGTCCCAAATGTAGCTGTACCTAATGAATTTAGGGTATCAGAATTTATCAAGTATACAAGAACTGAATGCCTAGTCACTCATCTTAAATCTTATTGTAATAAGATGGCAGAAGTGGTGAGTGATGAGAAACTTCTCATCCATCTCTTTCAAGACAGTCTTTCTAGATCAGCGCTAAGCTAGTATACAAGGCTAAATAGTACAAAGATCGGAAAGTGGAAAGATTTGGTCAAAGCTTTTGTGGAGTAGTATAAATTCAATATGGAGGTAGCCCTGGATAGGTCAAGCTTGTTAGTCATAGAGAAGGGCAACAAAGAGACTGTAAGAGAATACGCTCTGAGATGGCATGAAAAAGCATCTCATGTGCAACCTCTTTGTTAGAAAAAGAAATGGTCACTTTGTTTTCCAACACTTTTAAATCTCCTTACTTTGAACACCTAGTGGGTAGTTCAGCTTAGCATTTCTACGATGCTATAACTATTACTAAGAGGATAGAACAAGCAATAAGAATGGGGAGAATGTTAGAGCCTACTGAGAAGAAAGGCTTTACTAGGAAAAAGAAGGAGTCCGAGGTAAACAATATGGAAGGAGGGTACAAGGGTAAGAAGAAAAATTACCATCATTATAACTTCCAAATACCTACCCAATAAGTTGCAAATGTAAACTTCACTAAACCTTTCCCTACTAACTAACAAAACCAACCAAATGACTAACAAAGTAACCAGATTATTAATCCTTCAAGAAGGAATTTTCAAAGAACCCAAGAATGATTGCCACCATTACCACTTCCCTTGGGAGAAATGTACCCAAAGTTGTTGAGTATTGGGCAAGTGGCCCCTATTCCCTTAACCCCATTACAACCTCCATACCCAAATTGGTATAAGCCTGATATGATATGTGAGTATCATGCTGGCATTGCTGGGCATAACATTGAAAGTTGTAACGCATTTAAAAACAAGCTTCTGCAATTGATAAAAGCTAGATGGATAACTTTTGATGATGCACCGAATGTGAATTCCAATCCTTTACCCAATCATGCTACAAGCAGTGGAGGGATGAATGCTGTAGGATTAAAGGGCAAGAAGGAAAGAGCTTTGAAGGTTTCCATGGAAAAACTGTATGGTATGATGGTATAGTCTAGATATTTATCCGAGTTTGAACCATAATGAATGGAAATAATTATTGTAAGTTTCATGGCAAGGTGGGACATCACATTGATGATTACGAAGAATTTCACCAAGAAGTGAAAAGGATGCTGATTTTCGGCATGATACGGATAGAAAGTGAAGAAGAAAGTAGTGAAGTTGGGATGATAAACCGTCAGGAGAAAAAAAAAAGGAGGTTTGTAGACTCCAACCAACTAAGGGTGGTCCACCAAAACTAATCCTAACCAAGTCTGTATGCACCAATAATGGAAGTTATGGCACAATGCCTTACAATTATGGGTATGCTTTCAACATTAAGAATCTTACTCCTATCTTTCATATTGAAATAGGTGATTGCTTGACCGCTTTTTATGATCGGCTTGTTTTAACTCGCAAGTGCACGAGTGTGCGATGTAGCAATTAACTCGGTAAGATCAAGGTCATATCCACAGAGAGCTAGATCTGGAAATTAAGCTAGGTAACAAAAAAAACTCAAGAGAAAGTAAATTAACAATAACTTGGTTGAAAATAATTGATGGATTTGTTTTCAAAGATGAAAAAGTGTAAATAGATTTTAAATGACAAGAAAAAGTAAGTCTTGGTCCCAATCAATTTTAATGGTGATGTATTGGTAATTTCTTCAACATATATAAGATAACTCAACCTAATATCAACGATGGTGATATTAGATCGGAAGATATTACAATGAAGATTAGAAAGATGAAGATTGATTATTGCTTAAGAATGAACAAGTACTTTCATATTAAGTAAGACATTGAATCAAGCAATCTATATACCAAAACTAAAGTTTGTGCATAAAAATTCAAGATTATAACATTACCTAAATGGTTTCTAAAATTTCTTTGCAATAATAAATCATTCATGAAGAAAATGAGAAGATAAACATTAAGATTCATTCATATCCTAAAGAACTCACCTCAATCACCATTATCCTTGATTTAGATCCAAGAAAGAGTTTAGCCAACCATGATTATATATAAGAACACTTCAATAAACATGAAATAACTTGAATAAAATAGAAATAATAAGTTTTACAAACTAAAGAACCGAAATCTATAAATAAGAACACAATACAATTTCAGAAAAAATTCAGACACAAATCTGACTCTAACTTTAGACAACAATTTGACCTTCTTAGAAGCTTTTTTTCGAGAAGTCTATTAGAGACATATTTATAGGAAATTCTGTCACCTTTCCAGATCATTAAAGAACATCTCATTTGGACACCTAAGTCAAAAGTTATGGACAAAACACCGAAAGGTGTTCTGAAACATCAAATCAAGACAGCTTTACAACTACTTTGGTGCACGTTTTTCTTCCTCATTTATGAGGTGTCTCCTTCTTCTTTTTGACCCAAAATAATGTTAAAATATCCCCTCCAGCTTTCCATCCATGTGCTTGCCTTCTTCGATCAATGGATTACCCAAAATAAATCAATTGTTATTTGTTGTGTGGACATGTAAGATCATGGATTGTGTTTGGGTTGATTTGAAGGTTGATTTGGGGTTGATTTAGGGCTGATTTGGGGCTGATTTGGGGTTGAATTTGAGCATCAAATAAGTATACAAATGTATTTATTATTTGGGCTAAGATTGACATTGAAACCTTGAGTGTTTAATGGTTGAAGTTTGCACACAACATAAGGCAAGTTTGGGCTTGAAATAAATCATATGATATTCTTTTCTAGAATTGGAATAGAATTGATTTTTGGGACAAATTTGGAGCACTTATTTGAACCAAGATTTGCTTCGATCTTCAACTAAATGTCTCTTCAATTTTTTATTCTGAATTCCGATGTTGAATTTTCTGAATTAATTCATTTAAGCTCCAAAAACCTATCGAAACATTAAAACAAACTTCATTACTAAAAAACACATCAATTATTATAAAAATAATAAATACATATGTAAAATAAGAGACTTAATGACACTTTTGATGCACAATCAGTGATTTAACACGAAGTGGTCGGTGTTTTACACTAGAAGAATTAGAGAGGCAGAGGAAAGCTAAAGGAAAAGAAACAGTTGATGCTTTTAAAGATATGGAAGTGAACAATCCTATAAGTGAAGAGGAGTCTAATGAATTTTTGAAGTTGATGAAGCATAGTGAGTATAGTGTGGTAGATCAGTTGAAGAAAACTCCTACTAGAATCTCTTTAATGTCACTTATCTTGAGTTCTGAGTTACACTATAAAGCATTGTAAAAGGTGTTGAATGAGGCATATGTGCCACAAGATATTTCTTAGGATACAATAGAGCATTTGGTGGAAAGAATTCAAGCCTCCAATTACTTATACTTTACTGAAGATGAGCTAGACTTGGAAGAGACTGGGCATAACAAGCTCTTATATATCACCATGAAATATAAGGATTGTCTGATTGGCAAAGTGCTTGTGGATAATGGTTCAGCTTTGAATGTGCTACCAAGACATATGCTAGATGAGATGTCAATTGATGCTACTCATATGAGGCCAAGTACTATGACAGCTAGAGCATATGATGGTTCCCTTAGACAGGTGATAGGGACCATTGACATTGAATTGTTTGTAGGGCCTCAGATGTTTTTGATAACCCTACAAGTGATGGATATCCATCCTTCGTATAGCATGTTATTAGGAAGACCATGGATACATGCCTCTGGGGCTGTGACATCATCTCTACACCAATGTCTGAAGTACATTATCAATGGTACTTTAGTGAAAGTTAAGGCAGAAGAAACCTTGTCCATGATAAGGAATGTGGCGGTCCCTTATATTGAAGTAGAAGATTGCAAAGATGGAAATCTCCATGCCTTCGAGATTGTGAACACCGAATGGGTACCGGATAATACAGTGTTGAGAAGACTAGTTATTTTTTATACTGCCAGAATGATAGCTAAATGCTTTTTGAAACATGGGCTACCATTTCATAATGATCCAATTGCTGGAAATCTTAAAAGAGTCAACATGATGAAAATTAAGGCTGCTGATCAGAGGTTTGGGCTTGGCTTTAAACCTAAGAAAGATGATCATAAGAGAGCTGCTAGGATAAAGCGAGAAAGAAGGTTAGCTAGAATAGAAGGAAGAAAGCCAGAGGAAGAAGACATTATAATCCCACCTATCCATGTTTCTTTTCCAAAGTCAGCATATGTGATGAAACCTAAAAACATGATGGAAGTCTTGGGATAGAAACTTGTTGTCATGGATATCAAAAATGCAGAGGAAGGTGAAGGGAAAGGTTGGAACTGTGATGATGAGCAAAAAACAACAAAAGAAGATGAATTATTTCCTCAATTAATTGTCCATTCTCTAGAAGAGACTCCAACTAGCACCTTTGTGCAAAAGCTTTCAGTTGATGAAGTATTCTAGAATTGGGAAATTAAGGAAGCCCCAGTTGTTTTCAAGAAGTAATGATTAAGTGTCTACTTATATTTGCTTTTATGTGCTCTGTGTGCTTTGCATTATAGTTTGCTTTGTGTTTTTATACCTAGTTGGAAATCTTGGCTCAAGATGACAATATAAGGTTTTTTCATAATTGTTGAGCCAACTTTTAAAATATTATTGAGATCAAGCATTTTCATCAGCATTTGTTATCTTTCTTTTGTTTTGTTTGGCTACAAGATATGCATTCACACTAAAAACACCTTCCTCTTTCAGGAATTCTGAAAGTGAATCCTCTATAATTCCAAAAATATATTGCATTGAAAATAAATGGCCAAACTTTGATACGGATGAGATTGCAATGGATGAAGAGGAATGGAAGGAAGAGTTTGCTAGACGGGTAGAATAATCAGAGCATGCTTGGAAACCTGTAAAGGAAGAATTAGAGGTGATAAATGTAGGCACTAAGCAAGATAAAAGAGAGCTAAAGATTGGAACTCTGATTACTATAAAAGAAAGATGCAGTTTAACTTTACTACTACAAGAGTATATTGATGTGTTTGCCTGGTCTTATGCAGATATGCCTGGTTTAGACATTGATATTGTAGTACACATATTACCTTTGATAGAAGGATGTAAACCTATTAAGTAGAAATTAAGAAGAACTTGCTCGGATATTGTGCTCAAGGTCAAGGCAGAGATAGAGAAGCAGTAGGATGTTGATTTTCTAGAAGTTATTAAATACCCTCAATGGGTATCTAATATAGTGGTAGTACCAAAAAAGGATGACAAAATCAGAGTATGTGTAGATTTCAGGGATCTAAACAAAGCTAGTCCAAAAGATGATTTTCCTTTGCCTCACATAGACGCCCTGGTAGACAATACTGCTAGGAGTTTAACTTACTCCTTCATGGATGGATTCTTCGGTTATAACCAAATTAAAATGGTTGAAGAAGATAAAGAAAATACCATTTTTATCACACCATGGGGAACATTTTGCTACAAAGTGATGCCATTCAGGTTGAAGAATGCTGGAGCCACATATCAAAGGGCAATGGTGACACTTTTCTATGATATGATACATAAAGAGATTGAAGTGTATGTGGATGATATGATTGCCAAGTCTAAGCATGAAGAAGATCATGTTCAGGTTCTAAGAAAAATATTTGATAGACTAAGGAAGTATCAGTTGAAGCTGAATCCTTCAAAATGCTCATTTAAGGTGGATTCTGGAAAGTTTCTAGGATTTGTGATAAGCAATAAAGGAATAGAGGTCGATCTTGATAAAGTGAAAGCAATTCAGGTTATGACAATTCCTAAGACCGAGAAATAAGTAAGAGGCTTCTTAGGACGTTTGAATTACATCGCTTGATTCATATCTTAGTTAACAGCAATATGTGAGCTAATTTTTTGATTACTTTGAAGAAAGAACCCTGGTACATGGGACAAAGATTGTCAAGAGGCTTTTGATAAAATAAAGCAATACTTACAGAATCCACCTTTGCTAGTGCCACCTATGCCTAGAAGACCTTTGATCTTATATTTGACAGTAACTGAGGTAGCAATGGGTTGTGTGTTGGGATAACATGATGAGTTTGGAAGAAAGGAGCAAGCTATCTACTATCTGAGTAAGAAGTTTACTGATTGTGAATCCAGATATACTATGACTAAGAAGCTATGTTGTGCTCTTGTATGGAGTACGAAGCATCTTCGACAATATATGTTGTATTATACCACCTGGTTGATCTCAAAAATGGATCCTCTTAAATATATCTTTGAGAAACCCTACTTGTCAAGCTAAATAGCAAGATGGCAAGTAATGTTGGTTGAGTATGACATTGTATACAAGACAAGAAAATCTGTAAAAGGAAGTGTAATTGCTGATCATCTAACAAATAATGCTATCAAAGATTTTGAGCCTTTGAAATTTGACTTCCCGGATGAGGATGTCTTGATAGAAGAAGAAGACAAAGAGAAGAATGATTGGTGGATTATGTATTTTGATGGGGCTGTGAATGTTTCTGGTAATGGAGCAGGCACTGTGATAATCTCATCTGATAAGAAGCAATATCCTGTCTTAGTCAAACTACAATTTGAATGCACTAATAATACTGCTGAATATGAGGCTTGTATCCATGGATTAGAAGCTGCTTTGGAGATGAAAATAAAGAAGCTTAATGTCTAACGGGATTCAATGTTAATAACCTGTCAAGTGAAAGGCGAATGGTAGACCAAGGAAAAAAAACTGATACCATATCAACAATATCTCTCGAAACTGACTAAAGGCTTTGATGAGATAGATTTTACCCACATGGAAAGAGACAAAAACCAGTTTGCTGATGCTTTGGCAACCTTAGCTTCTATGGCCAAAACGGATTACGAAATCAGGGTACAACCAATCTGCATTGAGATTAAAAATTTTTCAGCTCATTGTTGTTCAATTGAAGGAGAAATAGATGGGAAACCATCATTTTATGACATTAAGTAGTTTATCCAATATCAAGAGTATACCTAGGGGGCATCTAAAGTAGATATGAAGACCTTGAGAAGGTTAGCTTTGGAATTTTACTTGGATGGAGAAATTCTATACAAAAGGTCATTCAATGGGACTTTACTAAGATGTTTAAATGAAATTGAAGCTAAGGTAGCATTGCAAGAAATTCATGAAGGACTTTGTGCAACTCATACAAGTGGGCATATGATGGCTAGACAATTAAAATGATCTGGGTACTTATGGATGACCATGGAGAAAGATTGCATCGATTATGTCAGGAAATGTCATAAATGTTAAGTGCATAGTGATAAGATAAATGCACCTCCAGCTCCTCTATTTAATATGACATCACCATAGCCGTTTGCAATATGGGGAATAGATGTGATTGGGCCAATCAACCCAAAGGTCAGCAATAGGCATCAATTTATCTTAGTAGCCATTGATTACTTTATAAAGTGGGTGGAGGCTAGCTCTTATGCCTATGCAACTTAAAAGGTGGTCAAGTGTTTCATTAAGAAAGATTTGATCTGCCGGTACGGTTCACCTGAGAAGATAGTGACTGACAATGCCCAGAATTTTAATGGAAAAATGATCACAGAATTGTGTGTGAAGTGGAAAATTAAACATTCAAACTCATCTCCCTACAGACTAAAAATGAATGGTGTTGTCGAAGCTGCAAACAAGAATATCAAGAAGATTATCCAGAAGATGGTAGTCACTTACAAGGATTGGCATGAGATGCTTCCCTTTGCTCTTCATGCATATCGCACTACAGTAAGAACATCTATTGGAGCTATACTTACTCACTAGTATTTGGGATGAAGGTAGTGATGCCTTTGGAAATAGAAATTTCATCTTTAAGAGTACTAATAGAATCTGAACTAGAAGAAGCTGAATGGGCTAAAGTGAGATATGAGCAGCTAAACATGATAAGTGAGAAGAGGTGGGCTACAATTTGTCATCACCAACTATACTAAAGAAGGATGGCCAAAGCATATGACCGGAAAGTCCGATCAAGAGAATTCAAAGAAGGGGATCTTGTACTAAGAAAAATCTTACCACTGCCAAGTAAAGATCGAAGCAAGTGGGCACCAAACTATGAAGGCCTGTATGTAGTGAAGAAAGCCTTCTTCGGAGGGGCTCTGTTGTTAACTAGGATGGATGAAGATGATTTACCTAGGCCTGTGAACTCTGATTCTATGAAAAAGTATTATGTATGATGTGTTTCATCCAATAAAAATCAATTAAATGAAGTTTTGGCCAGGAAATTCTCTTTGCATATACCTCACCAAAAAGCCCATGCATGATCTCAATGGCTCAACAATTTGATCTTTCAAAATTTTTTACAAGAGAACCCATTCTTCTTAAATGAGGTTTTAAAAGAATTGATTTTGTTTATGATTTCAATGAAATAAATCAATGATTTGTTTAGGATAATGTTCAAAGCAATTCCCTTGAAAGAGATGGCCATACAAGTCAAAAATATGTAATTGGAACAACTATCACTCAAATTCTATCTTGGACCTACATTTTATCAGCACGAATAATGGTCGGTAGTATATTAGTTTGTCATGGACTCGTAAAACATGGTATCTTATAAATCCAAAGCATTACGCTGAATGTGGACAAAGTTTATTGGTTTTAACTAATCTTACTTGAAATGAGGAAAGACCATCTTTGATATTCCTTTCACTTTCTTTAAAATTATCCTTTGCAGTCTCAATTTGAGCCGAGTCTATTTAAAGCTTTTTTCTTTCATAAGAACCTTAACTAAGATCACACCCTACACTAGAGGGCAAAAAGAAAGAAATGATCATGGAAATCGTCTTGAAGGCATGTGAGCTTATGAAGTCTGACAATAAGGAATACAACAAAAATTTCAAATAATTGAGAGAATTCCCAACAAATATGAGAAAAGAAAAAGAAATTCCTAATTTGGAATATTTAACATCATTATTGTTGTCAAGATAGCAAAAGAAAAGACCAAGATAAGATAACAATGATCTATAGTTTTTAAACCCTTAAATACTTTTTTGAGCTTATCAAATACTCTTTGTTTTATAGCCTTGAGCCATAAAATACATTACATATGTTTAAAGTCCTTTCTAATCAAGAAAGCAACCTGGATTAATAAATAATGCTCTCAAAATATAAGAGACTTTTCCATAAAGAGTCATGGCGTAGCAAATAATTACTCATTATTATTCATGCTGTTAAAAGGAGTGTTTCTAAAAATAAAAGGCAATTGTTCCTTTTCTCTCAAAATACTTTCAAGTAATCATTTGAACACTTTGAAAACCAAAGCAGAAGGTCATCTCATCACTTACCTTTATCTGAGATTACTTTTACTAAGAGATTTCACACAAATCCCTAGAGTTGTTTGAAAATTGTTGTAAACTGACATTGAGAGTTTCAGTTTTCAAAAACAAAAGAGATCTTTTGAAAAATCATTTTTGAAAAAAGAGTTTTCTTTGTGAAGAAGACAGATATATGACACACCAAGAGGTAGTGTTAGAAAATCAGAGATTCTAATGACAACAAGAGAAAAGGAGGAAATGAAAAGAGACAGTTAATGCTTCTAGGGGCAGCGAAGCAGTCACTAGAATTCTTCTAGGGGCAGAGAAGCAATCACCAGATTCCTAATGGCACAAAGAAATTTGCTTCCCTAGTGGAAGATACACATGATAAAACTATAGACTTGTTTCAGTATGGGGATGGAAATAACATGATTATACAGTTTCTATGAAATGAGATTGATCAGTTAGACAATATGATAACTGATACATCTTCAGATATGAAAATCCCAGGTGAAGGTGAAGTGGGATAATCCTCATATATTGATCATGTGAATTGCTTAAAGAATCCTCAACAATGAGAATGTTACCAACAACACAATGTTGGGCCAGGGAGAAGCTAATGCTCTCAGCAAAGTAACCAATGGAGAAAGAGGCAGCGACTATTGGGAAACTCAAACAAAGTTTATCTTGGAGAACTAAACAATATGGGTTAGCTTGAGTAGATTTGAAAGATGCGTGAATCAAAAGATCTTACTAAAATTCAAGATCGCCAAACAAGATGAATGGGGGATCTATATTTCAAAAAGGCAAGATGCATTGCATATCATCTAACTCCATAAGCATTGCATATTTGTCTTGTATATATTTGTTGAAACAAAATTTCCAACGGGATCTAACGAGATTCAGACGAAATGAAGTTCTTCTAATCACATCAAATATGGCAATTTCATAAAAGCAAAATTCATAAAATGAAGACAAGAAAGATGGATTTTTATTCATGGAAAAAGGGTTTACAAGTATAAATGTTAAACAATATGAGGACGATTAGGGATATTGTTATCTTGATGATTAATCATGCCTTGAAATTCTTTAAATTGTTTATGCATACGCTCCATCTCTTCCTCGAACTCGAGGTGTCGTGTGTTAACATAGTCCCTCCAAAAGTCAACACGTCTATTCAGCTCTTGGTTTCTCCTCTCTAAGTCATTTCTGTGACGTCTTTCATCACGGAGTCTATTCCTTAAATTCTCGATCTGATGAAGGAGATCAGGAACTTGAGTATTCATCTCAAGTCTTCTGGCATGAAGACGCTCTGCAACGTTCACCAAAGATGAAGTAGCTCTGATACTAAGAGCAAGTGACTGATTCACTGCTTCAATATTGCTCCTAGCTACCAACATTGTTTCATCGCGGGGAAGGATCATGTCTCTAGCCACAACTATAGCAGTATCTTCATTGTCCATTACAGTATCTTCTATTGTAACTGGACAACCATTCACTTCAAAAGTAGTATGCCAAACTAAAGGCTCTACTGCAGGAATAAGATTTAGGTTAGCATTGGAAGTAGAGGAAGACATGATTAAAGCTTCAAGAGTTGAGAACTTTGAAAGGCTTGAAATACAAGAAGTTGATGATGTCTGTCACCAAATACTGCTTGATTTATAAGGATTCTACCCTTACTATTATTTTGAATAGAAGATCAAATCTCAGTCGTAGATATAAGACTTTCTTGAGAAGCTTTCATCATCTCTGAGATTGATTTACAAATCAGATCTCAACCGTAGATATAAGACTTTCTTGAGAAGCTTTCATCATCTCTGAAATCAATTTACAAATCAGATCTCAACCGTAGATATAAGACTTTCTTGAGAAGCTTTCATTATCTTTGAGATCGATTGCAAATCAGATCTCAACCGTAGATATAAGACTTTCTTGAGAAGCTTTCATCATCTTTGAGATCGATTTACAAATCAGATCTCAGCCATACAAATATGACTTCCTTTAGAAGTTTTCATTAACCCTAAAGCTCATAGTGAAATCACTTTCGTGTATTTCACAAAATCAATCTGAAATCACTTTCATGTATTTCAGGAAATCAATGATGAAATCACTTCCATGTATTTCACAAAATCAATGATGAAATCACTTTTATGTATTTCACAAAACTAATCTGAAATCACTTTCATGTATTTCAGAAAACCATTGTTGAAATCACTTTCATATATTTCACAAACAATGTTGAAATCACTTTCATGTATTTCAGGAAACCATTGATGAAAGCACTTTCATGTATTTCACTAAACCATTGTTGAAATCACTTTTAGGTATTTCACAAAATCAAGATTGAAAACACTTTCATGTTTTTCACTTGAGCAGGTTGCCCATAAGAATTAGACCAATTGAAAAATATGTGTTTTTCAACACCTCCATCACTTTTCTTTACAAAACTTACTATGCAAAGTCAAAAGAAAATGAATTTTCAAATGCCTTTGCACCGTAAGCATTATAAAGAGGGGGCAACTGTTGTAACCCAATTTTGGATTCACTAAAATTTTCTCGAATGTTATTTTATTTTATTACTCATAACAAAAAAAAAATAATAAAAAAATTTTAAAATATATTTTCTCGAGTCAACCGCATCTTTCAATTAAAATTAAGTCTATCTGGTCAATACGGATTAAACCATGTCGATCGGGATGAAAAATGAGTTTCAACCGTTTCGGGTCAAAACCGAGTCCACCAGGTCAATACGAGTTAAACCATGCCGATTGGGATAAAAAATGAGTTTCGAGCCGTTTCGGGTGAAAACCGTTATTTTCGGTTAAAACCGAGTCAACCGGGTCAATACGGGTCCCACCATGTCGACCGGGATGAAAAATGAGTTTCTAGTTGTTTCGGGTCAAAACCGTCTTTTTCAGTTAAAACCGAGTTCATCGAGTCAATACGGGTCCCACCATGTCGACCGGGAAGAAAAATGATTTCTTAAAAAAAATTTGAAAAATACCAAAAATATCCAAACCGTTAGATCTAGTAGTGTTTAAATCTGGGCCTTTGATTTTTTAGGATACAATAGGCTTTACCACACTAGATTAAAACCCAAATCCATCTCAGCCTTTAAAATAATCTTCCCTTTGATCTTGTTGCGCCACGTCATCAGGTGTACCAAACACTCAATACACCGCGACACGCCGGATCATAGCTCAGCCCATCCAGACCGTCCGATCAACTTGCAAATCAAGCCAATCACAACCGCACGATCCATTCATTCATAATCCAGTGGTTCACAGCCTTCAGACACACCGATGCACCATGCTCGTGTTCACACCGTAGCAAATCTCAGAGCCTCTCTCTCCTCTCGCTGGTGATTCTCTCTCTCTCATCCGATCTCCCATTTTCGGCCGTTTTAGGCTGCCAAACCACCACAGAAAGGTGCATCGCCTCCTCTGAAGCAAAACCCTGGCCATTTTATGCGTTTTCACCATCGAATCTGGCCGGAAAAAGGCCTCGAAAAAATCAGCCAACCAAAGCTTCAAGTCGACGATTCTCCCTCATCAGCCATCAACGGAAGATGAAACCACCGTCATTAGAATCCCTTCCCTTAGATCTACCAGAATCGACCATTTGTTGGCTTGAATCTCATCGAAAAATTCTGCCGCCTCCAATAGTAGTCGTGTGTGAGCCACACATGCCGCTAGTGGCATTTTTGTAAATTTCAGAGAAATCCGTGTGTGAGCCAATGTTTTATAATTGTTTATGGTATTTTTGATATTTTTATATATAAATACTTGTAAATTTATTTTTGCATGTAAAAAAAGCAAAAAAATAAATTTAAAATAAATAACGACGCGGGTCCAGCACCTATTTTATCACTGTTCATGGGTTCAAAGCCCGGTTCTTAAGAATGGATATACCTATTTCTCAACGATATCAAAATAATATTTCTTTTATAAAATAAATATTATTTGTCGACATGTCTCTTTTATTTACAGAAAAGGATCGATGTCCAAAATTTAAATACAAATTATGGATTATGTCCATTACTAGACAAAGTTTCCTAGTTTTAAGGATTGATGCCATTTTTAACGTCTTCTATTTTTAGGGGCCGACGTTAACCATCTTAAAGTTTTTTTCAAATAAGTTCAAAATATAATAGCATTTGAATAAAATAAAACACACACAGGTAAGGGTAACCTTTCTCTGAAAGGATGTTTTAAGGGTGGTGTCTACCTTCCCTTAATCATAACTAACCTAGTACTTGAATCTCTAAGACTAGTGTCTAATTTTGGATTTCTAGTTCCCTCAAATTACTAGATGACGACTCCAATAAAAAGCTTTATTCCCCCCAATCAAGAAAAAAACTTATTCTTTTTGTTAAACAAAAAAAAAGAGTGAAGTCGTCGCTTGACGTAGTATAGCGACACATATTGTGCATGTTGATGCCACAATTATGTCATGTTGATGTCATAATTATGTTATATTGATATTATCAATATCCGGGCTAGTCACATGGGTCGGGTCTACTGGTATTCAAGTTTGGTCAACCTATCCAAGCGAAGAAGATGCGTGGCACGTGTAGGGCATATTTGCGCGTATGAACTACCACCTCGTCGGTGTGTGGGGGAGCGTGCTGGCATGTCCGACGTCCATTTTCGACGCTGTTTTCACCAGTGGCTTCATCTCTTCCTCCTCTACACAATGGTATGGTCAAAACACAATTTTGACAACATTTATTTTTTAGCAAAAGTCAAACACCACTTTAAACCATATGCTTTGATACCAATTGGTGGGGATTCTGGCTCCCCTTGCGTAGATCGATGGTGTTCTAATAGTTGCCCATTGGAGGCTAAGCACACAAGCACACAATATTTAACGTGATTCGACAAATTACCTACATCCACGGGAGTAGTCTATATTATTAGAGATAGAGAAATAATATAATACATAGAGGAGTATCACAACTATTCAACTCTTATTTCTCATTGCTGCATAGGGCAGCATGGCTATTGGTGGCAGCTGATTAGTACTTAAAAGTGCATTTTTATCATGGTTTTATATCATCATTTTGCACTTGAAGTATCAATAACTCCTTAACTAAAACATGTTTTATAATAATATATCTAATAATATAAGATACCTTTAATTTGTGGTAAATATTCATTTTAAATGCAGGCCTATCATATAAATGAAAGGATTGATTGATGACTTTAAGAACTTAAATTGCAAGGGCAAAGAGATGACCAAAATTAGAAAAGAGATTTCGGTGGAATCCAAACCAGAACACTATTTAGTAATTGGGTCATATATGGAGCTATAGATCTCAGATTTAGGTCTACTTTATATGGATGGAAAGGTAAGACATAGACCTACAACTTTCATATGGAGCCCAAGATCTAAAAAGGCCATAATCAAGTCCAAATTATTGCAACAACAAAGAAGCCCGAAGTTGTCCTTCAGCCCGAGCACTGTTCAATATTTTGGCCATATCTGGAGTTCTAGAAGTCCAAATGAGCTGAATGTTTTACACAAGAAAGCTGAGATAATGGCCTACAAGTTTCATGTTTTCAAGTGGCTCTAATTTTGACGTTATCAATGACATTTTGGGCAGACAAGAGAAGATAAGGATTGTTACCAAGTCAAGAGTTGGCCACCTACTCATCAATTAGTCATCAAATCAATAGTTCCCAATTTTGACCTATAAAAGGAGGCATTTGCCATGCATTTAGGCATCTTGGTGTCCAGATCAAGATCATCCTCTTACTTTCTCTCTTTGTATTTTTTGTAATGTTTATGCTTTGCTTTCATTAATATCAAGTTTATGCCTTTCATTTCCTTTCATTTACTTAGCTAACTTTTATCTTATTTATGTTCTTATTTTGTTTATTTATTTTTCTTTCTTTTATTATGTCTAGCTAAGTTTATTATATCAAGGTGAAAAGGTTACACTAATGGTGTAAGAATAAGTATAGTATAAACTTAATATGGACTTTAATGTTTGATACTAACATGTTTTATATTTGTTATCTTGTTCACTCTTTAATACTTTGCTTGTTAAATGACTAATCTTGATTTATGTTGTATAACACTTGGCACAACAAATGCTTGGCACTTTCATAGTTCATACTGTATGGTTTAACCGACACTTGAGCTATGAAAGGAACTTGATTTGTTATTAACATAAGTTATAATCATGAATGCTTGACGAGATTTACAAGTACTATCATTAATTGAATAAGATGACTAATGTAATCATCTCAAAGTTCTCATCTTCTTCTTCTTCTTCTCCTTCTTTTTCTTTATCATTATTATTATTATATTACTATTATTATTATTGTTGTTGTTGTTGTTGTTGTTGTTGTTGTTGTTGTTATTATTGTTATTACTATTATTGTTATTGTTATTGTTGTTATTATTGTTGTTATTGTTATTGTTATTATTGTTATTGTATTATTGTTATTTATAATTTGTATAATTAACCTCCCTGTGGTTCGACCCCAGTCTTGCCGGGTTATTTATTACTTCAACACTCCTGCACTTGGGAGAAGACAACAATCTTTTCGTCGTGTCAAGTTTTTTGCGCCGTTGCCGGGGAGGTAAGTTTTGTATAAATTATAATATTTATTTTATTTTCTCTTTTCACTTTTCTTGTATATAACTTTGTTTCTTTTCTCTTGTTTCTTCTTCTTTTGGTTTCTTCTTCTTTTTTATTTTATTCCTACACGTGCATGAGAGTGTGGTCACGTACATCAAGTGGTAGAGTTTGTAGGGTATCCTCATCATTTTCAGAAAATATGGTCGAAGAAGATAATCAATCACTTCATAATGAGAATAATGAGAATAACAGTGCTAGAACACTTAGAGACCACATGAATCCCACAAGAACAAGTGCACCATCATGCATAGTTTTTCCTCCCGATACATCTCATTTTAATTTTAAGCCAGACATTATTCAACTTTTACCATCTTTTCATGGCTTGGAATTGGAAAATCCATACTTGCATTTAAGGGA
Organism: Populus pruinosa; assembly: GCA_026413675.1. NCBI lineage: Eukaryota > Viridiplantae > Streptophyta > Magnoliopsida > Malpighiales > Salicaceae > Populus > Populus pruinosa. The sequence goes on along the minus strand of CM048602.1, from coordinate 1,786,732 downwards.
ATTTGAGGAGGTTTGCAACACATATAATAATTTAAATTGTAGCATGAACACCATCAGATTAAAGCTTTTTCCTTTTTCATTAAAAGATAAAGCTAAAACATGGCTACAAAATTTAAGACCAGGATCCATTCGTGCTTGTGATGAAATGCAATAACAATTTTTAAAGAAGTTTTTCCCATCTCAGAGAACAAACTCTTTCAAAAGACAAATCACCACTTTTACTCAAAAACCAGGAGAAACATTTTACCAATGTTGGGATTGGTATCGAAACTTGCTTAGTACTTGCCCTCATCATGGTTTTGAAACATGGAGATTGGTTTCACATTTCTATGAAGGGTTAACACCTAAAGATAGGCAAATGGTTGAATTGATGTGCAATGGAACTTTTGAAGATAAAAACCCTGATGAAGCAATGGAGTACTTAGACTTGTTAGTTGAAAATGCTCAAAATTGGAACATCGCGGGACCTTATGAGGCACCAAGTAAAACTCAATCTCATACATCTAGTGGAGGTATGTACAACCTTAGAGAAGATCATGACCTTCAAGCTAAGTTTGCATCTTTAGCTAGAAAAGTCGAGGCACTAGAATTGAAAAAGAGTGGTCAATTAAAATCTGTTGAAAACATTGTGTGTCAAATCTGTGAAACAAATGAACACTCAATCAACAATTGTCCAACCTTGCCTTCTTTTAAGGAATGTCTCCATGAACAAGCCCATGCTTTAAATAGTTTCCAAAGGGCCAACCACAACCCATACTCCCAAACATACAACCCTGGTTGGAGAAATCATCCAAATTTTAGTTGGAAGAGTGAGAACAACAATGCACAAACTTCACAACCATCGTTTCAAGCACACCACAATTTCCAAAATTCTCATGGATATGCACCTCCTTATGCTCCACCTCTTAGAAGAAATCTTGAGGAAACATTGCATGCATTCATTGAAAAGCAAGAGATAATCAATACTCAACTTGCTCAAAACATGACAGATTTTAAAGATACTCTTGCAAAATTAACATCTGCTCTCAGTTTCCAAGAGAAAGGTAAGTTTCCATCTCAACCACAACAAAATCCCAAGGGGCAATACAATGCAAATGCAAGTAGTTTCGGAAGCCAACACATGGATCAAGTCAAATCAGTCACTACTCTGTGTAGTGGTAAAGTTATTGAAAAACCCTCTCTTGAACCTTGTGAGAAAGATGACGAGTCAATCTCTAAGGGTAAGGAAGGGGTTGAATCTGAAAATTGCAAAGAAACGACTGATTCATCGCTAGCACTTCCATTTCCTCATGCCATGACTAAACAAAGGAAAGTCAATCACAACTTTGAAATTTTTGAAATTTTTAAACAGGTAAGAATCAATATACCTTTGCTAGATTCTATTAAACAGGTTCCTTCCTATGCTAAATTTTTAAAAGATCTATGCACTGTGAAGAGGAAACTGAATGTCAAAAAGAAAGTCTTTCTAGCCAAACAAGTAAGTGCTATTCTGCAGAACAATAATGCTTTGAAATATAAAGACCTTGGTTATCCTACAATTTCTTGCTTTATTGGAGAACATAAAATTGAAAAAGCCTTACTTGATCTTGGTGCTAATGTGAATTTACTTCCATATTCAGTTTTTCAGATTCTCAATCTAGGTGAGTTAAAACCAACTTCTATAACTCTTTTCCTTGTCGATAGATCTATAAAAGTGTCTAGAGGAATAATTGAAGATATGTTAGTACAAGTTGATCAATTCATTTATCCTGTGGACTTTATTGTCTTGGACACAGAACCTGTTGAAGCATGTAATTCATTTCCTGTTATTTTAGGACGTCCATTTCTTGCAACGTCTAACGCATTGATTAATTGTAGGAATGGATTGATGAAGCTATCATTTGGAAACATGACATTGGAGATGAATATTTTCAACATTTGCAAGCAACCTAGAGATGATAATGATTTACAAGAAGTAGATCATATTGATGAATTAGTTTATGATCAACTTGAATCTACTTTAAGTAAAAATAAATTGAATGAATCTGAAGATTTGCAAATGATTTATTCTGAGGAAGAAATCATAGATGAAAAACGCACCAAAAATATTGATGCGAATCTTTTGTCAATAGCGACAACAGATTCGACATCTAACATCACACCAATCGATGATTACTTTCCTAATGAATCCTTACTTTCTTTTAGTCCAATGCCTTGGTATGATAAAAATATCAATTTTCGTGCTTTAGGAGATTTGCCAGTTGATTGGAGTACCTAAGATAAAGAAAAGTTTTTGAACGAAGTGAAGAATTTTTATTGTGATGACCCTAACTTATTCAAATATTATCTTGATCAAATATTTCAAAGATTCATTCCCGACAATGAGGTAAGTACTGTCATTAAACTTTATCATTCTGAGGCATGTAGGGGCCATTTCTCGTTAAAAAAGACAGCTGCAAAAATCTTTCAAAATGGATTTTATTGGCCTACCATGTTCAAGGACACGCATGCATTCTGCAAAACTTGTGAAAATTGTCAAAAGATTGATACTAGTGAAAAAGTTTTATTTTATAATTCTCAACTTTATGCATTCCCTATAGAGCTAAGATCAAGATGGAGCAATCCGTATAGGGCCTGTGATATTGAGAATTCAATGAATGACAATGTTTTTAAGGAAAATGGACATCATTTGAAAGCTTACTTTGATAATTTTCCTAGTGAAAATGAATCAACTGGTTGGAATGATCTTGTAGATAAAGGTTGATTTTTTTTTTCTCACATTGTTTTTGTGTTTCTTTTTGAGTGATTTTTGCTAGTTTCTCTCACCCCGATCAAATGGCGGATAACGGTACTCCGTGACTTAAGTCGGTTCTTTTAGTTTCCCACAATTACTGATATCTGTGTATATATTTGTGCAATTCTTTGAATCTCTCTTCCAATTCTCATCTGAAAATGGACACTAATCTTGAAAAATTGAAAAAGTATTTTCTCGCTCTGCCTCAGAATGCGATTACAAAAATTTACCGTGCTAGATGTGCAAGATTGAGATTGTTAATGAATCATGGAATTCCTGAAGATATTCGTTGGTTGATTGAAGCAAAGGTTCAATTATTAGGTGAGTCCTCTAACTCCTTCATTTCACACATGCCTGGAACAGGTAAAAGCACTTTTGCAAAGAAGCGTCGTGCAAAATGACTAGAAGTCTGTCATTGATGTGCTAGATGGACTTGTAATATACAATGTCGTTCTTTAGGAATGGTATCTATAAACCGTGAAGATAAAATACAATTCATTAAGGATGGCCTAAGTAAGGAGTCTTTAGATAATCTTCTATTGACTCTTGAGACGCATCCTAGTGGAGATGTGCATCGTGTAATTCATGATTTATGGCCATTATTTCATAAAGAACATGATCGACTTAGTCTTGGGAATCTGACTAAAAAAAGACCCTGTTTGCCAGTTTTTAAGAAAACTGGATGGGAAGCCTATCCCCGACCCATAGAGGGCGTTTAAGTCGTTCTTGGACGTAAAACCAAGGGAAGATGTGAGCCACAATCACAACTACCTATACATACACATGCTTTTTCAAAAGTAAATAAATAAATAAATAAATAAAGAGAGAGAGAGAGAGTGTGTGAGACTCCAGTTAGCTTACTTATAGGTGTTATGATTGCCTTTCTAATTTCACATCTATAAAACCCTCTCTTCCTTCCTTTCTTTTCTACTCAACTCATACATTCAACAAATATAGAAGTGTGTAGAAATGGCAAGTTCCTCAAGTCATCAAATAAAAAATATTTGTGTTTTCGATGGATCTAGTCCTGGAAAAAGAAAAGGAGTTTTTAGAATCAGCAAATCATCTTGGTCAGGTGCTAGTTGAGAGAAAGATTCATTTAGTGTATGGGGGAGGCAGTCTTGGGTTAATGGGAGGTGTGTCAATAGCTGTATTTTTAGGAGGTAGTCAAGTTTTGGGGGTCCTCCCCGAAGCTTTAGCACAAGGGACATCATTGGATAAACAATTGGAGAGGAACTTCAGGTCTCCACAATGTCGACTCGAATGAATGCAATGTTTAACCATGCTGATGCCTTCATTGCTTTACTAGGTGGTTTAGGTACATTGGAAGAGATCTTTCATATTTCCTCTTGGGCTCAATTGCACATTCACCATAAACCCATAGGTTTCTTAAATGTTAATGGTTATTATGATAAGTTGTTGTCTTTTCTTGATCATGCTGTGGAACAGGAATTTCTAACATTTTCTGCACGACAAATCATAATCTCTGCTACTACTGCTAAACAATTGATTGACCAACTACAATTCTTGTGATTGATCCTTCCATGAGTCGCATAAATTGGTCATCCAAGGAATGCCGTAAAAAGCTTAGATTGGATTTGAGCCTTCATTTGTGAATTTTTGTGTCTTTTGGTTTTATTATTGTGTTTTGTTATTTCTTATTTTTTCAGTGTGTTTCAGGTTTGTCGGTGTTCGTCATTTTAGGTGATATCTTCTATACTCTATCTTTCTACCTTAGAACATTGAGGACAATGTCTCGTTTTGGTTGGGGGGAGAGGGTAGTAGTTGATAAAAAAAAATTAAAAAAAATTAAAAAAAATTATTTTTCATTTCATAAAGCATATGCATAATTGTTGTTACTAGGATGGCAGAGTAAATGAGCTCTTTTGTTAAAGTGACTCTTGAGACGCATCTTAGTAACCATTCTTAACAAGGTCTATTATAATACTTCTTGAAATATTCAGGTTTACAAACTCTCGCATTGTTATCACTTAATTCTGCTCATATACTTATTTAACATGTATTCTTAAACCTTAATTTACACACACACACTTTAACATATGATTGTGGGTTGTATATTGGATTATTACATTATTTATGTTCTTTTGTTAAAGGTAACAACTAAGGGAAAGGGATTGTATATAATTAAGAAAAAAAAGAAAAAAAAAGAACAAAGCAAAAAAAATGATGATAATAAAAATGTAGATAAGTTTGGTTTTGTAGCCTCCCTAACCTAAGCAATTAAGTTGGAAGGGATGTTTTAACACCTAATACCCTAAAGTCAACTGAATTGGGAGCTATTGGCCCAACGCTTGTTACATAGGTTGAGGAGAAAAGCTTAAGGAAATCAAACATTGCACTATCTACATATCAGTATCTGCGACGCGAGTTACTAAGCTCGTAGGGCTGTCTTAACACCTAATGCCCTAAGACCAACTGGTATGGGAGTCATTAGCTGAAAGCTCCTTACATGGGTTAAAGATGCATGAAGTTTTAAAATTATATGTATATACATTTTAAAAAAAAAGGGGGAAAAAAGAAGAAGACAAAAATAATAATCTCAACCCAAGAAAGTTAACCTTAAACATTAGAATAAAAATTTTGTTTTCTTCCAAGAAAAGCCCCATAATTATGTGTTGATACATTGAGCACAAAAGAAAGGTTTATTAATATCTTGTTAAGAGGTATTGAGCAAATATATAAATTTAATGAGAGTTTATTTATCTGGATAGATTAATGAAAGTTAAATGATGAATACCTTGCTTTGTGAAATTTGCAAATTTGTTTTCCATTTTAACGCTTTGATTACTAGGGACTAGTAATAAGCTAGTAGGGGGGTGTGATTAGTACTTAAAAGTGCATTTTTATCATGGTTTTATATCAATATTTTACACTTGAAGTATCAATAACTCCTAAACTAAAACATGTTTTATAATAATATATCTAATAATATAAGATACCTTTAATTTGTGGTAAATGTTCTTTTTAAATGCAGGCCTATCACATAAATGAAAGGATTGATTGGTGACTTTAAGAACTTAAATTGCAAGGATAAAGAGATGGCCAAACATAGAAAAGAGATGTCGGTGCAATCCAAACCGGAACACTGTTCGGTAATTGGGTCATATCTAGAGCTATAGATCTTAGATTTATTTCCAATTTATATGTATGGAAAGGTAAGACATAGGCCTACAACTTTCATATGGAGCCCAAGATCTAAAAAGGCCATTTGCAAGTCCAAATTATAGCAACAACAAAGAAGCCCGAATCTGTCTTCCAGCTCGAGCACTGTTCAGTATTTTGGCCATATCTGGAGTTTTAGAAGTCCAAATGAGCTAAATTGTTTACACAAGAAAGTTGAGACAATTGCCTAGAACTTTCATGTTTTGACTGGCTCCAATTTCGACATTATCAATGACGTTTTGGGCAGACAAGAGAAGATAAGAATTGTCACCAAGTCAAGAGTTGACCACCCACTTATCAATTAGTCATGAAATCAATAGTTCTCAATTTTGGCCTATAAAAGGAGTCATTTACCATGCATTTAGGCATCTTGGTTTCCAGATCAAGATCATGCTCTTCCTTTCTCTCTTTGTATTTTTTGTAATGTTTATGCTTTGCTTTCATTAATATCAAGTTTATGCCTTTCATTTTCTTTCCTTTACTTAGTTAACTTTTATGTTCTTATTTTGTTTATCTATTTTTCTTTCTTTCATTATGTCTAGCTAAGTTAATTATGTCAAGGTGAAAAGGTTACACTAATGGTGTAAGAATAAGTATAATGTAAACTTAATATGGACTTTAATGTTTGATACTAACTAGTTTTATATTTGTTATCTTGTCCACTCTTTAATACTTTGCTTGTTAAATAACTAATCTTGATTTATGTTGTATAACACTTGGTACAACAAATGCTTGGCACTTTCATAGTTCATAGTGTATGGTATAACCAACACCTGAGCTATGAAAGGAACTTGATTTGTTGTTAACATAAGTTATAATCATGAATGCTTGACGAGATTTACAAGTATTAGCATTAATCGAATAAGATGACTAATGTAATCATGTTAACAATCTATAATCAGATTGGAACCTCCTTTGGTGTGGTTTCCAATTGTTTATACTATACTTGTTTGACATACCATTAGTGGAACCTCTAACCTTGGCATTTGTTCTTATCATTGTTTAATCTTTACATTAATATTCCATCTCAAAGTTCTCATCATCTTCTTCTCCTTCTCCTTCTTTATTATTATTATTCAGATCACTTGTCAAGATTGACAACAGATTCGAAAACTAACATCACACCAATCGATGACTACTTTCCCGATGAATCTTTACTTTCTATCTCTACAATGCCTTGGTTTGCTAATATTGTCAATTTTCTTGTTTCAGGATAATTGCCAGCTCATTGGAGTACCCAAGATAAAAGAAAGTTCTTGAACGAAGTGAAGAACTTTTATTGGGATGATCCTTATTTATTCAAATATTGTCCAGATCAAATATTTCGAAGATGCATTCCTAACAATGAGATGTGCAAGATTGAGATTGTTAATGAATCATGGAATTCCTGAAGATATTCGCTGGTTGATTGAAGTAAAGGTCCGATTATTAGGTGAGTCCTCTAATTTCTTGATTTCACACATGCCTGGAATAGGTAAAAGCACTTTTGCAAAGAAACGTCGTGCAAAACGACTAGAAGTATGTCATCAATGTGCTACATAGACTTGTAATACACAATGTCGTTCTTTAGGAATGGGATCTATAAACCATGAAGATAAAATACAATTCATTAAGGATGGCCTGAGTAAGGAGTCTTTAGATAATCTTTTATAGACTCTTGAGACACATCCTAGTGGAGATGTGCATCGTGTAATTCATGATTTATGGCCACTATTTCATAAAGAACATGATCGACTTAGTCTTGGGAATCTGACTAAAAAAGACCTTGTTTGCTAGTTTTTAAGAAAACTGGATGGGAAGCCTATCCCCGACCCATAGAGGGCGTTTAAGATGTTCTTGGACGTAAAACCAAGGGAAGATGTGAGCCACAATCACAACTACCTGTACATACACATACTTTTTTAATAAATAAATAAATAAATAAATAAAAAGAGAGAGAGTGTGTGTAAGACTCCAGCTGGCGTACATATAGGTGTTATGATTGCCTTTCTAATTTCACATCTATAAAACCCTCTCTTCCTTCCTTTCATTTCTACTCAACCCATACATTCAACAAATACAGAAGTGTGTAGAAATGACAAGTTCCTCAAGTCATCATATAAGAAATATTTGTGTTTTTGGTGGATCTAGTCCTGGGAAAGATAAGGAGTTTTTAGAATCAGCAAATCATCCTGGTCAAGTGCTAGTTGAGAGAAAGATTCATTTAGTGTATGGGGGAGGCAGTCTTGGGTTAATGGGAGGTGTGTCAATAGCTGCATTTTTAGCAAGTAGTCAAGTTTTGGGGGTTGTCCCCAAAGCTTTAGCATAAGGGGACATCATTGGAAAAACAATTGGAGAGAAACTTCAGGTCTCCTCTATGTCAGCTCGAATGAATGCAATGTTTAACCATGTTGATGCCTTCATTGCTTTACTAGGTGGTCTAGGTACATTGGAAGAGATCTTTCATATTTCCTCTTGGGCTCAATTGCACATTCACCATAAACCCATAGGTTTGTTAAATGTTAATGGTTATTATGATAAGTTGTTGTCTTTTCTTGATCATGCTGTGGAACAGGAATTTCTAACATTTTCTGCACGACAAATCATAATCTCTGCTGAACAATTAATTGACCAGCTACAGTCCTTCATTCCTGTAATTGATCCTTCCATGAGTCGCATAAATTGGTCAACTAAGAAAAGCCGTAAAAAGCTTAGATTGGATTTGAGCCTTCATTTGTGAATTTTTGTGTCTTTTGGTTTAATTATTGTGTTTTGTTATTTCTTATTTTTGTTTCAGTGTGTTTCAGGTTTGTTAGTGTTCGTTATTTCAGGTGATATCTTCTATACTCTATCTTTCTACCTTTAAACATTGAGAACAATGTCTCGTTTTGGTTGGAGGGAGAGGGTAGCAGTTGATAAAAAAAATTGTTTTTCATTTTATAAAGCATGTGCATAATTGTTGTTACTAGGATGGTAGAGTAAAGGAGCTCTTTTGTTAAAGTGACTCTTGAGACGCATCTTATTAACCATTCTTAACAAGGTCTATTATAATATTTCTTGAAATATTCAGATTTACAAACTCTCGCATTATTATCACTTAATTATGCTCATATACTCATTTAACATGTATTCTTAAACCTTAATTTTCACACACACACTTTAACATATGATTGTGGGTTGCACATTGGATTATTACATTATTTATGTTCTTTTGTTAAAGGTAACAACTAAGGGAAAGGGATTGTATATAATTAAAAAAAAAAGAAAAAAAAGAAAAAAAGAGAAAAGTTGGGTTTCGTAGCCTCCCTAACCTAAGCAATTAAGCCCGAAGGGGTGTTTTAACACCTAATACCCTAAAGTCAACTGACTTGGGAGCTATTGGCCCAACGCTTGTTACATGGGTTGAGGAGAAAAACTTAAGGAAATCAAACATTGCACTATCTACATATTAGTATCTGCGACCCGAGTTACTAAGCTTGTAGGGGCGTCTTAACACCTAATGCCCTAAGACCAACTGGTCTGGGATTCATTAGCTGAAAGCTCCTTACATGGGTTAAAGATGCATGGTGTTTTTAAATTATATGTATATACATTTAAAACAAAAGGAAGAAAAAAAAAAGACAAAAATAATAATCTCAACCCAAGGAAGTTAACCTTAAACATTAAAACAAAAATTTTGTTTTCTTTCAAGAAAAGCCCCATAATTATGTGTTGATACATTGAGCACAAAAGAAAGGTTTATGAATATCTTGTTAAGAGGTATTGAGCAGGTATATAAATTTACCGAGAGTTTGTTTATCTGGATAGATTAATGGAAGTTAAATGATGAATACCTTATTTTATGGAATTTGCAAATTTTTTTTCTATTTTAACGCTTTGATTACTAGGGACTAGTAATAAGCTAGTAGGGGGGTGTGATTAGTACTTAAAAGTGCATTTTTATCATGGTTTTATATCAATATTTTACACTTGAAGTATCAATAACTCCTAAACTAAAACATGTTTTATAATAATATATCTAATAATATAAGATACCTTTAATTTGTGGTAAATGTTCTTTTTAAATGCAGGCCTATCACATAAATGAAAGGATTGATTGGTGACTTTAAGAACTTAAATTGCAAGGATAAAGAGATGGCCAAACATAGAAAAGAGATGTCGGTGCAATCCAAACCGGAACACTGTTTTGTAATTGGGTCATATCTGGAGCTATAGATCTTAGATTTAGGTCCAATTTATATGTATGGAAAGGTAAGACATAGGCCTACAACTTTCATATGGAGCCCAAGATCTAAAAAGGCCATTTGTAAGTCCACATTATTGCAACAACAAAGAAGCCCGAAGTTGTCCTTCAGCTCGAGCACTGTTCAGTATTTTGGCCATATCTCGAGTTTTAGAAGTCCAAATGAGCTAAATGTTTTACAAAAGAAAGCTGAGATAATTGCCTACAACTTTCATGTTTTCAAGTGGCTCTAATTTTGACGTTATCAATGATGTTTTGGGCAAACAAGTGAAGATAAGGATTGTCACCAAGTCAAGAGTTGGCCACCCACTCATCAATTAGTCATCAAATCAATAGTTCCTAATTTTGGCCTATAAAAGGAGGCATTTGCCATTCATTTAGGCATCTTGGTGTTAAAATCAAGATCATGCTCTTGCTTTCTCTCTTTGTATTTTTTGTAATGTTTATGCTTTGCTTTCATTAATATCAAGTTTATGCCTTTCATTTCCTTTCATTTACTTAGCTAACTTTTATATTATTTATGTTCTTATTTTGTTTATTTATTTTTCTTTCTTTTATTATGTCTAGCTAAGTTTATTATGTCAAGATGAAAAGATTACACTAATGGTGGAAGAATAAGTATAGTATAAACTTAATATGGACTTTAATGTTTGATACTAACATGTTTTATATTTGTTATCTTGTTCACTCTTTAATACTTTGCTTGTTAAATGACTAATCTTGATTTATGTTGTATAACACTTGGTACAACAAATGCTTGGCACTTTCATAGCCCATACTGTATGGTATAACTGACACCTGAGCTATGAAAGGAACTTGATTTGTTATTAACATAAGTTATAATCATAAATACTTGACGAGATTTACAAGTACTAGCATTAATTGAATAAGATGACTAATATAATCATGTTAACAATCTATAATCTAATTGGAACCTCATTTGTGTGTGGTTTCCAATTGAATAATAAAAGTTTATACTATACTTGTTTGACATACCATTAGTGGAACCTCTAACCTTGACATTTGTTATTATAATTGTTTAATCGTTACATTAATATTCCATCTCAAAGTTCTCATCTTCTTCTTCTTCTTCTCCTTCTTTTTCTTTATCATTATTATTATTATTATATTACTATTATTATTAGTATTACTATTATTATTAGTATTACTATTATTATTATTGTTATTGTTATTATTATTGTTATTACTATTATTGTTATTGTTATTGTTGTTATTATTGTTGTTGTATTATTGTTATTTATAATTTGTACAATTAACCTCCCTGTGGTTCGACCCCGGTCTTGCCGGGTTATTTATTACTTCGACACTCTTGCACTTGGGAGAAAACAACAATCTTTTCGTCGTGTCAATAGCCTTTCTTTTCTTCCTCTCTTCTTCTCTCTTTGTTCTTGCTCTCTCTCTTACTTTGTGTTGCACTCTTGGTGTATATTTATAGGCTTCAATGACAACTTCTCCTACTTATTTGTCAATAATGATGGTGCCAACTCCAACTCTTCTTCAATAATAGTGGCTGCCAACTTTTGATATTTAGAAAGGGCTGCTACATTGTTAGTAGACGGTGCCGTCCATTAATGATTGCTACACATGAATGACAACCAACCCAACACACACACACACACAAAACTAGACTCAGTAAGCAAAACTAGCACCAACCCGTACCAACCCAAACCAACAATCCTCTCCATCATCTTCCCTAACTCGCAAGCACCGTGAGACCCACTCTCATTGATACAAAGCTTCATCCCTCTCTTTAGACCAAAATAATTAACCCACCTCCCACTTCTACACCTCCAGTAACACCATCACCAACAACCCCGCCCTCCAAGTCACCACCAAAAGCCTTCACCTCAGCCAGCCATAACAACCATTACACACCACTATTACACTTCACTTCCTCCATTCTTCCACGCCTCTCTCTCTCTTCAATCCACCCCAAAAGGAAAAACTAAAAAATACAATACAAGAATCAAGGGAGATCAGGGCTGAAAGTAAGCCAGCTCTCATAATTAAGGAGCTTGGGTAAGTTTTGGGAACCAGCTAAATGTCAAAGAAGCGAGATCACTGTCTGCAACATGGTGTCAATTTCTTTGACAAAGTAGAGGCTTATGCTAATGGAAGAGCCGAAGAAATCATGGGTCAAGCAATCTGTGTTTAGTAAGATCTTTTGGGGAGGTCCTGGTCCTAATGATAAAGGCTTGTCTAGGAAACATATTCTTGAGGGTACTAAGGTTTCTCTTAAGAGATTGGATGTGGACTATGTTGATGTCATCTCTTGTCATCGCACACTCCTATTGAAGAGACAGTGAGGGCAATGAATCACGTGACTGATAAAGGGTGGGCATTTTACTGGGGGACTAGTGAATGGTGAGCTCAACAAATCACTGAAGCTTGGGGCATTGCAGAGTAGTCGGATTTGGTGGGACCAATTGGTGGTGGCGTACGGTACCCACGCGGCGCCATTATTTCAGCACTTTCAGAATTTTTGAGCATTGTTCCTTGGTTTTCAACAATTTTTCTAGATTAATTTATGAATTTCAGAAGGTTTATTTTTAAATTATAAATGTTTAATGTGTGCGCGTTTGAATTAGAAATAGAATTTTTAGTGCTTTATGGTGGTGGCCTACCTTTTGTAAAGATAGCAGAGTTACATAAAAATAAAGCAGAGAAGTAAAGAGAAGCAGAGAGAATTTCTAATAAATGAAGAGAGAAGGATCAATTATACTCTTTTGTTAATGAATTCTTTCACATTGTTACTTACCTTTATATCAAGCTATAGTTAGAAAACGTGAATAAGCTTCTAACCTCAATGGTAACAAACTTTCTTAACTATATAACAATACTAACAACATTTTAACCGCTTGATCCTCTAATCTCTTGACGTGTGGCAAAACTAGATCCTTTGATATCTGTACACCTTTGCACTCTTCAGTTTGGTTAAAACATGCTCCCCTCAAGTTCAATTGTTTCTTTGGCTGCTTGTTCAAGATAAAGTATGCATGCCCTCATGATTTCTTGTTTCAGCGTGATTTGCTTTAACTTCAGCAAGCTTGATGTGTGTTCTATAAAAGAAGTATTGAAACTTGAAGCCATCTTTCATTCAATGTGTTTTTGCTTGGAAGTTATGGTTGAAATTTCTATCTTGGTGGGGTATTAGTGGCTGCTCCCCAAAATTGTTGATGATATGTGTTACCGATGGTCTACAATGGTGCAAGGCAAATTTCGGAAACATTCATTGCAACTATTCTTGTATTGTTTGGAGTCTGTGGCTTCATCAGAATGATGTAATCTTTAATGATGCCACTCCAGATCTTCAGGGTTGCTTCTACTTGATTCTTCACAGGCTTTCCTTACGGTTGAAGATTGATAGAAACACTTTTTCTTACACCGGAATGAATCTAGGGGTAAGCTCTGATGGGATCAAATTCTGGGATAACAGAATAACTCACAGCTGACTTTTACCATTTTTTCCTTTGTTTGGTCTCTGTTCCCTTTCTTTCGTTGCAGCAGCCATTCTTTTATGGCTTCTTTTGTTCTTCTATCTGTTGGCTATCTTCCGAAAAAAGAAATCTCGAAGCAAGTTGATCGTGAACTAGCAAAAGAAAAAACAGTCTAAAATACAAAAGAAAACGGCAAAGCTAAATCAAAACTTGTTTAAGCTAGAAAAAAAAGACAAACACACTATCTTAGAAGGGTCGTTATGTATTCGTCCAATTCAGTATGCCTTTTTTTAAGATAACATTCGAGATTTTATAAACTTTTGGCTAATAAGTGTTGGTTAAAGAAACTATTAGCGGTGATTTTAAAACACTTAAAGAAGATAAAACACATAATTTTATTACAAAAATTACAAAAATAAGCTTACAAATTATAAAACTCACAATTTTATACATATTTTTTTTTTCTTTTGTATTTCTCTCTAATCTTTTCTATATTTAATAACATAAACTTAACAACTTATTTATATATAAATTAAGAGGTAACAGATGGCAGTGTTTGACAATAGATGGCTATAGATGATGATAGTTGATAGCAAGTAGCCGCAAATGATGGTTAGTGATTACTTGAATTTACCACAACAATAAAACACAGCAATAAAAGATGGCCGAAAAAGTAAAAAAAAAAAAGACAATAAAAGAAAAAGAAAAAGAAGCCATAAAAGTACGGCTGCTGCAACTAAGAAAAGGGACCAGAGACCAGACAATGTAAAAAATGGAAAAGATAATTGGTGTTGATGATGTAAACTGCAAATAACATCAATTATTGGAATCGTTAGCACCTCTCATGAAACACTTCTAGTGGATGCCATGTTTTTCGGTGAGGCCATTATGTAGTTAAGTTAATTGCTCTGATACTACAATAGAAAACACAACATATATAATAGATGATGACTGGAGGCAATTGCCCTTAATGTTCCAGCCGGCTAAAATATACATATACTGACACGAAAAAACAATGTTACAATGCATTTATCTTAATACATTTTGTGACTATACATTTGGACTAATGTGTATTAATTTGGACATAACACATGAGAAAACTAAGGCAGCCGTCATTCTATTATAGTGGGTTGAATGGACATGCTGTTGTTAGCCTCTCCAATATGTCTCTTTTACAAGGACAAGGGCTTGACAAATAGTTGATGCTCTCCAATATATATGTAACTTTTACAAAGACGTTTTATTCTATATACAGAAGAATCAACATAACTTTATTTTATTCTTTTAAAAGTAATAAATAAGAATTCACCTTTATTACATATTCTTGTAATAGTTCCATTCTATATATTAAAAAAAATTAATTCAATCCAAAAACTTAAAATATTAGATTAGATATTAAAATATTATTTATATTATTTTCTAGCATACCGTTTTAAATAAAAACCTATGAGCTTGAAACTTCCACAGATCCATATTACTTTATATTTTATTTTTATCAAATAAATCAAAATAATGAGATTCAAACTCATGACCACTTGATCATTAAAGTTTTGATATTATGTTAAAAAACTAATTCAATTCAAAAATTTAAGCTGTTAAATAAGATACTAAGATATGATTTATATTATTTTCT
Source organism: Populus pruinosa (assembly GCA_026413675.1). NCBI lineage: Eukaryota > Viridiplantae > Streptophyta > Magnoliopsida > Malpighiales > Salicaceae > Populus > Populus pruinosa. Next base: position 1,771,463 of record CM048602.1, on the reverse strand, counting down.
AACATATATTAAATAAGCAAAATACATATACAAATTTACATTTATTTTTAACAAGGAATAGTTCTTTAAACTATTGTATATAAAGGGTTCTCAAACGGCTTAATTATGAAAAACTGCAAGCTAAGTTGTTTCTTTGTAGTCATCTCTCTGAAAACAAGTTTTCTTGTTGACATTGATTTTACCAAGAGCTAGCTATAGCAGCATTCCAATCATTTCCATTGCTAAAAGGTATGTAAGAGCATGATATACTTACAGTTATCTTTGAATGTTTTCTTCCGAATCTTGTTTTCCATTATATTAATGATCGGTATTATGAGCAAATACAAACCTGCATAGGATTTCGCGTAACAGTTTAATTAGCTTTGAGTTGAGATTGCTCATTAACAATAGTTACTTGCATAATTTCAGGTAGAGAGCAATTATGGGTTCAGAGGCAATACTGAAGGAACCTTATAGAGCAGCCATGAATGGAAAATGGAATGACATGATCGACTACTATAAGAAACATTCCGAATATTTGCACTCTCCACTTACGGCCTCTAAGGAGACTGCACTTCATATAGCTGTGTGCAGCGAACAAGAGCAATCACTTAAAGATTTACTTGAAATCATGAAGAAAAACTAATTACCTTTAACTGAGACAGAATTTCTCAAGAAAACAAACAAATTTGGAAATACGGTTCTTCACGAAGCAACCATCTATGGCAATAATAAGGCTGCAAAACTCTTGGTAGAACGTTGTCCCGAGCTGCTTTTGGTTCGAAATGAGTTCGGTGAAACCCCATTGTTTACAGCTGCCGGATTTGCAGAGATAGAAATAATAAAGTTATTAATCAGATCCAAACCAGAACATTGCGTGGATGATAATAACCACCTATTATCAATTCACATCAAGCGATCGGAAGATGGCCTGTCCATCCTTAGCTATCATAGGGTAAAACTTTGGTAACAATTCCTCTCTACATTGAATTTTCAAATTTAAAAGTATGCATATATAAGATATTGTATAATTTTTGTCTTCCTAATTTTATAAATGCAAAGACAACTTTACTGTTGCTAATGTTAGGACATTCAAGCATTCAAACATATATCAATTTACGTGGCAACTTGCCTACTCCACGAAGGTACTGTTTTGTATTAATCACTTAAAGAAACAATACAAACAAAGAGAAGAAAAAAACTCTCTCAACTCAACTCTACTCACTCAAGCTCTCTTTTCTTCTCTTCTATTCTCTCTCTATGTTTCACACACACACATAGCTTTTCACATATATATATATATATATATATATATATATATGCATTCAAATGGGAGGGAACGGGCATAAATCATGCTATGATTTATGCCACCATTTGTGTCCTCCACCATATGCAAAGTAGGAGGTTAAGTGTTCCCACTTGCATATGGTGGGACATTGTTTTGTCTCCACTAACAATCTCCCACTTGGGGCCAAACAATGAAATTATCTTTTATCCTTGAAAATCAACTGAAGTTTTACACAACTTTAGTTTATCAAGTGTAACTTCTTTGGTTAACATGTTAGCTGGATTCTTGCTTCCACAAATCTTTTCTAGCAACAATTGCTCATCGTCTAATAATTATCGGATGAAGTGATATTTGACCTGAATATGTTTAGTCCTAGAGTGAAATGCTAGATTCTTGGTAAGGAAGATTGCACCCTGACTTTATATACAAAGTACCCTTTTCATTCATTTTGCCCAATTCTTTCAGAAAACTCTGTAGTCATAATATCTCTTTTGCAGATTATGAGACTGTAACATATTTAGCTTCTGTTGTTGAAAGAGCGACTATCTTTTGCAAGGTAGAACTCTAAGAAACAGCAGTGCCTTTTAGAGTGTATGAATATCCTGTAGTACTCTTTCTGCTATCAACATCTCCTACTAGATCAGTGTCTTCAAAACCTTCAAGTTTCAAACCACCAACTGTGAAAGTAAGACATGTATCCGATGAACCTTTTAAGTACCTCATGATCTATTTCACCGCCTCCCAATGTTGTTTTCCTGGATTGCTCATATATATCAGCTTACAACTCTCATTGCATAGGCAATGTCTGGTCTGGTACAGACCATAGCATACATCAAAGAGCCGATAGCTAAGACGTATGGAATCTTATCCATGTATCAACATTCTAGCTCAGTTTTTGGTGACTCATCTCTACTGAGCTTGAAATGATTCCCCAGAGGTGTACTTACTGGTTTAGCATTATCCATACTAAACCTGCTAAGAACCTTTTTGACATACTCTATTTGTGAAAGCTTTAGTATACCTTTGTCTTTATCTCTAATGATTCCATGCCAAGTATTTATTTAGCAGCTCCCAAATCCTTCATTTCAAACTGTTTTGACAACTGTTGTTTCAACTTGTCAATCTCTTTCATGTTGGATCCTGCAATTAATATATAATCCACATACAACAGTAGAATGATATAGGAGTTGTCAAAATGTTTGATATAGTAACAATGATCAGCCTGGCATCTTGTGTATAAATAAACTGATGGTCCACGGTTGATCAAATAAACTGCAGTATGAACTGCATCAGCCCAAAATGTTTAAGGTAACCTAGAATGCAACCTTATGCTTCTAGCTCGTTCATTGATGGTCTTGTTCATCCATTCAGCAATTCCATTCTATTATGGTGTGCCTGGAACGGTCTTTTCCATTCTGATACCATTGACAATGCAATACTCTTTGAAACCTTCATCAATGTATTCTCCTCCATTATCAGATCTTAAGCATTTCAACTTCAGACCTGATTCAGTCTCAACCATAGCCTTCCATTTCTTGAATATTTCAAACACATCAGATTTATTTTTCAGAAAGTAGACTCATACCTTCCTGTTGAAGTCATCAATAAAAGTCACATTATACTAAGAACCTGCAAGAGATGCTACTGGAGTCATTCCCCATAAATCTGTGTGTACCAGTTCTAGCTTTCTTGGTCTGAAGGTCCTGTCAACCTTTAAGAAACTGAGCTTCTTCTGTTTTTCAAGAACATAACTTTCACAAATTTTTGGATCAACATTTTTTAACTCTGGCAGCTTTCCCTTGAAATGAAATATCTTCATCCCCTTTTGACTCATATGGCCAAGTCTACAGTGCCATAGCTGTGCCTAATTTTCTGCTTCAATAGAGGCAATAATATCTGCAGATCTTGTGGTCATATACAGAGTGTCGATTTTCTTTCCACAAGCCAAAACCATTGCTCCCTTTGATACCTTCCATATACCTCCAGAAAAAAGGATTGAATGACCACTATCATCAAGTTGTCCAACTAAGATCAACTTCTTTTTTAGTCTAAGAACATGTCTTACATTTTGCAAGTTCTATATAGATCCATTCATTGTCTTGATTTGCACATCTCCTATACCTATAATATCCATTGGTTGTCCATCAGCCAGATAAACTACATTGTGATCTCTAACAATATAGTTTGGATCATTTCATGGTGTGGTGTATAGTGGAATGAAGCACCAGAATCAAGAACCCAATCATCAATTAGACTTTGTATAGCAATAATCAAAGTTCAGGTTTTGTGCAACTCATGAAATGACCAGGTTTGTCGCAATTCTAACATTCAACCTGCTTTTTAGGTCTAAACTTGCTTTTACTTCTGTACCTAGATTTTGATCTGCCTCTAGATAAGCCTCTATCCTGTCTCCTCCCTCGAGTGTTGATATTGAGGGCTGAACCTAAACTTGAGCTTTCACCTGATTCTTTCTTTCGCACTTCTTCAGCTAAAATTAGGTCTCGGATTTCATCATATTTTAGTTTGGATTTTCCAATTGAGTTGCTTACGGTTGTTCTCATGCCTTCCTAACTGCTTGGAAGCGAAGCTAGCAAAATGAGTGCATGAATCTCATCATCAAACTCAATCTCAACAAATGAAAATTGATTTGTGATGATATTGAAGTTGTTGAGATGTTGTGTAACAAAGGTGCTTTTTGTCATCTTCAGGTTAAACAACGTCTTAATCAAGTGCACTTTGTTATTTGTCGAGGGCTTCTCATACATCCTAGACAACATTTGTATCAATCTTGCACTGAATTTTTCTTTTGTAACATTATGAGCAACTCTTCTTGACAAGGATAGCCGGATAATGTCAAAACCTGCCTATCAAGAATTTGCCAATCTTCTTCTGACATGTTTTCTGGTTTGCTCCCCAACAAAGAAAGATGAAGTTTCTTTCCATATAAATAGTCTTCAATTTGCATTTTCTAATATCCAAAATTTGTTCCATTAAATTTTTCAATCCTGTAGTTTTTATTTCATCTGCTATTTTTAATATTTCTTGGATTTGAATATGCCAAATCTGACCTTACAAATGTGTTTGGAATGGCCAAAAATATTGGAAACGACATTGAAATCATCCAAATTAGACTTTGGATGGCTCAAATTTTATCAATCAAACTTTTGGATCACTGGACACTACAAATGCAGCCACGTGTCTAGAGGAATATCGTCTGCGCCACACCGAATCAAAACCCAGTATGCTGACGTGGATATGTTGATGTTTCTGCCACGTAAGCCAAACGGGCCACAATAATGATGTGGAAGATCCATATGGATTTCTATCCGACGTGGCGGTTATGACGTGTTAGATGAGGTGGCAGGTGATGTGGTTGGTGATGTGCAGAATTGTTGTTGTGGCTGCTGACTGGTCGATGATGTGTCAGGTCAACCCGGTTCAATTATAGAGATTCGAACGAAGAAGACGTGTGGAACGCGTGAGGCGTGTCGGTGCGCATGGATAGTGTAATCGTCGATGCGTGTTGGCGCTTGCGGGCATGCAGGACGTTGGTTTTTTTACGGGTTTTCACTAGTGGATTCCTCTCGTCTTCCTCTTCAGGATGGTATGTTCAAAAATACATTTTGAGAACTTTTAGTTTTGAGTTTGGATCAAACACCCTCTTTTTCAAGAACAAGCTCTGATACCAGTTGTTTGGACATTCAAGCATTCAAACACACATTAATTTACGTGGTTCGGTAACTTGCCTACTCACGAAGCTACTGGTTTGTATTAATCACTCAAAGAAACAATACAAACAAAGAAGAGGAGAAAACTCTCTCAACTCAATTCTACTCACTCAAGCTCTCTCTTCTTCTCTTCTGTTCTCTCTCTGTGTTTCACACACACACACAGCTCTTCAAATATATATATACATTCAAATGGGAGGGAAGGGGCATAAATCATGCCATAATTTATGCCACCATTTATGTCCTTTACCAGGTGCAAAGTGGAAAGTTAGGTATTCCCACTTACATATGGTAGGACATTGTTTTGTCTCCACTAACAGCTAGAACTGGATAAATTATTGTATAATTTCATAAAAGTATGCATATATAAAGTATTGTGAGTTAATATAATTTTTCTTAGAATTTCATATAACAGTTTGAGTAGCTTTGAGTTGAGATTGTTCATTAATAATAGCTACTTCCATAATTTTGTTAAAATTGCAGAAAATAAAAGACTAAAACTCGCAGGGAGAGATAGATAATTTGAGACTTAATAGTTGAAGAAGAGCAGAATACATTTCACAAAAGAGAAGGCCTTATTTATTGGCTTAAAACAAAACTGAAATTACTCAAAAGTCTTAATTACTATCAGATTTTATTAGCACTACTTCTACGTACCAGCTGAATGAATCTGATATGAAACAATAACAAAGACTAAGTCTAACTAAGATTGTTTCAAACTTCAGAGGCAAACTCTCCTGAATTCTAACAAATTATAGGTAGAGAGCAGCTGAGATGAAACAGGGAGATGTGAAGCAACTTATGGAGCAACCATGGAAGAAAACTGGGAAATAATGGTTAACTACTATCAGGGACATGTATGTGAAATCACCCTAACATTGTTGATAAAGTCAACAATGTTTTGTCAACAATGTTAAGCACCAATTTGTCAACAATGTTAGGCATAAATTTGGTGCCACCTACCTTGCCCTTGTCTTTTGCATGGATGTTTGCCTATAAATAGGCAATGCATCCAAGCATTATAGACACACCACAAGAGAGAAAGAAGAGAGGGTGAGGAGAGAGTAATCCCACAAAATTGTGAGGTATTTGTGAGATAGTAAGTGAGGTTCTTTTCTCCTAATAATAGAGAGATTTTTGTTGTTCTCCTATTATTAGAGAGAAGTTGTATTCCCACATTACTTAGTAAAATCCTTCTATACTTGCCCGTGGACGTAGCCAATTGGGTGAACCACGTAAATTCTTGTGTGTCATTTCTCATTTTATCTTGTCCCTTACCTTTTGTCTTGTCGGGTTTGCATGCCAATATCCTAACAGTGGTATCAGAGCCTTCTGGTTGGTGTTGTTAATACACAAAAGTTATTCGTGTATACGGTTACTATTCACGTATACGACACTATTCACGTATACGGCACTATTCACCATACAGCACTATTCATCCATACGGTACTGTTCACATACGTTACTGTTGGCGTATATAGAAAGTCAGTGCGGTGATTAAATACAGTCTAGGAAGTTCTGTCTAAGGAGATTGGGTTTTAAGCGGGACCGTTTGTGACCCCTCCAATCTTTCCTTGGAACTTACTTAGTGAAGTATTATTCACATGATACTATTTCTATATACATTACAGATCTGTGAAACAGTGATAGCTGAATAGATCTTGGTGAATACAATGGCAGCAAAGTACGAGATTGAGAGGTTTAATGGGAGCAATTTCTCACTGTGGAAAATGAGAATCAAGGCAATCTTAAGGAAAGACAATTGCTTAGCAGCAATTGGGGATCGGCCCGCGGAGATCACTGATGATGCAAAATGGAATGAGATGGATGGCAATGCTATTGCTAACATACATTTAGCGTTAGCCGATGAAGTATTATCAAGTGTGGCGGAGAAGAAAACAGCTAAGAAGATATGGGAGACTCTAACAAAGCTATACGAGTCCAAGTCTTTGCACAATAAGATTTTCTTAAAGCGGAGACTTTATACCCTTCGAATGGCAGAAACCACGTCGGTAACTGACCATATCAACACAATAAGAACTCTATTTTCACAACTCACTACATTGGGTCAGCAAATAGAGGAAAATGAACGTGTAGAGCTTCTACTTCAAAGTCTTCCTGATTCGTATGATCAGCTTATTATCAACTTGACAAATAATATCCTCTCAGATTATCTTGTCTTCGATGATGTTGCAGCTGCTATCTTGGAAGAAGAAAATAGGCGCAAAAACAAAGAAGACAGAAACAGTTCAAACCAAGTTGAGGCGTTGTTGGTGTCAAGAGGAAGATCAACGGAGCGTGGCTCTAGTGGGAGTCAAAGGCAAGGGAGGTCCAAATCAAGAAGTAAGAATGCTGTGAAATGCTACAACTGTGGCAAAAAGGGGCACTTCAAAAAGGATTGTTGGTTTAAAAAGGGTATAGAGAATACTGCAGAGTCATCAAAAGCTCAAGGATATGTTGCGAGCACCTCAGAAGATGGAGAGATTTTATATAGTGAAGCAACGATAATCTCTACAGATAAAGAAGAGCTCACTGAGGTCTGGCTAATGAATTCAGGAGCAGCATGGCATATGACTCCTAATCGAGATTGGTTCCATACATATAAACCTATCTCTGGAGGCAAGTGTTCATGGGTGATAATCATGCTTTAGAGATTGTTGGCATTGGCACCATCAAATTGAAGATGTATGATGACTTAATTCATACTATTTTAGAAGTGCGACATGTGAAAGACTTAAAGAAGAATCTTTTGTCCATAAGACAATTTGATAGTCTTGGCTGTAAGATCCAAACAGACAATGGAATCATGAAAATCATCAAAGGAGCGCTGGTGGTTTTAAAGGCAAGAAAAACAGTTGCAAATGTATTTGCATTAATGGGAGAAACACATCATGAGGTAGAAGCGTCAATTGCATCAGCCAATCCTGCAGAAGAGAAGACGATGATGTGGCATCAAAAACTAGGTCACATGTCAGAAAAAGGTTTAAAGGTTCTCTCTGATCAGAAGTTACTCCCTGGGCTTACAAAGGTTACTTTACCTTTTTGTGAGCACTCTGTTACAAGTAAACAACACAGGTTGAAGTTTGACACATCAACAACTAAGAGCAAATGCATCTTAGACCTGATTCACTCTGATGTTTGGCAAGCACCGGTTGTATCCTTGGGAGGAGCAAGATACTTTGTATCATTCATAGATGACTTCTCCAGGAGATGTTGGGTGTATCCAATTAGAAGGAAGGCAGATGTGCTTACAGTCTTTAAAACTTTCAAAGCACGGGTGGAACTTGAATCTGAAAAGAAGATCAAGTGTTTGAGGACTAACAATGGAGGAGAATATACCAGTGATGAATTTGATAACTTCTGTCAACATGAAGGTATCAAAAGGCAGTTCACAACAGCATACACTCCACAACAAAGAGTGGCAGAGCGGATGAACATAACTCTATTAGAAAGAACAAGAGCAATGTTAAAGGCTGCAGGTCTAGGAAAGTCATTCTAGGCAGAAGCAGTCAATACCGCCTGTTATGTGATAAATCGATCTCCATCAACCGCAATTGAGCTAAAGACACCGATGGAGATGTGGATTGGAAAACCAGCTGATTATTCTCGATTGCATATATTTGGAAGTCCTGTGTACGTGATGTACAATACACAAAAAGTTAGCAAGCTAGATTCAAAATCCAGAAAATGTGTATTGTTGGGATATGCTGATGGAGTGAAGGGGTATCGCTTGTGGGATCCCATTGCCCACAAGGTAGTTATCAGCATAGATGTCATATTTGCAGAAGGTAAAATGCAAATGGAAGAACATAATAGCATTTTAAAGGAGACTACAGCAGTCAATGTAGAAAATACTCAGAATCATTCTTCTTTTGAAGTTGTACCAGAGCATGAAGAGCAAGAACAAATAGAGTCTGAAACTCCTGAAGTTCGGCGGTCGACTCGTGAAAGAAGACCACCGGCTTGGCACTCAAAATATGTTACTGAAAGTAACATTGCATATTGTCTTCTAACAGAGGATGGAGAGCCATCAACTTTCCAAGAGGCTATTAAAAGCACAAATGTATCTATATGGATGACAGCAATGCAAGAGGAGATTGAAGCTCTTTACAAGAATAATACTTGGGATCTTGTTCCGCTACCACAAGGAAGAAAGGCCATTGGCAACAAATGGGTTTACAAGATAAAACGTGATGGCAATGATCAAGTGGAGCGGTATCGTGCAACATTAGTGGTGAAAGGATATGCTCAGAAAAAAGAAGGAATAGACTTTAATGAGATATTTTCTCTAGTGGTACGACTTACGACAATCAGAGTAGTCTTGGCAATGTGTGCTATATTTGATCTTTACTTGGAGTAGTTAGACGTGAAAACTGCATTTCTTCATGGAGTACTTGAAGAAGAAATTTATATGCTCCAACCAGAGGGTTTTGCTGAAACAGGCAAGGAGAACTTGGTTTGCAGGTTGAACAAATTTCTATACGGTCTCAAACAGGCGCCGAGGTGTTGGTAGAAGAGATTTGATTCCTTCATAATTAGCCTTGGGTACAACAGACTCAGTTCAGATCATTGTACGTATTACAAGAGGTTTGAAGAAGATTTCATCATTTTATTGTTGTACGTGGATGACATGTTGGTGATAGGCCCCAACAAAGATCGAGTCCAAGAATTGAAGGCACAATTGGCTAGGGAATTTGATATGAAGGACTTGGGACCAGCAAACAAGATTCTAGGGATGCAAATTTACTGAGACAAAAGTAAGAGGAAGATTTGGCTTTCTCAAAAGAATTATTTGAAGAAGATCTTGTGACGCTTCAACATGCAAGATTGTAAGCCAATTTCCACCCCACTTCCTATTAACTTCAAATTATCCTCAAGTATGTCTCCTAGCAATGAAGCAGAGAGGATGGAGATGTCTCGAGTACCGTATGCATCAGCAGTGGGAAGTTTAATGTTTGCTATGACATGTACAAGACCAGACATTGCACAAGCAGTGAGAGCAGTTAGTCGACACATGGCAAATCCTGGTAGAGAGCATTGGAATACTATTAAGAGGATCTTGAGATATATCAAGGGTACCATAGATGCTGCATTATGTTATGGAGGATCAGAATTTACTATCAGAGGTTATGTTGATTCAGATTTTGCTGGTGACCTTGAGAAAAGGAAGTCCACTACAGGCTATGTGTTCATGATTGCAGGAGGAGCTGTGAGCTGGGTTTCTACACTTTAGACTGTTGCAGCATTGTCCACAATAGAAGCTGAGTACATGGCAGCTACACAAGCTTGTAAAGAAGCAATATGGATGAAGAAACTTGTGGAGGAACTCGGACACAAACAAGAGAATATTCTTTTGTATTGTGATAGTCAAAGTGCCTTGCATATTGCAAGGAATCCAGCGTTTCATTCAAGAACAAAACACATAGATGTTCAGTATCACTTTGTTCGCGAAGTGGTGGAAGATGGAAGTGTGGATTTTCAGAAGATTCACACAAAGGAAAACCCAGCAGATGCTTTGACGAAACTGGTTAACACTAATAAGTATATATGGTGCAGATCCTCTTATGGCCTAGCAAAAACGTAAGCAGCATGAAGATGGCAAGTATAGAAAGGATAGAAGAAGCACAAATGATCAAGTGTGAAGGCTTGATTAAATCATCAAAGTCTTCAAGTGGGAGAATATGAAATCACCCTAATATTGTTGACAAAGTCAACAATGTTTTGTTAACAATGTTAGGCACCAATTTGTCAACAATGTTAGACATAAATTTGGTGCCACCTACCTTGCCCTTGTCTTTTGCATGGATGTTTGCCTATAAATAGGCAGTGCATCCAAGCATTATAGACACACCACAAGAGAGAAAGAAGAAAGGGTGAGGAGAGAGTAATCCCACAAAATTGTGAGGTATTTGTGAGATAGTAAGTAAGGTGTTTTCTCCTAATAATAGAGAGATTTTTGTTGTTCTTCTATTATTAGAGAGAAGTTGTATTCCCACATTACTTAGTAAAATCCTTCTATACTTGCCCGTGGACGTAGCCAATTGGATGAACCACGTAAATTCTTGTATGTCATTTCTTATTTTATCTTATCCCTCACTTTTTGTCTTGTCAGGTTTGCATGTCAGTATCCTAACAATGTAGAATATTTTTCCTCTCCAGTTACAGACACTGGGGATACTGTACTTCATCCAGCTATACGCAGCAAAGAAGAGAAACCACTTAAAGAGTTACTTGAAATCATGAAGAAAAGAGAATATTTACCTTTACCTGAGACGGAAATTCTCAAGAAAACAAACAAATTTGGAAATACGGCTCTTCACGAGGCAATCATCTATGGCAATTATGAGGCTGTAAGACTCTTGGTAGAACGTTGTCCAAAGCTGCTTTCGATTCCAAATGAGTTCGGTGAAACCCCATTGTTTACAGCTGCCGGATTTTCTAAGACAGAAATAGTAGAGTTTTTATTCAGACACAAACCAGAACAATGCGTGGATGCTAATGGCCGCCTATTACCAACTCACAGCAAGCGATCGGAAGATGACCTGTCCATCCTTAGCGCTGCTATCATAGGGCAAACATTTGGTAACAATTCCTCTCTTTATTGAATTCTCAAATTTAAAAAGTATACATATATAAGATATTGTATAATTTCTGTCTTCCTAATTTCATGAATGCAGAAACAGCTTTACTGTTGCTAGAACTGGATAAATCGCTCGCCAGCTTGAAGGACAGAAATAAAATATCTACTCTTCAACTTCTAGCCGAAATGCCAGCTGCTTTTGAGAGTGAATTTTCCATGGGCATATTTGAAAGACTCATCTACTGTTGTATGCCTACTCCAACCACATTATTAGACCTTACAATATTGCTTACATATTCTTGTTTGAATACCATGGACATACACATACATATATATGTATATAATTTGAACTCTAAATTATGTTGCAGGCCTTCCTCTGCACGTTCACCTAATGTAAATTAGGCTATTATGTTTGTAGCTTTTTTCTGAATAAAACTTTTGATTATTACCAAAGAAATGTTGCAGGCCTTCCTGTTCCACGTCACCGTGAGGTAAAATCAAAGGAAAAAGGTTGGAGCCGTGCAGGGAAGGGGGTGGGAGATCTTGAGAGCGGTCTGGGGAGGAACTCATGAGATCTGGGGAGTGTCTCGGAGAGGAATGAAAGACGCGGCATACTCAAATATTTAAAGGTCCCTAAAGGTATTAGACACAAATGCGGCTCCCTTTTATAGATGCATTTCTTCTTTTAATTATTTTGGTGTTGTTTTGTTTTATATATGATAATTAATTTAGCTTATCTCTATTTTTTCACCTTTTTCTATCATTGACTCTTTTTTTGTTCGTCCTTCTACTGTCATCATTAACGTTTTCTTTCCGTTTCATAAAAATGGCTAGCTAATGGCTAGCTCTCACCCATGTTTCATTTCATTCCCTTTCGCATGAGCATGATGTAGGATGTTGGCTAGAAGGAATCTGGAACCAGAAAAAAAAAGCATGTATTTGCTTTGAGATTCGCCAAAAGCCTAGTGGAGAAAGATTACTCATATGAGTTAGAGGGAGAGGAAGGACGAGATGGAAAACAAACCGTTCTGCTCTCATCACAAATCGTAACAGGAGACCAAAATAAAGAAGAAGGTCAAACTTCTAAAATCACTAGCGAAGCAAAAGAAAAAAAAATGTCCAATGTCCAACAGCACAAACTTCTGTCTTGCAGATCGTTTCCCTACTCTTTACCATTTATCCAATGATAAAGATGCCAGTATTGACAAGATGGGAATATGGGATGGTTTTGAATGGACATGGTTCTTTTCCTAGACAAGACCTTTGAGGGGTCGAAACATTGGCTTGTTAGAACAACTATATGTTATTTTCTCAATGGTGCACTTAGACAACGAGGCAGAGGATAGGCTAATATGGAAGGAAAACAAATCAGGAAGATTCTCTGTTAAATCTCTATGTGGGTTGTTAAGTCCCACTCATTATCCTATCAATAGCTTCTCTTTTGCTGGGATCTAGAAAGGTGTAGTCCCTCCTAAAGTGGAGATTTTTTGTTGGATGGCTATTATTAACAGACTTAATACCCGAGGTGTGCTGGTTAGAAGAGGTGTTTTGGATAGTTTAGACTCTAACTGCCTTATTTGCTTAGTTGAGGAAGAGTCAGTTGATCATTTAATTTTACATTGCCATAGCATTGGATTATCTGGTCCAAAATCATTAAATGGTGGGGATTATCATGGTGTTGCCTAAAGAATTTTTCAGGTTTATTCTCTCAGTGGACTTTCATGGTCCATGGTAAATTTCAGAAGAAAGCATGGTTGATGTTGTTTTTCTTAGTGGTATGGTCCCTTTGGCTTCTTCGAAATGACCTCATCTTTCAACAAAAGTCACCAAACTATGATTCTGTTTTCTTCCTTATCATCACTCGGCTATGTTTATGGTTGAAAGCACTTCATCCTGACTTTCCTTACTCCTCTTCAGACTTGTTAAGATCGGCAGAAGGTCTGATTCGTTGGTCCAATGTTCAGATTACTAGAATTGGTGTTATATGGTCTCCTCCATCCAATGACAACTTTAAATGGAATGTGGATGGCTCTTCTCTTGGAAAGCCTGGACTCTCAGGTATAGGTGGTGTTCTGCGAAACCACCATGGTCATCTCCTTGGTATTTTTTCCTTGCCAGTAGGGATACTAGATTCGAACATAGCTGAACTAAAAGCTGTTGTCAAAGCTGTTGAGCTCTCAGCCTCAAATTGCCTTCTTCATCATCAACATATTACTATTGAATCTGATTCTGTCAATGTAATTAGCTGGATGCACAATTCTCATAACAGGTCATGGATGCACCGAGAGCTCTTCTCCATAGTTCAGAGATTGACTAGATTTTTTGGCTTAATTACATTTTCTCATGTGTACCGTGAGAGCAATAGTTTGGCAGATTGTATGGCTAAGCAGGGAGTGCGAAGATTCAGTGATTTCATTGCTTGGTTTTGATCAATCTCTTAGCTTATGTCTATCAGGCTGCTAAAGGTGCTCCTCTTTAGAGTTTCAGCTTCACTAAAGAGATGAATTACACACTCTTAGAGGTTTCCTTTGGATTTTATTGTGATGGTTATTTTGTGTTCATTCCAATATTGCTTTCCTAGGCTATATCTAATGTTTTGTTCTCTTTGTATGGGTTTTGCTTCGTTTGGTAGTTCCTGCAAAATTGATATGTTGCAGGCTCTGTAATTGCACATGCCGCCAGGTTATGGTGTTTAATGAAATCATATATTTCTCAAAAAAAAAAATCATTAACTATTAAGGTGGAGAGCCCATTGTTTACTGCAACTAGCAGGGGAATAGAAAAGATTGTAGAGATGATAATAAAACAACATCCTCATGCTATTGAGAAGCTCAATAAGGAGGGTCAGAGCATTTTGGATATGGCCGTCATGTATCGCCAGAAAAAGATCTTCCATTTTCTGAAGCAACAGAAAATACCATTGATGTATACAAGTTGCGTCCAAACAGTAATCTCTTGTATGTGTAGTTTATGTCTCTTTACCTCATCAAGAACTCAAGATGATGTGCTACACGATTGAGCCCACGTCTTCCAAAAACAGGCCCTTACAGAAGGGGTCCATTGCACAATCGATTAATCGTCCAAAATTAGGAATAGGTTAACAAGGCCGAACCAGACATGTAGTCGTTTAAATGGGACCCTTTCCGACTATAATTCAACAAATATATCATTTGTACTTTAACTTGTCATGCATTTATCAATCAATAATTTCTTTCTTATGATCATTAATTATAGTAAAGGTGGAGTCAGGAGTACATAAAATAGGAAACACAATCCCTGGAGTAATGAAATCACATATAAGCATGGCGCCAGTGGAATCTTTATCCGTAACTGGATATTAAATGAAGCTCTCTAGCTGGTTAATTACAAATTGATTACGGTATAAGTTCATTTCGTGGCTACAATATTGAGATAATTTGATGCAATATGTTATAATTATTATTATTGATGTATCATCCTATTTTTAAATTTAATTTTAAGCCTAAGTTTAAGTTTAACCTTAGACTTAAAAATATTAATATAAACATATAATTATCTACTATTCAAACACTAAATCTCATTCGGGAGGATATTAAATTTTTAGACATCATTAATTATAATTGCACAATATTTATTCATCATAAAAAATATTATTATGTTTCTATTGGGAAAGAATGATTCAATCAATAGTCATTTAAATTGATTTCAAAATCATACTAATGCGCCAAGTATTTGAAGAAAAAATTTACCTTAAGGAATGAAAATTTTTAAACTTAATTTTTACCAACACAAGAAAGCCTATTGTATACATTCAATCTATAACAGGACTCTCTCATTCAAAGTACACATGACAGCATGGTCTTGTATCTAAAATTATTTGTTTCTAAGTCATAAAAAGGAGAGTGTGTGGAAATTAATAATATAGAGGGATCAAATGAAATACTATGAGAGTGATCAAGGATAATAGGGTACTCTTTGCGAAAAATTTGGGGGTTCGCACTACTGGCCGCATACTTATGGATATATATGCTAATAAACTAAGGATTAGATAATATGATAAGTTAAATTATCATCTAATTAAACGGGACAAACCCATAATAAAACTCGATAAAGTCAAGGTAAATTCCCAGACAAAATCTAATAATTCAGACCTATAACTCTAAGAAACACAAACACGAGAGCTTTGTGCGCATCAACATCAATGAAAAAGATAAGAAAGAGATTGCCACAATATATAAAGTCCAATACAGTGAATGTCAGAAACATGGAGAGATAGAGAACTCATGATTCAAGCAAAAATCAAAAACAGGCTTTTTCTTCTCAAAAGATGGAATTGGATGCAAAGGGAATATAGAGCCAGTACTCATCAACGTAAAAGGAAGCTACTTTGTTCTTCTTTTTTGGCTTTTTTCATTCTCTTCCAAAATTATGTAATATTACCTCGCAGATCATATGAAAACATCCATTTCATACCCATTAAAAGCTATATGCCCGTCCCTTTAGCTATTCAACTTATTGTTCTTCATGTTCTTATTTTCTCTTTATGCTTAAGAGATGTATGTACCTCACTGTTCATACTTCTCCACGATATGCTAATTTTGAGTTCGTGTGTGATATGTCCATGCCTTTAATTTTGCCATGATCAAATGTCAATTTATTCAGATGTTTGATAGGTGCTTGAGCGTCGACGATCATGTACGTGTATCTCAAAGACACTCAGAAATTGGCTTTCTCGTTTTAAAGAAATACTTTATTCTTTAACTTGAGCTTGGGCGATCATGTAAGTTTGATAGGTGCTTGGGCGTGGGCGATCATTAGTAACATTGGTGGGCTCCATGATGTTATTTCCAGAGCAGCAGCTAAGTTCATACCCGAAGAATATTGTTGGGTCGGATCCAAACAAACCAGATAAGAAACCCTCACCCTCTACTGTGTACCCTCCTGACCCGAATTTACCATAACCAGCTCCACGTTTTCTTGTCCATGATCAAGGTCAAATTTACCATACAGTACCATTCATATGATCTCTGAGCAATGCAAGAAATGTCTGTGCTTCTCTTTCTGGCTCCTGCAATAACACACTGAGTTGACTCATATTTCAACAAGTTACAGCTACTATATGATATAGCTACGTAAAGAGAGAAAAAGGAAATGAACTCGAAAGTGTGTTTAATGACATACAGGCGAAGGTGACGGAGAAGGGTTAACCGTGCATGGGCGTGCTCAGGAATTTTTCCTGGGCTAGGAAGCAAATTCACAAATTATTTTTCAAGATTGATCATTGACTTGTATAAATAAATTTGTCAAATTAACTATCACACCCTGCATCACAATTATCCATTAATTTTAAAAAAAAAATATAAAAGAACAAGTACCTGTATTTTATTTTTTGAAGAAACGATCTCTTTTAAAAAGTTGATATTTAATATTATAATTACTAAAATCTAATTTATTAATAAAAATTATAAGATATAGAATTAATTAATATCATCATTCTTTAAATATCATATTTAAGGTAAGTTGTATTACTAATTGTCTTAAATTATTAAGAATTTATCTTTATTTTTTTTATGATTTTTCTATAATATTTTCAAGAGTGAATATTCACCTATGAATATTTTTAATTTTGATATTGATAAATATTCAAATAATATGATATTTCTGATTCTGATTTCAATAAATAAATCTATAAAATTTAAATAAAAAACCATTTTTATTTTACTTTTTAAGACTGAATCTAACTTAACCTGTAGAGGTTAGTCTAGACCTCATAGCCGAGCCCAGTCACGGTTCTAAGTTAGTGACTCAGCTAAATAGCAGTCACGCTTTAACTGATTCACGCGATTCACGCGTGCATGAAGAAAACAGTGGATTATATGGCTGAGGAGTAAGTAGTGAATTAAATTTGCATATAAACGGTACCCATGTAATTACAAAGGAGAGAGAAATGAAGAACTTACCTGTGCAGGGAGGTGAAGTCGAAGACAGTGGTTTGCTTTGAACCCTCTGTTCCTCCTCCTTCCTCTGCTTCTTCTTGTCTTTCACTTTCTTGGGTTGCCTGTTCTCTCTCTGTATTTGTCTTGTGAATAAATAGAGAAAAATAAGTTGTTGATAGTTATATCATTAACGAAAAAATTATGCTTGTGATTAGTTGTTATGCCTCGCTATTTTATTGGTCTAGGCTGGTAGATTCCCTTCTATAGGGAATTGTTTTTGTATAAAACGATAGGCAGCGTATTGATAATGAGCAATATTTTTTATAATGAGAAAGAGGTAGTCCATTTGGATTGCCATGTAAGCGTGTGTTTAAGAAGGAAAAAAGAAAGGACACTAGTCTGGTTGGGCTGGTCTAGTCATAAAATTAACAGATTTCTATTCGGCCAATCCTAAACAGACAGATTTCTGTTCCAATAATGGACATAATCCATAAGTTTAGGCCTGACCTAAAAGAGAGATTTTTATTTTTTTACTTTTATGGTAGCTCATGGGGCATATTTTATATTCATATAAAATCCTCATGATTGGGCCAAGCCTAGGTTTCAGGCACTGGAAGTCCGATGCTTGGACCAATGGCGTGTAGTAGTGCCCAGCTCTTAAGCCAAGTCTAAGCGCCAACACTGGGCAGGCACCTCCCCAGCGTTTTGGTAGCCCAAAGCCTCCCCAGGCAACCGAAACACAGGGATTTTTAACCCGTCTTCACCCGGAATGTCCAATCTTGTCCCAAGAAAACACCTCAATATTTTTTCATTTCCCAGGACTATGCATCGCACAATTTTTCTGTGTACATAATTTATATTATGCAGAGCATGTTTGCTAATTGTAACACGACTTGGTGTGTTGAAATATTTTCTACACCTACTCTCTGCATCTACATGCAAGCATGGCACATACCAGACAGCTCTAAGATCTAACTTCTTGTTGCTGAGCCGTTGTAACTGTACCATTCCCTATCTTCGATACTCTGTTTCCAGAAAACCTTCTCTGTTTCTTGGAAATCAAAATTCAAGAAATGGCCACCATCTATCCATTGAATCAATTTCCACCCAAGAATTTCTCTTCAAAAACACCTTTAAACTCCCAATTTAGTTATCTTACATCTTTAATTGTCCCTCTAACCTCAATCAAAACTACCCAACGAGCAGAAATTCGATCTTGAAGTCAAGAATTCCACCAAGAGAAGAAATCTGTTCTTGGTTTGGCATGAAACTGTTACTAACGTCATTTGGTGGTTTTCTTAGTAAGATGTATACTTTCGTTGAGTAGAATATGATTGGTTCTCTTTCTTTATACGTGGTGACTTTTCACTTGCATAGTGATCATGCGCTGCTGCAGGAACACATCTTTTGCGGTTTGTTCCCATTGCTATCATGGGGTACACTGCCACTGGTAAAGGTTGAGGAAATATCAATTGATTGAGAGAACTTCACTGTCCAGAATTATGTGCATATGTTAAGTGGGCTTCAATTTATTTTGAATAAAAAGGACACTAGAGTATGGGAGGCAGACTCACAAGGAAGGTTAATTCACCGTTAACACATGCAGCAAATTAATTGACAGAGTATGGGAGTCCTCCAGAGATAGATGTTTTCATTTGGATGTTGCTTCAGAATAGAGTCTGCACTCGGGAGTTTCTTCTCCCAGGAATCTGATAGACACTGGTCAAAGTAATTGTTCATCTTTTCTTGCACTGTGATGATGTGTGTGAAATTGTGGATGAAGTTCACAAAATGGTTAGACTGCAGCTGGATTATACCTCAGGAGTGCACTGGTGACCGGGATATTCCAACGAAAAGCAATTATTTTGCTTTCGCGTGGCATTTTATGGGGCATTTGGACATCAAGAAATAAACTAATTTTTGAAAACAAAAAACCGATTGGAATGCAGTGTTTTCCCTAATCCTTCACCACCTATCACTATCGTTGTACACTGTGGACAATAATTTCTCATATACAGGGATGGATCTTTACAGAAGTCCGATAGAAATATCTGATGCTGGACAAATTAACAACTGCTGAATATCTGAATTGTTTTATATATGAGTTTCCCATTTCTCTCTTTGTAAAGACTATGTTTTATTCATAAAATTTCGATTATTATAAAAAATAAAGACTGTTTTATTCATCAACTAGAAGGAAATAAGCCCCATGGCTTGTTGGAAATAGATTTCAAGGACAATTTGTCATGAACGTGAAACACAATTGTATATTCTATGCGTCTATGTATGAGCAGTTAAAGTAGGATTGTTCCAAAAGGAAAAGGGAAAAAGATGAAGAATTTATTTTCTGCTTGTTTAGTTCAGAAGCAAGAATGTGAATCTGGATTTCAAGCTGCAATATTAATATGGTTTAACAAATAATCTGCATTTTTTTATACTGAACTAATCTTAATATATTTATTTTTATAGTGATCAATCCAACAAGTTCTTAGGCTACAAAAAGCAGAGTAATTTTTAAATTACTATTAAGAAAATATCCCTATAGAGGGGCTCATCCGAGCATGAAGTCATCGAAAAGAAAACGGTGCATTTTAAGAGATCAATACAAAGTATTATTTAATAATTTAAAAAGAAACAGAAAAGTAAGACGGGCGCTGATAGTATGGAACATTTAAAAGTTAATATAAATTATATATATAAAAACTTGAGTTTTTTAGTTAAGATAATGATTAGCTATAGTCATAAAGCAGGAATATTTATATTCATTTTGTATTTCCAGGTCAGAACCCACAGATCACATCCGTTTTCATTATTAAATGTCTTGGAAAATCTGGAACAAATAGTTTATTGGATGATTTGTTTCATTAGTGGAAAGGATTGATCAAAGGAAAGTTCAAGTGAAAGGTACGGCAAGGACTCTTTTATATATGGAATAATATAGATTATAATTTGGCATACTAAAGCTAATTCTTATATGAAGCAATCATCCCTGATTTTTTGTTGTTTATTTCAAAGGCCGCATCTTGGATTCAATTCTTTAAACCTAGGTTTATACATACTTGCATGGATCTATTAACAAATAGAGAGTGTGTAGCATATTGAATACATCAAATAGCCTAATTCTCGGCTGATTTACTTTCATAATAAGCCAACGTTTCTTTCTGTTTCTGTCTTGTCCTTCAATGTAACCTTCCTTGTTGCTGCAGTTGAGAACAATTAAAGGAGGATTATTCCAAAAGGAAAAAGGGGAAACCGGTAATAATTTACTTTCTTCGTTTTTGCTTGCCTATTTTAGAAGCAAGAATGTAAATCTCGATTTCAAGCTGTAATATTATGGTTTAACAAATGCAATACATTTTTTCATATATAATGAACTAAGAAAAAAAAATCTGACCTCAATCTAATCTTAATATATTTATTTTTATAATGAACAATTAAGCAAGTTCATAAGCTATATATATATATATATATATATATAATGAACAATTAAGCAAGTTCATAAGCTATATATATATATATATATATATATATATATATATATATATATATATTTCTGAGACGGATTAATTGAACTATTAATGTTGAACAAAATATTCCTACAAATGAAGAGCTCATCATCAATAATTCACCAAGAAAGAATAGTGTATTTTAAGAGATCAATACAAACTATTATTAACAAGTAAAATAAAAGGTAAAATGGGCGTGAAATATTAAAAAGTTAATATAAAATCATTTTTGAAAATTTATTTCATAAATTAAAATAATTATTTAATATGATATCAAAATTATATTGACCAAACTGTAAAGAGTTCAAAGTTTATATTCTATATTTTCTTTAATAAAATTAGAAAAAAAAATATAAAATAACTAATTTCAATTGAGAGAATATTAAAAATGTTGAATGTACTATACATTATAAAATTGAAGTTTTTTTTAATGACCCCATTTCAATAATTTAATTTAATATGTTATGAGAACATAATGATTAAATAATTAGAAATTCAATTCTCATGAATTTAACTTGAAACTGATGGATATGAAACTTAAGGGTAGAATTGTTTTTTATACAATTTTATATTATATGGTTCTTTAAAGCAACCGAGAACATCTCATATTATAGTGTAATAAGTGTAACTATATATGTACGAGAAAGCAAATGACAATATTTTTTTTTATAGTAATAGAGAGATCATATTAATAAGATTTAGGCAACGCCATTAAAGAAATAACAAACTAACTAAAAGAAGCAAATAAGAACTATTAAAGTAGGATTATTCCAAAAGGTTAAACAATTAATAAATTAATTTCCTCTTTTTTGCTTGCCTATTTTAGAAAGGTAGAATGTTAATCTTGATTTCAAGCTGAAATTAATATTATGGTTTAACAAATGCAATACATTTTTCACTTATACTGAAACTAAGAAAAAAATTTTTTGACCAAAATCTAATCTTAATATATTTATTTTTATAAGGATCGTTTAAACAAGTTCTTAAGCTAATATATACTTCTGGAAACGGATTAATTAAATTATTAATATGGAAGAAAATATCCCTATAAAGGAGGAGCTCATCAGCAAGAGTTCACCATAAAAGAAAAGTGTATTTTAAGAGATCGATACAAAGCATTATTTAATTATTTAAAATAAATAAAAAGCTTACATGAACATATATATGTTTTAAGCGAAAGGAGAATCAACATATCTTTATTATATTCTCGTAATAGTTTCACTTTATAAACCAAACAAGCAACACACAGATCCTAATTTACTTTTTTTCTGAAAAAGGAATTAAGGGATTGTATATATAGGGTTCTCAAACGACTTAATTCTGAAAAAAAACTGCAGGCTAGGTTGTTTCTTTGTAGTCATCTCTCCGGAAACAAGTTTTCTTGTTGACATTGATTTTACCAGGAAGTAGGGGGAGGAGCATTTCGATCATTTCCATTACTTAAAGGTATGACATACTTACAGTTATTTAATAAGTTATTTAATATAAATTATTTAATTCCTAATCCATTACTTGAGCGCTCACTTCCTAATTTTTTTTTCCATTATATTAATAAGTTATTTAATATAAATTTATTTTGAGGGTTTTACATTATTTAGCTTTGAGTTGAGATTGTTCATTAACAATAGTCACTTACGTAATTTTTTGTAGAGAGAAAACATGGGTTCAATTCCTATAAGGGTGACACCTTATAGAGCAGCCATGAGTGGAAATTGGAAAAGCATGCTTGACCATTATCAGGAACGTGTCCTAGATGTGCCCTTGCCAGTTACGCTCTCTGCGGATACTGCACTTCATTTAGCTGTGTACAGCAAACAAGAGCAACCACTTAAAGATTTACTTGATATCGTGAAGGATATAAAAAGCCTTTTACCTGAGACACAATTCCTTGTACCTGATGAGACAGAATCCCTTGTACCTGAGACAGAGTCCCAAGTACCTGAGATTGAAATTCTCAAGAGAAAAAACAAATTTGGAAATACGGCTCTTCACGAGGCAACCATCTATGGGAATTATGAGGCTGCAAGGCTCTTGTTAGAACGTTGTCCAGACCTCCTTAAGGAAAAAAATAACTTCGGTGAAACCCCATTGTTTACAGCTGCTGGATTTGCTGAGGCAGAAATAGTGGAGCTTTTAATCACATCCAAACCAGAAAAATGCGTGGATGATAAGTGCCGCCTATTATCAATTCACTGCAAGAGAACGGAAGATGACCTGTCCATCCTTAGCGCTGCTATCAAAGGGCAACACTTTGGTAACAATTATTTCTCTCTTTATATAATTCTCAATTTTAAAAAGTATACTCATATATATAACATATCGTATAATTCTTCCATGCCTAATTTCATGAATGCAGAAACAGCTTTACTGTTGCTAGAACTGGATGCCTCGCTCCACAACTTGGAGGACAAAGACGGCGTAACTGCTTTTCAACTTCTAGCCCAAATGCCAACCGCTTTTGAGAGTGGATTTCCCATGGGCATATGTGAAAGACTCATTTACTGCTGTATGCCTACACTAACCACATTATTAGACCTTACAATATTGCCTACATTGATGATATGTGCTACCAATGGTCTTCAATGGTTAAAGGCAAGCAGCAGAATCTCTCATGGCAGCTTCTTTTCTCATGTGTTGTTTGGAATCTTTGGCTTCACCGAAATGATGTTATTTTTAATGATGTTGCTCCTAACTTTCAAATTTGTTTCTCCATGATGCGTCAAAGTATTGCTTTATGGTTGAGGCTTGATTCCAACTCTTTAGAGCTTAATATAGAGAATGTTTAGCCGAGAGAAGTTGGTTTCTTATGATTTGTTTGTTCCCTCATTTGTTGCTCTCCCCTGTTTCATGCAATAGTTTTTTGTATTTTTTTTCTTTACTTGTTCATCTGAAGGCTATTATCTTTGTAGTCTTTTTTCTTTATAAAATTTCGACTATTAACAAAAAAAAAAATATTGCCTACATATTTCTTGTATGTATACCATGTACACACACATATAAATTGAACTCTATATTATGTTGCAGGCCTTCCTGTTAAAGGTCACCACGAGGTAAAATCACAGGTAGAAACTTGGTTGAAGAAAGGAAAGATGCCGGAGAGGAGACCAAGAGGCGGCATACTCAAATATTTAAAAGTCCCTAAAGGTATGGGACACAAATGAGGCCCGTTCTTTTGGTTTCAAGGCTAGGTGGTATTATATATTGAGCTACCACCTTTTGTAGTTGTTCTCTTATAAGTATTACTCAGTAACTTCAATTTTTTTTAACTGAAATGATTGTTTAAATGATACTATAACTTTAATAATAGATAATCATCCTATATTAGAGATTTAGATTCATTTGATATTGTGGTAATAGTTGTTTTTTAAAGTATTTTTTTTAAATCTATTGAAATAATATTTTTTTAATTTTTTATATTAGCACATCAAAATAATCTAAAAACACCAAAAAAATATTTAATTTAAAACAAATAAAAAATTATAAAAAAATACTTTTAAAATACAAAACAAATATCATTTTAATAAGAAATGATTACCGATTTGAATCCTAACACTCATTTTTTTAATTAACTTAACAATTTTAGCAAAAGACAGTTATAGGGATAAATTGGTTTGTAATTGTAACAATTTCAGCAAAAGACAGTGTATATTTCAAAACTAAATTGCTTTGTAATTGTAACTTGCTTTTGAATTTCGTGATCTTCACTGGACCATTAGTCCTTACTGGCTCCCCTACTATATTGAATTTTGATAATTATTTCTATATTTCATTCAAAAGACTCAAGTTTTGCAGTGGGTTATTTCACAACTTTATGTATCACTCACATTATTTACTGAGGACTGGTGGTTCTAACACCGATTGATCACCATCTCATTGTTATTTAAAAAGGTTTATTACATTGAAATGTTTTTTTTTTTTACTTGAATAATCCTTATGCTACGTACGATTTCTTCTTTTAATTGTGTTGGTGTTGTTGTCTTCTACAAATTTTTTTATAAACGGAAAGTTAGCCATATAGTTTTTGACTACCCTATATAAAGTATAAGGCATGAAAGTTGTTGTAACCCAATTTTGGATTTACTAAAATTTTTTAGGAATATTATTTTATCTTATTATTCATGACAAAAAAATATAATAATAAAAAAAAAGTTTAAAATATATTTTCTCGAGTCAACCGTCATTTTCTGTCAAAACCGAGTCCACCAGGTCAATACGGGTTAAACGATGTCGACCGGGATGAAAAATGAGTTTCAGGACGTTTCGGGTCAAAACCGTCATTTTCTGTCAAAACCGAGTCCATCGGGTCAATACGGGTCCCACCATGTCGACCGCAATGAAAAATGAGTTTCGGGCTGTTTCGAGTCAAAACTGTCATTTTCGGTCAAAACCGAGTCCACAGGGTTAATACGGGTCCCACCATGCCGACCGGGATGAAAAATGAGCTTCGAGCTGTTTCGGGTCAAAACCGTCATTTTCGGTCAAAACCGAGTCCACCGGGTCAATACGGGTCCCACCATGTCGACCGGGATGAAAAATGAGTTTCGGGCTGTTTCAGGTCAAAACTATCATTTTCGGTCAAAACCGAGTCCACCGGGTTAATACGGGTCCCACCATGCCGACCGCGATAAAAAAATGAGTTTCGGACTATTTTTGTCAAAACTGGTATTTTTGGGTCAAAAAACCCGGTCCACCGAGTTGATACCCGTATAAAAAAGTTTTTTTTGTAATTTAAAATTAATTTTTAGCGGATGAAAAACTTTTTATAATACTGATTTGAATTTTTAATTTTTACCCCTATAAATAAATATTATTATTATTATTTAGTATTATTATATTATTATTTAGTATTATTATATATAATAAGACAAATAGTAATCGGTGGAAGTTTGAAAATTTTAACAATCCGTGAATTGTTAACAATTCATCCGTGAATTGTTGTCTGAATTCATTGGCTATAAATAGCCAATGAATTCAAGACAGCAGGGGAGGAAAAAAGATTAAAAAATTCATTCTGATTCTCAATTCTCAAATTCACGTATTACTATTTGGGTTACTGTTTGGGTACTATTCATTTTTCTTATACTTTTTCTGTACCCTAAGTAAGATATTAAATTTTTTTTTAATAAATTAAAAAATACCAAAAATATCTCAACCGTTAGATCTAATAGTGTTTAGATCTGAGCCTTTGATTTTTTAGGATACAATAGGCTTTACCACACCAGATTAAAACCGAAATCCATCTCAGCCGTTCAAATAATCTGCCCTTCGATCTGGTTGTGCCACGTCAGTAGGTATACCGAGCACTCGGTACACCGCGCCACACCAGATCGTAGCCCATTCAATCTTGACTATCCGATCAACTTGGAGATCAAACGAATCACAGCCGCACGATCTGTTCATCCGAGATCTAGCGGTTCACAGCCTTCCGACGCAGGAGTGCACCATACACTCGTCCACACCGGATCAAAACCCAGAGCTTCTCTCTCCTCTCGCCGGTGATTCTCTCTCTCTCCGCGGATCTCCCATTTCCGGCCGTCTCAAGCCGTGAAACCACCACAGAATTGTGAATCGCCTCCCCCTGAGCAAAACCCCGGCCGTTTCACACGTTTTCACCAGCTAATGTGGCCGAAAAAAGGCCGCGACCGACATCGACCAATCGACCTTCAAGTCGTCGATTCTCCCTCCTCAGCCATCAACGGACAACGAGACCACCACCATCAGAATCCTTGTCCTCAGATCTACGAGAATCGACTATCTTTTGCCGGAAACTCGCCGGAAAATTTCGCCCGTGAACCACGGGTCCAGTGGCATTTTCATAAATTTTCGATAAATCCGAGGGTATTTCAGTCTTTTGCCTATACAGGGGTGCTCAGGTAATTTTTTATGATATTTTATGGTATTTTTTGATATTTTTATATATAAACACTTGTAAATTTTTGCGTGTGAAAAAAAAAACAAAAAAAAACCAAAATAAATAACGACGGGGGTTTAACACCCATTTTATCATATCACTGTTCATAGGTCAAAAACCCAATTTTCAAGAATTGATATATCTATTTGTGAATGATATCAAAATAATTTTTATTTTATAAAATAAATTTTGTCGACACGTCTCTTTTATTCACAGAAAAGGACCGATGTCAAAAATTTAAATACCAAATATGGATTATGTCCATTATTATTTATTTTGGTAAATCAGACGTAACTCTCCTTTTTAGGAATAAACATCGACATTTTAGACAAAGTCTCCTAATTTTAGGGACTGATGTCATTTTTAACGCGTCTCCTATTTTTAGAGACCGACGTTAAATATGTTAAAAATTTACAAATAAGCTCAAAATATAATAGCATTTGAATCAAAATAAGAAAAACACACAAGTAAAGGTAACCTTTCTCTGAAAGGATGTTTTAAGGGTGGTGTCTACCTTCCCTTAATCATAACTAACCTAGTATCCGAATCTCTGGGACCAGTGTCTAATTTTGGATTTCTAGTTCCCTCAAATTACTAGATGGCGACTCCAAATAAAATCTTTATTTCCCCCTAATCAAATAAAAAATTAAATTCCTTTTGTTTTAACAAAAAAACAAACAAAAAGAGGAGTGGAGCCGTCGCCCGACGTCGTGTAGCGACAAAAGTAAAGAGAATTGCTGATATAAAGGTTAAAACCTAGACAATCATTATCTTTTTTTACCTTTAGCATGTCTCTATATTTTCACCTTCTACAATCATGATATTTTTTTGTTCATCCTTCTACTATCTTTATTTGTTAACATTTCTGTCTGTTTCTTAAAAATGGCGCCTACCTCTCATCCATTTTTTATTTCATTCCCCTTCGCATGAACATGAAGTACGATGGGGGCTGGAAGGATTCTGGAACCAAAAAAGAAAGCATGTATTTGCTTTGAGACTCGCCGAAATCCTAATAGAGAACGATGCGTCATTGATAAAAGTCAGCATAACAAAGGAAGGACTGGATGCCAAAGAATATACGAAGGGCGAAAACCAGTTCTCTGAACTCAATAGCAAAGGAAAAGAAACAGAAGAAATCCAACGTCATTATACAACAGAAATTTCTGAAAGGAACTCATCATTGAAGGAGAAGATCCCATTGTTTATTGCAACCAAAAATGGAAAAGAAGAAATTGTGTTGGAGATAATGAAAAAATATCCCGATGCCGTTGTTGTGAAGCTAACCACCTTAGTAAAAAATGGTGGGAGAAGGTGTAGTCATCCTTTTACACCTTAGTCAAAAATGGTGGGAGAAGGTGTAGCCATCTTAGTAAAAAATTGTATGCACCAAATTGGTGCTATTTGTCTAACCCCTTGTCTTTTGCATGGATGCTTGCCTATAAATAGGCAATGCATCCAAGTATTATATACACACCACAAGAGAGAAAGAAGAGAGGGTGAGAAGAGAGTAATCCCACAAAATTGTGAGGTATTTGTGAAATAGTAAGTGAGGTGTTTTCTCCTAATAATAGAGAGATTTTTGTTGTTCTCCTATTATTAGAGAGAAGTTGTATTCCCACATTACTTAGTAAAATCCTTCTATACTTGCCCGTGGACGTAGCCAAATTGGGTGAACCACGTAAATTCTTGTGTGTCGTTTCTCATTTTAACTTATCCCTTACCTTTTGTCTTGTCGGGTTTGCATGCCAGTATCCTAACAGTGGTATCAGAGCCTCCTGGTTGGTGTTGTTAATACACAAAAGTTATTCGTGTATACGGTTACTATTCACCTATACGGCACTATTCACCTATACAACACTATTCATCCATATGGTACTGTTCACATACGTTGCTGTTGGCGTATATAGAAAGTCAGTGCGGTGATTAAATACAGTCTAGGAAGTTCTATCTAAGGAGATTGGGTTTTAAGCGGGACCGTTTGTGACCCCTCCATTCTTTCCTGGGAACTTACTTAGTAAAGTATTATTCACACGATACTATTTCTATATACGTTAGAGATCTGTGAAACGGTGATAGCTGAATAGATCTTGGTGAATACAATGGCAGCAAAGTACGAGATTGAGAGGTTTAATGGGAGCAATTTCTCATTGTGGAAAATGAGAATTAAGGCAATTTTAAGGAAAGACAATTGCTTGGCAGCAATTGGGGATCGGCCCACGGAGATCACTGATGATGCAAAATGGAATGAGATGGATGGCAATGCTATTGCTAACATACATTTAGCATCAGCCGATGAAGTATTATCAAGTGTGGCGGAGAAGAAAACAGCTAAGGAGATATGGGAGACTCTAACAAAGCTATACAAGTCCAAGTCTTTGCACAATAAGATTTTCTTAAAGCGGAGACTTTATACCCTTCGAATGGCAGAAACCACATCGGTGACTGACCATATCAACACAATAAGAACTCTATTTTCACAACTCACTACATTGGGTCAGCAAATAGAGGAAAATGAACGTGCAGAGCTTCTACTTCAAAGTCTTCCTAATTCGTATGATCAACTCATTATCAACTTGACAAATAATATCCTCTCAGATTATCTAGTCTTCGATGATGTTGCAGCCGCTATCTTGGAAGAAGAAAATAGGCGCAAAAACAAAGGAGACAGAAACAGTTCAAACCAAGCAGAGGCATTATTGGTGTCAAGAGGAAGATCAACGGAGCGTGGCTCTAGTGGGAGTCAAAGGTAGGGGAGGTCCAAATCAAGAAGTAAGAAGGCTGTGAAATGCTACAACTATGGCAAAAAGGGGCACTTCAAAAAGGATTATTGGTTTAAAAAGGGTATAGAGAATTCTGCAGAGTCATCAAAATCTCAAGGGTGTGTTGCGAGTACCTCAGAAGATGGAGATGTTTTATATTGTGAAGCAGCGACAATCTCTACAGATACAGAAGAGCTCACTGAGGTCTGGCTAATGGATTCAGGAGCAACATGGCATATGACTCCTAATCGAGATTGGTTCCATACATATAAACCTATCTCTGGAGGCAAAGTGTTCATAGGTGATAATCATGCTTTAGAGATTGTCGGCATTGGCACCATCAAATTGAAGATGTATGATGGCTTAATTCGTACTATTTCAGAAGTGCGACATGTGAAAGACTTAAAGAAGAATCTTTTGTCTATAGGACAATTTGATAGTCTTGGCTGTAAGGAGCGCTGGTGGTTTTAAAGGCAAGAAAGACAATTGCAAATGTATTTGCATTAATGGGAGAAACACATCATGAGGCAGAAGCGTCAATCGCATCAGCCAGTCCTACAGAAAAGAAGACGATGATGTGGCATCAAAAACTAGGTCACATGTTAGAAAAAGTTTTAAAGGTTCTCTCTGATCAGAAGTTACTCCCTGGGCTTACAAAGGTTACTTTACCTTTTTGTGAGCACTGTGTTACAAGTAAACAACACAGGTTGAAGTTTGGCACATCAACAACTAAGAGCAAATGCATCTTAGACCTGATTCACTCTGATGTATGACAAGCACCGGTTATATCCTTGGGAGGAGCAAGATACTTTGTATCATTCATAGATGACTTCTCTAGGAGATGTTGGGTGTATCTAATTAGAAGAAAGGCAGATGTGCTTACAGTCTTTAAAACTTTCAAAGCGCGGGTGAAACTTGAATCTGAAAAGAAGGTCAAGTGTTTGAGGACTGACAATGGAGGAGAATATACCAGTGATGAATTTGATAACTTCTGTCAATATGAAGGTATCAAAAGGCAGTTCACAACGGCATACACTCCACAACAAAATAGAGTGGCAGAGCGGATGAACAGAACTCTATTAGAAAGAACAAGAGCAATGTTGAAGGCTGCAAGTCTAGGAAAGTCATTCTGGGCAGAAGCAGTCAATACCGCCTGTTATGTGATAAATCGATCTCCATCAACCGCAATTGAGTTGAAGACACCGATGGAGATGTGGACTGGAAAACCAGCTGATTATTCTCGATTGCATATATTTGGAAGTCCTGTGTACGTGATGTACAATACACAAGAAGTTAGCAAGCTGGATTCAAAATCCAGAAAATGTGTATTCTTGGGATATGCTGATGGAGTGAAGGGGTATCGCTTGTGGGATCCCACTGCCCACAAGGTAGTGATCAGCAAAGATGTCATATTTGCAGAAGGTAAAATGCAAATGGAAGAACATAATAGCATTCTAAAGGAGACTACAACAGTCTATGTGGAAAATACTCAGAATCATGCTTTTTCTGAAGCTGTACCAGAGCATTAAGAGTAAGAACAAATAGAGTCTGAAACTCCTGAAGTTCGGCGGTCGACTCGTGAAAGAAGACCACCGGCTTGGCACTCAGAATATGTTACTGAAAGTAACATTGCATACTGTCTTCTAACAGAGGATGGAGAGCCATCAACTTTCCATGAGGCTATTAAAAGCACAGATGTGTCTATGTGGATGACAGCAATGCAAGAGGAGATTGAAGCTCTGTACAAGAATAATACTTGGGATCTTGTTCCGCTACCACAAGGAAGAAAGGCCATTGGCAACAAATGGGTTTACAAGATAAAACGTGATGGCAATGATCAAGTGGAGCGGTATCGTGCAAGATTGGTGGTGAAAAGATATGCTCAGAAAGAAGGAATAGACTTCAATGAGATATTTTCTCCAGTGGTACGACTTACGACAATCAGAGTAGTCTTGGCAATGTGTGCTATATTTGATCTTCACTTGGAGCAGTTAGACGTGAAAACTGCATTTCTTCATGGAGAACTTGAAGAAGAAATTTATATGCTCCAACCAGAGGGTTTTGCTGAAACAGGCAAGGAGAACTTGGTTTGCAGGTTGAACAAATCTCTATACGGTCTCAAACAGGCGCCGAGGTGTTGGTATAAGAGATTTGATTCCTTCATAATTAGCCTTGGGTACAACAGACTCAGTTCAGACCATTGTACGTATTACAAGAGGTTTAAAGAAGATTTCATCATTTTGTTGTTGTACGTGGATGACATGTTGGTGATAGGCCCCAACAAAGATCGAGTCCAAGAATTGAAGGCACAGTTGGTTAGGGAATTTGATATGAAGGACTTGGGACCAACAAACAAGATTCTAGGGATGCAAATTTACCGAGACAGAAGTAAGAGGAAGATTTGGCTTTCTCAGAAGAATTATTTGAAGAAAATCTTGCGACGCTTCAACATGCAAGATTGTAAGCCAATTTCCACCCCACTTCCTATTAACTTCAAATTATCCTCAAGTATGTCTCCTAGCAATGAAGCAGAGAGGATGGAGATGTCTCAAGTACCGTATGCATCAGCAGTGGGAAGTTTAATGTTTGCCATGATATGTACAAGACCGGACATTACACAAGCAGTGGGAGTAGTTAGTCTATACATGGCAAATCCTGGTAGAGAGCATTGGAATACTATTAATAGGATCTTGAGATACATCAAGGGTACCTCAGATGTTGCATTATGTTATGGAGGATCAGAATTTACTATCAGAGGATATGTTGATTCAGATTTTGCTGGTGACCTTGAGAAAAGGAAGTCCACTACAGGCTATGTGTTCATAATTGCAGGAGGAGCTGTGAGCTGGGTTTCTAAACTTCAGACTGTTGTAGCGTTATCCACAACAGAAGCTGAGTACATGGCAGCTACACAAGCTTGTAAAGAAGCAATATGGATGAAGAAACTTATGGAGGAACTCGGGCACAAGCAAGAGAATATTCTTTTGTATTGTGATAGTCAAAGTGCCTTGCATATTGCAAGGAATCCAGCGTTTCATTCAAGAACAAAACACATAGATGTTCAGTATCACTTTGTTCGCGAAGTGGTGGAAGATGGAAGTGTGGATTTTCAGAAGATTCACACAAAGGAAAACCCAGCAGATGCTTTGACGAAACCGGTTAACACTGATAAGTATATATGGTGCAGATCCTCTTACGGCCTAGCAGAAATGTAAGCAGCATGAAGATGGCAAGTATAGAAAGGATAGAAGAAGCATAAATGATCAAGTATGAAGACTTGATTCAATCATCAAAGTCTTCAAGTGGGAGAATGTGAAGCTAACCACTTTAGTCAAAAATGGTGGGAGAAGGTGTATTCATCCTTTTACACCTTAGTCAAAAATGGTGAGAGAAGGTGTAGCCATCTTAGTCAAAAATTGTATGCACCAAATTGGTGCTATTTACCTAACCCTTTGTCTTTTGCATGGATGCTTGCCTATAAATAGGCAATGCATCCAAGCATTATATACACACCACAAGAGAGAAAGAAGAGAGGGTGAGAAGAGAGTAATCCCACAAAATTGTGAGGTATTTGTGAGATAGTAAGTGAGGTGTTTTCTCCTAATAATAGAGAGATTTTTGTTGTTCTCCTATTATTAGAGAGAAGTTGTATTCCCACATTACTTCGTAAAATCCTTCTATACTTGCCCGTAGACGTAGCCAAATTGGGTGAACCACGTAAATTCTTGTGTGTCGTTTCTCATTTTAACTTATCCCTTACCTTTTGTCTTGTCGGGTTTGCATGCCAGCATCCTAACAGTTGTGCTGCTCAATGGAACGAACTCGTCATTAACTAGGAAGGAGCATATCCCATTGTTTATTGCAACTATAAATGGAATAGAAGAGATTGTGTGGGAGATCATAAATCAATATCCCCACGCTGTTGAGCATCTCAATGAGGAGGGGCAGAGCATTTTGAATGTGGCCGTCAAGCATCGCCAGAAAAAGATCTTCAGTCTTGTGAAGCATCAGAAAATACCATTGGCTAGACTGCATCGAGTTGTTGATAAGAAGGGCAACACATTGTTGCACCATGTTGCAGATATGGAGCATTACACAGGAGGAACCAAGCCTGGGCCTGCACTTAAACTTCAGGAGGAGTTGCAATGGTTTGAGGTGAGACCTTTTCTTCCCTTTTTCTTTACCTCCTGATAAAAATTATTGATGGACTTGGTACAGGATTATCCGTCTTGAGTATTAGAGAACCAAACCTATTAAAACATTTGTTTCAATCAAATTACCAATCCAGTTAAGGTTATAGAAAAACCGTCAAAACTGTAAAAAATCGATTTTAATGCGTAGACATGTCACCTAATTAAGACATCAGGCTGATCTAGTTCTCCTTGTCACCCGAACCAACAACTTAAATAGCATTAAAAATTATACTGAATTAAATAATACGTTGTTTTATTTACAAACTCCATTTATATAACAATCATATTTATCTCCCGATTATTGCAGAAAGTGCAAAAGGTAATTCCTTCTCATTATGTCACGCTTCGGAACGATGAAGGCAAGACTGCAGACGAGCTCTTCAAAGAGAGTCACCAGGACCAACTGAAAAATGCACAGAAATGGATAAAGGAAACGACTCAGTCTTGTTCCACAGTAGCTGCACTTGTTGCTACTGTTGTCTTTGCTGCTGCCTATACTGTGCCCGGAGGTTCTGATAAGAATGGCACGCCCAACTTCATCAACTCTCCCTATTTTCTGGTTTTCACTATCTCGGATGTTCTTTCCTTAGCAAGCTCCTTGACTTCGCTTGTGGTATTTCTGTCTTTGTTGACCTCTCCATTTGAGCTACAAGAATTTCGCATCTCTCTTCCTCGGAAACTTCTTGTTGGCTTCACCTTCCTCTTCTTTGCTGTGATAACGACCATGCTATCTTTTGGGGCCACAATCTTGATACTCATTCAGTCAGAGAAAAAGTTGACAACATTACTCCTTTCCATTGCTGCATTCCTTCCAGTCTTAGTATTTGCAATAATGCAATTCCGTCTGTATGTCTCATTTATGGGCTCTACATACAACATTCTCAGGATAACCGGGAAAGCTCTGCCACGGTTTCTTGCCCCTTGCCTACCACGGGAGAAAAAGCTCCGTGGAGTTGATTAATGTGGGAGATTTAACTGGCATAGAGGTTATTCCATTTTCTTGATGGTTTGAACCTATACCATAGATCATTATATATTGTGTTTTATTGCATGCATGGTTGTTATCCAGTTTCGTGATATTTATGTGGTTGTGCTGTTTTCAATGACGGCCTTGAAGCCAGCACGTATCATATATAGTTTGTCACAGGTTGGTATTTGAATGGTATGATTACAGACCTTCAAGCTTGCTTCAATCAGTTACATAGTAATAAAATTGGATGTAAATTATAAATGTTTAATGTGTGGTCAGTTCTGAAGTGCTGGAATAGTGGAGGCCTATATTTGTAAATTATAAATAGTAGAGGCCTATTGTGCAAGAATTTTTCGATCACCCACACAAAAAAAATAAAAAACCTAGACTCAATAAGCAAAACTAGCCGCCAGCTGCCATTTCTTCTTTCCTTAGGTCAGCAGTACTAACCCGTAACAACCCAAGCCAACAACCCTCTCCATCATCTTCCCTAACGCGCAAGCACCGTGAGACCCACCTCCCACTTCTACACCTCCTGTAACACCATCACCAACAACCCCACCCTCCAAGTCACCACCAAAAGCCTTTACCTTAGCCACCCATAACAACCACTAAACACAACTATCACACTTCACTTCCTCCATACTTCCACGCCTCTCTCTCACTTCAATCCACGCCAAAAGGAAAAAATAAAAAATACAACACAAGAATCTAGGAAGATCAAGGCTGAAAGTGAACCAGCTCTCATATAGAGCTTGGGTAAGTTTTGGGAACCACCTAAACGTCAAAGAAGCGAGATCACTGTTGCAGTGTTGCAGAGAACATGGTGTCAATTCCTTTGATAACGCAGAGGCTTATGATAATGGAAGATCCTAAGAAATCATGGGTCAAGCGATCTGTGTTTACTAAGATCTTTTAGGGAGGTCCAGGCCCTAATGATGAAGGCTTGTCTAGGAAACATATTCTTGAGGGTACTCAGGTTTCTCTTAAGAGATTGGATATGGACTCTGTTGATGTCATCTATTGTAATCGCCCACTCCAATTTAAGAGACAGTGAGGACAATGAATCACGTGATCGATAAAGGGTGGGCATTTTACTGGGGGACCAGGGAATGGTGAGCTCAACAAATCACTGAAGCTTGGGGCATTGCGGAGAAGTCGGACTTGGTGGGACCAATTGGGGGTGGCGTACGGTACCCACGCGGCGCCATTATTTCAGCACTTTCAGAATTTTTGAGCATTTTTCCTTGGTTTTCAACAATTTTTCTAGATTAATTTTTGAATTTCAGAAGGTTTATTTTATAAATTATAAATGTTTAATGTGTGCGTGTTTGAATTAGAATTAGAATTTTTAGTGTTTTATGAACATGTGTATTTTTAGTGCTTTATGGTAAAGATAGCAGAATTACATAAAAATAAAGCAGAATTTCTAATAAATGAAGAGAGAAGGATCAATTATACTCTTTTGTTAATGAATTCTTTCACATTGTTACATACCTTTATATCAATTTATAGTTGGAAAACGTGAACAAGCTTCTAGCCTCAATGCGAACAAACTTTCTTAACTGTATAACAATACTAACAATATTTTAACCACTTGACCCTTTAATCTCTTGACATGTGGCAAAACTAGGTCGTTTGGTATCTTTACACCTTTGCACTCTTCAGTGTGGTTAAAAGATGCTCCCCCAAGATTCAATTGTTTCTTTGGTTGCTTGTTCAAGATAAAGTATGCATGCACTCATGATTTCTTGTTGCAGCGTGATTTGCTTTAACTTCATGCAACTTTTCTTTACTTGTATTGTTTGGAGTCTGTGGCTTCATCAGAATGATGTAATCTTTAACGATGCCACTCCAGATCTTCAGGGTTGCTTCTACTTGATTCTTCACAGGCTTTCCTTATGGTTGAAGATTGATAGAAACACTTTTGCTTACACCAGAATGGATCTAGGGATCAACTCTGATGGGATCAAGTTCTGGGATAACAGAATAACTCACAGCTGATCACTTTTACCATTTTTCCTTTGTTTGGTCTCTGTTCCCTTTCTTTCGTTGCAGCAGCCGGTCTTTTATGGCTTCTTTTGTTCTTCTTTCTGTTGTTGTCTTTTTCCGACTTCTCTGGCTATCTTCCCAGAAATTAATAA
Organism: Populus pruinosa; assembly: GCA_026413675.1. Classification (NCBI taxonomy): domain Eukaryota; kingdom Viridiplantae; phylum Streptophyta; class Magnoliopsida; order Malpighiales; family Salicaceae; genus Populus; species Populus pruinosa. The sequence continues at coordinate 1,734,490 of CM048602.1, read as the reverse complement.
AATCTCGACTATTAAAAAAAATCGGGAGGATATATAATAGCTAGTGCCAGCAAGTTGACCGTGAACTAGCAAAAGAAAAAACATAGTCTAAAATACAAAAGAAAAGACCAAAGCATGAAAGTCTAAATCAAAACTTGTTTAAGCTGCAAATACAAGGGTCGTTATGTATTCGTCTAATTTTATTAACTTTTGGCTAATAAGAAGTTAGCCGAAGAAGTAGCGAAAAAAGGCAACAACAGAAAGAAGAAAAAATAGAAGCCATAAAAGCACTCTCCACTTACGCCCTCATGATTGACTACTATCAGAAAGGAAAATGGGATCTCATGATTGACTACTATCAGAAACATTCCGAATATTTGCACTCTCCACTTACGGCCTCTGAGGAGACTGCACTGAGTGCAGCAAACAAGAGCAACCACTTAAAGATTTACTTGAAATACGGTTAGCTTTAACTGAGACAGAATTTCTCAAGAAAACAAACAAATTTGGAAATACGGTTCTTCACGAAGCAACCATCTATGGCAATTATAAGGCTGTAAAACTCTTGGTAGAACGTTGTCCCGAGCTGCTTTCGGTTCCAAATGAGTTCGGTGAAACCCCATTGTTTACAGCTGCTGGATTTGCAGAGACCGAAATAGTGGAGTTTTCAATCAGATCCTAACCAGGACAACGCGTGGATGATGATGGCCTCCTATTACCAATTCACCGCCAGAGAACGGTAGATAACCTGTCCATCCTTAGCGCTGCTATCACAGGGCAAAACTTTGGTAACAATTTCTCTCTATATTGAATTTTCAAATTTAAAACTATGCACATATAAGATATTGTATAATTTTTGTCTTCCTAATCCCATGAATGCAGAAACAGCTTTACTGTTGCTAGAACTGGATAGATCGCTCGCCAGCTTGAAGGACAAAAATCAAATATCTAATCTTTAACTTCTAGCCGAAATGCCAGCTGCTTTTTTGAGAGTGAATTTCCCATGGGCGTATTTGAAAGACTCATCTACTATTGTATGACTTTTTTTCTGTCATCATTAACATTTCTTTCCATTTCATAAAAATGGCTAGCTCTCATCCATGTTTAATTTCATTCCCTTTCGCATGAGCATGATGTAGGATGTTGGCTAGAAGGAATCTGGAACCAGAAAAACAAGCGTGTATTTGCTTTGAGATTCGCCAAAAGCGTAGTAGATCAATTTTTTTTCTTTTTTTTTTCTTTTTTCATATCCTTATATGTCACTTTGGCTATTGACTTTATGACCTTTTCAATATACTTTCCATCATTATCTAAAAAAAATTCTGCCATATAATAGGGATCTACTACTAAAATATTATGTAGATAGCATAACATATATATTTATATACCGGTAGGACATAGCTAGTTTTAAGAGAAGGTTTGGTTGCACTAGATAAAAATAAAAATAACACTAAAAGATTATAAATTTTTATCCAATTATTGAATTGCATTTAAATATTTTTAGGAGATTTATGAGGCTCGGTTCTATGGTAGACCTAACTTGCTATAACTAGCTGAACTTTAAAAGACTCTAAAATTAGGCCTTGAAGTTGTTGTTTAAGCCTATTTTGTTATTTTTCCTTGATTTTTCTAGATTTTGTGTTTTATAAAAGTTTTTGATAGGTTTTTCTTTTTATTTAGGGATTACGATTTTCTTTTCTTACTAAGGTCGGTCTCATGTTCATTTAAAGACTTGTAAGGCATAACTCCTTAGCCTTTATTTTCATGACTAAAACTATGACTTAGAGTTCTAGTGGGATAACTCTATTTTGACCAATCTCTTTCTTTCTTGCTTTTTATTTTCTTATTTGAGTTTTTGTCTACATCAGTAGCATTTGGAGCAACAATACTCCTTTATCCCAATTGGCATCTTAATTTGCACTCTCTTATTTCACTCTTCATTCATCACTGACAGAAAATTACGAGTGCTTGCTCGAGAATATTCCTCTCGCTAAACTCTATATTCCTGAAACTCTTCTGATTAAGTTTGGCTGCTTTATAATGCATCATTATCTTGTTATTCAAGCTGTGTCATCCATCACACAGCATAAAGTTGCATGCAGTGTGAATTTGTTTAAAAGGACAAAGAATCCATCAAATGTGGAATGAAGTTCAAACCGTACACATATTATCAAGTCAATAATCTTTTTACTTCTGCTAAACTGTTAGTACTAATGGTGTTGAATTTTTCTGCGTTTGAGCATGCATATATCTCCGTGGTACCACAGCTCTGTGCTATAAAGCCTGATACGTGGTGGCCCTATTCTGAAGAACAAAAGGGTTGCATATCGTATATAATTTAGTTAAATCAAGATGTAAAGCTAAGCGTGGAACGCGTCATTTCAGTAATGAAATTAAAGAAGAAATTTGTGAAGCAAAGATTATTCCTAAATAGTTGTAAAGCATGACGTGCAAAACGTGCTGCTATTGGATGAAATTGCACTAATGAAAAAAAGGATGGACAATGATAGTGCTAAAATTCCATCAAAGACTTCCATATAAAAAGAAAAGAAAAGTATTCGATTAAGGAATAAAGCGGGATTTTATCATTAAAGTGATGTTTCTGTAGACAAATCAGTGTAGATGGTCTTGTAAAACATTCGAGTTCACGAATCAAACTAAATTAATTTAAAAAATGCCGGGATCCATTCGATTCTAAGCCTTTCTCGTGACAAGAAAAATACAAAAACTGACAGTTGTTTGGGGGAATATGATTCAGACTCCATGAGGAATATCATCAAAAAGCTTGTTGCTATGTCATTTTCTTTCAGTCATCTGCCACTTCAACAGGATGAAGAATTCTTCACATTACTTAATTATTTCAAAGATCCTCCACAGGATGAAGACATGATTGGCATCTCCACAGAAATGGTGACCAACCAAATCGCAAATTCAACGTTTTGGTTGATTGCATTAAATTAATTATATTAACATTACACTCCATAACATAAAGTAGATATTGTTGGTGGGAGAGACTACATATTGTTGGCGGGAGAGACCACTGATAATGGCTTTGAAACACTCAAAGAGAATAAAACACGCTGTTTTATTTCAATAATAAAAAACTTACAATAACTAAAAGCTTTTAAACATACCATCTTTTTTTTTCTAGTGTTTCTCTCTTATATTTCTCATACACAATAACATCAACTTAACTGTCTATTTATACACAAATTAAAAGTAAGAAAAAATTAAAGTTCAAGTGTGAATATATATTGTTGGCGGTGGTGTGAAGGCAGCTAGCAGTGGTTGTCATCTTTGATTTTTTTTTTGGATTGAGTTTTGTCGCACCCTCACAGCGGCGCGCAGCAACCAACGATTGATTTCAGGGTTTTTTTGTTTTATTGTTTATAAGGAAGTCGCCACCTAATATTTTGGTCACTAGGAACCCTAATTGGTTTTTCAGAGATTCCAAGGCAAGGGACTAGTTGCATAAAGGAAAGGTATTAGCACCCCTAGTACATCCTACCTAAGCTGCTTGGTATTTATAAGCTACTTGGCGTTTGATCTGCCTTATAATTGCTATGATGTTGGTGTTCTCTTAATTAGTTTTCCTAAGATAGGTTTGCTATAATGAGTGATTTGGGTTAAAAGTCTAAAAGAATAATGCTTGGCCAATATAGATCATACCTTTAAATATGTCTACAAAGTTTCAAGGGTAATCAATGCAAATCTCTTGAAATCTGTGTTTGATTTAGACTAAATTTATCAAGAAAGAAATCCAAGAAGATTCAATGTGCTTTAAAAGCACATTTTTCCCTTGGTATTTCAAGAGTTTATGACTTATAAATCGCAAGGATGAAAGACAAAAATCTAGGGTGCTTTTAAAAAAACTATATTTTTTAGTGTTTTATACTTTCATGGCTTACACGGCTTGTAAACCGTGGAGTAAAATAATTTTTTTTGTGTTTAAAAAAAATCCATGCAAAAACACTTTTTTCAAAACTTCCAATATTTTTTGTATAAAAAAAGTTCAAAACATGTTAGGGTATTGGTCGTATGCTACACACAAATATATATATATATATATATATATATATATATATATATATATATATATTATTTTTTTTGTTAAAACGCAAACATCACAATTAGACATAAACACCAAAATGGAAAGTAGCAAACCATCATTCATATTACAAGAACTACAAGAAAACTTTAAAGAATTCATAACAACAATCATTCAAAGCCAAATCAACTTAAGATTCTGTACGCTGGAAATGACTAAGCCCATATGCATGAGGGAACCAAAGTTTTGACACTGAAATTTTGAAATCAAAATCCTACTGCATGTGACCATGACTCATGACTCATTTTTTTTTTTTTACAATCTGGGAGAAACTGTCATGCTAGTTTCATACAAAAAGGAAAAGCTTGGAACCGACATGCTTTTATAACCCATACATATCACAGACTAGAAACCAAAGCAGACCTAGCTGACTATTTCAATAAAAAAAACATGGAAGGACACAAAAAGAAAAGGGAGCTACTTATGAAGAAAACAACAACCCCCTTTCCCGGTTCCTTAATTCTGAACCAGCGAAAGAAAGGAGATAAAAAAAGAAAACTAGAGGCTAGCCAACTCTTAACATAGTCACCCATCCAAAACTCAAAACCACAGCAGAAACAACACAAGGCAAGCATTCATTGTACAGTCTAAAATTGAAAACGAATGTGCAAAGCAAAGACAAAACAGTAAAGGCAGCAAAGGAGGAGAAAGTTAAGGCTTACCTGCAGGTCTCACTGTTTTCTTTTCTGTAGAAGATGAAATAAAACCAAGCAAACATTGTTATCAAGGATTAGCAGCAAAGCCCCCTCTCTGTCTTATCTTTTTTTTTCCCTCTTTCATCTCAATAACACCAGAATGCAAGAAAAGAACTTCCTATATTTACTGTGTTTTTTTACTCTCTGACTCTCTTACGTTTTTCTCCTCTTTTATGCTGCTTTTCTCTTCATTTTTTCCTCTCTTTTTTGCTACCCTTTTTAGGTCATTAGAAGGGCTTATATATAGTCTAAATATGTCTCTATTTAGGAAGGATTCAATGCATTAATCCTAGGACGTAAATCTCTATTGATTTGTAGTAAGAAAATGCAAAAAGAAAACTGCAATATTCTGATTTTATATTAGTGCTTTAAGTTTGATTTCTTTCTAGTTTTAGTGGAGGGTGTGACTCTTTTCTTTCCTTCCATAGGGCTAGCTGCTCCCTTTGAAATGAGGCAAGAAAAAACATGTTGCAGCTCCAAAAATCAGGCATGATGATAAAAGAAAAACAATAGGAATTTGCAGCAAAAAAAGGAAAGAAATCAGATGGAGGGTGCAGCTGCAAAGTCTCATTTTCCTTATTCAATGTGGAAAAAATCCTGTCATTTATGATGATCTAGCCCCCCTCTCTAGCTTTTAATATCCTTCAATTCAATCCCTCATTTTAAAACTTTTCAATTCAGTCCTTGGTCCAAAAAAATCCTTTGAATCAGTCCCGCGAACTTGGGCTATATCCTTCCTGCGGTAGAACTTTCTGCCCTTACGTTAGATAATCAAATGGGAATATCTTGAGCTTCTGATATCAAAATCAAGTGATTTAAAAACCCAAATTCATCTACACGTCTAGGACTAAAACTTTGATGAAGGAGTCAAAGTGAGATAAAATCTTTTTACATAACAAAATCTAGCAGTAATTTGGTTCGTCGAAAGGGATTTCCATGCCTAACTAAAAACCTGACTAATATCGAGAATCCTGATATAACTAAGAGTATGAACTAAGAACAAAAATCACAAAAACTAGGCAAAAAATATTGTTTTTTTGGTGCAGACTCGGGTCAATATTCTTCTCGCGGCAGGAATCTCTACCTTCACATTAGATATTCAAACAGGAACATCTTGAGCCTATGATATCGAAATCAATTGATTCAAAAGCTCAAATTTATCTACGCATCTAGGTCTACAACTTTGATGGAGGAATCGAAGTGAGATAAAATCTTTTTACAGAACAAAATCTAGTAGTGATTTTGTTAATCGAAAGAGATGTCCAGGTCTAACTCAAAAACTGATGAATACCGAGAATCCTGATATGACTGAGAGTATGAACTAAGAACAAAAATCATAAAAACTAGGCCAAAAATAGAGGTTTTTTTTAGTGCAGACTCGGATCAATATCCTTTTCGTGGCAAAATTCTCTACCTTCATGTTAGATATTCAAACGGGAACATCTTCAGCCTCTGATATTGAAATCAAGTGATTCAAAAGATCAAATTCATTTAGACATGTAGGACTACAACTTTGATGAGGAATCAAAGTGAGATAAAATCATTTTAGAGAACAAAATCTGGTAGTAATATAGTTGGTCAAAAAGGTTCTTGATTTGACAATGCTAAGCATCCAAATCTGACTGAGAATCTGCCCTAAGAACAATGATCTCTAGGACCTAATAAAGGTATAGGTCAATTTTTTAACATGTCATCAGTGACAAAATATGACTAGGATAGTCAGATATCGTACAAAACCAAGTCAAATTAGAGCCTAAGTTGGAACAAAAAAATTACGACAACAGCAGAACCATTTTTTTTTAATGCAAATTCTAAGGGATTTATTCAACCTTAAAGACCAGATAAAAAAAATAAATAAATTTAGCATTATGAAGCCTTCTGATTAACCTAAGAAAACCTTATGATTTTGGTAGTAAAGAGGAAGGAAAAAAAAAAGCAAAAAAAGCTTAAATAGGGTTTGAAAAACAAAATATTTCTTTCTCCTCCGCTTTTGTCAATTTTCTAGCAAACATGAGCTACACTTCTACACTCAGTTCAAAATGGGTATACACCATCTCTAGCACGTGTGGTCCAAAATTGAGTAACAACAAGTTTAATGCAACAAATTCCTCCTTTAAACTCAATTAAGGGATTTGATGCCAAACATGAACTTCAATCTGATAAATGTTTTTCCCTTCAATGGCTTTGTGTAGATATCTATAACTTGATCATTTGTTTTGTAGGATATCAGTAACTTTGTTCTTCATATGCTCCTGAATAAATTAAGTGATGACATGTATTAATATGTTTACTTCTTTCATGATACATTAGGTTCTTTACTAATACAATCTCTAATTGATTATCAATATAAATCTTTATAGGATTTTCTTGAGGAAATCCCAAATGCTTCAGCATATTCCTTAACCATATTAAATGACATATAATTGAGTTGGCAGCAACATACTCAACTTCATAGCTTGATAACATTACTATCGATTGCTTCTTGGATGATCATGTGAAAGATATATCTCCCATGAAAAAGATAACTCTCGTTGTGCTTTCCCCTTTATCCAGATCTCTATCTCAATAACTATTCGAGTAGCCAATAAGATTGAAGTTTTGGCTTGAAGTATAGAACATACCTTCATTTATTGCTCCTTTGATGTAACAAAGAATTCTGTTTACTGCATTCAAGTGCGACTAATCTGGTATCTTTTTATATCTGTTGATAAGTCCTAATCCATAGAGTATATCTAGTTTAGTATATGTCAAGTACCTTAAGCTTCCTACTAAGCTTTTAAAGTGGGTTGGATCAACATTACCTAATTTACTCTTCCTTAATTCAACTCCATTCTCAATTGGAGTTGATGCCAAATTACAGCTTTCCATCTTGAACCTTTCAAGAATATCTTTGGCGTAACTGCTTTGAGATATAAAAATCCCTTCTTCTTTCTGCGTCACTACTAAACCAAGAAAATGTGTCATTAGACCAATGTCTATTATCTCAAACTCTTGTACCATGCATTTCTTAAAATCTTCAAAATGGTAGGATTGTTGTTGGTGAATATCAAGTCATCAACATATAGGCACGCAAATAATGTGCTTCTATCATCTTCTTTCTCCACATATATTGCGTGTTCATATGGACATTTCTCAAATCTATTTTCTTGAAAATACCTGTCAATTCTGGTATTCCAACCACGTAGAGTTTGCTTCAAATTGTAGAGGGCTTTCTTCAACTTATATACTTTGCCTTCATCTTTGATTTCCACGTATCCAAGTAGTTGTTCAATATAGATCTCTTCTTCTAGAAAGCCATTTAGAAATGCTGACTTCACATTAAGTTGATAGATCTTCCATTTATATTGTGCATCTAGTGAGATCATTAGTCTGATTATCTCTAGCTGGGCTACGGGAGTAAATACTTCTCCATAGCCAATGTCTTTTCTATGTTTGTAGCCTTTTGCCACCAATCTTGCTTTATATCTTTGTATTTCACCTTTTGCATTCTTTTTTGTCTTATAGATCCATTTGACAACTATTGTTTTCTTGTTCGGTAGATTAAGCAACTTCCAGGTATCATTATTTTCAATGGCATGTATTTCTTCATCCATTGTTTCAATCTATTTTTCTTTTGTGACAACTTCATTAAAACTAAGTGGGTCATTATCTGTAAAGAAATAAAATAGAATTGTATCTTCAATGACTTGAGTGGCATGGTACAACTCTACTAGATTTCTCATCCTTCTTGGTAGTTCTAATGAGGATGCTGATGATGGTGTTGATGGTGATCCTGCCGTGTTTCTCCTATTAAATAGAGGAGATCTGTGCAGTAGCAAGCAACACTATCCCATCTCCTTCATCTCTGTGCAGCTTCATAAATCAATGTTTTGCAGTAGCAATATCATAGGAGCAATAGCAGCATAACAGGTCTGTCCCAACAAAATAACAGGAGCAGCAGCATCACAGCATCCCCTAACCAAATCTTGATTAACTCCTGTTACGTTAACATTCAAAATTATAGGGAAAATACTCCAGCAGCTACTACACTCCAAAATGGCAACCCATCATACATGAAAACTATAGCTGGATGCAAATCAGAGATAAATCAACCTCCATAATCAAGAAATCCTGTAACTATAGAAACAAATAAAAGTCAATAGTTACTCCTTCTTTATATATAGTTACATCCTGCACAAGTTCATTGTATTGTGCTCACGTTTTATTCCTTTATACTAATAAGAAGAGAATTAATTGACTACCATCCTCTGCTGCATTGTTCTCTTCCTCTGTCATCTTTTTTTCTCTGATGCTACTGGATATAGACAGATCGTGGGCTCCCTCATCAATGTTTAATTCCATTCCCTTTCTCTGATGCTCTTTAAGACTCGCACTACGCTCTTACTATTCAAGGGTTCTCGGGGGCGAATTGAGCAGCAGCTTGGATAACTGGAAATCTACTAAGGGTTTTCTTATATTCTTGGGGCGAAAGTTAATGAGTTGGAAGTCAGCAAAGCAGCGAATAGTTGCTCTGCCCTCTACGAATCCGAGTACAAAGCAATAGCAGACTCTGGCACTGAAATTACCTGGCTGTAATCCTTACTACTAATTACTGATAGATGGATAAGTTAAAACTTGAATAAAGCAAATCTATAGGTGAAACTGGGTCAGCACGAGTGTGAATTTAGATACGTGGATGAACACCATTTCTAATTTAAAAATCTAAGTGATAGATTATGGTTCATTCCATGTGTAAGCCACTCATTTTTGCATATTTTTGCACAACTCGTATGTGCATATTCTTTAATAAAATCAGAATTTTGACTGATACCTCAATACAGTATATCTTTACTTGTTTTGTCAGCCGAGTTGTAAATACGCACACTATTCCACGCCACTGCTTGGTATTGCTACGATCTTGCACAAGGCATCGGCAGAGCTGGGCTAGCTAAATTAATGAGTACGAAGCACATATCTCTATCACCTAATGGAGCTAGCTCTATTGCTTTTTGTTTCTAACATGGACACTTGTTCTATCAAAATGTAGACCAAAATATTGTACCAATTTTCTTACAAACCGATGGAAAAATTACACTTTCATTTTAACAAATCATTTATTTATTACACCTATAATTTTAATCCTTAATTTTAATCCTTATTGTGATCTCTGCTTATTAAATTTCTGATATAATGTTAAAAAATTATTTTAACTCCCAAAATTTAAACTCTTAAAAAGATCCAAGAAATAGTTTGTCATGAACGTGAAACACAATTTTATATTCTATGCATCTTTAAAGTTGGAGTGTGATAATTGTTCTTACGAGAACAATGTAGGATTATTGCAAAAGGAAAAGGGAAAACAAAGAATAATTTATTTTCTTCTTTTTTGCTTTGTTTATTTTAGAAGCACGAAGGTAAATCTCGATTTCAAGCTGCAATATTATGATTTAACAAATGGAATACATTTTTTTTACTGAACAAAGAAATTTTTCGACATAAATCTAATATAATTATATTTATTTCTTTAACGATCAATTAATCAAGTTCTTAATGTATATATATATATATATAAAGTAATAATATATACTTCTGAAATCGGGTTAATTCAACTATTAATGTTGAAGAAAATATCAAAGAAGGAACTCTTCAGCAAGAATTCAATGAAAAGAAAAGGTGTACTTTAAATGATCGATACCTAGTATTATTTAATCATTTAAAAATAAACAAAAAGGTAAGATGGGTGAAGATAGTATGGAATGTTAGAAAGTTGATTTAAATTTATTTTTTAAAAACATCATATCAAATCATATTATTCGAAGATAGTATGGAATGTTAGAAAACAATTTAAATTTTCAAATTAAAATAATTATTTGATATAGTATATATTCACCAAAATTTGAATCTTATCAAATTATATTATTCTTAGGGTCTCTTACATGTTAGTGAACATATTCCATATTAAAAAAATACAAAAATATAAACTAACATAAAAGATGTTGAATGCATTACATATTATAAAACTTACAAATTGTTTGAAATACTTGAAATTGAATTAAGGCTCCGTTTGTTTGCAGGAAAGTTGTTTCCTTTCGAAAAGTAAATTCTGGGGAAAGCGAATTCCGGGAAAGTGAATTCCGAGAAAAATGAATTCCTGAAAAGTAAAGTATTTTCCGATGTTTAGTAGTGTTATGGAAAATGAACTGAAAAATAATTTATTAATATTTTATTTTTCTCAAGTTTATTAAAATAATAAGGAATAAATCTTACAAATTAAAAAGTTGAATAATAATGAAATTGAAAAAAAATAATTTCATAAATTATCTCAAATAAAATAAATAATAATCAAAATAATAAAGATCAAATCTAAAAAAAAAGATGAAGAAATTAAAATAATAATAATTCACATTTCATAAAGTATTTCAAATAAAATAAATAACAATCAAAAGAATGAGGACCAAATTTGATAGAAAAAAATTTCAATAAAAAAATAATAGGAGAAAAGCAAATAACAATTATAAAAATGAGGACCAAAGTAAATATAAAAATTAAATTTTAAGAAATGAAATTGAAAAATAAATATTCAAAACAAAATATATATAACAATCAAAAGTTTGAGGATCAAATTTGATATAATCAGCAAATAATGACATTTCTAAACTTTTCAGAACTTCCGGAAAGTGTTTTCCTCCCAAATTTTTGAGGAAAACACTTTCCTGAAAATCAAGCCAAATTTTCCTTTGACTGGAAAGTGTTTTCCGTTTACCAACTTTCCTAACAGCAAACAAACACAAGAAAGTTTGGAAAGTGTTTTCCTCGAAACCACTTTTTGAAAAACAAACATAGCTAGAAGGGAAAACACTTTCCTGAAAACCAAGCCAAATTTTGTTTTACTAAAAAATATTTTCGTTGACCAAAAAGTGTTTTCCATTGACCGGAAAGTGTTTTCCGTTGACTGGAAAGTGTTTTTTGTTAACCGGAAAATGTTTTCCGTTGACCAACTTTTCTAATGACAAACAAACACAAGAAAGTTTGGAAAGTGATTTCCCAGAAACTGTTTTCCAGAAAACAAACATGGCCTAAATTATTTTTTGTATTAAGAATTTTTTCACCTTTTTACACAACAACACAGTAGATGATGACCGACGACAACTGCCCTTGATATATACATATAAAAACAATGTTACAATGAGTTTATCTTAATATATTTTGTGATCGTACATTTGGAATCATGTATATTAATGGGACATAACGTAATAAGATGAGAAAACTAACTAAAGCAGCCGTCATGTAAGCTGGATGGACGTTGCTATCCTCTCCAATACGCCTACTTTATATGGATGGAAAGATAAAATATAGACCTATAACTTTCATATAGAGCTCAAGATTTAAAAAGGTTATTTTCAAGTCCAAATTGTAGCAACAACAAAGAAGTCTGAATCTATCCTCCAGCGCGAACACTATTCAGTATTTGGCCTATATCTGGAGTTCAAGAAGTCTAAATGACCTGAATGTTTTAATAAGAAAGCTGAGATAATTTCCTACAACTTTCACGTTTTCAAGTGGCTCTAATTTTGATGTTATCAATGACGTTTTGGGCAAACAAGAGAAGATAAGGATTGTCACCAAGTCAAGAGTTGGTCACCCACTCATCAGTTAGTCATCAAATCAATAGTTTCCAATTTTGGCCTATAAAAAGAGGTATTTGCCATGCATTTAGGCATCTTGGTTTCCAGATGAAGATATGCTCTTACTTTCTCTCTTTGTATTTTTTGTAATGTTTATGCTTTGCTTTAATTAATATCAAGTTTATGCCTTTGATTTCCTTTGATTTACTTAATTAACTGTTATCTTATTTTGTTTATTTATTTTTCTTTCATTTATTATGTTTAGCTAAGTTTATTATGTCAAGGTGAAAAGGTTACACTAATGGTATAAGAATAAGTATACTATAAACTTAATATGGACTTTAATGTTTGATATTAACATGTTTTGTATTTATTATCTTATTCACTCTTTAATACTTTGCTTGTTAAATAACTAATCTTGATTTATGTTGTATAACACTTGGTATAACAAATGCTTGACACTTTCATAGCCCATACTGTATGGTATAACCGACACCTGAGCTATGAAAGAAACTTGATTTGTTGTTAACATATGTTATAATCATGAATGCTTGACGAGATTTGCAAGTATTAGCATTAATCGAATAAGATGACTAATGTAATCATGTTAACAATCTATAATCTGATTAGAACCTCCTTTGTATGTGGTTTCCAATTGAATAATAAGAGTTTATACTACACTTGTTTGATATACTATTAGTGAATCCTCTAACCTTGACATTTGTTATTATCATTGTTTAACCATTACATTGATATTTCATCTTAAAGTTCTCATCTTCATCTTCTTCTTCTCCTTCTCCTTCTTTTTCTTTATTATTATTATTATTATTATTATTATTATTATTATTGATATCACTACTAATATTATTGTTGTTGATGTTGTTGTTGCTATTAATATTGTTGTTGTCTTATTGTCATCTATAATTTATACAATTAACCTCCCTATGGTTCGACCCCGGTCTTACCGGGTTATTTATTACTTCGATACTCCTATACTTTAGAGAAGACATCAATCTTTTAGTCGTGTCATTAGAAAAACTAGAAACAAATAATTGGACATCAATCTAGCCTGATTAATTCATAATTTATAAGTTTTAATTCTTTTATCTCTTTGTGCAATGAAAATCAAGATCAAACAATCAACAAATATAATACAATAATTACATAAATCAACACCCAGATTTTTACTTGGAAAACCCAATACGGGAAAAAACCACTGGTCTGTAGTCCATCTAAAAACTTCCACTATTAATAAATAATGGGTTCATAACTATTCTTTCTTAGATTCAACTAAGGGCTATAACATACATATCATCAAGAACAACTTATTCTTGGAATACAACAAGATTAAAGAAGAAGTATTTGAGAAAAACTCAGAATAATGACAGCTATATTTTCTGTCAAAACAATTAGCTTCCACATCGTCAATCTTCTATCCAACCATTCTAAATAAAGAGTAACGTCTCTAGAAGCTGCTGTCAAAATCTCAGCTCCATCCAACAATGAACAAGCTGGAAATCAAGGAAAGAAGATTGATTATTTTGTTGCATCTTCTTCCTTTCTTTCTCCTTTTTTCTCTTCTATCCTATTTTCTTTTTTGTTTAATAATACTACTACCTCTATATACCATTTAATTTAAAAAGGTAGCTATTGACAATTAATATGGTGGTTGATTAGTACTTAAAAGTGCATTTTTATCATGGTTTTATATCATCATTTTGCACTTGAAGTATCAATAACTCCTTAACTAAAGCCTGTTTTATAATAATATATCTAATAATATAAGATACCTATAATTTGTGGTAAATGTCTATTTTTAATGCAGGCCTATCACATAAATGAAAGGATTGATTGATGACTTGAAGAACTTAAATTGCAAGGATAAAGAGATGGTCAAACTTAGAGAAGAGATGTCGGTGCAATCCAAACCGGAACACTATTCGGTAATTGGGTCATATCTGGAGCTACAGATCTCAGATTTAGGTCCAATTTATATGGATGGAAAGGTAAGACATAGGCCTACAACTTTCATATGGAGCCCAAGATCTAAAAAGGCCATTATCAAGTCCAAATTGTAGCAAGAACAAAGTAGCCCGAATCTGTCCTCCAGCCCGAGCACTGTTCGGTATTTTGGCCATATCTGGAGTTCTAGAAGTCCAAATGAGCTGAATGTTTTACACAAGAAAGCTGAGACAATTGCCTACAACTTTCATGTTTTCACCTGGCTCCAATTTTGACGTTATCAATGACATTTTGGGCAGACAAGAGAAGATAAGGATTGTCACCAAGTCAAAAGTTGGCCACCCACTTATCAATTAGTCATCAAATCAATAGTTTCCAATTTTGGCCTATAAAAGGAGGCATTTGCCATGCATTTAGGCATTTTGGTTTCCAGATCAAGATCATGCTCTTCCTTTCTCTCTTTGTATTTTTTGTAATGTTTATGCTTTACTTTCATTAATATCAAGTTTATGCCTTTCATTTCCTTTTCTTTATTTAGTTAACTTTTATGTTCTTATTTTGTTTATCTATTTTTCTTTCTTTCATTATGTCTAGCTAAGTTAATTATGTCAAGGTGAAAAGGTTACACTAATGGTGTGAGAATAAGTATAATGTAAACTTAATATGGACTTTAATGTTTGATACTAACATGTTTTATATTTATTATCTTGTTCACTCTTTAATACTTTGCTTGTTAAATAATTAATCTTGATTTATGTTGTATAACACTTGGTACAACAAATGCTTGGCACTTTCATAGCCCATAATGTATGGTATAACCGACACCTGAGCTATGAAAGGAACTTGATTTGTTGTTAACATAAGTTATAATCATGAATGCTTGACGAGATTTACAAGTATTAGCTTTAATTGAATAAGATGACTAATGTAATCATGTTAACAATATATAATCTGATTGGAACCTCTTTGTGTGTGGTTTCCAATTCAATAATAAGAGTTTATACTATACTTGTTTGATATACCATTAGTGGAACCTCTAACCTTGACATTTGTTATTATTATTGTTTAATCCTTACATTAATATTTCATCTCCAAGTTCTCATCATCTTCTTCTTCTTCTCTTTCTTTATTATTATTATTACTACTACTACTACTACTACTACTACTATTATTATTATTAATATTGTTGTTGTTGTTGTTGTTGTTGTTGTTGTATTATTGTGATTTATAATTTGTACAATTAACCTCCCTGTGGTTCGACCCCGGTCTTGCCGGGTTATTTATTACTTCGACACTCCTGCACTTGGGAGAAGACATCAATCTTTCTGTCGTGTCAGTGGTTCCACCATCACATGGTGCGGGACCACACACAATAAATCTCCTTCTCATGCACCATATGAGGAATTCACTATACTAGCGATCAACATCTAAGCTTCAATTTAGAAGGATTTTCCAAGCCTACTGCCCTTTTACTAAATTCAAAATTCTCTCTTGGTAGAGGTTTGGTTATCATGTCAGACACATTGTTATTAGTATGGATTTTCTCAACAACAAATAACTTCATCTTCATAACATCTCGAATCCATTGACATCTAACTTTAATGTGTTTTGATCGAGAGTGAAAAGTAGGATGCTTACTGAGATGGATTGTACTTTGACTATCATAGTGCAACACAAAGATCTTTTGAATTAGGCTAAGTTCATGCAAGAACTTCTTTATCCACAACAACTCTTTTCCCCTTTCAGTAAGAGCAATATATTTAACCTTTATAGTGGATAATGCAACAAATCAAATATCCTGATGTAGACTTTCTAGAATCAACATCACTAGTCATATCTGTATTTGTGTATCCATCCAACACAGGTTTATTATTACCAAAACATAAGCTGAAACTAGAAGTACTTTTGAGATACCTGAGTATCCATTTCACTACTAACTAATGTTCTTTACCAGGACTAGAGAGGAATCAACTAACCACACCAACTGCATGAGCTATATATAGCCTTGTGCAAACCATGACACGTATCAAGCTACCAATTTCGAATGCATAAGGAACCTTTTTCATCTCATCTCTTTCTTTATCACTTGAAGGACACTGCTTAGATCTTAGTTTAAAGTGGTCTGCATGTGGAGAACAAACAGGTTTAGAGTTTTTCATGTTAAATCTATCAAGTACCTTTTGAACATATCTCTCATGAGATAGCCACAGTTTCTCCTTCTTTCCGTCACGTGTGATCTTTTTGTCAAGAATCTGTTTTGCTGATCCTAAGTATTTTATTGCAAAAGACTTGTTTAACTCTTCCTTTATAATCTGAATCAAACTTTTAACAGGTTTAGAGTTTCTTTCTTCCTCCCCACTCACCTACGCTCTCCCTCTCACAGCCATCACTGCTCCTCCCCTTTTCTCAATCAAACTTTTCCCCTTTAGCCGGCATAGTGCAGCTGTTTCCTCTCTCAACCGGCTAATTCTAGATCTCCTACCTCATTTTTTTCTTCCCCTACAGAACCCAGCCACCCAACAACCTCATAAATCGTTGCTCTCCGTCACCAGTAGTCATCTACTACCTCAATGCCAACTAAAAGAGAAAGCGAAGAGAAGGGAACGAACTTAATGTGGTCGGTTCCCCCTCCTTAGAACCTTGCTTGCCTCACCACCGACCAAAGAAGAAGGAGGGGTCGATGATCTACCTGATCTAGCAGTCGATAATCCGACCATGCGAGTCACTGGTAAGCCACTCACTCCACAGCAGGTCGGCCACAAGAGAAGAAGGAAGAACAATAGATGAAAACTAAAACAAAAGTAGGTTTTAAAAAAAAAACAGAGCCGCAAAGAAAAAAT
This sequence comes from Populus pruinosa, assembly GCA_026413675.1. NCBI lineage: Eukaryota > Viridiplantae > Streptophyta > Magnoliopsida > Malpighiales > Salicaceae > Populus > Populus pruinosa. Next base: position 1,717,302 of record CM048602.1, on the reverse strand, counting down.
AAAAATCAATTATCTCATTGCCTTTTGAGTATTTTTGCAAGTCATGACTAGTGAGGAAAAGAAGAGCGGAGGAGGTTGTTACAGACCCTCCTGTTGCCTGGTTAGTTCATGGCGGTGTGTGAATCCATGCCCTGCTAGTGGCGTGGCGCTTGGAGCAACGCGCCGCCACTACTCAGATGTCCAGAAAATGTTCCAGCACTATTCTGGCAGATTCTAGAAGATGTTCCCAATAATCCTTGTAGATTTTGGGGCTTATTTTGTAATTTTTCATTTGTGTGATGTATTGTTTGTTTTATTTTAAATTTTTTTTATCTGTAATTACATATAGGGGCATGAGAAAAAAACATAAAAAGGGATGTGTGTGTGTGTGTTTGTATTTTTTTTTATGTATGTTATTGATTATAAAATTATAAAGACAAAATATTTTTTAATGTTTTAATTTGCATATGATTAAATATTTGAAGGACAAATAAAATCAAGTTATATTTCCTATGAAAATGTAAGAACACGTTTCTACATATTTTCTAGGATTTAATAACTGATTTATTAAAGCCTTAAGAATTTGATTAATTTGTGGTTTGTTGACCGTAATTATGATTTAAATGTGATGTTTATGTTTCTTGACAAAGAAAAATATAAAAAAAAATTTTGTGTGTTGCAGACGGTCAATATCTTAACATGTTTTGAATGTTCTTTTTATATAAAAAAATATTGAAAGTTTTGAAAATTTGTTTTCACAGGATTTCTTAAACACAACAAAATTATTTTCTTGCATTTCTAGACAACATGTTTGTAAAACTCCAAAGGGTATTGGCCAATATTCCAAAAAATACAAAAATCTTATTTTGGGGGGAATTTATCTATTATTCACTGCTAATATTTGGATAAGGAAATTCATAAAGGATGAATATCCAAAATATTATTGGCAATAATTTGTTATTATTCACTGTTAATATTTGGATAAAGAAACCTGGAGTGGTAAATATCCAAAATAATTTTCTAGAAATAATAAGTCATCAAACATCCTTAAAAGAAGCCTCGATTAGAATCGAGGACATTTCAATTTTTGACTCCATGGTTTACAAGCCACAAGTATAAAACACTAGTAAAATGAGGCTTTTAAAGCACTCTGAATTTCATTAGATTTTTAAATCTTTATCCCTCCTCACGATTTACAAGTCGCATCTTGAAATACTAAGGGAAAAATAAGTTTTCAAAGCACCTGTAATCTCCTTAGATTTCTACCCATCTCATGAATCATAGATTATAAATTTAGTCTAAATCAAACACATATTTCAAGAGATCTGCATTGGCTCTCCTTGGTACTGTGTAGACATATCTAAGGGTGTGATCCACATTGACCATCGATTCTTTCTTTTTAGACCTTGAGTCCAAGTTTGTTCATCATAGTAAACTTATCCTAGGAAAACTAATGGGATTAGAAAACACCAACACCATAGCAATTATAAGACAAACCAAACACCGAACAGTTTACCTTAGGTAGAGCGTACAAAGGGTGCTAACACCTTCCCTTTATTCAACCAGTCCCCTGCCTTAGAATCTTTAAAAGACCAGTTAGGTTTCTTAGTAACCATAATACTAGGTGGCGACTCCTTTTTACATAAAATCAAAACAAAGGACCCCGAAATCAATCGAGGATCGCCGCGCTCCGCTCGCGAGGGTGCGACACAAGCTTTTTTTCAACTTGCAAACTAACTGCTCTTTACCCTTTGCTTCAAACTTTTCAAGTTGATCCATATACATCTCCTTATCTAAATCACCATGGAGAAATGTAGTTTTCGTTTCAAGTTATTCAACTCTAAAATTTAAACTAGCAGCTAAGTCAAGCACAACTCGGATTGAAGACATCTTGACCACTGGTGAAAAAATTTCTTCAAAATCAATACCTTTCTTTTGACCAAAACCTTTCACAGCCAATCTTGCCTTGTACCTTGGCTGCTAGCAATGTTCATTAATTTTCAACCTGAACACCCATTTGTTCTTGAGAGCTCTCTTACCTTTAAGAAGCTTTGCTAACTTAAAAGTATGGTTTTCATGTAAGGATTTCAACTCTTCTTGCACTACTTTCAACCACTCACTTTTCTTCTCATGTGACATAGCTTTATCAAAGCATTCTGGCTCTCCTTATCAGTAACCAGAACATACTCATGAGGAGAATATCTGATGGAAGGTTAGTGAGGTCTAGTTGACCTCCTCAATTGTGGCTCATTTGGAACTTCTTGTATATCCTGTTCAGCAATAACATCAATATCATCATTAGTTGATTCAGGATCTCCAACTAATGGCTCAATAAGAAAACTACCATTGTCATCATTTTGCAAATCTCCTCTATAATTAGCAGGCATCAAAGTTAATTATGGAATAGGTCTTGAATTTGAATTAGAAGGAATAAAAACAGTAGACTTTATTTTCTTTTTCTGTTCGAAGTCTTCAATGCTTTGATCTTCAAAGAAGATAACATCTCTACTTCTCATTTTTTTTTTCTCCTTTGGATCCTATAACCTATAGCCAAACTCATCATCTTCAAAGCCCAAGAAAATACACTACTTTGTCTTGTTGTCAAGCTTAGACCTTTCATCCCTAGGAACATGTATGAATGCTTTACATCCAAGCACTCTCAAGTGTGCATAAGAGACATCCTTTCCTTTTCAAACTCTATCTGGAACATCAAAATCAAGAGGAACTGATGGAGAAAGGTTGATCATGGCAACTGTAGTCTTCATTACCTCATCCTAAAAGGACTTAGGCAGCTTTGGATGAGAGAGCATACATCTAATTCTTTTAACAATGGTCCTGTTCATTCTCTCAGCCACTCCATTCTGTTGTAGAGTCTTAGGAATTGTCTTCTCCAACTTGATATCATGTTCCTTGTAGTTCTTCTCAAAAGAACCCCTGCATTCACCACCATTATTAGCTTGAATATAGTTTAACTTTCTACTAGTTTCTCTTTCAACTCTAGCATGGAAATCATTAAAGACATCAAGCACCTGATCTTTGGATTTCAATCTTGTTGCTCAAATTTTCCTGGAATGATCATAAATGAAACTAACAAAGTACAATACACCCCTAAGAGACTTATCAATCATAGAGCAAACATTAGTATGAACTAAATCATGAACATATGATCTTCTATATAAAGGTGATCTTTAAAACGCAACTCTGTGTTGTTTACCAATTAAACAATGAGTACATGTGTTCAAGTTCATACCTTTTAATGGAAGGTAATTATTTTTAGTAAGGAAGCCAAGACCTTTCTCACTTGAATGTCCAAGCCGTTTATGCCATAAATTAGTAGAGCAATCTTCAATTGCATTCACCTTCCCTTTGATCACCTTGGCGTATGACATGTAGAGACCCATTTTCTTCCCTTTAGCAATAATTATAGAATTTCTGGAGAGCTTTTATTTACCATCTTCAAAGCAATTTTGATAGCCTTCTTTATCAAGAGTACCTGTAGAGATCAAGTATAGGTGTATATCAAGTACATGCTAACATCTTTAAGTAGCAACTTGCACCTAGTATTGGTTTCCAACCAAATATCTCTGATGCCCACAACACTAGCTATCCCTTGATTTCACATCCTAAATTGACTAAAGTCACCACTAGTATAGCATGTGTAAAAATCACATCGAGTTGTAACATAGTAAAAAGCTACTGAATCTGCAACCTAGGTGGTATCTTGACAAGCAAGATTAACACAATCATCATCACAAACAATGACAATATGACCATCAAATACGATTGGAGCTATATCATTCTCTTCATTCTTGTCTTTATTTTTACCCTTTTTATCTCTTTTATACTTTCTACAGTCTTTTTGAATATGCCCAGACTTGTCACAATAATAACACTTAATTCCCTTACCTGACTAAGATCTTCCTTTTGGCTTCCATTTGCCTTCTCTATTGCTGAATTCTCTATGTTGCTTGCCGTGAGAGAACCTACTTTGACTTCTCCCTCGACTTTCTGTAACAAGTGCATGAGAGAACCTACTTTGACTTCTCCCTCGACTTTTTGTAACAAGTGCATGAGATTCAGAAGTGCTTGTCCTTTTCCTTCTTTTCTTTTCATTAAGGATACAATCCTTCACTGTTTTCAAAGTGATCTTTTCATTCGGAGTAGAATTGCTAAGTGACACCACCAAAGTCTCCCAACTATTCAGCAATGAACTCAATAGGATTAGTGCTTGCATCTCATCGTCTAACTCAAGATTTATCAATGACAGTTGATTCAAGAACCCTAGGAATTCATTTATATGCACTGAAGCATCTTCACCATCTCTATACTTCAAATTCACAAGGTCTCTAATTACACAAACCTTGTTTTGTGTGGGAACACACACAACGCTATGTTGATGTCATCTCTTGTCATCACCCCCTTCTATTGAAGAGATAGTGAGGGCAATGATTCACATGATTGATAAAGGGTGAGCATTTTACTAGGGGAATAATGAATGATGAGCTCAACAAATCACTGAAGCTTGGGGCATTGCAGAGAAGTCAGACTTGGTGGTATAGTTGTTTTTGGAGAGAAAAAAGAATAAACAATGTCTTGCTATTGTTAAGTCAAATAGAAATTGAATATATTTAGAAGCTTAAAACTGAAGCTTAAAACTGAATTGTTTATTAATGTTTAAAGCATTACAATTTAAAACATGATTAATAACAAACCACTAAAATCATGACTTTAAAATTATAACACGATCACAATTATAAATAACAAAAAAAAATTAACATTAAAAAAATAAAAATAATTTTAAAATACTCAAACCAACTAAACAATGTTTACAACTCTAAGTTAGTAGTCTATATTAGCAGTACTAAACACGTCTTCTAACATATAGGACTAATTGTTGAGCAACCAGAGTACAATTTGCTCTCTAAGCATTCTAATATTCTATTACATACCAACTTTAGCCTTTGTCTCCCCACGTGCTACTAATGATGGCGCATGAAATCCATGCACCGCCACTTAATATTTAATTGACAGCTACTAGGACACCCTAGTGTATTGGTCTTGTTAAAGATTCATTGGTAAGGACTGGTTGTGGTTAGGGAAGGTATTAGCATCCCTAATGCGCCCTATCTAAGGTAAGCTGTTTTGTGGTTTTGATGTGATAAAGAAATTTTAAAAATTCTATTCTTTCATCAGATATTAGAAATATGACTTACGTGTAAGTTCATAATTCTTAAGCGTGAGCAAATCAAAATATTAAATTGTTCTTTATTCTTGCAATTTTATCATAAAAAAACATTCATAAGAAAGAAAAGCAAACACATCCACTTTCACTATATTTTTTCTTTCCTTTTTTTCTTTTTTTACATTCACATTTACATATACGAAATATAAAAATCCAATACTAAATAAAAATACATTAAACAATTTTAAAAGTATAAAAAATAGCCCTAAGACAATCTGGAATTACGGGGAAGACCTTTTACACCACCATAACAGTGGCGGCGTGTCTTCCCCACACGCCACTGCCATTGGCGGAGCGTGGGCTCACCCGCCGCCACAACCAAAAAGAAAAAAGAGACGGGGTGGATCTGGTTTGGCTTCCCTCCTTCTTCCCTTCCTCACCAGCAGTGAAGATCCTTGTCACTTGTAACCAAAAGAAAATGCACAAGCAGTTTGTTTTAGTTATTTCTTAAATCTATTTTCCTCTGCTCTCCATTATAATCTGTTTCACTCTCTTCTTTCTTAGATATATTCTTTGGGCTTTACTGTATTCTCCTTTACTTTAGGTAGGTGGCGATAAGGAGGAGGAAATGTTGGGCTGCAGTTGGTGGAGATGTAGGTCATAGCTGAGGGGAGATGACCTAGTGCGCAGCTAGCCAAGTGAGAAAGATTTTGGTAAAGGGTTGTGGCTATGGTTGTTGTTAGATGCTGGTCTATGGGCATTGTTGAAGGTCAGTTGAAGAAGAAAGATCTATTGGCTACTAGATTTTCGTTAAGGATGGCACTGTTGCGGCTGACAGTGAGGACGTTGTTGAGAGGAGAGCGGAGCGAGACTTCAACAGTTGAGAGGGGAATAAGAAACCAAAGGGAAAAGGGTGAGGGTGGTGGCAGTTTTGTTTTTTGGGGACTTGACGATAAGAGGAAAATAGGGGGAATGGTGATGAGAGTGGAGTTGTCGTGAGTGAGAGTTGTAGGGTACAACGAAAGGGAAAAGGATAGAGGGGGACAACCAATTTTAGTTTGTTTCTGGCTAGGAGGAAGACCAATGATTTATCATGTAGAAGATGTTAGAAATTCCTGTTCCACAACATGATCAAGAAAAGACAACAACTTATCATAATAACCATTAACATTTAACAGACCTATGGGTTTATGGTGAATGTGTAGTTAGGCCCAAAAGAAAATATGAAAAATCTCTTCCAATGTGCCTAGACCACCTGGTAAAGCAATGAAAGCACCAGCATGATTAAACATTGCATTCATTCAAGCAGACATTGTGGAAACCTGAAGTTCCTCTCCAATTGTTTTTCCAATGATGTCCCCTTATACTAAGGCTTCGGGGACGACCCCCAACACTTGACTACCTCCTAAAAATGCAGCTTTTGACACACCTTCCATTAACCCAAGACTGCCTTACCTATACACTAAATGAATCTGTCTCTCAGCTAGCACTTGACCAAGATGATTTGCTGATTCTAAAAACTCCTTTTCTTTCTTAGGACTAGATCCACCGAAAACACAAACATTTCTTATCTGATGACCTAAGGAACTTGCCATTTCTACACTTTTTTTTTTAATGTATGGGTTGAGTAGAAATAAAAGGAAGGAAGAGGGGATTTTATAGATGAGAAATTGAAAAGTCAATCATACCACCTATATATAGGCTAGCTAGAGTCTCACACACACACTCTCTCTCTATTTATTTATTTATTTATTTTTCAAAAAGCATGTGTATGTACAAGTAGTTGTGATTGTGGCTCACATCTTCCCTTGGTTTTATGTCCAAGAACGACTTAAACGCCTTCTATGGGTTGGGGATAGGCTTCCCATCTAGTTTTCTTAAAAACTAGCAAACAATGTTTTTTTTAATCAGATTCCTAAGACTAAATCGAGCATGTTCTTTATGAAATAATGGCCATAAATAATGAATTGCACGATGCATATCTCCACTAGGATGTGTCTCAAGAATCAATAGAGGATTATCTAAAGACTCCTTAATCAAGCCATCCTTAATGAATTGTATTTTATTTTCACGGTTTATAGATACCATTCTTAAAGTACAACATTGTGCATTACAAGTCCATTTGGCACATCAATCATAGACTTTTAGTCGTTTTGCACAACATTTCTTTGCAAAAGTGATTTTACCTGTTCCAGGCATGTGTGAAATGAAGGAATTAGAGGACTTACCTGATAATCGGACCTTTGCTTCAATCAATGATTAGTACTTAAAAGTGCATTTTTATCATGGTTTTATATCATCATTTTGCACTTGAAGTATCAATAACTCCTTAACTAAAATATGTTTTATAATAATGTATCTAATAATATAAGATACCTATAATTTATGGTAAATGTCTATTTTTAATGCAGGCCTATCATATAAATTAAAGGATTGATTGATGTCTTGAAGAACTTAAATTGCAAGGATAAAGAGATGGCCAAACTTAGAAAAGAGATGTCGGTGCAATCCAAACCGGAACAATGTTGGTAATTGGGTCATATCTGGAGCTATATATCTCAGATTTAGGTCCAATTTATATGGATGGAAAGGTAAGAGATAGGCCTACAACTTTCATATGGAGCCCAAGATCTAAAGACGCCATTTTCAAGTACAAATTGTAGCAACAACAAAGAAGCCCGAATCTGTCTTCCAGCCCGAGCATTGTTCGGTATTTTGGCCATATCTGGAGTTCTAGAAGTCCAAATGAGCTGAATTGTTTACACAAGAAAGCTGAGACATTGGCTACAACTTTCATGTTTTCAGCTGGCTCCAATTTTGACGTTATCAATGACGTTTTGGGCAGACAAGAGAAGATAAGGATTGTCACCAAGTCAAAAGTTGGTCACCCACTTATCAATTAGTCATCAAATCAATAGTTCCCAATTTTGGCCTATAAAAGGAGGCATTTGCCATTCATTTAGGCATCTTGGTTTCCAGATCAAGATCATGCTCTTCCTTTCTCTATTTGTATTTTTTGTAATGTTTATGCTTTGCTTTCATTAATATCAAGTTTATGGCTTTCATTTCCTTTTCTTTACTTAGTTAGCTTTTATGTTCTTATTTTGTTTATCTATTTTGCTTTCTTTCATTATGTCTAGCTAAGTTAATTATGTCAAGGTGAAAAGGTTACACTAATGGTGTGAGAATAAGTATAATGTAAACTTAATATGGACTTTAATGTTTGATACTAACATGTTTTATATTTGTTATCTTGTTCACTCTTTAATACTTTGCTTGTTAAATGACTAATCTTGATTTATGTTGTATAACACTTGGTACAACAAATGCTTGGCACTTTCATAGCCCATAATGTATGGTATAACCGACACCTGAGCTATGAAAGGAACTTGATTTGTTGTTAACATAAGTTATAATCATGAATGCTTGACGAGATTTACAAGTATTAGCATTAATTGAATAAGATGACTAATGTAATCATGTTAACAATATATAATCTGATTGGAACCTCCTTTGTGTGTGGTTTCCAATTCAATAATAAGAGTTTATACTATACTTGTTTGATATACCATTAGTGGAACCTCTAACCTTGACATTTGTTATTATTATTGTTTAATCCTTACATTAATATTTCATCTCTAAGTTCTCATCATCATCATCTTCTTCTTCTTCTTCTCTTTCTTTATTATTATTACTACTACTACTACTACTACTACTACTACTACTACTACTACTACTACTACTACTACTACTACTACTACTACTACTACTACTAGTATTATTATTATTATTGTTATTATTGTTATCGTTATTACTATTATTGTTGTTTATAATTATTGTCTATAATTTGTACAATTAAGCTCCCTGTGGTTCGACCCCGGTCTTGCCAGGTTATTTATTAATTCGACACTCCTGCACTTGGGAGAAGACATCAACCTTTTAGTCGTGTCAAGTTTTTGGCGCCGTTGCTGGGGAGGTAAGTTCTTGTATAAATTATAGTTTTTATTTTATTTTCTCTTTTCTCTTTTCACTTTTCTTGTATATAACTTTGTTTCTTTTCTTTTGTTTCTTTTTATTTTGTTTTCTTCCTCCTTCTTTTGCTTTCTTCTTCTTCTTTTTTTTTATTTTATTCCTACACGTGCATGAGAGTGTGGTCACGTACATCAAGTGGTAGACTTTGTAGGATATCCTCGTCATTTTCAGAAAATATGGCCGAAGAAGATAATCAATCACTTCATAATGAAAATAATGAGAATAACCGTGCTAGAACACTTAGAGACCACATGAATCCCACAAGAACAAGTGCACCATCATGCATACTTTTTCCTCCTGATGCATCTCATTTTAATTTTAAGCCAGGTATTATTCAACTTTTACCTTCTTTTCATGGCTTAGAATTGGAAAATCCATACTTGCATTTAAGGGAATTTGAGGAGGTTTGCAACACATATAATAATTTAAATTGTAGCATGAACACCATTAGATTAAAGCTTTTCCCTTTTTCATTAAAAGATAAAGCTAAAACATGGCTACAAAATTTGAGACCAGGATCCATTCGTGCTTGGGATGAAATGCAACAACAGTTTTTAAAGAAGTTTTTCCCATCTCATAGAACAAACTCTTTCAAAAGACAAATCACCACTTTCACTCAAAAATCAAGAGAAACATTTTACAAATGTTGGGATAGGTATCGAGATTTGCTTAGTACTTGCCCCCATCATGGTTTTGAAACATGGAGATTGGTTTCACATTTCTATGAAGGGTTAACACCTAAAGATAGGCAAATGGTTGAATTGATGTGCAATGGAACTTTTGAAGATAAAGACCCTGATGAAGCAAGGGAGTACTTAGACTTGTTAGCTGAAAATGCTCAAAATTGGGACACTGCGGGTACATACGAGGCACCGAGTAAAACTCAACCTCATACATCTAGTGGAGGTATGTACAACCTTAGGGAAGATCATGACCTTCAAGCCAAGTTTGCATCTTTAGCTAGAAAAGTCGAGACATTAGAATTAAAAAAGAGTGGTCAATTAAAATATGTTGAAAACATTGTGTGTCAAATCTGTGAAACAAATGAACACTCGACCAACGATTGTCCAACCTTGCCTTCTTTTAAGGAATGTCTCCATGAACAAGCCCATGCTTTAAACAATTTCCAAAGGCCCAACCATAACCCATACTCCCAAACATACAACCCTGGTTGGAGAAATCACCCAAATTTCAGTTGGAAGAGTGATAACAACAATGCACAAACTTCACAACCACCATTTCAAGCACACCACAATTTCCAAAATTCTCATGGATATGCACCTCCTACAAGAAATTTTGAGGAAACTTTGTATGCATTCATTGAAAAGCAAGAGATAATCAACACTCAACTAGCTCAAAGCATAACAGATTTTAAAGATACTCTTGCAAAATTCACATCTACTCTCAATTTTCAAGAGCAAGGTAAGTTTCCATCTCAACCACAGCAAAATCTCAAGGAGCAATACAATGCAAATGCAAGTAGTTATGGAAGTCAACACATGGATCAAGTCAAATCAGTCATCACTTTTTGTAGTGGAAAGGTTATTCAAAAACCAATTCTTGAATCTTGTGAGAAAGATGATGAGTCAACCTCTAAGGGTAAGGAAGGGGTTGAATCTGAAAATAGCAAAGAAATGACTGATTCTCCGCCAGCACTTTCATTTTCTCATGCCATGACCAATCAGGAAGAAATCGAGGATGAAAAAGGCACTGAAAAGGTTGATGCGGATCTTTTATCAAAAGTGACAATAGATTCGACACCCGACATCACACCAATCGATGATTACTTTCCTGATAAATCTCTACTTTCTCTTAGTTCAATGCCTTGGTTTGCTAAAAATATCAATTTTCTTACTTCAGGATTTTTGCCAGCTCACTGGAGTATTGTAGACAAAAGAAAATTTTTGTGCAACGAGCAAAATTTTCGTTAGGATGACCCTTACTTATTCAATTATTGTCCTGATCAAATATTTCAAAAATGCATTCTCGACAATGAGGTAAGTAATTTCATTAAAGTTTGTCACTCTAAGGCATGTGGGGATCATTTCTCGTCAAAAAAGAGGATTGTAGAAATCTTACAAAGGGGATTTTACTGGCCCACCATATTCAAGGAGTCACATGCATTCCGTAAAAACTATGAAAATTGTCAAAAGGTGGGATTTATTTCAAAACACAGAGAGTCTTTAGATAATCTTCTATTGACTCTTAAGTCTCATCATAGTCGAGATAAGCATCGTGTAATTCATGACTTAGGAACCCATTTTCATAAAGAACATGCTTGGCATAGTCTTGGGAATCTGACTAAAAAAAGACCCTGTTTGCCAGTTTTTAAGAAAACTGGATGGGAAGCCTATCCCCGACCCATAGAGGGCGTTTAAGCCGTTCTTGGACGTAAAACCAAGGGAAGATGTGAGCCACAATCACAACTACCTGTACATACACATGTTTTTTTCAAAAGTAAATAAATAAATAAATAAAAAGAGAGAGAGAGTGTGTGAGACTCTAGCTGGCCTACATATAGATGTTATGATTGTCTTTCTACTTTCTCATCTATAAAACCCTCTTTTTCTTCCTTCATTTCTACTCAACCCATACATTCAACAAATACAGAAGTGTGTAGAAATGGCAAGTTCCTCAAGTCATCATATTAGAAATATTTGTGTTTTCGGTGGATCTAGTCCTGGGAAAGAAAAGGAGTTTTTAGAATCAGCAAATCATCTTGGTCAGGTGCTAGCTGAGAGAAAGATTCATTTAGTGTATGGGGGAGGCAGTCTTGGGTTAATGGGAGGTGTGTCAATAGCTGCATTTTTAGGAGGTAGTCAAGTTTTAGGAGTCGTCCCTGAAGCTTTGGCACAAGGGGACATCATTGGAAAAACAATTGGAGAGGAACTTCAGGTCTCTACAATGTCGGCTCGAATGAATGCAATGTTTAACCATGCTGATGCTTTCATTGCTTTACCAGGTGGTCTAGGCACATTGGAAGAGATCTTTCATATTTCCTCTTGGGCTCAATTGCACATTCACCATAAACCCATTAGTTTGTTAAATGTTAATGGTTATTATGATAAGTTGTTGTCTTTTCTTGATCATGCTGTGGAACAGGAATTTCTAACATCTTTTGCACGCCAAATCATAATCTCTGCTACTACTGCAGAACAATTGATTGACCAACTACAATCTTTCACTCCTGTGATTGATCCTTCCATGAGTCGCATAAATTGGTCATCTACGGGAAGCTGTAAAAAGCTTAGATTGGATTTGAGCCTTCATTTGTGAATTTTTGTGTCTTTTGGTTTTATTATTGTGTTTTGTTATTTCTTATTTTTATTTCAGTGTGTTTTAGGTTTTATCAATGTTCGTTATTTCAGGTGATATCTTCTATACTCTATCTTTCTACCTTAGAACATTGAGGACAATGTCTCATTTTGGTTGGGGGGAGAGGGTAGTAGTTGATTAAAAAAAAAAATTTGTTTTTCATTTCATAAAGCATGTGCATAATTGTTGTTACTAGGATGGCAGACTAAAAATTTTTTGTTAAAGTGACTCTTGAGACGCATCTTAGTAACCATTCTTAACAAGGTCTATTATAATACTTCCTGAAATATTTAGATTTACAAACTCTCGCAATGTTATCACTTAATTCTGCTCGTATACTTATTTAACATGTATTCTTAAACCTTAATTTATACACACACACACTTTAACATATGATTGTGGGTTGCATATTGGATTATTACATTATTTATGTTCTTTTGTTAAAGGTAACAACTAAGGAAAAGGGATTGTATATAATTAAGCAAAAAAAAAAAAAACGTGAAAAACAAGAAAAAAGAAAAAAATGATGATAATAAAAAAGTAGATAAGTTTGGTTTCGTAGCCTCCCTAATCTAAGCAATTAAGCTCGAAGGGGTGTTTTAACACCTAATACCCTAAAGTCAACTGACTTGGGAGCTATTGGCCCAACGCTTGTTATATGGGTTGAGGAGAAAAGCTTAAGGGAATCAAACATTGCACTATCTACATATCAGTATCTGCGACCCGAGTTACTAAGCTCGTAAGGGTGTCTTAACACCTAATGCCCTGAGACCAACTGGTCTGGGAGTCATTAGCTGAAAGCTCGTTACATGGGTTAAAGATGCATGATGTTTTTAAATTATATGTATATAGATTTTTTTTTAAAAAAAGGAAAGAAAAAAAAAGAAGACAAAAATAATAATCCCAACCCAAGGAAGTTAACCTTAAACATTAGAACAAAAATTTTGTTTTCTTCCAAGAAAAGCCCCATAATTATGTGTTGATACATTGAGCACAAAAGAAAGGTTTATTAATATCTTGTTAAGTGGTATTGAGCAGATATACACATTTAATGAGAGTTTGTTTATCTGGATAGATTAATGGAAGTTAAGTGATGAATACATTGCTTTGTGAAATTTGCAAATTGTTTTAACGCTTTCATTACTAGGGACTAGTAATAAGCTGGTTGGGGGGTGTGATTAGTACTTAAAAGTACATTTTTATCATGATTTTATATCATCATTTTGCACTTGAAGTATCAATAACTCCTTAACTAAAATATGTTTTATAATAATGTATCTAATAATATAAGATACCTATAATTTGTGGTAAATGTCTATTTTTAATGCAGGCCTATCATATAAATTAAGGGATTGATTGATGACTTGAAGAACTTAAATTGCAAGGATAAAGAGATGGCCAAACTTAGAAAAGAGATGTCGGTGCAATCCAAACCGGAACACTGTTAGGTAATTGGGTGATATCTGGAGCTATATATCTCAGATTTAGGTCCAATTTATATGGATGGAAAGGTAAGACATAGACCTACAACTTTCATATGGAGCCCAAGATCTAAAGAGGCCATTCAAGTCCAAATTGTAGCAACAACAAAGAAGCCCGAATCTGTCTTCCAGCCCGAGCACTGTTCGGTATTTTGGCCATATCTGGAGTTCTAGAAGTCCAAATGAGCTGAATGTTTTACACACGAAAGCTGAGACAATTGCCTACAACTTTCATGTTTCAGGTGGCTCCAATTTTGACGTTATCAATGATGTTTTGGGCAGACAAGAGAAGATAAGGATTGTCACCAAGTCAAAAGTTGGTCACCCACTTATCAATTAGTCATCAAATCAATAGTTCCCAATTTTGGCCTATAAAAGGAGGCATTTGCCATTCATTTAGGCATCTTGGTTTCCAAATCAAGATCATGCTCTTCCTTTCTCTATTTGTATTTTTTGTAATGTTTATGCTTTGCTTTCATTAATATCAAGTTTATGGCTTTCATTTCCTTTTCTTTACTTAGTTAGCTTTTATGTTCTTATTTTGTTTATCTATTTTGCTTTCTTTCATTATGTCTAGCTAAGTTAATTATGTCAAGGTGAAAAGGTTACACTAATGGTGTGAGAATAAGTATAATGTAAACTTAATATGGACCTTAATGTTTGATACTAACATGTTTTATATTTGTTATCTTGTTCACTCTTTAATACTTTGCTTGTTAAATGACTAATCTTGATTTATGTTGTATAACACTTGGTATAACAAATGCTTGGCACTTTCATAGCCCATAATGTATGGTATAACCGACACCTGAGCTATGAAAGGAACTTGATTTGTTGTTAACATAAGTTATAATCATGAATGCTTGACGAGATTTACAAGTATTAGCATTAATTGAATAAGATGACTAATGTAATCATGTTAACAATATATAATCTGATTGGAACCTCCTTTGTGTGTGGTTTCCAATTCAATAATAAGAGTTTATACTATACTTGTTTGATATACCATTAGTGGAACCTCTAACCTTGACATTTGTTATTATTATTGTTTAATCCTTACATTAATATTTCATCTCTAAGTTCTCATCATCATCATCTTCTTCTTCTTCTTCTCTTTCTTTATTATTATTATTATTATTATTACTACTACTACTACTACTACTACTAGTATTATTATTATTATTATTATTGTTATTATTGTTATCGTTATTACTATTATTGTTGTTTATAATTGTTGTCTATAATTTGTACAATTAACCTCCCTGTGGTTCGACCCCGGTCTTGCCGGGTTATTTATTACTTCGACACTCCTGCACTTGGAAGAAGACATCAACCTTTTAGTCGTGTCAATCAACTAGTGAATATTTTCAAGAATTCCATGATTCATTAACAACCTCAATCTTGTACATCTAGCATGGTAAATTTTTGTAATCGCATTCTGAGGGAGAGCGGGAAAATACTTTTTCAATTTTTCAAGATTAGTGTCCATTTTTAAATGAGAATTGGAAGAGAGATTCAAAGAATTGTACAAATATATATACTTATATCAGTTATTATAGGAAACTGAAAGAACCGACTTAAGTCACGGAGTACCGTTGTTCGCCATTTGACCGGGGTGAGAGAAACTAGCAAAAATCACTCAAAAAGAAACACAAAAACAATGTGAGGAAAAAAATAATCAACCTTTATCTATAAGATCATTCAAACCAATTGATTCATTTTCACTAGGAAAATTATCAAAGTATGCTTTCAAACGATATTCATTTTCTTTAAAAACATTATCATTCATTGAATTCTCAATATCAAAGGCCCCATAGAGATACACCTGTTTCTTAATAAATGGATTGTCCCATCTTGATCTTAGGTCTCTAGGGAATAAGTGGAGTAAAGAATTATAAAACAAAATGTTTTGACTAGTATCAACTTTTTGATAATTTTCACAAGTTTTGTAGAATGTA
Source organism: Populus pruinosa (assembly GCA_026413675.1). Lineage (NCBI taxonomy): Eukaryota > Viridiplantae > Streptophyta > Magnoliopsida > Malpighiales > Salicaceae > Populus > Populus pruinosa. The sequence goes on along the minus strand of CM048602.1, from coordinate 1,701,355 downwards.
TGTGTGTCCTTGAACATGGTGGGCTAATAAAATCCATTTTAAAATATTTTTGCAGTTGTCTTTTTTGATAAAAAATAATTTCCACATGCTTCAGAATGACAAAGTTTAATGACGTTACTTACCTCATTATCCGAAATGAATCTTTAAAATACTTGATCAGGACAATATTTAAATAAGTTAGGGTCATCCCTATAAAATTTCTTCACTTCATTCAAAAACTTTTCGTTGTCTTGGGTACTCTAATCAGCTGGCAAATCTCCTAATGCAAGAAAATTGATATTTTTATCATACCAAGGCATTGGACTAAGAGAAAGTAAGGATTCGTGAGGAAAATAATCATCGATTGGTGTGATGTCAGATGTTGAATTTGTTGTCACTTTTGACAAAAGATCCCATCAATATTTTCGGTGCATTTTTCATCTGTGATTTCTTTCTCAGAATAAATCATTTGCAAACCTCCAGATTCATTTAACTCATTTTTACTTAAAGTAGATTCAAGTTGATCATAAACGAATTCGTCAATATGATCTACTTCTTGTAAATCATTATCATCTCCAGGTTGCTTGCAAATGTTGAAAATATTCATCTCTAATGTCATTTTTCAAATAATAGCTTCATCAGTCCATTCCTACAATTAATCAATGCGTTAGAAGTTGCAAGAAATGGACATCCTAAAATAACACAAAATGAATTACATGCTTCAACAGGTTTTGTGTCCAAGATAACAAAATCCATAGGATAAATGAATTTATCGACTTGTACTAACACTTCTTCAATTATTCCTCTAGGCACTTTTACATATCTATCGACAAGTAAAAGAGTTATAGAAGTTGGTTTTAACTCACCTAGATTGAGACTCTGAAAAACTAAATATGGAAGTAAATTCAGATTAGCTCTAAGATCAAGGCTCTTTTAATTTTATGTTCTCTAATAAAGCAAGAAATTGTAGAATAACCAGGGTCTTTTGACACGACTAAAAGGTTGATGTCTTCTCCCAAGTGCAGGAGTGTCGAAGTAATAAATAACCCGGCAAGACCGGGGTCGAACCACAGGGAGGTTAATTGTACAAATTATAAACAACAATTATAGAATAACAAGAACAACAACAACAACAACAATAATAATAATAATAATAATAATAATAATACTAGTAGTAGTAGTAGTAGTAGTAGTATTACTAATAATAATAATAATAATAATAAAGAAAGAGAAGAAGAAGAAGATGATGATGATGAGAACTTAGAGATGAAATATTAATGTAAGGATTAAGCAATAATAATAACAAATGTCAAGGTTAGAGGTTCCACTAATGGTATATCAAACAAGTATAGTATAAACTCCTATTATTGAATTGGAAACCACACACAAAGGAGGTTCCAATCAGATTATATATTGTTAACATGATTACATTAGTCATCTTATTCAATTAATGCTAATACTTGTAAATCTCGTCAAGCATTCATGATTATAACTTATGTTAACAACAAATCAAGTTCCTTTCATAGCTCAGGTGTCGGTTATACCATACATTATGGGCTATGAAAGTGCCAAGCATTTGTTGTACCAAGTGTTATACAACATAAATCAAGATTAGTCATTTAACAAGCAAAGTATTAAAGAGTGAACAAGATAACAAATATAAAACATGTTAGTATCAAACATTAAGGTCCATATTAAGTTTACATTATACTTATTCTCACACCATTAGTGTAACCTTTTCACCTTGACATAATTAACTTAGCTAGACATAATGAAAGAAAGCAAAATAGATAAACAAAATAAGAACATAAAAGTTAACTAAGTAAAGGAAAGGAAATGAAAGGCATAAACTTGATATTAATGAAAGCAAAGCATAAACATTACAAAAAATACAAAGAGAGAAAGGAAGAGCATGATCTTGATCTGGAAACCAAGATGCCTAAATGAATGGAAAATGCCTCCTTTTATAGGCCAAAATTGGGAGCGATTGATTTGATGACTAATTGATAAGTGGGTGGCCAACTTTTGACTTGGTGACAATCCTTATCTTATCTTGTCTGCCAAAAACGTCATTGATAACGTCAAAATTGGAGCCAGATGAAAACATGAACGTTGTAGGCAATTGTCTCAGCTTTCTTGTGTAAACAATTCAGCTCATTTGGACTTCTAGAACTACAGATATGGCCAAAATACTGAACAGTGCTCGGGCTGGAAGACAGATTCGGGCTTCTTTGTTGTTGCTACAATTTGGACTTGATAATGACCTTTTTAGATCTTGGGCTCCATGAAAGTTGTAGGCCTATGTCTTACCTTTCCATTCATATAAATTGGACCTAAATCTGAGATCTGTAGCTCCAGATATCACCCAATTACCGAATAGTGTTCCGGTTTGGATTGCACCGACATCTCTTTTCTAAGTTTGGCCATCTCCTTATCCTTGCAATTTAAGTTCTTCAAGTCATCAATCAATCCTTTCATTTATAGGATAGGCCTGCATTAAAAATAGACATTTACTACAAATTATAGGTATCTTATGTTATTACATACATTATTATAAAATATATTTTAGTTAAGGAGTTATTGATACTTCAAGTGCAAAATGATGATATAAAACCATGATAAAAATGCATTTTTAATTACTAATCACACCCCTCAACTAGCTTATTACTAGTCCCTAGTAATCAAAGCGTTACAACAATTTGCAAATTTCACAAAGCAAGGTATTCATCATTTAACTTCCATTAATCTATCCAGATAAACAAACTCTCATTAAATTTATATATCTGCTCAATACCTCTTAACAAGATATTAATAAACCTTTCTTTTGTGCTCAATGTATCAACACATAATTATAGGGCTTTTCTTGGAAGAAAACAAAATTTTTGTTCTAATGTTTAAGGTTAACTTCCTTGGGTTGGGATTACTATTTTTGTCCTTTTTTTTGTCTTTCTTTTTTTTAAAAAAAAAATCTATATACATATAATTTAAAAACATCATGCATCTTTAACCCATGTAACGAGCTTTCAGCTAATGACTCCCAGACCAGTTGGTCTTAGGGCATTAGGTGTTAAGACACCCCAACGAGCTTAGTAACTCGGGTCGCAGATACTGATATGTAGATAGTGTAATGTTTGATTCCCTTAAGCTTTTCTCTTCAACCCATGTAACAAGCGTTTGGCCAATAGCTCCCAAGTCAGTTGACTTTAGGGTATTAGGTGTTAAAACACCCTTTCGGGCTTAATTGCTTAGGTTAGGGAGGCTACGAAACCAAACTTATCTACATTTTTATTATCATCATTTTTTTTCTCTTTTTTTTTTAATTATATACAATCCCTTTTCCTTAGTTGTTACCTTTAACAAAAGAACATAAATAATGTAATAATCCAATATGCAACCCACAATCATATGTTAAAGTGTGTGTGTGTGTAAATTAAGGTTTAAGAATACATGTTAAATAAGTATATGAGCAGAATTAAGCGGTAATAATACAAGAGTTTGTAAACCTGAATATTTCAGGAAGTATTATAATAGACCTTGTTAAGAATGGTTACTAAGATGCGTCTCAAGAGTCACTTTAACAAAAGAACTCCTTTACTCTGCCATCCTAGTAACAACAATTATGCACATGCTTTATGAAATGAAAAACAATTTTTTTTTTTATCAACTACTATCCTCTCCCCCCAACCAAAACGAGACATTGTCCTTAATGTTCTAAGGTAGAAAGATAGAGTATAAAAAATATCACCTGAAATAACGAACACTGACAAAACCTGAAACACACTAAAACAAAAATAAGAAATAACAAAACACAATAATAAAACCAAAAAACACAAGTTTTTACAAACAAAAAAAATTCAAATCGCAGTTGTGAATGTGGCTCACATCTTCCCTTGGTTTTACGTCCAAGAACAGCTTAAACGCCCTCAATGGGTCGGGGATAGGCTTCCCATCCAGTTTTCTTAAAAACTGGCAAACAGGGTCTTTTTTTAGTCAGATTCCCAAGACTATGCCAAGCATGTTCTTTATAAAAATGGGTTCCTAAGTTATGAATTGCACGATGCTTATCTCGACTATGATAAGACTTAAGAGTCAATAGAAGATTATCTAAAGACTCTCTGTGTTTTGAAATAAATCCCACCTTCTGACAATTTTCACAGTTTTTGCGGAATGCATCTATCTCCTTGAATATGATGGGCCAGTAAAATTCACTTTGTAAGATTTCTACAATCCTCTTTTTTAATGAGAAATGATCCCCACATGCCTTAGAGTAACAAAATTTAATGAAATTACTTACCTCATTGTCGAGAATGCATTTTTGAAATATTTGATTAGGACAATAATTGAATAAGTAAGGGTCATCCCAATAAAAATTTTGCTCGTTGCTCAAAAAATTTTCTTTTGTCTTCAATACTCCAATGAGTTGGGAAAAATCCTGAAGCAAGAAAATTGATATTTTTAGCAAACCAAGGCATTGAATAAAGAGAAAGTAGAGATTCATCAGGAAAGTAATCATCGATTGGTGTGATGTCGGGTGTCGAATCTGTTGTCACTTTTGATAAAAGATTCGCATCAACCTTTTCGATGCCTTTTTCATCGTCGATTTCTTCCTGATTGGTCATGGCATAAGAAAATGGAAGTGTTGGCGGAGAATCAGTCGTTTCTTTGCAATTTTCAGATTCAACCCCTTCCTTTCCCTTAGAAATTGACTCATCATCTTTCTCATAAGGTTCAAGAGAGGGTTTTTCAATAACCTTACCACTGCGCAGAGTAGTGACTGATTTGACTTGATCCATATGTTGGCTTCCGGAACTACTTGCATTTGCATTGTATTGCCCCTTAGGATTTTGTTGTGGTTGAGATGGAAACTTACCTTTCTCTTGGAAACTAAGAGCGGATGTTAATTTAGCAAGAGTATCTTTAAAATCTGTCATGTTTTGAACAAGTTGAGTATTAATTGTCTCTTGCTTTTCAATGAATGCATGCAATGTTTCCTCAAGATTTCTTCTAGAAGGTGGAGCATAAGAAGGTGCATATCCATGAGAATTTTGGAAATTATGGTATGCTTGAAACGGTGGTTGTGAAGTTTGTGCATTGTTGTTCTCACTCTTCCAACTGAAATTTGGGTGATTCCTCCAACCAGGGTTGTATGTTTGGGAGTATGGGTTGTGGTTGGCCCTTTGAAAACTGTTTAAAGCATGGGCTTGTTCATGGAGACATTCTTTAAAAGAAGGCAAGGTTGGACAATCATTGGTTGAGTGTTCATTTGTTTCACAGATTTGACACACAATGTTTTCAACAGATTTTAATTGACCACTCTTTTTCAATTCTAGTGCCTCAACTTTTCTAGCTAAAGATGCAAATTTGGCTTGAAGGTCATGATCTTCCTTAAGGTTGTACATACCTCCACTAGATGTATGAGGTTGAGTTTTACTCGGTGCCTCATAAGTACCCGCGGTGTCCCAATTTTGAGCATTTTCAGCTAACAAGTCTAAGTACTCCATTGCTTCATCAGGGTCTTTATCTTCAAAAGTTCCATTGCACATCAATTCAACCATTTGCCTATCTTTAGGTGTTAACCCTTCATAGAAATGTGAAACCAATCTCCATGTTTCAAAACCATGATGAGGGCAAGTACTAAGCAAGTCTCGATACCTATCCCAACATTTGTAAAATGTTTCTCCTGGTTTTTGAGTGAAAGTGGTGATTTGTCTCTTGAAAGAGTTTGTTCTATGAGATGGGAAAAACTTCTTTAAAAATTGTTGTTGCATTTCATCCCAAGCACGAATGGATCCTGGTCTCAAATTTTGTAGCCATGTTTTAGCTTTATCTTTTAATGAAAAAGGAAAAAGCTTTAATCTGATGGTGTTCATGCTACAATTTAAATTATTATATGTGTTGCAAACCTCTTCAAATTCCCTTAAATACAAGTATGGATTTTCCAATTCTAAACCATGAAAAGAAGGTAAAAGTTGAATAATACCTGGTTTAAAATTAAAATGAGATGCATCAGGAGGAAAAAGTATGCATGATGGTGCACTTGTTCTTGTGGGATTCATGTGGTCTCTAAGTGTTCTAGCACGGTTATTCTCATTATTTTCATTATGAAGTGATTGATTATCTTCTTCGGCCATATTTTCTGAAAATGAGGAGGATATCCTACAAAGTCTACCACTTGATGTACGTGACCATACTCTCATGCACGTGTTGGAATATAATAAAATGAAGAAGAAAACAAAAGAAGAAGGAAGAAAACAAAATAAAAAGAAACAAAAGAAAAGAAACAAGTTATATACAAGAAAAGTGAAAAGAGAAAATAAATACTATAATTTATACAAGAACTTACCTCCCCGGCAACGGCGCCAAAAACTTGACACGACTAAAAGGTTGATGTCTTCTCCCAAGTGCAGGAGTGTCGAAGTAATAAATAACCCGGCAAGACCGGGGTCGAACCACAGGGAGGTTAATTGTACAAATTATAAACAACAATTATAGAATAACAACAACAACAACAACAACAACAACAACAATAATAATAATAATAATACTAGTAGTAGTAGTAGTAGTAGTAGTATTACTAATAATAATAATAATAATAATAAAGAAAGAGAAGAAGAAGAAGATGATGATGATGAGAACTTAGAGATGAAATATTAATGTAAGGATTAAGCAATAATAATAACAAATGTCAAGGTTAGAGGTTCCACTAATGGTATATCAAACAAGTATAGTATAAACTCTTATTATTGAATTGGAAACCACACACAAAGGAGGTTCCAATGAGATTATATATTGTTAACATGATTACATTAGTCATCTTATTCAATTAATGCTAATACTTGTAAATCTCGTCAAGCATTCATGATTATAACTTATGTTAACAACAAATCAAGTTCCTTTCATAGCTCAGGTGTCGGTTATACCATACATTATGGGCTATGAAAGTGCCAAGCATTTGTTGTACCAAGTGTTATACAACATAAATCAAGATTAGTCATTTAACAAGCAAAGTATTAAAGAGTGAACAAGATAACAAATATAAAACATGTTAGTATCAAACATTAAGGTCCATATTAAGTTTACATTATACTTATTCTCACACCATTAGTGTAACCTTTTCACCTTGACATAATTAACTTAGCTAGACATAATGAAAGAAAGAAAAATAGATAAACAAAATAAGAACATAAAAGTTAACTAAGTAAAGGAAAGGAAATGAAAGGCATAAACTTGATATTAATGAAAGCAAAGCATAAACATTACAAAAAATACAAAGAGAGAAAGGAAGAGCATGATCTTGATCTGGAAACCAAGATGCCTAAATGAATGGCAAATGCCTCCTTTTATAGGCCAAAATTAGGAACTATTGATTTGATGACTAATTGATAAGTGGGTGGCTAACTTTTGACTTGGTGACAATCCTTATCTTCTCTTGTCTGCCAAAAACGTCATTGATAACGTCAAAAATGGAGCCAGCTGAAAACATGAAAGTTGTAGGCAATTGTCTCAGCTTTCTTGTGTAAAAAATTCAGCTCATTTGGACTTCTAGAACTACAGATATGGCCAAAATACTGAACAGTGCTCGGGCTAGAAGACAGATTCGGGCTTCTTTGTTGTTGCTACAATTTGGACTTGATAATGACCTTTTTAGATCTTGGGCTCCATATGAAAGTTGTAGGCCTATGTCTTACCTTTCCATTCATATAAATTGGACCTAAATCTGAGATCTGTAGCTCCAGATATCACCCAATTACCGGACAGTGTTCCGGTTTGGATTGCACCGACATCTCTTTTCTAAGTTTGGCCATCTCCTTATCCTTGCAATTTAAGTTCTTCAAGTCATCAATCAATCCTTTCATTTATAGGATAGGCCTGCATTAAAAATAGACATTTACTACAAATTATAGGTATCTTATGTTATTACATACATTATTATAAAATATATTTTGGTTAAGGAGTTATTGATACTTCAAGTGCAAAATGATGATATAAAACCATGATAAAAATGCACTTTTAATTACTAATCATCTTTATATTTCAAAGCATTATTGTTCTGAAGAATGACACTTGTTCGGCTAAAAAGACTATCTTTTTCACATTCAGTTTCCTCTTCACAGTGCATATATCTTTCAAAAATTTAGTATAGGAAGGAACTTGTTTAATAGCATCCAACAAAGCTATATTGATTCTTACATGTTTGAAAGTTTCAAAGATTTTAGAATTGTGATTAACTTTCTTTTGTTTGCTCATGGCTTGAGGAAATGGAAGTACTGGTGGGGAATCAGTCATTTCTTTGTAATTTTCAGATTCAACTCTTTCCTTACCCTCAAAGATTGACTCATCATCTTTCTCACAAGGTTCAAGAGTGGATTTTTCAATAACCTTACCATTGCAAAGAGTAGTGATTAATTTGACTTGATCCATATGTTGGCTTCCGGAACTACTTGCATTTGTATTATATTGCCCCTTGGGATTTTATCGTGGTTGAGATGAAAACTTACCTTTCTCTTGGAAACTGAGAGCAAATGTCAATTTTACAAGAGTATCTTTAAAATCTGTCATGTTTTGAGCAAGTTGAGTGTTGATTATCTCTTACTTTTTAATGAAAGTATGTAATGTTTCCTCAAGATTTCTTCTAGGAGGTGGAGCATAAAGAGTTGCATATCCATGGAAATTTTGAAAATTATGGTGTGCTTGAAACGGTGGTTGTGAAGTTTGTACATTGTTATTATCACTCTTCCAACTGAAATTTGGGTGATTTCTCCAACTAGGGTTGTATGTTTGTGAGTATGGGTTGTGGTTGGTCCTTTGAAAACTGTTTAAAGCATGGGCTTGTTCATGGAGACATTCCTTAAAAGAAGGCAAGGTTGGACAATTATTGGTTGAGTGTTCATTTGTTTCACATATTTGACACACAATGTTTTCAACAGATTTTAATTGACCTCTTTTTTTCAATTCTAGTGCCTCAACTTTTCTAGCTAAAGATGCAAACTTGGCTTGGAGGTTATGCTCTTCCCTAAGGTTCTACATACCTCCACTAAATGTACGAGGTTGAGTTTTACTTGGTGCCTCATAAGTGCTCCATTGCTTCATCAGGGTCTTTATCTTCAAAAGTTCTATTGCACATCAATTCAACCATTTGCCTATCTTTAGGTGTTAACCCTTCATAAAAATGTGAAACCAATCTCCATGTTTCAAAACCATGATGAGGGCAAGTATTAAGCAAGTCTCGATACCTATCCCAACATTCGTAAAATGTTTCTCCTGGTTTTTCAGTGAAAATGGTGATTTGTCTTTTGAAAGAGTTTGTTCTGTGAGATGGGAAAAACTTCTTTAAAAACTGCTATTGCATTTCATACCAAGCACGAATGGATCCTGGTCTCAAAATTTATAGCCATGTTTTAGCTTTATCTTTTAATGAAAAAGGAAAAAGCTTTAATCTGATGGTGTTCATGCTACAATTTGAATAATTATATGTGTTGCATGTTAGAGAATAATATAAATCATATCCTAGGGCCTAACCTAAAAGCTTAAGTTTTTAGGTGAGATGGTTCTTTGACATGGTATCAGAGCCTTGACGACCAAACAGTCACGAGTTCGAATCTCACCATCCCCATTTATTTGATAAAAATTAAGCACAAGGTAATATGGGCCTGTGCAAGTTTCAAGCCTAAAGGGCTTTCACTTGAGGGGGTGTGTTAGAGAATAATATAAATCATATCCTAGGGCCTCACCTAAAAGCTTAAGTTTTTAGGTGAGATGGTTCTTTGACATTGCAGACCTCCTCAAATTCCCTTAAATGCAAGTATGGATTTTCCAATTCTAAGCCATGAAAAGAAGGTAAAAGTTGAATAATGTCTGGCTTAAAATTAAAATAAAATGCATTGGGAGGAAAAACTATGCATGATGGTGCACTTGTGTTTGTAGGATTTATGTGGTCTCTAAGTGTTCTAGCACGATTATTCTTATTATTCTTATTATGAAGTGATTGATTATCTTCTTCGGTCATATTTTCTGAAAATGATGAGGATATCCTACAAAGTCTACCACTTGATGTACGTGACCACGATCTCATGCACGTGTAGGAATAAAATAAAAGAAAAAAAACAAAAAAAACAAGAAATAAAAGACAAGAAACAAAGTTATATACAAGAAAAGTGAAAAGAAAAAATAAAATAAATGTTATAATTTGTACAAGAACTTCCTTCCCTGGTAACGGCGCCAAAAACTTGACACGACTAAAAGATTGATGTCTTCTCCCAAGTGCAGGAGTGTCAAAGTAATAAATAACCCGGCAAGACCAGGGTCGAACCATAGGGAGGTTAATTGTACAAATTATCAATGACAATTATAAACAACAACAATAGTAATCATAATAACAACAATAATAATAGCAATAATAGTAGTAGTAGTAGTAGTATTAATAATAATAATAAAGAAAGAGATGGAGAAGAAAAAGAAGAAGATGAGAACTTTGAGATGGAATATTAATGTAAGGATTAAACAATGATAATAATAAATGTCAAGGTTAGAGGTTCCATTAATGGTATGTCAAACAAGTATAGTATAAACTCTTATTATTCAATTTGAAACCACACACAAAGGAGATTCCAATCAGATTATAGATTGTTAACATGATTACATTAGTCATCTTATTCGATTAATGCTAATACTTGTAAATCTCGTCAAGCATTTATGATTATAACTTATGTTAACAACAAATCAAGTTCCTTTATAGCTCAAGTGTCGGTTATACCATACAGTGTGAACTATGAGAGTGCCAAGTATTTGTTGTACCAAGTGTTATACAACATAAATCAAGATTAGTCATTTAACAAATAAAGTATTAAAGAGTGAACAAGATAACAAATACAAAACATGTTAGTATCAAACATTAAAGTCCATATTAAGTTTACACTATACTTATTCTTATACCATTAGTGTAACCTTTTCACCTTGACATAATAAACTTAGCTAAACATAATGAAAGAAAGAAAAATAAATAAACAAAATAAGAACATAAATCAGATAAGAGTTAACTAAGTAAAGAAAAGGAAATGAAAGGCATAAACTTGATATTAATGAAAGCAAAGCATAAACATTACAAAAAAATACAAAGAGAGAAAGCAACAGCATGATCTTGATCTAGAAACCAAGATGCCTAAATGCATGGCAAATGCCTCATTTTATAGGCCAAAATTAGGACCTATTGATTTGATGACTAATTGATGAGTGGGTGACCAACTCTTGACTTGGTAACAATTCTTATCTTCTCTTGTCTGCCCAAAACATCATTGACAATGTCAAAATTAGAGCCACTTAAAACATGAAAGTTGTAGAAAATTGTCTCAGCTTTCTTGTGTAAAACATTTAGGTCATTTGGACTTATAGAACTCCAGATATGGGTCAAACACTAAACAGTGTTGGGCTGGAAGACAGATTCGGACTTTTTTATTGTTTCTACAATTTGGACTTGAAAATGGCCATTTTAGATCTTAGGCTCCTACGAAAGTTGTAGGTCTATGTCTTACCTTTTCATCCATATAAAGTAGACCTAAATCTGAGATCTACAGCTCCAGATACGATCTAATTACCGAACAATGTTCTGGTTTGGATTGCATTGGCATCTCTTTTCTAAGTTTGGCCATCTCTTTGTCCTTTCAATTTCAGTTGTTAAATTCATCAATCAATCCTTTCATTTATGTGATAAGCCCGTATTTAAAATAAATATTTACCATAAATTAAAGGTATCTTATATTATTTGATATATTATTATAAAACATGCTTTAGTTAAGGAGTTATTGATACTTCAGGTGCAAAATGATGATATAAAACCTTGATAAAAAAATACACTTTTAAGTACTAATCATTAACCCAACCAAGCATGGTGATTAGTACATAAAAGTATATTTTTATCAAAATTTTGTATCATCATTTTGCACTTGAAGTATCAATAACTCCTTAACGAAAACATGTTTTATAATAACAAGTTTGATACCATAAGATACCTTTAATTTATGGTAAATATTCATCTTAAATGCAAGCCTATCATATAAATAAAAGGATTAATTGATGATTTTAAGTAGTGAAATTGAAAGGACAAAGAGAGGGCCAAACTTAGAAAAGAGATGTTGATTCAACCCAAACCGGAACACTGTTTGATCATCAGGTTATATCTAGAGCTGTAGATCTTGGATTTAGGTATGCTTTATATGAATAGAAAGCTAAGACATAGGCCTAAAATATTTATGTGGAAGGCAAGACTCAATTCTGCTATTTGTCCAAGTCTTAACAACAATAAAGAAGTTCGAATCTATTCTGCAGCTCAAACATTGTTTAGTGTTTAGCCCATATCTTGAGTTCTAGAAGTCCATATCACCTCAATTTTTTTCCTAGAAAGCTGAGATAATTTCCTAGAACTTTCATGATTTATGTTCAAATTCTGATGGTATCAATGATATTTGGTTCAGATAAAAAAATAAAGATTGTCACCAAATCAAGATGTGGCCACCCTCTCAACAATTAGTCAACAAATCAATAGTTTTCAATTTTGGCCTATAAAAGGAGGCATTTTCCATGCATTTAGACATCTTAGTTTTCAAATCAAGATAATGTTCTTATTTTCTCTTTATTGTAGTGTTTAAGTTTTGCATATATTAATCTCTTCTTTATGCTTCTCATTTCCTTTCCTTTACTTAGTTAACTTATATCTTATTTATTTATGTTTCTCTTTTTCATTATGTTTAGCTAAGTTTATGATGTCAAGGTTAAAAGGTTACATTAATGGTGTAACAATAAGTATAATATAAACTCAACATGGACTTTGATATTTGATATTAACATGTTTTGTGTTTTGTTATCTTATTCACTCTTAATACTTTGTTTGTTAAATGGTTAATCTAGATTTATATTGTATAACTTAGGTACAACAAATGTTTAGCACTTTCATAGCACAAATCATATGGTATAACCAACACCTGTGCTATGAAAAAAACTTGATTTGTTGTTAACATAAGTTATAATCATGAATGCCTGACAATATTTACAAGTATTAGCATTATATTCAAATAAGATAACTAAAGTAATCATGTTAACAATTTATAATTCCATTGAAACCTATTTTGTTTGTGGCTTCTAGTTGAATAATAAAAGTTTATACTATACTTGTTTGAAATATCATTAGTGGATCCTCTAACCTTGACATTTGTTTTTATTATTTTTTAATCCTCGCATTGATCTTTCATCTTGAAGTCATCATCAACTTCTTTTTCTTCTTCTTCTTCTTTATTATTATTATTATTATTGCACTCTATAGTCTAGGCAAAGGGAAATGATGTCCTTTGGCTTGTTAGAAATAGAATTAAAGGACAATTTCTCATGAACGTGAACCACAATTTTATATTTTATGCTTCTTTAAAGTTGTAGTGTGATCATTGTTCTTATGTACGAGAACAATTAAAGTAGGATTATAGCAAAAGGAAAAGGGAAAACAAAGAATAATTTACTTTCTTCTTTTCTTTTCTGCTTTGTTTATTTTAGAAGCACGAAGGTGAATCTCGATTTCAAGCTACAATGTTATTGTTTAATAAATGGAATACATTTTTTACACTGAACTAAGAAAATATTTTTTTGACATAAATCTAATTTTATTATATTTATTTATGTAATGATCAATTAATCAAGTTCTTAATTTATACAAAAAACAAAATAATAATATATACTTCTGAAATCGGGTTAATTCAACTATTAATGTTGAAGAAAACATCAAAGAAGAAGCTCACCAGCAAGAATTCAATGAAAAGGAAAAGTGTATTTTAAATGATCAATACCGAGTATTATTTAATTATTTAAAAGTAAACAAAAAGGTAAGATGGGTGAAGATAGTATGGAATGTTAGAAAGTTGATTTATTTATTTTGAAAAATCACCTAACAATTTAACAATTTAAACAATTCAATTTTTTAAATTAAAATAGTTTTTTGATATAGTATATATTAACCAACTAGTAAGAAAACTGAATCTTATAAAATCATATAATTTCATTAATTAAACTAATTTAAAATTTAATTAAATCCCTAATCTTATCAAATCTTTCATTTTCTATTAAAATTAGCTTCCAAACATATAAATCTACCCTAATTAAATCATCAAGACTTCCAATTTGTGTTGTCTTGATCTAAATCTCAATTTTTCTTCATTAATTTTATTTTTTTGGTGAATTTATGTTGTTAAAAATTGGATGATGACAAAAACAAATTGCCATAATTGGAATTTTAGGTAATCTGAGTTGTTTTTCAAATTCTATTTTTGAAAACCTTTCCAATATATTTGTATAAAATGTCTGCTGGTTATAGCCAACAAAGCTGGAATTGCCATCTAAACTAGGCTCAAAGTTGCTGATGCCAAATTTAAAGTCCAAATTCCCAGTATATATGATAAATTTGTGGAAAAACTTGACAGAAAAATAATGTGTTTTTTAATTGATGAGTTATATACTTTTATTTATCCATCAAAAGATACCCCCGGTAGAAATACTACAATATTTGAGTTAGTATTTGCATTTGTTTGATAAAATGATCAAGACAATGAAATATCTTTTTATTTGGTGTGTGTATAGAAGAGATGCTAAGTGTAATGTTGCTTGTATCAATTCCTTTTTTTATCTTTTAAAATTTAAGAATATATATCATTTTGAAAAATATCTAGAAAAAATTCCATAAAAATATAAGTGAAAAAAATATAATTCATAAACAATATCATACATATTACTATTCATAAATAATAAATTAAGACGAAACAAAGTAGCTCGATCAAATAAACTGTGGAGCTCGATTAGGTTTTGGCTATGGAAAGAAAGAGAGAGAGAGGGGTGGAAGAGAGAAAAATAAAAATAAAAATGAAGAGAACACTTGGTTTGGTTGTGGGCCAACCGAGCTTAGGGGCTTGGTTAGGGCTTTAACCTAATTGAGTTTAGAGAACTTAGTTGAGCCAAACCGAGATTAGAGAGGTGGTTGGATCTCGATTTGATTAACATGAAATTTTAATTTAATAATTATCTTTAACTAGAATTAAAATATTTATTATTATAACATTTTAATTTTTGAAATTACACATCAATCATTAAATGATAAAAATATAAAAAATATTTTAACCTAATTATTATTATCCTAATGATAATGGGGTTTCATTTATATTAAAATGTTTTCGGAGAGTTACTTTTGCTCAATTAAACCGTTGGAGATCCCTATATATACAATCATTCAAAGAATGGTTCCTTGTTAAAAAAAAAAGGTAAATTAGTATTTATGTTTTGCTTGTTCAGTTTATAAAGTGAAACTATTTCGAGAATATAATAAAGCTAAATTTTTATTTATTTCTTTTATAATAATATAATAAAACCAAGAGGATTTTTTTATGAATTATATAGAGTTTGTCATCAAATGGCTGGAAATCCAGCATAACGAAGAAAACAAATACAATAATAGTATTGTTGTGACCCAATTCAGATTTTGATAAAAAAATTTGAAATTCAAAAATAGTAAAAAACTAGGAAAATAAAAAAAATATTTGTAAATGGTAAATTTGAAATTCAACGTCGTCTAAAAAAATAAAATTTAAATTTTCAAAGGTCTTTCAAGTACGTTTAACTTTTAATGCATCATTTTTAAAATCATTGATTTTTCTCATTGAGTTGACGTTGATATTGTTTGTTTTCAAAAAATACAAAAAAATTAAGAAAAATCAAATTAAAAAAAAAAGAAAGTTAAGGGACTAATTTTAAGGCTTAAGCAACATTTTTCCTATCAATAGTAGCCCTCAACACACACAAGATAGGGGTAATTTTGCACATTTGAGAAAACACAAAAAATCTAAAAGAAAACCTATCTTTTTCAAAAAAACCAAAGTCGCCGCCTCTGCCGGCTTGGAATTTTTCTCCACACCATCACCCGAGGTCCTTGGTGGTTACTCTCCCAAAATAGAGCCAAGTACCCCCGGCCATCTTCATCTTCTCCACTCAGCCTCCACCCTGTTCCTCCATTTTCTTTTCCTTTTCTAGCCAACAACACAAGGCCCCTCCCTTTTGATTTTCTTCTTCCCCATAACAGCCGATAATAGACCCACGGTCCCCTCTCTCTAGCAGCCCATACATTGTCCCATCTCCTTCTCATCAACACAAAACTAGCGCCTCTCAGCCTCCTCTCTCAACCAGTTGCCGCTCACCCTCTCCTAGTCGACCCAACTTCACTGTAATCGAGAGCAACCCCATAGTGGCTCCTTTCTTCCTCGGCTAACTACCAATAACAACGGAGAAGCAACACCCACATACCAGCCACACGCGTCAGGCCTTCTCCCTTTCAGCTACTGAGAGCACCACCTTCTAGCCTGCAGCCGGGAGATCTTCCCTATTTCAACTGGCCAGAAGCCCTGATCTCCCTCTTTAGCAGCATATGACATTTCATGGAATCTAGCATTTCATTGATAATAAGGACTGAGTCCAAGATAATTATGCTGACACGAATAAAAAATTAATGTTTTCTCCCAAGTGCAGGAGTGTCGAAAATAACCTAGCAAGTCTAGGATCGAACCACAAGGAGGTTAATTGTATAAATTATAGATGACAACAACAACAACAACAACAATAATAATAAAGAACGAGGAGAAGAAGAAAAAGATGAGAACTTTGAGATGAAATATTAATGTAAGGATTAAACAATGATAATAACAAATATTAAGGTTAGAGATTCCACTAATGGTATGTCAAACAAGTATAGTATAAACTCTTATTATTCAATTGGAAACTATATACAAAGGAGGTTCCAATTGGATTATAGATTGTTAACATGATTACATTAGTCATCTTATTCAATTAATACTAATACTTGTAAATTTCATCAAGCATTCATGATTATAACTTATGTTAACAACAAATCAAGTTCCTTTCATAGCTCAAGTGTCGGTTATACCATACAGTATGACCTATAAAAGTGCCAAGCATTTGTTGTATCAAGTGTTATACAATATAAATCAATATTAGTCATTTAACAAGCAAAGTATTAAAGAGTGAACAAGATAATAAATACAAAACATGTTACTATCAAACATTAAAGTCCATATTAAGTTTACACTATACTTATTTTTACACCATTAATATAAACTTTTCACCTTGACATAATAAACTTAGCTAAACATAATACACAGTGTTCTGGTTTGGACTGCACCGTCATCTCTTTTATAAGTTTGACTATCTCTTTGTACTTTCAATTTCAGTTTTTAAATTCATCAATCAATCTTTTCATTTATATGATAGGCCTACTTTTAAAATAAATATTTTTCATAAATTAAAGGCATCTTATATTATTAGATATATTATTATAAAACATGTTTTAGTTAAGGAGTTATTGATACTTTAAGTACAGAATGATGATATAAAACATTGATAAAAATGCATTTTTAAGTATTAATTATCTGCCAACAATGAAAGCTAATTGGGTTAAAATGTTTTGAAATTTTATATTTTAGATTATATTTTGACGGCGACTCAACTATAAATTATAAAATATATTTTGAAATAATATAAATTATATTTTGAAATGTTATTTAATAGATTAATTTTTTGGATTGAGATTTTTTTAATATGGTATCACAGTCTTGATGATCAAGTGGTCACGAGTTTGTAATCTCACTAACCCTATTTATTTAATAAAAAATTAAGTATAAAGTAGTATAGATCTGTGCAAGTTTCAAGTTCAAATAACTTTCACTTGAGGGATATGTTAAAAAATAATACAAATTATATTTTTACAACTTATCTAACAGTTTAAACTTTTAAATTAAGATGGTTCTTTGATAAAAATATTAAAATTTCGATCAAGAAACTACATTCTTGAACAAGTCAGGCCGGGAATAATATTGCAATTGTCTTCTATATTTCTGATTGACCAAAATACTATAAATTCTTTGTTATCTTGTGTTCTTAAAACTATTTCTTAGATTTTAAGAGTTTAAATTTTAGAGCTGAGATGATTTTTTATATTATATTTAATTTTAATAGCAAAGAAATTAATGTGTCAGTTTTTTATTAAATTAATAAAATCAGTTATAAGATTGCAGTCAGCATGCATAAATTTTTCAATTCAAATAAGTTTCAAGTATTAAAAATTAATTTAAAATTATTAAATGAACCTCATTTAAAAATTAAAGATTTTAAGTTGAAATAATTGATGAGCAAATGATAAAGGGGTTAATTGTGAATCTAATAAACAATTTAAATGGAAAGAGTGATTTTTCTATCAGTTTGTCCGAAAATTATTTTGGTCAACGTTTGATAGAATTAGGATCCATGTTATAATTAAAGAGCAGTGAAGATTTGTACTTTTGACCTATTAATTCAGGGTAGTTAACCTTTAGCTAGCCTCGTAGCTGGTTGGTGATCATTTCCATTGCACTCTAGCTATAGTCTTAGCAGAAGGAAATGATGTCCCTTTGGCTTGTAAGAAATAGAATTTAAGGACAATTTGTCATGAACGTGAACCACAATTTTATATTCTATGCTTCCTTAAAGTTGTAGTGTGATCATTGTTCTTATGTACGAGAACAATTAAAGTAGGATTATAGCAAATGGAAAAGGGAAAACAAAGAATAATTTATTTTCTTCTTTTTGACTTGTTTATTTTAGAAGCACGAAGGTGAATCTTGATTTCAGCTGCAATGTTATGGTTTAACAAACGGAATACATTTTTTACGCTGAACTAAGACAAAAAATTGACATAAATCTAATCTAATTATATTTTTTTTCTGTAATGATCAATTAATCAAGTTTTTAATGTATTAAAAAACAAAGTAATAATATATACTTCTGAAATCGGGTTAATTCAACTATTAATGTTGAACAAAATATCAAAGAAGGAGCTCATCGGCAAGAATTAACTGAAAAGGAAAAGTGTATTTTAAATGATCAATACCGAGTATTATTTAATTATTTAAAAATAAACAAAAATGTAAGATGGGTGACGATAGTATGGAATGTTAGAAAGTTGATTTAAATTTTTTTAAAAAATCAAATTAAAATATTTGATTGATATCCACCTCATCTAACATATTAATTCCATGATTTTCATCTGAATTCAACTTTAGGCTAGATGAAATAACATATTAGCTGTTTTCATTGTAAAAGGAAAAAAGTTTCCTTGTAGACTTTTCTTTTAGATTGAACATAATACAACATCTGAAACACATCTTGTTGACGTTGATTTACAAAGCATGATCTGACGTTTTATTCTATAGGAGAATAATCATATCTTTATTTTATTCTTATAAAAGAAATAACTAAGACTTCACCTTTATTATATATTCTTATAATAGTTTCACTCTGTAAACTAAACACGCAAAACACGGATACTAGTTTACTTTTATTTTTAACAAGGAATAGTTCTTTATAGGGTTCTCAAACGGCTTAATGAAGAAAAACTACTAGCTAGGTTGTTTCTTTGTAGTCATCTCTTGGAAACAAGTTTTCTTGTTGACGTTGATTTTGCCAAGAGCTAGCTGTAGCAGCATTCCAATCATTTTGTTAAATTATGAATACACCTAAAGAAGATTTTAGAGATCAATTCAAGAAAACACTACAAACTATAATTTAGTGCTAAGTTAAGTGAGTAAAGGAATAAAGAAATCAAACAAACACCAAGAATATTCTAGGAATGAAATAATGCTTGTCCACAATTCAAAGAACTTGGAATTTTCTATTGTATTAGCTAAGATTTCAGCAAGTTCTAGGGCTGGAAAGATTGTTCCATTTAGATTGGTTAAGAAGGCTATAAATAGCCATGCAATCATCACTTGTAAGGTAACTAAAAACTATGCTAAGCTTAAAACCTTTGTCCTAAAACTCTCCTTCTTGTATTATATTTCCTATCAACAAAGATTTTGCTTTGTGTATCCCACATCCTTCAACCATTTCCAAATTACAACTAAAAACCTTAACTATCAAACTACTTTCATTTCAACCCCTAAACACGAAAACCTCTTAAACTGTCATCATCCTCTAACAGTGGAATCAGAGCTCAATTGATCGTAAGTGGGCATTAGAGTCTATATGGCCACCACAAATTCATCACAGTCCATCTCTATGCCACTTCCCATTTTTGATGGTAGCAACTATGATTTGTGGGAAAAAAAAATGATGACACTCTTCGAGTCTCAAAATCTTACGGGCATTGTTGAGAAGGGACTTAAGAAACCACCAGATATCTCTACTCTAGAAGAATTGTTAGAGGTGAGAAAACAGAAGGATGCTAGTGCCCTATATTTGATTCAACAGTCACTAGCGATTACAATTTTTCCTAGGATTAGTGAAGCTTCAACAGCAAAGCAAGCGTGGGATACGTTGCGGAAGGAGTTTCGTGGCGATTCTAAGGTACGCACCATTAGACTCCAAATACTACGAAGAGAGTTGGAAAATATTGAAATGAAATATTCTGAGACCGTTAAGGATTATCTTGGAAGAGTTAAAGTAGTGGTAAATCAAACGAGATCTGTAGGAGAACATGTTACTGATCAAAGGATTGTTGAAAAATTTCTGGTTAGTCTTACAAGAAAATGACTATAGTTACTACTATAAAATAATCAAAAGATTTAACAACCTTGTAAGTAGCTGAACTAATATGTTATTTAGAAGCACATGAGAAAAGACTCAGTAATACGAAGAAGACTCTATTTAGAGTCCTTTTCAGTCTAAGCTTAATGCAAGGTCTCATAATTCTAGATATATTACCGAGAAATTAATGGATCTACAATGATATTATGTAATAATAAGTTAAAGATTTCTATAATAAAAATTCTTGTATTCCATAGCAGAGCTAAATACATATTAATCAAATATCACTTTCTATAAAAAGCAGTTGGTAATAGAAAAATCGAGTTTGAATATTACAAGACTGAAAAACAATTTGCAAATATATTCATGAAAGTGCTTTCATGAGTTAAGTTTAAGGTACAACTTAAAAGTAGCAGTTAAGTGCATCAAGGAAGAGTGTTAAATTATTAATACACTTAAAAGAAGATTCTACAAGTCAATTCTAGAAAATACTACAAACTACAAGTTAGCGCTAAGTTAAATTAGAAAAGTTATAGAGAAATCAAACAAACACCAGAAATGTTCTATGAAAGAAAGAATGCCCATTCACAATTCAAACAACTCTAGAATTTTCTAGTGAATTGGCTAACTTGCAAGTTCTATAGGTGAAAAGTTTGTCTAAGTTGTTCCATCTAGGTTGGTTAAAAGGGCTATAAATAGTCATGCAACCATCACTTGTAAGGTAAGCCAAAAACTATGCTAAGCTTAAAAACCTTTTTTTTTTTAATTCTTATCCTTGTATTATATCTACTATCAAAGAAGTTTTTGCTTTGTGTATCCTACATCCTTCAACCATATCTAAACTAAAAACTAAGTCTTTCTTTTACCAAACTACTACAACTAAAAACCTTAACTATCAAACTACCTTTACTAAAATCTCTGATCACTAAAACCTCTAAACTACCTCCTAAACTACCATCATCCTCGAACACATTTCCATTACTAAAAGGTATGTACGTGCATGACATACTTGCAGTTCTCTTTGAATCTTTACTTACGAATTTTGTTTTCCATTATATTAATAATCGGTATTGTGAGTTAATATAATTTTTCTTAGAATTTCACATAACAGTTTGACTAGCTTTGAGTTGAGATTGTTCATTAACAATAGTTATTTGCTTAATAATATTGTTAAAACTGCAGAAAATAAAAGACTAGAACTTGCAGGGAGAGAGATAATTTGAGACTTAATAGTTGAAGAGCAGAATACATTTCACAAATGAGGAGGCCTATTTATTGGCTTAAAACCAAACTGAAATTACTTAAAAGTCTTAACTACTATCAGATTTTATTAGCACTACTTCTACGTACCAACCGAAAACAGAAAATTAAGGAGCATGAATCTGATATGAAACAATAACAAAGACTAGTTCTAACTAAGATTGTTTCAAACTTCCGAGGCAAACTCTCATGAATTCTAACAAAATATATGTAGAGAGCATTTGAGATAAAACAGGGAGATGTGGAAGCAACTTATGGAGCAGCCATGGAAGGAGACTGGAAAAAAATGGTTACCTACTATCAGGAACATATCGAATATTTTCCCTCTGCAGTTACGGACACTTTGGATACTGTACTTCATCTAGCTATACACAGCAACGAAGAGCAACCACTTGAAGCTTTACTTGAAATCTTGAAGGAAAGATCTTTGCCTGAGACAGATTTTCTCAAGGCAACAAACGAATTTGGAAATACGGCTCTTCACGAGGCAACCATCTATGGCAATTATAAGGCTGTAATACTCTTGGTAGAACGTTGTCCAGAGCTGCT
Source organism: Populus pruinosa (assembly GCA_026413675.1). Classification (NCBI taxonomy): domain Eukaryota; kingdom Viridiplantae; phylum Streptophyta; class Magnoliopsida; order Malpighiales; family Salicaceae; genus Populus; species Populus pruinosa. Next base: position 1,678,975 of record CM048602.1, on the reverse strand, counting down.
TTCGATTCGAAATCACTTCGGTGAAACCCCATTGTTTACAGCTGCCGGATTCTCCAAGACAGAAATAGTAGAGTATTTAATCAGACACAATCCAGAACAATGCGTGGATGATAATGGCCACCTATTACCAACTCACAGCAAGCGATCGGTTCGATCGGGAGATGACCTGTCCATCCTTAGCGCTGCTATCATAGGGAAAAAATTTGGTAGCAATTCCTCTCTTTATTGAATTCTCAAATTTAAAAAGTATACATATATAAGATATTGTATAATTTTTGTCTTCCTAATTTCATGAATGCAGAAACAGCTTTACTGTTGCTGGAACTGGATAAATCGCTCGCCAACTTGAAGGACAAAAATCAAATATCTACTCTTCAACTTCTAGCCGAAATGCCAGCTGCTTTTGAGAGTGGATTTCACATGGGCATATGTGGAAGACTCATCTACTGCTGTATACCTAAACTAACCACATTATTAGACCTTACAATATTGCCTGCATATTCTTGTTTGAATACCATGGACTTACACATACATATATATGTATATAATTTGAACTCTAAACTATGTTGCAGGCCTTCCTGTTAAACGTCACCACGAGGTAAAATCACAGGTACAAACTTGGTGCCCGGAAAATAAGAGAGATCTTGAGAGCGGTCGGGGGAGGAATTCAGGAGATCAAAGAGGCGGCATACTCAAATATTTAAAGGTCCCTGAAGGTATTATTGAGCTACCTTATATATGAGATTAGATCAAGTTCTCCAATGCAATGGAACACATTTCATTCATGTCAGCATTAAGGAATCATAAGAATTTAAATTTCATGGCTTGACCCGATATTTGAATCCTGTAGCCAATATTAGTTCTTATATAACGGAGTCGCTGTTTCTTTTTTTAGCGGACACGGGCTACACAAGCAGAGTAGTTCTTCCCAATTTTTGACACCAATTGAGCTTACATCTCATTGTCACTTAAAAAGGTGTATTAGTGAATTAATATGAATTAAATTTTTAAGTTAATAATTTAAACATTTACATTGAGATGAATTATTTACAAACACAAACCTTATGCTTGAAACAAATGTTACAAAGAGGTTTTCGTTCACATCCTATTTTTAGATGCTTACGCAAATAATCCTTGTGCTTCCACTAAATTTAGTTTTCACCTTTTACTATCATTATTGAGATTTCTTTCCATTTCATAATAATGTCTAGCTCTCACCCATGTTTAATTTCATTCCCTTTCGCACGATCATGATGTAGGATGTTGGCTACAAAGAATCTGGAACCAGAAAAGAGAGCATGTATTTGCTTTGGAATTCGCCGAAAGCCTAATAAAGGAAGATGATTCTTTTAAACGAGTCACCAAAACGGAGGAAGAGCCAGTAATGCGTGCGCAAACTTCTCAAAACACTCCTATATTGTCATCATTAACTACTCAAAAGGAGATCCCATTGTTTACTGCAACTAGAAGGGGAATAGAAAAGATTGTGGAGCTGATAATAACGATACATCCTCATGCAATTGACCAGCGCGATGAAATGAATCGGAGCATTTTGGATGTGGCCGTCATGTATCGCCAGGAAAAAATCTTCGATATTGTGAAGGAAAAGAAAATACCATTGGCTAGAATGCGTCGAGTTGTTGATATTAGCGGCAACACATTGTTGCACCATGTTGCAGATATGATGAAAAACAGTGGAGTAACCAAGCCTGGGCCTGCACTCCAACTTCAGGAGGAGTTAAAATGGCTTGAGGTGAGCCCTTTTCATCCCTTTGTCTTTACATGATACAAGTTTTACAGAAACCGTTAAACGATAAAAAGATTCCTCTCCAAGACGCGAGTAATAAAACTCGAACTTAATTAAGACATCAGGCTGAACTAGTTCTCCTAACCAACTACTTAGGGAAAAACTTTAATATTATTCTCAAATAAAAACTATCTGCGCTCTAGTAATAACATTTCTGTAATTCGTGGTTTTATTTAGCAATAACAATCATATTTATCTCCCAATTATTGCAGCGAGTGCAAGACGTAATTCCTTCTTATTATGTCCCGCTTCTGAACAAAGATGGAATGACTGCAAAAGAGTGCTTCGAAATAGCGCACGAGGAGCAACTGAAAAAGGCACAAATATGGATCAAGGAAACATCACAGTCTTGTTCCACAGTAGCTGCACTTGTTGCAACTGTTGTCTTTGCTGCTGCCTATACTGTGCCCGGAGGATCTGATGAAAAAGGCAAGCCCATCTTCATCAACTCTCCCTATTTTCTGATTTTCACTGTCTCTGATGTTGTCTCCTTAGCAAGCTCCTTGACTTCGCTTGTGGTGTTTCTCTCTTTGTTGACCTCTCCATTTGAGCTACAAGAATTCCACATCTCTCTTCCTCGAAAACTTATTGTCGGCTTCTCCTTCCTCTTCTTTTCTGTGTTAACGACCATGCTATCCTTTGGCGCAACAATTTTGATTCTCATTCAGACAGAGAGGAGGTTGACAACATTACTCCTTTCTATTGCTTCATTCCTTCCTGTCTTAATATTTGGAATATTGCAATTCCGTCTGTACGTCTCCTTTATGGGCTCTACATTCAACATTCTCAAGAAAAACTGGATAGTTCATCTATCGTTTCTTGGCTCTTGCCTACAATGGAGGGAAAAGCTCGGTCCCAAGAAGAAGGAAAAAAGCTGGACTTGATTATTATTGGAGACTAAAGTGGCACAGAGGTTTTTCCTTTTTATTGTTGGTTTGCACCTCTACTATTGATCACTACATATTGAGTGTTACAGAATGTTTGATTGTTCAATTTCGTGATATTTATGAGGTTGCGCTATCTTCAATGATGACCTTAGAAGCCAGTATGTGTTATATATAGTGTGCAATTGTTGAAGTAAATTCAATTCAGAAGGTCAAGGAAGGCAGTCACTAGCTGTCACCGCCCAGCCACCAACCGACCAGCCTCCAGCCGCCAGTCACCAGCTGCAAGCTGCCAGCCACCAGCCGCCAGCCGCTTTCACACAGTCGGCAACAGCCGCCTTCACACTTGAAGGTTGAATTTTCTTGTTTTGAATTCGTGTATAAATAGGCAGCTAAGTTTATGCAATTATGTGTGGAGAGATTGAGAGAAACACTAGAGAGAAAGAGAGAAAGAGAGAAAGAAAGAGGGGTTGTTATTGTAAGCTTTTCATTATTGTAAGCTTGTTGTTCTTGAAATAAAAGAGTGTGTTTTATCCCCTCTGAGTGTTTCAAAGCCACCACAAGTGGTTTCTCCCACCAACAATTGGTATCAGAGCCTCGTTCATCAGAAAACAGAGGTATTTTTGGGAAATATCTGAATTTTCAAAGTTGTCAAAAACAAGTTTTGATCAGTCCAAAGTGTTGAGCTCATCAATACGAACTCATCAGTGTAAAAATCAGATCAATCGGAGCACGGGGTGGACCACACTCTCAGTCTGAAGTTTCAGCACTGTAGCCCACGCGCCCCGAGGAAGAAGACGAGTGAGCCACACACGCGCCATATTTGAGCCAAGCCTCAAGCCTCAAGCCGAGCCGCGAGCCATATTCCGAAGCCGAGCCGAGCTCCAAGCCATATTCCAAAGCCAAGCCAAGCTCCGAGCCATATTCTAAAATCAAGCCAAAAAGAATATTCCTTGGAATATTCCCGGTTCAAACTAGTAAACCACCCGAATTGGTTTTTGGACTGGTTCGCCCCATTTTTGACCCGTTTTCTACAAAGTCAGACTGGTTCACTACTATTTGGACCATTCCGGATCCATCTACGATGTCGGTTTTGCTAAATTCAACTCCCAAAAGGTGATATAGTCATTTAAAGAGCAAAATGACTATAGAAAATGCACAAACACTCATCCCGAAGCTAACCAAAGACAACTATGATAGTTGGTGCATCAGATTAAAGGCATTCCTTGGTTCACAAGAGTGAATAGACATTGTGCAATATGGTAATGAGGAACCAGAGTCCAAAGAATCAAAAGATGCTCTACCAGAGGTACAGAAGCAAGTCCTCAAAGCCAATAGAAAGAAAGACAACAAAGCAAAGACCATCATTTATCAAGGTCTTGATGAAGCGACATTTGAAATCATTGCTTCCGCAGAAACATCAAAGAAATATGGGAGGCTCTCCAACAAAAATACAAAGGTGCTGACAAAATAAAGAAGATTCGTCTCCAATCTTTACGAGGTGAATTTGAATTATTACAAATGAAGTCCTCAGAATCCATTTCTTATTATCACACAAGAATTATGGTGATAGTCAATTAGATGAGAAGAAATGGAGAAGCCCTTTCAAATGCTCGAATTACTGAGAAAATTTTGAGATCCCTAGATCTAAAATTTGATTTTGTTGTTGTCGCTATTAAAGAGTCCAAAGAAGTGGACAAGTTAATAGTGGATGAACTTATGAGTTCTTTGCAAGCTCATGAGCAGAAGATTGTAAAAAGAAATGGAGATAAGGCAATTGAGCATGCCTTACAAGCAAAGTTGTCTCTCAAAAACAGATATGAGCAAGGGGAGACTTCAACAAGTGATACACCACTCGAGGAAGAAGTCAACAAACACGAGGAGGATTTCAATGATTTCAAGGCAGAGGTTCTTGGAATACAGGTTTTAGAGGAAGAGGTGGTAGAAACACCACCAGAGGAGTGGCTTTGGCACCTGAGGCTTGGACATCTGAATTTCACAAGTCTGAAGATGCTAGCAAGCAAGAAGATGGTCAAAGGTATGCCCCATATTGATCATCCAGAAGAAGTCTGTGAGAGTTGTGTCCTCAACAAACATCACAAATCCAGTTTTGCCAAAGAAGTCAACTGAAAAGCAAACAAGCCACTAAAGTTAGTACACACAGATGTGTGTGGTCCTATAAAGCCTATGTCGACTAGACAAAATAGGTACTTTCTCACTTTCATTCATGATTTTAGCAGAAAGACTTGGGTATATTTTCTAAAGAGGAAGTCAGAAGTGTTCAATTGTTTTAAAGATTTTAAAGCAATTGTTGAGAAGCAAAGTGGCTATAAGATCAGAACCGTGAGATCTGATCAAGGTGGAGAATATACAGCAAATGACTTTGAAGCCTTTTATACACAACAAGGCATCAGACATCAAACAACACCAGCTTATACACCACAGCTAAATCGTGTAGCTAAGAGGAAGAATCGAACAATTCTTGATATGGCAAGAAGTCTACTCAAAGCAAAGAAGCTGCCCAAGCAATACTAGGCTGAAGCTGTATCATGTGCAGTATATTTGCTGAACCGTTGCCCAACCAGAAGTTTGCAAGCTGTCACTCCACAAGAAGCATGGAGTGGTCACAAACTAAGTGTTACTCATCATCGAGTCTTTGGTTGTGTGACATATGCAAAGATCCCAGATGCAAGAAGGACCAAACTTGATGATAAAAGCGAGAAATGCATCTTTGTTGGATACGGTGAGAGAAGGATGGGATACAAGCTGTATAATCCCATCACCAAGAAGGTAATTATGAGCAGAGATGTTATCTTTGAAGAAGATAAAACTTGGCAATGGAATAATGACCAAGAAGCAGTCAAATGGATCAACATTGATTTGATCCTTGAAGACGAAGAAGTACCAACAGTACTTGCAGAAGGTCCAATAGTACCAGAAGATGAGCCACAAAGTCCGATACACAGATTTCCTGTATTCAACAAGAGAAACACATCAGAATTATCATCAACACCATCATTACCAGAACCATCATCAGCATCCTCATCAGAAGGACCAAGAAAGATGAGAAATCTAGACGAGTTGTACGATGCCACTCAAGTCATGGAAGATACAGCTTTGTTTTGTTTCTTTACCTATAAAACAAAGAAGAATGCAAAAGAAGAAGTGTAAAAATACAAAGCCATTGAAGGGAGAAACATTTATCAGAATGAAGTTCATGCTTGGCATGACATCCCTCGATTGAGTTTAAAGGGGAGATTTGTTGAAGTAAACTCAATCCAGAAGGTCAAGGAAGGCAGCCACCAGTTGTCACTGCCCAGCCACTAACAGACCAGCCTCCAGCCGCTAGTCACTAGCTGCAAGCCGCCAGCCACTGGCCGCCAGCCGCCTTCACACTTGAAGGTTGAATTTTCTTGTTTTGAATTCATGTATAAATAGGCAGCTACATTTATGCAATTATGTGTGGAGAGATTGAGAGAAACACTAGAGAGAAAGAGAGAGGGGTTGTTGCAAACTTTTGTTTATGTTATTGTAAGCTTATTGTTCTTGAAATAAAAGAGTGTGTTTTATCCCCTCCGAGTGTTTCAAAGCCACCACAAGTGGTTTCTCCCACCAACAGCAATAGGTTCTGGTATGAAGTTAGGACTAAAATGTTGCTTCAATCGGTTACTTGTAGTAAAATTGGGTGTAAGTTTCTGGTTATTATTATTAATGGATATCTCTCTTCGATTTTCTCAATCAGCTTGAGGGGGATTATTTAATGTATTCCACGGCACTACGAGGTATTGCAAGGATCTTGATACAAGAGATTTTGATCAATACGAAATAGATTTATTGTATGTAGATTATATGGATAACATAATACATATAGACAAGTTCAAACCTAAAAGGAGATAAATTGGCCAAACAACTTATCTGACGAAAATATCTATGACTTTTAATTTAATTATTTAATATGTCTTAAACTTGTTCCGAAGATTCTTTATGCTGTTTTTATAGTGTTAGCTGGATATAACCACCAAAGCTCAAATTACCCTTCAAATTAGGCTTAAAGTTGTTGTTTTATTCAATTTTATTATTTTTCTAGTTAATTTTGAAATGTTTAGCATGATATCTATCATTTATGGTAATTTTTATTTGAATTAGAATTCTGATTGTTTTTACTTTTAAAATTCAATTTAAAACCTATTTAAAAGGTTGTGATATCTATTTTGAAAGCAACCTATTAGAAAAAAATAATTCAATAATATTACTAATTAGTGTGCTGACATATCTTTTGCACCTATTCTTTAGGTATCCATAATTGCATGACGCATGCCTCAAAGGCTTGCACACAATGCACAACCATGGCTAACTAATGGTTTATCCTCTGTAAAATGCACTAGATAGAATTGATGATCATCGATCCCTCCACTAATCATACGTGTTCTTTTCCAAGAAGAAAGTTCAAAGGGTGGGTTTATAAATATACTTAGTCCATGATCTAACTTGGTTTATATTAGATCATGAGTTGAGTGATACTAGTTATGACAGTTGTCTAATAGATAAGAAGTATTTTAACTTAAAAAAATAAACTAAAAGAGAACTTATATGCTATTAAATCCATGATGAAACCTCTTGATTTAGGATATCAAAAACTTGACATATGCCCAAACTTTTACATGCTATACTACTCTAAAAATGCAGATTTTACCAAGTACAAAACTTGTGAGCATTCTCAGTATAAACTCAAAACTAGTAGGGAAATAACTCTTATCGCACATAAAAAACTAAGATACTTTCCAATCACTCCAACACTACAAAGCTTATTCATGTCTTTAAAGACTTTTAAGCACATGATATGGTAGATATGGAGTCATGGCGCACCCTTCCAATGGTGAAGCTAGGAAACAATTAAGTCTTGGGTTATGTACAGATTGATTTAATCCATTGGGTCATTTGTTGCACCTTATTCTTATTAGGTAGCAATACTCGTAGTTTACAACTTGCCAAGGGAGATATGTATAAGGCTAGAGTTCATGTACTTGTTGGTGTTATATTCGATCCTAATATAAAGTTCAGGTAGAAATATAGATATTTATCTTCAATCGTTGATTTATAAGTTGAGTCAATTGTGGTTATTCAATACTTTAACGTATGATGTCTCAATGAAGCAAAATTTTCAAAAGAATGCAACTTTGATATAGACTATCATGATGTTTTTGTGTATGAGATGGTTTCTGATTGAAGCACGAATGAAAAATTAGCATGTCCATACTATATAAAAAATAAAAAAGATCTTTATCTTAACAAATAGTAGTAAAGCATCTTTTTTTATTTCCAATGGAGGTTCTTACCAACCTATCATAAGTATAAAAAGGACATCTTTGTAGGTAGATTTAAAAGGGATGATACACTGTCGATACCATTAGGTGAAGAAATGTATGATGTGGTCTCGTAGTATGAGGGTATTGTGTTTGGTTTTCAATCCGATAAATAGAAGTTTTTTAGTTTTGGTTCAACCTATAATTGGATAAGACAAAGTATTTTTGAGTAGCTTTCTTATTGGAAGACTAATCTCCTTTAATATAATCTAGATGTCATACATATCGAAAAGAAAATCTTTTTAACACAAAGATAGACGTGAAAGGAAAGACAAAGGACAACATGAAGGCTAAAATGGATATACCTTTATTTTGTCACCGTAAGAATATGAAGTTAGTTTATGATGAGTCATGGGTCGCAAAACCCAAAGTTAGCTTTGCCTTAAACAATAATACCCCATTACTTTTCTAGCAATAACTAAAGAGTGTGTTTTTCTCATGGATATGCTTCAAACAAATCTAGATTGGTGAATTTGGAGGATTGCAAATTTTATGAAATGAAGAATCATGATTGTCATGTGTTTATGCAAAAAAATCATTCCACTTGCTTTCAAGGATTTATTACAAAAAAGAATATGGGATGCACTTATGGAAGTCAGTCATTTGTTTAGAGATATATGAGCTAGCAAGTTGCATACCAACACATAGAGAAGCTTGAAATGAATATCATGTAGAAAATTTATAAATTTGAGATGATATTCCCTTCGTTCTTTTGTGACTCAATGGATCACTTACCGATACAATTATCGCTTGAGGAAAATGTTAGAGGTCATGCATATTATAGACGAATGTGTCCATTAAAAAGGTTAGAAATTATATATGTATCCTGTTGTAACCCATTTTGGGCGCCCACAAAAATAAAAATAAATAATAATAATAATAATAATAAATTGAATAGTGTCATTTTGACACTATTCCTTTTCCCAAAACTTAAAGCCCCACGCCCCCGCTGGAGACCTCACCCTGTGTCTCCTTTGCTTCCCATGCGCAACAGAAGGTCGTTCCCCTGCTCCCCACGCGCAATAGCAAGCCGCTCCTCTTTGGCCTATAAATATTATCCTCAACATTAACACAAGGGAGGGTTTTTTTTGTTGGAACGAGAGGGAAGGGGAAACGAAAAGAAAGGGACAGTTTTTTAAACGAGAAGGGGGAATTTTTAAACAAAAGGAGAATTGAGGGAAGATGAAGAAACTGTGAAACAGAGGGAGGGAAATACAAACACACCAACACTGCCAAGGATCGTCATTTCTTAGCCCACCATCTTCTCCCCTCGTTGCAGCACCACTGAAAAAAAAACAAGAGAAGAAAAGTTGTCCACTGCCCAAGCCACATCCCAGACCGTCACCACCTGCATCTCCACAAAGTTGCTACAGTAAAGGAAGAGCAATATTGTTGATAGAGGGAACAAAGAAAATAGAGGAAAAAAGTCACGCGAAACGCAGCAGGTGAGAGGAAGAGCCGCCACGGCAACACCACCACCAAACTAGCCACCAGCACCACCGTCAACTCATCATCACAGGTAACTCCCTCCCCCTCATCACGGTTTAGGATCCTCATCATTGTTTAGAATCGTCTTCTTGCATGCAGAACGTGCACTGTGCACGTTCTGCAAGCAAGAAGATAATTAGCAGTTACTGTGCAAGTGCACAGTAACTGCTAATTAATTCACTAGTTATTGTGCACAGTACCAAACTAATTAATTAATCGGGTACTGTGCACATGCACAATACCCGGTTACTGTTTATTGCGGGCTGAAACATCAGCCCAGCCAGCTGGGCTGAGTCCAGCCCTGTAAAAAAGGGGCCCATTACATGTTGGGTTGATTTCGGCCCAGTTTCCTTTTGGGCTGGGTTTGGACCATCCGGAAAATTTTCTTCAAAGAATCTGTGATTTTTCATAATTTTTTTACTGTATTTTGATTAATATCGATTTGTATTTTTATATTGTAAAGATACAAATTCAATATTAAAATACCCGGTTTTCATTAAGACATTAAAAAAATAAAAATGTTTTATTTTTCATGCATACGACCTAGTCTCTCCAATATATATATATATATATATATATATATATATATATATATATAAATCATTTCATTATATTTTCATAGAACAAAGAAAATTTCAAAAAATATATATATTAGCATGCATTTTGGCTTTAATAACCAGTTTATTTAAGCCATGAGAACTAGACCAATATTTCAAAAATTCTAAAAAAAAAAATTATTTTGTTTTCTTTTAATATCTGGGGTTACGATCTTATACGTAAGACGTATTCTGGAAATTAAATTCTTGTGTTTAGGTCAGAGTTACCTGATAAGATAAGGATCTCCTTACCGAGGAGGACTTTTCTTAAACCATACCAATAACTAGGAAACATGAAAAAAAAAAACCTTAGATTTTATCAGACAATAAAATAATGCAGCTTACCTTAGGTAGGACATATTTGGGGTGCTAATACCTTCCCTTTACGCAACTAGTCCCCGTACCCAATCTCTGAGGCCAGTTAGGATTCCTAGTGACCAAAATATTAGGTGGCGACTCCCAATCCATTTTCCACCAATAAAAGACTAGATTTTCTTGTCCCCCTATATTTTCTAGATAGATATTATACAACATTTTCAGATAAAGGTGGAAAACTCACCGCGACGCCATACACGTCCGACACATCCTATGTAAATTTTTGTTGTCTTTTATTTTTAAAAATTTAAAACATTTATTTACTCAATCTCTATTTAATTCCATGCAAATATTTGTTCAACCTTTAAAAAAAATGATGAATGTTGGATCTTTGATATGTGAGGCTTATATTGTTGAAGAAATCTCAATATTTATCCAAAATCCCTTAATATGGACTAAAAAGGGTGAAGGTTTTGAATAGTCAAATGAAGATTTAACTTAATTATATGCGAATCTACAACTAACATATTATGTAGATAGTAACCTAGCATATATATATATATATATATATATATATATATATATATATATATATATGGACTAGTAGGACAGAGCTAGACTCAAGAGAAGGTTTGGTCATACTAGACAAAAATAACATTAAAAAGCTATAATTTTTTGATATATTATTTAGCCTATAGTACATGGTTGGAAAGCTTTCAATGTTTCGTTTTCAACCCAATTTTAATTGCAACAAAATTCTATCCATAGTTCTAGATATGTCATAAATAGCATATGAAGGTCTAGTTTGATATATTTAACAAGATTTATTTGCTAATTTTGACTTTCTGAAATATTATATTTCTAAACTTCATTTGAACCTGAAAATTGACTACAATATATTTTCATGTATTTTCTCATCAAAGCTCAGCTCTATCTAATTTATAATTTAAAAAATATGTTAAATTTCGCAAAATTCATAACAAACATTTTAAAATTAAATTTAAATATAACTTAGTTGATATAAAGTTGCGGGTCGGTGATCATTTCCATTGCACTCTATACTCCAAGCAGAAGGAAATGATGTCCCTATGGCTTGCTGGGAAAATAGAATTGAAGGACACTTTGTCATGAACGTGAAACACAATTGTATATTCTATGCTTCTAATTTAAAGTTGTAGTGTAATAACTGTAATTATGTACGAAAAAGCAAATGGGAAGATCTCATATTATATTGTAATATTAAAGTCGACTATTCCAAAAGGAAAAGGGAAACAAGTAATAAATTTTATATTCTTTGCTTCTTAAAGTTGTAGTGTAATCATTAAAACTATGTACGAAAAAGCAAATGAAAACAATTAAAAGGGAAAACCAGTAATATTTAACAAATGCTAAAATTATAATGAACTAAGAAAGAAAAATATTATAAAAAATATAAGATAATTAATTTCAATTGAGAGAAAATAAAAAATGTTGAATGGACTATACATTATAAAAATGAAGTCTTTTTTAATGACTCCATTTCAATAATTTAATTTAATATGTTATGAGAACTTGATGATTAAATAATTGGAAGAAAGAATGTCAATATTGATTTCAAGCTGCAATTAATATTATGGTTTAACAAATGCAATATATTTTTCACTTATACTGAAACTAAGAAAAACAAATCTGACCAAAATCAAATCTTAATATATTTATTTTTATAATGATCATTTAAACAAGTTTTTAAGCTAATATATACTTCTGGAAATGGATTAATTAAATTATTAATGTCACATGTCAAAAAAATCATCCGCGCGGCGTTGGCTCTCAGCAATTTTTTTCTCTATTATGTTTGATTTGATCTTGTTGGATTCGTTAAGAGTCGTCACCTACTTGAATTGTAGGTTGCTATTTATAGGCAATGTATTTTTCAGGTCTCAAAATTAGTCCCTCAATTTTTGTGTTTGGCCCTTAATTTCAATCAATTCACTTAGTAAAAATTAAATTTGGTCTCTTAAAATTTCAATATTTTCAATTAAGTCCAAATTAGGCTCCCGAACTTAATTTTTCACCAATTAAGCCCTCAAATTAATTTGACCCACTTAAAGTATAATTAAGTCTTTGCACTTAATTAAATCCTTTAATTGGATCTAAATTAATTCTTGAACATAATTAAAATTCAATTTGGCCCATGATTAAATCAAATTGGCCCATTAAAAATTTAATTATATTATTGGACTTGATTTTTATGCAAATTCTTCCAATGCTCATTTAATTTGACCTTTGAATTTGCATTTTTCTATTTTTGGGCATAATAGGGTACAATTAGGTTTTGAAATTTCTTTGAAAATTGCAGCTTTATTTTTGCCTATTTTTGCAGTTTTTGTAGATCAGCTTTCTCCACATTGCCAGCCTTTATTTTATTTTTTGATTTTTATTTTTTTTTAAATAAATTTTAAGGAATAACCCAAAATTGGGTTATGACAATTAATATGGAAGAAAATATCCCTACAAAGGAGGAGCTCATCAGCAAGAATTCACCATAAAGGAAAAGTGTATTTTAAGAGATCGATACAAGGCATTATTTAATTATGTAAAATAAATAATAAGCTTACATGAACATATATAGTTTTACTTTTTATATTCTCATGATAGTTTCACTTTATAAACCAAACAAGCAACACACAGATCCTAATTTACTTCTTTTCTGAAAAAGGAATTAAGGGATTGTATATATAGGGTTCTCAAACTACTTAATTCAGAAAAAAACTACAAGCTAGGTTGTTTCTTTGTAGTCATCTCTCCGGAAACAAGTTTTCTTGTTGACATTAATTTTACCGAGAAGTAGGGGGAGGAGCATTTCGATCATTTCCATTACTAATTTTGTTTTCCATTATATTAATGATCTGTATTATGAGTTACATAATATAATTTTATTTTTAGGGTTTCAACTTATTTAGCTTTGAGTTGAGATTGTTTATTAACAATAGTCACTTACGTAATTTTTTGTAGAGAGAAAATATGGGTTCTCTTCCTTGTACATGATGAGACAGAACCGTTTGAACTTGAGATAGAGTCCCCTGTACCTGAGACAGAGTCCAGAGTAGCTGAGATTCAATTTCTCAAGAGAAAAAACAAATTTGGAAATATGGCTCTTCACGAGGCAACCATCTACGGGAATTATGAGGCTGCAAGGCTCTTGGTAGAACGTTGTCCAGACCTCCTTAAGGAAAAAAATAACTACGGTGAAACACAATTGTTTACAGCTGCTGGATTTGCTGAGACAGAAATAGTGGAGTTTTTAATCACATCCAAACCAGAAAAATGCGTGAATGATAAGTGCCGCATATTATGAATTCACCGCAAGAGAACGGATGGCCTGTCTATCCTTAGCGCTGCTATCAGAGGGCAACACTTTGGTAACAATTTATCTCTTTGTCTAATTATGGAATTTAAAAGTATACGTATATAAGATATCGTATAATTATTCTATGCCTAATTTCATGAATGCAGAAACAGCTTTACTGTTGCAAGAACTGGATGACTCGCTCCACAAGTTGAAGGACAAAGACGGCGTAACTGCTTTTCAACTTCTAGCCCAAATGCCGACCGCTTTTGAGAGTGGATTTCCCATGAGCATATGTGGAAGACTCATCTACTGCTGTACACCTAAACTAACCACGTTATTAGACCTTACAATATTGCCTACATATTTCTTGTCTGTATACCATGGACACACACACACTTACATGTATATATGTGTATACACACACACATATAAATTGAACTCTATATTATGTTGCAGGCCTTCCTGTTAAAAATCACCACGAGGTAAAATCACAGGTAGAAACTTGGTTCAAGGAAAGAAAGAGAGATCTTGAGAGCGGTCAAGGGAGGAACTCTGAAGATCCTGGGGGGCGGCTCGGAGAGGAATCAAAGAGGCGGCATACTCAAATATTTAAAGGTCCCTAAAGGTATTGGAAACAATTGAGGCCTGTTCTTTTGGTTTCAAGGCTAGGTGGTATTATATATTGATCTACCTTTGTATATCGATTTTAAAATTTAATGGACCTGGGCTACACAAACAGAGTAGTTACTCCCAAGTTCTAAATCCTACAAACTTTGACTTGTTATGTTCCTTCCTCCAAATTTTAAGTGTTGTATTTCCAGTTTGCGGCGTAAAAAATGATAAGTAATAATCTATCACGTTGCAGATTTTAATATGATGAGGAGAGTAGAGATACAACCACCTTTTGTTGTTGTTATCTTATAATTATTACTTAGTAACTTAATTTTTTTATTGAAATGATTTTTTAATTGATATTATATTGTAATGGATTACTTGCCCAGATGGTATATTCTAATGGGTTACCTGCCACATTGTAATGGGTTACCTGTCCAGTTGGTATATTATAATGGGTTACCTGCCCAGATGATCACATTGTCACATTGTAATGGGTTACCTACCCAGATGGTCACATTGTATTAGGTTACCTACTCAGTTGGTATATTGTAATGGGTTACCTGCCTATATGGTCACATTGTAATAGGTTACCTGTCAAATGATATTTGTAATGGGTTACCTACCCAATTGGTCACATTGTAATAGTTTATCTGCCGAGATGGTATATTGTAATGAGTTACCTGCCTAGATGGTAGATTGTAATAGGTTACCTCCTTAGTGGAAAAATACGAGGATTTTTCAGGATGGTATATTATAATGGGTTACCTACCCAGTGGAAAAATACAAGATTTTTTTTAAAAAAAAAGACAAGATAGGGCTTGAAGGTGCACTATTCAATATATAAAAGCTCGAAGAAAGTGAGGGCTCAGAGACACGTTTAAAAGGAAATGAGGGCTCGATGGCACCCTTAAATAGAGGTAGGGTAGGAAACGCACTACCTTTGATGGTGGAGGGCTCGAAGGTGCACTCGAAAGGAAATGTGATGAGGGCTTGAAGGTGCACTCGAAGAGAAATAAGGGTAGGAAATGCACTACCTATAATGGTCGAGGGCTCAAAGGCATGCTGAAAAAAAAATGAGGCGAGGGCTCAAAGACTTGCTCAAAAGGAGGGAAGATAGGAAATGCACTACCTTTGATGGTCGAGGGCTCGAAGGAGCACTCGAAAAGAAATGAGGTGAGGGCTTAAAGGTGCACTCAAAAGGAGGCAGGATAGGAAATGCACTATCTTTTATGGTCGGGGGCTTGAAGGCGCGTTTGAAAAGAAATGAGGCGAGGGCTTGAAGGCGCACTTAAAAGGAGGTAAGATATGAAATGCATTACCTTTGATGGTTGAGGGCTCGAAGGTGCGCTCGAAAAGAGGTAAGATAGGAAATGCACTATCTCATGATGGTCGAGGGCTCAAAAGCGCACTTGAAAAGAAATAAAGTGAGGGCTTGAAGGTGCATTCAAAAGAAGGGGATAAGAAATGCACTATTTCAAGTGGCCTAATTCTCATGGGCGACCTGCTCAAGTTGAAAAATTCTCAAACGTGAAAATTTTTTAAAAACAATTTCAATGTTCGCTATTTCAAGGTGGCCTTCCACTTGATGGATTCCGTTAGAATTTTTACTAATGAAATTTACAAAACTCATTATCCAATATCTCAAAATTTAAATGATATGCATGCATCTTTACTTGTTTTGAAATATAGGCCCCCATTTCTTTTTAATCTTATTATTGTTTGATTGATGAAGACTTGCTACCTCTGATTTGGGTCATCATTATTGTTTGGCTCTCTAGCCCACTCGAGTTAGCTCATGTAAGTCTATTTCCAGATTTGGTTGCACAATTCAACCTTTATGGTGCCCATCGTGACCCATTTGCCTGCTAAATATTTTTTGACCCATCAAATAATTGGAGAGGATCATTCATTACCATTCATCTCATTGCTAAAAACATTCGGTGTCACTAGCTGAAAGGATCAACCTGTCTTTTATAAACCACAAGGCCCCCTTGTCTTGTTGTAGGAAATGTTCCTTTTTTTTTTCTTTTTTGTTTCTTTCTTTCTAGAAGGGATCGATTTTCCTTTTAAATACAATGTTGCCCCCTTGTATTGGTCATTGCCTTTAAGTGCATTCTCAACGACTTAGACAAATAATGGTTTTAAGTGACCATTCCTTCATTTATCTCCTTTCTAGTTTGGTGAAGGAATATTTGTTCAAAATGAATCTTGAAATCTTGATCTTTCATTTTAAAAAAAAATGTTTTGATGTAAATTTTGAGACAATTTGCTCTTGAATTCTTGCAACTTGTTTTTTTCTTGAAAAAAAAATATTTGCTCTTGTGTTTGAAGATATTGTCTTTGGCGAAAGTATGTCATGAGGCGACCTTCTATTTTTTATGGGTTTCCAAAATGAAGGGCTTGAGAAATAGCTCAAGGTTTTGTTTGAGAAAAGCTATCTTTGTTTAAACACTTATTTTATCAACATGAATAATAATGAATAACTTGTTCTCAATATCATGACCATAATAAAGAAGCACTCTTTGTATATTGAGAGCATTGTTTATTAACCCATGTTGCTTGCTTGCTTGATTAGGCTGAGGTTTTTAGTTACGAAATAAAAGATCATAAGACTCAAAGAGTGTTTCAGGGTTTCAAAAACTAAGGATCACTATCAGCAATTCGACTCTTTGTGTCATTCATATTTTGTTTCACTGCTCTCCTTTGATTTACTTTTTTATTGTTATGCTAGAGCATATTCATTTTATCTTGGTTTATCACTCTTTCTTATGATTTGAGCATGCCCTCTAATCATTGAGTTTCCTAGGCTCTTTTGCCTTTTCGGCTTTCTTATAGGTTTTTTTTTCATCTTTTTTCTTGAAATTTTCACTTGCCCCCAGTATGGGGTGTGATCCTAGTGGGGTTTTTTTTCATGAAAGAAAAATTATACAGGCTCAAAAAGGGACTACAAGGGATATACCTTTTAGAATCTGAAAGGAGTAACAAAGATAGCCTTTTCTCATTTCAAACGCAAGCAGTTAAGATCAATAAATTTTGGTCTCATCCAATATGATGGTTTAGTCTTTGCAAAGAGATGCATTTCATGAGTTTATGAGCAATGAATTCACTATATACCATTATTCATACATTTAAAACAACATGTCTCAAGAGTCATGGTGTGAGGATGATAGTTCATCTTCTATTCGTGCATTTTGGTTTAGAGTTTAGTCACCTCAATAAAGAAGTTGTTTGATTCATGTGTCATTCTACAAATAGAATGTCATAAATATTGTTTTAAATAAACACCAAATTATTTTTGAAATCAAAATGCAAGTTTAATTTTTCAAAACTCAAATAGGAAAACTGATTTTGGTAAAAGAGATGAATTGCGTCTATGAGGTCACGCAAGGCTGCAAAAGTGTATTTGTGAGTTCTTAGAGGGAACCTTTTTTAGGATATTTTGGTTGTAAAGACACAATGAAAGGATAAAAACAAAGACTTATACTAGCAAGGTTACATATAAAACGGCTAAATACTTAGTAATCATCGATTGGAATTTCTAAAATCTTTCAACCATCTCTCTCCTTTGAATTCCTTGATAGGGGCACCTTTCCATTAGTCAGTTAAGGTCATACATAGATCAGTCTTGGCTTAGTGACATTGTAGCTTCATCTTTAGGACTAGTGACCTTTAGATGTCTTTGTTTTGGTAGCTCTTTCTCTCGTTTTTGTAATCACATTTCACATTGTGAACCTTGGTTTTTTTTTTAGTGAAACATTTTGTTCTCAATCGAGTCAGCAACCCTTCCTAAATAGATAGCTTGTTCGATCCTCTTAGCTATAGCAACCAAGTCAAAAAAATATTATGCAAGGCTTTCAACTAGGTATTCAAAGTACAGGGCCTTAAAAGTGTTGACAAACAAATTGATCATCTTCTTTTCCAATAAAGAAAGATTAACTTGTGTGGCAATCTCACACCACTTTTTTTAGTGTATTATCTTATGGACTCCTTGTTGTCCTTTTTCATAATTTGCAAGCTTGACCTATCAAGGTCCATATCCATATTGAACTTATATTGCCTAATGAAGGTATCAACTAAGTCCTTCCATTTTTTTACCTTGATAATATCCAACCACATATACCAAGTAAAGGCAATGTCACTCAAATTGTCTTGAAAGAAATGAATCAACAGTTTCTCGTCATAGACTACCTCAGCCATTTTGTTGTAGTATGCCTTAAGATAAGTTACAGGGCATTGAGTTCCTGTATAGTTGATGAATTCTGGCACCCTAAACTTCCTAGGAATGACTACGTTAGGTACCAAACATATCTCAACAGTTTTTATATGATCATGTAGGCTATTCCCTTAAATGCCCTCAACCTTTGTTCTAAGGCAACCCATTTATCCAAGCCATCTTCTTTTCTATCTTGTTCTTTTGACATTCTTTTATTGTAAGGTAAATGGTAGATGACATTCTTATAGGATATGTTGGTTGAGCAAATTGGGAATACATAGCCTTTTGAGACACCTCATTTGCCCATAGATTTTGTGGATTTCCAAGCATAAGTTCTTGCTGAGCTGTAGATTTTACTTCTTCTAGTTTAGATCTCAAGGCATGTTCGAGTAGGCTAGTAAGCTCTGTAGCTTCTTCTCTAAGACTTTCCATCTCTTTTCGGTGTTGGGCTTCCAACTAGGCTTTTTTTTTGTTTTCCATTTATCTTTTTTTCACAGTCAAGTGTATAAGTGTGTTTCAATGGGGGACCTATATTTCACCTGGAGTGTCGTATTATGACAGGTCATAATTGTATGTTCAAACATGTATAAAGATGAATACAACATATTGGGTATGGATTTGCTTTTTAGGGGGTGACATAACGATTGCTATTCTTTAAATGTGTGGTTAGATTTGAATAAGATATTCATTGCAATGTCGAGAGGAGATCTGTTTAGCATTTTGTCATCTGAGCTTTTAGCCACATTCTAGGTGTCTTTCACTAAGCATCTAATGTTTTTGAGTAGCGGTATCTCACCGACATCCAGTCTAGAGGAGTCTTCCTCGATCATTTGCAAGGATTCAGACTTGAGTCCATGCTCAATAGTTGTTGTCTTAGGAATAGTGGTCATTATGTCACCCAAAAGCCTTGTAATAATGATGCTTACACATTTAAGCTTTATCTCAGTAAAGTTATGCAGGGATCAACCTAAAAGATAGGTTCTAATCATTAAATGCTTCAAGGTGATTTTGCTATCTAGTCTCAAAGGTCTTTCACATGCTTAGTGATCGTCCTCAAAAGGTTGATATGAGGTTTATAAGCAACATGAAGATAGAGGCCCTCAGTAATATCAGTTCAGCATATCAACCACTATCGAGCAAACAATCATGCGAGAGTTGGATAGTTTTGCGTGCCTTACCCAGGTTGAAGTCATTGGGGTGCCGTTACTCCTCCACTTATCTTAAAGTTGATACCACAAGTAAAAAATAAGATAAGTGATGCGTGAAGACCTTAGATCCATATCCTATATAAATGCATCATAAACATGAATAACTATGCATGTTAAAACAATAAAAAGACCAAAAACAAATAAAACATGATAAAATTAACATAGCCACAACAAGGAAAAAAACAGTACGACAAAAACTGTTTAGCAATAAAAAAGACAAATAGCAAAGCTTAGTCCTAAAGTCTCTAATGGAGTCGCCATTCTATCACACCCGGACATCACGGTGACCGATTAAAAATTATCTGATTGAAAAAAAAAATAGATATCTGGCTTCTTTTTCTTTTAGGGGAAAAGGTCTTGTTCAAATAGTTGCCACCTGGTATTATGGTTACTAAGAACCCTAATTGGTCAACAGAGATTCTATAATATAGGACTGGTTATACAAAAGGGAAGAAGTTATCACCCCTTAAGTGTCCTACCTAAGGCAGGCTGCATTGCTGGTTTTGTCTAAAATTGCTAAGAATTTGTTCTATTTTTATTCTTTTTATTCTTCCTTTCATGTTTCTAACTTTGGCGTCAATGAACAATTTCTACGAATATTTCCAACTCTAGCGTTGGTAAATATCGCACAAAACCAAAAATATAGTACTCTAACTCTGGCGTCAATGAATAATTTTGTAAAAATGAATTTGAAGAAGAAACTTTTTATGTCCTTTTTTTTCTTATTTATCCTTTATTATTATTTGCCCTTTTTAGATGGAAGTTAAACAAAAATATTGCACGATATATTTGCATTTAACAATAATAGTCCACAAATTAAACAAATCTATAAAAAATACAAACACAAAGAAAGGTGTGAGGGGTCCACAAATAAATCAATGAAGGCCTAAAATATTTTTGGAATTTTATGTTATTGAAAAGGGGTTCGTTATTTCAAATATCAAATTAAAATAGGCATAAAAATTATGGTCAAGGTATAAAAATTGTACTTGCCAAGCACACCCCTAGCAAACATAGTAACCAATTAATTATTTTAGCAAGAAAGGAAGGAAACTTACCTAGGCGTGTGGTTGTTGAAGGCGAAGTCGAGGGAGACTAGGAAGAAAAAGTGTTGAGGGGGGCAGCGGCTAATATAGGGTATGCTGTCCCCTTTTTTATGTTTCTCTCTTTTAGGGTTTCTGGTAATGGTCTCCTCTTGAGGTTTCTTCTTTTAGGGTTTCTCTCAAATCGTCCCCCCCTCTCTCCTTTTTTTTTTTATATGAAGATCATTATTTATAGTGCAAGAGTCCCATCACTTGCGAGAAGTAAAATCTCAATCAAACTCATTCTCTTTTTTGAAGTTCAAATTAGAATCAAATTCAAAAGCAGACAACTATCATTATCTTATGGATTATCTTGAAGAAGATAAGGATTAGCTTGAAGGTAAGGATTATGTTGAAAAAGATAAGGATTATTTTGAGGATAAGGATAGAATAACAAAGGCACATTGTAGTCCCTAGTTTTCACTGAAGTAGACAAATCATACTTTTCATCAAAATAAATATCTGATATTTTAATTTTACATTTAAACCCTATAAAATTAAATTAAAAATCAATGAGCCAAAATTGGGTTACAACAACTCATATAAATAGGAAAAAAAAGGATTAGAGCTACAAGGTTAATTTTTTCTCTAGATATATACATTGATTTCCTAGCTAGATTCTATTTATTTTGTTAATTAATTAAACTAAAAAAGGGACTTGTTTAACAAAAAAAAACACATGTAGTACATATATAGATATGGCAGTTATGAAAGAATAACATATGATCGAAGTGCACCATTATAATTTCATTTTATTCATAGCTTTGAAAATTTAGTTCCTTAATTAATTGCTAATAAAAAAAGGATTAGTACCACGAGTTTAATTATTTATGAATCGAATATTTCATGAAGAAAAAAAAAAGGTGTTGATGATCAAAAACTTAGAGACTGAACAAAATGATCTGTAGCAATCTAAAGTATTTTGTGAGGAAAGATACATTACTTTCACTATATGATTTAGCTTTTCAGTTAATAAAAAGCAAAAAAAATTACAAAGCTAAATTCTCTACCAACTTAATATTAAAAAAAAACCAACAAAGATAATTTTGGAAGGAAAAAATGCATGAGAAAAAACATTGCAGCAAATGACAATGTTTTGTGAGGAAAACTATAGCGTTTTTCCCAATAAAATAAACTAAAAAACCATTTAGAGAAATATTGTTGCAATCCATAGTATTTTATGAGAAAAACTACAACGCTTTCCTCATATAATTTACCTTTATTGTAATTATAATTCTTAACCAACTCAATATTCAACAAAAAAATTAACAAAGATAATTTTAGAAAAAATTATTAAAAAATCACATGGAAAAATACTGCAACAATTCACGGTATTTTAAAGAAAAAAAATAACAAAGCTAAATTCATAATTAGCTCAATATTAAAAAAAAATCGATAGCAATAATTTTAGAAAAAACAATAACAAAACAAACAACAAAAAAAGGAAAAAAAATCATGTTGGAAACAGTGTAGCAATTCATAATGTTTATAATGACTTGTAATTGTAATTCACAAACAACTCAATATTAAAAAAAATTGAAAAAGATAATTTGAAAAAAATTATAACAAAAAAAACCATGTGGAGAGACACTATAGCAATCCATAATGCTTTATAAGCAAACCTACAATACTTTCCCCACATGATTAAGCTTTATTATAAAGTTAAATTTTAACCAACTTAATATTAAAAAAAATAAAATCGACGAAGATAATTTAAAAAAATATATATTACAAAAAAAGAAAACATAAAAGAAACTGGAAAAAAAACCATGTGAGGAAAAACTGTATCAATCCATAGTGTTTACTGAGGAAAAAACTCGTAATTATAATTTTTAACTAGCTTAATATTTAAAAAATAAAATTGACAAAGATAATTTTAGAAAAAAACATAGCAAAAGCAAAAACAAAACATGTGGGAAAAAACACTATAGCAATCAACAATAATTTTTTAGGAAAGTTACAGTGCTTTCCTCACATATTGTAACTGTAATTTTTAACCAGCTCAATATTAAAAAATAAAATAAAAAAAGATAATTTCAGAAAAAATCATAAAAAAAACCACGCGGAAAAACATTGTAGCAATCAACAATGTTTTAAAGAAAAAAATTACAAAACTAAATTCTCAATCAGCTCCATATTAAAAAAAATCAACAAATATAATTTTAAAAAATAAAAAAATAAAATAGAAAAACTATGTGGAAAAACATTGCAGCAATTCATGGTATTTTAAAGAAAAAAATTACAAAGCAAAAATTTTAACCATGTCAATATTTAAAAAGTAAAATGAACAAAAATAATTTTGGAAAAAACAAAAGAAAAAATAAATGAAAAAAAATAAAAATTAGGAAAGTTGAAAAAAATAATAATTTTGAAAAAAAAAAGAAAAATTAACCAAAAAAAAAAGGGAAGAATTGTAATTTGCAGTAATTTAGATGCGGAGAAACAACGATTCCCCCGCTTCCTTCATAGAATTGTATAATAAAATAGGAAACACAATCCCTGAAGAAATGAAATCAGATATAAGCATGGCGCCAGTGGAATCTTTATCCGTAACTGGATATTAAATGAAGCTCTCTAGCTGGTTAATTACAAATTGATTATGGTATGAGTTCATATCGTGGCTAGAATATTGATATAATTTGATGTAATATATTGTTGTTGTTATTATTATCATCATTCATGTATCATTTTATTTTTAAATTTAAATTTTAAATCCAAGTTTAAGTTTAAACTTAAGCTTAAAAATATTAATAATAATATTGATATAAACGTATGGTTACCCACTATCCAATCACTAAATCTCATTCATGATAATATTGAAATTTTAAACATTATTAATTATAATTGCACAATATTTATTTATCATAAAAAAAAAATTATTATGTTGCTATTGGGAAAGAATGATTCAATCAATGTTCATTTAAATTGATCTTAAAATC
Source organism: Populus pruinosa (assembly GCA_026413675.1). Classification (NCBI taxonomy): domain Eukaryota; kingdom Viridiplantae; phylum Streptophyta; class Magnoliopsida; order Malpighiales; family Salicaceae; genus Populus; species Populus pruinosa. Next base: position 1,655,134 of record CM048602.1, on the reverse strand, counting down.
ATGCAAATGCGCTGTATTTCAAAAAAAATATTATTCACGTGAATTTTTTCTTAAGAAATGAACATTTTTAAACTTAATTTTACCAACACTAGAAAGCCTATTTATACATTCAATCTATAACAGGACTCTCTCATTCAAAGTACACATGACAGCATGGTCTTGTATCTAAAATTAGTTGTTTCTAATTCATAAAAAGGAGAGTGTGTGTGGAAATTAATAATATAGAGGGATCAAATGAAATACTATAAGAGTAGTCAAGGATAATAGGGTACTCTTTGCAACAATTTTGAGGGTTTGCACTAGTGGCCGCATAGTTATGGACTTGTCGTGCATATATATGCTAATAAACACAGGATTAGATAATATGATAAGTTAAATTATCATCTAATTAACCTAGACAAACCCATAATAAAACTCGATAAAGTCAAGGTAAATTCCCATACAGAATCTTATAATTTAGACCTATAACTCTAAGAAACTCAAACACGAGAGTTTTTTTTTATAATATTCAAAATTTTATTAAGAAAAAAAAACTACAAAGATAATAGCCTAACTTACATCAGATAAACTAGTAAAAAAAGAAAGTACAAAAACTATTACATGAAATAGAGGAGAGCAACAAATGAGGGAACAAACAAATCATAAAAAACCAACTTCTCCCAGCTAAACATTCTCTATATTAAGCTCTAAAGAGTTGAAATCAAGCCTCAACCATAAAGCAATACTTTGACGCACCATGGAGAAACAAATTTGAAAGTCAGGGGCAGTAACATTAAAAATAATATCATTTCGGTGAAGCCAAAGATTCCACACAATGCATGAGAAAAGAAGCTGTCATGAGAGATTCTGCTGCTTACCTTTAACCATTGAAGACCATTGGTAGCACATATCATCAATAGATTTTGGGAAAACACTGCAAAAGGCCCGATTAGAAAGCAGTTTCATCTATATATTCCAAGTGAAGTGGCAGTGAATGAAGAGGTGACTCGAAGATTCCAAGCTTTTATTACAGAAAGCGCATCTTGACTCCTGAAGAGTGAGGTAGTCATGCTGAAATAGAAAATCTCTTGTGGCTACTTTGTCTTGGACAAGGAGTCAAAGGAAAAGTTACACTTTTGGTGGGGTTAGTTTTATTCAAATAGAAGATTGGAATAGTTTGGCACCACTATAGAGTAGCTGGTTTATCATTTTGGAGTAAGATTTTACACTGAAGATGCCATCGCTATTGAGAGTCCAGATTTTCTTATCCATCTTGTGGCAGAACATTTGCTTGGATTCCAGCAAGGATGATAAAAGTGATAGTTGTTCTTGTTCAAAATGAAATAGAGGTATGTGCCATTGTAAGGACCAAAGCCAGATTCCATTACTTCATCTACCCATGTTAGCCACCAAAGCAGATTTAGAGGAAGACAAAAGATATAGCCTAGGGAAGGTTGTTTTAAGAAGGTAGTCATCAATCTAGTTGTCTAGCCAAAAGGATGTTAAACTACCATTCCCCACCATGAATTTGCAATGATTCGTGAAGACATGGTGAATGTCGGTTTGAACAATGGACATAATATCCTTTTAGATCTTGGAGGGTTGGTTGTAGAAAATTAGGATCCCATTCTCATAAGTTGGATTGTACATCGAAGAGATAATCATTTTCCATAAACTTGTACCTGGGGAAGAGAGTCTCTAAATCCATTTTAGCAGCAGAGCTCTGTTTTTCAATATAAGAGAGCCTACACCGAGGCCTCCTTGTTTTTTATCGCGTATCACTAGTCTCCATTGAATTTTACAGAAAGATCTTTGCTTGGTACATCCACACTATAAGAAACATCTTTGGATGGATGAAAGAAGCCTGCTTACCCCTTTTGGCATCTTGAATACAAACATAAAATATATAGGTAGGGAATTAAGGCCACTTTTAATGAGAGATAGACGACCAACCATGCTTAATGATCTCCCTTTCCACGTATGAAGCCTTTTACGAAACTTCTCTATCACTGGCTTCCATGTAGAGATACGAGATGTATTGGCTCCTAGTGGCATGCCAAGATAGTTGCTTGGGAGGGAGTCTGATCTGCAAAAAATAGATGTAGCCAAGCGCAAGCACAAGTGATCATCGACATTGATACCAATAATGCAGCTTTTATGGAAGTTTATATAAAGGCCTAAAGTCAAAGCAAACCATCTTAAAATTCTTTTGACTTGAACTAACTGATCAATATCTGTCGGGATGAATATTAACGTGTCATCTGTATATTGTTGATGACTGATAAAAATTCCTAATGCAAATTGCAACCCTTTGATAATATTCCCACTAGATGCTCTTTGAAAGAGAATTGAGAGACCCTCAACAGCTATGTCAAATAGAAAAGGGGAAATTGAGTCCCCTTGACGCAGTCCTCACTGAATAGAGAATTCTTTTGAAGGAGATCCATTGATCAGGACAGAGAGTTTTGATTAAGAAAGACATTCATAAATCATGGTTCTCCATTTTCTGCCAAATCCCATATAACCCATGATATCATCTAGGTAATCCCAGGAAATTAAGTCGAAGGCTTTATGGAAATCAATCTTGAAAATCAGACCTGTCATTTTTAGCCTTTTTAGATCACTCACCAGCTCATTTGCAATCATAAAGCCATCTATAATGTTGCGGTCTGCTATAAACGCTAATTGGTTAATGCTAATGATATCTTGCATAATAGTTTTCAGTCTAGATGTAAGGATTTTAGCAACGATCTTGTAGATACCATGAATCATGTTGATGGGCCGAAAATATTTAAACTCGATGGGTTCTACTGTCTTGGAGAGGAGAGTTACGTAGGTTGTATTGATTCCTTTAGGCAGCCTTCCTATTTTGAAGAAGCTTAAGACTATATCAAGGATGTCTTGATCAATGAAATCTCATGCTAATCTGTAGAATTTGAAGTTGAAACCATCTGGTCCAGGACATTTTGACCCATCACAATCCCATACACTACGCTTCACTTCTTCCATTGTGATTTCCTGCTCCAGCCATTCTTTAGAGAAGCATTTGAAACCCAAGAGAGAAAAAGGAAATGAACTCAAAAGAGTGTTTAATGGCATACAGGTGAAGGTCATGGAGAAGGGGTAATCATGCATGCAAATGTGAAGCCAAGAATTTTTTCTATTCTAGACTAAAAAATAAATTTTCAAGATTAATCATTGACTAGTATATATAAATTTTTCAAATTAACTATCAAACTCGTTCATTACAACTATTGATTAAAATTTCTTTTAGAAAAAAAAAAAAGAACACATACTTGTATTTTATTCTTGGTGTCACACGTGTGCAGTGCCGCGGTGATCGTCCTCCACACTCAATTGTGTGTGTATCTGGAAAATATGGGGAGACAGAATTTTTGTCTTTTATTAGTGAAAATAAAATAGAAATCGTTACCTAGTATTTTGGTTATTAGAAACCCCAACTAGTTTTAGAAATTGAGTACGAAAACTAATTGCATAAAGGGAAGGTATCGGCATCCCAAATACGTTCTACTTAAGATAAACTGTATTGTTTTATTGTCTGATAAAAATTTAAGATCTTGTCATGCTTTTTTAATTGTTGATCCGTCTATAGTTCAAGAAAATCCCTTCTTAGTAAGAAGGTTCTTAACTTATGAGGCAAAGCCTAATTGTTCTAATGTTTATAAAAGAAAATTATATTTTTAATATCAGGAGTATATTTTTATAAATTTATAATCCATGATACTAAGAAAAAAATATTTTTTGGAATTTTTAAAATATTGATAAAGTTCTCATAACTTTAATAAACTAGTTATTAAAACCAAAATGCATACCAAAATATGTTTTTTGAAGTTTTTTTTATTGTATGAAAATATAATGTAAATTTTTCTTTGAAAGACTTGGCTGTATACATGAAAACAAAAATAATTTTTTTAAAGTTTTGATAAAACTAAATATTTTAATATTGGATTTATATCTTTACTATATAAAAATACATATCGATGTTAATCAACTTAGCATAGAAAAATACACAAAAAAATTATAATTTTTTTAAAATAATTTTTTAAATATATTTTTTTTGAACTAGGCTAACCTGATTTAATAAAAAACCTAATTCAAATTCAACCCAAAATAAAATTAGACCAAGACCCACCTAACAGAAGAAACTTGTTGGGGCTGTACTCAACCGTGTCGCATAGATTGGGCTGATGTTCCACCTAAAAAACCAAATAACGAATTATAATTAGATGGTTACTATGCATTTGCTAACGTGAATTGCTCGTTCTGTAAGCAAATGAAGACGAACCAAAAATGGACAGTAGAGGGCGAGAAAGGTTACCTGGAATGAGGAAGCGTGGTTGCTGTCTCCGGTGGTTTGTGGTGGCGGCAGCGGTGGTTGAGGCGGCGGTCTTTCTTTTTCTCCCCTCTGCTTCACTGTGCTGTTTTCTTCCTCTGTTTTTCGTTCTCTTTGTCAACAAGGTTTCTTCCCTCTCTACAGTGGATGTGTGGCCTCCCTCCTGTTAGCAGTGGATCACAGTGGTGGGGGAGGGGCACGATGGCAGCTGCTGCGGTTTGTTCTTCTTCCTCGTGTGTGCTGCCTCTGTCAACAACGTCCTTCTCTCTCTGCCATGGCTGTGCTGCTGACAGCTCACGGCGCTGGTGGCAATAGGGGAACTGGGGGAGATGCTTGGTTGGTGGTTCTCCTTCCCTTCTCAGCGTTGTCCTCTGTTTCTAGCCTTCTTTTTTCCTCTTATCTGTCTTCAAAATCTTCTTCCCCACCCCCGGTTTGTTTTCCTTCTCTATTTGGTTCTGTTTCTTCCCTCTCTATCACTGCTCTGCTCCCCTCTTCTTCCCCCCTTCTCTTCCTTTTTTCTTCTGTTTTGCCCGAGCTTCACTCCTCTCAAAAACAAACTCTCCCCCTCTGTTTTGTGTTCTCCCCCAGTCGCCCCTGGTTTCCTTCTTCTTTATTCTTTTCTTCCCCCCCCCCCCCCTCCTCCCTTCTTGTAGCTCGCTCCCCTATGGGTAGTTGAGGAGAGGTTAGCCATACCCTGTATAAGCACAGGGCATGATGGTCGGGGTATGGGTATTCTGCTTTTCATCATGGTGGGGGCATGGGTCTCCAGTTTTTTCATTAATGACGGGATAGGTTGTGTAAGTAGTTAGAGATAGAAAGGGAAAGGATGAGTGGGAAAAAAAAATTTAAAATCTTCTTTATTTTTGCCTTTACATGCATAGAAAAAAAGGAAAATAGTAACATTTAAAACGGTATTGTTTTATAACTTTTTAAAAAAATATATAATTTAAAAGAATCTAAAATTAGATTATAATACTTAAAAGTAATGATTTCATTTAAAGAGTTGATAATTAATATTATAGTTATTACAAACTTAATTGTTTAATAAAAATTATAAAATATAGGATTAATTATATAAAAAATAAAGATATTATCGCTCTTTAAATATGAGAATAAATTGCTGATAATTATAAATAAATAGAGAAAAATAAGTTATTGATATTTGTATCATTAATGAAAAAATTATGCTTGTGATTAGTTGTTATGCCTCTATGTTATTGGTTTAGGCTGGTAGATTCCCTTCTACAGGGGATTGTTTTTGTATATTGATAAGGAGTAATATTTTTTATAATAATCAAGTTGAAAAGAGTAGGACACCATATTAATTGTATTTAAACTTGTAACTTTGCATTGTTATGTATGCTAATTTATGAATTTTCTGTAAGTGTAGTGAGCTCAAAAATATTTTGAGAATCGAAAGATGGGGGGTGTCACGGGGTAATTTTTCGCTATGCGAATAAACTTGTGCAGCAGCCTAGTCCCTCGCTAGACTCAGCCTTCCCTCATCTATCCACTCGTGTTTGCTTATTAACTAAGTGTTTCCCTCACCCGAGAGGTTTCCTCACTTTCTCATGTTAAAAGACAAGCGGAATACACAAGTAGAATTACTTTTCACCGAGCACACCAAGAATACAAGAATACCTCTCAACCTTTATTTATCTCATCAACAAAGGATTACACAACGTGTGCTATGTATAGAATTCGCATGCTACACCATATGTTATTTCATCTCTATGCATTCTATTCTCTACGTATTCTCTCTATACAATAAAGAGTTACAATCAATATATATAGCCAAATATGTGAGCTGCAGGGCACCCCCCTATGATCCCCATATTTTAAGACATAGTGGGGCACTTACTCCCCCATGATCTCCATGATCTTTAGTGGCTCATCCATATCCCTATATTTCCAGGATATAGTGGAGAACTTCCTCCCCAATGTGCTTCATGATTTCAACAACTTGGAAACACCCCAGTTATGCTCCCACTTTCTGCATGCTTGCTTGGCAGCCCCATCTGCCAGCTCTAGCTTCATCTGTTGTTGAATCACCCACATGCCCTGGACAGTCCTTCGTCCAAGTTTTAGATCTTGCCAAGTCAAGCCCCTGACTTGCGCAAGCTATTGTGCGCTGCTGAGTGCGCACCCTAGGTACCAAGCTACCAAATCCTGCGATGCCAAATCCGCATCTGCGTGCAGGCCCCCAATGTCTGCGCTGCCGATCTGTGTGCAAAATGCCATTTCCTGCGCTGCTGAATTCCCATCTGCGTGCAGGTTCCCAGTGTCTGCGCTGCTAAATTCCTTAACAGCCCCAATTCTCGCTAGCCTATACTCCTGACGAGTTTTCCCATCTTGGCTTGGACATTCCATCGTCAAGCCCATGTTCATCAACAATCTGTGCGTTGCATTTCTCGACAGCCCCAGTTCTCGCCAGCCTATGCCCTGAATGAGATTTCCTGTCTGGCTTGGACAATCCAATCACCAAGCCCATGTTTGCCAACATCCTGCGCTCCCGCATTTCTAGACAGCCCCAGTTCTCGCTAGTGTATGCCCTAGATGAGTTTTCCTGTTTAGCTTGGGCATTCCCATCGCCTAACCCAACATTCTGCACTGCTGATTTTCCTCCTTGACAAACCTATAGCTGTATAAATTTACGCTGCTGATTTATCCCATCGTTGGTATAGCTGCCAACACCCTTAGTCCTGGTATTGGACAGCATGACTAGGTGTGCACCCGTGCACATTTAACACTGTAACAGGAGAATCCATTTGGATTGCCATGTAAACGGTGTTTATGAAAAAAATAAAATAGGACACTAGTCTGGTTGGGCTGGTCTAGTCATAAAATTAACAGATTTCTATTCGGCCAAGCCTAAGCTGACAGATTTCTGTTCCAATAATGGACACAATTCTATAAGTCTAGGCCTGACCTAAAAAGAGAGTTTTATTTTTTACTTTTATTGTACCTCAGGGCATATTTTATATTCATAAACAAATCCTCATGCTTGGGCCAAGCCTAGGTTTCAGGCACTGGAAGTTCGATGCTTGGGCCAACTCTTAAGCCGAGTCACGACGCCTTCCAAGCGCCAACAACCAGCACTGAGGCTGGGCAGCACTGGGCAGGCACCTCCCCAGCGTTTTGGTGGCCCAAAGCCTCCCCAGGCAACCCAAACACAGGGATTTTTAACCCGTCTTCACGCGGAATGTCCAATCTCGTCCCAAGGAAACACCTCAATATTTTCTCATTTCCCAGGACTATGCATCGCACAATTTTTCTGCGTACATAATTTATAATATGCGGAGCATGTCTGCTAATTGTAGCACCACTTGGTGTGTTGAAATATTTTCTACACCTAGTCTCTGCATCTACATGCAAGCATGGCACATACCAGACAGCTCTAAAATCGAACTTCTTGTTGCTGAGCCGTTGTAACTGTACCTTTCCCTATCTTTGGTACTCTGTTTCCAGAAAACCTTCTCTGTTTCTTGGAAATTAAAATTCAAGAAATGGCCACCATCTATCCATCGAATCAATTTCCAGAATTACGTGTATATGTTAAGTGGGTTTTAATTTATTTTGAATAGAAAGTACACTAGAGTATGGGAGGCAGACTCACAAGGAAGGTTCCATTCATTTGGATGTTGCTGTTGGGATATTGCTATTATTGAGCAACGTCTGCAGACTACCCTAAAAAAAGGTTGTTATTGTTAATGAGAGTTACACCAACCAGTAACAAACGCAAGCAATCATTAATGGACAACACCAACTATTAACTTTGACAATAAAAGAGCTGAAGTTTTGGTATCATTTTTGCTTATAAATAGACACCGAGAAAGAGTAACAAAATTTGAGCACGAGAGTTATGAGAATATAAAGAGAATAAAAAAAAAAGAAAGGCTATCATTAACAACAACTTTATTATCATGTGCAATAGTGTAAGAGAGTTGGGAATAGAGTTTGAGTTAAGTGATCCTCCTCCTTTATCCTCCTCTATGTATTTTGTAACCTATTCTCTATATCTCTAATAAGCCTAAACTCGGGTCAAATTCGGTTGACTTGGTTAAACTTGAACAACTCGGATCGAGTCTACAAGTTTGACAAACTCTTCAAATCTCTATTTATTTGTTAATTGTTAAAATACGCCTATTGATCTTTGTGTTCATATCAAACTGTAGTAGTGGTAGGAATCCACCCTAGATGGTGATCCCCATTTCCTTGAACGGTGGATGCTAAGCCCATCACCATCAAGATCAAGATTGTAGTAGACCAAACCATTACTAACCAGGGTGCTCAGATCAGAGACATCCAGAGCATTATAGGCACTATGGCACTAGAACTAGCTCTACACAAACTCTCACCTAACACGGGTAGCTCTAGTCAGGGCAGAGAGAAGCAGGTCTCAGGCATGGAAGGATATGAATCCAGGCACAGGAGCTCTCAAGAAAAGAGAATACCTTTATACAAGATACACAAACCAAAACATTTCTTTCCCATCTTCAATGGTGAAGATGTACATCGCTGACTATAAAATGTGCTTAGCATTTCAAGATTGAAGAAATTGCCAACACTAACAAGTTGAGAATCGCTTCCTATTACTTAGAGGGCATTGCACTGTACTAGCACCAGAACTTCTTGAGAAGTGTAGAAAACCAAATAGCCACTTGGGAGGAGTGTGTGGAGGCAATCAGCTATCGATTTGGAGCGCAGCAGGACCCCTTGGAGGAATTAATAGAGCTCAAACAACGAGGGAATCTGGAAGAATATATCCAAGATTTTGATATTCTGTGAAACAAGGCAGAAATCAATGAAAAAGAATCGCTGGTCATATTCCTGGGAGGATTGGAGTTATAGATCAAAAACACGGTAAAAATGTTTGAACCCAAGACTCTTTAACATGCTTATAACTTAGCCAGGTTACAAGCCAACACTCTCTCCTACAAGAAATTTTCCAATCCCCAAAACGTTACTCTCCACCTATTATGACCAGCCAACCACACCTTCCCACAACCCTAAACTCCACACAGAGTCCAACGACCATGCATAATACCCCCATCAAACCAAATCCAGCTGCATGTCATAATAATCCTTCCACCTCCACTTACAAGAATTGCACTAAACCAAATCTCTAAAAAACCAAGAATTTGAGGAAAGGAGGCTTAAGGGGTTATGTTTTTGGTGTGATGATAAGTTCGTTCCTGGCCATAGATGTAGATGTAAAAGGTTGTGTTCCTTAAGTATAATTGAAGAAGAGGATGGAGTCACTACATAAGAGCCAACTAGAGATGACCTCTAGGCGAGAGAGCTCTCACCCCACATCTCCCTAGACGAATTGGAAGGTATTGTGGGGCTCAACACAATGAAGGTCAATGGTAGATTGGACAGAACCACTATTGGACAGAACCACTATGAGTATTCTAATAGACTTAGGAAGTACTCACAACTTCCTCAACGCTGAGTTGGCACTCAAACTTCAATTCCATTTGACCGCCATTAAACCTATGATGGTGCAAGCAGCTCATGCAAGGGCCTAAGGTGGATGATGCAGGGGATAAGCTTTGTGGCTGATGTATTCATCATAGATCTAAGTAATTGTGAGATGGTGTTAGGTATACAATGGCTATCACTACTGGGGGACATATTGTGCAACTACAAACATTTGTGGATGTCATTCAACTGGCAAGGGAAAAGGGTTTTGCTAAAGGGTGAAAACCCATCAAAACTACAATATATTAAATTGGAGCATCTTAGTTCTCAAGTAGGGAGTCATGGCCAATTAGAGGGGTACCATTTATGTAACTTACAGATGATAGAAGAGGTGGAGGAAGGGACCATTCCCATCCCCACTACACTTGGGTGAATGATCACCTTAACAGGAAAGGGTAGGTGGTAGTAGGGAAGGATCCTGAACTGCGGGACAAGCTCATATCTATGTTCCATAATTCAGCTGTAGGGGGGCATTCAGGCATGACAGTAACTGCTAAAACCATTAGAGGATTATTTTATTGGAAGGGTCAACAGAAGCATATTAGGCAAATCATCAGGGAATGTAATGTTTGTCAGAGGAACAAACATGGGAACATGGCAAGCCCTGGACTCCTATAACTATTACCCATTCCTTCAGCTCCTTTCATTGACATCAACATGGATTTTATCAAAGGACTTCTAGAATCCAAAGGGAAGGATGTGATATTGGTTGTTGTGGATCGTTTCAGCAAATACACCCACTGCATGGCCCTCAGTAATCTTTATTCTGCTTTAGGGATGGCCAAAATATTTATGAACAATGTCTATAAGCTACACGGGTTACCAGCTTCTAAAACCAATGACAGGGATCTTGTTTTCCTGAGCAGGTTTTGGAAAGAGTTATTCACTAGCCAAGGCATCAACCTTAACTACTTCTCAGCCTTCCATCCACAAACGAACGGCCAAACAGAAATTGTTAACAAATGCATTGAACAGTACTTACGATGCATGATGAGTGAGTGCCCAAATCAGTGGGTAAAGTGGTTACCCTTAGCTGAATGGTGGTACAGTACTAACTACCACTTAGTTACCAAGATGACCCCTTATCAAGTATTATATGGGGTTCCTCTACCCCTGCACATTCCCTACCTTCCTAAGGATTCTGCTGTGGAATCAGTCGATGAGTATTTATCAGCTAAAGAAGAAGTCATAAAGAGAGTCAGGGAGCATCTCCTAGCAGCCCATGATAGGATGACTATGATGGCTAACATGAAAAGAAGTGATCACAGTTTTGAAATAAATGACTGTATTCCTCAAACTCCAACCATGCAGGCAACAGTCAATGGCATGCAGGTTATCACAAGAGTTAGCAGTTAAGTATTATGGGCCTTACCAGGTAATTGCCAAGATTGGCAGCGTGGCTTATAAGCTTGATCTACATCTTTCGACTTATATTCATCTAGTGTTCCACATCTCTCAGCTTAAAAAACATAAGGGTAATCGCATAGTGCAGGGCGCTCCTCCTATGATACCTCAAACAGCTGCCCTACAACCACGAAACGTTTTAGATAGATGTATGGTTCAACATCAAAATTAAGCAAAAACTCAAGTGTTGATTTCCATTATTCAATCTTAAGGACAAGGTTGGTTTTAAGGAGGGCCAATTGTTACTAGCTGAAGATGAATGGAAATAGGAGGAAGAACAAAATCCTATCACGAATTCAAAAATATAGTAGCCGTTATATAACCTATACGCACCGTTTCATTCCATAAAATACTGCATGGCAGTTAAGCACGCAGCCTGCGTGCTGAAGGTTCTCAGAACCATTTAGAAGGTAGTTAGTCTATATAAAGCTACGTGTATGTTAACAGAAAAAAACAAGAAATATAATGAAAGCATGAATTCCTTTATTTCAGGTAAATACTATCAGTGTGTTGTTGGTGTGGTATCAACGGCCTCTCAATTAATTACAACCCTATAATCTCTACCTCCTCCATAGCCACCACTGGATATCATCCAGTTCTCGGTTCTCTTACTATCTTCCATGTAACATAAAGTTTCTCAACAGCTAAGGCTTACCGAGTTGAAGACTTGGGCAGCTATTCATGATTGACTTCGATGTTGCATTATATTTACCAAATTACCATTTCTTTTCTTTTAAATCTAAGTTCTGCCACTAACTACAAAGATCAAAGTCACCACTAGTATTCAACTTTTTATCTATACTTATTGGTGGTGACCCTGGGGGGAGGGGTGGGTTTTTAATTACTTTTTAAGTTTTAATTTATTTTTTTAATTGTTTTAATGTTCTAAATTTCTAATTTTAAAAATAAAATTTAAAAAATAAAATATATATTATTTTAATACATTTCAAAATTAAAAACATTTTAAAAAATAAGATTTATCATATTATTAAACAACCACTAAACCCCACACTAGGTTATTATTTACTACTTAACTAAAAATGTTAATATATAATTAGTTAAAATATTTAATTTATAATTTTATGATTTTATGATTCATGTTTACGATTCGAGTTTATATTATATATTCTGTATTGTGTTAAAAAAATATTTTTGATACCCTTGACAGAAAGGATGGATAAAAGGAAAGTTCAACTGAAAGGTATGGCAAGGAATTTTTATATATGAAGTAATATAGATTATAATTTTGCATGCTAAAGCTAATTTTTATATGAAGCAATCATCTTGGATTCAATTCTTTAAACCTAGTTTTATACAAACTTGCATGGATCTATTAATAAATAGAGAGTGTGTAGCATATTGGATACATTAAATAGCCTAATTCTGATCTGATTTACTTTTATAATAAGCCAAAATCTCTTTCTATTTCTGTCTTGTCCTTTAATGTAACTTTCGTTGTTGTTGCTGCAGTTGAAAATTAAAGTAGAATTATTCCAAAAGGAAAGGAGAGAACAAGTACTAATTTACTTTCTTCTTTTTTGCGTGCCTATTTTAGAAGCAAGAATGTGAATCATACAAAATCATATATGATATTTAGAAAGTTAATATAAAATCATATAATTTTTAGAGTCTCGTATGTTAGCAATCATATCCCATATTGAATCAATATAAAAAATATAAACATATTGAATGAATATAAAAAATATAAATGAATATAAAAAATTATTCAATGGACCACACATTACAAGACTTTGAGTTTTTCAGCTATTTAACTTAATATAAAACTTTGCAAGGCTTAAGTTTTTTAATGACTAAGCAAATAAAGTAAAGAGGGAAGTATTAAAAATTAATATATTAGATTCCGTCATTGTTAGATTTTTATAAAAGAAGTAAATAGAAATTTTAGCTTCATTAATTATATTCTCATAATAGTTTCACTTTATAAACTAAAAGAGATCCTAATTTACCTTTCTCTTTTTAACATGGAACCATTCTTTCAAGGATTGTATATAAAGGGTTCTCAAACTACAAGCTAGGTTGTGTCTTTATTGTCATCTCTCCCAAAACAAGTTTCCTTGTTGACATTGATTTTAGCAAGAGCTAGGTAGAGGAGCATTTCGATCATTTCCATCACAAAAAGGTATGATATACAAACAGTTCTCTTTGAGTGCTTACTGCTTACTTCCTCATATGTCTTATAGCCAGTAAAATAGTGACTATACAAAGAGAGAAAGAAAACAACCAACAAAGTATCATGTACTCCACAAAACATGACAGTACTAAACATGATTTCACCCAACAATTTAATTAGCTTTGAGTTGAGATTGTTAATGATTACTTACATAATTTTATGTAGAGAGAAAATATGGATTCTGAGATGATACAGGAGAGACCTTATATAGCAGCCATGAAAGGAAAATGGCAACACATGAGTGACTACTATAAGGAAAATTCCGAGTATTTGTTCTCTCCAGTTACTCTCTCTTCAGATACTGGATTTCATCTAGCTGTGCACAGCAACGAAGAGCAACCACTTAAAGATTTACTTGGAATCATGGGGGGAAGAGAATTCTTTTTACCGGAGACACGAAACAAGTTTGGAAATACGGTTCTTCACGAGGAAACCATCTATTGGAATTATGAGGCTGTAAGATTCTTGGTAGAATGTTGTCCAGACCTAATTTCTATTACAAATAAGTACGGTGAAACCCCACATGTATACAGCTGCTGGATTTGGTGAGGCAGAAATAGTGAAGTTTTTAATAGCGACCAAACCAGAAGAATGCGTGGATTGTAATGGCCGCATATTATCATTTCACCGCCAGCGATCGAATGATGGCCAGTCCATCCTCGGCGCTGCTATCATAGGGCAACACTTTGGTAATAATTATTCCTCTCTTTATATAATTCTCAATTTTAAAAGGTATACAAATATATATAAGACATTGTATAATTTTTCTATTCCTAATTTCATGAATGCAGAAACAGCTTTACTGCTGCTAGAACTGGATGAATCGCTCCACAACTTGGAGGACAAAATGGGCTGAACGGCCCTGCAACTTCTAGCCGAAATGCCAACTGGTTTTGAGAGTGGATATCTCATGGGCATATGTGAAAGACTCATCTACAGTTGTATGCCTACTCCAACCACATTGTTAGAGCTTGCAATATTGCCTACATGCATAGTCTTGATCGAATACCATGGACATATACAAATACATACATACATACATATACATATACATATATATGTATATGCATATAATTAATTTGAACTCTAAATTATGTTGCAGGCCTTCGTGTTATACGTCATCACGAGGTAAAATCACAGGTACAAACTTGGTGTGGGCCAATGAAAGATCTCGAGAGCGGTACCCTCCACGGCAACCATTTAAAGGTCGCCAAAGGTATTGGACACAATCTCTGTACTTCTCAATTTTGAATTTTGAATACATTTCATTCATGTTGAAATTTAGGAATTATAATATTAGGACATTCAAGCATTCAAACACATTAATTTACATGGTTTAACAATTTACCTATTCCACGGAGCTATTGGTTTATATTAATCAAGCTCAAAACCAATACAAACAACAAAACGAGGAGAAGAAAAACTTCTCAACTCAACTCAACTCACACTCTAAGCTCTCTCTATGTTTCTCTCTATTTCATGGTTATATCAGCTATCAATTGCATCCTCTATTTATAGCTGATATGGGAGACAATCTTCTCCCTTTGTTCAACAATGGTGGGCAACATATTCTTTGGTTAGGCACCCACCATTTAACTCTAACCATGTCAAGCATGGCTGCCACCAACCATGGCTACCAATCATATTGTGTCCACACATAACAATCTCCCACTTAGACACAAATGGCGCTAGATCTGTCTTTTAATCTTTAAGACCAACTAAAGCTTTACACAGCTTCAGTTTATCAAGAGTAACTCCTTTGTTTAACATGTCAGCTAGATTCTTACTTTCACAGATCTTTTCAAGTAATAGTTGTTCATCGTCGGGCAATTGCCGGATGAAAGTGAAATGCTGGATTCTTGGCAAGGAAGATTGCACTCTGACTGTCACTATACAAAGTACCCTTTCCATGCATCTTGCCCAATTCTTGTAGGAAACTCTGTAGCCAAACTATCTCTTTTGCAGACTCTGAAATTGCAACATATTCAGCTTCTGTCGTTGAAAGAGCAACTATCTTTTGTAAGGTAGAACTCCAAGAAACAACAGTGCCTCCTAGAGTGTATATATAACCTATAATACTCTTTCTGCTATCAACATCTCCTGCTAGATCAGCATCTACAAAGCCTTCAAGTTTCAAACCGCCAGTTGTAAAAGTAAGACATGTCTCTGATGAGCCTTTTAAGTACCTCATGATCCATTTCACTACCTCCCAATGCTACTTTCTAGGATTGCTCATATATCGGCTTACAGCTCCCACTACATGGGCAATGTCTGGTCTAGTATAGACCATAGCATACATCAAAGAGCCGATCGCTGAGGCGTATGGAATTTGATCCATGTATCCAAGTTCTAGCTCAGTTTTTAGTGACTAGTCTCTCCTAAGCTTGAAATGATTCCCCAGAGGTGTACATACTAGCTTAGTATTATCCATACTAAACCTGCTAAGAGCCTTCTTGACATACTTTATCTGTGAAAGCTTTAGTATGCCTTTGTCTTTGTCTGTGATGATTCTCATGCCAAGTATTTGTTTAGCAGCTCCTAGATCCTTCATTTCAAACTGTTTTGACAACTGTTGCTTTAGCTTGTTTATCTTTTCCATACTGGATCCTGCAATTAACATATCATTCACATATAGTAGTAGAATGATATAGGAGTTGTCGAAATGTTTGACATAGCAACAATGATCAGCCTGACATTTTGTGTATCCCGTACTACACATGAAGTTATCAAACTTCTTGTACCACTGTCTTGGAGCTTGCTTCAAACCATATAGGCTCTTTTTAGCTTGCAAACTTGACTCTCCTTTCCTGGTATTGCAAACCCCTTTGGTTGTTGCATGTAAATGTCTTCCTCCAATTCACCGTGAAGAAATGTTGTTTTTACATCTAATTGTTCAAGATGTATTTTTTCTGCAGCTACTATCCCTAGAACAACTCTGATTGTTGTAAGCTTCACAACTGGGGAAAATATCTCAGAATAGTCGATCCCTTTCTTTTGTTGAAACCCTTTTACAACAAGTCTTGCTTTGAACCATTTGTTTCTGTCATGCTCAGTCTTTACTCTGTAAACCCATTTGTTTTGCAAAGCCTTCTTTCCTTCAGGCAGTGTGGTTAACTCCCAAGTCTTGTTCTTCAATAATGACTCCATCTCGTCCGTGATGGCTAACTCCTACTTGCTCGAGTTTCCATCTTGTAAGGATTCTTCATAAGTTAATGGTTCACTACCATCTGTTAGCAAGATATAATTCAGTAGAAGTGTGAATCGCTGTGGAGGCTTTATAGTCCTTGAAGACCTGCGAACAACTGGTTCACTTGACTCTACATTGTCTTGTGTAGAAGTGGTGGGTATTGATGTGCTTGAACTTTCTTGTAAGGACTCTTGAATGGTAACATTGGGAAGCCCTTCTAATTGTATGAATTTAGATTTTTATGAACTCGTATCTAAATCAGTTATCTCTGGTTCTGTACTTGATCTGTCTTTCTACAAAACTTTCTCATTGAAGATCACGTTCCTGCTTCTGATAATCTTCCTGTTCTAATCATCTCAAAACCGAAATCCAAATTCTTCATCTCCATAGCCAATAAAGAAACATTTCTTTGATTTGGCATCCAGCTTGTTGCGAGCATCAGAATCTACATGTACATAGGAAACACACCCAAAGACCTTTAGATAAGAAAGGTGTACTTCTTTTCCTCTCCAGACTTCCTTAGGTAGTCTGAACTCCAAAGGAACTGATGGTCCATGGTTAATCAAGTAAACTGCAGTATGAACTGCATCAGCCTAAAATGTTTGTGGTAACCCAGAATGCAACCTCATGCTTCTAGCTCGTTCATTGATGGTTCTATTCATCCGTTCAGCAATGCCATTCTGTTGTGGTGTGCTTGGAACTGTCTTTTCCATTCTGATACCGTTGACAACGCAATACTCCTTGAAACCTCCATCAATGTATTCTCCTCCATTATCAGATCGAGTTGGTTTGTATTAATTAAGCTCAAAAGCAATACAAACAACACAAGGAGGAGGAGAAAAAACTTCAGTCAATATGACCACAAGATCAGCATATAAATCACGCAATGGTTTTGGCTCGTGGAAAGAAAACCGGCACCCTATATATGACCACAAGATCAACATAATTGCCTCTACTGAAGTATAAAATCAGGCACAGCTATGGCATTGCAGACTCAGCCATATGAGTCAAAAGGGGATGAAGATACTTCAGTCAAAGGGAAAGCTACCAGAGTTAAAAAAATGTTGATCTAGACATTTGTGAAAGCTATGTTCTCAAAAAAGAGAAGAAACTCAGTTTTTTAAAGTTTGGCAGGACCTTAAGACCAAGAAAGTTAGAACTGGTGCACACAGATTTATGGGGACCAGCTCTAGTAGCATCTCTTGGAGGTTCTCGGTACTATGTGACTTTTATTGATGATTTCAACAAAAAGGTATGGGTCTACTTTTTGAAAAATAAATTTGATGTGTTTGACACATTCAAGAAATGGAAGGCTATAGTTGAGACTGAATCAGGTTTGAAGTTGAAATCCTTATGATCTGATAATAGAGGAGAATACATTGATGGAGGTTTCAAGGAGTATTGCGTTGTCAACGGTATCAGAATGGAAAAGACAGTTCCAGGCACACCACAACAGAATGGCATTGCTGAACGGATGAATAGAACCATCAATGAACGAGCTAGAAGCATGAGGTTGCATTCTAGGTTACTGCTTGACCGCTTTTTATGATCGGCTTGTTTTAACTCGCAAGTGCACGAGTGTGCGATGTAGCAATTAACTCGGTAAGATCGAGGTCATATCCATAGAGAGCTAGATCTGGAAATTAAGCTAAGTAACAAAAAAAAAACTCAAGAGAAATTAAATTAACAATAACTTGGTTGAAAATAATTGATGGATTTGTTTTCAAAGATAAAAAAAAATGTAAATAGATTTTAAATGACAAGAAAAGTAAGTCTTGGTCCAAATCAATTTTAATGGTGATGTATTGGTGATTTCTTCAACATATATAAGATAACTCAACCTAATCTCAACGATGGTGATATTAGATCGGAAGATATTACAATGAAGATTAGAAAGATGAAGATTGATTATTGCTTAAGAATGAACAAGTACTTTTATATTAAGTAAGACATTGAATCAAGCAATCTCTATACCAAAACTAAAGTTTGTGCATAAAAATTCAAGATTATAACATTACCTAAATGATTTCTAAAATTTCTTTACAATAATAAATCATTCATGAAGAAAATAAGAAGATAAACATTAAGATTCATTCATATCCTAAAGAACTCACCTCAATCACCATTATCCTTGATTTGGATCCAAGAAAGAGTTTAGCCAACCATGATTATATATAAGAACACTTCAATAAACATGAAAGAACTTGAATCCAACTGAAAAAAATAAGTTTTACAAACTAAAGAACCGAAATCTATAAAGAAGAACACAATACAATTTCAGAAAAAATTCGGACACAAATCTGACTCTAACTTTGGACAGCAATTCGACCCTCTTAGAAGCTTTTTTTGGAGAAGTCTATTAGAGACATATTTATAGGCAATTCTGTCACCTTTCCAGATCATTAAAGAACAGCTCATTTGGACACCTGAGTCAAAAGTTATGGGCAAAACACCGAAAGGTATTCTGAAAAATCAAATCAAGACAGCTTTACAACTACTTTGGTGCACGTTTTTCTTCCTCATTTATGAGGTGTCTCCTTCTTCTTTTTGACCCAAAATAATGTTAAAATATCCCCTCCAGCTTTCCATCCATGTGCTTGCCTTCTTGGATCAATGGATTACCCAAAATAAATCAATTGTTATTTGTTGTGTGGACATGTAAGATCATGGATTGCGTTTGGGTTGATTTGAAGGTTGATTTGGGGTTGATTTAGGGCTGATTTGGGGCTGATTTTTGGGCTGAATTTGAGCATCAAATAAGTATACAAATGTACTTATTATTTGGGCTAAGATTGACATTGAAACCTTGAGTGTTTAATGGTTGAAGTTTGCACACAACATAAGGCAAGTTTGGGCTTGAAATAAATCATATGATATTCTTTTCTAGAATTGGAATAGAATTGATTTTTGGGACAAATTTAGAGCACTTATTTGAACCAAGATTTGCTTCAATCTTCAACTAAATGTCTCTTCAATTCTTTGTTTTGAATTCCGACATTGAATTTTCTGAATTAATTCATTTAAGCTCCAAAAACCTATCGAAACATTAAAACAAACTTCATTACTAAAAAACACATCAATTATTATAAAAACAACCAAATAAAAACAATAAATACATATGTAAAACAAGAGACTTAATGACACTTTTGATGCACAATCACACCCCCCACTTTTAACTCTCTTAGGGGTAGTTAATTTTTGAATGACTTCCACTTTTAACTTATCTACCTTTATCCCTTTTGAAGAGACAATGTGACCTAAAACAATGCCATGTGTCACCATAAAATGACACTTCTCCCAATTGAGTACAAGATTGCTCTCTTCACACCTTTCAAGAACTTTTTCTAGATTCATTAGACACAACTCATAAGAATCCCCATAAACTGAAAAATCATCCATGAAAACTTCCAAAAAAATTTCCACCATGTCACTAAAGATACTCATCATACACCTTTGAAAAGTGGCTGGTGCATTACACAAACCAAATGGCATTCTTCTATAAGCATAAGTACCAAAAGGACAAGTGAAAGTGGTTTTTTCTTGGTCTTCTAAAGAAATCTCAATTTGGTTGTAACCTGAGTATCCATCCAGAAAACAATAGAAAGCTCTTCCAGCTACTCTTTCAAGCACTTGGTCTAAAAATGGAAGCGGAAAATGGTCCTTCCTAGTCACCATGTTCAATTTACGATAATCAATGCACATACGCCATCCAGTTTGGATTCTAGTTGGTACTAACTCATTATTTTCATTCTTCACTACCGTGACTCCAGATTTTTTTGGGACAACTTGGGTTGGACTAACCCATTTTGAGTTTGCAATAGGGTAAATGATACCTGCATCAAGTAGCTTAAGCACTTCACCTCTCACTACTTCCTTCATGTTTGGGTTCAATCGTCTTTGCATTTGCCTCACAGATTTAGCCTCTTCTTCAAGATAGATTCTATGTGTACATAAAAGAGGGCTAATTCCTTTCAAGTCAGTAATTTTCCACCCAATTGCTTTCTTGTGTTTTCTCACCACTCTCAAAAGTTTTTGTTCTTGCTCTATGCTAAGTTTTGATGAGATCACAATAGGATATGATTCATCTACCCCTAGAAATGTATACTTAAGATCACTCGGTAAAGGCTTCCTTTCTAGTTTATCAGGCTGGACAAGAGATTCCTCAACTTTCACTTGGGGTGAAATCAAAGGCTCAAATGATGGGGTCCATTGACCTATTGACATAATAGGCATTGGATCTAGATAAGTCTCGAGTTCTCTTACTTCCTCATCAACACATTCCAAAGAACAAAATCTTTCATCATGAATTAAAGTTCTCTCCAATGGATCCTTGATCCACACTCTCTCAAAGTGTTCTTGACAAACTGTTTGGATGAAATCTACCTCTCTAATGTCCTCATGTTCCCCGATTTGTTTGGAGACATTGAATATGTTCATCTCCACAGTCATATTCCCAAAAGACAATTTCATCACCCCATTCCTACAGTTAATTAAGGCATTGGATGTAGCTAGGAAAGGTCTCCCTAAGATGACTGGGATGGGGCAATAGAACCTTGAATTGGTGCGGTGTCTAATACTATAAAATCAACAGGAAAGTAGAATTTATCTACTTGGACCAACACATCCTCAACGATACCCCTGGGAATCTTGATTGACCTATCAGCTAATTGAAGGGTGATTCGGGTAGGCTTGATTTCTCCTAAACCTAATTGTTCATAAACAGTGTAGGGTATTAAATTCACACTTGCTCCTAAATCCAACAAAGCTTGATCTATCTTATGACTTCCAATAATGCATGAAATGGTAGGACAACCAGGATCTTTGTATTTGGGAGGGGTCTTAAACTGGATGATGGCACTAGCATGTTCAGTTAGAAAGGCTCTTTCTTTCACATTCAATCTCCTTTTGACTGTGTATAAATCCTTAAGAAACTTTGCATAAGATGGAACTTGTTTAATTGCATCAAGGAGTGGAATATTGACTTTCACTTGTTTGAACAATTCATAGATTTCCGAGTTCATAAGATCTTGTTTAGGTTTTCCTAACCTTTGTGGAAATGGTGCTCTAGGAACAAATTCTAAATCACTCATTTTGACTCCAATCTTTCTTGAATCATCTCCTTTCTCACTCATCTCTTTCTCATTTATCTCACCTTCTTTGTCACTCAAACTCTCATTTGTCACTTGTGTTTTGATTCCCTCTTCACTTTCCCTAGATTTCTCCTCCACAATACCTTTAGGAATCCTAAAACCTACACCTTTATCAACAATCTTTCCACTTCTAAGGGTAGTGATGGCTTGGACTTGTTCATGGTTTGAAGGTTCACTAGGTGAGGATTCACTCATGTGTACCTGACCTCTAGGATTGGGCATTGGTTGAGCTGGGATTTTTCCCTTCTCTTGAATGCTTAGTGATTGAGTCAACTTAGTTAGTTGACTTCGAATGTCATCTAAGGTCCTATTGGTCTGGTCTTGGAATTTGTAAACTTGGTTGTTGATTCCTCCTTGCGTTTGCATGAATTGTTAAAGAGCATCCTCTAAGGATCTCTTATGAGGTGGTTGGTATGTGTTATGTGTGGGAGCATGAAATGGTTGGGGTGGAGGTTGAAATGTTTGAGGTACTGAAGAGCCCTCATTTCTCCATCCAAAATTTGGGTGGTTCCTCCATCCAGGATTATAGGTCTCAGAGTAGGGATTGCCTACTTGGTTTGGAAATGGCTTTCTAACATTACTTGAATCAGAAGTTTGGCCATATAGCACTTCCTTGAAGGCTGGAATGGTAGGACACTCAATTGTCCTATGCCCTTTGCTTTCACAAACAACACAACTTTCCTCTTGTTGTTCACTTATGACATGCACTTTTTTAATCTCAAGAGACTCTACTTTCCTAGCCAATGAGGCTAATCTAGCATTGAGGTCATCAGTCTCTTTCAATTGAAACTTCCCACTTGAATGAGAAATGGTGTTTCTAGACTCAACATGAACTGGGAGAGAAGTCTCCCATTGCTTTGTGTTTTCAGCCAATTGATCAAAAAAATCAAAGGCCTCACTTGGTTCTTTGTCATAAAACTCACCATTACACATGGTTGACACTAGCTTTTTAAAATCTGTGGTAAGAGAGTCATAAAAGAAACTCACTAACCTCCACATCTCAAAACCATGGTGAGGGCATGCATTTAATAAGTCTTTGAACCTTTCCCAAGCTTGGTGAAATGACTCATTTGGACTACAAGAAAAATTCATCATTTGACGTTGTAAGGCTGCTGTCCTATGAGTGGGGAAGTATTTTTTCAAAAATTCAACTTGCATTTCTCTCCATGTACCTATAGACCTAGGACGCAAAGAGTTTAGCCAAAGCTTGGCTTTATCCTTTAGAGAGAATGGGAACAATTTAAGTCGAATGGTTTCCTCTGTGCATGTTCTATCAATAAAAGTATTACATACCTCTTCAAAGTCTTTAATGTGTATGTATGGATTTTCAGAATCCATACCATGAAATGTGGGAAGAAGTTGAATCATGCCCGGTTTCAAATTGAAAGCTTGTTGGTTAAGAGGTAAGATAATACACGAAGGTGTACTTTGTCTAGCCGGGTGAAGATACTCTCTAAGAGTTCGAAAATTAGGTTGATCATTGAATTGTGGAGGTCCATTACCTTGAACACTCCCTTCACCCTCTACATCTTCAACATTAGCCATGATAAAATAATAATAATAATAATAATATAACAATTATATGAATATGAAAGGAAAGGAAAGAAAAAAAATGCAAATAAAAGTAATAGCTCAAAAATAAAAATACAACAAATTAAGAAATTCAATCTCCAACTAATAAGCACTATTAACAACAATAAACATTAAAAGATAATTATAACAAGCATGAATAAACAAAAGGCGGTAATACCGGCCAAGCACTTCAAACAATAAATATAAGAAAAATAATCATAACAAAACAACAAAATAAAAAGGAAATAAACAAGAGGCGGTAATACCGACCAAGCACTTTAGACAATAAATATAAGAAAAATAACAATAATAAACATTAAAAGATAATTATAGTAGGCATGAATAAAAAGGCGGTAATACCGGCCAAGCACTTCAAACAATAAATATATATATAAAAAAATAAGCATAACAAAACAACAAAAATAAACTGAAATAAACAAGAGGCGGTAATACCGGCCAAACACTTTAGACAATAAATAAAAACAATATCAACAAAATAAAATGAAATAAACAAGAAAAATATTAGAAACTAATAAGAGTAGACAATAAAAGAAAAATGGTTGAACCAACCAAAATCCAACAATTAATAGTCCAGTCCACAGTCCAATATCCGAAACGTTAAGGTAAATTTTTTTTTTTTAGGCGGTAAAACCAGCCAATTGATTTTTTTATATGATTTTTTTTAGTTTTCCAATAATCAAATCTAAATTTGTTACCTTTGCTTGCTAGCTCCCCGGCAACGGCGCCAAAATTGCTTGACCGCTTTTTATGATCGGCTTGTTTTAACTCGCAAGTGCACGAGTGTGCGATGTAGCAATTAACTCGGTAAGATCGAGGTCATATCCACAGAGAGCTAGATCTGGAAATTAAGCTAAGTAACAAAAAAAAAAACTCAAGAGAAATTAAATTAACAATAACTTGGTTGAAAATAATTGATGGATTTGTTTTCAAAGATAAAAAAAAATGTAAATAGATTTTAAATGACAAGAAAAGTAAGTCTTGGTCCAAATCAATTTTAATGGTGATGTATTGGTGATTTCTTCAACATATATAAGATAACTCAACCTAATCTCAACGATGGTGATATTAGATCGGAAGATATTACAATGAAGATTAGAAAGATGAAGATTGATTATTGCTTAAGAATGAACAAGTACTTTTATATTAAGTAAGACATTGAATCAAGCAATCTCTATACCAAAACTAAAGTTTGTGCATAAAAATTCAAGATTATAACATTACCTAAATGATTTCTAAAATTTCTTTACAATAATAAATCATTCATGAAGAAAATAAGAAGATAAACATTAAGATTCATTCATATCCTAAAGAACTCACCTCAATCACCATTATCCTTGATTTGGATCCAAGAAAGAGTTTAGCCAACCATGATTATATATAAGAACACTTCAATAAACATGAAAGAACTTGAATCCAACTGAAAAAAATAAGTTTTACAAACTAAAGAACCGAAATCTATAAAGAAGAACACAATACAATTTCAGAAAAAATTCGGACACAAATCTGACTCTAACTTTGGACAGCAATTCGACCCTCTTAGAAGCTTTTTTTGGAGAAGTCTATTAGAGACATATTTATAGGCAATTCTGTCACCTTTCCAGATCATTAAAGAACAGCTCATTTGGACACCTGAGTCAAAAGTTATGGGCAAAACACCGAAAGGTATTCTGAAAAATCAAATCAAGACAGCTTTACAACTACTTTGGTGCACGTTTTTCTTCCTCATTTATGAGGTGTCTCCTTCTTCTTTTTGACCCAAAATAATGTTAAAATATCCCCTCCAGCTTTCCATCCATGTGCTTGCCTTCTTGGATCAATGGATTACCCAAAATAAATCAATTGTTATTTGTTGTGTGGACATGTAAGATCATGGATTGCGTTTGGGTTGATTTGAAGGTTGATTTGGGGTTGATTTAGGGCTGATTTGGGGCTGATTTTTGGGCTGAATTTGAGCATCAAATAAGTATACAAATGTACTTATTATTTGGGCTAAGATTGACATTGAAACCTTGAGTGTTTAATGGTTGAAGTTTGCACACAACATAAGGCAAGTTTGGGCTTGAAATAAATCATATGATATTCTTTTCTAGAAATGGAATAGAATTGATTTTTGGGATAAATTTGGAGCACTTATTTGAACCAAGATTTGCTTCAATCTTCAACTAAATGTCTCTTCAATTCTTTGTTCTGAATTCCGACATTGAATTTTCTGAATTAATTCATTTAAGCTCCAAAAACCTATCGAAACATTAAAACAAACTTCATTACTAAAAAACACATCAATTATTATAAAAACAACTAAATAAAAACAATAAATACATATGTAAAACAAGAGACTTAATGACACTTTTGATGCACAATCAGTTACCACAAACATTTTGGGCTGATGCAGTTCATATTGCAGTTTACTTGATGAACCGTGGACCATCAGTTCCTTTGGAGTTCAGACTACCTAAGGAAGTCTGGAGAGGAAAAGAAGTACAGCTTTCTCATCTAAAGGTCTTTGGGTGTGTTTTCTATATACATGTAGATTCTAATGCTCGCAACAAGCTGGATGCCAAATCAAAGAAATGTTTCTTTATTGGCTATGGAGATTAAGAATTTGGATTTCGATTTTGGGATGATCAGAACAGGAAGATTATCAGAAGCAGGAACGTGATTTTCAACGAGAAAGTTTTGTAGAAAGACAGATCAAGTATAGAACCAGAGATAACTGATTTATATACGAGTTCACAAAAATCTAAATTCATACAATTAGAAGGGCTTCCCGATGTTACCATTCAAGAGTCCTTACAAGAAAGTTCAAGCACATCAATACCCACCACTTCTACACAAGACAATGTAGAGCCCAGTGAACCAGCTGTTCGCAGGTCTTCAAGGACTATAAAGCCTCCACAACGATTCACACTTCTACTGAATTATATCTTGCTAACAGATGGTGGTGAACCATTAACTTATGAAGATCCTTACAAGATGGAAACTCGAACAAGTGGGAGTTAGCCATCACGGACGGGATGGAGTCATTGTTGAAGAACAAGACTTGGGAGTTAACCACACTGCCTAAAGGAAAGAAGGCTTTGCAAAACAAATGGGTTTACAGAGTAAAGACTGAGCATGACAGAAACAAATGGTTCAAAGCAAGACTTGTTGTAAAAGGGTTTCAACAAAAGAAAGGGATCGACTATTCTAAGATATTTTCCCCAGTTATGAAGCTTACAACAATCAAAGTTGTTCTGGGGATAGTAGCTGGAGAAAATTTACATCTTGAACAATTAGATGTAAAAACAGCATTTCTTCAAGGTGAATTGGAGGAAGACATTTACATGCAACAACCAAAGGGGTTTCCAATACCAGGAAAGGAGAGTCAAGTTTGCAAGCTAAAGAAGAGCCTATATGGTTTGAAGTAAGCTCCAAGACAGTGGTACAAGAAGTTTGATAACTTCATGTGTAGTACGGGATACACAAAATGTCAGGCTGATCATTGTTGCTATGTCAAACATTTCGACAACTCCTAAACAAATACTTAGCATGAGAATCATCATAGACAAAGACAAAGGCATGCTAAAGCTTTTACAGATAGAGTATGTCAAGAAGGTTCTCAGCAGGTTTAGTATGGATAATACTAAGCCAGTATGTACACCTCTGGGGAATCATTTCAAGCTTAGTAGAGACCAGTCACCAAAAACTAAGGTAGAACGTGGATACATGGATCAAATTCCATATGCCTCAGCTATCAGCTCTTTGATGTATGTTATGGTCTGTACTAGACCAGACATTGCCCATGTAGTGGGAGCTGTAAGCCGATATATGAGCAATCCTGGAAAGTAGCATTGGGAGGCAGTGAAATGGATCATAAGGTACTTAAAAGGATCATCGGAGACATGTCTTACTTTCACAACTGGCGGTTTGAAACTTGAAGGCTTTGTAGATGCTGATCTAGCAGGAGATGTTGATAGCAGAAAGAGTATTACAGGTTATATATACACTCTAGGAGGCACTATTGTTTCCCGGAGTTCTACCTTGCAAAAGATAGTTGCTCTTTCAATGACAGAAACTGAATATGTTGCAGTTTTAGAGTCTGCAAAAGAGATAGTTTGGCTACAGAGTTTCCTACAAGAATTGGGCAAGATGCATGGAAAGGGTACTTTGTATAGTGACAATCAGAGTGTAATCTTCCTTGCCAAGAATCCAGCATTTCACTCTAGAACAAAGCACATACAGATCAAATATCATTTCATCCGGCAATTGCTTGACGATGAACAACTATTACTTGAAAAGATTTGTGGAAGTAAGAATCCAGCTGACATGTTAACCAAAGGAGTTACTCTTGATAAACTGAAGCTGTGTAAAGCTTCAATTGGTCTTAAAGATTGAAAGACAAATCTAGCGTCATTTGTGTCCAAGTGGGAGATTGTTATGTGTGGACACAATATGGTTGGTAGCCATGGTTGATGGCAGCCATGCTTGACATGGTTAGAGTTAAATGGTGGGTGCCTAACAAAGAATATATTACCGACCATTGTTGAACAAAGGGAGAAGATTGTCTCCCATATCAGCTATAAATAGAGGATGCAATTGATAACTGATATAACCATGAAATAGAGTGAAACACAGAGAGAGCTTAAAGTGTGAGTTGAGTTGAGTTGAGAAGTTTTTCTCCTCCTTCTTGTTTTGTTGTTTGTATTGCTTTTGAGCTTGATTAATACAAACCAATAGCTCCGTGGAGTAGGCAAGTTGTTAAACCACGTAAATTGATGTGTTTGAATGCCTGAATGTCCTAACATTATGATTCCTGAATTTCAACATGAATGAAATGTATTCAAAATTCAAAATTGGGAAGTATAGAGATTGTGTCCAATACCTTTGGGGACCTTTAAATAGTTGTTGTGCAGGGTACCACTCTCGAGATCTTTCATTGGCCCACACCAAGTTTGTACCTGTGATTTTACCTCGTGATGACGTATAACTCGAAGGCCTGCAACATAATTTAGAGTTCAAATTAATTATATGCATATACATATATATATATATATATATATATGTATATGTATATGTATATGTATGTATGTATGTATGTATTTGTATACCACGTAAATTGATGTGTGTTTGAATGCTTGAATGGCCTAACAAGTCCATCATCCAACATCACAACATCCTGTAACGAACCCATCATTAACTAGCAATGAGCAGATCTCATTGTTTCTTGCAACTGGAAATGGAATAGAAGAGATTGTGCGGGGGATAATAAAACAACATCCCCACGCTATTAAGCAGCTCAATGTAACGAACTCATTATTAATTAGGGAGGAGTAGATTCCATTGTTTCTTGCAACTAGAAATGGAATAACAGAGATTGTGGGGGAGATAATAAAACTACATCCCCATATTGTTGAGAAGCTTAATGACAAGGGTCAGAGCATTTTGGATGTGGCCATCATCCATCGCCAGAAAGAGATCTTGAATCTTGTGAAGCAACTAAGAATACCATTGGCTAGACTACATCGAAATATTGATAAGAAGGGCAACACAATGTTGCACCATGTTGCAGATACGTCACATTACAGAGGAGGAACCAAGCCTCGGCCTGCACATCAACTTCCAGATGAGTTGTAATGGTTTGAGGTGAGCCTTTTTCATCCTTTGTCTTTACCTCCTGATAAAAATTATGCATGAACTTTGTACCATCTTATACATCTTGTGTGTAAGAACACCACCCTATCAAAATATTTGTTTCAACCATATTATCCAATCCAAATAACGTCTATGTCGAACCTAATTAAGACACCAGGCTGAACAAGTTCTCCTCACCACATGAACCAACTAATTTGAGGAAAACTTCACTATTGTTTACAATTAAAATATTATCTACACTCTAGTTATTTCATTTCTATAATATTTAGTTGATTTAGAACTCCTTATAATGATCATGTTTATCTCCTAATTATTGCAGCAAGTAAGCAAGGTAATTCCTTCTCATTACAAAGATGGCATGACTGCAAGAGAGTGATTAGTACTTAAAAGTGCATTTTTATCATGGTTTTATATCATCATTTTGCACTTGAAATATCAATAACTCCTTAACTAAAGCATGCTTTATAATAATATATCTAATAATATAAGATACCTTTAATTTGTGGTAAATATTCATTTTAAATGCAGGCTTATCACATAAATGAAAGGATTGATTGATGACTTTAAGAACTTAAATTGCAAGGGCAAAGAGATGGTCAAACTTAGAAAAGAGATGTCGGTACAATCCAAACCGGAACACTATTTGATAATTGGGTCATATCTAGAGCTACAGATCTCAGATTTAGGTCCAATTTATATGGATGGAAAGGTAAGACATAGGCCTACAACTTTCATATGGAGCCCAAGATCTAAAAAGGCCATTATCAAGTCCAAATTGTAGTAGCAACAAAGAAGCCCGAATCTGTTTTCCAGCCCGAGCACTGTTCAGTATTTCGGCCATATCTGGAGTTCTAGAAGTCCAAATGAGCTGAATGTTTTACACAAGAAAGCTGAGACAATTGCCTAAAACTTTCATGTTTTAACTGGCTCCAATTTTGACGTTATCAATGACGTTTTGGGCAGACAAGAGAAGATAAGGATTGTCACCAAGTCAAAAGTTGGCCACCCACTTATCAATTAGTCATCAAATCAATAGTTCCCAATTTTGGCCTATAAAAGGAGGCATTTGCCATGCATTTAGGCATCTTGGTTTCCAGATCAAGATCATGCTCTTCCTTTCTCTCTTTGTATTTTTTGTAATGTTTATGCTTTGCTTTCATTAATATCAAGTTTATGCCTTTCATTTCCTTTCCTTTATTTAGTTAGCTTTCATGTTCTTATTTTGTTTATCTATTTTGCTTTCTTTCATTATGTCTAGCTAAGTTAATTATGTCAAGGTGAAAAGGTTACACTAATGGTGTGAGAATAACTATAATGTAAACTTAATATGGACTTTAATGTTTGATACTAACATGTTTTATATTTGTTATCTTGTTCACTTTTTAATACTTTGCTTGTTAAATGACTAATCTTGATTTATGTTGTATAACACTTGGTACAACAAATGCTTGGTACTTTCATAGCCCATAATGTATGGTATAACCGACACCTGAGCTATGAAAGGAACTTGATTTGTTGTTAACATAAGTTATAATCATGAATGTTTGACGAGATTTACAAGTATTAGCATTAATTGAATAAGATGACTAATGTAATCATGTTAACAATATATAATCTGATTGGAACCTCCTTTGTGTGTGGTTTCCAATTCAATAATAAGAGTTTATACTATACTTGTTTGATATACCATTAGTGGAACCTCTAACCTTGACATTTGTTATTATTATTGTTTAATCCTTACATTAATTTTCCATCTCCAAGTTATCATCATCTTCTTCTTCTTCTCTTTCTTTATTATTACTACTACTACTACTACTATTATTATTATAGTTGTTGTTATTGTTATTGTTGTTATTATTGCTATTATTGTTGCTTATAATTGTTGTTTATAATTTGTACAATTAACCTCCCTGTGGTTCGACCCCGGTCTTGCCGGGTTATTTATTACTTCGACACTCCTGCACTTGGGAGAAGACATCAACCTTTTAGTCGTGTCAAGTTTTTGGCGTCGTTGCCGGGGAGGTAAGTTCTTGTATAAATTGTAGTAGTTATTTTATTTTCTCTTTTCACTTTTCTTGTATATAACTTTGTTTCTTTTCTCTTGTTTCTTCTTTTTTTTTCTTCTTCCTTTTATTTTATTCCTACACGTGCATGAGAGTGTGGTCACGTACATCAAGTGGTAGACTTTGTAGGATATCCTCATCATTTTCAGAAAATATGGCCGAAGAAGATAATCAATCACTTCATAATGAAAATAACCGTGCTAGAACACTTAGAGACCACATGAATCCCACAAGAACAAGTGCACCATCATGCATAGTTTTTCCTGCCGATGCATCTCATTTTAATTTTAAACTAGGTATTATTCAACTTTTACCCTCTTTTTATGGGTTGGAATTGGAAAATCCATACTTGCATTTAAGGGAATTTGAGGAGGTCTGCAACACATATAATAATTTAAATTGTAGCATGAACACCATCAGATTAAAGCTTTTTCCTTTTTCATTAAAAGATAAAGCTAAAACATGGCTACAAAATTTGAGACCAGGATCCATTCGTGCTTGGGATGAAATGCAACAACAGTTTTTAAAGAAGTTTTTCCCATCTCATAGAACAAACTCTTTCAAGAGATAAATCACCACTTCCACTAAAAAACCAGGAGAAACATTTTACAAATGTTGGGATAGGTATCGAGACTTGCTTAGTACTTGCCCTCATCATGGTTTTGAAACATGGAGATTGGTTTCACATTTCTATGAAGGGTTAACACCTAAAGATAGGCAAATGGTTGAATTGATGTGCAATGGAACTTTTGAAGATAAAGACCCTGATGAAGCAATGGAGTACTTAGACTTGTTAGCTGAAAATGCTCAAAATTAGGACACCGCGGGTACATATGAGGCACCGAGTAAAACTCAACCTCACACATCTAGTGGAGGCATGTACAACCTTAGGGAAGATCATGACCTTCAAGCCAAGTTTGCATCTTTAGCTAGAAAAGTCGAGGCACTAGAATTGAAGAAGAGTGGTCAATTAAAATCTGTTGAAAACATTGTGTGTCAAATCTGTGAAACAAATGAACACTCAACCAATGATTGTCCAACTTTGCCTTCTTTTAAGGAATGTCTCCATGAACAAGCCCATGCTTTAAACAGTTTCCAAAGGCCCAACCATAACCTATATTCCCAAACATACAACCCTGGTTGGAGAAATCACCTAAATTTCAATTGGAAGAGTGAGAACAACAATGCACAAACTTCACAACCGTTATTTCAAGCACCCCATAATTTTCAAAATTCTCATGGATATGCACCTCCTTATGCTCCACCTCCTAGAAGAAATCTTGAGGAAACATTGCATGCATTCATTGAAAAGCAAGAGACAATCAATACTCAACTTGCTCAAAACATGACAGATTTTAAAGATACTCTTGCAAAATTAACATCTGCTCTTAGTTTCCAAGAGAAAGGTAAGTTCCCATCTCAACCACAACAAAATCCCAAGGGGCAATACAATGCAAATGCAAGTAGTTCCGGAAGCCAACACATGGATCAAGTCAAATCAGTCACTACTCTGCGCAGTGGTAAGGTTATTGAAAAACCCTCTCTTGAACCTTATGAGAAAGATGATGAGTCAATCTCTGAGGGTAAGGAAGGGGATGAATCTGAAAATTGCAAAGAAATCACTAATTCACCGCAAGCACTTCCATTTCCTCAAGCCATGACCAAACAAAGGAAAGTCAATCACAACTTTGAAATTTATGAAATTTTCAAATAGGTAAGGATCAATATACCTTTGCTCGATGCTATTAAACAAGTTCCTTCCTATGCTAAATTTTTGAAAGATCTATGCACTGTGATGAGGAAACTGAATGTGAAAAAGAAAGCCTTTCTAGCCGAACAAGTAAGTGCTATTCTTCAAAACAATAATGCTTTGAAATATAAAGACCCTGGTTGTCCTACAATTTCTTGCTTTATTGGAGAACATAAAATTGAAAGAGCCTTACTTGATCTTGGTGGTAGTGTGAATTTATATCATCATTTTGCACTTGAAATATCAATAACTCCTTAACTAAAGCATGCTTTATAATAATATATCTAATAATATAAGATACCTTTAATTTGTGGTAAATATTCATTTTAAATGCAGGCTTATCACATAAATGAAAGGATTGATTGATGACTTTAAGAACTTAAATTGCAAGGGCAAAGAGATGGTCAAACTTAGAAAAGAGATGTCGGTACAATCCAAACCGGAACACTATTTGATAATTGGGTCATATCTAGAGCTACAGATCTCAGATTTAGGTCCAATTTATATGGATGGAAAGGTAAGACATAGGCCTACAACTTTCATATGGAGCCCAAGATCTAAAAAGGCCATTATCAAGTCCAAATTGTAGTAGCAACAAAGAAGCCCGAATCTGTTTTCCAGCCCGAGCACTGTTCAGTATTTCGGCCATATCTGGAGTTCTAGAAGTCCAAATGAGCTGAATGTTTTACACAAGAAAGCTGAGACAATTGCCTAAAACTTTCATGTTTTAACTGGCTCCAATTTTGACGTTATCAATGACGTTTTGGGCAGACAAGAGAAGATAAGGATTGTCACCAAGTCAAAAGTTGGCCACCCACTTATCAATTAGTCATCAAATCAATAGTTCCCAATTTTGGCCTATAAAAGGAGGCATTTGCCATGCATTTAGGCATCTTGGTTTCCAGATCAAGATCATGCTCTTCCTTTCTCTCTTTGTATTTTTTGTAATGTTTATGCTTTGCTTTCATTAATATCAAGTTTATGCCTTTCATTTCCTTTCCTTTATTTAGTTAGCTTTCATGTTCTTATTTTGTTTATCTATTTTGCTTTCTTTCATTATGTCTAGCTAAGTTAATTATGTCAAGGTGAAAAGGTTACACTAATGGTGTGAGAATAACTATAATGTAAACTTAATATGGACTTTAATGTTTGATACTAACATGTTTTATATTTGTTATCTTGTTCACTTTTTAATACTTTGCTTGTTAAATGACTAATCTTGATTTATGTTGTATAACACTTGGTACAACAAATGCTTGGTACTTTCATAGCCCATAATGTATGGTATAACCGACACCTGAGCTATGAAAGGAACTTGATTTGTTGTTAACATAAGTTATAATCATGAATGTTTGACGAGATTTACAAGTATTAGCATTAATTGAATAAGATGACTAATGTAATCATGTTAACAATATATAATCTGATTGGAACCTCCTTTGTGTGTGGTTTCCAATTCAATAATAAGAGTTTATACTATACTTGTTTGATATACCATTAGTGGAACCTCTAACCTTGACATTTGTTATTATTATTGTTTAATCCTTACATTAATTTTCCATCTCCAAGTTATCATCATCTTCTTCTTCTTCTCTTTCTTTATTATTACTACTACTACTACTACTATTATTATTATAGTTGTTGTTATTGTTATTGTTGTTATTATTGCTATTATTGTTGCTTATAATTGTTGTTTATAATTTGTACAATTAACCTCCCTGTGGTTCGACCCCGGTCTTGCCGGGTTATTTATTACTTCGACACTCCTGCACTTGGGAGAAGACATCAACCTTTTAGTCGTGTCAAGTTTTTGGCGTCGTTGCCGGGGAGGTAAGTTCTTGTATAAATTGTAGTAGTTATTTTATTTTCTCTTTTCACTTTTCTTGTATATAACTTTGTTTCTTTTCTCTTGTTTCTTCTTTTTTTTTCTTCTTCCTTTTATTTTATTCCTACACGTGCATGAGAGTGTGGTCACGTACATCAAGTGGTAGACTTTGTAGGATATCCTCATCATTTTCAGAAAATATGGCCGAAGAAGATAATCAATCACTTCATAATGAAAATAACCGTGCTAGAACACTTAGAGACCACATGAATCCCACAAGAACAAGTGCACCATCATGCATAGTTTTTCCTGCCGATGCATCTCATTTTAATTTTAAACTAGGTATTATTCAACTTTTACCCTCTTTTTATGGGTTGGAATTGGAAAATCCATACTTGCATTTAAGGGAATTTGAGGAGGTCTGCAACACATATAATAATTTAAATTGTAGCATGAACACCATCAGATTAAAGCTTTTTCCTTTTTCATTAAAAGATAAAGCTAAAACATGGCTACAAAATTTGAGACCAGGATCCATTCGTGCTTGGGATGAAATGCAACAACAGTTTTTAAAGAAGTTTTTCCCATCTCATAGAACAAACTCTTTCAAGAGATAAATCACCACTTCCACTAAAAAACCAGGAGAAACATTTTACAAATGTTGGGATAGGTATCGAGACTTGCTTAGTACTTGCCCTCATCATGGTTTTGAAACATGGAGATTGGTTTCACATTTCTATGAAGGGTTAACACCTAAAGATAGGCAAATGGTTGAATTGATGTGCAATGGAACTTTTGAAGATAAAGACCCTGATGAAGCAATGGAGTACTTAGACTTGTTAGCTGAAAATGCTCAAAATTAGGACACCGCGGGTACATATGAGGCACCGAGTAAAACTCAACCTCACACATCTAGTGGAGGCATGTACAACCTTAGGGAAGATCATGACCTTCAAGCCAAGTTTGCATCTTTAGCTAGAAAAGTCGAGGCACTAGAATTGAAGAAGAGTGGTCAATTAAAATCTGTTGAAAACATTGTGTGTCAAATCTGTGAAACAAATGAACACTCAACCAATGATTGTCCAACTTTGCCTTCTTTTAAGGAATGTCTCCATGAACAAGCCCATGCTTTAAACAGTTTCCAAAGGCCCAACCATAACCTATATTCCCAAACATACAACCCTGGTTGGAGAAATCACCTAAATTTCAATTGGAAGAGTGAGAACAACAATGCACAAACTTCACAACCGTTATTTCAAGCACCCCATAATTTTCAAAATTCTCATGGATATGCACCTCCTTATGCTCCACCTCCTAGAAGAAATCTTGAGGAAACATTGCATGCATTCATTGAAAAGCAAGAGACAATCAATACTCAACTTGCTCAAAACATGACAGATTTTAAAGATACTCTTGCAAAATTAACATCTGCTCTTAGTTTCCAAGAGAAAGGTAAGTTCCCATCTCAACCACAACAAAATCCCAAGGGGCAATACAATGCAAATGCAAGTAGTTCCGGAAGCCAACACATGGATCAAGTCAAATCAGTCACTACTCTGCGCAGTGGTAAGGTTATTGAAAAACCCTCTCTTGAACCTTATGAGAAAGATGATGAGTCAATCTCTGAGGGTAAGGAAGGGGATGAATCTGAAAATTGCAAAGAAATCACTAATTCACCGCAAGCACTTCCATTTCCTCAAGCCATGACCAAACAAAGGAAAGTCAATCACAACTTTGAAATTTATGAAATTTTCAAATAGGTAAGGATCAATATACCTTTGCTCGATGCTATTAAACAAGTTCCTTCCTATGCTAAATTTTTGAAAGATCTATGCACTGTGATGAGGAAACTGAATGTGAAAAAGAAAGCCTTTCTAGCCGAACAAGTAAGTGCTATTCTTCAAAACAATAATGCTTTGAAATATAAAGACCCTGGTTGTCCTACAATTTCTTGCTTTATTGGAGAACATAAAATTGAAAGAGCCTTACTTGATCTTGGTGGTAGTGTGAATTTATATCATCATTTTGCACTTGAAATATCAATAACTCCTTAACTAAAGCATGCTTTATAATAATATATCTAATAATATAAGATACCTTTAATTTGTGGTAAATATTCATTTTAAATGCAGGCTTATCACATAAATGAAAGGATTGATTGATGACTTTAAGAACTTAAATTGCAAGGGCAAAGAGATGGTCAAACTTAGAAAAGAGATGTCGGTACAATCCAAACCGGAACACTATTTGATAATTGGGTCATATCTAGAGCTACAGATCTCAGATTTAGGTCCAATTTATATGGATGGAAAGGTAAGACATAGGCCTACAACTTTCATATGGAGCCCAAGATCTAAAAAGGCCATTATCAAGTCCAAATTGTAGTAGCAACAAAGAAGCCCGAATCTGTTTTCCAGCCCGAGCACTGTTCAGTATTTCGGCCATATCTGGAGTTCTAGAAGTCCAAATGAGCTGAATGTTTTACACAAGAAAGCTGAGACAATTGCCTAAAACTTTCATGTTTTAACTGGCTCCAATTTTGACGTTATCAATGACGTTTTGGGCAGACAAGAGAAGATAAGGATTGTCACCAAGTCAAAAGTTGGCCACCCACTTATCAATTAGTCATCAAATCAATAGTTCCCAATTTTGGCCTATAAAAGGAGGCATTTGCCATGCATTTAGGCATCTTGGTTTCCAGATCAAGATCATGCTCTTCCTTTCTCTCTTTGTATTTTTTGTAATGTTTATGCTTTGCTTTCATTAATATCAAGTTTATGCCTTTCATTTCCTTTCCTTTATTTAGTTAGCTTTCATGTTCTTATTTTGTTTATCTATTTTGCTTTCTTTCATTATGTCTAGCTAAGTTAATTATGTCAAGGTGAAAAGGTTACACTAATGGTGTGAGAATAACTATAATGTAAACTTAATATGGACTTTAATGTTTGATACTAACATGTTTTATATTTGTTATCTTGTTCACTTTTTAATACTTTGCTTGTTAAATGACTAATCTTGATTTATGTTGTATAACACTTGGTACAACAAATGCTTGGTACTTTCATAGCCCATAATGTATGGTATAACCGACACCTGAGCTATGAAAGGAACTTGATTTGTTGTTAACATAAGTTATAATCATGAATGTTTGACGAGATTTACAAGTATTAGCATTAATTGAATAAGATGACTAATGTAATCATGTTAACAATATATAATCTGATTGGAACCTCCTTTGTGTGTGGTTTCCAATTCAATAATAAGAGTTTATACTATACTTGTTTGATATACCATTAGTGGAACCTCTAACCTTGACATTTGTTATTATTATTGTTTAATCCTTACATTAATTTTCCATCTCCAAGTTATCATCATCTTCTTCTTCTTCTCTTTCTTTATTATTACTACTACTACTACTACTACTATTATTATAGTTGTTGTTATTGTTATTGTTGTTATTATTGCTATTATTGTTGCTTATAATTATTGTTTATAATTTGTACAATTAACCTCCCTGTGGTTCGACCCTGGTCTTGCCGGGTTATTTATTACTTCGACACTCCTGCACTTGGGAGAAGACATCAACCTTTTAGTCGTGTCACCCGTATTGACCTGGTGAACTCGGTTTTGACCGAAAACGATGGTTTTGACTTGAAACAGCCCGAAACTCAGTTTTCATCCCGGTCGACATGGTGGGACCCGTATTGACCCAGTGGACTCGGTTTTGATCAAAAATGATGGTTTTGACCCGAAACGGCCCGAAACTCATTTTTCATTACGGTCGACATAGTGGGACTTATATTAATCCGGTGGACTCGGTCTGGATAGAAAATGACAGTTTTGACCCGAAACGGCCCGAAACTCATTTTCCATCTCGGTCGACATCGGTTAACCCGTATTGACCTGGTGGAGTCGATTTTGGTAGAAAGATGTGGTTGACTCGAGAAAATATATTTTAGACTCTTTTTTTCTTTTTTTTTTCTTTTTTTTATATTTTTTATATTTTTTGTCATGAATAATAAGATAAAATAGCATTCAAAAAATTTTAGTGAATCCAAAATTGGGTTACAACAGTTGCCCCCTCTTTACAATGCTTACGGTGCAAAGACATTGAAAAAATCATTTGCTTTTGACTTTGCATAGGAAGTTTTGTAAAGAAAAATGATGGAGGTGTTGAAAAACACATATATTTTCAGTTGGTCTAATTCTTATTGGCGACCTGCCCAAGTGAAAAACATGAAAATGTTTTCAATCTTGATTTTGTGAAATACTTGAAAGTGATTTCAATGGTTTAGTGAAATACATGAAAGTGATTTCAACAATGGTTTGGTGAAATACATGAAAGTGATTTCATCAATGGTTTCGTGAAATACATGAAAGTGATTTCATCAATGTTTTCATGAAATACATGAAAGTGATTTCAATAATGGTTTTTTGAAATACATGAAAGTGATTTCATCATTGATTTCCTAAAATACATGGAAGTGATTTCATCAATGGTTTTGTTAAATACATGAAAGTGATTTCAATAATGGTTTTCTGAAATACATGAAAGTGATTTCAGATTGATTTTGTGAAATACAGGGAAGTGATTTCATCAATGGTTTTGTGAAATACATGAAAGTGATTTCA
Organism: Populus pruinosa; assembly: GCA_026413675.1. NCBI lineage: Eukaryota > Viridiplantae > Streptophyta > Magnoliopsida > Malpighiales > Salicaceae > Populus > Populus pruinosa. The sequence goes on along the minus strand of CM048602.1, from coordinate 1,615,891 downwards.
ACAATGGTTTTCTGAAATACATGAAAGTGATTTCAGATTGATTTTATGAAATACATGAAAGTAATTTCACTATGATCTTCAAGGTTAATGAAAACTTCTAAAGGAAGTCATATTTGTACGACTTAGATCTAATTTGTAAAAATTGATCTCAAAGATGATGAAAGCTTCTCACGAAAGTCTTATATCTACGGTTGAGATCTGATTTGTAAATCGATCTCAGAGATGATGAAAGCTTCTCACGAAAGTCTTATATCTATGGTTGAGATCTGATTTGCAATTGATTTCAGAGATAATAAAAGCTTCTCATGAAAGTCTTATATCTACAGTTGAGATCTAATTTGTAAATCGATTTTAGAGATGATGAAAGCTTCTCACGAAAGTCTTATATCTACGGTTGAGATCCGATCGTCTATTCAGAATAATAGTAGGAGTAGAATCCTTATAAATTACGCCATATTTGGTGACAAACATCATTAACTTCTTGTATTTCAAACCTTTTAAAGTTCTCAACTCTTGAAGCTTTAATCATGTCTTCCTCTTTTTCCAATGCTAACCCAAATCTTGTTCCTGTAGTAGAGCCTATAGTTTGGCGTACTACTTTTAAAGTGAATGGTCGTCCAGTTACAATAGAAGATACTGTAATGGACAATGAAGATACTGTTGTAGCCGTGGCTAGAGACATGGTCCTTCCCTGTGATGAAACCATGCTGACAGCTAGGAGCGATATTGAAGCAGTGAATCAGTCACTTGCTCTTAGTATCAGAGCTACTTCATCTCTGGTGAATGTTGCAGAGCGTCTTCATGCTAGAAGACTTGAGCTGAATACTCAGGTTCTTGATCTCCATCATCTGATTGAAAATTTAAGGAATAGACTCCGTGATGAAAGACATCACAGAAACGACTTGGAGAGGAGGAACCAAGAGCTGAATACACGTGTCGACTTTTAGAAGGACTATGTTAACACACGACACCTCGAGTTTGAGGAAGAGATGGAGAATATGCGTTAACAATTTGAAGAACATTGAGGCCTGATTAATGATCAAGATGACAATATCCCTGATCGTCCTCGCACTATTTACTATTTGTACTTTTAAACCTTTTGCCATGAATAAAAAATCCATCTTTCTTGTCTTCATTTATGAATTTTGCTTTCATGAAATTATCTTATTTGATGTGATTAAAATAACTTCATTTCATCTGAATCTCGTTGGATCCCGTTGGGAATTTTGTTTCAAAAAATATCTACAAGACAAATATACAATGTTTGTGAAGTTAGATGATATGTGATGCATCTTACCTTTTTGAAATATAGATCCCCCATTCATCTTGTCTGGCGATCTTGAATGTTAGCAAGCTCTTTTGATTCACGCGTCTTTCAAATCTACTCAAGCTGACCCATGCTGTTGAGTTCTCCAAGATAAACTTTGTTTGAGTTTCCCAATAGTCACTGCCTCTTTCTCCATTGGATACTTCATTGAGAGCATTAGCTTCTCCCTGGCCCGACATTGTGTTGTTGGTAACATTTTCGTTATTGAGGATGTTTAACCAATTCATATGGTCAATATATGAGGATTATCCCACTCATTTTTCATGTGTGTCTCCCACTAGGGAAGCAAATTTCTTTGTGCCATTAGGAATCTGATGATTGCTTCTCTACCTCTGGAAGATTTCTTGTGATTGCTTCTCTACCCTTACAAGAAGTAACTGTCTCTTTTCATTTCCTCATTTGCTCTTGTTGTCGTTAGAATCTCTAATTTTCTAACACTACCTCTTGGTGTGTCATATATCTGTCTTCTTCACATAGAAAACCATTTTTTCAAAAATGATTTTTCAAAAGATCTCTTTTGTTTTTGAAAACTGAAACTCTCAATGTCTGTTTATAACAATGTTCAAGCAACTCTAAGGATTTGTATTAAATCTCTTAGTAAAAGTAATCTCAGATAAAGGTAAGTGATGAGATGACCTTCTGCTTTGGTTTTCAACGTGTTCAAGCGATTGCTTGAATGTATTTTGAGGGAAAAGGAACAATTGCCTTTTATTTTTAGAAACACTCCTTTTATCAGCATGAATAATAATGAGTAATTATTTGCTACATCATGACTCTTTATGAAAAAGTCTCTTATATTTTGGGAACGTTGTTTATTTATTCAGGTTGCTTCCTTGATTAGAAAGGACTTTAAAGGCATGTAATGTATTTATGGCTCAAGGCTGTAAAAGAAAGAGGATTTCATAAGCTCAAAGAAAGTGTTTAAGCGTTTGAAAACTATAGATCACTGTTATCTTATCTTCATTTTTTTCTATCTTGACAACAAAATGATACTAAATATTCCCAATTAGGAATTTTTTTCTATTTTTTGGGAATTCTCTCAATTATTTGAAAATTTTTTTTGAATTCCTTGTTATCAAACTTCATAAGCTCACATGTCGTCAAGATGATTTCCATGATCATTTCTTTTGTTTTGCCCCTAATGTAGGGGGTGATCTTAGTTATGGTTTTTATGAAAGAAAAAAAAACTTTAAATAGACTCGGCTCAAATTGGGACTGCAAAGGATAATTTTAAAAGAAAGTGAAAGGAATATCAAATATGACCTTTCTTCATTTCAAGTAGGATCGGTTAAAACCAATAAACTTTGTCCACATCCAGCGTAATGTTTTGGATTTATAAGATACCATGTTTTACGAGTCCATGACAAGCTAATGTACTACCAACCATTATTCATGTTGATAAAATATAAGTCCAAGACAGAATTTAAGTGATAGTTGTTCCAATTACGTGTTTTTGACTTGTATGGTCATCTCTTTTAAGAGAATTGCTTTGAACATTATCCTAAACAAATCATTGATTTATTTTATTGAAATCATAAACAAAATCACTTCTTTTAAAACCTCATTTAAGAAGAATGGGTTCTCTTGAAAAAAAACATTTGAAAGATCAGATTGTTGAGCCATTGAGATCATGCATGGGCTTTTTGGTGAGGTATATGCAAAGAGAATTTCCTAGCCAAAACTTCATTTTATTTGATTTTGAATGGATGAAATACATCATACATAATACTTTTTCACAGAATCAGAGTTCACGGGTCTAGGTAAATCATCTCCATCCATCCTAGTTAACAATAGAGCCCCTCCGGAGAATGCTTTCTTCACTACATATGGGCCTTCATAGTTTGGTGCCCACTTGCTTCGGTCTTCACTTGGTAGTGGTAAGATTTTTTTGAGTACAAGATCCCCTTCTTTGAATTCTCTTAGTCGGACTTTCCGGTCATATGCTTTGGCCATCCTTCTTTGGTATAGCTGGTGATGACAAATTGCAGCCAACCTCTTCTCACTTATCATTTTTAGCTGCTCATATCTCACTTAAGCCCATTCAGCTTTTTCTAATTCAGATTCTATTAGTACTCTCAAAGATGGAATTTCTACTTCCAAAGGCATCACCGCCTCCATCCCAAGTACTAGTGAATAAGGTGTAGCTCCAGTAGATGTTCTTACTGCTGTGCAATATGCATGTAGAGCAAAAGGAAGCATCTCGTGCCAATCCTTGTAATTGACTACCATCTTCTGGATAATCTTCTTGATATTTTTATTTGCAGCTTCGACAGCACCATTCATCTTTGGTCTGTAGGGAAATGAGTTTGAATGTTTAATTTTCCACTTCACGCACAATTCTGTGATCATTTTTCCATTAAAATTCTGGGCATTGTCGGTCACTATCTTCTCAGGTGAACCATACCGACAGATCAAATCCTTCTCAATAAAACTCTTAACCACCTTTTGAGTTACATGGGCATAAGAGCTGGCCTCACCCACTTTGTGAAGTAATCAATGGCTACTAAGATAAATTGATGCTTATTGCTGGCTTTTGGGTTGATTGGCCCAATCACATCTATTCCCCACATTGCAAATGGCCATGGTGATGTCATATTAAATAGAGGAGCTGGAGGTGCATTTATCTTATCACTATACACTTGACATTTATGACATTTCTTGACATAATCGATGCAATCTTTCTCCATGGTCATCCAGAAATACCCAGATCGTTGTAAATGTCTAGCCATCATATGCCCACTTGCATGAGTTCCACAAATTCCTTCATGAATTTCTTGCAATGCTACCTTAGCTTCGATTTCATCTAGACATCTCAGTAAAGTCCCATTGAATGACCTTTTGTATAGAATTTCTCCATCCAGGTAAAATTCCAGAGCTAACCTTCTCAAGGTCTTCATATCTGCTTTGGATACCCCTAAGGGATACTTTTGATATTGGATAAACTGCTTGATGTCATAAAACCATGGGTTCCCATCTATTTCTCCTTCAATTGAACAACAATGAGCTGGAAAATTTCTAATCTCAATGCAGATTGGTTGTACCCTCACTCCGTAATCAGTTTTGGCCATAGAAGCTAAGGTTGCCAAAGCATCAGCAAACTGGTTTTTGTCTCTTCCCATGTGGGTAAAATCTATCTCATCAAAGCCCTCAGTCAGTTTCGAGAGATATTGTTGATATGGTATCATTTTTTCTTCCTTGGTCTGCCATTCGCCTTTCACTTGACAGATTATTAACATTGAATCCCCATAGACATCAAGCTTCTTTATTTTCATCTCCAAAGCAGCTTCTAATTCAAGGATACAAGCTTCATATTCAGTAGTATTGTTAGTGCATTCAAATTATAGTTTGACTGAGACGGGATATTGCTTCTTGTCAGGTGAGATTATCACAGCGCTTGCTCCATTACCAGAAACATTCACTGCCCCATCAAAATACATGATCCACCAATCATTCTTTTCTTTGTCTTCTTCTACTATCAACACATCCTCATCCGGGAAGTCAAATTTCAAAGGCTTATAGTCATTGATAGCATTATCTGCTAGATGATCAGCAATTACACTTCCTTTTATAGATTTTCTTATCTTGTATACAATGTCATACTCAGCCAACATCACTTGCCATCTTGCTATTCGGCTTGACAAGTAGGGTTTCTCAAAGATGTATTTAAGAGGATCTATTTTTGAGATCAACCAGGTGGTATAATACAACATATATTGTCGAAGACGCTTCGTACTCCATATTAGAGCACAACATAGCTTCTCAGTCATAGTATATCTGGATTCACAATTTGTAAACTTCTTACTCAGATAATAGATAGCTTGCTACTTTCTTCCAGACTCATCATGTTGTCCCAACACACAACCCATTGCTACCTCAGTTACTGTCAAATACAAGATCAAAGGTCTTCCAGGCATAGGGGGCACGAGCAAAGGTGGATTCTGTAAGTATTGCTTTATTTTATCAAAAGCTTCTTGACAATCTTTATCCCATATACCAGGGTTCTTTTTTCGAAGTAATCGAAAAATTGGCTCATATGTTGCTGTTAATTAAGATATGAATCGAGCAATGTAATTCAAACATCCTAAGAAACCTTTTACTTCTTTCTTAGTCTTAGGAACTGTTATAGCTTGAATTGCTTTCACTTTATCAGGATCGACCTCTATTCCTTTATTGTCTATCACAAATCCTAGCAACTTTCCAGACTTTACCCCAAACGAGCATTTTGAAGGATTCAGCTTCAACTGATACTTCCTTAGTCTTTCAAATAATTTTCTTAGAACCTGAACATGATCTTCTTCATTCTTAGACTTGGCAATCATATCATCCACATACACTTCAATCTCTTTATGCATCATATCATGGAAAAGTGTCACCATTGCCCTTTGATATGTGGCTCCAGCATTTTTCAACCCGAATGGCATCACTTTGTAGCAAAATGTTCCCCATGGTGTGACAAAAGTGGTCTTCTCTTTATCTTCTTCAGCCATTTTAATCTGGTTATAACCGGAGAATCCATCCATAAAGGAGTTAGTTGAACTCCTAGCAGCATTGTCTACCAAGACATCTATGTGAGGCAAAGAAAAATCATCCTTCGGACTGGCTTTGTTTAGATCCCTGAAATCTATACATACTCTGATTTTGTTATCTTTTTTTGGTACCACCACTATATTAGATACCCATTGAGGGTATTTAATAACTTCTAGAAAACCAGCATCCCACTGTTTCTCTATCTCTACCTTGACTTTGAGTACAATATCTGGGCGAGTTCTTCTTAATTTCTGCTTAACAGGTTTACATCCGTCTATCAAAGGTAATCTATGTACTACAATATCAATGTCTAAACCAGGCATATCTGTATAAGACCAGGCAAACACATCGATATACTCTTGTAGTAACGAGGTTAAACTGCATCTTTCTTCTGTAGTGATTAGAGTTCCAATCTTTAACTGTCTTTTATCTTGCTCAGTGCCTACATTTATCACCTCTAGTTCTTCCTTCGTAGGTTTCCAAGCATGCTCCGACTATTCTACCCGTCTAGCAAACTCTTCATCCCATTCCTCTTCATCCATTGCAATCTCATCCTTATCAAAGTTTGGCCATTCATTTTCAATGCAATATGTTTGTGGATTTATGGAGGATTCACTTTCAGAATTCCTGAAAGTGGAAGGTGTTTTTTAGTGTGAATGCATATCTTGTAGCCGAACAAAATAAAGGGAATTCAACAAATACTGATGAAAATGTTTGATCTCAATATTATTTTAAAAGTTGGCTCAATAAATTATGAAAAGACCTTATGTTGTCATCTTGAACCAAGATTTCTAACTAGGTATAAAAACACAAAGCAAACTACAATGCAAAGCACATAAAAGCAAATATAAGTAGACACTTAATCATTACTTCTTAAAAACAATTGGCGCTTCTTCAATCTCCCAATTCTGGAATACTTCTTCAACTGAAAGCTTTTGCACCAAGGCGTTGGTTGGAGCTTCTTCTAGAGTATGGACAGTTAACTGTGGTAACAATTCATCTTCTTTTATTGTTCTTGGCTCATCATCACAGTTCCAGCCTTTCTCTTCACCTTCCTCTACATTGTTGATATCCATGACAACAGGTTCTTGTCCCAAGACTTCCATCATGTTCGCCCCTCCACTACTTGTAGCATAATTGGGTAAAGGGTTGGAATTCACATTCGGTGCATCATCGAAAGTTATCCATCTAGGTTTTATCAATTGCAGAAGCTTGTTTTTAAATGCGTTACAGCTTTCAATGTTATGCCCAGCAATGCCAGCATGATATTCACATGTCATATCAGGCTTATACCAATTTGGGTAAGGAGGTTGTAGTGGGGTTAAGGGAACAGGGGCCACTTGCCCAATACTCAACAACTTTGAATACATTTCTCCCAAGGGAAGTGGTAATGGTGGCAACCGTTCTTGGGTTCTTTGTTGGTCATTTGGTTGGTTTTGTTGGTTGGTAGGGAAAGGTTTAGTGAAGTTTACACTTGCAACTTGTTGGGTAGGTATTTGGAAGTTATAGTGATGGTAATTTTTCTTACCCTTGTACCCTCCTTCCACATTGTTCACCTCAGACTCCTTCTTTTTCCTAATAAAGCCTTTCTTCTCAGTAGGCTCTAACATTCTCCCCATTCTTATTGCTTGTTCTATCCTCTTAACAATAGTTACAACATCATAGAAATGTTGAGCTAAACTACCCACTAGGTGTTCAAAGTAGGGAGATTTAAAAGTGTTGGTAAACAGAGTGACCATTTCTTTTTCTAACAAAGAGGGTTGCACATGGGATGCTTTTTCACGCCATCTCAAAGCGTATTCTCTTATAGTCTCTTTGTTGCCCTTCTCCATGACTAACAAGCTTGACCTTTCTGGGGCTACCTCTATGTTGAATTTGTACTGCTCCACAAAAGCTTTGACCAAATCTTTCCACTTTCTGATCTTTGTATTATCTAGTCTTGTATACCAGCTTAGTGCTGATCTAGAAAGACTGTCATGAAAGAAATGAATGAGAAGTTTCTTATCATTCACCACTTCTGCCATATTATTGCAATAAGATTTAAGATGAGTGACTGGACATTCAGTTCCTGTATACTTGATAAATTCCGGTACCCTAAATTCTTTGGGTACAGCTACATTTGGGACTAAACACATCTCTGCAGCATGAACAGGATCATATAAGTCTGCCCCTTCGACTACTCTCAATCTTTCTTCTAGAGCGGTCAATTTATCATAATCAACAGGTTTAGAGTATCTCATCCTATGTGAGTCATCAGTCGTCAAGTTTATGATTGGTGCTTGTGCTGGTAGAACATTAGCAGTGAACTGCTGTTCAGATGAAGAAAGATTTGCCCCTAGATTTTGAGAAGTGAACACGAAAGGAGCTACTGGCGTAGATACAGATGGAGTTGCAACTGCTGGCTGAGTAGAGGTATTCTCTCCAGACTTGGATACCAGGGCCTGCTCGAGTAGACTTGTAAGTCGTGCGATATCATTTTTCATGCTCTCCAACTCCTTTTGATAGTGAGCCTCTAGATGTGCTCTTTCTTCATTCTGCATTATCTTTTTTCATATTCGAGTGTAATGAATTTTATGGTCTTTTGGGGGACCTATATTTCAACCTAAGTGAATGCAAAAAAAATGAATGAAATGCATAAATGGATGCAAAGTGCCATATGAATAATGCATGCTTGTTATTTGTTTCAGGCTTTCCTTTAACTTATGATGAGGAAGAGACCAGATCAGATTCTCTTAAGAAAGTTCTCACTGAGAACTCCAAACCTATAGGAACTTGAACTGATTGAGGGAAGAAATTTGTTGCCTTAATTTTGATCTGGTCAAAAATTCCTCAATAAATTTGGTTTTTTTTCCATCTCACACTTTCTATAAGGATCGGTGGAGATATAATGAGAATATGGAATGTATATGAAAATGTATGTTAATGCATTGACATTTATTTGTGTCTTATATCCTACTTGATAGGATTTAACTCATAAGGTTTGGCTTAGTTTATTCTATCCTTAAAGAAATTATTTGGTTCTTAGATTGCCCAAATTACTTGTGAAGTAATCGGCCTCTTAACCTTATGCAACATGAGTATGGGATAAAATTCCACAATATCCGTTGCATAGGGTGAGTTACAATCCAAGCGAAAGTCCAAATGAGTATCAGTGGACATAAGTCACACTTGCCACTTGAATCTTTCTTTTCTAATCTTAAAAAGGATGAAGCTTGGGTCAGAGCTTTTATGGGTTCATCGTGAAGTGTGTGAGTGCACAAATAAATATCATGCATGCATGTGGCAATATGAAAAAGTGAAAAGAATTACAGTAATAAATAATGTAAATAAAATAAATAGCATAAATAAATAGCATATAAGAAAAAGCATATGAAAAGCAAACACAAGCAGTTGGTTCAACCCTAGGTCCCCAGCGGAGTCGCCATTATGTCGCTGCACGACGTCGGGCGACGGCTCCACTTCTTTTTTTGTTTGTTTTTTTAAAACAAAAAAAAAAAGAATTTAGTTTTTATTTGATTGGGGAAATAAAGATTTTTATTGGAGTCGCCATCTAGTAATTTGAGGGAACTAGAAATCCAAAATTAGACACTGGTCCTAGAGATTCGGGTACTAGGTTAGTTATGATTAAGGGAAGGTAGGCACCACCCTTAAAACATCCTTTCAGAGAAAGGTTATCTTTACTTGTGTGTTTTTCTTATTTTGATTCAAATACTATTATATTTTGAGCTTATTTATAAATTTTTTAACATGGTTAACGTCGGTCCTTAAAAATAGGAGACACGTTAAAAATGACATCAGTCCCTAAAATTAGGAGACTTTGTCTAAAATGTCGACGTTTATCCCTAAAAAGGAGAGTTACGTCTAATTTACCAAAATAAATAATAATGGACATAATCCATATTTGGTATTTAAATTTTTGACATCGGTCCTTTTCTATAAATAAAAGAGACGTGTCGACAAATAATATTTATTTTATAAAATAAAAGTTATTTTGATATCATTGACAGATAGATATATCAATTCTTGAAAATTGGGTTTTTGACCTATAAACAGTGATATGATAAAATGGGTGTTGAACCCGCGTCGTTATTTATTTTGGTTTATTTTTGTTTTTTTCACATGCAAAAATTTACAAGTATTTATATATAAAAATATCAAAAAATACCATCAAATATCATAGAAAATTACCTGAGTACCCCTGTATAGGCAAAAGACTGAAATACCCTCGGATTTATCGAAAATTTACAAAAATGCCACTGGCGGCGCGTGTGGCTCACGCGTGGTTACTGTTGACAGCAGTGAAATTTTTCGGTGAGATTCCAGCCAAAAGATGGTCGATTCTAGTAGATCTGAGGACGAGGATTCTGATGGTGGTGGTCTCGTTGGCCGTTGATGGCTGAGGAGGGAGAATCGACGACTTGAATGTCGATTGGCCGATGACGATCGCGGCCTTTTTCCGGCCAAAATCGCCGGTGAAAAAGTGTAAAACGGCGGGGGTTTCGCTTAGGAGGAGGCGATGCACGTTTCTGTGGCGGTTTCACGGCTTGAAACGGCCGAAAATGGGAGATCGGTGGAGAGAGAGGGAATCGCCGGCGACAAGAGAGAGAAGCTCTAGGTTGTGCTACGGTGTGGACGAGTGTATGGTGCGCTCATGCGTCTGAAGGCTGTGAACCGTTGGATCTCGGATGAACAGATCGTGCGGTTGTGACTCGTTTGATCTTCAAGTTGATTGGACGGTCAAGATTGAATGGGTTATGATCTGGTGTGTCGCGGTGTACCGAGTGCTAGGTATACTTGCGGACGTGGCGCAACAGGATCGAAGGGCAGATTATTTGAAAGGCTGAGATTGATTTGGGTTTTAATCTGGTGTGGTAAAGCCTATTGTATCCTAAGAAATCAAAGGCTCAGATCTAAACACTATTAGATCTAACGGTTGAGATATTTTTGGTATTTTTGAATTTGTTAAAAAAAATTTAATATCTTACTAGGTTTTAGAAAAAGTATAAGAAAAATGAATAGTACTCAAATAGTAACCAAACAGTAATGCTCGAATTTAGAATTCAAATTCACAATGATTTTTTTATCTTTTCTCTCCTTTCTTTGTCTTGATTTCATTGGCTATTTATAGCGAATGAAATCAAACAACAATTCACGTGATTATAAAAATACTCTGAAACTTATTTTTTTATCGCGGTCGACATGGTGGGACCCGTATTAACCCGGTGGACTTGGTTTTGACCGAAAATGACAGTTTTGACCCGAAACAGCCCGAAATTCATTTTTCATCGCGGTCGACATGGTGGGACCCGTATTGACCCGATGAACTCGGTTTTAACCGAAAACGACGGTTTTGACCCGAAACAGCCCGAAAACTCATTTTTCATCCCGGTCGACATAGTGGGACCCGTATTGACCTGGTGGACTCGATTTTGATCGAAAATGACGGTTTTGACCCGAAATGGCCCGAAACTCATTTTTCATCGCGGTCGAGATGGTGGGACCCGTATTAATCCGGTGGACTCGGTCTAGACAGAAAATGACGGTTTTGACCCGAAACTGCCCGAAACTCATTTTTCATCCCGGTCGACATCGTTTAACCCGTATTGACCTGGTGGACTCGATTTTGGTTGAAAGATGTGGTTGACTCGAGAAAATATATTTTAGACTCTTTTTTCTGTTTTTCTTTCTTTTGTATATATTTTTTATATTTTTTGTCATGAATAAAAAGATAAAATAACATTCAAAAATTTTTAGTGAATCCAAAATTGGGTTACAACAAGAGTAACCAAAGCACACCATTTCTCACACAAAAGGATCACTACAACTAGATAGTCTGCCACATCACATCTAAATAGTATTAACACTTATCTCTGGAACAACATTCCCCTTCGAGCGTATCAAACATGATCGGTCCAGAATGATTCATCAAACCTCACATCAAGGCTTACAACACCTCCTCAAACAAATATTCCAAGTGCGACAGTCATTAGTTGAGTATTTCAATATGATCACAAGCTTACCACTCTTCCAATAGTCTACTCGTCTAGGAGTTGCGCCTGCCCTCTGTTCCACCCTAGGAACCACGTCTTACTTCTCTATGAGTATCTCGCTCTAGAGTCCAGGTAGCTTTCCACCTTTAACCATGAGGGCAAGCCATAAAAGGTTGATCTATATCTGTCCTCATACTCTGAGTATTACAATGCCATTACTGAGCTCACCACCTTAACAAGAGTTAACTTGTTCCCGGAACCTGTGCATGCCCTCTGTTCCTTTATAGCAGCCATGTCTTAATGCTCCATAAGTCATCCATTTATTATCCAAGGCAAATGCCTTCTAGTTCATTGATCTTTAACATAGGGGCAATATCCATGAAAGTCAATTCGACATTTGTCTCCATACTCATCATAGCCATTTTATTGGCTATCCATCTATCCACTCATATATAGCCATCACATCGGCTCTAGGGACTATGTGAGAGATCATTACCACTAATTATATAGAAAGAAAACGTTGCGGTATATTTATCGCAATCCTCCACCTCGATTTCTATGTTTGGAGCTTTTGTGTCTTTTTGCTTGAGAGCTCCACCCACACCAACTTCCTTTGGTGTCTTTGCCTTTCATTATAGGCAATCACCTTTTATCACTGACATTTGCACCCCCTCAATTAGATGCATCTACAACAGCTCATCTTTCCATCCTTGCATGCATTGGAAAGGTCCTCGCTTGTTGCCTTTATCAAGAGCACAAGAGACTTCTTGTTGTACAACTTTTTCACACATTCTCTACTCTGAGCTTCATCTAGGAACTCTTCTTCTCCTTGTACTTGTTGTCTCATTATAGTACCTCCTTGGATCCTCCGGTTACTCCTGCATAATTTTCATATGCTTTTGTGCAATTTCGGTTCTCTAGATTTCTCCCTATTTTTTTTGCTTTTATTTGATAGTAGCTCATCCTGTCACAACACTTATCCAAGTCAAAATAGGGTGTCGATCTTCATCTTCTTGTTGTATTTCTCTTCCATTATCAAGGTCTTTATCAATTATCCCATCAAGAAATCACAGTCATCGAATCTAACCTCTTTGGAGAAATCACCACTTCATTAGATCCTTGATCATATGGAACCCAACTACTCCCTTGTGCCATCATAATGCTAGTCTTCAATTGTTTCATTACAAACTGTTATATATACAAAAATAGTACCGTATGGATAATCCTTCCACTAAGCAAGTTCTTAGGAAAGATCAGAGGGGTCACAATGGTCCCGCTTAAAACTCAATCTCCTAGACAGAACTCCTTAGGCCATATATATCCATCGTACTGTCTTTCTGTATATACAAACATTTGCTAGCTTTATCGCAGCTTTCTTTTACAAGTGATCTGGGGTATCCTAGTTTTATACCTTATTTCTCTACATCTGACGAGACTACCAGTACTTAGATTCGTTAAGATTAATCTTCATCAAACTTCACTCTCTACCTCAAATTGTCCATATGATCTAGTGTTTAGAGTGTCCTAATTTTGCCTTTCTTCAAGGCAATTAAAATTCTCATATAAGAGTTTAACACATGTAATTGGGTAAACATGTGTGATTTCTTTTTCTTTATATTCATCGACCACCATGATGACATTCAGATGCCTCCTAATCGGGTAATCTCTCTTTAATAATTCACCACTGTTATTTCTGGTCTCAATCTCAACAATCGAACCATACCATTACATCCAGAACAATCAAATTAGTTGAAAACAAGTTTGAAATTATCCAAATCACACTTCAGACGGCTGAGATTTCATCAAAATAATTATGGCCTGATTAGCGGTCCAGATTCAATCTCAGATCCGGTTGCACATAGACTCTGCTACATAGAATCCTGTCCCTCGGCTCGCGACTTGGCTCTACTCAAACTTAGCTTAGCTCGACTCAGCTTGGCTCACTCTCGGCTAGTGGCTAGTGACATGTTAGGTGGGTCCCACGTGCTGACATGTTTGATTGGTTGATGACATGGCGTACCACCTCGCATGCTGACAAAACTGTGACATTATAATGACATCATCATCATCTAGATCTCACGCGTGGGTTAGATCTTCTGGTATTCGGGTCGGGTCAGCCCATCCAGGCGAAGAAGACGCGTGTGACATATGGCTTGCGTCTGCGCACGTGTCTAGTCACGTGCAATTGTTGTTGATGTTTAATTTCGATGCAGTTTTCATCAGTGGCTCCGTCTCTTCCACTACACAATGGTATGGTCAAAACAGAATTTTGACAACTTTCACTTTTTGAGCAAAATCAAACACCACTTTAAACCATAAGTTATGATACTAGTTGTAAGGGATTCCAACCGGTGATATACTGATATTTGCTCATTGAAGGCCAAACACACTGACATAATATTTAACATGGTTCGACAAATCACCTACATCCATGAGAGAGTCAATATATTTAGAGATAGAGAAAGGATACAAAACAAATATATGGAGGAGGAGGATTACACCCTGACACGACTGAAAGATTGATGTCTTCTCCCAAGTGCAGGAGTGTCGAAGTAATAAATAACCCGGCAAGACCGGGGTCGAACCACAGGGAGGTTAATTGTACAAATTATAAACAACAATTATAAAACAAGAACAACAACAACAACAACAACAACAACAACAACAATAATAATAGTGGTAGTAGTAGTAGTAGTAATAATAATAATAATAATAATAATAATAAAGAAAGAGAAGAAGAAGAAGAAGATGATGAGAACTTGGAGATGAAAAATTAATGTAAGGATTAAACAATAATAATAACAAATGTCAAGGTTAGAGGTTCCACTAATGGTATATCAAACAAGTATAGTATAAACTCTTATTATTGAATTGGAAACCACACACAAAGGAGGTTCCAATCAGATTATATATTGTTAACATGATTACATTAGTCATCTTATTCAATTAATGCTAATACTTGTAAATCTCGTCAAGCACTCATGATTATAACTTATGTTAACAACAAATCAAGTTCCTTTCATAGCTCAGGTGTCGGTTATACCATACATTATGGGCTATGAAAGTGCCAAGCATTTGTTGTACCAAGTGTTATACAACATAAATCAAGATTAGTCATTTAACAAGCAAAGTATTAAAGAGTGAACAAGATAACAAATATAAAACATGTTAGTATCAAACATTAAAGTCCATATTAAGTTTACATTATACTTATTCTCACACTATTAGTGTAACCTTTTCACCTTGACATAATTAACTTAACTAGACATAATGAAAGAAAGCAAAATAGATAAACAAAATAAGAACATAAAAGTTAACTAAGTAAAGGAAAGGAAATGAAAGGCATAAACTTGATATTAATGAAAGCAAAGCATAAACATTACAAAAAATACAAAGAGAGAAAGGAAGAGCATGATCTTGATCTGGAAACCAAGATGCCTAAATGCATGGCAAATGCCTCCTTTTATAGGCCAAAATTGGGAACTATTGATTTGATGACTAATTGATAAGTGGGTGGCCAACTTTTGACTTGGTGACAATCCTTATCTTCTCTTGTCTGCCCAAAACGTCATTGATAATGTCAAAATTGGAATAACAACAATAACTATAATAATAATAGTAGTAGTAGTAGTAGTAGTAGTATTAGTATTAGTAGTAGTAGTAATAATAATAATAATAGTAATAATAATAATAATAATAATAAATAATAATAATAATAATAATAATAATAATAATAATAATAATAATAATAGTACTAATAATAATAATAATAACAATGATAAAGAAAGAGAAGAAGAAGATGATGATGAGAACTTGGAGAAGGAATATTAATGTAAGGATTAAACAATAATAATAACAAATGTCAAGGTTAGAGGTTCCACTAATGGTATATTGATTGTGCATCAAAAGTGTCATTAAGTCTCTTGTTTTACATATGTATTTATTGTTTTTATTTGGTTGTTTTTATAATAATTGATGTGTTTTTTTATTTTTTTTTGAAAATAAAGAACCTCACACCCCCCAACTTAAAATAATGCATTGTCCCGAATGCATGAACACGAAAATATAAGAGATGGAAGAAAGAAGAAAAAATAATAAAAATGAAAAATAAAAATAAAAATAAAATAAAAATAAAAACTCATTACTTCTAATACTACAATGGTATTGGATCTTGAAGATCCAATGTCTCAACTTCAGCCACAACATTTTCAAGATAAGGTTTCAATCGATGACCATTTACTTTGAAAATATTTCCATTCTTGGGATTTTCTACCTCAAATGCACCATGCTCAGAGATGGATTTAATCACAAATGGACCAGTCCATTTTGTCCTCAACTTCTCAGGAAAGAGATGTAATCGTGAATTATACAAGAGAACCTTTTGACCAACATGAAAGGATTTTCTAAGAATATGTTTATCATGCAAAGTTTTCATCTTATGTTTTGAAATTTTTGCATTTTCAAATGCATCATTTCTCAACTCCTCTAATTCATCCAATTGAAGCTTTCTATTTTTGCCAACCTCGTTTTTATTGTCATTGAATTGCCGAATGGCCCAATATGCACAGTGCTCAATCTCAACAGGGAGATGACAAGGCTTTCCATAAACTAGCCTATAAGGAGACATTCCTAAAGAGGTCTTATAAGCAGTGCGATATGCCCACAAAGCATCAACTAGTCGTAGGGACCAATCTTTACGGTTTGGATTGACTGTTTTCTCTAAAATGTTCTTGATCTCCCTATTTGCCAACTCAGCTTGGCCACTAGTCTGTGGGTGATAGGGGGTACTGACCTTGTGAATTACACCATATTTTCTCATCAAAATCCCAACGGGCTTGTTACAAAAATGTTTTCCCCCATCACTAATCATAGCCCGGGGCATGCCAAAACGAGAGAAAATATTTTCTTTCAAGAATTTGACCACAACTCGATGGTCATTGGTTCAAGATGCAATGGCCTCCACCCATTTAGACACATAATCAACAGCAACAAGGATGAATTGGTAACCAAATGAACTTGGAAAAGGTCCCATGAAATCAATCCCCCAACAATCAAATATTTCCAAAACAAGGATGGGGTTAAGGGGCATCATGTTACGCCTAGTGAGGCTACCTAGTCGTTGGCATCGGTCACATGCAACACAGAAGGCATGAACATCTTTAAACATGGTAGGCCAATAAAAACCACACTGCAAGATTTTGGCAATGGTTTTCTTGGAAGAGAAATGCCCACCACAGGCTAATGCATGACAAAAATTAATGACCTTTGGAATTTCATGATCAGGGATGCACCGCCTAATAATTTGGTCAGGACAATATTTAAATAGGTAGGGGTCATCCCAAAAAAAGGTGCGCACATTGCGCAAGAATTTTTGTTTGTCAAGTTTAGACCAATGAGAAGGAATTTGACTTGTGGCTAGGTAATTTGCTATGTCAGCATACCATGGAGAACCAATGTAAGAGACAGTACCTACACAAAATAAATTTTCATCAGCAAAGAGTTCATTTATTGGAGATTCATCAATTATGGTCTTATAGCTTGAAAGACGAGACAAATGATCAGCTACTACATTCTCTACTCCCTTTTTATCTCGAATTTCAATGTTAAACTCTTGGAGTAGGAGGATCCATCGAATCAAACGTGGTTTGGCATCTTGTTTTGTGAGCAAATATTTCAATGCTGCATGATTAGTGAAAACAATAACAAGAGATCCAACCAAATAAGACCTAAACTTGTCTAATGCAAAGACCACAGCTAAGAGTTCTTTTTCAGTTGTAGTGTAATTCAATTGAGCATCATTCAAAGTCTTGCTAGCATAATATATGACATGAGGTTTCTTGTCTTTTCTTTGCCCTAAAACAGCCCCAACCGCAAAATCACTAGCATCACACATCAGTTCAAATGGTAAAGACCAATCAGGAGCTTGTATGATTGGTGCAGTTGTCAACAACCCTTTAAGCTTTTCAAAAGCTTCTTGACATTTTGATGTCCAATCAAATGGGACATCTTGTGACAACAAGTTACACAATGGTTTGGCAATGGTACTAAAAGAATGAATGAATCTTCGATAAAAACCAGCATGTCCTAAAAAGGATCTCACATCTTTCACAGTCTTAGGGGTAGTTAATTTTTGAATGACTTCCACTTTTGACTTATCTACCTCTATCCCTTTTGAAGAGACAATGTGACCTAAAACAATGCCATGTGTCACCATAAAATGACACTTCTCCCAATTGAGTACAAGATTGCTCTCTTCACACCTTTCAAGAACTTTTTCTAGATTCATTAGACACAACTCATAAGAATCCCCATAAACTGAAAAATCATCCATGAAAACTTCCAAAAAATTTTCCACCATGTCACTAAAGATACTCATCATACACCTTTGAAAAGTGGCTGGTGCATTACACAAACCAAATGGCATTCTTCTATAAGCATAAGTACCAAAAGGACAAGTGAAAGTGGTTTTTTCTTGGTCTTCTAAAGAAATCTCAATTTGGTTATAACCTGAGTATCCATCCAGAAAACAATAGAAAGCTCTTCCAGCTACTCTTTCAAGCACTTGGTCTAAAAATGGAAGCGGAAAATGGTCCTTCCTAGTCACCATGTTCAATTTACGATAATCAATGCACATACGCCATCCAGTTTGGATTCTAGTTGGTACCAGCTCATTATTTTCATTTTTCACTATCGTGACTCCATATTTTTTTGGGACAACTTGGGTTGGATTAACCCATTTTGAGTTTGCAATAGGGTAAATGATACCTGCATCAAGTAGCTTAAGCACTTCACCTCTCACTACTTCCTTCATGTTTGGGTTCAATCGTCTTTGCATTTGCCTCACAGATTTAGCCTCTTCTTCAAGATAGATTCTATGTGTACATAAAAGAGGGCTAATTCCTTTCAAGTCAGTAATTTTCCACCCAATTGCTTTCTTGTGTTTTCTCACCACTCTCAAAAGTTTGTGTTCTTGCTCTATGCTAAGTTTTGATGAGATCACAATAGGATATGATTCATCTTCCCCTAGAAATGCATACTTAAGATCACTCGGTAAAGGCTTCCTTTCTAGTTTATCAGGCTGGACAAGAGATTCCTCAACTTTCACTTGGGGTGAAATCAAAGGCTCAAATGATGGGGTCCATTGACCTATTGACATAATAGGCATTGGATCTAGATAAGTCTCGAGTTCTCTTACTTCCTCATCAACACATTCCAAAGAACAAAATCTTTCATCATGAATTAAAGTTCTCTCCAATGGATCCTTGATCCACACTCTCTCAAAGTGTTCTTGACAAACTGTTTGGATGAAATCTACCTCTCTAATGTCCTCATGTTCCCCGATTTGTTTGGAGACATTGAATATGTTCATCTCCACAGTCATATTCCCAAAAGACAATTTCATCACCCCATTCCTACAGTTAATTAAGGCATTGGATGTAGCTAGGAAAGGTCTCCCTAAGATGACTGGGATGGGGGCATTAGAACCTTGAATTGGTGCGGTGTCTAATACTACAAAATCAACAGGAAAGTAGAATTTATCTACTTGGACCAACACATCCTCAACGATACCCCTGGGAATCTTGATTGACCTATCAGCTAATTGAAGGGTGATTCGAGTAGGCTTGATTTCTCCTAAACCTAATTGTTCGTAAACAGTGTAGGGTATTAAATTCACACTTGCTCCTAAATCCAACAAAGCTTGATCTATCTTATGACTTCCAATAATGCATGAAATGGTAGGACAACCAGGATCTTTGTATTTGGGAGGGGTCTTAAACTGGATGATGGCACTAGCATGTTCAGTTAGAAAGGCTCTTTCTTTCACATTCAATCTCCTTTTGACTGTGCATAAATCCTTAAGAAACTTTGCATAAGATGGAACTTGTTTAATTGCATCAAGGAGTGGAATATTGACTTTCACTTGTTTGAACAACTCATAGATTTCTAAGTTCATAAGATCTTGCTTAGGTTTCCCTAACCTTTGTGGAAATGGTGCTCTAGGAACAAATTCTAAGTCACTCACTTTGACTTCAATTTTTCTTGAATCATCTCCTTTCTCACTCATCTCTTTCTCATTTAGCTCACCTTCTTTATCACTCAAACTCTCATTTGTCACTTGTGTTTTAATTCCCTCTTCACTTTCCCTAGATTTCTCCTCCACAATACCTTTAGGAATCCTAAAACCTACACCTTTGTCAACAATCTTTCCACTTCTAAGGGTAGTGATGGCTTGGACTTGTTCATGGTTTGAAGGTTCACTAGGTAAGGATTCACTCATGTGTACCTGACCTCTAGGATTGGGCATTGGTTGAGCTGGGATTTTTCCCTTCTCTTGAATGCTTAGTGATTGAGTCAACTTAGTTAGTTGACTTCGAATGTCATCTAAGGTCCTATTGGTCTGGTCTTGGAATTTGTAAACTTGGTTATTGATTCCTCCTTGCGTTTGCATGAATTGTTGAAGAGTATCCTCTAAGGATCTCTTATGAGGTGGTTGGTATGTGTTATGTGTGGGAGCATGAAATGGTTGGGGTGGAGGTTGAAATGTTTGAGGTACTGAAGAGCCCTCATTTCTCCATCCAAAATTTGGGTGGTTCCTCCATCCAGGATTATAGGTCTCAGAGTAGGGATTGCCTACTTGGTTTGGAAATGGCTTTCTAACATTACTTGAATCAGAAGTTTGGCCATTTAGCACTTCCTTGAAGGCTGGAATGGTAGGACATTCAGTTGTCCTATGCCCTTTGCTTTCACAAACAACACAACTTTCCTCTTGTTGTTCACTTACGACATGCACTTTTTTAATCTCAAGAGACTCTACTTTCCTAGCCAATGAGGCTAATCTAGCATTGAGGTCATCAGTCTCTTTCAATTGAAACTTCCCACTTGAATGAGAAATGGTGTTTCTAGACTCAACATGAACTGGGAGAGAAGTCTCCCATTGCTTTGTGTTTTCAGCCAATTGATCAAAAAAATCAAAGGCCTCACTTGGTTCTTTGTCATAAAACTCACCATTACACATGGTTGACACTAGCTTTTTAAAATCTGCGGTAAGAGAGTCATAAAAGAAACTCACTAACCTCCACATCTCAAAACCATGGTGAGGGCATGCATTTAACAAGTCTTTGAACCTTTCCCAAGCTTGGTGAAATGACTCATTTGGACTACAAGAAAAATTCATCATTTGACGTTGTAAGGCTGCTGTCCTATGAGTGGGGAAGTATTTTTTCAAAAATTCAGCTTGCATTTCTCTCCATGTACCTATAGACCTAGGACGCAAAGATTTTAGCCAAAGCTTGGCTTTATCCTTTAGAGAGAATGGGAACAATTTAAGCCGAATGGTTTCCTCGGTGCATGTTCTATCAATAAAAGTATTACATACCTCTTCAAAGTCTTTAATGTGTATGTATGGATTTTCATAATCCATACCATGAAATGTGGGAAGAAGTTGAATCATGCCCGGTTTCAAATTGAAAGCTTGTTGGTTAAGAGGTAAGATAATACACGAAGGTGTACTTTGTCTAGCCGGGTGAAGATACTCTCTAAGAGTTCGAAAATTAGGTTGATCATTGAATTGTGGAGGTCCATTACCTTGAACACTCCCTTCACCCTCTACATCTTCAACATTAGCCATGATAAAATAATAATAATAATAATAATAATATAACAATTATATGAATATGAAAGGAAAGGAAAGAAAAAAAATGCAAATAAAAGTAATAGCTCAAAAATAAAAATACAACAAATTAAGAAATTCACTCTCCAACTAATAAGCACTATTAACAACAATAAACATTAAAAGATAATTATAACAAGCATGAATAAACAAAAGGCGGTAATAACGGCCAAGCACTTCAAACAATAAATATAAGAAAAATAATCATAACAAAACAACAAAATAAAAAGGAAATAAACAAGAGGCGGTAATACCGACCAAGCACTTTAGACAATAAATATAAGAAGAATAACAATAATAAACATTAAAAGATAATTATAACAAGCATGAATAAAAAGGTGGTAATACCGGCCAAGCACTTCAAACAATAAATATATATAAAAAATAAGCATAACAAAACAACAAAATAAACTAAAATAAACAAGAGGCGGTAATACCGGCCAAACACTTTAGACAATAAATAAAAACAATATCAACAAAATAAAATGAAATAAACAAGAAAAATATTAGAAACTAATAAGAGTAGACAATAAAAGAAAAATGGTTGAACCAACCAAAATCCAACAATTAATAGTCCAGTCCACAGTCCAATATCCGAAACGTTAAGGTAAATTTTTTTTTTTTAGGCGGTAAAACCAGCCAATTGATTTTTTTTATATGATTTTTTTTAGTTTTCCAATAATCAAATCTAAATTTGTTACCTTTGCTTGCTAGCTCCCCGGCAACGGCGCCAAAATTGCTTGACCGCTTTTTATGATCGGCTTGTTTTAACTCGCAAGTGCACGAGTGTGCGATGTAGCAATTAACTCAGTAAGATCGAGATCATATCCACAGAGAGCTAGATCTGGAAATTAAGCTAAGTAACAAAAAAAAACTCAAGAGAAATTAAATTAACAATAACTTGGTTGAAAATAATTGATGGATTTGTTTTCAAAGATAAAAAAAAATCAATGTTTTCTTTTAGTTGTGATATGCAGGTTAAAAAAAAAATCAAGCAAGAAGTCAGCTCATGCCCAATTCAATCAGACATTCATCCTTGAAAACAGAAGGGGAGTAACAATTTTCTAATCTTTATACTTTTCTTCTCTTTCTCTTTTACATTGAGGATAATGTAAAACTTAATTTTAGATATTTCATTATGTTGAATGCTTGAGATAACCATGCTTGTTAAAAAAAAAAAAACTTGCATTCGTATGTGAATGAGACTTGTTTAGGATCATCATTACATTTTTGGATTCATTATTATGTTGAACATTGCATACTTTAATTTGGGATAGATAATATCTTATAAAGCAAGATATAGCATACTTTTTTTTAAGATTACTGAAATACATCTTTCCTTGTAAAAGTTGTGTGAGTTGTGTGATTATGCATGAAAGATGAGTATGATGTTTTACTTGTGATTATCCCTTTTGATCCAGTCCTAAACAAGGTTTAAGTAAATAGAGTAATAATTATTACACGAATAAATAAATAAATGTGTACAAAGTTCTATCTACTCCAATGTTTTGAGTTGCTCAGTAACTAGGGGTATTCATCACAAATGTTTATCTTTACGTCAAACGGCAGCTTAAAATATGAGTATGCAAAGCACTTTAAGTTTGTGACTTTGTGAGTAACCGGGTGTATTCATCACAAATGTTTGTATTCGCGTCAAAAGGGAAGTGACTACTTAAAGACAAAAAATAAATCATATCTTCAAAAAAAAAAAGAAAAAAAAAAGAAAGAAAAAAGAAAGAAAGAAAATATATAGATATTTCTTTAGTTTGCTACCTTGTTTGTGTTGGTGAGAATGGAAGATTACAAGTTGAGTTTTCGTATGAATCAATTATGTTGGTTGCACGATAAATATGACTGAACTTGGAAATTTTGTATGGATGTTTGATTTAGAGAATGTGAGTATGCTTATTTTTCTTTATTTGCTATTGTGTACACTAAGTTAAAGATACCAATGTTTGCATGATAGGTCCTTCAAGTGTGATGAATCGAGCCTAATTATGGTTGTTATTATTATTATTTTTATTTTAAAGGTTTTATGTTTTGTTTTGCTTGAGGACTAGCAAAATCTAAGTTGGGGGGTGTGATTGTGCATCAAAAATGTCATTAAGTCTCTTGTTTTACATATGTATTTATTGTTTTTATTTGGTTGTTTTTATAATAATTGATGTGTTTTTTTAGTAATGAAGTTTGTTTTAATGTTTCGATAGGTTTTTGGAGCTTAAATGAATTAATTCAGAAAATTCAACGTCGGAATTCATAACAAAGAATTGAAGAGACATTTAGTTGAAGATTGAAGCAAATCTTGGTTCAAATAAGTGCTCCAAATTTGTCCCAAAAATCAATTCTATTCCAATTCTAGAAAAGAATATCATATGATTTATTTCAAGCCCAAACTTGCCTTATGTTGTGTGCAAACTTCAACCATTAAACACTCAAGGTTTCAATGTCAATCTTAGCCCAAATAATAAGTATATTTGTATACTTATTTGATGCTCAAATTCAGCCCAAAAATCAGCCCCAAATCAGCCCTAAATCAACCCCAAATCAACCTTCAAATCAACCCAAACACAATCCATGATCTTACATGTCCACACAACAAATAACAATTGATTTATTTTGGGTAATCCATTGATCCAAGAAGGCAAGCACATGGATGGAAAGCTGGAGGGGATATTTTAACATTATTTTAGGTCAAAAAGAAGAAGGAGACACCTCATAAATGAGGAAGAAAAACGTGCACCAAAGTAGTTGTAAAGCTGTCTTGATTTGATTTTTCAGCACACCTTTCGGTGTTTTGCCCATAACTTTTGACTCAGGTGTCCAAATGAGCTGTTCTTTAATGATCTGGAAAGGTGACAGAATTGCCTACAAATATGTCTCTAATAGACTTCTCCAAAAAAAGCTTCTAAGAGGGTCGAATTGCTGTCCAAAGTTAGAGTCAGATTTGTGTCCAAATTTTTTCTGAAATTGTATTGTGTTCTTCTTTATAGATTTCGGTTCTTTAGTTTGTAAAACTTATTTTTTCAGTTGGATTCAAGTTCTTTCATGTTTATTGAAGTGTTCTTATATATAATCATGGTTGGCTAAACTCTTTCTTGGATCCAAATCAAGGATAATGGTGATTGAGGTGAGTTCTTTAGGATATGAATGAATCTTAATGTTTATCTTCTTATTTTCTTCATGAATGATATATCAAACAAGTATAGTATAAACTCTTATTATTGAATTGGAAACCACACACAAAGGAGGTTCCAATCAGATTATATATTGTTAACATGATTACATTAGTCATCTTATTCAATTAATGCTAATACTTGTAAATCTCGTCAAGCATTCATGATTATAACTTATGTTAACATTATTCATGATTACATTAGTCATCTGAGATCTTTTGTCTTCAATACTCCAGTGAGCTGGCAAAAATCCTGAAGTAAGAAAATTGATATTTTTAGCAAACCAAGGCATTGAACTAAGAGAAAGTAGAGATTTATCAGGAAAGTAATCATCGATTGGTGTGATGTCGGGTGTCGAATCTATTGTCACTTTTGATAAAAGATCTGCATCAACCTTTTCAGTGCCTTTTTCATCCTCGATTTCTTCCTGATTGGTCATGGCATGAGAAAATGAAAGTGCTGGCGGAGAATCAATCATTTCTTTGCTATTTTCAGATTCAACCCCTTCCTTACCCTTAGAGGTTGACTCATCATCTTTCTCACAAGATTCAAGAATTGGTTTTTGAATAACATTTCCACTACAAAAAGTGATGACTGATTTGACTTGATCCATGTGTTGACTTCCATAACTACTTGCATTTGCATTGTATTGCTCCTTGAGATTTTGCTGTGGTTGAGATGGAAACTTACCTTGCTCTTGAAAATTGAGAGCAGATGTGAATTTTGCAAGAGTATCTTTAAAATCTGTTATGCTTTGAGCTAGTTGAGTGTTGATTATCTCTTGCTTTTCAATGAATGCATACAAAGTTTCCTCAAAATTTCTTGTAGGAGGTGGAGCATAAGGAGGTGCATATCCATGATAATTTTGGAAATTATGGTGTGCTTGAAATTATGGTGGTGAAGTTTGTGCATTGTCACTCTTCCAATTGAAATTTGGGTGATTTCTCCAACCAGGATTGTATGTTTCGGAGTATGGGTTGTGGTTGGCCCTTTGGAAACTATTTAAAGCATGGGCTTGTTCATGGAGACATTCCTTAAAAGAAGGCAAGGTTGGACAATCGTTGGTTGAGTGTTCATTTGTTTCACAGATTTGACACACAATGTTTTCAACAGATTTTAATTGACCACTCTTTTTCAATTCTAGTGCCTCGACTTTTCTAGCTAAAGATGCAAACTTGGCTTGAAGGTCATGATCTTCCCTAACGTTGTACATACCTCCACTAGATGTATGAGGTTGAGTTTTACTCGGTGCCTCATAAGTACCCGCGGTGTCCCAATTTTGAGCATTTTCAGCTAACAAGTCTAAGTACTCCATTGCTTCATCAGGGTCTTTATCTTCAAAAGTTCCATTGCACATCAATTCAACCATTTGCCTATCTTTAGGTGTTAACCCTTCATAGAAATGTGAAACCAATCTCCATGTTTCAAAACCATGATGAGGGCAAGTACTAAGCAAGTCTCGATACCTATCCCAACATTTGTAAAATGTTTCTCCTGATTTTTGAGTGAAAGTGGTGATTTGTCTCTTGAAAGAGTTTGTTCTATGAGATGGGAAAAACTTCTTTAAAAACTGTTGTTGCATTTCATCCCAAGCACGAATGGATCCTGGTCTCAAATTTTGTAGCCATGTTTTAGCTTTATCTTTTAATGAAAAAGGAAAAAGCTTTAATCTGATGGTGTTCATGCTACAATTTAAGTTATTATATGTGTTGCAGACCTCCTCAAATTCCCTTAAATGCAAGTATGGATTTTCCAATTCTAAGCCATGAAATGAAGGTAAAAGTTGAATAATGTCTGGCTTAAAATTAAAATGAGATGCATCAGGAGGAAAAACTATGCATGATGGTGCACTTGTTCTTGTGGGATTCATGTGGTCTCTAAGTGTTCTAGCACGGTTATTCTCATTATTCTCATTATGAAGTGATTGATTATCTTCTTCGGCCATATTTTCTAAAAATAATGAGGATACCCTACAAAGTCTACCACTAGATGTACGTGACCACACTTTCATGCACGTGTAGGAATAAAATAAAAGGAAGAAGAAAACAAAAGAAGAAGGAAGAAAACAAAATAAGGAGAAACAAAATAAAAGAGACAAAGTTATATACAAGAAAAGTGAAAAGAGAAAATAAAATAAATATTATAATTTATACAAGGACTTACCTCCCCGGCAACGGCGCCACAAACTTGACATGACGAAAAGATTGATGTCTTCTCCCAAGTGTAGGAGTGTCGAAGTAATAAATAACCCGGCAAGACCGGGGTCGAATCACAGGGAGGTTAATTGTACAAATTATAAACAATAATTATAAACAATAATAATAGCAATAACAACAATAACTATAATAATAATAGTAGTAGTAGTATTAGTAGTAGTATTAGTATTAGTAGTAGTAGTAATAATAATAATAATAGTAATAGTAATAATAATAATAATAATAATAATAATAATAATAATAATAATAGTACTAATAATAATAATAATAATAATGATAAAGAAAGAGAAGAAGAAGATGATAATGAGAACTTGGAGAAGGAACATTAATGTAAGGATTAAACAATAATAATAACAAATGTCAAGGTTAGAGGTTCCACTAATGGTATATCAAACAAGTATAGTATAAACTCTTATTATTGAATTGGAAACCACACACAAAGGAGGTTCCAATCAGATTATATATTGTTAACATGATTACATTAGTCATCTTATTCAATTAATGCTAATACTTGTAAATCTCGTCAAGCATTCATGATTATAACTTATGTTAACAACAAATCAAGTTCCTTTCATAGCTCAGGTGTCGGTTATACCATACATTATGGGCTATGAAAGTGCCAAGCATTTGTTGTACCAAGTGTTATACAACATAAATCAAGATTAGTCATTTAACAAGCAAAATATTAAAGAGTGAACAAGATAACAAATATAAAACATGTTAGTATCAAACATTAAAGTCCATATTAAGTTTACATTATACTTATTCTCACACTATTAGTGTAACCTTTTCACCTTGACATAATTAACTTAACTAGACATAATGAAAGAAAGCAAAATAGATAAACAAAATAAGAACATAAAAGTTAAGTAAGTAAAGGAAAGGAAATGAAAGGCATAAACTTGATATTAATGAAAGCAAAGCATAAACATTACAAAAAATACAAAGAGAGAAAGGAAGAGCATGATCTTGATCTGGAAACCAAGATGCCTAAATGCATGGCAAATGCCTCCTTTTATAGGCCAAAATTGGGAACTATTGATTTGATGACTAATTGATAAGTGGGTGGCCAACTTTTGACTTGGTGACAATCCTTATCTTCTCTTGTCTGCACAAAACGTCATTGATAACGTCAAAATTGGAGCCAGTTGAAAACATGAAAGTTGTAGGCAATTGTCTCAGATTTCTTGTGTAAAACATTCAACTCATTTGGACTTCTAGAACTCCAGATATGGCCAAAATACCGAACAGTGCTCGGGCTGGAAGACAGATTCGGGCTTCTTTGTTGTTGCTACAATTTGGACTTGATAATGACCTTTTTAGATCTTGGGCTCCATATGAAAGTTGTAGGCCTATGTCTTACCTTTCCATACATATAAATTGGACCTAAATCTGAGATATATAGCTCGTGATATGACCCAATTACCGAATAGTGTTCCGGTTTGGATTGCACCGATATCTCTTTTCTAAGTTTGGCCATCTCTTTGTCCTTGCAATTTAAGTTCTTCAAGTCATCAATCAATCCTTTCATTTATGTGATAGGCCTGCATTAAAAATAGACATTTACCACAAATTATAGGTATCTTATATTATTAGATACATTATTATAAAACATATTTTAGTTAAGGAGTTATTGATACTTCAAGTGCAAAATGATGATATAAAACCATGATAAAAATGCATTTTTAAGTACTAATCACTTTCCTATTAGGGTTCACTGTTTTCTCCAAAATATGTTTGATCTCCCTACTCCAAAATATGTTTGATCTCCCTATTAGCAAGCTCTACTTGTCCACTTGTTTGAGGGTGATAAGGGGTGGCAACTTTGTGTGTGATTCCATATTTCTTCATTAAAGACTCAAATGGCTTGTTGCAGAAATGTGTTCCACCATCACTTATTATGGCTCGAGGGACTCCAAATCGACTTAAAATATTTTCTTTCAAAAACTTTATCACTGTTTTGTGATCATTGTTTCGACTTGGAATTGCCTCTATCCATTTTGAAACATAATCTACTGCGACTAATATGTATAAGAAACCAAATGATGGAGGGAATGGGCCCATGAAATCTATACCCCAACAGTCAAAGATCTCAATGACAATAATAGGGTTTAAAGGCATCATGTGACGTTTTGAAATAGATCCCAACATTTGACAATTTTCACAAGACTTGCAGAATGCCTGTGAGTCTTTGAACATGGTGGGCCAGTAAAATCCACTTTGTAAGATTTTTGCAGTTGTCTTTCTTGATGAGAAATGGCCCCCACATGCCTAAGAATGACAAAATTTAATGACACTACTTACCTCATTGTCAGGAATGCATCTTCGAAATATTTGATCAGGATAATATTTGAATAAATAAGGATCATCCCAATAAAAGTTCTTCACTTCGTTCAAGAACTTTCTTTTATCTTGGATACTCCAATGAGCTGGCAATTGTCCTGAAACAAGAAAATTGACAATATTAGCAAACCAAGGCATTGTAGAGACAGAAAGTAAAGATTCATCGGGAAAGTAGTCATCGATTGGTGTGATGTCAGTTTTCAAATCTGTTGTCAATCTTGACAAGTGATCTGCGACAACATTTTCGCTGCCTTTCTTATCTTTGATTGTGATATCAAATTCTTGAAGTAATAAAATCCACCGCACCAATCTAGCCTTAGAATCTTTCTTAGAAAGAAGATATTTCAATGCTGTATGATCACTAAAAACAACAACAGGTGAGCCAACAAGATAGGATCTGAATTTTTCACATGCAAATACTACTGCAAGTAATTCTTTTTCAGTGGTGGTATAATTCATTTGAGCACTATTTAAAGTTTTACTTGCATAGTAAATTACATAAGGTTTCTTATCTTTTCTTTGTCCCAAAACAGCACCTACGGCATAATCACTAGCATCACACATTATTTCAAAAGGTAATGACCAATCGGGAGGTTGAATGATAAGAGCACAAGTAAGCAAGTTTTTAAGTTTAACAAAGGCTTCTTCACAATGTTCAGTCCATTCAAAAATAGTATCCTTTCTTAGAAGGTTACTTAAAGGCTTAGATAATACACTAAAATCTTTGATGAACCTTCTATAAAAACCAGCATGTCCCAGGAATGATCTAACATCTTTAAGAGATTTTGGTGTTGGCAAGTTTGCAATTAACTCGATTTTAGATTTGTCAACCTCAACAATGTGACTAAGAACAATGCCGTTTGTTACCATAAAATGATATTTTTCCCAATTCAGCACAACATTCTTCTCTTCACACCTGGTTAAAACCTTTCCTAAATTAGTCAAACAATCATCAAATGAATCGCCAAAAACAGAAAAATCATCCATGAAAATCTCAAGAAAATGTTCAACCATATCGCTAAATATACTAAGCATGCATCTTTGAAATGTGGCTGGTGTATTACATAATCCAAAAGGCATCCTTCGATATGCAAAAGTACCAAATGGACATGTGAAAGTAGTCTTTTCTTGATCTTCCAATGCAATTTCAATTTGGTTGTAACCCGAATAGCCATCTAGGAAACAATAAAATTCATGACCTGCAACTCTTTCTAGGATTTGATCCATGAAATTTAAAGGAAAATGATCTTTTCTAGTCATTGAATTAAGTTTCCTATAGTCAATGCACATGCGCCAACCAGTAACAGTTTTAGTGGGAATTAACTCATTGTTCTCATTTGTTATCACAGTGACTCCAGACTTCTTAGGTACAACTTGGGTAGGACTTACCCATTTGCTGTCAGAAATAGGATAAATGATTTCATTATCTAGAAGCTTAATGACTTCATTTTTCACTACTTCTTTCATATTAGGATTTAGCCTTCGTTGCATTTCTCTAGAGGGTTTAGCATTTTCCTCTAAATAAATTATGTGTGTACAAATCAAAGGACTAATTCCTTTTATATCAGCTATGGTCCATCCTAATGCATTTTTGTGCATTTTCAGAGTTTGTAATAACTTACCTTCTTTATGTGCATTAAGTTTGGAAGAGATTATTACCGGAAAAGTTTTATTTTCTCCCAAAAATAAGTATTTGAGATTGGATGGCAACGGCTTCAAATCAGGTTTTGGTGGTTGAACACTTGAAGGTATGGACTTAATTGATCGTGGTGGCAATTCCTCAATTTGTGGCCTCCAATTACTTGTCTTTGATTCTTCCTGAAAATAAATCATTTCCAAATCATCAGATTCATCAATCTCAATTTCACTGGAAGTGGTTGGAAATTGATCATGAATTAAATTTTCAGTAAAGTCCACTTCCTGTAAGTCATTATCATCTCTAGGTTGCTTGCAAATGTTGAAAATATTCATCTCCAATGTCATGTTTCCAAATGATAGCTTCATCAGTCCATTCCTACAATTAATCAATACATTAGAAGTTACAAGAAATGGACGTCCTAAAATAACAGGAAATGAATTACATACTTCAACAGGTTGTGTGTCCAAGACAATAAAATCCACAGGATAAATGAATTTATCGACTTGTACTAACACATCTTCAATTATTCCTCTAGGTACTTTTAGAGATCTATCGGCAAGTAAAAGAGTTATAGAAGTTGGTTTTAACTCACCTAGATTGAGACTCTGAAAAACTGAATATGGAAGTAAATTCACACTAGCACCAAGATCAAGTAAGGCTCTTTCAATTTTATGCTCTCTAATAAAGCAAGAAATTGTAGGACAACCAGGGTCTTTATATTTCAAAGCATTATTGTTTTGAAGAATAGCACTTACTTGTTCGGCTAGAAAGGCTTTCTTTTTCACATTCAGTTTCCTCTTCACAGTGCATAGATCTTTCAAAAATTTAGCATAGGAAGGAACCTGTTTAATAGCATCCAGCAAAGGTATATTGATCCTTACCTGTTTGAAAGTTTCAAAGATTTTAGAGTTGTGATTAACTTTCCTTTGTTTGGTCATGGCTTGAGGAAATGGAAGTGCTGGCGGTGAATCAGTCGTTTCTTTGCAATTTTCAGATTCAACCCCTTGCTTAGCCTCAGAGATTGACTCATCATCTTTCTCATAAGGTTTAAGATAGGGTTTTTCAATAACCTTACCGCTGCGCAGAGTAGTGACTGATTTGACTTGATCCATGTGTTGGCTTCCGGAACTACTTGCATTTGCATTGTATTGCCCTTTGGGATTTTGTTGTGTTTGAGATGGAAACTTACCTTTCTCTTGGAAACTAAGAGCAGATGTTAATTTAGCAAGAGTATCTTTAAAATCTGTCATGTTTTGAACAAGTTGAGTATTAATTGTCTCTTGCTTTTCAATAAATGCATGCAATGTTTCCTCAAGATTTCTTCTAGAAGGTGGAGCATAAGAAGGTGCATATCCATGAGAATTTTGGAAATTATGGTGTGCTTGAAATGGTGGTTGTGAAGTTTGTGCATTGTTGTTCTCACTCTTCAACTGAAATTTGGGTGATTCCTCCAACCAGGGTTGTATGTTTGGGAGGATGGGTTATGGTTCGCCCTTTGGAAACTGTTTAAAGCATGGGCTTGTTCATGGAGACATTCCTTAAAAGAAGGCAAGGTTGGACAATCATTGGTTGAGTGTTTATTTGTTTCACAGATTTGACACACAATGTTTTCAACAGATTTTAATTGACCACTCTTTTTCAATTCTAGTGCCTCAACTTTTCTAGCTAAAGATGCAAATTTGGCTTGGAGGTCATGATCTTCCCTAAGGTTGTACATACCTCCACTAGATGTATGAGGTTGAGTTTTACTCGGTGCCTCATATGTACCTGCAGTGTCCCAATTTTGAGCATTTTCAGCTAACAAGTCTAAGTACTCCATTGCTTCATCAGGGTCTTTATCTTCAAAAGTTCCATTGCACATCAATTCAACCATTTGCCTATCTTTAGGTGTTAACCCTTCATAGAAATGTGAAACCAATCTCCATGTTTCAAAACCATGATGGGGGCAAGTACTAAGCAAATCTCGATACCTATCCCAACATTTGTAAAATGTTTCTCCTGGTTTTTGAGTGAAAGTGGTGATTTGTCTTTTGAAAGAGTTTGTTCTATGAGATGGGAAAAACTTCTTTAAAAACTGTTGTTGCATTTCATCCCAAGCATGAATGGATTCTGGTCTCAAATTTTGTTGCCATGTTTTAGCTTTATCTTTTAATGAAAAAGGAAAAAGCTTTAATCTGATGGTGTTCATGCTACAATTTAAGTTATTATATGTGTTGCACACCTCCTCAAATTCCCTTAAATGCAAGTATGGATTTTCCAATTCCAAACCATGAAAAGAAGGTAAAAGTTGAATAATACCTGGTTTAAAATTAAAATGAGATGCATCAGGAGGAAAAACTATACATGATGGTGCACTTGTTCTTGTGGGATTCATGTGGTTTCTAAGTGTTCTAGCACGGTTATTCTCATTATTTTCATTATGAAGTGATTGATTATCTTCTTCAGCCATATTTTCTGAAAATGATGAGGATACCCTACAAAGTCTACCACTTGATGTACGTGACCACACTCTCATGCACGTGTAGGAATAAAATAAAATAAAAGAAGAAGAAAGCAAAAAAAAGGAGGAAGAAAACAAAATAAAAGGAAACAAAAGAAAAGAAACAAAGTTATATACAAGAAAAGTGAAAAGAGAAAATAAAATAAATACTATAATTTATACAAGAACTTACCTCCCCGGCAACGGCGCCAAAAACATGACACGACTGAAAGATTGATGTCTTCTCCCAAGTGCAGGAGTGTTGAAGTAATAAATAACCCGGCAAGACCGGGGTCGAACCACAAGGAGGTTAATTGTACAAATTATAAACAACAATTATAAAACAAGAACAAGAACAACAACAACAACAACAACAACAACAACAATAATAATAATAATAGTGGTAGTAGTAGTAGTAATAATAATAATAATAATAATAATAATAATAATAATAATAATAATAATAAAGAAAGAGAAGAAGAAGAAGAAGATGATAACTTGGAGATGGAAAATTAATGTAAGGATTAAACAATAATAATAACAAATATCAAGGTTAGAGGTTCCACTAATGGTATATCAAACAAGTATAGTATAAACTCTTATTATTGAATTGGAAACCACACACAAAGGAGGTTCCAATCAGATTATATATTGTTAACATGATTACATTAGTCATCTTATTCAATTAATGCTAATACTTGTAAATCTCGTCAAGCATTCATGATTATAACTTATGTTAACAACAAATCAAGTTCCTTTCATAACTCAGGTGTCGGTTATACCATACATTATTGGCTATGAAAGTGCCAAGCATTTGTTGTACCAAGTGTTATACAACATAAATCAAGATTAGTCATTTAACAAGCAAAATATTAAAGAGTGAACAAGATAACAAATATAAAACATGTTAGTATCAAACATTAAAGTCCATATTAAGTTTACATTATACTTATTCTCACACCATTAGTGTAACCTTTTCACCTTGACATAATTAACTTAACTAGACATAATGAAAGAAAGCAAAATAGATAAACAAAATAAGAACATAAAAGTTAACTAAGTAAAGGA
Organism: Populus pruinosa; assembly: GCA_026413675.1. NCBI lineage: Eukaryota > Viridiplantae > Streptophyta > Magnoliopsida > Malpighiales > Salicaceae > Populus > Populus pruinosa. The sequence continues at coordinate 1,581,459 of CM048602.1, read as the reverse complement.
AAGGAAATGAAAGGCATAAACTTGATATTAATGAAAGCAAAGCATAAACATTACAAAAAATACAAAGAGAGAAAGGAAGAGCATGATCTTGATCTGGAAACCAAGATGCCTAAATGCATGGCAAATGCCTTCTTTTATAGGCCAAAATTGGGAACTATTGATTTGATGACTAAATGATAAGTGGGTGGCCAACTTTTGATTTGGTGACAATCCTTATCTTCTCTTGTCTGCCCAAAACGTCATTGATAACGTCAAAATTGGAGCCAGTTGTAAACATGAAAGTTGTAGGCAATTGTCTCAGCTTTCTTGTGTAAACAATTCAGCTTATTTGGACTTCTAGAACTCCAGATATGGCCAAAATACCGAACAGTGCTCGGGCTGGAAGACAGATTCGGGCTTCTTTGTTGTTGCTATAATTTGGACTTGATAATGGCCTTTTTAGATCTTGGGCTCCATATGAAAGTTGTAGGCCGATTTCTTACCTTTCCATCCATATAAATTGGACCTAAATCTGAGATCTGTAGCTCCAGATATGACCCAATTACCGAACAGTGTTCCGGTTTGGATTGCACCGATATCTCTTCTCTAAGTTTGACCATCTCTTTGTCCTTGCAATTTAAGTTCTTCAAGTCATCAATCAATCCTTTCATTTATATGATAGGCCTGCATTAAAAATAGACATTTACCACAAATTATAGGTATCTTATATTATTAGATACATTATTATAAAACATATTTTAGTTAAGGAGTTATTGATACTTCAAGTGCAAAATGATGATATAAAACCATGATAAAAATGCACTTTTAAGTACTAATCACACCCACTCATACTCAACTCTCAGCTCACACACACTACTGCTGTAGCAGCAGGGCTGTTGCCCTTTGGCAACCTCTTGTTCTCTCTTCTTCTCTTACATACACTCATCACTTTTTCTCTTATTTTGCTCTCTCACGTATGCTTTATTTATAAACATTTATGGCAGCTCTTCTTGCTTTGTTGTCAACATTGATGGCCACCAACTCCAGCTTATTCAACAATGGTGGGTGCCAATAGTCAATGGTTGGTGTTGTCCATTTGCTACACATAAAATGGCAACAAACCTAATATTAATGAGGTTGTGCTATTTCAAACGATGGCCTTGAAGCTCGCTTCAATCCTGTGAACAGGTTTGAGGTTATGATTAATTACACTATGATGCTAGCAAGTTAGCAATACGCTAATTAAATAAGTATTTAATTAGCAGCTGCTTTAGAACACCAAGTAAATAGGCAATTTTGAGTCTCATAGAAAAAAGTGGATTGAAATTAAATGTGATTGTGTAAATCAAAAATTGAAGGTCCAAAGAAGAGAAAATGATGAATTTTGGGAATCCATTTATACCACTTAAGGATTTTATTGTAGAAAAATATTGAAGATTGGGACCTAATTAAATAAAAAATTCAAGAGCGGGATGAATTTGTAAAATTTAAATTTGGGTACTTAATTGAACTTTAAAAGAGTCTAATTGGAAGAAAAATCAAGATTTAGAAATCAATTTGGCCAAAATTTAGAGAAACAATAAGATCAAGGATTTAATTGAACTTAGATTAGTCTAATTAATGCAATCAATGACTAATTGAGATTTTAGGATTCAATTAGGGTTATAATTGCAAGATTGAAAGGCCTAGGAGCTGAAGTGAATGAGAAATAAAATCTTGAGGGCTTAATTACTTAATCAAGGGTGAAATCAAGATTAAGAGTTTGAAACGTCATTAGAGGATTGAATTGATGAATTTTGAGACCAAGAACCAAGCTCTAAAAGAAACCAAACAGAAGGTGTTTTGTTGAAGATATGCAGGGGTTTAATTGAGAATATTCCTTGAAAATGGGGGGAAATTGACCGACAATGAAGACATCAAAAGGGCGAGCGCTAGGCTGAAAAAAAAGGTTCGCATGTAAAACGGTGCGTTACAGCATTCACTTAAGAAGGACGCTTAAACGGCGCTGCTGGGGGCAATAGCTGGGTTTAAGCAACTATTTAGTTTTAACACGAAAGCATGATCTGAATTACATAACATGCATACTAACAATACAAGGCAAGTTATTATATTAAAAATTACATTATATTAAATGTAAACTAAAATAAATTAATTTATACAAAACTTAATTGTTGAAGATCTTCTCCAAATATATCTATAAATATAGTTTCGAGCATCTGAAATTAAGTGAGTATCCGAAATTAAGCATGTAAATAAATATATAATTTTATTAAATATATAATGGAGTATAATTTTCATTTAAAATATTCTTAAAAAAATAAATAAATAACCATATAATTCTTCTTTTGAATTTGATATGTGATAACTTGATTTATTTGTAAAATCAAGTTAAGATTTTTGTTTTATAAAAACATGAATTTAAATATGTATTTTGATGCTTTGAAAAGTATTTTTGATTTGTTTTTAAAGTATTATTGAAAACAATTTATAGAATTTTTAAACTTGATTTAATAAAATTTTATTTTTTATATATTTCTAGAATAGATGATGAAGATTTAAGAGTTTTTGAAAGAACTTCCATACTTGTAAAGCTTGCCTCCAATAAACACTAAGCGAGCTCCAAACGATGTCACGCTTCCAAACGATGACGGCAAGACTCCAGGAGCGCTCTTCAAGACGGAGCGCGATAAACAACTGAAGAACGCACGAACATGGATAAAGGAAACAACCCAGTCTTGTTCCACAGTAGCTGCGCCTATACCGTGCCTGGAGGTTCTGATGATAAAGGCAAGTCCAACTTCATCAACTCTCCCTATTTTCTGGCTTTCACTGTCTCGGATGTTCTCTCCTTAGCAAGCTCCTTGACTTCGCTTGTGGTGTTTCTCTCTTTGTTGACTTCTCCATTTCAGTTTCAAGATTTCTACATTTCTCTTCCTCGAAAACTTATTTTGGGCTTCACCTTCCTCTTCTTCGAGGTGATAACGACCATGATATCCTTCGGGGCAACAATTTTAATACTCATTCAAACAAAGAGTAAGTTGACAACATTACTCTTTTTTTTTTAGATTAATGTGGGTGTCCGGGCCAGCTTGCGTGCACCACGACTAATCCTACGGGTCCTAAAGTTAACGACCATGTAAGCCTCCAGTGGCCATCATATGAGCAACCAAGGACTCGAACCTGAAACCACAGAGGAAGCAAACCCCTTGATTTCAAATCCTTACCACTTGACCACTACCTAAATGGTTTGACAACATTACTCCTTTCAATTGCTGCATTCTTTCCTGTCTTAGTATTTGCAATAATGCAATTCCGTCTGTACGTCTGATTTATGCGCTCTACATTCAACATTCTCAAGAAAAACGGGAAAGCTCTGCCGTCGTTTCTTGTCCCTTGCCTACCGTGGGGGAAAATGCTCGGTCTTCGGAAAAAGGAAAAAAGCTCGACTTGATTAATATTGGAGACTAAAGTGGCATAGAGGTTTTTCCTTTCTATAGTTGGTTTGAACCTGTACCATTAATCACTGTATACGGAGTGTTACATGATGTTTGGTTGTTCAATTTCATGATATTTACGAGGTTGTGCTCTTCTGAAAGATAGTTTTATACTTATGAATAATATAAATTATATTTTAAAATTTCATTTAATAATTTAAATTATTATATTAAAATAATTATTTAATATAATATTAAAATCTTGATCATCGAGCGATCACAAAATTTTTATTATTTTTATTTATTTAATAAAAATTAAGTATAAAATAATATGAGTTTGTATAAATTTTAAATATAAAAGTCTTTCATTTAAAGAGATATTATATATAATAATATAAATTATATCTTAAAATCTCATTTAATAATTTAAATTATTAAATTAAGATGTTTGTTTAATATAAAACATGTATTATATATAGTGTGGAATGGGTTGGTATTTAACTTAATATAGTTGGGACTAAAATGTTGCTTCAATCGGTTACTTGTAGTAAAATTGGGTGAAAGTTTATGGCTTTTATTATTAATGGATAACTCCGTTCGATTTTCTCAAATCACATTCAAGTCCGTTTTCTCAATCGGTTACTTGAGGGGATTATTTATTGTATTCCACGGCACTACTAGGTATTAGAAGGATCTTGATACAATAGATTTTGATCAATATTTAGATTATATGGGTTGCATAGTATATATAGACAATTCCAAATCTAAAAAGAGATAAAGTGGCAAAATAACTTGTCTGATGAAAATAGCCATAACATTTAATTTAATTATTTATTGTCTTACATTTTTCTAGAAGATTCTGTATGTTGTTTTTATAGTGTCAGTTGGATATAACCACCAAAGCTTAAATTACATTTCAAATTAGGTTTATTTATTCAATTTTATTATTCTTGTAGTTAATTTTGAAATTTTTATTATGATATCTGGTATGTTTATATTTTTTTTATTCGAATTAGAATTCTGATTATTTTTATTTTTAAAAGTAAATTTAAAACCCATCTGTTTAAAAAGTTGATCTATATTTTAAAAGCAACCTATTACAAAAAAAAAAAATTTCAATAATAACACTAATTGGTGTGCTCACATATCTCTTGCACTTTTTCTCTCTGTCTCCATAATTGCATGACACATGATTACCAATGGTTTATCCTCTGTAAAAAGCACTGGATAGAATTGATGATCGCCAATTCCTCCACTAATAATACATGTTCTTTTCCAATAAGAAAGTTCAAAGACTGGGTTTAAAAATACACTTAGCCTGCAAATATTACTCCTGGCCTGCCTTGTTCAAGTACGTATTTTCTTCTCTGAAACTTTAGTGCTTTTGATGCCATGTTTCAAGGTGGGGGGGATTACCCTTTTAGCCTACTAGCGGGTCCGTAATTATTTTCATTTCACCATGCCAAAATACTATTTTAATCGAAAAACTTAAATTATTGAAGTAGATTCTATAATATAATTTATATTATTATTTAATATATTTTTTAAAACTTAAAATTTATACATAATTATATTACTTTATATTTAATTTTTATTAAATAAATAAGAATGATAAAATTCAAACTTGTAATTATTTAATTATTAAAATTTTAATGTTATATTAAAGAATTGTTCTAATCTTAAAATTTAAATTGTTAAATAAAATTTATTTTTAATATTTTAAACTTGTAACTATTTAATTATTAAAATTTTAATATAATTATTCTAATCTAAAAATCTAATAAGTTAAACTACTAAATGAGATGTATTCTCTAATACTCTAAACTTCAAGCAGAAGGAAATAATGTCCCTATGGGCTTGTTGGAAAAATAGATTTCAAGGACACTTTGTCATTAACGTGAAAAACGATTTTATATTCTATGCTTCTTTAAAGTTATAGTGTAATAATTGTATCTATATACGAGAAAGCAAATGAAAAGTGTATTTTAAGAGATCTATACAAACTATTATTAAAAAATAAAATAAAAGATAAGATGAGCATTGATAGTGTGAAATATTAAAATGTTAGTATAAAATCATTTTTGAAAATTTATTTAATAAATTAAAATTTTAAATTAAAATAATTATTCAATATAATATCAAAATTATATTGACCAAACTATGAAAAGTTCAAAGCTTATATTTTATATTTTCTTTTATTAAATTAGAAAAGAATATAAAATAACTAATTTTAATTGAGAGAATATAAAAAATGTTGAATGGACTATACTAATTTTAATAATTTAATTTAATATGTTATGAGAACTTAATGATTAAATAATTAGAAATTCAAATCTTATAAATTTAACTTCAAACGAATGTAAAAGTATTAAACAATTTGTGTAATACGGCTGTGATTCATCTTGAGCATGTAAGATGTCTTAGCATTTATATAACGAAGTTATAGCTCAAGAATCCTATACAATACGATTGAATAATTGCAAATGAATAAATTGATAGATATAATAAATTTTATATTAATTACAATTGATTTTAAAAATAACACTTATCTTATCAATATGGATATGAAACTTAAGGGTAGAATTGTTTTGTATACAATTTTATATTCTATGCTTCTGTAAAGCAAATGAGAACATCTCATATTATAGTGTAATAAGTGTATCTATGTACGAGAAAGCAAATGAGAATATTTTTTTATAGTAATTGAGAGATCATATTAATAAGATTTAGGCAATGCCATTAAAAAAATAACAAATTAACTAAAAGAAGCAAATAAGAACAATTAAAATAGGATTATTCCAATTAAAAGGAAAAAAGGTTAAAAAATTAAAAAATTAATTTCTTCTTTTTTGCTTGCCTATTTTAGAAGCAAGAATGTTAATCTTGATTTCAAGCTGCAATTAATATTATGGTTTAACAAATGCAATACAGTTTTCACTTATACTGAAACTAAGAAAAACAAATCTGACCAAAATCTAATCTTAACATATTTATTTTTAAAATGATCATTCAAACAAGTTCATAAGCTAATTTATACTTCTGAAAACGGATTAATTAAACTATTAATATGGAAGAAAATATCCCTACAAAGGAGGAGCTCATCAGCAAGAATTCACCATAAAGGAAAAGTGTATTTTAAGAAATCGATACAAAGCATTATTTAATTATTTAAAATAAATAATAAGCTTACATGAACATATGTAGTTTTACCTTTTATATTCTCATAATAGTTTCACTTTATAAACCAAACAAGCAACACACAGATCCTAATTTACTTCTTTTCTGAAAAAGGAATTAAGGGATTGTATATATAGGGTTCTCAAACGACTTAATTCAGAAAAAAACTACAAGCTAGGTTGTTTCTTTGTAGTCATCTCTCCGGAAACAAGTTTTCTTGTTGACATTTATTTTACCGAGAAGTAGGGGGAGGAGCATTTCGATCATTTCCATTGCTTAAAGGTATGACATACTTACAGTTCTCCTTGAGTGCTCACTTCCTAATTTTGTTTTCCATTATATTAATGATCCGTATTATGAGTTATATAATATAAATTTACTTTTAGGGTTTCACCTTATTTAGCTTTGAGTTGAGATTGTTTATTAACATTAGTCACTTACGTAATTTTTTGTAGAGAGAAAATATGGGTTCTCTTCCTATAATGGGGATACTGTTGGGAATTTCGAATGGTGATGTACTTGTTGTAACCCAATTTTGGATTCACTAAAATTTTTTAGGAATGTTATTTTATCTTATTATTCATGACAAAAAATATAATAAATAAAAAAAGAAAAAAAAGAGTTTAAAATATATTTTCTCGAGTCAACCGTCATTTTCTGTCAAAACCGAGTCCACCAGGTCAATACAGGTTAAACGATGTCGACCGGGATGAAAAATGAGTTTCAGGACGTTTCGGGTCAAAACCGTCATTTTCTGTCAAAACCGAGTCCATCGGGTCAATACGAGTCCCACCATGTCGACCGCCATGAAAAATGGGTTTCGGGCTGTTTCGGGTCAAAACTGTCATTTTCGGTCAAAACCGAGTCCACCGGGTCAATACGGGTCCCACCATGTTGACCGGGATGAAAAATGAGTTTCGAGCTGTTTCGGGTCAAAATCGTCATTTTCGGTCAAAACCGAGTCCACCAGGTCAATACGGGTCCCACCATGTCGACTGGGATGAAAAATGAGTTTCGGGTCAAAACTATCATTTTCGGTCAAAACCGAGTCCACCGGGTTAATACAGGTCCCACCATGCCGATCGCGATAAAAAATGAGTTTCGGACTATTTTTGTCAAAACTAGTATTTTTGGGTCAAAAAACCCGGTCCACCGAGTTGATACCCGTATAAAAAAGTTTTTTTTGTAATTTAAAATTAATTTTTAGCGGATGAAAAACTTTTATAATACTGATTTGAATTTTTAATTTTTACCCCTATAAATAAATATTATTATTATTATTTAGTATTATTATATTATTATTTAGTATTATTATATATAATAAGACAAATAGTAATCGGTGGAAGTTGAAAATCTTAACAATCCGTGAATTGTTGTCTGAATTCATTGGCTATAAATAGCCAATGAATTCAAGATAGAGGGGAATTCAAGACAGAAGGAAAAAAAAAGATAAAAAATTCATTCTTTATTTGCAATTGTGAATTCGGAATTACTGTTTGGGTTACTATTTGGGTACTATTCATTTTTCTTATATTTTTTCTGTACCCTAGTAAGATATTAAACTTTTTTTAATAAATTGAAAAATACCAAAAATATCCCAACCGTTAGATCTAATAGTATTTTGATCTGAGCCTTTGATTTCTTAGGATACAATAGGCTTTACCACACCAGATTAAAACCCAAATTAATCTCAGCCGTTCAAATAATCTTCCCTTCGATCTGGTTGCGCCACATCAGCAGGTATACCGAGCACTTGGTACACCGCGCCACACCAGATCGTAGCCATTCCATCCTGACCGTCCGATCAACTTGGAGATCAAACGAATCACAGCCGCATGATCTGTTCATCCGAGATCCAGCGGTTCACAGCCTTCAGACGCACGAGTGCACCATACACTCGTCCACACCAGATCAAAACCCAGAGCTTCTCTCTCCTCTCGCCGGCGATTCTCTCTCTCTCCGCGGATCTCCCATTTTCGGCCGTCTCAAGCCGTGCAACCACCACAGAATTGTGCATCGCCTCCCCCTGAGCAAAACCCCGGTAGTTTCACACTTTTTCACCGGCTAATTTGGCCGGAAAAAGGTCGCGACCGACATCGACCAATCGACCTTCAAGTCGTCGATTCTCCCTCCTCAGCCATCAACGGCCAACGAGACCACCACCATCAGAATCCTCGTCCTCAGATCTACCAGAATCGACTATCTTTTGGTCGGAACCTCGCCGGAAAATTTCGCGCGTGAACAGTAACCGCGCGTCAACAGTTACCGCGCGTGAGCCACACGCGCCGCCAGTGGCATTTTCATAAATTTTCGATAAATCCGAGGGTATTTCAGTCTTTTACCTATACAGGGGTACTCAGGTAATTTTCTATGATATTTTATGGTATTTTATGATATTTTTATATATAAATACTTGTAAATTTTTGCATGTGAAAAAAAACAAAAATAAATAACAACGCGGGTTCAACACCCATTTTTATCATATCACTGTTCATAGGTCAAAAGCCCAATTTTCAAGAATCGATATATCTATTTGTGAATGATATCAAAATAATTTTTATTTTATAAAATAAATATTATTTGTCGACACGTCTCTTTTATTTACAGAAAAGGACCGATGTCAAAAAAAAATTAAATACCAAATATGGATTATGTCCATTATTATTTATTTTGGTAAATCAAACGTAACTCTCCTTTTTAGGGATAAACGTCGACATTTTAGACAAAGTCTCCTAATTTTAGGGACTGATGTCATTTTTAACGCGTCTCCTATTTTTAGGGACCGACGTTAAATATGTTAAAAATTTACAAATAAGCTCAAAATATAATAGCATTTGAATCAAAATAAGAAAAACACACAAGTAAAGGTAACCTTTCTCTGAAAGGATGTTTTAAGGGTGGTGTCTACCTTCCCTTAATCATAACTAACCTAGTATCCGAATCTCTGGGACCAGTGTCTAATTTTAGATTTCTAGTTCCCTCAAATTACTAGATGGCGACTCCAAATAAAATCTTTATTTCCCCCCAATCAAATAAAAAATTAAATTCCTTTTGTTTTTTTAAAAAAACAAACAAAAAAAAGGAGTGGAGCCGTCGCCCGACGTCGTGTAGCGACAGAATGGCGACTCCACTGGGGACTTAGGGTTGAACCAACTGCTTGTGTTTGCTTTTCATATGATTTTTCTTATATGCTATTTATTTTTGGAATTTATTTTATTTACATTATTTATTACTATAATTCTTTTCAATTTTTCATATTGGCCACATGCATGCATGATATTTATTTGTGTATTCACACACTTCACGATGAACCCATAAAAGCTCTGGACCCGAGCTGTCCTTTTTAAGATTAGAAAAGAAAGATTCAAGTGGCAAGTGTGACTTATGTCCACTGATGCTCATTTGGACTTTTGCTTGGATTGTAACTCACCCTATGCAACGGGTATTGTGGAATTTTCTCCCATACTCATGTTGCATAAGGTTAAGAGGCCGGTTACTTCACAAGTAATTCGGGCAATTTAAGAACCAAATAATTTCTTTAAGGATAGAATAAACTAAGCCAAACCTTATGAGTTAAATCCTATCAAGTAGGATATAAGACACAAATAAATGTCAATGCATTAACATACATTTTCATATGCATTCCATATTGTCATTATATCTCCACCGATCCTTATAGGAAGTGTGAGATGAAAAAAAAAAACCAAATTTATTGAGGAATTTTTGACCAGATCAAAATTAAGGCAACAAATTTCTTCCCTCAATCAGTTCAAGTTCCTGTAGGTTTGGAGTCCTCAGTGAGAACTATTCTTAAGAGAATCTGATCTGGTCTATTCCTCATCATTAGTTAAAGGAAAGCCTGAAACAAATAACAAGCATGCATTATTCATATGGCATTTTGCATCCATTTATGCATTTCATTTATTTTTATTGCATTCATTCAGGCTGAAATATAGGTCCCCCAAAAGACCATAAAACTCATTACACTCGACTTCGAAGAAAGATAATGGAGAACGAAGAAAGAGCACATCTAGAGGCTCATTATCAAAGGGAGTTGGAGAGCATGAAAAATGATATCGCAAGACTTACAAGTCTACTCGAGCAGGCCCTAGTATCCAAGTCTGGAGAAGATACCTCTACTCAGCCAACGGTTGCAACTCCATCTATATCTACTCCAGTAGCTCCTTTCGTGTTCACTTCTCAAAATCTAGGGGCAAATCCTTCTTCATCTGAACAGCAGTTCACTGCCAATGTTCCACCAACACAAGTGCCGATCATAAACTTGACAACTGATGACTCACATAGGATGAGATACTCTAAACCTGTTGATTATGACAAATTGACCGCTCTAGAAGAAAGATTGAGAGCAGTCGAAGGGGCAGACTTATATGATCCTGTTTATGCTGCAGAGATGTGTTTAGTCCCAAATGTAGCTGTACCTAAAGAATTTAGGGTACCAGAATTTATCAAATATATGGGAACTGAATGCCCAGTCACTCATCTTAAATCTTATTGTAATAAGATGGCAGAAGTGGTGAATGATGAGAAACTTCTTATCCATTTCTTTCAAGACAGTCTTTCTGGATCAGCACTAAGTTGGTATGCAAGACTAGATAATACTAAGATCAGAAAGTGGAAAGATTTGGTCAAAGCTTTTGTGGAGCAATACAAATTCAACATGGAGGTAGCCCCGGACAGGTCAAGCTTGTTAGTCATGGAGAAGGGCAACAAAGAGACTGTAAGAGAATATGCTTTGAGATGGCATGAAAAAACATCCCATGTGCAACCCTCTTTGTTAGAAAAAGAAATGGTCACTCTGTTTACCAACACTTTTAAATCTCCCTACTTTGAACACTTAGTGGGTAGTTCAGCTCAGCACTTTTATGATGTTGTAACTATTGCTGAGAGGATAGAACAAGCAATAAGAATGGGGAGAATGTTAGAGCCTACTGAGAAGAAAGGCTTTATCGGGAAAAAAAAGGAGCCTGAGGTGAACAATATGGAAGGAGGGTACAAGGGTAAGAAGAAAAATTACCATCACTATAACTTCCAAAGACCTACCCAACAAGTTGCAAGTGTAAGCTTCACTAAACCTTTCCCTACCAACCAGCAAAACCAACCAAATGACCAACAAAGTAATCAGATTATTAATCCTCCAAAAAGGAATTTTCAAAGAACCCAAGAACGATTGCCACCATTACCACTTCCCTTGGGAGAAATGTATTCGAAGTTGTTGAGTATTGGGCAAGTGGCCCCTGTTCCTTTAACCCCACTACAACCTTCATACCTAAATTGGTATAAGCCTGATATGACATGTGAATATCATGCTGGCATTGCTGGGCATAACATTGAAAGCTGTAATGCATTCAAAAACAAGCTCCTTCAATTGATAAAAGCTGGATGGATAACTTTTGATGATGCACCGAATGTGAATTCCAACCCTTTACCCAATCATGCTACAAGCAGTGGAGGGGTGAATGCTATCGGAGTAGAGGGTAAGAAGGAAAGAACTTTGAAGGTTTCCATGGAAAAACTATACGGTATGATGGTACAATCTGGATATTTATCCGAGTTTGAACCAGTAATGAATGGAAATAATTACTGTAAGTTTCATGCCAAGGTGGGACATCACATTGATGATTGCGAAGAATTTCACCAAAGAGTGAAAAGGATGCTGATTTTCGGCATGATACAGATAGAAAGTGAAGAAGAAAGCAGTGAAGTAGGGATGATAGGCGGCCAGGAGAAAAAAAGAGAGGTTTGTAGACTCCAACCAACTGTGGGTGGTCCGCCAAAACTAATCCTAATCAAGCCTGTATGTACCAATAATGGAAGTTATGGCACAATGCCTTACAATTATGGGTATGCTTTCAACGTTAAAAATCCTACTCCTGTCTTCCATACAGAAATTGGTGGTTTAACTCGAAGTGGTCGTTGTTTTACACCAGAAGAATTAGAGAGGCAGAGGAAAGCTAAAGGAAAAGAAACAGTTGAGGCTTTTAAAGATATGGAAGTGAACAAACCCATAAGTGAAGAGAAGTCTAATGAATTTCTGAAGTTGATGAAGCATAGTGAGTATAGTATAGTAGATCAGTTGAAGAAAACTCCTGCTAGAATCTCTTTAATGTCACTTATCTTGAGTTCTGAGTTACACCGTAAAGCGTTGCAAAAGGTGTTGAATGAAGCATATGTGCCACAGGATATTACTCAGGATACAATGGAGCATTTGGTGGGAAGAATTCAAGCCTCCAATTACTTATATTTCACTGAAGATGAGCTAGACCCGGAAGGGACTGGGCATAACAAGCCCTTGTATATCACTGTGAAATATAAGGACTGTCTGATCGGCAAAGTGCTTGTGGATAATGGTTCAGCTTTGAATGTGCTACCAAGGTATATGCTGGATGAGATGCCAATTGATGCTACTCATATGAGGCCAAGTACTATGACGGCTAGAGCATATGATGGTTCCCCTAGACAGGTGATAGGGACCATTGATATTGAATTGTTTATAGGGCCTCAGATGTTTTTGATAACCCTACAAGTGATGGATATCCATCCTTCCTATAGCATGTTATTAGGAAGGCCATGAATACACGCCTCTGGGGCTGTGACATCATCTCTACACCAATGCCTGAAGTACATCATCAATGGTACTTTAGTGAAAGTTAAGGCAGAAGAAACCTTGTCCATGATAAGGAATGTGGCGGTCCCTTATATTGAAGCAGAAGATTGCAAAGATGGAGATCTTCATGCCTTCGAGATTGTGAACACCGAATGGGTACCGGAGAATACTGTGTTAAGAAGACCAGCTATTTCTAGTACTGCTAGAATGATAGCTAAATGCTTTTTAAAACATGGGCTGCCATTCCAGAATGATCTAATTGCTGGAAATCATAAAAGAGTCAACATGATGAAAATTAAGGCCGTTGATCAGAGCTTTGGGCTTGGCTTCAAGCCTAAGAAAGATGATCATAAGAGAGCTGCTAGGATAAAGCGAGAGAGAAGGTTGGCCAGAATAGAAGGAAGAAAGCCAGAGGAAGAAGACATTGCAATCCCACCTATCCATGTTTCTTTTCCAAAGTCAGCATATGTGATGAAACCTGAAAACATGATGGAAGTCTTGGGACAGAAACTTGCTGTCATGGATATCAACAATGTAGAAGAAGGTGAAGAGAAAGGCTGGAACTGTGATGATGAGCCAATAACAATAAAAGAAGATGAATTGTTACCACAATTAACTGTCCATGCTCTAGAAGAAGCTCCAACCAACGCCTTTGTGCGAAAGCTTTCAGTTGAAGAAGTATTCCAGAATTGGGAGATTGAAGAAGCCCCAATTGCTTTTAAGAAGTAATGATTAAGTGTCTACTTATATTTGCTTTTATGTGCTTTGCATTGTACTTTGCTTTGTGTTTTTACACCTAGTTTGAAATCTTGGTTCAAGATGACAACATAAGGTCTTTTCATAATTGTTGAGCCAACTTTTAAAATAATATTAAGATCAAGCATTTTCATCAGTGTTTATTGAATTCCTTTTATTTTTTTTTTCGGCTACAAGATATGCATTCACACTAAAAAACACCTTCCGCTTTCAGGAATTCTGAAAGTGAATCCTCCATAAATCCACAAACATATTGCATTGAAAATGAATGGCCAAACTTTGATAAGGATGAGATTGCAATGGATGAAGAGGAATGGGATGAAGAGTTTGCTAGACGGGTAGAACAGTCGGAGCATGCTTGGAAACCTGCGAAGGAAGAACTAGAGGTGATAAATGTAGGCACTGAGCAAGATAAAAGAGAGTTAAAGATTGGAACTCTGATCACTATAGAAGAAAGATGCAGTTTAACCTCATTACTACAAGAGTATATCGATGTGTTTGCCTGGTCTTATACAGATATGCCTGGTTTAGACATTGATATTGTAGTACACAGATTACCTTTGATAGAAGGATGTAAACCTGTTAAGCAGAAATTAAGAAGAACTCGCCCGAATATTGTGCTCAAGGTCAAGGCAGAGATAGAGAAGCAGTGGGATGCCGGTTTTCTAGAAGTTATTAAATACCCTCAATGGGTATCTAATATAGTGGTGGTACCAAAAAAAGATAACAAAATCAGAGTATGTGTAGATTTCAGGGATCTAAACAAAGCCAGTCCGAAGGATGATTTTCCTTTGCCTCACATAGATGTCCTGGTAGACAATGCTGCTAGGAGTTCAACTTACTCCTTCATGGATGGATTCTCCGGTTATAACCAGATTAAAATGGCTGAAGAAGATAAAGAGAAGACCACTTTTGTCACACCATGGGGAACATTTTGCTATAAAGTGATGCCATTCGGGTTGAAGAATGCTGGAGCCACATATCAAAGGGCAATGGTGACACTTTTCCATGATATGATACATAAAGAGATTGAAGTGTATGTGGATGATATGATTGCCAAGTCTAAGAATGAAGAAGATCATGTTCAGGTTCTAAGAAAATTATTTGAAAGACTAAGAAAGTATCAGTTGAAGCTGAATCCTTCAAAATGCTCGTTTGGGGTAAAGTCTGGAAAGTTGCTAGGATTTGTGATAAGCAATAAAGGAATAGAGGTCGATCCTGATAAAGTGAAAGCAATTCAGGCTATGACAGTTCCTAAGACTGAGAAAGAAGTAAGAGGTCTCTTAGGACGTTTGAATTACATTGCTCGATTCATATCTCAGTTAACAGCAACATGTGAGCCAATTTTTCCATTACTTCGAAAAAAGAACCCTGGTACATGGGACAAAGATTGTCAAGAGGCTTTTGATAAAATAAAGCAATACTTACAGAATCCACCTTTGCTTGTGCCTCCTGTGCCTGGAAGACCTTTGATCTTGTATTTGACAGTAACTGAGGTAGCAATGGGTTGTGTGTTGGGACAACATGATGAGTCTGGAAGAAAGGAGCAAGCTATCTATTATCTGAGTAAAAAGTTTACAGATTGTGAATCCAGATATACTATGACTGAGAAGCTATGTTGTGCTCTTGTATGGAGTACGAAGCGTCTTCGACAATATATGTTATATTATACCACCTGGTTGATCTCAAAAATGGATCCTCTTAAATACATCTTTGAGAAACCCTACTTGTCAAGCTGAATAGCAAGATGGCAAGTGATGTTGGCTGAGTATGACATTGTATACAAGACAAGAAAATCTGTAAAAGGAAGTGTAATTGCTGATCATCTAGCAGATAATGCTATCAATGACTATGAGCCTTTGAAATTTGACTTCCCGGATGAGGATGTGTTGATAGTAGAAGAGGACAAAGAAAAGAATGATTGGTGGATCATGTATTTTGATGGGGCAGTGAATGTTTCTGGTAATGGAGCAGGCGCTGTGATAATCTCACCTGACAAGAAGCAATATCCCGTCTCAGTCAAACTACAATTTGAATGCACTAACAATACTGCTAAATATGAGGCTTGTATCCTTGGATTAGAAGCTGCTTTGGAGATGAAAATAAAGAAGCTTGATGTCTATGGGGATTCAATGTTAATAATCTGTCAAGTGAAAGGCGAATGACAGACCAAGGAAGAAAAACTGATACCATATCAACAATATCTCTCAAAACTGACTGAGGGCTTTGATGAGATAGATTTTACCCACATGGGAAGAGACAAAAACCAGTTTGCTGATGCTTTAGCAACCTTAGCTTCTATGGCCAAAACGGATTACGGAGTCAGGGTACAACCAATCTGTATTGAGATTAGAAATTTTCCAGCTCATTGTTGTTCAATTGAAGGAGAAATAGATGGGAACCCATGGTTTTATGACATCAAGCAGTTTATCCAATATTAAGAGTATCCCTTGGGGGCATCCAAAGCAGATATGAAGACCTTGAGAAGGTTAGCTCTAGAATTTTACCTGGATGGAGAAATTCTATACGAAAGGTCATTCAATGGGACTTTACTAAGATGTTTAGATGAAATCGAAGCTAAGGTAGCATTGCAAGAAATTCATGAAGGAATTTGTGCAACTCATGCAAGCGGGCATATGATGGCTAGACAATTACAACGATCTGGGTATTTCTGGATGACCATGGAGAAAGATTGCATCGATTATGTCAGGAAATGTCATAAATGTCAAGTGTATAGTGATAAGATAAATGCACCTCCAGCTCCTCTATTTAATATGACATCACCATGGCCATTTGCAATGTGGGGAATAGATGTGATTGGGCCAATCAACCCAAAGGCCAGCAATAAGCATCAATTTATCTTAGTAGCCATTGATTACTTCACAAAGTGGGTGAAGGCCAGCTCTTATGCCCATGTAACTCAAAAGGTGGTCAAGAGTTTCATTGAGAAAGATTTGATCTATCGGTATGGTTCACCTGAGAAGATAGTGACCGACAATGCCCAGAATTTTAATGGAAAAATGATCACAGAATTGTGCGTGAAGTGGAAGATTAAACATTCAAACTCATCTCCCTATAGACCAAAGATGAATGGTGCTGTTGAAGCTGCAAACAAGAATATCAAGAAGATTATCCAGAAGATGGTAGTCACTTATAAGGATTGGCATGAGATGCTTCCTTTTGCTCTACATGCATATCGCATAGCAGTAAGAACATCTACTGGAGCTACACCTTATTCACTAGTATTTGGGATGGAGGCGGTGATGCCTTTGGAAGTAGAAATTCCATCTTTGAGAGTACTAATAGAATCTGAACTAGAAGAAGCTGAATGGGATAAAGTGAGATATGAGCAGCTAAACATGATAAGTGAGAAGAGGTTGGCTGCAATTTGTCATCACCAGCTATACCAAAGAAGGATGGTTAAAGCATATAACCGGAAAGTCCGACCAAGAGAATTCAAAGAAGGGGATCTTGTACTCAAAAAAATCTTACCACTACCAAGTGAAGACCGAAGCAAGTGGGCACCAAACTATGAAGGCCCATATGTAGTGAAGAAAGCTTTCTCCGGAGGGGCTATGTTGTTAACTAGGATGGATGGAGATGATTTACCTAGGCCCGTGAACTCTGATTCTGTGAAAAAGTATTATGTGTGATGTATTTCATCCAATCAAAATCAAATGAAATGAAGTTTTGGCCAGGAAATTTTCTTTGCATATACCTCACCAAAAAGCCCATGCATGATCTCAATGGCTCAACAATTTGATCTTTCAAATGTTTTTTTTTACAAGAGAACCCATTCTTCTTAAATGAGGTTTTAAAAGAATTGATTTTGTTTATGATTTCAATGAAATAAATCAATGATTTGTTTAGGATAATGTTCAAAGCAATTCTCTTGAAAGAGATGACCATACAAGTCAAAAACACGCAATTAGAACAACTATCACTTAAATTCTGTCTTGGACTTACATTTTATCAGCATGAATAATGGTTGGTAGTACATTAGCTTGTCATGGACTTGCAAAACATGGTATCTTATAAATCCAAAACATTACGCTGGATGTGGACAAAGTTTATTGGTTTTAACCAATCTTACTTGAAATGAAGAAAGGCCATCTTTGATATTCCTTTCACTTTCTTTTAAAATTATCCTTTGCAGTCCCAATTTGAGTCGAGTCTATTTAAAGCTTTTTTCATAAGAACCTTAACTAAGATCACACCCTACACTGGGGGCAAAACGAAAGAAATGATCATGGAAATCATCTTGAAGACATGTGAGCTTATGAAGTCTGACAACAAGGAATTCAAATAAAAAAATTCCAAATAATTGAGAGAATTCCCAACAAATAGAAAAAAATTCCTAATTTGGAATATTTAGTATATTTTGTTGTCAAGATAGCAAAAGGAAAGATGAAGATAAGATAACAGTGATCTATAGTTTTCAAACCCTTAAACACTTTTTTTGAGCTTATGAAATCCCTTTTCTTTTACAGCCTTGAGCCATAAATACATTACATGCCTTTAAAGTCCTTTCTAATCAAGGAAGCAACCTGAATTAATAAACAGCGTTCCCAAAATATAAGAGACTTTTTCATAAAGAGTCATGATGTAGCAAATAATTATTCATTATTATTCATGCTGATAAAAGGAGTGTTTCTAAAAATAAAAGGCAATTGTTCCTTTTCCCTCAAAATACATTCAAGCAATCGCTTGAACACTTTGAAAACCAAAGCAGAAGGTCATCTCATCACTTACCTTTATCTGAGATTACTTTTACTGAGAGATTTACTACAAATCCTTAGAGTTGCTTGAACATTGTTATAAACAAACATTGAGAGTTTCAGTTTTCAAAAAACAAAAGAGATCTTTTGAAATATCATTTTTGAAAAAATGGTTTTCTATGTGAAGAAGACAGATATATGACACACCAAGAGGTAGTGTTAGAAAATCAGAGATTTTAACGACAACAAGAGCAAATGAGGAAATGAAAAGAGACAGTTACCTCTTCCAAAGGTAGAGAAGCAATCATAAGAAATCTTCCAGAGGCAGAGAAGCAGTCACCAGATTCCTAATGGCACAAAGAAATTTGCTTCCCTAGTGAGAGATACACATGATAAAACTGTAGATTTCTTCCAGAGTGGGATTGAAATAGCATGATTATGCAGTTTCTATGAAATGAGATTTTTGCTTCTCGTAATATGATCAGTTAGACAATATGATAACTGATACATCTTCGGATATGGAAATCCCAGGTGAAGTGGGATAATCCTCATATATTGACCATGTGAATTGGTTAAAGAATCCTCAACAACACGATGTCAGGCCAGGAAGAAGCTAATGCTCTCAATAAAGTATCCAATGGAGAAAGAGGCAGTGACTATTGAGAAACTCAAACAAAGTTTATCTTGGAGAACTCAACAACATGGGTCAGCTTGAGTAGATTTGAAAGACGCGTGAATCAAAAGAGCTTGCTAACATTCAAGATCGCCAGACAAGATGAATGGGGGATCTATATTTCAAAAAGGTAAGATGCATCACATATCATCTAACTCACAAACATTGCATATTTGTCTTGTAGATATTTCTTGAAACAAAATTCCCAACGGGATCCAACAAGATTCAGACAAAATGAAGTCATTTTAATCACATCAAATATGACAATTTCATGAAAGCAAAATTCATAAATGAATACAAGAAAGATGGATTTTTTATTCATGACAAAAGGTTTAAAAGTACAAATATTAAACAGTGCGAGGACGATCAGGAATATTGTCATCTTGATCATTAATCAGGCCTCGAAGTTCTTCAAATTGTTTACGCATATTCTCCATCTCTTCCTCAAACTCGAGGTGTCGTGTGTTAACATAGTCCTTCCAAAAGTCAACACGTGTATTCAGCTCTTGGTTCCTCCTCTCCAAGTCGTTTCTCTGACGTCTTTCATCACGGAGTCTATTCCTTAAATTCTCAATCAGATGATGGAGATCAAGAACCTGAGTATTCAGCTCAAGTCTTCTAGCATGAAGACGCTCTGCAACGTTCACGAGAGATGAAGTAGCTCTGATACTGAGAGCAAGTGACTGATTCACTGCTTCAATATTGCTCCTAGCTGCCAGCATGGTTTCATCACGGGGAAGGACCATGTCTCTAGCCACGGCTACAGCAGTATCTTCATTGTCCATTACAGTATCTTCTATTGTAACTGGACGACCATTCACTTCAAAAGTAGTACGCCAAACTATAGGCTCTACTGCAGGAACAAGATTTGGGTTAACATTGGAAGAAGAGGAAGACATGATTAAAGCTTCAAGAGTTGGGAACTTTGAAAGGCTTGAAATACAAGAAGTTGATGATGTTTGTCACCAAAAACTGCCTAATTTATAAGGATTCTACTCTTACTATTACTCTGAACAGATGATCAAATCTCAACCGTAGATGTAAGACTTTCATGAGAAGCTTTCATCATCTCTAAGATTGATTTACAAATCAGATCTCAACCGTAGATATAAGACTTTCGTGAGAAGCTTTCATCATCTTTGAGATCGATTTTTACAAATCGGATCTGAGTCATACAAATATGACTTCCTTTAGAAGTTTTCATTAACTTTGAAAATCATAGTGAAATTACTTTCATGTATTTCATAAAATCAATCTGAAATCACTTTCATGTATTTCAGAAAACCATTATTGAAATCACTTTCATGTATTTCACAAAACCATTGATGAAATCACTTCCATGTATTTCACAAAATCAATCTGAAATCACTTTCATGTATTTCAGGAAATCAATGATGAAATCACTTTCATGTATTTCACAAAATCAATCTGAAATCACTTTCATGTATTTCAAAAAACCATTGTTGAAATCACTTCCATGTATTTCACAAAATCAATCTGAAATCACTTTCATGTATTTTAGAAAACCATTGTTGAAATCACTTTCATGTATTTCACAAAATCAATATGAAATAACTTTCATGTATTTCAGAAAACCATTGTTGAAATCACTTCCATGTATTTCACAAAATCAAGGATGAAATTACTTTCATGTAAAACAATCTGAAATCACTTTCATGTATTTCAGGAAACCATCAATGAAATCACTTTCATGTATTTCACCAAACCATTGTTGAAATCACTTTCATGTATTTCACTAAACCATTGTTGAAATCACTTTCAAGTATTTCACAAAATCAAGATTGAAAACATTTTCATGTTTTTCACTTGGGTAGGTCGCCCATAAGAATTAGACCAACTGAAAATATATGTGTTTTTCAACATCTCCAGCATTTTTCTTTACAATACTTCCTATGCAAAGTCAAAAGAAAATGATTTTTTCAATGTCTTTGCACCGTAAGCATTGTAAAGAGGGGGCAACTATTGTAACCCAATTGTGAATTCACTAAAGTTTTTTAGGAATGTTATTTTGTCTTATTATTCATGACAAAAAAATATAATAAATAAAAAAAGAAAAAAAAGAGTTTAAAATATATTTTCTCGAGTCAACCGTCATTTTCTGTCAAAACCGAGTCCACCAGGTCAATACGGGTTAAACGATGTCGACGGGATGAAAAATGAGTTTCAGGACGTTTCGGGTCAAAACCATCATTTTCTGTCAAAACCGAGTCCATCGGGTCAATACGGGTCCCACCATGTCGATCGCAATGAAAAATGGGTTTCGGGCTGTTTTGGGTCAAAACTGTTATTTTCGGTCAAAACCGAGTCCACCGGGTCAATACGGGTCCCACCATGTTGACCGGGATGAAAAATGAGTTTCGAGCTGTTTCGGGTCAAAACCGTCATTTTCGGTCAAAACCGAGTCCACCAGGTCAATACGGGTCCCACCATGTTGACTGGGATGAAAAATGAGTTTCGGGTCAAAACTGTCATTTTCGGTCAAAACCGAGTCCACCAGGTTAATACGGATCATTAAATTCCCTACAAAGAGCATTTCGATCATTTCCATTGCTTAAAGGTATGACATACTTACAGTTCTCCTTGAGTGCTCACTTCCTAATTTTGTTTTCCATTATATTAATGATCCGTATTATGAGTTATATAACATAAATTTATTTTTAGGGTTTCACCTTATTTAGCTTTGAGTTGAGATTGTTTATTAACATTAGTCACTTACGTAATTTTTTGTAAAGAGAAAATATGGGTTCTCTTCCTATAATGGGGATACTGTTGGGAATTTCGAATGGTGATGTACTGATATTTGCTCATAGGAGAAGAAGCACACTGAGACACGGTATTTTACGTGGTTCAGCAAACCACCTACATCCACGGGAGAAGCCATTGCATTATGTAGGGAGAGTACAAGATTTACAACAATAGGGGAGGAGGAATCATCCCCTCTTTGACAACTCTCAACCTCACTCTATTTCTCTCTTTTTAGTGCTGCAATGGCAGCCCACTCTCTCCTACATTTCACACATCTTTGGCTCTTTTTCTTCTCTCTCATTTTGCTCTCTAACATATGTCTCTATTTATAGGCATTCATGGAGGCTCTTCTTGGTTTATTGTCAACATTGGTGGCCACCAACTCTAGCTTATTTAACAATGGTGGCTACCAATAGTCAATTGTCAATGGTTGGTGCCTTACATGAAATGGCAACCAACCTAACAATCACCTCCTTTGCCATTCATGTGGGGCAATTGTCCTCTTACTTCTTCAACACAAGCTTGCATCTTGCAGCTCTTCCAAGCTTTCCATTCTGAGAGCATCTTTGACCAAGTTTATAGGTACTCGCCAAACCTTTCAATCATCAGAGTAACCAAAGCACACCTTTTCTCACACAAAAGGATCATTATAACCAGATGGTCTACCACATCACATCTGAATAGTGTTAACGCTTGTCTCTGGAACAACATTCCCCTTCGAGCGTATCAACCATGCTCGGTCCGGAATGATTCATCAAGCCTCACATTAAGGCTTATAACACCCCCTCAAACGGATATTTCAAGTGAGACAGTTATTATCTGAGTATCTCAATATGATCATAAGCTCACCACTCTTCCAAGAGTCTACTCATCCAGGAGTTGTATCTACCCTCTGTTCCACCCTAGGAACCACGCCTTACTTCTCCATGAGTCTCCCACTCTTAGTCTCAAGAGTCCAGGTAGCTTTCCACCTTTAACCATGGGGGCAGCCCATAAAAGGTTGATCCATATCTGTCTTCATACTCTGAGTATTACAATGCCATTACCGAGCTCACCACCTTGACAAGAGTCAACTTGTTCCCGGAACCTGCGCATGCCCTCTGCTCCTTCATAGCAGCCGCGTCTTAATGCTCCACAAGTCATCCACTTATTGTCCAAGGCAAATGTCTTCTAGCTCATTAATCTTTAGCATGGGGGCAATATCCATGAAAGTTAATCCTGCATTTGTCTCCATACTCACCATAGCCTTTTTATTGGCTATCCATCTGTCCACTCATACCTAGCCATCACATTGGCTCTAGGGTGTTCTGAACTAGGCTCCTTCTACGGCCCTCACACCTTCTCCTGAGGTGTCTCCACTCGTCATCATACGATGGTCTAATCATGGGCTCATCTCATAGCCCTCACACCTTCTCTTTAAGGTGTCTTCGCCTTTTATAGGCGGTCGCATCCTCTTTCAGCTGAGATGCTTCAAAGTGGCTCCATAAATTCTTTGCCACTAATTACATAGAAAGAGAAAGTTGCGGTATACTCCTCGCAATCCTCCACCTCAATTTCTATGTTTGGAGCTTCTATGCCTTTTCTGCTTAACAGCTCCACCCACACCAACTCCCTTTGGTGTCTTCGCCTTTCATCATAGGTGGTCTTCTTTTATCACAGGCGTTTGCACCCCCTCAATTAGGTGCATCTACAACAGCTCATCTTTTCATCCTTGCATGCATTGGAAAGGTCCTTTCTTGTTGCCTTTATTAAGAGCACAAGAGACTTCTTGTTGTACAACTTTTTCATAGTCTCTGCTTTAAGCTTCATCTGGGAACTCTTCTTCTCCTTGCACCTGTTGTCTCATTATAGTACCTCGTTGGATCCTCCGGGTAATCCTACACAATCTTCATGTACTCTCGTGCAATTTTGGTTCTCCAGATTTCTCCCTATTCCTTGCTTATGTTTGACAGCAACTCATCCTGTCACAACATCTATCCAAGTCAAAATAGGGTGCCAATCTTTATCTCTTTGCTGTATTTCTCTTCCATTATCAGGGTCTTCATCAATTCTCCCCTCGAGAAATTACAGTCACCGAGTCTAACTTCCTTAGAGAAATCACCACTCCATTAGATTCTTGATCATACAGAACCCAACTGTTCCTTTGTGCCGTCATCCTGCTAGTCTTCAACAGTTTCATAACAAACTATCACATATACGAAAATAGTACTGTATGGATAATCCTTCCACTAAGCAAGTTCCTAGGAAAGATTGGAGGGGTCACAACGGTCCCGCTTAAAACCCAATCTCCTAGCCAGAACTTCTTAAGCCATATCTATCCATCGTACTGTCTTTTCGTATATACAACCATTTACTAGCTTTGTCGCGGCTTTCCTTTACAAGTGATCTGGGGTATCCTTATTTTATACTTGATTTCTCAACATCTGGCGAGACTACCAGTTCTTAGATTTGTCAAGATTGGTCTTCATCAAATTTCACTCTCCACCTCAAATTGTCCAAATGATCGGGTGTCTAGAGTGTCCCAATTTTACCTTCCCTCAACGCAACTAAAATTCCCCATATAATAGTTCAACACATGTAATTGGGAAAACATGTGTGATTTCTTCTTCTTCAGCTCCATCGACCACCATGATGACCATCAGATGCCTCCTGATCGGGCAATCTCTCTTTAATAATTCATCACTGCCATTTCTGATCTCAATCTCAATGATCGGGCCATACCATTGCATCCAGAACGATCAAATTAGCTAGAAACAAGTCTGAAATCATCCAAATCGCACTTCAGACTGCTAAGATTTGATCAAAACAATTCTGGCCTGATAAATGACCCAAATTCAATCTCAAAACCGGTTGCACGTAGACTCCGCCACACAGAATCTTGTCCCTTGGCTCGCGGCTCGGCTCGGCTCCAACTTAGCTCGGATCGGCTTCAAATCTGCAAAACCTAACCTTACAGATGTGTCCGGAATGGCCAAAAATGTTAGAAACGACACTGAGTTCACCCGAATCGGACTTCGGATGGCTTAGATTTAAACAATCAAACTTTGGGATCACTGGACGTTGCAGATGACGCCACGTGTGATGACGTGTCAGCCACGCAGGACATATAGGGTCAACCAAATCTGACGTGGCAGTCCCAGGGGATTTTCGAGTGACGTGGACGAGTTGACGTGGCCGACGACGTGGCTGATAACGTGGCAGTTTGACTGGTCAGAGCGCTGATGTGTCAGGTGACATGTCTGATGACTGTGCAGAGCTGCTGGCGTGGACAGTCACCCCGCTGGCGCGTGCGGCAGTTTTCGGCATCCAATTTCGACGCGGTTTTCACCAGTGGCTTCGTCTCTTCCTCCTCTACACAATAGTATGGTCAAAACATAATTTTGACAACATTCATTTTTGAGCAAAATCAAACATCATTTTAAACCAAAAGCTCTGATACCAATTGTTGGGAATTTCAACCGGTGATGTACTGATATTTGCTCATAGGAGAAGAAGCACACTGAGACACGGTATTTTACGTGGTTCGGCAAACCGCCTACATCCACGGGAGAAGCCATTGCATTATGTAGGGAGAGTACAAGATTTACAACAATAGAGGAGGAGGAATCATCTCCTCTTTGACAACTCTCAACTTCACTCTATTTCTCTCTTTTTAGTGCTGCAATGGCAGCCCACTCTCTCCTATATTTCTCATATCTTTGGCTCTTTTTCTTCTCTCTCATTTTGCTCTCTAACATATGCCTCTATTTATAGGCATTCATGGAAACTCTTCTTGGTTTATTGTCAATATTGGTGGCCACCAACTCTAGCTCATTCAATAATGGTGGCTACCAATAGTCAATTATCAATGGTTGGTGCCTTACATGAAATGACAACCAACCTAACAGATACCTTATAGAGCAGCTATGAGTGGAAATTGGAAAAGCATGCTTGACCATTATCAGGAACGTGTCCTAGATGTGCCCTTCCCAGTTACGCTCTCTGCGGATACTGCACTTCATATAGCTGTGTACAGAAAACAAGAGCAACCACTTAAAGATTTACTTGAAATCGTGAAGGATTTACAATTCGATGTACCTGGTGAGGCAGAATTCCATATACATGATGAGACAGAACCCTTTGAACTTGAGATAGAGTCCCCTGTACCTGAGACAGAGTCCCCTGTACCTGAGACAGAGTCCCCTGTACCTGAGATTCAATTTCTGAAGAGAAAAAACAAATTTGGAAATACGGCTCTTCACGAGACAACCATCTACGGGAATTATGAGGCTGCAAGGCTCTTGGTAGAACGTTGTCCAGACCTCCTTAAGGAAAAAAATAACTACGGTGAAACCCCATTGTTTACAGCTGCTGGATTTGCTGAGACAGATATAGTGGAGTTTCTAATCACATCCAAACCAGAAAAATGCGTGAATGATAAGTGCCGCCCTATTCTCAATTCACCGCAAGCGAACGGATGGCCTGTCTATCCTTAGCGCTGCTATCAAAGGGCAACACTTTGGTAACAATTTCTCTCTGTCTAATTATCGAATTTAAAGGTATACATATGTAAGATATCGTATAATTATTCTATGCCTAATTTCATGAATACAGAAACAGCTTTACTGTTGCTAGAACTGGATGACTCGCTCCACAAGTTGAAGGACAAAGATGGCGTAACTGCTCTTCAACTTCAAGCCCAAATGCCAACCGCTTTTGAGAGTGGATTTCCCATGGGCATATGTGAAAGACTCATCTACTGCTGTATGCCTACACTAACCACGTTATTAACCCTTACAATATTGCCTACATATTTCTTGTCTGTATATCATGGACACACACACACTTATATGTATATATGTGTATGCACACACACATATAAATTGAACTCTATATTATGTTGCAGGCCTTCCTGTTAAACGTGACCACAAGGTAAAATCACAGGTAGAAACTTGGTTGAAGGAAAGAAAGATGCTGGAGAGGAAACAAAGAGGCGGCATACTCAAATATTTAAAGGTCCCTAAAGGTATTGGACACAATTGAGGCCCGTTCTTTTGGTTTCAAGGCTAGGTGGTATTATATATTGAGCTACCTTTGTATATCGATATTAAAATTTCATGGCTCGAACAAATATTTGAATCCGGTAGCCAATGTTAGTTTGAATATGATTGAGTCTCTCTCTCTCTCATTTTATTTTTCAAAGGAACAAATATTTATGTTCCTTCTCCAAATTTTACAAGTGTTGTATTTCCAGTTTGCGGCGTCAAAAATGATAAGCAATGATCTATCACGTTGCAGATTTTAATATGATGACGTGAGTAGAGATACAACCACCTTTTGTCGTTGTTCTCTTATAAGTATTAATTAGTAATGTAATTTTTTTATATTGAAATGATTTTTAAATTGATATTATAACTTTAAAAATAAACATTCATGAACTTGAATTCTAGCTTTTGATATTAGAATTTTAAAGCCTGTTTAGTATTATAGTAGAGATTATTTTTTAAAGTGTTTTTTTTTTAATGTATTAAAATAAAATTTTATTTATTTATTTATTTTTATTTTAGCACATCAAAATAATTTAAAAACACTAAAAAATATTTAATTGGAAACAAATAAAAGAATTTTTTAAAAAATATTGTTAAAAAACAAAAATAAATATCATTTTAATAAGAATTGATTACCTATTCGAATCCTAACACTCATTTTTTCAATTAACTTAACAGTTTCAGCAAAAGACAGTTGTAGGACTAACCGATTGAGCACCATCTCATTGTTATTTAAAAAGGTGCATTTAAACGAATAATCCTTATATGCATGGGATTCAATGTTACATCTTCATTAACTTAACAAGAGGTTTTGGTTCACACCCTGATTTTTGAAGCTTATGCAAATAATTCATGGGAGTCATCAGATATAGAGCCTCTTCCTAAAGAACTAGATAAACTCTCTGTAAATATCAAACAACAAAAAAAATTATCAGGCTCGCTTTTATGGTTGCACGATTTAGATTCATTTCTTCTAGCTACGTACGAATTCTTCTTTTAATTATGATGGTGTTGTTTTGTCTTCTACAAATTTTTTTATAAACGAGAGAGACTGTTATTAATAACGGAAAGTTAGCCATATAGTTTTTGACTACCCAATATAAAGTATAAGGCATGAAAGTAAAGAGAATTGCTGATATAACGGTTAAAAACCAGACAATCATTATCTGTTTTCACCTTTACCATGTCTCTATTTTTTCACCTTCTACAATCATGAATTTTTTTTTTTTGTTCATCCTTCTACTATCATTGTTAACATTTCTTTCTATTTTTTAAAAATGGCTAACTTGTTAGGACATTCAAGCATTCAAATACACATCAATTTATGTGGTTCAACAACTTACCTATTCCACGGAGCTATTGGTTTTTATTAATCAAGCTTAGAAGCAATACAAATAACAAAACAAGGAGAAGAAAAAAAACTTCTCTACTCAACTCAACTCAACTCTTACTTTAACTCTCTTTGTGTTTCTCTCTATCTCGTGTGTGTCTTAACTATCAATGACACCCTCTATTTATAGCTGATATGGGAGACAATCTTCTTCCTTTGGTTAATTATGGTGGGCACCATTTTTTTTGTTTAGGCACCCACCATTGACTCTCACCATGTCAAACATGGCTGCCACTAACCATATTGTGTCCACACATAACAATCTCCTACTTGGACACAAATGACACTAGATCTGTCTTTTAATCTTTAAAACCAAGTGAAGCTTTACACAACTTTAGTTTATCAAGAGTAACTCCTTTGGTTAACATGTCAGTTGGATTCTTGCTTCCACAGATCTTTTCAAGTAACAGTTGCTCATCATCGAGCAATTATCGGATGAAGTGATATTTGATCTGTATGTGCTTTGTTTTGGAGTGAAATGCTAGATTTTTGGCAAGGAAGATTGCACTCTTACTATCACTATACAAAGTACCCTTTCCATTCATCTTGCCCAATTCTTGCAGGAAACTCTGTAGCCATACTATTGATTAGTACTTAAAATTGCATTTTTATCATGGTTTTATATCATCATTTTGCACTTGAAGTATCAATAACTCCTTAACTAAAATATGTTTTATAATAATGTATCTAATAATATAAGATACCTATAATTTGTGGTAAATGTCTATTTTTAATAGAGGCCTATCACATAAATGAAAGGATTGATTGATGACTTGAAGAACTTAAATTGCAAGGATAAAGAGATGGTCAAACTTAGAGAAGAGATGTCGGTGCAATCCAAACCGGAACACTGTTCGGTAATTGGGTCCTATCTGGAGCTACAGATCTCAAATTTAGGTCCAATTTATATGGATGGAAAGGTAAGACATAGGCCTACAACTTTCATATGGAGCCCAAGATCTAAAAAGGCCATTATCAAGTCCAAATTGTAGCAACAACAAAGAAGCCCGAATCTGTCTTCCAGCCCGAGAACTGTTCGGTATTTTGGCCATATCTGGAGTTCTAGAAGTCCAAATGAGCTGAATTGTTTACACAAGAAAGCTGAGACAATTTCCTACAACTTTCATGTTTACAACTGGCTCCAATTTTGACTTTATCAATGACGATTTGGGCAGACAAGAGAAGATAAGGATTGTCACCAAGTCAAAAGTTGGCTACCCACTTATCAATTAGTCATCAAATCAATAGTTCCCAATTTTGGCCTATAAAAGGAGGCATTTGCCATGCATTTAGGCATCTTGGTGTTCAGATCAAGATCATGCTCTTCCTTTCTCTCTTTGTATTTTTTGTAATGTTTATGCTTTACTTTCATTAATATCAAGTTTATGCCTTTCATTTCCTTTCCTTTACTTAGTTAACTTTTATGTTCTTATTTTGTTTATTTGTTTTCCTTTCTTTCATTATGTCTAGCTAAGTTAATTATGTCAAGGTGAAAAGGTTACACTAATGGTG